>OZ025289.1:89737706-91060831 GCA_964019185.1 Maratus speculifer | reverse complement strand
CATATTCATTTAAAATCGTTAGTTAGTAGTTTTGGATTCTATAATTCTGCACTGTAAAAAAAAAAAAAAAAAAAAAAAAAAAAAAAAAAAAAAAAAAAAAAACTGTAAAGGTACTAAACTTTTTCTAGGAAACTGGAATTCCTAGAACTTTTCCTGTAACGGTAACAGCAAAAATTCAAGTTTCAGAATCGTTTATATGGATTTTCGCTGTTATCGTTACATGAAAAGTTCTTGGAATCCCAGTTTCCTAGAAAATGTTTAGTACCTTTACAGATTTTTTTTTTTTTTTTTTTTTTTTTTTTTTTTTTTTTTTTTTTTTTTATAGTGTGGGTGAAATCCAATGGAAATAAAATATAATCTGGGTTTTTTAAAATGTTTTTCACAAAACCCACTAAGTGAATACAGATTTTTCACCTTTTCGAGACTTTTCAGACTTATCGCGAAAAAAAAAACTACACTGGCGATAATCATTAATTAAAATAATACATTTTGTAAAAATCAATTTAAAAAAAAATAGCAGGATGGGTTTCGAGCTATAGCAATAACAGCTCGGCATCAGCTAAAGCATACACGTGTCTATAATTTGAGAATGTCAAAGATGACCTGAAAGACAGAGCGTAGCGAACGCAAAGAGTGTGGCAGATGGCGCTAGTTGAAAGATCACAAGCGGACAAAAATTAATAAAACTAAATCTTGCCAATCTAATAAAACTATAAAAGAGGGTCCCCACTATCTTTCTGTTCATCTTTGACATTGGCTCCTTACAGACACGTGCATGCTTCAGCTGCTGACAAGTTGTTATTGTTTTAGCTCGAAACGCGCCATGCTTCGTTTTTTATTTTATGGTGATTTTTACAAAGTGTATTATTTAATTTATCCCTGAGATATGAAGCGGCATTATGAAAAAGTAGTCTGAGTTCGAAGCAAAAACACAAGCTTATTTTTTTATGTTATATCAAATTGGTTTTATTGGGAAAGATATTAGTATTCAGTTTTTATAAATTTAAAATGTTGCATTACCGATGAGTATCTAAATGAATAACTGTAGAACAAATAATTACAAACATTTAGAAATGCCATTGAAATTTAATTCGGTAGACCCTGATCCATAAGTTAGGGTACAGATTGTGACGATTTTGACATAGTTTTTAGATCTTGTCTATTATATTTACCTGTTAATAAAAACATGTCTGAAAAAAAAGAAAGGAATGAAGAAAGAAATCTATGTGCATGATTTTATGTTTTGATTTACTAGACATCGACAAATTTGAGTTTCAGTAAAAACTACTAAATTTTACAAATATAAACTTAAACTTATGCTTACATCAAAACATGTTCTGAAGTCCAAAAATTCACTTTTGTATTCATTATTTAACTATTCATTAATTATTTTCACTACAGTTGCATATGATAACAAATTTTATTCTACTTACTTAAAAATGCATTTTCAAAGAAATTAAATAAATAATGTCACTTCTATTCGTTTTGGTATTTCTTTGCTTGTTACGACTGAACAATCATGTATATTACTCAGGCATTATTATTTATCTTATCAAATTGATAATAGCAGAAAACATTACTTACATTTGCGATTTTTATCTCTAACAACAAACATTTCTTTGTATTCGAAATATTCCACAGTAGCATAAACTAAAATTGCATTCAAACAGAAGAATTCATTAGATTACAATTCATTCCGGTTTTATCATTCAAAACCATACTGCGTGAATTTCCACCAGGAGCAGAACTCACATTCCTTTTGGATTAACCATTATTACATTTTAATTCTTGCTTAAACAAACAGTTAAATACATTATCAGATTTAGAATAAATTCGATTATGCACCTCATATTTATGATAAGATCATTTAACTAGAATAGAGAAAGATTAACAATTCTTTATTGGACTTTTCTTTTATTAATCTTCCAGGAGTTGTGCCATTCAAAATAGAAATCTTTATGACGTTACGTCTTTTCAGAGGCATATTCGAGAGCGTATTTGTTAAAAATATTTTATCACAAAAGGAAATTAATTAATATTTTCTCTGATCGTCTTTTGAAAGCACGAAGACGCGTTTGACTTAGATATGCAAATGCTCTGAATTAATGATGCACGTTCTAAGAGAACAATAGCCAGTGAATACCACCACTTTGGAATAGTTATTAGACATGAATTAGCTTGTGTAAGCTATTTTGAAATATATAAAAATCAGAATAAAAAAGTTTAACTTTATAATATGAAAGAATATTATGGTTTTCATCTTGTGTCCTAAAAAGAAAGAAAAAAAAGAAAAAATCGATTTGCATTGTTGGATTTAATCAACATCGTCAAATTTGGATTTTAGGAAAAACTACTAAATTCTGCAAATATAAGCTAATTTTTACATCAAATCACGTTCTCACATGCAAAAATTCACCATTGTCTTCAATAATTAACTATTTACCAATTCATAAAACTTACATATGATAATACCTTTTATTGTAGTTGATTAATAATACATTTTCAAAGAAATGAAATAAAAATTGTCATTTCAATCTGTTTTTGTAATTTTCTGCCTATTACGACTGAACAATAATACATATTACTCTGGCATTATTATTTATCTTATGAAATTGATTACAGCAGAAAACAGTTACAATTATGTTTATATCTCTAAAAACAAACATTTGTTGCATTCTAAATATTCCACAGTAGAATGAGCTAAAATTACATTCAAATAGAAGAATTCTTAGATTACAATTTACTTCGGTTTTATCATTTGAAACATTCTGCGTGAAATTCCTCTTAATTATATATATTTGGAGAATTACCACCAGGAGCAGAACTCATATTGCTTTTGAATTAACCATTATTAGAATATAATTCTTGCCTAAACAAACAGTTAAATACGTTATCAGATTTAGAATAAATTCGATTGTGCTCCCTCATATTTTTGTAAGATCATTTAACTAGAATAGAGAAAGATTAACGGTTGTTAATTGGCCTTTTCTTTTATTTTTCTTCCGGGAGAAATGCCATTTAAAATAGAAATCCTTATGACGTTACAGCCTTTCCAGGAGGTGAGGGCGTATTCGTTAAAAAAATTTTATCACAAAAGGAAATTAATTAATATTTTTCAGATCATCTTTTGAAATGACGGAGGCGCGTTTGATTTAGATATGCAAATGCTCGGAATTAATGATGCATATACTAAGAGAACAATAGCCACAGGATACCTCCGCTTTGAATAGTTATTGGAAATGAATAGCTTTTGTGAAATATGTGTATAAAAATCAGGATAAAAAAGGTTTAATATTTTACCTTATATTATGGCTTTCTTTTTCAAATTAAGATAAAAAGCATAACAATCACAGGTAAAATATAGAATCTAATTGATTTTGTTAGACTTGTGCTTTTAGTTGTATTGTTTTGTATGTTGCATCTTATTGAATTACGAATTATTGGAACAGTATAAGAAATTCATAATGGCTTCTAAACTGAGCGTTATAGCCGTAAATAAGTCAATACTTACATAAAATCATGTTCTGAGGTTGAAACATTTACCTTTGTCTTCCGTAATTAACTATTCGCTAACTATTTTCATAAAATTTGCAAATGATAATATCTTTTATTATACTTCGTTAATAATGCATTTTCAAAGAAATGAAATAAATAATGTCATTTCTATCCGTTTTTACAATTAATTACGACTGAGCAATATTACGTATTAAGGTATCCTGGGGTAAGAACGCCACGTTAAGGTTCTACCAATTTTCACGGCTTAGTTTTAGATTGTATTTTTCAAACAAATATAGAATTTGATGCAACAACTCATTGACTATCTATGTAAAAAAAATAACAGATATGTATTCATAAAATGTACTGGCGTGATTTCTTGACCAATGCTATTTGGTGTTATTACCCACCTATATGGGTCTAAACGCCATGCAAATAAAACTATAAAATAAGATCGAATAATGGCATGAAGATTGCCCAATTCTAAAAATACAAACTCTACTGATCTATAAATTGACAAATTGCATTCTAAGCTATTGAAAATGTTCAAATTTTTTCTGAAAATGTAAGAAAAAAGAAAAGTGTGGTGGTGGTGGTGGGGGGGGGGAAGCAAAAGAATATCAGATTCTAAGCTATAAGTTTTGCTTAAAAGGGACCATTTAAATAGATTTACTAGAAACATTGCAAGGTTTACAATTGTATTTATTTGATTTAGCATTTATATTCCCATGTTTGCATTCTATGCGATAGAAAATATTCCATTTTTTATGAAAGTGAGCGAAACAGGAGTGGGGGGGGGGGAGCTTCAACAGAATATAACACCCTGTGTCTCTTTTTGCTTAAAAAGTCCCGCTTAAATATGATTATAAGAAACATTGATTGGTTTTAACCATTTATAATGTAATATTTTAATCATGTGAAGTTTTATAATAACTAGAGTTATATGTAATAAATATTTTTGTTAACCCTTAACTGCTGTTAGTGGTTTCACAGACCGCTGAGTTTTTCAAGTTTCAGAGTTTAACTTGCAATTTTTAGTTTAACTATTGACACCGGGCAAATTTTGTTTCGTTTGAAGTCCTATTACTATCTCTAGAGACTTTTGAATAGTTGAATTTTATTTATAATCGTCCTGTATATAAAATTCAATACAAAAATAATATTCAAAGAATTAATTCATCATTTTATTCATCTTTAGATTAAGCGGTCTGGCAGGCCGATCACAGTAGTTATGCGACAGTTTTTGTCACAGCAGTTAAGGGTTAATACTATTATAGTAGTCTTGTAAATAGTTTTGAGCGCATAACTCCACACTAATGCTGGTTCTCCAAACCTAAAGTTAAATTGTCGGCGTTATAAAGAACATACTGTAGTGTAGATCTGTACTTTAAAGTATTGTAATCAGGTTCTTTTTAAAATGCATTCGCTAGAGTTGTAGGCTGTGATCAATAAAATAAATGCTTTTTGAAAACTTTGTTTATTTGAAGTAGAGTTATAAAAATTAAATCATTTCTTACTGAAATAGTTAGGGATGGTGCCTGAACGCATATTATTAAGAAAACAGTCTTCACATGACTGCTTCGTGAAGCGAGAGGGAGGCAATTAATTCCTCATTCACAATTCACACATTGGCATTACAGGATTGGCGAAAAGGAGCATATGAAAAGTGAATGATATCATATCCATAAAATTTTCTGTTACGCTTTAAACAATTAAGATGATTTTGAATTTAATGCAGGGCAACCAGAAATGGGCAGTCCTAAAAAAATACGCCAAAAAGAATTCGCGCCAAATTCGTACGTTATGAGCATATTTTGAGAAAATGTTCTCAAAAGACACAACAATTATCATGTACATCAAAAGACTTGCAACGAATAAGTTAGACTTAAAATTACGCAGAGAGGAAAATGAAATTTCACTGACCGCAAACATGTTCGATCTTTACTCTTTTTTTTATTTGTTTTTAGCAAGGGAGAAATACGCATCTTAATGAATTCTCTTTATCTGACAGCCGTTTATCAGTAATAAAGCAGATGCTAGATGTTTTTCTTTCTTTTCTTTTGAACGGAAAGTTATTGTGGGATTGAAATAAAACGTTAAGATGAAGTAGCTATTTAATTAGAGATTAGTTTTAACTGTAATTTAGAAAAATGTAAAATTTAAGAATACTATATGTGATTCTACATCACATATATCACCCCTTTCACAGACGAAAAAAATCTATACATGTCTATGAAGGGAGAGAAATCAATTTTCATATGCTCTTACAAATAGTAATGTGTAAAATGTTCATGAAAAAATTCTAAATAAAGTAAAAAGTAACTGAATATCTTTCTAAGTAGGCAACCATCCCAAATAAAAGTATAAATATCATGATATAAATATATTGGTACCATAAATTTTGTCATACAAATGACATCATATATTGTTTCTACTTAGAAACAGCTGCAGCTTCATTAATAAAATTTGTGATCACTTTTCAATTTGTCTTATTTAGACAAGGACCTGTATAAAAAATGTGCACATACAAATAAAACAAAATATCAGGTATAAGTCTACAGGTCACTTACCAATTGGCAATAAATTCCAAAATGTTTGTAATAAGAAACATTAAATATGTGTATTGATCAATACAATAATAATAGCAAAATACTGGAGTAATATAATGCAATTAAACACAAAACATAATACACAAATAAACAAAAAAATATTGTAAATAGAAGGATTAAAAATGTCCATAATAATGAATAATATGAAATTTTGAAATTTCCACTATTTTTTTTAAAGTTTACAAGATAAATTTTACTACAAACTTATATCTGAGATGAGAGTTCAAGAAATGCTAGACAAGCAACATATGGAAAAAATTTTTGAAACACTGTCGTTGACCATTTACTTCCATGTGATAACAATGTTCCTAAATGTCTATCTTCTAATTTTTTTGTCCTTTTTTTTAATACCTAAACTGATGAATTTTTTTTATTAAGTTAAATCTGAAATTTAAAATCAATGTTGCATTATATTGACATCTAAAACGGTATTTTAGTGTAACATGAGAGAAGAAATCTCCGTAAAGAATTCGGTATCTTCCCAAAAATACTTTTATTCAAAAATAATTACTGTTAAGTGGGAGAGACTGAACTTTCATGCAAAAGTGTAAAAAGTTTAGAACTGTGGGAAAGATGTGTGGAAATGTAATATGGAGACCTATAAAATAACTTCAATTTAAGATACAACTGGTATAAAAACCAATAAAAGACATGTATTAACAAGTAAAGCAAACGTATGACAGCCTCTTTGCTTATAAAAAATTACAATTTATCTTCACTTCATATCCTTTGAACCAGAAGTGTGAAAACATTGACAGGTATGCAATTTTAAATACCACCTTGACTGTCGTATACCACTCATCGTTATTTACAAAATGACTAAAGTGCATTTTTTTATGTGGAAGTACTGTTTACAAATTATAAAAGAATGAGTATTGAATTTAAAGTGAATAAGTGTGTGAATTTTAGTCTATATATAAAATTTTGCATCTTGCTAGTATTTTTAATAAAAAAGGAGTAAGCTCCGCTACAT
Organism: Maratus speculifer; assembly: GCA_964019185.1. NCBI lineage: Eukaryota > Metazoa > Arthropoda > Arachnida > Araneae > Salticidae > Maratus > Maratus speculifer. The sequence continues at coordinate 91,053,754 of OZ025289.1, read as the reverse complement.
GTGTAAGTATTCATTGACTGAAAACTAATTTTTAATGGTCGTAAATATAGTGTAAAGTACTACTGTATCATGTATACCCAAATGAAAATAAAGAAATGTGGAGAAGCGAATATAAATGATATTTAATTACGAACAAATGTTATGCAAAAAAAAGTGTCTATATCTATCTAAATTACGCCTAAAGAGTAATGAAATTCACGTGTGTAAACGGGAAAACATGGAATAGTGCAAATGGGAAGGTAAAAATTACTGGATTAAATCATCCATAACCAAAACAAAAAAATGTAAAGAAATGACTTATGTATTAAAGATAATAATCAATATGTTCTAAAAAAAACTTCACAGAGGACCGATAATTAAACAATTGCTTTTGTAAATGTATATGTATGTGAATAACCTCCTCTGCAAAGCAAGCAGCAAAATATATATACCTTTGTAAACTACCATTGTAAAAAAAACTTTGTATAAAAACATTGTAATTTAATACACATTGCATGCAAAGAGAAGTTGTATGAAAAGTGAGTCAGTTGCAAATATCCACAAGTATATCAAAAGTAAAAAGAACTTTGTAAAAATTTCACCACTGTAATATTGATACACCAGTGAACATTCGCACTAACACTGTGTGCAAAGAAAAGTGCAATTGATAATTAAACAGACCCACTAAGAATTAGAGTAGCTAAATCGAGTTAAGACAAAATAGATGTGCAATTTTTTATCTATCGCGAAAGATACAAATAAAGAAAAATAAATTGTGTAAACAAACATTTAAGATTCACCGCAGAAGTCTTACTGATAATTAGGGCTTAACCACCAGAAGAAAACTATCAATAAATCAAAAATGTGAAATTTTGAATCATTCATCTATTCCTGAGCTCACGAAACAGTTGAATGAAAGAGAATCAGAGATATGAGCAATGCCCGAAAAATGTAAATCATGAAATGATTGAAAGTAATCTTTAAATAACAATGTATTAAAATGTGTACACCATATGAAAAATATATATCTACGAAAGAATAGTGTATGAAAAAAAAAATAATTATTAATGCTTTATGTTTGTGTTATGAATAAAAAGGTTAACAATGTAAAAAAATACTGTGTAAAGGAGCGGAGAAATCCAAGTATCACATGAAGGTGAATAACTAAATATGTAAATAACTAAATATACTTGAAATAGCATACCTGAAGAAGTGTTGAATATTTACGTTATATTTTAGAGTGAATGAAAGCTTGTTTTTGCTTGAAATAAAATTTAAATGTATTACAGCAAGTGGAAAAAGCAGGGTGATTTATGTCGAAAAACTTCTTGTAAGCACGGTTATGTGCGATGCAGTTAATGCAACTTGAAGCATTTTTACAATTATCTGAAGTGTGTGATCCACCACAATTAGCACATGCCAAATCATATGAACAAAATTTTGCCAGGTGGCCTATTTGTTGGCAACGGAAGCAACGTTTTATGTTAATAAATGGCCTGACAGTGTAGTCAACAGAATTAATATTTAATTTTCCATGTTGAGTTAAGAGATCCGCTATCCATGATGTAACACTAATTGTCCAGTTATATTTTAATCCCTGTCTTAATTTATGCTTTCTTTCAAAGTTAATAGAAGGAATGGTACTGCCAATCTTTTCATTTATAGACATCATAATATCTGGTATACCTATATTGTCATCAAGATCCAACAGAATTATTTTAGTGCAGTCAGATAAATCTCTAACTTGATTTTTGAGCTCACATAAATTTAGGATGTAATTCGGTATTGAAATAAGATCAGTATTCTTGTTTTTTGATAATTTAGAGTTATTTGTACCAGAATTTATGTGTGTTTCAGATTCAACTTTATCCAGAAATTTGGCCAAATCTTTCCCACTAGAATTACATTCCTTATCTTTAATAACATTAAGGGGTTCATCCAATTTAGATTCATTAATGTCGCATTGAATAGCTATCTCATGCATAGACTGTTTGGACGAGTTCAGTGTTCTTACTTTTTCGAACAACAGCTCATTTAACCTATGTAACTGGTCGTTATTTTTTTGTAAAACAGTCCACTCAGATTGAACACTATTCACCAAATCACATAAAATATTAAACTTTAATTCAATTTCTTTTTGATAGGAATTAAATTTTGCCATGAGTTCTGGGTTATTGTCATTTGAAATAGGATCAATTAATTTCTGAACATCCGAAACAACAGATTTAGAATATCTATTAATAGATTCCTTTAAACTACTCAAACATGAAATCTCAAAAGAATTAGAATCTAAGCCAATTGTTTCAGAATCCATATTAGTTTTAGAAGACATTACCTGTTTTGCATCAGGTCTTAACTTAAAATTAAACACAACAGATGGATCTTGTGTCAATTTACGTGACTTTCTTTTAGTCATTATAAACAAGTTATATCCTAAATTATAAAAATACGAAAATAAACAAACGAGCACAGTATCAGATTATTAAAAAAATGGACCTATCTACAATGCAATATAATAAAAGCAGCTATATGTGAGAATATTTTTAAATAGATGCTAAAAATTTAAAATAAATGTCTATCCATAAACTAATCAAACTTGTTTTACATTTATAAAAGTGAAAAAGCATGAAAAAAAATCTCAATATTTATTTAAATATTAGAAAACTGGACCCTCTCTAACGAAATATTTTTGCAAGTGGGAGCAAATAGGAAAAACAAACACTGGAAATATATGTATAAAAAGTCTTAAAATAAATTAGAAGGGGGAAAATTAGTCACTTTAGTTAAGACGATATTTTGTTTTAATGCACTGTTTATATCCTACATGAAATGCATAAGAAATATCATAATAAATATTAAGAAATTTATCAAATTTTTTTTTTTTTTTTTTTTGCAGACTAGAGTGTAAAAATAATTCTACTCGAACAGATATAAACAATGCACACACTTTAAGAATGTTAAGATGTTAGATAGGTTTAATCATGCAAATAAGAACATGGCTAGTCTTTGCACAAATAAAACAATCTCCCAATAAAATTACTGTACAAACAATATAAAGCACAACTTACCTTTAAAGTGAAAAAAAATCAGGAAAGAAAAGTAGGATAAACTGTAATAATATATTTTTTGATACATGAATTTATAATTCGATTATGCATGCATCATTATTATTATTTATGTCATGTGCACATGGCATGTGATTCAAACGATAAAAGTTTATTTATCTGAAAATGAGCCCACTGTCAATAATATATGAAGGTGCATACATCCTTATTGTATAACCAGTATTCACATGCATCTTTCTCTGTATTGTTTCTTTTATATAAACCTCATATTAAAAAAATAATGGTTGCAACCCGACAACATCATGCCTTATTTTTTATAGGAAAAAGAGATGCACCATTAACTTACCTAGAACTTTTTCATCTACATGGAAATATAATATAAAATTTATGAAAAAGAAAAAGGAATATACGTCAATTTATAACACTTCAAAAATAACTGTATTAAAAAAATAAACAAAATATATAGTCATTAATTAATAATGGAAATTATAAAAATACTTTCTTTAAAAAGTAATAAACTGTCTTGATATTTCTCAAACGACTTTCAGCAAAAAGTGCACAGCAATAAGTACTTAGATATTTGAAAAATATAATTTTATCATGCTATCGTTTGTAACATAGTTTTTAAATAGCACTTATAAAGCTGTGAAATGTTTCAAGACAATCTAAAATCATTTATAACTGTTCGTATTTAAAGAAATTCAATTAGAGCACAGAAAAACTAATACATAATAAACTAAAAATGGTTGAAAATTACTCAACATAATTTTTTTTAATAAAAATATCATATAATTAAAATAGAAATTGAGATTTAATCTCTTAAATATAAAAGCATACACTTTCTCATCTGCGAAATTTATGCTGTAAATATTTATCAATGAATGTCTTCTTCACTCATTTTTTTTAACTTTCAACTACTACAAATAAACTTGTAACAGTATTATCGTAAAAAAAAATAAACGTCTAATAGCGCACAAAATTACAGACACAAAATTGATCAATGCTGTAGTTTTAAGGGTTTTTTTAATAGTATAGCGCATGTAATTATTTTTGTGAAAAACATCAGTGTCAGCATCCAAAAATTTAAAGAATAAATCCAATGTGAAGATCATATTATCGACGAATGACGAAGAATTTAAACGTCAAAACGAAATTCTGTGTCACTTTAGTCGAAAGCATATGGAATCGTCACTGAAGTACACCGCTAAGATGAAATAAAAACATTATGTCAGTGAGCGTGATATTGTTGATTTAACGGAGGTGAAATAAGAGTCACAAATCGTCAGTCGTAGATTCTTAGGCCTACATCGGCAGGGGAAAATTTAACGAGCGGAAGCGAAGCACCGATCATCACGAAACGTCCCGATCAGAAGAATCACTCGCTCAAATAAAAGAGAACTTGTCACTATAAGCCAACTCCATAATGAGGTCCAGCAAGAAAAAATCCGGCAGTAATAATTCACATGAGCATAGGCATTTCACACAACAATCTGTGAACTAGGGGAGAACTTATGTAATGATTCACAAACATAAGCAGGACTTATCTGACGAGGAAATAGTCGTTCGAAAATACTTGAAGACTGACGTTAATAGTTCACATTTATAGTATTCAGGCAAATAAATAGTCCGGAAAAATCTAGCAGGCAAATAAAAAGCAGGCAAATAACAGCAGGCAAATAACAGCAGGCACCATCCCTCGATGTTTGAAAAAGTTGCGAATGCCTGGTGTAGGCACCATAGTTTCTGTAGTGTAGATCTGTACTTTAAAGTATTGTAATCAGGTTCTTTTTAAAATGCATTCGCTAGAGTTGTAGGCTGTGATCAATAAAATAAATGCTTTTTGAAAACTTTGTTTATTTGAAGTAGAGTTATAAAAATTAAATCATTTCTTACTGAAATAGTTAGGGATGGTGCCTGAACGCATATTATTAAGAAACCAGTCTTCACATGACTGCTTCGTGAAGCGAGAGGGAGGCAATTAATTCCTCATTCACAATTCACACATTGGCATTACAGGATTGGCGAAAAGGAGCATATGAAAAGTGAATGATATCATATCCATAAAATTTTCTGTTACGCTTTAAACAATTAAGATGATTTTGAATTTAATGCAGGGCAACCAGAAATGGGCAGTCCTAAAAAAATACGCCAAAAAGAATTCGCGCCAAATTCGTACGTTATGAGCATATTTTGAGAAAATGTTCTCAAAAGACACAACAATTATCATGTACATCAAAAGACTTGCAACGAATAAGTTAGACTTAAAATTACGCAGAGAGGAAAATGAAATTTCACTGACCGCAAACATGTTCGATCTTTACTCTTTTTTTTATTTGTTTTTAGCAAGGGAGAAATACGCATCTTAATGAATTCTCTTTATCTGACAGCCGTTTATCAGTAATAAAGCAGATGCTAGATGTTTTTCTTTCTTTTCTTTTGAACGGAAAGTTATTGTGGGATTGAAATAAAACGTTAAGATGAAGTAGCTATTTAATTAGAGATTAGTTTTAACTGTAATTTAGAAAAATGTAAAATTTAAGAATACTATATGTGATTCTACATCACACATACTTTAATACATTTTTAATGAATTAAATAAGATTTTTGATAAAAATATTATCCCAATGAGATGTTTTATTAAATTTTATATATTCATGAGGTTATATATCATTATCTCTATATTAACAACAAAATTAACCTTTAACTGCTGTTAGCAATCTCACTGAACACTGTCCTCCCCCCTTTCCCCCCCAAAAAATCGTTTATCTTGTATTTTCCAATTTAACTATAGCTACAAGTGAAATTCTCCGTCGTTTGTAGTCCTCGTATAATTGTTAAAAATATTTGAGTAGATTAAATTTAATTAGAATTAATTCCAAACAAAAAGTTTAACGCAGGAACAGTATTCTATGATTTTTAATCATTGATCGCCTTTTAATCTTTAACTAATGTTACTGGTCTCATAGACCAGACCACTATTTTTCTTTTAATTTTTATAGTTTAACTTGTAATTTTCAGTTTAACTACAGACACTAGCGAAAATTTGTTTAGTTTGGAATTTTAATACTATCACCAGAGACTTTTAAATAGGTGAATATATTAAGTATAATAGTCTTGTATAAAAAGTTTAGTACAAAAACACGATCCTATGAGTTATTTCCGCCTTTTATTCATCTTTCAATCTTGCGGTCTCACAAACCGCTTCACATTTGTTGCGTTAAAATTTCTGTCTCATCGGTTAAAGGTTAATTTTATAAAGTTTTGAAAAACCGAATGCTGAGAATGCGGACAGTTAAAATTTCGAACTCAATTGAACAATCCAGTGGAAATTTAATGGAAACCTGATTTTGAAGTTGTTTGAATTAGGATATTGAAACATTTTGATATAGTTTTATTTATAAGTGTTAAAAATTATTTTTTACATAAAGAGAGAGAGAGAGAGATTAGTTTTAGGTATTAGATTTCCCCCCTTTAAGCTTACCATTTGAACAATGATGATAATGCTGTCCCATAATAATATATAAACCCCCTTCGGATATAGTTCGGCCACTGTTGGGAATCAACAGGAGTAATAACGCAAAGGATTGGCCTTATTACCCCGTTATACTTATTGCGCAGTAAATTTTAAACTACAAATTATGTTGAGAAGATATCCAAAATCTTCTACAACATATTGAAAGTACATTAAACGCACTACAAGCTTGTGTAATAAACAAAGTATTTCCGGATAAAAAATATAGTCTTCACATCAAAAAACTTATCTTGCTAATTTTAGATCAAGTGTTAATTTTAGTTGCTTGTAAAAACAATAAGACCTACAAATGAAAAAAATTAACTTTAAGCTGTTTTATGCGATTTATATGACTCAAAACCATTCTGCGCAGAGCACATAGGTGTCATTTAGCGGATTATTTCATAATTATGCAAAATATTAGCACTTGGCGATATTACCCCGCCTGGCGTTATTAAACCAGAACACCTTACTATGTATTACACGAGGAGCAGAACTCATATTACTTTTGGATTAACCATTATTAGAATATAATTCAAGCCTAGACAAACAGTTAATGCGTTATCAGATTAAGAATAAATTCGATTGTGCTCCCTCATTTATCTGGGAAGATCATTCAACAAGAATAGAGAAAGATTAACAATTATTTATTAGACATTTATTTATTTTCCGGGAGTTATGCCATTTAAAATAGAAATCTTTATGACGTTACGTCTTTTCAGGAGGGGAGGGAGTGTTTGTTTAAAATATTTTATCACAAAAGAAAATTAATTACTATTTTCTCTTATCGGCTTTTGAAACGACGGAGGCGCATTTGATTATAGATATGCAAATGCACGGAATTAATGATGCATATTCTAAGAGAACAATAGGCACTGAATACCACCGCTTGAAATATATATTGGAAATGAATAGTTTTGTAAGATATTTTGAAATATTTAAATAATCAAACTCAGGATAAAAAAGGATTAATATTTTTAATTATATTATGAATTTCTTGTTCAAATTTTAGAAAAAGCAGAGCTATCGTGAATCATGATGAAGAATCAAACTTGTGCTTTTAGTTGTAAGGTTTTGTGTGTTGATTTTTATTGAATTACGTCTATGTAACTGTATAAGAAATGGATAATGGCTTCTAAATACAGCAATGTAATAATAAATAAATGAATGCTTACATCAAATCATGTTCTGAGTCCAGAAATGCACCTTTGACTTCCCTAATCAACTATTCACTAATTATTTTCATACAACTTGCCTTTGATAATATATTTTATTATACTTCATTAATAATGCATTTTCAAAAAAATTAAATAAATAATGTCATTTCAATCCGTTTTTGTTATTCTATGTCCCTGTTATGACTGAACAATAACATATAATACTCTGGTACTATTATTTATAATATCAAATTGATTAAAGAGAAAAATATTACTTACAATTAAGATTTATATCTCTATCAACAAGCATTTGTTTGTATTCTAAATATTCCACATTAAAATAAACTAAAATTACATTCAAAAAGAAGAACTCATTAGATTGCAATTCATTCCAGTTTTATCATTGGATGGCATTTTGCATGAACTTCCTTTTAATATACTTGGAGAATTTCCACCAGGAGCATAAATCATATTGCTTTTGGATTAACCATTATGAGAATATAATTTAGTTCTAAACAAACAGTTAAACGTGTTATCAGATATAAAATAAATTCTATTGTGCTTTCTCATATTTCTGGGAAGATCATTAAATCAGAATAGAGAAAGATTAACGATTCTTTATTGGCCTTTTCTTTTATTTCTCTTCCGGGAGAAATGCCATTTAAAATAGAAATCTGTATAACGTTGCGTCTTTTCAGGAGGTGAGGGCATATTCGTTAAAAATATTTTATCACAAAGGGAAATTAATTAATATTTTCTCTGATCGGCTTTTGAAAGGACGGAGGCGCGATGGATTTTAGATATGCAAATGCTCGGAATTAATGACGCATAGTCTAAGAGAAGAATAGCAAATGAATGCCACAGTTTGGAATAGTTATTGGGAATGCATAGTTTGTGTAAGACATTTTGAAATATTTAAATATTAAAACTCAAGATAAAAAAGGTTTAATATTTTATTTTATATTATGGCTTTCTCTCTCAAATTGAAAAAAAGCATAGCTATCACGAATCATGCTATTCAATCTAATTGATTCTGTTAGACTTGTGCTTTTAGTTCTAAGGTTTTGTGCGTAGCTTCTTATTGAATTGCGATTAATTGTAACAGTATACGAAATGCATAATGACGTCTAAATATAGCGTTGTAGTCGTAAATAAATTAATGCTTACATCAAAGCATGTTCTGAAGTTCAAAATTTCGCCTTTTACTTCCATAATTAATTATTCACTAATATTTTCAAAAAACTTACATATGATAATACCTTTTATTATGCTTCATTAATGATGCATTTTCAAAGAAATAAAATAAGTAATGTCACTTTTATCCGTTTCTGTTATTCTTTGCCAGTTACGACTGAACAATAATATATCTTACCCTGGTATTATTATTTATTTTATCAAATTGATTACAGCGGAAAACAATACTTACAATTAAGATTTGTATCTCTGCAAACAAAAATTTGCTGTTATTCCAAATATTCCAAAATAGAATAAACTAAAATTAAATTTGAACTAAATAATTCATTAGATTACAATTCATTCCGGTTTTATCACTCAAAAGCATTCTGCGTGAACCTCCTTTTCATATATTTGGTGAATTTCCACCAGGAGCAGAACTCATATTGCTTTTGGATTAACCATTATTAGAATATAATAGTCCTAAACAAAACAGTTAAATACGTTATCAGATTTTGAATAAATTCGATTGTGCTCCCTCATATTTCGGTTAAAATCATTTAATTATAATAGAGAAAGATTAACGATTCTTTATTGGGCTTTTCTTTTATTTATCTTCCGGGAGTTATGCCATTTAAAATAGAAATCTTTATGACGTTGCGTCTTTTCAGGAGGTGAGGAAGTATGAAGTGAGGAAGTATTTGTTAAAAATGTTTTATCACAAAAGAAAATTAATTAATATTTTCTCTGATCGAATTTTGAAAGGACGGAGGCGCGTTTGATTTAGATATGCAAATGCTCCTTTTCTAAGAGAAAATTAGACACTAAACTCCACCGCTTCGAATAGTTATTGTATAAGATATTTTGAAATATATAAAAATCAGGATAAAAAGGATTTAATATGTGATTTTATAATGTGATAGAATATTTCAGTTTTCTTCTCTTTATATTTTAAAAAGGAAAAAGTGAAAGAAGAATAGAAAAAATCAATTTGCAAGATTATATGCCTGGATTTAATCAACATCGTCAAATTTGCATCTCAGGAAAAATTACTAAATTGTGCTAATATAGGTTTATGATCACATTAAATGATGTTCTCACATCCAAAAATTCACCTTTGTCTTACATAATTCATTGTTTACTAATTATTTTTATGAAACTTATCTGTGATAATATATTTTATTATGCTTCATTAATAATGCAATTTCAAAGAAATGAAATAAATAATGTCACTTCTATCTGATTTTCTTATTCTTTGTCTGGTACGACTGAACAATAATGTATACTACTCTAGTATTATTATTTATCTTATCAAACTGATTACAGCAGAAAACATTACTTACAATTAAGATTTATGTCTCTACAAACTAACATTTGTTTGTATTCTAAATATTCCACAGAAGAATAAAATAAAATTACATTCAAGCAGAACAATTCATTAGATTACATTCCTGTTTTATCACTCAAAAGCATTCTACGTAAACCTCCTTTTCATATATTTGGTGAATTTCCACCAGGAGTAGAACTCCTATTGCCTTTGGATTAACCATTATTAGAATATAATTCTTGCCTAAACAAACAGTTAAATACGTTATCAGATTTAGAATAAACTTGATTATGCTCTCTCATATTTATGGGAAGACCATTTAACTAGAATAGAAATATTAACGATTCTTTATTAGACTTTTCTTTTATTTATCTTTCGGGAGTTAGGCCATTTAAAATAGAAATCTTTATGATGTTGCGTCTTTTCAGAAGGTGAAGAAGTATTTGTTAAAAATATTTTATCACAAAAGGAAATTAATTAATATTTTCTCTGATCGTCTTTTGAAAGTACGGAGGCGCGTTTGATTTAGATATGCAAATGTTCGCAATTAATGATGTGTGTTCTAAGAGAAAAATAGACACTGAATACCACCGCTTGGAATAGTTATTGAAAATGAATAGATTTTGTAAAATATTTAGATACATAAAAATAAGAATAAGAAAGGTTTAATAGTTTACTTTATATTGCGACTTAGTTTTTCCAATTAAAAAAGAAAATATAGGTATCACGAATCATAATATAGAATCTAAATGATTTTATTAGTTTTGTACTTTTAGTTGTAAGGTTTTGGGTGTTGTTTCTTATTAAATTTCAATTAATTGGAACAGTATAAGAAATGCATAATGCAGAATTCCCTCCAGGTTTAAAAAAGGGCAGGGCGCTATTGTTCTGAAAAGAGCACTTTTTACATTCTTTAGGGCACTTTTTACATTTTTCAAGGCACTTTTTTATTTTTCAGAGCCCTTTATATAGAGTAATCTAGTGGTTCAAAAAGTCATGAAAAAACAGAAATTTCATCAAAAAATTGAAAAAAGGAAAAAAAAGGTAAATTTTGTTAAAAGATCGCGAAAAAACGGCAAATATTGTTAAAAGATCACGAAAAAAAGGCCAAATATTTAACCGCAAACGGAAACTAATTAATATTTTCTATGATCGTCTTTTGAAAGGACGGAGGCGAGTTTGATTTTAGATATGCAAATGCTCGGGATTAATGACACATAGTCTAAGAGATTAATAGTCACTTGATACCACCACTTTGAATAGTTATTGGAAATGAATAGCTTTAGTAAAATATGTGTATAAAAATGAGGATAAAAAAGGTTTAATATTTTACCTTATATTATGACTTTCTTTTTCAAATTAAGATCAGAAGCATAACTATCACAGATCATAATATAGAATCTTATTGATTTTGTTAGACTTGTGCTTTTAGTTGTATTGTTTTGTATGTTGCATCTTATTGAATTACGAATAATTAGAACAGTATAAGAAATTCATAATGGCTTCTAAACTGAGCGTTATAGTCGTAAATAAATCAATGCTTACATAAAATCATGTTCTGACGTTGAAAAATTTACCTTTGTCTTCCGTAATTAACTATTCGCTAACTATATTAATAAAATATGCATATGATATTATCTTTTATTATACTTCGTTAATAATGCATTTTCAAAGAAATGAAATAAATAATGTCATTTCTATCCGTTTTTTACAATTAATTACGACTGAACAATACTTTGTATTACTATATATTTCACCAGGAGCAGAACTCATATTGCTTATGGATTAACCATTATTAGAATAGAATTCTTGCCTAAATAAACAGTTAACTAGGTTATCAGATTCGTTATAAATTCGATTGTGCTCCCTCATATTTCTGGGAAGATCATTTAACTAGAATAGAGGAGATTAACGATTCTTTATTGGCCTGGTCTTTTATTTATGTTCCCGCAGTTATGCCATTTAATATAGAAATCTTTATGACGTTATGTCTTTTCAGGAGGTGACGGAGTATTCGTTAAAAATATTTGATCACAAAAAGAAATCAATTAATATTTTCTCTGATCGTCTTTTGAAAGTACGGAGCCGCGTTTGATTTAGATATGCAAATGCTCGGAATTAATTATGCATATTCTATGGGAACAATGGCCATTGAATACCACCGCTTGGAATAATTATTGGGAATGAATAGTTTGTGTAAGATGCTTTGAAATATATAAAAAAGCAGATTAAAAAGTTTAACATGTTGCTTTCCGAAAATGATAGGATATTATGGCTTCCTTCTTGCATTTTAAAAAAAAGAAAAAAAAGAAAAAGAAAAAAATCAAAGAACAAAAGAAAAAATAGATTTGTATTTTTATGCTTGCATTTAATCAACATTGTCAAATTTCTATTCCAGGAAAAACTACTAAATTGCGCAAATATACACTTACGCTTGCATGAATTTCTGACGCCTAAAAATTCACCTTTTACTTCCGTAATTAAGATAATCTAGATAACACTAATTATTTTCATAAAACTTGCATATGATAATATTTTTTGTCATGCTTCATTAATAATGCTTTTCCGAATAAATTAAATATGTAAAATCATTTCTATCCGTTTTTGTTATTCTTTGCCTGTTATGAGTTAACAATAAGACATAGTATTACTTTCGTATTATTATTTATCTTATCAAATTGATTACATCGAAAAACATTACTTACAATTAAGATTTATATCTCTACAAACAAACAATTGTTTGTATTCCAAATATTCCACAGTAGAATAAATTAAAATAACATTCGAACTAAAGAATTCATTAGATTACAATTTATTCCGGTTTTGTCATTCGAAAGCACTCTGCGTGAACTTCCTTTTAATATATTCGGTGAATTTCCACCAGGAGCAGAACTCATATTGCTTTTGGATTAACAATTATTAGAATATAATTCTTGCCTAAACAAACAGTTAAATACGTTATCGGATTTAGAATAAATTCGATTGTGCTCCCTCTTATTTTTGGTAAGATCATTTAACTAGAATAGAGAAAGATTAACGATCCTTTTTTGGCTTTTTCTTTTATTTATCTTCCGTGAGTTATGCCATTTAATATAGAAATCTTTATGACGTTACGTCTTTTCAGGAGGTCACGGCTTACTCGTTAAAAATATTTGATCACAAAAGGAAATTAATTAATATTTTCTCTGATCGCCTTTTAAAAGGACAGAGGTGCATTTGATTTTATATATGCAAATGCTCGGAATTAATGATGTATATTCTATGAGAACAATGGCAACTGATTACCACCGTATGGAATAGTTTTTGGAAATAAGTAGCTTTTGTAAGATATTTTGAAATACTTGAATACATCAAAATCAGGATAAATAAATTTCAATATTTTATAAATATTATGGTTCTTTTTTAAATAAAAAAAACATATCCCTAATCATATTACAGAATTAAATTGGTTTTGTTAGACTTGTGCGTTTAGTTTTAAGGTTGTTCGTTTAGCTTACTATTGAATTACGATTAATTCGAACAGCATACGAAATGCATAATGGCGTCTAATCTAGGGTTGTAATATCTTAAATAAATTAATACTTACATCAAAGCATGTTCTGTTTTCAAAAATTCACCTTTTACTTCTATAAATAACTATTCAATAATCATTTTCATAAAACTTACACATGATAATATATTTTATTATGATTATTTGATAATGCATTTTCAAAGAAATGAAATAAATAATGTCACTTCTATCAGTTTTTGTTATTCTTTGCCAGTTGCGACTGAACAATAATATATGTTACCCTGGTATTATTATTCATCTTATCAAATTGATTATAGCTGGAAACATTACTTACAATAAAGTCTTACAAATATAAAAAGAGTAACGAATCTTTATTGGCCTTTTCTTTTATTTATCTTCCGGGAGAAATGCCATTTAAAATAGAAATCCTTATGACATTACAGTCTTTCCAGGGGGTGAGGGCGTATTCGTTGAAAATATTTCATTACAAAAGAAAATTAATTAATATTTCCTCTGATAATATCTTTTATTATGCTTCATTAATAATGCAAGTTCAAAGAAATGAAATAAATAATGTCACTTCTATCTGATTTTCTTATTCTTTGTCTGGTACGACTGAACAATAATATATATTACTCTAGTATTATTATTTATCTTACCAAAGTGATTACAGCAGAAAACATTACTTACAATTAAGATTTATGTCTCTACAAACTAACATTTGTTTGTATTCTAAATATTCCACAGAAGAATAAAATGAAATTACATTCAAGTAGAAGAATTCATTAGATTACAATTCATTCCGGTTTTATCACTCAAAAGCATTCTGCGTAAACCTCCTTTTCATATATTTGGTGAATTTCCACCAGGAGCCGAACTCATATTGCCTTTGGATTAACCATTATTAGAATATAATTCTTGCCTAAACAAACAGTTAAATACGTTATCAGATTTAGAATAAATTTGTTTATGCTCTCTCATATTTCTGGAAAGATCATTTAACTAGAATAAAAAGATTAACGCTTCTTTATTAGCCTTTTCTTTTATTTATCTTCCGGGAGAAATGCCATTTAAAATAGAAATCCTTATGACGTTACAGTCTTTTCAGGAGGTGAGGGCGTATTTGTTAAAAATATTTTATTACAAAAGAAAATTAATTAATATTTCCTCTGATCATATTTTGAAAGGACGAAAGCGCGTTTGATTTTAGATATGCAAATGCTCAGAATTAATTATGCATATTCTAAGATAACAATAGCCACTAAATACCACCTCTTGGAATACTTATTGGAAATGAATAGCTTGTGTAAGGTATTTTGAAATATTTAAATACATAAAAATCAGCATAAAAAGATTTAACATATTACTTTATAATATGATAGAATATTGTGACTTTCTTTTTAATATTATAAAACATAGGTATCATGACTGATCGCATGTTAGCAACTAATTAATTTTATTAGACGTGTACTTTTATATGCAATGTTTTGTGACTATTTTCTTATTTATTATAACTTATTGTCTCTTCTTCTTATAACTCAATGAATCAATAATCTAATACAGGATGGCTTCTAAATTTAGAGTGCTGTTGTTGTATATAAAGCAGAAAGTGTGCTGTATACACAGAGAATATATGTTAGAGACAGAAAGGATCATGGCCACAGAATACCACTGCTTTGAATAGCTATCGGGAGTGAATATCTTGTGTAAGATATTTTGAAATATTTAAATATATAAAAATCGGGATACAAAAGTTTAGCAAGCTACTTTATAATATGACCAGCTGATCCGCCCGCTGCCGTTACCATAGCGGAATATAGACGTGTTCAAACAAATAGTTAATATTTAAAATCTCCATTCATACTAAAATAGAAAAAAAAATTATGATTGTAATGTGGAGGGTATTTTAAGTTTTAGAATATTTTAAATTTTATCTGAGTGAACACAGGTATGTATTTCTATTTCGAAAATCATGTTTTGCGAGGATAAAGAAATAAAGTAATTGATTTTAGCTGTTTTGAACCAAAAAAATCAAATAATTAAATTACTTTAAAATTCCTTTCTTCAATGAGACCTACTCCATGTAAAATCTTCTGAACACGCGCGCGAGTGCGTTACACATCTGAGCAAACTCTAAGAAGTCCTAAAAAGAGTAATTACCTAATTTACTACTTTTTTTTTTTTTTTTTTTTTTTTTTTTGAATTATTGCCATGGATGGATTTTGAACATCGATTGTAAATCATTCAGGAAAAATAAAATCATCAAAATAAGAAAAATTAAAAAATACATGTTCAATTTACTACTGCGCATTCGTAGCAGCCGTAAAATGAAGTAATTGAATCCCATATTCAACGCCTGGTGGCTATCTGTAAATAGACTCTAATCTGGCTGCTTTGTTGCCGGGAATTTATAGAGAGCTCCAAATATCTTCTTACCCCGTAAGTTTAATTTTTTTAAATGTGCTCTATGCACAGAGGGTACATGTTAGACTCATAAATTCTCATGGATATAGCATACGTTATAGTTTTATTTGAGTTATTATTTTATATTTGCATACTGCAACATACTCCAAAGTCAATAATACTTACATAATAAGCTTTAAAACACAAATTTTATTTGTTGTTCCTACTTCCCAACACACCAGTTAATACAAATTGATCATAAGAAGTCCCAACAGACAGTAATATTGAGTTAATTTCTCATACCACAGTTTTCTTTATCATTTTAGAAGCTCCAGCTTGATGTTTCAAAAAACAACTTAGTAAATTTTGTCAAATTAAAAAAGCTGAAGAAATCCGAAAGTAGAATTATTTTAAAGTTAAGTAGTCCTTAAAATTTTGTATTAGATAATGGACAATATTTATGAGAAATATGACGATTTCCGTTTATTGTAGATGTGATAAAAGTACTTTTTAGTAAATAATTATTTTAGTTTTAGGTACTGAATTTTTAAATTATTTTTACATACTTAAAATGACGTAATCTAACATCTGAGTCAATATCTTTTAAATACGAGTTCTTGAGCCACAAAAGGTTAACTTTTAGCATTTTTTGTCAATGTCACATGTTTACATTGAACATCTATATATGAATATATTAAGTTGTGTGATTATTTGTGACATAATTTTAAAAATCGTACAATCATCGAAGAAAATATTCGGAATAACGTAGTTACACATTTCTAAAAAACTGATCGAGTCTTATTTAAAAAATAGGAAATGAAAATTATTCATAAACAGAAGAAATCATTAGACTGCAATTCATTCCGGTTTTATCAATTGAAAGCATTCCGAGCGAATTTCCGTTTAATATATTCGCAGAATTTTCTCCGACGGCCAACTCATATTGCATTTGCATTAACCTTTATCAGAATATTATTCAGGTCTAAACAAACAGTTGAAGGCATTATCTGATTTAGAATAAATTCCATCACACTTTCTTCCAAATTTTAGTTGAATAATTTAATAAGAATACAAAAAATCTTATCGATTCTTTATTAGCCCTTTTCAAATTTATTTCAATTTCGGGAGTTCTTTCGTTTAAAATAGCTATCTTTATGATATTACCACTTTCCATAAAGTAAGGGCACTCGTTAATAGTCTTTTATAACAGAAGACAATTAATATATCCATTTTACTATTCAATGTTAAAAAAAAATGTAGTAAAACTGGCTGACTCTTATTTAAAGAATTAGAAATTAAAATTATTGATAAACAGAAGAATTCATTAGACTTCAATTCATTCCGGTTTTACCAATTGAAAGCATTCGAAGCGAATTTCCGTTTAATGTATTCGCAGAATTTCCTCCGACAGCCAACTTATATCGCATTTGCATTAACCTTTATTAGAATATTATTCAGGTCTAAACAAACAGTTAAAGGCCTTATCCGATTTAGAATAATTTCGATCGCACTTCTTCCCAATGTTGGTAGAATGAATTAATAAGAATACAAAAAGTTATCGATTCTTTATTAGCTTTTTGAAAATGTATTTAAATCTCGGGAGTTGTTCCATTTAAAACAGAAATATTTATAGTATTACCACTTACCATAAAATGACGGTGCACTCAATAATAAACTTTTATAACAGTAGACAATTAACATGTCTATTTTACTATTCAGTCTTAAAAGATTGTAGTAAAACGGGCTGAATCTTATTTAAAGAATTAGAAATGAAAATTATTGATAAACAGAAGAATTCATTAGATTGCAATTCATTCCGGTTACGCCAATGTAAAGCATTCCGAGTGAATTTCCGTTTAATGTATTCACAGAATTTAATCCGACAGTCAACTCATATCGCATTTGCATTAACCATTATTAGAATATTTTTCAGGTTTAAACAAACAGTTAAAGGCCATATCCGATTTAGAATAAATTCGAACGCATTTCTTATCAGTGCTGGTAGAATAATTTAATAAGAATACTAAAACTTATCGATTCTTTATAAGATTTTTTTAAAAATTATTTAAATTTGTGACATAATTTTACAATATTTATTTGTGACATAATTTTGCAATTCGCATAATCATCAAAGAAAATATTCCAATAATCATAGTTATACATTTCTATAAAATTGGTCAAGTCTTATTCAAATAATTGAAAATGAAAATTATTCATAAATTGAAGAACTCATTAGATTGCAATTCATTCCGGTTTTATCAATTGAAAGCATTCCTAGCGAATTTCCGTTCAATGTATTCGCAGAATTTCCTCCGACAGCCAATTCATATCGCATTTGCTTTAACCATTATTAGAATATTTTTCAGGTCTAAACAAACAGTTGAAGGCGTTATCTGATTAAAAATAAATTCGATCGCACTTCCTCTCAGTGTTGGTAAAAAAATTTAATAAGAATGCAAAAACATTATCGATTCTTTGTTAGCTTTTTAATAAATTATTTAAACTTCGGGTGTTCCTTAGTTTAAAATAGATATCTTTATGATATTATCATTTCTCATAAAATGAGGGTGCACTCGTTAATAAACTTTTATAACAGAAGACAACTAATATATACATTTTACTATTCAGTGTTAAAATTTGTAGTAAAACTGGCTGACTCTTTTTTAAAGAATTTGAAATGAAAATTATATTATAAACATAAGAATTCATTAGATTGCAATTCATTAAGAGTTTTATCATTAAAAATTATTTCGAGCGACTTTCCGTGTAATGTGTTCGCAGAATTTCCTCCGACAGCCAACTCGTATCGCATTTGCATTAACCATTATTAAAATATTATTCAGCTCTAAACAAACAGTTGAAGGCGTTATCCGATTTAGAATAAATTCGATCGCACTTCTTCCCAATGTTGGTAGAATGAATTAATAAGAATAATAAAACTTATCGATTCGTTATTAGCCTTTTTTTAAAATTTATTTAAATTTCGGTAGTTGTTCCGTTTAAAATAAATATCTTTATGACATTACCACTTTCAATAAAGTAAGGGTACATTCGTTAATAAACTTTTATAACAGAAGACACTTAATATATCCATTTTACTATTCAGTGTTAAAAATTTGTAGTAAAACTGGCTGAAAATATTCTGAATAACGTAGTTATACATTTCTATGAAACAGGCCGACTCTTATTTAAAGAATTGGAAATGAAAATTATTCTTAAACAGAAGAATTCGTTAGATTGCAATTCATTCCGGTTTTATCAATTGGAAGCATTCCGAGCGAATTTCCGTTTAATGTATTCGCAGAATTTCCTCCGGCAGCCAACTCATATTGCATTAGCATTAACCATTATTAGAATATTATTCAGGTCTAAACAAACAGTTAAAGGCATTATCCGATTTAGAATAAATTCGGTCGCACTTCCTCTCAGTGTTGGTGGAATAATTTAATAAGAATACAGAAACATTACCGATTCTTTAGGAGCTTTTTAAAAATTTATTTAAATTTCGGGAGTTGTTCCGCTTAAAATAGACATATCTATGACATTACCATTTTCCATAAAGTAAGGGTAAACTCGTTAATAAATTTTTATATCAGAAGACAATCAATATATCCTTTTTACTATTCAGTGTGAAAAATATGTAGCAAACTGGGTAGTCATTCGTCTATGTTGATAGAAAACGGTTATGTAACTGTAATTTAATTATATTTTAACCATAATATGAGCTGAGTTTAATTGCAGTAATGCTACTAATATTTGTAGAAAAGTTTGTGGTAAATTTTTGACAATACATAAGCAATAGTATGGGGAAAAAAGGATTAAATTGCGGTTATATAACAGTTTTATATAATAAAAGATTGTCGTATTATTCGGAAGTTACCTGTACATTTTTAACAGTGTATAAATGAATAGGCATGTTTGTTTGCACATGTAATATAAAAATTTGCTGATTTTTTAAATTAAATTTGCTTTCGACGATATCATATTTTATTCTATATGTGTTAGCAAATTTCGAATAATTTCGAAAACAATTTTTACTTTTATCGCTTAAGAACTTAACATCAACATATTACGCTGATAATTTTATTTATCACCCCTATTTAAAATCTCCACAATCCTCGAAAAAAGTTGACGATATTTATGCATTTTGAAAATTAAAGCTTTGTATTTTAATTATTTGTATTTGAGATACTGTAAAATGAAATAAATAATAGTTTTTATGTGAACAAAGGAATTCATTAGATTACGTTTCATTACAGTTTTAGTTCATTTCTAGTGAAATTACATTTAATATATATTTAGAAGAGCATTCTCGAAGTGAAAATTTATAGTGTTTTCGAATTAACTATTGTTAGAACACTATTGAGACTGAACCAAACGTTTTAATGCATTGTCGAATTTAGGATAAATTCGATTCCGCTTCCTCAGATAGGCCCAGTAAATCAGAATACAAAAATATTAACGAATTATTTTTTAGAGTTTTATTTTAACTATCGTGCTGGAATTTTACTGTTTAAAATAGAAAACCTTTATGGCATTGAATATTTTCCAGAGTTGAGGACGTAGTAATTAAAATTATTATACCACAAAAGGAAATTAATTAATATTTTCTAAGTTTGCCCTATAAAAGAAATATTTAATTTAGGTATGGAGGAATATTTAATTTAAATTGGGGAATGTTGAAATTAAAAATGCACGTTTTAAGATAACAATAACTAATGTGTTGTATAACTTTGATTTGTTTTTAGGAGTGACCTGTATGCGTAAGACGTTTTGAAATATTTAAGTAGAAGAGAATTAAAATCAAAATGTTGAAAAGTAATGCTTTATTTCACAATATAGTAAAATAGTACACATAGTTTATATTTTCACTCTATGTCAACAACTAAGATAAAACAATAAATAGTGTGCGGCAATTTTGAAAAATTCTCTTTAGCATTATTGCTGTATAAAAGAAATTAGATTCAATTTTTAACATTGAAGAAAAAATGAATACTTTTTCTTTAATTTATTACATAAACCAGTTGCAAAAATCACTTCTGTTTAACGTACTTTAAAATATAATAAACATTAATTTTCATGTAAATAGAGGAATTCATTAGATTATGTTCATTTAAATCATAATTTTAATTCATTTCTCGAGAATTTTTCTTCAATATAGATTAGAAGAACATTCTCCAAGGGGAAATTTATAGTGTTTTCGCATTAACTATTATTAGAATACTATAGAGACTTAACCAAACATTTTAATGCATTGTCGAATTTAGGATAAATTCGATTCCGCTTCCTCAGATAGGCCCATTAAACCAAAATGCAAAAAGTTTAACAACTTGTTTTTTAGAGTTTAATTATAATTATCTGGCTGGAATTTTACCGTTTAAAATGGAAAACTTTATGGCATTGCGTCTTTTCCAAAGTTGAAGACGTAGTCATTAAAATTATTACACCACAAAAGGAAATTAATTAATATTTTCTAACTTTGCCGTAATAAAGAAACTGAGGAATATTTAATTAGGATATGGGAATGTTCGAATTTAATGAAGCACGTTTAAAGAGAACAATACTCAATGTGTGGTCAATTTTGATTTATTTTTAAGAATAAAATGCATGCGTAAGACATTTTAAAATATTTAAATTAAAAAAAAGTAAAATCAAAATGTTGAAAAGTACTACATTATCTCATAATGTAGTAAAATAGTACACATGGTATATATTTTTATTCTATTTCAACAACTAACAGCTTATAGCGTAGCGACACCAGCCTCAATTTAAAACTTTCTGTAAAAACATAGGGAAAAAAAATGAAAGTCTTTGTAAATTTACACTAGTTTTTAGTTAAATTCAATTGATTGAATTTCTCGGTCCATACATTTCTCTTATCTTATTTCTAATTTTCCTGTATGGATTTCCATGTCTTTATTTAAAGATATTTTCATCTTTATTAAATCTTCTAATTCAAAATACATTTAATAATTTTCAAAATACATTGTAGTTTCAGTTCATTTCGGACGAATTTCCTTTTAATATATTTAGCGAAAAATTCAGAAAAGTACCTTATATCAATGAACGTGCATCCAAAATTTGAAGCAAATCGGATATTTCTATCACGAGTTATCGCGTTACGTACATACGCACGTACATACATACGTACATTCGTACATACATACGTACTTTACACATACAGAACTTGCGAGCCCATTATTTCTCAGGCTTTGACGCCTGTGAGCTAAAAACACGTAAAATTAAATTGGCCTAGGATAAACTAGTTCAGCCTAGGACAAACTAGAATGATGGCGCTGTGGCGGTCATTGAATTCAATAAAATCACGCCAAATGGAATTGGCCTAGGATGAACTAGATCGGCCTAGGAGAAACTAGTTCAGACCAATAAACAGCAGGCTAAACTAGTTTATCCTATAAGAGTTAGGCCAAACTAGTTTGGCCTAGGAAAAACTAGTTTGTCCGATGGGCGCTAGGATAGACCGGTTTGGCCTAGGACAAACTAGTTTATCCGATGGGCGTTAGGATAGACCGGTTTGGCCTAGGACAAACTAGTTTATCCGATGGGTGTTAGGATAGACCGGTTTGGCCTAGGAAAAACTAGTCTATCCGATGGGCGTTAGGATAAACTAGTTTGGCCTAGGCCAATCTAGTTTGGCCTAAAATCGGGTTTGGCCTGTAACATATATATATATATATGAACGTGTATTTTATTTTTAAGATAATAAAAATTCCTATTTATTGAAAAACCACGAGAATAATATTTTTTGGGTTTATTTTCTCTTTACGAATTATGTCTTTATTACTCTTACTTTATTTCAATCACATAGAATTTATATTTTTATTTTAAAATACAGGGTTTACGCAAAAAAGGGCGTATATAAATTATGTTCGGAAAACATTGTCATGAATTGCAGTTATTGCAAATTTGATGTTAACTATTTCTCTATGTAATGTCAATTTTCAATAAAGAAGGAAGACAAGCATTTTAAAGCAAATAAAATCGTTTGTATTTATGACAAAAATGACTCATAAATGATAGATTAAGTAACTATGCGTTAGAGTAAATCAATAGTATCTAACAAGGAAGGTCTCCATACTGGGCATACTCAGATTTTTTTGAAAAAAATACTAATTAAACTACTCATGTATGTAATAAAGGATCAGTGAAAATTAGCGGCGGAAATGCATTAGAAAACATGTAAAAAAATAAAATACTTTCGAATGTTTGGCGTGAAAAGACGAAAGTGTCACATGATTTGGCGAGCAGCACTTTTTCCCCGCCAAAAGCAAACGATTTCAATGCAACTGAAAAATTTGGATTTTTAGAATCCGTATATTAGCACTGATGGTTTAGTTAGCTTGAAATATATTTTTACATTAATAAAAAAAGGAGAAAAATTGTTATGATTAAGTCAGCACTTTATTTTTCACTGATTTTCCATTTCTGAATTCTGAAGATTTTGATAGGAGCCTTTATTTGGCCATTGAACAATTTCAGAAACTGAATATTGTGTAAAAAATATCTTTATCACTGTTATTTGTAGAAACTGTTTGTAATTTTTTAAGTTTTCTGTTTTTCAATCAAATCTATTAATAATAAAATATAAATACGGTTTTTTAATGTAAAGTCTTATAAAAATTTAGTTTAAATTAAAATTTTGTCATTTACGACAGTGGTAATATACTAATTTATTCATAAAATGAAACCTACATGGTAAATAATCAAATGTTCTTATACATTAATAACAAATCCTTTTCTTTTTAAGGCTCATTTAGCTATGTTTTTGGTATCTTGTAAAGAAAATTTGCAAGCTTGATTTTTTTTTCTTTGATTGAAAATGTGCTTCTTACATAACTAAAAATATAATTTTTGACAACTTAGTATTTAAAATAATAAAATATATTGGTGCTTTTAGGATATTTTACACCAGTTTATTCGAATTCATTAAAAAAGCCAGTAATGGTTTTTATATGCTACAATCGTTTCACAAACAGTTCACACTTATAGAAATATGTATTATTAGTTGTATATTAGATAAAATTACATACAAATTGTGAGATCGACAATGTCTGTTTTACAAAGAGAACATAATTTATTTGTGTAGCACTTTTGATTAAAACAGTACGCTAAGTAAAAAAAGAATGTTTTACCAAAAAAAAATCAAGTTCAAGAGTGAAATATATTTATTTATTATACAAACCACTTACTCATAAAATAAAAACTATAAGGAAAATAGCAAAATGATCTTACGCATTAATAATAATGTTAACAAACGGTATCTTATTCTTTCGAAAACTTCAAGTACGCTAAAATTACATTCAAAATTGCGTACATTTTCTTATTAATATCTCAAAGAAAAATTTCTGTTACAAAGGAAATGTCTTAGAGCAACCAACTACTAACAAACAATACTAACAAACTTCTAACAAATCTATTTCCCTATCTATGCCTTCGTAGGGACACGTAATCAGAAGATGAGATTAAAATTTTCTTTGTTTGCTTTCCTTTTCTTACGCTAAGTACGTAAAGATAAGTCATTTTAGATATAAAAGGTTTATAAGAGAACGTAATTTCGGGAAATAGTTATTTATGTAAAATGGTGACTCTATTATAGTAATGAGATTCATCGAGTTTTATAAGATTATGGAGAAAAAATTTCATTAATTTTGAAGTTAAAAATTATTTAGGAAGTTTCATCTTTTACAGATTAAAATTTAAGACTCATTTACCTATGTTTTTGGTACACTGTAAAAAATGTCAGATGTTTCTGAATGTATAAAAATGTACTGTAATCAAAAACGAAAATATACAGTCACCTCTTCTAATTCACCTAAGTTTTCGAAAACCGTTCTTTTACCTTTAAAAATCCCAGAAAACTGTTTGTTTTCGAAATTTAAAGAAGAATTTATAAAAATTAATTTTTATTAGCTGCCGTCTTTTTCGGAAACGTTTCTAAGTAGCTTTTACAGTTCAATAATCACTACCCTCAAATCAAAATATCACTTTTCCGGATGCTACCAATTCATACGAAAATATTTTGATATTCAGAGAATATGTTTAATAGACAAACATACAATATTAACAGTATAAACATTAATATGAAAATTAACGTTATTTGGATACAATTGCATGCACAAAATCAGTTATGCAGTTGAAAATGTTTACTTAAGAATTGATAGAATCCGAAAAAGTGAAATTTTGATTTGAGAAAAGTGATTAGTGTACAGTAAAAGCTACTTAGAAACGTTTCCGAAAAAGACGGGCAATTAATAAAAATTAATTTTTATAAATTTTTCTTTAAATTTCGAAAACAAATAGTTTTCTGGGATTTTTAAAGGTAAAAATTTTAAAAGAACGGTTTTCGAAACCTTAGGTGAGTTAAAAGAGGTCCCTGTATATTTTCGTTTTTGATTACAGTACATTTTTATACATTCAGAAACATCTGACATTTTTTTACAGTGTATCTTGTACAGATAATTTGTAAGATTGAATTTCTTTTCTTTTCTTTGATTCAAAATGTGCTTCGTATATAACTAAAAATAGAATTTTTGACGAAGTCTATCTTAATATTTTTTATAATAAAATATCTTGTTCCTTTTAGATTATTTTATACACCAATTTATTGCAATTCATTAAAAATTAATGATTTTTATATGCTACAATCGTTCCACAGACTTTTCATACATATAGAAATTTATATTACTAGCAATATATTAGATAAATTTACATACAAATAGCAAGATCAACAACATCTGCTTTAAAAATAAAGCACAATTTATTCGATGTATTGCATTTTTGATTAAAAAAGTACTCTAAATAAAAAAAGAATGTTTTACAAACAAAATCACATTTAAGAGTTAAATATATTTGATGCATTGTATTTTCGATTTAAAAATTTAGTAATCTAAATTAAAATGACTTTTTAGAAAAAAAAAAAATCAGCTCCAAAAATGAAATAAATTTGTAATGTATAACAAGAACTATTTACTTATAAAATAAAAGAGCAAGTTAAATAAGAGCAATTCCATCTCAGCTGAGGCAGGGCATGTCAATTCACCATTACAAATTTTTTTCAAAAAAATTCAGTAGTTAGAACTAAGTGATTTATAAAATTTCCTAAAAGGATTTTCCCCTAAAAAATTTATTTCTCCGATTACATCACTTTAAAGTTCATGATAAAATTGACAGTTTTCAGAAAAACTGAAAAACGCTTCATTTTGAAATGAACACAATACCAAACATATTCAACATATTCAATCAATTTATTTTTTATAAACAGTTATTAAACTGAATTTTACTTTAGTATAACTTTAAAAAATATAGTGACATTTTTACTTACTTATAAAAATTAGTTTTTAAGTACAAAAAATATAATTATTCCTGAATTAAAGTTATTTTTTCAGAATGAAAAAAAATATTTTAAAACTAAACATTGATGAAAATCCAAAGACCTTTAATGGGAGTTTTACAGCAAATTTTATTTTAACCCTAAGGTGCTTATAACCTTTGTAATTCAATTTTAAACTATGCAAAATTTTGTAAAATCACTACTTTTGAAATGCAATTTCTCAAAAACACCATTTTTTAAAAATCTGATAATATGCTCAATTGATACCTTGTTAGTCTCTAATAAATACTTTACAAGCAAATCGTGTGTTTTTGCTTAGAAAAATTTATATGACTGTTTGAAAATAACATGTTGTGTGTATTTTTCAACATACCACAAAGTCAAGTTCTTCCTTATTTACTCGAACTTACTCGTAGTGTAATTAATATTTCAAACTAAAAAATACAATACTAGTACATAATTATTACTGTTAAATTATAGCTAATCATTTGCTTAAGTTTAAACTTGCGTAAAATACAGCCACTAATAGAAATAGTATTGGTCATATGCCATTTCATTCCATTCCATACTCATAAATGTGTTAAATTCATCTAAAGTGTGTTAAATATTTTGTTGTATAGTATGGATATAATATATTAATATGCAAATACATACATCACAGCTGAATTAGATTTTTTTTCAAGTTTAAGATTTTTTCTAATTAGTTTTTTTTTCTTCAGAAAACCAGAAGATCAAGCTTTTTCTTATTTCTCTGAATTTATAATATTATTTTTTAATGAAAAAAAAAAGTAATATGCACATAACTGTGGCAGATAAATATAAGCTAATCTTCAAAAATTCCTATTCATAAAATTAAATAAGCCAAACCCCATATAAAAAAACATAAATAAATAAATAAAAATCTGCGTTTGTGATGCCTTTTGACTTAGCTGAAAATTAGTCACTAATACTGCAAAATGAAGTACAAAGCTACCACTGGCAAAATACTCAGATATCGTTATTTACCTGCACAGCATATTTTAGAGAAGAAATAAAGAGTTTTATCATAGTTTCTGATAATTAACTCATGATACAGCTCATGCTGTTTGTGACATGGAAAAAGTAAAAAAAGAAATATTTAAGATGTACCAATTACAAACATTGGAATCAACTGTGTATATGCCAGATGGAGCTGGAGCACATTTTAAAAACTAGTATCAGTTTTATGAATTTCACAAAAATAAAATCGTACTGAAGTAGTGGATATTTTCAGGTACTGGCCATGTTAAAAATACATGTGATGCTATTGGAGAGTGAGACAAGCACTATGCAACAAAATTTAATCTCGATATAGATCTCCGATATAGGGATGAGATCCTCAGACCTATTGTAGTCCCTTATACTGCAGCAATCGGAGATAACTTCATTTTAATGGACGATAACTACAGGCCACATCGTGCAAACCTGGTGGAGGATTTCCTTTTCGAGGAAGGAATCGTTCGAATGGAATTGCCAGCGTGTTCTCCAGACATGAATCCAATCGAGCACGTTTGGGACGCTCTAGGAAGATGAGTTTCTGGCCGCCAACAACCCCCACAAACTCTCCAAGAACTGGAAAGAGCTCTTCTGGAAGAGGGAGGCAGAATACCCCAACTCGTCATTAATAGCCTCATTGAGTCCATGCCTCAAAGGTGTTCAACGTTGCTGGCCGCCCGTGGAAACCATACCCCCTACTGAAAATGATTTTCTTTGAAGAAAACACCTTTTATTATTCTTTTTTCTCATATGCACAAATTGTGTTTTTTTCCTTTTGTACACAAATGCGCAATAAAATGCATTTTTTTCTGCCAAACATGTGTAATTTATTCTCATATAACCTACTATATCTGTCGGCCATGTATCGATCAGCTAAAAAGTTTCCCAGATACAAAATCCACCTAAAACTGCAATATCCTTTAATTGTTTTGAGCAGTATAGTATGGATATAGTATATTATATCCATACTATATTACAAAATATTTAACACACTGTAGATGAGTTTAACACATTTATGAGTATGGAATGAAATGACATATGATCAATACTAATTCTATTAGTGGCTGTATTTTACGCAATTTTAAACTTAAGCAAATGATTAGCTATAATTTAACAGTAATAATTATATACTAGTGTTGTATTTTTTAATTTGAAATAGTAATTACATTACAAGTTCGGTTAAATAAGGAAGAGCTTGACTTTGTGGTCTGTTGAAAAATACACACAACATGTTATTTTCAAAAAATCATATGAAATTTTCTAAGCAAAAACACACGATTTGCTTGTAAGGTATTTATTAGAGACTAACAAGGTATCAATTGAGCATATTATCAGATTTTTAAAAAATGGAGTTTTTGAGAAATTGCATTTCAAAAGTAGTGATTTAACAAAATGTTGCATAATTTAAAATTGAATTACAAAAGTTGTAAGCACCTCAGAGTTAAAATAAAATTTGCTGTAAAACTTCCATTAAAGGTCTTTGGATTGTTATCAATGTTTAGCTTTAAAATACTTTTTTCATTCTGAAAAAATAACTTTAATTCAGTAATAATTATATTTTTTGTACTTAAAAAATAATTTTTTTAATTAAGTAAAAATGTCACTACATTTTTTAAAGTTATACTAAAGTAAAATTTAGTTTAATAACTGTTTATGAAAAATAAATTGACTGAATATGTTGAATATGTTTGGTATAGTGTTCATTTCAAAATGAAGCGTTTTCCAGTTTTTCTGAAAACTGTCAATTTTATCATGAACTTTAAAGTGATGTAACCGGAGAAATAATTTTTTTAGGGAAATATCCATTTAGGAAATTTTATAAATCACTTAGTTCTAACTACTGAATTTTTTGAAAAAAAATCTGTGATGGTCATTTGACGCTTATCAGTACTGTCTGCCTAAATTGAGATCAAATGTCTTATATATTTATAAAAGTGATAACAATAAAGAATATCTTATTTTTTAGAAAACTTTAAGTATGCTAAAAATTACTTTGAAAATTACATACATTTCTTTATTATTATTGCAAAAAATAGCTTCAGTTCGGGGATTGTTATTTATGTAGAACTGTGACTCTGTTAAAGTAATGCGATTCATTCAGTTTAATAAGATAATAAACAAAAAGATTTCATTAATTTTCAAGAAAAAAATTATTCTGAAGATTTTAACTTTCGCAAATTAAAATTAAACATAATGATAATTACTTGATCAGTACATTAGATTGAAAAAATCATACAGACACTGAGATAGATAACAAATTCTGCAGTAACAATACTCTGTTATTTGATACATTGTACTTACAATTTAAAAATTAAGTTATCTAAATTAACAAGTATTTAAAACAAAAATAAATATACATCATATCCAAGAATGAAATAAATTTTTAATGCATAACATAACCTATTTTTAAAACCACAGCTAAAAAATAACTAAAGTTTAGTAAAAATCCACTCGTTTCACGATTTGAAAATCAGCTTCTCATAAACAATTGAAACAGATCGATTGAAATTTTTTTTTAAAGAAATTTAAATGAAGATGAGTAATTTAAATAATCATTTAAATCAAGATAAGTAAAAAGTTTAAAAAACAACTCATTCACGATCCATTAAATTACAGCTCTTTCCTGAGAAGCCAAATCCATTCTTTCGTTTTAAGAGTGACAACATTTATAAAATAAAAATTCAATTTAAATAACTGGATGGCCTTATTTTGAATTTTGAAAATAAAAACTATTTAGAAAATTAAAAGTTTTACAAATTAAAATTTAAATAATGATACTTATAAGATCTGAATATTAGATAAAATAACATACAGACTATGTGATAGATAACATGCTCTACAAAAACGAAACTCTGAGGTTTTTTTTTTATTTTACTTCCGATTTAAAAATTAAGTAATCTAAATTAAAAAGAATTTATAAGAACAACAACAAAAAACATTTATTATCTATGAAAATGAAATAAATTTTTAATGTACAACATAAACTATTTATTCATAAAATAATAACTATAAGTTAAATAACCAAAGGTCTTATACATTAATAATAATAATAACAAAAACTATCTCACTCTATAAAAAACTTCAAGTAGGCTAAAAATGCTTTGAAAATTACACACATTTTCCACATTTCCACATTACATTTTACACACACATTATTATCGCAAAGAATAACTTCAGTTCTACAGCAAATGTCTTGAAGTCTTAACGAACTTAGAACAAATCTATTTCCGTATCTCTACCTTAGTAGGGACACATAATCAGAAGATGAGATTAAAATTTCCTTTCTTTGCTCTCCTATACTTACACTCATTTCTAAGTAAAGATAAACCAATTAAGATATGGTTTATGAAAGGGTTATGAAAGGGTTTATGAAAGAATAAATTTCGGGAAATTGTTGTTTATCTAAAATTATGACTATTAAAACGTTCCCTGCAGCTTACGTAAAGATGTGATGATAGTTAATGCCGCACTGTAGAAGTGTGTCTTTCTTAGAAGCCGATTTACTTTTTATAACAAAGAATCAGTGAAAGATTTTCCGGCGCGAGCGCGTGACTGGCTATTGGACATCAC
The DNA here is from genome assembly GCA_964019185.1 of Maratus speculifer. Lineage (NCBI taxonomy): Eukaryota > Metazoa > Arthropoda > Arachnida > Araneae > Salticidae > Maratus > Maratus speculifer. The sequence goes on along the minus strand of OZ025289.1, from coordinate 91,022,693 downwards.
CCCACATCACACGCTGGCGAGTTAGTGGCCCGCTGGCGCGTGATCGGGAGCTAATGTGTTAAAGGAATGAGATTCTTCCAACTTTATGAGATTTTGACACGAAAATATTTTAATTATTTAAAATTTTCAGTTTTTGCAAATAAAAATTTAACACTAATATACATATGTTCTTTGGTTTATGGAAAAGAAAATTTGCAAGACCGGAAATTTATATTTAAACGTTCGCAGATTGAAATTTAATACTAAAATTTAACAAAAAGAGATTTTCTCATTAATTTCTAAGAAAAAAAATTGCAAAATTTAATATGTCCTGCATTTTAATAGAACTAAAGAAATAATTTAACCGAAGAAATGCGTTTTAATAGTAAAAGTAAAATACTTTAACATGTTTATATGTTTTATATTGTATTTTTTTTTTCAATTAAATAAAAAAAGCAGCAGAAATACTATATGGCACGATCATTTTCTAGGAAGGTTATATTTATAGCAAGCTTAGATAGATAAACAATTATCAGTCTAGTAGAAATATAATTAGAAAGATAGTGAGATAAACAATATGTTCTAAGCACACAAAATATTTTTATTTCGCACATTGTTCGTTGAATAATAATGAAAAAAAAACTGCAAAAAATCTATATATAAATGAAATTTCTTACAAAAAAAAAGTTATTTTAAAAAACAAAATATATTACATAAGAAATTGTAGAGAATTTGTCATTTATAGAATAAAAACTTAACGATACTATACATAAGTACAGTTGACGTTCGAGTTTACTCGAGCGAACTCATATAATGTGCTCGTAAAGCCGAAAGTTCTTAATAGAAATAGCATTAGCTCAATGAAACGCTGGTATCTACCAGAACAACAGTTTGTTAAAATGAGTACCGTATTTTCGGGTGTATAGCCCGCACCCTGTGTATAACCCGCACCCCTAAATCGAGCTGTGCAGTAAAAAAAGTTCGTGTATAACCCGCGGAGATGCATCGGTGTATAGTCCGCGGGCTATACACCATTTACGAACGTATATTTCGACCAGGGTTCGAAATTAGAAGCCATTAGTCATAATTTTTAACACGAATTTACCAAATTTTTTCGTGATTCATATCTACAGTAATTGGGCTAAAAAATTAAGATTATCAGTACCGTAATTTTCGGAAGAAACGCCGCGGCGTTTACGTGTTTTAAGATAAAATTCCAAGCGATGCGGCGTTTACGCGCATTTTTTCAAAGAAGCGTGATATTTTTAAAAAAAATTTCCGAAAATTAAAAAAAAAATCGGTGATAAATTCTAAATTTCGGACATAAAATGTATACGTATCTTAGGTCATTGGTTTCCAAAAGGATCGAATCCTCGGAATCGATCCGAATTGCACCAACTCCGAAAAGGAACGATTCCTCGGACTCTATCTGAAATGAAACGACTCCGGAAAAGTTCGATTCCTAGAACTCGTTCCGAAATGAAACGACTCTGTAAAGGAACGATTCCTCGGAATCGTTTCGAAAAAGACTGACTGCTCTGAATCGTTCCGAAATGACATATATCACGCACTTTTTTTATTCTTTGCAACAGGGTAAGAAACCAACTCTGAAAAGGAACGATTCTTAGGACTCTATCTGAAATGAAACGACTCCGGAAAAGTTCGATTCCTTGAACTCCTTCCGAAATGAAACGACTCTGTAAAGGAACGATTCCTCGGAATCGTTTCGAAAAAGAACGACTGCTCTGAATCGTTCCGAAATGATATAAATCACGCACTTTTTTTTGTTATTTGCAACAGGGTCGGTAGATTTTTTTTTTTTTTAATAAACTAAAATGGTCTTAAATTCAGAATTGTCGAGATTAGAAGGGTTCCAGATTTTGGATTTTGTACTCTACAAACACAATGGCTATTATACATCTATCAGTGCAATACTTGGCGATAGTTGCGACAGTTCTTCCAAATCCAGAAATAACTGTATTTAAGCAGTAAAAAAAGCCTTTACAAACATGGGAGAACTCAATGGCTATTATACATCTATCAGTGCAATACTTCGCGATAGTTGCGACAGTTCTTCCAAATCCAGAAATAACTGCATTTAAGCAGTAAAAAAAGCCAGATTTTGGATTTTGTACTCTACAAACACAATGGCTATTATACATCTATCAGTGCAATACTTGGCGATAGTTGCGACAGTTCTTCCAAATCCAGAAATAACTGTATTTAAGCAGTAAAAAAAGCCTTTACAAACATGGGAGAACTCACTAAATTTCAAGGCATAGCGAAAAAAATTTACAAATTTCGATAAGAAGATAATTTCGATTACAAATTTCGATTTTTAAGGTTTAAAAACTGTAGAAAAAATATCACGATTTCCAATTTAAAAAAAAATCTTTGTATAACCCGCACCGTGTATAAGCCGCAGCGGCTTTTTGGGAGGTTTTTTCTTGTATAAGCCGCGGACTATACACCCGAAAATACGGTAATTTGTAAAAAAGAGGCTCATAAAATCGAAAGTTCGTTAATGGAAATAGAACTATCTCAATGGTATATTGCTATGGACCAGTACAACAGTTCGTAAAAAACGTGCAATTCGTAAAAAAAGAGATTCATAAAATCGAGTGTCTATTAATAATAAGGCAAACGTCATCTTAATCTTTAGAAAACTTCAAGTACGCTAAATATGCTTTGAAAATTACATTTGTTCACTTATTAATATCTCAAACAGTAACTTCAACTCTTCATTAAACGTCTTGAAGCCTTAACGAACTCCGAACAAATCTGTTTCCCATACCTCTGCCAAAATTGGGACACATAATCAGAAGATGAGATTAAATTTTCCTTTGTTTACTCTCCTGTACTTACACTCATCAATAAGTAAAGGTAAGCCATTTCACATATAAAGGGTTTATGAGAGAATTTAATTTCAGGAGATTGTTGTTTATCTAAAATTATGACTCTATTAAAGCAATGAGATTCGTGTAGTTTTATAAGATTTTGAACTAGAAAATATTCATTAATTTTTAAGATTAAATTTATTTACGAAGCTTTAACTTTTGCAGATTAGAATTTATTGTAATGATATTTATTCTTTTAGTTTGTAACGGGATATTTTCTTTTTGAAATCAGGAAATTTCATTTGTCTCTTATGGAATTAAAAAACAAATTTACGAATGAAGTCAGTAATAATGTTTAAGAAATTAAAATATGGTGATTGTTATTTTTGAAACGCGGATTTTTATTTTTCTAAGGGTAACTTTTCAATTTTTTTTTTCAAAAATTAAGATATTAATCTTCCCCAAACTTTTTTTTTTGGAAAAATAAAATACATGCAAACTTATTTTAAACCTAAAATGTAAAATAAAAGGAATATGAACTTTACATTAATTGATATTGAAACTTTAGTGATTTGTAAAAAATATATCCCAAAATCCTAAATCTTTTTTCATAGTTAAATTAGAAGTCTTTTGTTAGTAAAATCGAAAGTTCTAAAATAAAAATAGTATTAGCTCAATGGAATGCTGGTATGGACCACTATAGTAGTTCGTAAAAACGACTAATTCGTAAAAAAGAGGTTCGTAAAATCGAGTGTCTATTAATAACAAAGCAGATGTCTTAATCTTTAGAAAACTTCTGATTAATCTTTTATCTCTAAGATTATCTCTTTAATCTTTAGAAAAAATAGTAAATATAATTTAAAATTTGTATTTATTCTTTTAATAATATCTGAAACAATAATTTCAACTCCGCAGCAAATATCTTGAAACCTTAACGAACTTTGAACAAATCTATTTCTCATACCTCTGCCAAGATTGGAACACATAATCAGAAGATGAGATTAATTTTTCCTTTGTTTGTTCTTCTTTACTTACGCTCATCTCTAAGTAAAGATAAACTATTTCAGTTATCAAGAGTTTATGAATAAATTTATTTCGGGAGATTGTTGTTTATCTAAAATTGTGACTCTATTAAAGCAATGAGATTCATCTAGTTTTATGAGATTTTGAACAAGAAAATATTCAGTAATTTTCAAGATAAAATTTATTTACAAAAGTTCAACTTTTGAATATTAGAATTTAACGTAATGCTACTTATTCTTTTAGTTTCTAATGGGATATTTTCTCTTTGAAATCAGGAAATTTCATTTGACTCTTATGGAAATACTGGAAAAATTTACTAATGAAGTCAGTTTAAGAAATATTTAAGAAAGTAATGAAGTAACCTTTAAGAAATTAAAATATGGTGAGTGTTATTTTGGAATTGGATTTTTATTTTTCTAAGGGTAACTTTTCAATAGTTTTTTTTTCTAAAATTAAAATATTCACGTCCCCAAAATTTTTCTATGAAAAAGGGAAATACATGCTAAATGGTTTAAACTTGAAAATTAAAAGAAAAGAAAAATGAAATCTACATTAATTGATATTAAAATTTTCGGGATCCATATATTAGAAAAAAAAATCCTAATTTTTTTTTTCATAGGTTAATTTAAAGTTTTTTAACAGTACACGACCATATACAGAATAAACGAATTAATTTTAATTAAAGAAAACATTCTTTTTTAATTTGAAAAGTATTAACAAGGCTTATTATTTAAACAGGATTTTATAATTGTTCAGTCTGAATCTTAATTTCAGCGCAATACCAATGGTGATATTGAAAAGTATAATACTCGCATGTTCTTCAAATACTACATTTAACCTAAGTTGTGGAAGACTTATTTCGACTACTTGTGATGTTAGAAGTGTAGATGTCACTATAGCAATATTTTTTATAGTTTATGAGGTTTATACAGTAGCCCTCCTTTATGGCGCATACAGGAAGTGTTCGCGTTTCCGATAAAACAATTTTTCGGATATCCCGAGTTATTTTCCTAAAGGAATTATATAAAAATACATAAAATTTAAGAAAGATGATAAAAAAGTAGATATTGTATCTTTGCCAAAGACACATAGTTTTATGCGTACATTACAAATTTTTTTTATACGATAGTGATAAATGAACAATTATTAGTTGCAATTTCGAATATGTTGTAATTATTTTAACATGTGGCAAAAAGAAAGAAAATCGAAAACCAAAAACTGATGTTTTGCAAAGCCCAAATTATTTTATAATCAAGTCATATTTCCTGTTACGAACTTCAACGTTGAATGAGAGCTCTTACTTATTTTTACTTGCTTTAATATAATATGTTCAAGATAATCATAAGTGACTTGTTATTTGGTAACAGCAAACATTTGATATTTTTCACTAGCAGACTGACAGGGCCCGGTTTACATCTGTAGCCCATTTTCGACCCTAGTGTATTTTTAGTATGGTGCTAAAATTAAAAATTAAAAAACTCTTAATTTTACAATAAACGGGGGTAATTTCGAAGTCATATCATCAAAAATATTTGGACATAAAAGTTGCATATAGGAACAAAAATATTTAAACTATAATTATAAAAAAATCTGTATATGAAATAAACAAAAATGTTTTCGCAAAACAATAATAATATATAAAAATTAACAAATAATCTATTCGGAAAATGTTAACTTCGAAGACGACATTTTCTGAATAGATTTGTCTAGAGCTATAAGATCACAAATAAATAATACAGTTCTTTCGACAGTTGCCTATACATATTTGCTAACTGGGAACGCAAGTGGAAGTACATTTAGCAATTATCATAAGAATCATTCTGAAAGTTTTGCAACCGTTTCTCTCACTAGGTGCACTGTAAAAAAGAAAATTCAAGAGGTTACTAAAAATTTTTTAGTAAATTTGTATTCCACAGAATTTTTTAGTAACCATTACAAACTTTTGAAACAAACATTTTTTTATAAACTGAACAAAAGAATTTATTGTATAAATAACTTAAAACGTTTTAGTATGAGCCACCAATCAAATTTTAGTAATAGCTCCAAAATTATTTTTAGTAACCATTACGTGTGCCCGAAGGGCAGTAGATTCCTTCGAGCTGCATCCAGTGAGTAAAAAGAAGCGGAAGAAGCGGAAGATTTTCGCCAAAGCCGCAATAGATGGCAGCACCAAACATTGCTACCTGCTCTATTTTGACATGTTTCTAAAGGGGAGGGAAAGTCCAGAGATAATTACCTATGGTAAATGCTATGACAGGATTTTCATAATCCCTTTATTTAAAGAGTACTTACATTGCATACATTCGGCGCATATTTGGTTGCGGCCAGCATCGAATCCGGGTACTTTCAGCCTGGAGTTCGGTGCTTTGACCAATAGGCTATCACGGTCACACCAAGTGAGTTTTAGTAATAGCTATAAAAAATTTTAAACTATTAATTCTATTCGTTGCTAGCTTTTTTTCTTGTAATTCTTACAGATTCCTTGTAACCGAGTAAGATTACAAAAATTTTTTTAGTAATTACAAGGATCACTAAAATTTTTTTAGTAGATCGACCCTTTTTTTTTTACAGTGTGACACGTCAATTTTCTTCCACCCATTTATTGCCGGTGCATAATTGAAATGAGTTCTTATACTGACCCAACCTCACTATAGAAGTTGATCTCGTGAGTACAATTCCAAATAATGATTTTTTAAGATTTAAAAGAAAATTTGAATGAGAAAGGCTATTTTTAAAAGATAGCAAAGACATTCCCTACGTCTTATACTTCATATGCAATCATATTTAAATGGGTTCGAGACTTTAAAAATGAAAAACCTGTTTTCAGATATGACAGATTAAATAATAGGCATTCAACAGCATTCTCAAGCGAAAATTCTGGAAAGCTAAAGATAATTTTATATATAACCCACATATTGTATATCAATGTATTTAGCAGACTCCGAATATTTAATTGGTAGCAATATTTAAGCTACTATTTAAAGATATGAGTAAGATTTGTAGAGTATAAATGCACCATGAGCTAGTCCAGAAGCAAAAGGATAAATGAGGGTCATAATTGAAATGAAAAAAAACTTCTTTAAACACCATAAAATAAGTTACTGCGCAAGGCCTTTCGAAAGAACTTAGTCTTTCTTCGTCAGGCGCAAAAAAGACGTGCGTCCACAATGAATGTAGCGGCACGACTGAAGGGGAATGCGGGAGGGAGAGGGAGCAAGCAGAAGGAACAGCCAATAGGAGAGAAGAAGGCAACAGCCAATCACGGAAGAGCATAAACAAAACTAGATAGACAATGAAGGAGAGGAAAGGAAGAAGGGGGGAAGGGAAATGGGAAAAAAGCGGGGTAAATTAAAAAATTAACTAAAAGGAGAGATTAAAATGAAATAAAATGTACGCAAAAAATATATAAAATAGTAATAAAATAAATAAATAAATAAATAAATAAAATAAAATAAAATAAAATAAAAATACATAAAAATAAAAAATAGTTTACAATTATAAACACACATGAATATACCTGAAAAATAGTATACATAATATATATATAAAATAATAATAATAATTAAATAATAAACTTATTATGAAGCAGTGCTGAAAAGATTCTTCCAGGCAACGGAGAGGGTTTTAGAATCTGATTCTAAAACCCTCTCCGTTGCCTGGAAGAATCTTTTCAGCACTGCTTCATAATAAGTTTATTATTTAATTATTATTATTATTTTATATATATATTATGTATACTATTTTTCAGGTATATTCATGTGTGTTTATAATTGTAAACTATTTTTTATTTTTATGTATTTTTATTTTATTTTATTTTATTTTATTTATTTATTTATTTATTTATTTTATTACTATTTTATATATTTTTTGCGTACATTTTATTTCATTTTAATCTCTCCTTTTAGTTAATTTTTTAATTTACCCCGCTTTTTTCCCATTTCCCTTCCCCCCTTCTTCCTTTCCTCTCCTTCATTGTCTATCTAGTTTTGTTTATGCTCTTCCGTGATTGGCTGTTGCCTTCTTCTCTCCTATTGGCTGTTCCTTCTGCTTGCTCCCTCTCCCTCCCGCATTCCCCTTCAGTCGTGCCGCTACATTCATTGTGGACGCACGTCTTTTTTGCGCCTGACGAAGAAAGACTAAGTTCTTTCGAAAGGCCTTGCGCAGTAACTTATTTTATGGTGTTTAAAGAAGTTTTTTTTCATTTCAATTGTGTATAACACCAGTTTCAATTTTATACATTGAGGGTCATAATGCCTACACTGTAAAAAAAAGGGTCGATCTACTAAAAAAACTTTAGTGATCCTTGTAATTACTAAAAAAATTTTTAGTAATCTTAGTCGGTTACAAGAAAATCTGTAAGAATTACTAGAAAAAAGTTAGCAACGAAGAGAGTTAATAGTTTTATATTTTTAATAACTATTACTAAAACTCACTTGGTGTGGCCTTGATAGCATAGTGGTTATAGTAACGGACTCCAGACTAAAAGGTCCCGGGTTCGATACTGACCACCGGCAAATGCACCCCGTGTGTATGTAGTGTAAGTACTCGTTATTAAAGGGATTATGAATATCCTGTCGGAGCAGTTAGCAATGTTTGGTGCTGCCATCTATTGCAGTTTTGTCGAAAATCTTCCGCTTCAGAAGTCTGGATGCAGCTCGAAGGAACCTCCTGCCCTTCGGGCGCAAGTAATGGTTATTAAAAATAATTTTGGAGCTATTACTAAAATTTGCTTCATGGCTCATACTAAAAATTTTTAAGTTAGTTATACAAAAAATTCTTTTGTTCAGTTTACAAAAGAAATGCTTGTTTCACTTGCAAAAAAAAAGTTTGTAATGGTTACTAAAAAATTCTGTGGAATACAAATTTACTAAAAAATTTTTAGTAACCTCTTGAATTTTTTTTTACAGTGTAGAACTGCTGATAAAGCTTGATTCTGGCACTTCCAAACAACTGTATGAAGTTGTTATAGTACATAAAATATAGAATTGCCTAATTGTATCCACAAACTAAAAGACTATCTTCAGGTTGCATGTGTCGAAATGAAGAACAGCAAACTAGTGCATACAGCTTTTTCTACCAGAATTCATTAAAGAATCGCAAGAAAAGTGACCAAAGATAGGAGCAAAAGACATTCTTCTTAACACTTTGAGCTCTGATGGTAGAATTTCTACTAATATTCTCTTCATAATTTTAATTCCGAAATGTCACAAGGGCACCAGAGAATTCGACCAAATTTGTTTGAAAAAAGGTTGAATGCATTTTTTTCGTGTATAATCTTAACCGGTTTTTTTCTTTGCAAAATACTAGTGCCAATGTGACATTTGGAATTTTGAAGAAATTTACGCACCAGAGCTCAAAGGGTTAAGTATAACAATGCTTTCTGCATTCCCTGTATATTTTGATTAAAAAACAAAGAACATTTTAAAAGCAAATAAGATCAGGTTTGTAGAGCATCCACGATATATCCCCATTTAAGTTGTTCAATGCGAGTTTTTTTATTTGTTTTCCAAAATCAAGGAAATTCTTCGAAGTTTAAAATTTACAAGTGCGAATGTTTTCTAGTCACTCCTTCAAATTAATTAGCCTAATTTTTTTTTTTTTTTTTTTGTTTTTGTTTTTGTTTTAAAGAATGAATAAATTTATTGAAGGTAAAGTTAATTATTTTGAAAAAAAAAATATTTACATGTTGAATATTTGTGGTATTGCAAAACTTTCTGAGTGTGATCCTCCTGTAAATCATGATTACAATACATTTGTTACACTATGTGTTGGGAAAGCAAAAATTCTTTTGAATAAATTCACTATTCAAAACAAAAATAAATAAATAAATAATAAAAAAGGAAAACAAAAAGCCTGATTTCTATTAGTATAAAATATACATTTTCGCATATTTTCTTTAAATAAAATTATACGTTTCGAAAATTTTAACACAGAATTTTTCAACAAACTTTTCAGAATACTATCTTACCCATCCAACATTAGCTACATGAGTTATTCCACAATTATAAAAGCAACCACTTTAAAGCGAAGAATAAATTAATTTATCGGCTTAGCAGCAGTGGTTCTGACACATAATCATAACATAATGGCATTAAAGCTTTCTTCGTTAACTTCGCTTTTAATTCTAGTTCTCCACAACGGCTGAATAATTTTAAGTTTATTGGTTTACGAAATTGCATCTCTTTATGAAGCGGATATTTATATGATGTGATTTAGGTTAAAAAGAAGTAATACTTATTTGCACTTTCAAACTGAGAGCATAACTGAGAAAGGGGTGTATGTTGCCATTATAATTTTCGAATATTTCAGCTGAAATATTTACGTTGTCAATGTAATTTTACTATCTTTTAAACTGTCTTTTCATGCAAATTTCAAGCATTTCAAAGTTCATCATTTGCTTTGAGCTTTCAATAAATGAAAAATAAAGCTGTTATGTATTGACATTGTGAGAAGTTTTATATTATTTGAAATTCCTTCATGCATTTTATATATTTCAGGAAAAAAAAGTAATGAGCGACGTTACATTTTAGTCCTATTGTAAAATTGATGAAATTGTTGAAAATGTAATAAAAATAACAAATCACGTAATGGTGCAACATGTTTTACGTTTAGATAATTGCAATTTTTACTTATTTTGGTTATGTTTTGGTTAAAAATTAAAAAATAATAATAATAATTGGTAGAGTAATAATATTGTCATTTTTTTCGAAATCTCGTTTTAATTACTGAATATAAATATTAAGTGTAAACTTCATTATTTTGAAAAAAAGAATTATACTGAAGATTTTTGATATTGTAAAACTTTAAAAGTGACCCTCATGTAAATTATAATTACAATATTTTTCTTACACTGTGTGTTGGAAAAGCAAGAAGTCTTTTTGATAAATTCACAATGCAAAATAAAAGACCAACAACAACAGTAAATGAATAAATAATAATAAAGGAAAATTAAAAGCAATTTCTTTTAGTATAAAATTTACATTTTCTCATCATTTCTGAAAATAAAATTTTACGACTCGCAAAATTTAATGTAGAATTTTTCGATAAAATTTCCGGAAAACTATCTTACCCATCCAACATAACTATATGAGCTATTCCCCAATTTTAAGAACAACCACTTTAAAGCTAAGAATAAATTAATTTATTGGCTTAGCATCAGTGGTTCTGACACATAATCATAACATAATGACATTAAATCTTTCTTCGTAAACTTTGCTTTTAATTCTAGTTCTCCGAAAGGCTGAATAATTTTAAGTTTATTGGTTTACGTAATTGCATCTATTTATAAAGCAGATATTTATATGATGTGATTTACGTTAAAAGAGGTAATTCTTATTTGCATTTTCAAACTGAGAGCATAACAGTAAAAAGGTTGTATGTTGCCATTATAATTTTCGAATATTTTAGCTGAAATATTTACATTTTGAAAGTATTCTCTGTATTTTAAATTGGCTTTTCACGCAAATTTCAAGCTTTTGGAAATTGTATCATTTACTTTGAGCTTTCAATAAATGAAAAGTAAAGCTGCCATTGTTAGAATATATTGACATTCTTAGAAGTTTTGCACTATTTGAAATTCCCTTATATATTTTATACTCTTCAGAAGAGAATAATAATGAGAGGCATTGCACTTCTATTCTAAATGGAAAATCGGGCAATTGTTGAAAATGTAATAAAAATAACAAAACACATAATGATGCAACATGTTTTAAAGTTAGATAATTGCAATATTTGCTTATTTTTGTTAAATTTTGGTTAAAATTAAAAAAGTAATAAATGAAAGAGTATTAATATTGTCATCCGATAACATAGACAGTAAACAGAGGCTTCTGCTACGTTACGGGTTCGGTTTCAAAACTCTGGGTAAGACGTGTGCGATTGTGATTTTTTATTTATTTATTTTTAGTTATATATAGTAGACGCTCGATTTAACGAACTCGAATGTTTCACTGGATCCCTCTCCTTCGAATAAGTCCTGAATGAGTGGATTCATTTATTTATTTATTTACTTATTTATTTATTTATTTATTTATTTTTACACTTATTTTTATTTTGTTTTATTTGTTTTATTTATTTATTTATACACTTATTTTTATTTTGTTCTATTTGTTTTATTTATTTATTCATTTTTATTTTATTTAATTTTATTTATTTATTTATTTTTATTTATTTTAATTTTGTTTAATATATATTGAGTGTAAATTAATTATTTTAAAAAGAAAAAATAAAAGTTTTATATGCTGAAGATTGGCGATACAGCAAAACTTTCTGAGTGTGACCCTCGTGTAAATTATAATTAAAATACTTTTCTTACGCTATATGTCGGGAAAGCAAAAAATCTATTCGGTAAATTCACAATGCAAAACAAAAGAACAATAACAACAACAATAAATAAAGTATAAAAATGGAAAATAAACAGCAACTTCTTTTAGTATAAAACATACAATTTCGCATCTTTTCTGTAAATAATATAATACGCTTCGAAAATTTTAATACAGAATTTTTCGATAAACTTTTCTGAAAATTATCTTTCCCATCCAACATTAACTACATGAGCTATTCCCCAATTTTAAAAGCAACCACTTTAAAGCGAAGAATAAATTAATTTATCGGCTTAGCAGCAGTGCTTCTGAAACATAATCATAACATAATGGCATTAAAGCTTTCTTCGTTAACTTCGTTTTTAATTCTAGTTCTCCACAAGGCTAAATAATTTTAAGTTTATTGGTTTACGAAATTGCATCTCTTTATGAAGCGGATATTTATATGATGTGATTTAGGTTAAAAAGAAGTAATACTTATTTGCACTTTCAAACTGAGAGCATAACTGAGAAAGGGTGTATGTTGCCATTATAATTTTCGAATATTTCAACTGAAATCGTGAAAGTAGTTTTACTGTATTTTAAACTGCCTTTTCAAGCAAATAACAAGCATTTCGAAATTTCATCATTTGCTTTGAGCTTTCAATAAATGAAAATTAAAGCTATCATATATTGACGTTGTTAGAAGTTTTGTATTATTTGAAATTTCCTCAAACATTTTATATCATTCAGGGGAGAAACATAATAAGCGGCATTAAATTTTTGTTCTAAATGTAAAATTCCTCCGATTTTTGAAAATTTATTAAAATTAACAAAACACATAAAGGTGCAACGTGTTTTACATTTAAATTGTAATATTTACTTATTTTGATTATGATTTGGAGAAAAATAAAAATAATAATTGGCAGAGTCTTAATATAGTTGTTGTATTTATTTTTTATCTTTTTAACATGGTTTCAAAGAATAAATAAATAAATTGAGTGTAAACTTAGTTATTTTGAAAAAAAAATGAAATTTTTATATGTTGAAGATTTGTAGTATTGCAAAACTTTCTGGATGATCTTCGTATAAATTATGATTTCAATACTTTTCTTATCATATGGGTGGAACCAGAGAGAAAAGTAGAGCTCGATCTAAAAAAATGTTACAGTAAAAATTGGGAAATATTTTCAATCTACAAATATGCGTAGAAAAGAAATGGAATTAGATGATCTGTAAAGCTCATGAAATAACCCAAATTTTTGTTATCTGAAAATGAGGACTGAGCTTTACTGGTGCCTTAAAATTAATCAGGAAAATAGAGGCATTTTTAACTCACTTCATATTAAAATCATCTATAACTAGTTTAAAAATTTGGATACCTAACTACAGGTTACAGGCTGACGTAATGAAGTTTGTGAGAACGGTCCGTTCAGTACGAAGTGTGGACACAATTCCATTTCATCAGTTTTGATAAGTAGACGACCAAATCTCCAAGTAAGCACAAAACCTTGAAAAGATACGATTAAACCATATACTAAATATTTGTGTTCAGACATACTTATCTACATCAATTCCTCAAGAACCTGATTATATTAATGTTATAATTTAATTATTACTTCATGGTTTATAGTCGTTCAGCGTTGTGGAGCTTAACTGATTTGAGACAGCATAACAATATATTCTGTTGACTACTTTGCTCAGTAATCATTTTGAGTGGGCAATAGCATAATTCTGAATATAAGGCAACAGTAAAGCTCAGTCCACATTTTAAGGTAACAAAAATTTGGGTTATTTCATGAGCTTTACTGATCATCTGATTTCATTTCTTTTCTACGCATATTTTTAGATTGAAAATATTTCCCAATTTTTACTGTAAAATTCTTTTAGATCGAGCTCTACTTTTCTCTCTGGATCCACCAGTTTTTTATATAATTTCATAGCTTTTTTAGACCCTTTCAGAAACTTTATCAATCACTTTCAACAACTAAACTAAACTAGTATTAGTATTAGTTTAAAGTTATTAGTAGACATATTATTTTCGCGAAATACCTAAAATAACACCGAGTTGGCTTCAATTTTGGGGAGTAATTTTTGGCACCAGATTTGGCAATATATCGCCAAATTGGCGAAAAACTTGGCGACATTTCGCGAACCTTTCCTGAATGGTAGTCCCACTGCAGTTTCGCGGTATCTACACAGATTTTCTTATGACCATAGGTCATCTACACAGATTTTCATTGCTTCATTTTCAAATCATTATTTTTATATACATCGAAGAATTTTTTTTCCTAAATTATCCATTTTTAATTCATATATCTGCAGAGTTCTCGCTGTCACTCACCGATGCCCCAAATCGCGACAAAATGCTTCATTTGACGAGTAAAGTAACAAACAGATTCGCCAAAATACGAGTGCTCAATTCCTGTTCTTTTTATGTGTGTTTCAGAGCAGTCCAGATTCTTATCCGCGTTACGGAATGATCGCACCGTGCTAATTACACTACTTTGTTTATAGAAATACTGAGTCAACACTAACTTAAGTTTAGCAAATCTAAAGACATAGAAAAATTGTGGGATAGATATTTCTTTATTGTCAATTGATCACTATGTATGTTCCAGCTTAGCGCCGGTAAAACGCAAACAAATTTACACACATCAGGCGCCAAACAGGAAAAAGTTTAACTGGAATACGCTATTTAGTCATTTATTATATTATTTATTAGTTATATGCAAATTATTATCGGCCGGTCAATCTTTTTTATCAGCGTTGAAATCTCAGCAAATTTTAGTGTATATTTTGACAACGGTAATTCAAAGATCGCTATTTTGAATTTTTATTTACACTACTTAAAGAATATCACAAAGAATTACACAGTAAGGAGACATTTAAAATGCACTTATTTTTAATGCTTTCTACAGCGAATTTCTATTTTACAGAAAATTACAAAATTTAAGTTATTTTAGAACATAATGGGGGAAAAAAAGAGAGATACAATAGGAGATTTATTAGTGTTTCACGACTAATTTATTTTGCTAATTTTTTTTTTTTTTCATTTGGCTACTGTTTTTTATTTTTTATTCGCCAAATCGCCAATGTTGATCAAAAGTCAGCGAGTACACTGTATATCTGTATTGTACTGGGTGTCCAAAAATGACTGATGGATTTTAAAATTCAATAACTTGCAAACGGTGATAGCTATTTAAAAAATTTTTGCAGGAGGGTTATGTATAATGTCAGGAGATTTTTAACCGTAATTTTTATTTTAGTTCAAATTTCAAACAATAGGTGGCGCTGACGGCGATTGAAGGCCAGGTCGACGCTTCACTCACCACTGATCACCTGGCCTTCAATCGCCGTCAGCGCCCCCTATTGTTTGAAATTCGAACTAAAATAAAAAATTACGGTAAAAAAACTCCTGACATTATACATAACCCTCCTGCAAATTTTTTTTAAATAGCTGTCACCGTTTGCAAGTTATTGAATTTTAAAATCTATCAGTCATTTTTGGGACACCCGGTAGTAACTGATTTGACTCGAAAACACTCAAATAAAAGTGCGATGTTTTTTTAACACATATTTAGTTACAGTTTATAAATATGTTTATGAAAAATATGCATTTTCTGCTTCGAATGACGTAAATTTCAAAGTTGCAAAAATCTATCAGGAAAATCGGATTTTTTATTGATCTATAAAAAAAGAGCACGTGTTATCATTTCTTTTTTGAATTATTCAACTATTTTTACTTAATGGCAACGTGAAAGAAATAATTGAATTAGCAATTAAAAAGGAGAGATTTCTATTATGTTAAATTATGGAAAGTATGGCGTTATATAAATTTTAAATGGGTGCCATTTCCTTAATACTGGATATTTTTTGACAGGACTTTCGAAAGGCACAGGCCTGAACTAAAAGCTTTCGAACAAGCTATTACAATCAGTGAATGTTTCTTGGTTTGGGTCTTTGAGGTCTAGACTAGAACCACTGCCCCCTCTACAATGCCTATTCACTGAGCAGACGACAAGCGTGAAACGTCATGAAGTGGAGGCGAAATCACAAATCCTACTGGTTCCACAATCGCCACAAAGCTTGTTGAAATACAGTTGTCAGGGAAACCGCCTCCATTACGTCACAAGCGAGAAGTCATTGTAGAGGAGGCAGTGCTAGAACACTTCGCCTTTTCAATTTCGCTGTGATCCGATGATTGGGTCCTAAGTTATTAAGAGGCAAACTTTGGACTTAAACATTAGAGATGCGTCTGAGCTCTACTATACAGCACTATCGTGCTGTATGATACTATGTGTTGGAAAAGCAAAAAGTATTTTTAATAAATTCACAATGTACGACTAAACAATAGAATATACTTAAAATAAAAAAAATTAAAATAAAAAGCAATTTCTTTTAGCATAAAATATACAATTTCGAATCTCTTCTGTAAATAAATCTATACGTTTCGCAAATTTTAATACAGGATTTTTCGATAAACTTTTCTGAAAACTATCTTACTCATCTGACATTAGCTACATGAACTATTCCCCAATTTTAAAAGCAACCACTTTAAAGCGAAGAATAAATTAATTTATCGGCTTAGCAGCAGTGTTTCTGACACATAATCATAACATAATGGTATTAAAGCTTTCTTCGTTAACTTCGTTTTGAATTCTAGTTCTCCACAAGGCTAAATAATTTTAAGTTTATTGGTTTACGAAATTGCATCTATTTATAAAGCAGATACTTATATGATGTTATTTACGTTAAAAGAGGTAATTCTTATTTGCATTTTCAAACTGAGAGCATAACAGTGAAAAGGGTATATGTTGCCATTATAATTTTCGAATATTTTAGCTGAAATATTTATATTGTGAAAGTAGTTGCATTGTATTTTAAACCGACTTTTCACGCAAGTTTCAAGCATTTCGTAATTTCAACATTTGCTTTGAGCTTTCAGTAAATGAAAATTAAAGTTGTCATATATTGACATTGTTAGAAGTTTTGTATTGTTTGAAATTGCCTCTCACATTTTATATCCTCGAGAAAAGAAAAATAACGAATTTCATTATATTTTTATTCTTGATTAAAAATTGTAAAAGTTATTGAAAATATAATAAAACACATAACGATGCAATATGTTTTACATGTTGATTTCGTATAATAAATATATACATTAATAGCCATAATATCACAAAAAAAAATCGTTGCTAAAAGAATAAAAGTCGTTATCTAGGATTTAAAGGCCAATGGGGCACACAAACTTTTTTTTCAAACTTTTTTTTTTAAGTTAATATTTTCGCTAATTAATTTTGTTTTTCAAAAATCATTATTTTCAATCCTTTTACGCCCCACCAGTGGCCGTGAGGTTCTGACCTTTAAACTGGTAGACGGTAGATGCTGGGTTCGAACCCGATCGCGACCGTCGGTCTAGCCCTTTGGAATTTTCCGTGGTTTTCTTCTAACCTTGCGTAAATACGGTTAGGTTCCCTAAGAAAGACCCCCACGGAAGGCATCTCATTTCATAGGGCCTATATCCCATAGTGTAGATAATTCGCCGACAATAATACAAACAAATCAATCCTTTTACACTTCCGTTATGACATGTAATTCAAGTTCACCTCAACTCCTTTGCTGAGCGTCTGCAAAGTGTGGTAACGGAAAAATGCAATTTTCGCAAACTATGTGGCTTAGGGCTATGACGCTGTTTTCCTGCAAAGTTTAAATGAATTTCTAGTGCCCCTATTTTTTTCATTATTTTAGTTCCAATATTTTTAGAAACAGAGGAGAGGCGGGCAATATTTCTGCATTAAATTTTCAACAGAACCACTGAAAATACATTACCTAAATTTAAAAGTATTTATGAGATGGTCATTAAGAGACCTTTCACACGATACTGCACACTATAGAAAATAAAATAAAATAAAATAAATGATTTTTATTCAGGGCCGTAACTATAAACTTGGAGGCGCCGTGGCGAACTAGTGAGGCCCCTCGCGCAGGGGCAAATTGAAACTTTGCCTCGGGCGCAGTATTTTTCACACGCCGCTGTTTAAACGTACATTGTATGATAAGCCCGAAAATGACTACAAAACGTAGAATTGGGCAAGCCTATTCGGCAGGCATTTGGCGACGACGCAATTTTTGCTGATCATACTGAAACTAGCATAGGGGAGAAAATACGGACTTCTGATTGGTTGAATACGTTAAAGAGGGTTTTGTTTAAGTTCGTTTTTCAGTTTATGTAGCTGAATCATACGTTTCTGTTTAAAAACCTTTTGAAATATGGATTTAGATTTTTTTTTTCGATTTTATTCATTTATTAATAGATAAGAAGAAAGATTTTCGAGAATTTTTTAGATGCTTTTTATATTATTCAGAAGATTAGAAGCCTATATTTTCTTCCTTATTTGCTTCGGTGGGATAGGCAAACATGCTGGTGCGACATGACACATTCGACTCTCATTCTGCTGTCAGTTCTACAGCTTCTTTTGCATGCGAAGCGAATGGAGTATATCGACTGACATGCAAAAACATTTACTCTAGCACGTTGATTTTTTTTTAATTATTAACTTTTAGATAGGTGCTGGGCATTTTATAGGAAGTTAGACTAGAAACTAAAATCAATTGTTTTTTTAATCATCAGTTTGGGGCCCCTCAGGCTTAGAGGACCCGGGGCAGTGCCCCAGCTGCCCTGGCAGTGGTTACGGCCCTGTTTTTATTTTCAAATAACTTAATAGCCTCCTAAATTTTTCTTGAATGTATTTTTTAATGTTTAGTATACTAAAAATATGTGTATCAATAGCCTTGATTACTTCTACGAAATTTAAATTTTCTAAGTTCCATAGTTTACAGCTGTGATCATACAGGAAAAAAAGTTGTGACAAATGACAGCCACACGAGTTATCTTATAATATTCAAATAATTGTTCGAATAATTCCGGACTTTTCTCAGCCACTTGGAAATTTTGCATCTGTTATCTTATAATACTTTCGTTTTTAGGTGCGTTCGTAAATATGTAAATACGTAGCACCTATAGTTGTCATTCAGTCCGTCCGTCCGTCCGTCTGTCTGTCTGTCTGTCCGCATATAACAACGCAAAAACTACCCAACCTAATCTGTTGAAATTTAAAATACACAATTATTACATAATTTTGTCGAGCCATTTCAAATTTTATGAGAATCGGATGGATAGATCAATTACAGGGACGATCAAAAGTATTCCGTTACATTACGTTCAATGGGGAAAAATTTTGCAATTGCATTTTAATCGTTTGAAATTTAAATTACATACTTATTACATAATTTTGTCTAGTCATTTCAATTTTTTTGAAAATAGGATGCATAGATCAAATACAGGGACAATCAAAAGTACTCCGTTACATCCCAGCTAAAAAAAGTTTACACCTTGTTTGCAAAAAAGTTTAGATTGTACACAATTTGTGCACAAAAAGTGACTATTTTTGAATACTCCGAAAAGTATGTACTTTTTGTGAAAAATATTTTCATGTTTTATGCATACAAAAAAGTGAACATTATAAGTTATCAAAAACAGTGCACTTTTTTTGCATAAAATAAATAAATATTCCATGTGTGCAAAAATTGTGCATTTTTTTTTTTTTTTTTTTTTTTTTTTTTTTTGAAAAAAAAAATTAAAGATTCCAATTTTGCAAATATTATGTACTATTTTTTTATAGATGTGAAAATTAGATTTTTTCATTACAGGGATTATTATTTTCATGCCTGGTGCCTTTTCTAAATTTGTGAAAATTTTCAAAAGTAAACTAATGTTGTATTTAACTTGCATTTAATCGGAAGAAATAAATTGGATTATGTCTTAATAAGCCAAAATAAAATGAGTTAATTAAATTTCAAAATCGTGAGGTTGTGGGCCCTTTCTCAATAAAAGAAAATTCTCAGTTCGATTTTAATTTTAAGGTAAACAAATTAAATACATTTTAGTATGCTTATCTAATTTGAAGAAAAACAAATTTAACTATTTAAATTTCAAAATCCAGAAATAGGGGTAATGAACCTCCCCCCCCCCTCGCTTCATTACCGGAAACTTCCTTGAGATTATCTTATATTTTAAGTTGCTTAAAAATAATAAATTCTACTATCTTTTAACACATTCGCTGCCGCTTACTTGAAGATGTGATGATAGTTAATGCCGCACTGTAGAAGTGGGTTTTTCCCAGAAGCCGATTTATTTTTTATAACAAATAATCAGTGAAAGATTTTCTCGTACCAGCGCGTGACTGGCTATTTGACACCACCTCACATCACGCGCTGGCGCGTGAGTGACCCCTTAACGCTGGCGCCACATCACGCGCTGGCGCGTGATCGGCAGCGAATGTGTTAAAAATAAGGAAAATAGAAATTTTGATTAATTATAAATTTTTAAACTTAGGGGAGGGGTAATGTTTTTAGTAAAACCCTCTAACTTTACGGAAATATTTAATTTCTCTTTTATTTTAAATTTCTCGAAAAGACATAATTTTACTATGTTTTTCAAAATCATTCAAAAATAAAATTCAATTGTATTTTAGACTAAATAATATTTAAATCAAACTTAAGGGAGGGGCAATGACTCTCATATGGCTTCTTCCCATAAAAATCGTTTAATTTTAAATTACTTGAAATAAACATATTTTATTGGGCATTTCAAAACGAAAAAAAAAAAAAAAAAAAAGTTAATTAAATTTCAAAATCCTGTTAAGGGCAAAATGTGCCTACCCCTAGAAAGAATTAATTTTGCTGTGTTTTTCAAAATCGTAGAAAAACAAAACTTAGTTAAATTTCAAAATCGAGAGAGGGGCAAAAGCCATTCTATGCCCCCTTCCCCCATTGCAAAATTTTTACTTTTTTTTTTAAGTTACTCGAAAATAATAAATTTGACTACGAATTTCAAAAAAAGAGAAAAATAAATTTTAATTAATCAAATTTTAAAAAGAAGGGGAGGCAATTGCTCTCACATGCTTTCATCCCCCTATCAGAAAATGTGTTACTTCCTTTTTTATTTTAAATTTCTCGAAAAGAATAAATTTTATGAAGTTTTTCAAAATAAAAAAAAATTAAATAATTAAGTTTCAAAATCGAGGGAAGTGAAGTGGACCCCCCCCCACACACACACATACACATACACACACACACACATGCTCACAACACGCGCGCAAACACTCCACTTTTTCAACGAGCTTACAATTTGCCCTTTTCCCTTATCAGGTATAGCTTCCAATTATTATGACAATCACTTGCGCTTTCAAAAATCAGACGAATCCTTTTTAATAATTATTAATTTATTTATTATTCTCTCATGTACTGCTATAGCGATCTTTCCGACTCTAGGAATCAGAAGGATTAATACTTCTCAACACAAAGACTTGGAGCTGGTGTGTTTACATGTGACGTCACTCGACCGCGAAGCGAGAGAATCGAATGGATGCTACCGCGTGTTCCGTCGTCTTTTATTTTTATTATTTCTAATTTAAATTATAGCGTTTATACCAAAGTTATTTTTTTACAAGTATCTCTGTGAAAATTTCAGATGACTCAGTCATTTGTAAGCACAGGCAAACCCTGTGGAATCGATCGGGATCGAAAAAAAATTTCGCCTTTTCCTCCAAGTTTATGAATTTGCAGGGACTTGAAAATCTTTCTGAATTAGCTAGCTCTACAAATATAGCGTTATAGTTTTATGGGAGGTGGGGGAGCTCTGACGAATGATATCGTAAGGTATCTCTAGAGGGAGGAGGTGGTTTGGCTTTTGGAATTAATATCATTTTTTATTCTGAAATTTGATAAACAAAATATAAAATTACAGAATCTTGCTTTGATTAAAAAATTGATACTCATTAATGCATGGTTATTGTTTGTAATAACAACCACACATTATTAATTTAATTGTTGATGTTAATTTATTCATTGATATTGATTTAATCACTGATATTAGCTGATTATTTGACATTTACTAGATGCTTAGATTGCTTTTCAAAACAAATGGAAATTCTTATGAAAAATAAAAATTAATTCCCCCTTAAATTATAAGTGTTTTGTGAGGTGAAAAAAGACATGAGATGGGCATCACAATTTTATTATCTTTTTTGCATATTCTTTTTCATTAAACCTTTATTTTGCTTCATGTCATGTTTAGTTTTTATTACTTACTATTTGAAAAATTTAGGTTGTTAATAAACATTTAAAAAATAAGACAATACACCACAGGTAAGTGACTGTTTGATTAATTAATGCTTCAATTGTAAAAATATTTTACCTACAGATTATTTTCTGCAGAAACATGGATTTCTGCTTTTTCGACGATGAATTTCATTATCTCTGAGATTGATGGGAGTATGCATTAAAATTTGTTGTCATTTTTATATGGGGGAGGTAACAGATGAAATACAACAAAAATGCCAGTACAAACCTCACTGCGTTGGGTAAATTTCTTCAAAGGATTGCTGGAAAAGTGTAAATTTCTCCTAATAATCGGGGAAAAAAATTTAATTCGTCAAAAATTACTAATAAAAAGTATCAATCTTTTCTTGTTTGACAACAAAAATAAGATTTTTACAAAATGAATCGATAAAATGTGCGATTTTTATGGAGCTGGTCAACAAAATTATCTATTTTTACAAAGCCGTTTAAGAAAATTCGCAATTTTTCTGCACCAATCAACAAAATTCATGATTTTTACAAAGACAGTTGCCAAAATTCACAATTTTTTCTGCGTCTGATCAATAAAATTTCTGATCTTCATGAAACCGATTGACGAAAATCGTGATTTTTACAAAGCAATCGACAGAATTCGTGATTTTTACAGAGCCAATCAATGGAATTTGCAATTGTTTTCACATGATCGGTAAAATTCACAATTTTTCTAAAGCTGATCACCAAAATTATCGATTTTTTCTTGTTTGACAACAAAAATAAGATTTTTACAAAATGAATCGACAAAATGTGCGATTTTTATGAAGCTGATCGATGCAATTTATGATTTTTCAAGTCTGGTCAACAAAATTATTGATTTTTACATGACCGATCGAGAAAATTCACAATTTTTCTATGCCTGATCAAAAAAATTTATGATTTTTTCGAAACCGATCTATGGAAATTAAAATTTTTAAAAGCAATTCACAAAATTCATGACTTTTACAAAGGCAATCGAAGAAATTTGCAATCTTTCTTCACATGATTGGTAAAATACACAATTTTTCCACAGCTGATTGATGAAGTAAACAAAAATTATGATTTTTAAGAAATGGGTTCACAAAATATGCGATTTTTATGAAGCCGATCAATGTAGTTTACGATTTTTCGAGTCTGGTCGACAAAATTATCAATTTTTAAGTAAACGATTGAAAAAATTCACAATTTTTCTTCATTTGATCAATAAAATTTGATTTTTACGAAACTGATTGACAAAAATCGCAATTGTTTTTCACATGATCGGTAAAATTCACAATTTTTCCACAGCTAATCAACAAAATTATCGATTTTTTCTTGTTTGATAACAAAAATAAGATTTTTACAAAATAAATTGACAAAATGTGTGATTTTTATGAAGCTGATCGATGGAATTTACGATTTTTTGAGTCTGGTCAACAAAATTATTGATTTTTACATAGCCGATTAAGAAAATTTCCAATTTTTCTGCACCAGTCAACAAAATTCGTGATTCTTACAAAGACAGTTGCCAAAATTCACAATTTTTTCTGCGTCTAATCAATAAAATTTCTGATTTTTATGAAACCGATTGACGAAAATCGTCATTTTTACAAAGCAATCGACATAATTTGTGATTTTTACAGAGCCAATCGACAGAATTTGCAATTTTTTTTCCACATGATCAGTAAAATTCGCAATTTTTCCATAGCTGATCAACAAAATTATCGATTTTTTCTTGTTTGACAACAAAAATAAGATTTTTGCAAAATAAATCGACAAAATATGTGATTTTTATGAAGCTGATCAATGGAATTTATGATTTTTTGAGTCTGGTCAACAAAATTATTGATTTTTACAAAGCCGATTAAGAAAATTTGCAATTTTTCTGCACCAATCAACAAAATTCGTGATTTTTACAAAGACAGTTGCCAAAATTCACAATTTTTTCTGCATCTGATCAATAAAATTTCTGATTTTTATGAAACCGATTGACGAAAATCGCCATTTTTACAAAGCAATCCACAGAATTCGTGATTTTTACAGAGCCAATCGACAGAATTTGCAATCGTTTTTCACATGATCAGTAAAATTCACAATTTTTCCACAGCTGATCAATAAAATTATCGATTTTTTCTTGTTTGACAACAAAAATAACATTTTTACAAAATGAATCGACAAAATCTGCGATTTTTATGAAGCTGATCGATGGAATTTACGATTTTTCGAGTCTGGTCAACAAAAGTATTGATTTTTACAAAGCCGATTAAGAAAATTTGCAATTTTACTGCATAAATCAACAAAATTCATGATTTTTACAAAGACAGTTGCCAAAATTCACAATTTTTCTTCATCTGATCAATAAAATTTCTGATTTTTATGAAACCGATTGTCAAAAATCACGATTTTTACAAAGCAATCGACAGAATTCGTGATTTTTACAGAGCCAATCGGCAGAATTTGCAATTGTTTATCACATGATTGGTAAAATTCACAAATTTTCCACAGCTGATCAACAAAATTATCGATTTTTTCTTGTTTGACAACAAAAATAACATTTTTACAAAATGAATCGACAAAATCTGCGATTTTTATGAAGCTATGATCGATGGAATTTACGATTTTTCGAGTCTGGTCAACAAAAGTATTGATTTTTACAAAGCCGATTGAAAAAATTTGCAATTTTACTGCATAAATCAACAAAATTCATGATTTTTACAAAGACAGTTGCCAAAATTCACAATTTTTCTTCATCTGATCAATAAAATTTCTGACTTTTATGAAACCGATAGTCGAAAATCGCAAGTTTTACAAAGCTATCGACATAATTCGTGACTTTTACAAAGCCAATCGATGAAATTTGCAATTTTTTTTCACACGATAGGTAAAATTCGCAACTTTTCCACAGCCGATCAACAAAATGATTGATTTTTTTTCTTGTTTGACAACAAAAATAAGATTTTTACGAATTGAATCGACAAAATACGTGATTTTTACGAAGCCAATCGATGAAATTTGATTTTTCGAGTCTGGTCGACAAAATTATCGATTTTTACAAAGGCAATCAAGAAAATTCGCAATTTTTACAAAGGCAATCAAGAAAATTCTCAAATTTTTAATACCTCTAAACCAATGCAACTGTGCAAAAAACCTATAAATTTTTCAAATGATCCTGGAAAAAAACTATTTTCTCCAAAAAAATGTGGGAAGTAACTCTTTCCATCATAGGATTTCGGAAAAAGCGCGACTTCAGTCAAAGGATTATGTAAAAAGTTGCGGCTTTTCTTAAAGGATTACGAAAATATTCTAATTTTCTAAGATAATCGTTAAAAATACTCTATTTTTTGTCGAAGATCGTGATAAATACTCTACTTTTTGTGGAAAGATCCTGGAAAATACTCTAATTTTCTTGAAAGATCGAAGAAGTGTTCTAATTTTGTCAAAAAATTGAGGAAAATATGTAGAGTTTGTCGAAAGATCAAGAGAAATACGCGAATTTTGCAGAAAATATGTGAATTTTTCCAAATGATTGCAGAAAATATCCAAATTTTTCCTCAAGATCACAAACAATACCCGAATTTTTCCGAAAGATCACAGAAAATATGTAAATTTTGCCGAAAAATATGAGTAATTTGTTGTAAGATTGAGGTAAATAGAAGTATTTTGTAGAAAGGTAGCAGAAAATCTCTAATTTTGACGAAAGATCGGAGGAAAATCGCGAATTTTATCGAAAGATCGAAGAAAAATCAGAATTTTGTTGAAAGGTCACAGAAAATGAGAATTTTCTAGAAGGATCGTAGAAAATATGAGAGTTTTTTCAAAAGATCACTGAAAAAAGTGTATTTTGACAAAAGGTAGCAGAAAATATGAAAATTTTGACGAAAGATCATGGAAAATACACGAGTTTTGACGAAGGATTGCAGTAAATATGCAAATTTTCTCAAAAGATTGTGGAAAATATCTGAATTTTGTCAAAAAAGGGTGAGAAAAACTACGAATATCTCTAAAGGATCATTGATAAATGCAAATGTCATTGAAAAAACAGTGGAAAAAAGTGCGATTTTTGTAAAAAGTTCCCAAAAAAGGCTAATTTTGTTAAAAAATTACAGAAAAGTTCTAATTTTGTCAAATGTCCTTGAAAGTTCAGCTTTTTTTTTTCCTGAGGCTGTACAAAGTCTGATTTTTGTCAAAAGTAGCAAATTTTGGCAAAAGATTGCACAAAAATGCCAAATTTTGGCTAAAGATTGGGGGGGGGACTTCATCATAGGGTCGTGGGTAAAAATGCAAGCTACGTGTGTGTGTAGATGTTCACTCAGACCCAGTTAGTAGAAGGGGAATTCAAAATATTTTCAGTCTTGACAAAATTTCAAACTTGCACCCATGGTTCTTATCTTAAAAGTATGGGACCAAAGCATTTTCGATTAACCGGGGTTCCATAGGATTTTTTTAATAACTGAGAAGCTTATGGTGAAAAGCTTGATAGTTAGTACGGTGCTGTAATAAAAATGTTGTAACGTGTTACAGATTATTTGGTAGATGTGGAACAGGATTACACACAGTGAAGCTACTGAGATAAAAAATGTGTCACTGAGATATTGAAGTACAAGAAGATGCAACAACAAATGTGTTGTTATTTAAAAGATGGCGTGATAAATCAGCATTGATACCATGCAAAGTTGAAAATCAAAAGAAAATCGCAACATATTATGTAAAATAATGAAGTATTTTACATATATATATAATAAAGAGCTCAAAATTATGCAGTAGACCAAATAAGTAAGTTAACTCTGTTTTTTTAATAAAAAACATGTTTTTTTTTTTTTTTTTTTTTTTTTTTTTTAACACTATTTCTACTAGTGTCCAAACGTACCTTTCAAAGTTCTGATTTTTGCTTCTAATTTTTAAAGCTAATTAAAACAAATTTCAATGTATTAAAAATGATTTGGAATTGTTTTGGTGTAAAACTTATAAATAAAACAGTAATCATAAATCAAAATATGTTGAAAGGTGTCAATTGACATCGGTAAAAATAGTGTTAACAGTAAAATTTTTTACATTTAAAAAGGACTTGGAATTTTAAGATCTTTTGGTTAAGTCAATTTTTGGATCACCGGAGTACTACTGTAAATATATATGCATATGGATCATTCTTAAAAAAAGGTCCCTTTGGGGATTTTTTTTTCATTAAAAGAAAATTAATATTTGAGAGGATTGTATGCATCTCCAAGAACAGAAATTGAATATCAGCAACATGCATTAAAAACAGGGTTCGTTGATTTAAATCGGCTTGATTTTAATCATGATTTAAATCACGATTTAAATCAACTGATTTTTTTTAAAAAATCATTGATTTAAATCAGTTTTTCTTTTATGTTATTTTTTAATAAATTTCAGATGAAACAAACACAATAATGTGCTTTAATATAATTTAGTTTTATATACCATATATAATCAAACAACTTTCAGAAAGATAAAGCTTAAGCTTAGTAAAAAAGTAAAATAAATGTAAAGTTTAGAAAAAAAATGCTTTCAAATTTCATTTGAATCAAATTATAAAATAATCTTGCAACGGTAAAGAAATCTAAACAGAAAAATACTAAATATTTGAATATTTACTCATTAGTATTTAGAAAAACTTTTGCAAGTTGAGGTAAAATAAAACTGTATGACTTTATGTGCTGTACTTTGGTGAAGGGGATTTGAGTAATATAAGGACACTATATAAGGATTTGAGCAAAATCTGAATCAGCAATTTATTTATTTATTTAATTTAATATAATTGATCTCAGCCCTTTAGAATGGTGGAAAGTATTTTTGTTACAGTTATCAAAAAAGCTCATACTAAAAAGAGAATTAATGATCAACTAGCTTTTTACTGCAATAGATTTATCTGCTTCAATCGAACAAATGTTTTTTGCCTTTGGTTTGATACTTTCAGAAATTAGAAATCAACAGATAAAACTGTTAAACCGCTGCCATCGAAATGCTCAAGGCCAGAGGACACAAATTGTGAGGTATTCCCTAATTGACTTACTTCTCAATTATGTTGGAATTCACACTAGAAAATTTTGAATAACAATTTACTTTTATTTTATTTGTGGAATATCAATCATTGTAGAAAACACTGAACATACTGATTAACTTATGATTAATTACTTCTTAAACTTAAACATGCACATGAGAATTTGGAATCCCCGAATAAAAAAATATCCAGATGCGGCAATAGTGTAGCATTCCTTCTCTGGCTGAATTTTATTTTAGGGATTCCAAGTTCTTATTAGTGAGTTTAAATAGTTATTGTTTTATAAGATGATAAATATTCCACAAGTAAAATAAAATTGCTATTCAAAATTTTCTTGTGTAAATTCCAGCACTACTGAAAATTCAGTCGATTAGTGATGACATCTCAATTTGTGTCCTCTGGCCTTAAGTACTTTGATGGCAGCAATTGAACTCATTTTTCTCAGTCAACACTTAAAAGTTAAAAACTTCAAATTTTGTTTAAATTTTTTATGTGTTGCAGATGTTTTTTATTTTAATTAAAATATTGAAGGTTGAATCAATTTTTGACATCTGATTTGTAGTTTTTCATGCATTTTGTGTAATCAAGATTTTTTCATAGCCTAAAATTTTACCTTGAAATAATATGAATCATTTATGTAAATTGTGTAATATTAGTAATAGATAATACTTATAATATGCATGTCTATGTATGTAACTTTATATTATTTAAATTAAACAAAAAGTCAAATAATAATAATAATGTGACAATTTTTAAAAAAATCAAAAAAATCTGATTTAAATCAAAAAAATTCGATTTAAATAAAAAAAATCCGATTGTTTTGATTTTTATTAAAAAATCAAAAAAATCACGAACCCTGATTAAAAATAATATTTATTACACTTCAGTGCTGTAATCAGTATATACCTAGGGTTTTCATTCCTTTAACAGTATAAGCAAAATTCAGAAATAGGAGTACTAAAAAATAAGCACTTTTATGTACCCTATGTATGAACTAGCTCAAGTTCTCACTAAGTCACTGAATGTAGATTAAATATTTTGATAAATTTCTATGAATATACATGTAATAGGTAAAATAAATGAAATAATTGTATGTTTATATTCAACGGTTTTTATTATGGCCTATGAGCAAATATGATATTACTATCTGGTAGCAATAAATAATTTTAAAAAGTTTCCAGTGAGTACTTGTTATGAAAGTGTTATACTAAGTGTTAAACACACAGTTTAACACTTAGATTTTTAAATATTTTTTTACCACAAAAGAGGTGTGTGTGTGGTAGGAGGGGGGCTTATATGTGAGTGTGGAAAATAAAAATGGCTTGAAAGCAGTGTTCTCACTGACATTTGACCAACATTAGTAATTTGGCGAATTAAAAATAAAATACATTCGCCAAATGAAAAAAGTATTAGCAAAATGGATTCGCCGTGTAGCTCAAACTGTGACAGCGATTGTTATTAATCTAATTTCAACTATGCGCTACAAATATAAAAAATATGTATATATTAAATATATATATATATATACAGTAGACTTCCTGAAATCCACAAACCAGAAATCTGCAACTCACTAAAATTCGCACATATTTTATGGATGTAAACAATAAAAATTTCAGTTTAGATATTGGGACAAAATTTGATTTTTTCTTAGTTTTTCTTAGTTTTATATATTTCATATATTTTTTAATTTGTAATTTTCTTAATACTCTATTTTCATGTTTTTTTCATAAAGAATTTTTTTATTTTTTTGAAAAAATTTAAGATATTGCTGATATTACTGGTAATTACAATGTTCTTACCAAATATATTATGCATTATCAAGATATTTTGGTTATTAAGCTTGGCTAAACTTGAAAAAAAAAATCCTTATTTTATGATTTTTATGTGAATTAGTAATGTACTTTTATGAGGCAAGTTGTCTTGAATAATTTTGGAAGAATATTAATCTTTATAATGAATATTTAATCATACACTATTGATTATTAACTTGACCTTTGCTATTAGAACTTTAATCATTTAAAAAATTATCTAAACTTTTATTATTTTTAGTTCATTACTTATATTAATATTTTATTATATTGTAAGCATTCATTATAGTTGCGAATGCACTATTAATTACATTCAAATTACTGTTTAAAAAATGTAAACAAAGCAATGACCAGAAATCTGCAAAATTCTAAAATTCGCACAACCCCTGGTCCCAAGCTGTGCGGATTTGAGGGAGTCTACTGTATATGCATATGTATGAAAAACGAAAAAGAAAAAGCAAAAATTGAGCACTAGCAATTTGGTGAACCTAATCGCTTGTTTATTCGCCAAATTAAGAATTTAATCGCAATTCGACACATTGGCGAGCAACAGCGAGAACACTGCTTCAAAGTGTTAAGGGATTACAATCAGGATTTTACAGTAATAATAGAGTTTGGGGGGGGGGGGGGAAACTAACATGATTTCAATAAAACCAACTTTTATTGTAAAAAAAAAAAAAAAAAAAAAAAAAAGGAAAATGACCAGATAAAATTGTTAAACTAGGATTATGCCTAATCTTGATTTAGTTTTTGTTGATAAAATTAGTAGTTAGTATCTTCGAAATCTAGATCTACCTGCAGCTGTTAGACGATTCTGGCGGGGATTTTTTGGAACTATCCTGATGAACTTACAACTAGTTATGTGACAACTTTTAAGATCTAATGTTAAACAAATAGAATCATCCTTTACAAATTTTTTACTTGCATTTTTTTTCTTTTCTTTTTTTTTTTTTTTTTTTTTTTTTTTTTTTGTTATGTTTTGCATTTTAACAAGCACACACAGAATTATTATTCGATAACTAAAGTAAAATCTATTGTCACGTCCTTTTCAAAATTTTCTGCCAAACGATTTTTTTTCCCCTGTAGATTTGAAATAATTATTTGACTGAGCATTTTTTATGATATTTCAATTTTCATTGCAGGTTTATTTACTTAATGTATGCTTTTGTTCACAATCTAAAATTTATATGCATTTTTATAGATATAAGTTTAATTTCTGCAGATTTTAATTAATTAGCAGAAAAAAAACCTGTGTATATTTTTTCTTTGCACCTCTGATTATGTATAAAATGTGTACAGTGTAAGACTATTTGGTATGTAAAAGGAAAAGTGCACAAAATCAGTGTATTTGGCATTTCCGATTATTCACATAATGTATACAATTTAGGGCTATTCAGTATCCAAAGAAGTGTACAAAAAAATGCGCACAAAATCTGAGCGTATTTGGCACCTCTGTGCATAAAAAGTGTACAATTTAGGTATACAAAAAAAATATAAAAAAATAAGTGCACAAAAAGTGAGCGTACTTGGCGCCTCTGATTGTGCATAAAAAGTGAAAAATTTAGGTATACAAAAAAGTATAAAAAAATAAGTGAACAAAAAGTGAGCGTATTTGGCACCTCTGATTGTGCATAAAAAGTGAACAATTTACGTATACACTTTTTGTCAACAATTCGGTTTGTACTTTTTGTGTATAAGCAGAGGTGCCAAATACGCTCACTTTTTATGCACTTTTTTTTTTACACTTTTTTTACAAACTTTTTCTAGCTGGGATTACAGTCAATGGAAAAAAAAGTTTCAAATGCATTTTAATAATATTACACTCATTCGAACATAATAATATTGATATGCATCATAAAGTACATATTATAATATAGATTTTGCATAATCGGTTGTGCAAAGAACTTTTGTTATTGATTTACAAGGCCACACAAAAGTATTACATTACATAATGAGTATAGAGAGAACATTGTTTGTTGCGCATTTTGATTGTAATTAATTAATTACAATTTTTTACAATATTTTTAAAACTTCATTATCGTACGAACGCACCTCATTTGCTACGCTTCACGTGCAATTTCCAACTTGTTATTTTTAAAGTGCGGAAACTGAAAAAGAGAAAAATAGAATCAAACTTTTAGTGATTAGAATAATTTATAACACGATTTTACAATCGGTAAATCAATTATAACTAAAGTAAATTTTCCAAGTAAATTTTCCATTTTTTAATTTCGTTTGCTGCGTTTTCTGCAGTTTCCATATATTGACCTTCGATTTGCTCTGTTGAGCTGATCCATAGTATCAGACCAGATTATATGATCGTTGAGGTTATTTGGGTGAATTAGTCCTCCAGTGTTCGTGTCCGGGATGGCTCAGTTGGAAGAGCATTGGTGGCTTCAATCAATACATCCCTGGTTCGAATCCTGGCCCGGACTTTTTTCATGTACTTGAAAAATTTACTTCACTTTTAGTGATTACTGCATTGCGTTAAACAATAAAATACTATAAAAAAATTTTAAAAAATGAACATGCTTCATAAATGTTTATATTTGTGTTTAATTTAGTTTTTTTTAAAATCTGTATCAGGGATTAACAGGATATGAAGTTTGAGAAAATTTCGTGCATTAGATTTTGAGTAATTAATTACGAATAATGCACCATGTCAGTGGCACCTGTTGGGCGACATTCATAAAAACGTAATCAGCACTATATTATATCAAGTACTAACTAAATCTAAAGTTTTATGAAAATCCATGCACTAGTTCTTGAGAAATGACCATTGTGGCAACTGTGAGTAAGGAAACATAGCAGCGCCACCTGTTGAGCGATAAACACCAAAATTTATCAGATCTAGTTTATATCAAGATCTAACTGAATCTAAAGTTTTGTGAAATTCCTGAGATAGAACTCCCACAAAATTTTTGTCACCTACAGAGAGACAGACAAATAGACTCATAGACTCACAGACAGAGATTTTGTAAAAACATTTTTTTCGTGTTCTCTGAGAGCTAAAATGTGTAAATCCGTTTAAAATAGGATTTCGAAAATTTTCATGAATCTAAATCATTCTTCTTGTAAATAAGTAAAAATCCACATAAATAAGAAGTTTTTATTTAGATGAACTAGATCAGCGGTTCCCAAACTTTTAAACTCGCGGAGCCCTTTTTGAGAAGAATTTCTGAGGCGGAGCACCTGAACCCAACGGTACTCTGTGGTTTACAAATTATTGTTTTTTATGCCTATGGAGCAGAGAAAAATCTGCTGGATAAAAATCCAGGCCAATAATTTACAACATTGGACTAAGGTCCTAAGTTTTGACCTTCCCTAATACAGAAATACTGAATTCATAATTGAAATTTTAAAAATAAAATTTTCTATTATATAACTCTTTAACAGTTTTATTTAATATTACTATTGTTGGATACAATAAAAAAAAAAATAAGGATTAAACCCCTATTTTTTTAATTAAAATATCTAACTTGTTTAACCCTTTCGGCACAGGTAAAATCTGTTAGTAAAATGAGAAATTATCGACTGACACCGGAATTCAGAAACGCAATTTTTAGATATTTTGAATTCCTTAATTTAAGATTTTATTGTAAAAGAAAAATTTTACTAAAATATTACTGGTGCCATTTGCAAGTTTGGAATTAGGTATCCCAGAACAGGGCACAGTGTGCCGGAAAAGGATAGTTAAGATATTTCCTTCAAATACAACAAAAGTTATAGTTTAAAATTTGTGATTTCTGAAAGCTTTTAGTAACGAGAAAAACAAACTCTTTTTTTTTACCCGAGCGATGTTCAATTAATACTGTTTTGGGGTTAATGACACCCATTTTTTTTAATAAGAAATATTATTTTCAGATTTCCAGTAAAAACTCGGAATTAAAGATCAAAATGGTAACCATGTTCGGATTGCATTCCCACTGCATTGGGTCTTACGTAAAACTATTATTATTTATGGCGAAAAGCACACACACAGAAATAAAGGTAAGTTGTACAGTTTTCGTTTGCTGAGAGACACTTCTGTATAATTCCAGTAGGCTACTCGCGAAAAAAGAAGAAAATGCATAGTTCCGTCACCCATCATTAATTTTGTAACACGTTTTCGCTAGTCCCGCCTACCCGTAATACAATCATGCGATTATGGAACATTTTTTTCGTTCTTCAGTTTCCCGTACTTCTATACATCCATCGAAAATGAATCGCCTCTCAGCTTCTTTCTTTTTTGAACCATTTTTAAAAAATACATTTAGACGTAGTCATTCTTTTAGTGTTAACCCTTTAACGATCAAAACATTTTCATTGCTAAGATGTCGAAATAAATGAGTGACACCGGTAATTAAGAACAAATGTATTTCTAAATAAGAAAACGTGATTTTTCACATACATAATAAAAAGGATATTTTTAGATAAAAATACCGGTGTCAGTGTTGCATATCGGAATTAAAATTTTGTGATTTCGTGGCGAAACCAATGAACGTTAAAGGGTTAAATGGGCGCGGCAAAATCTATACGCTCTATTGTTAAATGCAGCGTTGTTAACCCCTTGGGGACGAACGACAGGTATACATGCTGCAAAAAGTCTTAAGAATTCTTGTTTATCCCCACCAGTAAAATTTTACTGTAAAATTTGCCTAATTTAATCAAAGCTTTTTTTCGATTTAATAAGGCACATATTTCTGTTTTTAAAAGCCGGTGACAAAACATTCAAAGTTTCGTAAAAGACTCCCATCGCGAAGGGGTTAACTTTTTTGAATATTTTATTTAATGTATTTGGTTATTAGTTATAGTTTTGAAAGAAAGTTTCTTTCGTCATTGTTTTTGCCTCAAAACAGCTATGCAATTAAAAAATACACATGTTGAACAAACTGAAACCAGTAGCAAAACTTTACTAACACAAAGGGATACATAAATGAGATTAAATTTCTAGTATGGCGGGTACTCATTGACAAAAAGTCTAAGCAAGGGGAAGAACTGAGCAAAATTTTAAATTCTTAATGTGATGACAAATGTAAAGAATATATTTTTTGAAATTGCTGTAGACTTATTTCTTATTGGAAAATGTGGCAGAGACCAATTAAAAGAAAATTTTAAAAAGGGGTTGTAAAGGGATAGAAGTTGCTAAAAAATGCGTTTTGATCAATATAAATTGTGTAAAACAGCATAAAAAATTAAAAAGAAAACTAAGAAATTATAAAAATAAATTAAACCGTTTAAAGCAATTAAGGTTACAAAAAGAAAGAATCTATATACAAAACGTATATAATTATTAAATGAATTTAATGAGGGGTTTATTAAATGATAAAAGAAACAAAAAGGGGGCATTTTATTCGACAAACGATGCTGTACAATGAAAAACAGTATAGAAAATTTAAATATACAAATAACATAAACAGATTAAAGAATTTAATTTATATATCTAAAAAGAAATAAATATTCACATTCCACAGAAATGTCATATGAATCTAATGAGGGGCTGTAAATGATAGAAGATGCAATAAAAATATGCTACAAAGCGACAAATATTATTTTACTATGAAATACAGCATAAAAATTTTTAAATAATTAAAAATTAATACAAATAACATAAACAGGTTAAACAAATCAGGATATAAAAATAAAAAGAAATATATACACACATTACACACAAGTGAATTTAGTGAAGGATTTTAAATGATATAAGATTTTTTAAAAAAAGACGTTTTGACAGACATTATTTTAAAAATTAAATAGAATTTTAAAACTAGGATAAAAGATTTAAATAAGTAAAATTTAATAAAAGTAAAATAAACAGTTTAAGAAAAATTTAAATTCCGAAATTAAAAATAATACAATATGCAATATATACAAATATAAATGCCGATAGTTTATTTTGCATAAAGTTTGACGAACAATAAAATATAGAAGTTTAGTGTGAAAAAATGTGCTTGATTTATTTTGCACAGTTTTTTTTTTTATATCTGGTGCAATTTTCGACAACTGTAAGCGAATATCCGAGTCTGGATTTAACCTGTTACAATATTTTGTTTTGATATTTGTGTAAGTGGAGAATTCAATTTTACACAGATATGTCGTTGAAAATGGGAGTAAAAATAATTTTTCTCCGTCTAACAAGATTTTGTACTTATCTGTTAAATGACACTAAAATTCAGTAATACCTTGCTTTGAAAAGAGATTACTAGAACGTTTTCAGATGTTAAACCACTGAGATCTGCCTTTTTCTCAGAGCTTAAGCTGTGTGATTTTGTTTTTACATTGAATGAATTTAGTACCCATTTAAAATCGTCCAGCATCTTATTTTGAGCAGCTGGAAAGTCATGCTCAAATGTATCTATTAGAGACGACCTTGAATACTTTTCTGAAAATTTGTTCAGAAACTTGTCACTAAACAAAAAATAAATAAGTATAAACATATGAATAGGAGAAGCTCCAAAGAGCAAAACTATTCTCTCTTTTGTTGGGCAGCAGTATTAACAGCACTGGAGGACCTTTTCTGTTTCGATTCATGTTGTGCATTCGATTCAGAATACTATTTCTTGTAGCTTATTTTAAATTGAATTTTTAACGCACATTAAATGCATAAACATAAAATAAAACAATTTAAACCAAAAATATTATACAGAAAATAGGTACATGTATAATGCGAATTTTTAATAACTTTGAAGTGTATTGTATTTTTTCAATCCTGTTATAGATATATTTATTTTTTACACACATGGACAAAAATTCTTACATGCATTTGAAAATCTTTCACTTGCAATATACTAATTTTTTTCATGTTCTGTTTATTCTTCTGGAACTCCGCGGAGCCCCTGGAAAGTTCAGGCGGAGCCCCAAGGGCTCCGCGGAGCACACTTTGGGAACCTCTGAACTAGATAATACATGACCTCTGACTCAAGGCCACAAACAACCACCTACGAACAATCTCCTTATAAAAATCAGCAATAACACAATGAGCAGGGACAAACAGAATATTTCGTCATAGTTGTGTCAAGCCAGTTTTTATTGGAATCATAAACTGCGTAATGTTTTCGAATAAACATAAAGTGTAATACAGGTGTTTTGAGATCCTTGATCTTTAACGGGCATTTTTCGTTCTCTCATTTATGTACATTTCCCCACTTTTTATTTTCGTCTATCTTTATAAGAAAGCATTGGATTTGTACAAATTCCGGTTTCCGACTGATATACACGTTTTAGGGGTCAGAAAACCCACAAAACATGTTTTCTGCTTTCTGCGTACATAAAATGAAATTAAAAAAATCCGCGGGAGTATGAAACGTTTTTAGATGAGCGACAAAATGCCTCTGACTCAAGGCCATAAATAACCACCTACGAA
Organism: Maratus speculifer; assembly: GCA_964019185.1. Lineage (NCBI taxonomy): Eukaryota > Metazoa > Arthropoda > Arachnida > Araneae > Salticidae > Maratus > Maratus speculifer. Next base: position 90,985,230 of record OZ025289.1, on the reverse strand, counting down.
GAATCTCCGCATAAAAATCAGGAATAACACAATGACCAGGGATAAACAGATTATTGCGTCATAAGTGTGTCAAGCCCATTTTCATTGGAATAATAAACTGCGTCAGGCTTTTGAATAAACATAAACTGTAATACAGGTGTTTTGAGATCCGTGTTCTTTAACGTCCATTTCTCCGTTCTCTTTTTTAATGTACATTTCCTCACTTTTTATTTTCGTCTATCTTTATAAGAACAAAGCATTGGATTTATACAAATTCCGATTTTCGACGGATTTACACGTTTTAGGGGACAGAAAACCCCATAAAACATATTTTCTGCATTCTACGTACATAAAATGAAATAAAAAAAAATCCGCATGATTATGAAAAGTTTTTAGATGAGCGACCAAAATACATTACCTCTGACTCAAGGCCATCAATAACCACCTACCGAAGAATCTCCTTATAAAAATCAGTAGTAACACAATGAACAGGGACAAACAGAATATTGCGTCATAATTGTGCCAAGCCTATTTATTCTTATTGGAATCATAAACTGCGTAATGTTTTCGAATAAACATAAAGTGTAATAAAGTTTTGAGATCCGTGATCTTTTTTCGTTCTCTCATTTATGTACATTTCCTCACTTTTTATTTTCGTCTATCTTTATTAGGAGAAAATATTGGATTTGTACAAATTCCGGTTTTCGACGGATTTAAACGTTTTAGAAAACTTATAGAACATGTTTTCTGCATTCTACGTACATAAAATGAAATTTAAAAAATCCGCGTGAGAATGAAACGTTTTTAGATGAGCGACAAAATGCCTCTGACTCAAGGCCATAAATAACCACCTACGAAGAAGCTCCGCATAAAAATCGGGAATAACACAACAAGGAATTACAATGACCAGGGATAAACAGAATATTGCGTCATAAGTGTGTCAAGCCTATTTTCATTGGAATCATAAAATGCGTCATGCTTTTGAATAAACATAAACTGTAATACAGGTGTTTTGAGATCCGTGATGTTTAACGGACATTTTTCCGTTCTCAATTATTATGTTCAGTTGCTCACATTTTTATGAATTGTAACTCGTTTATTTTGTGTTTTTTTCTCTAAATTTTTTTCCGTTTGTTAAAGTTATATTCGAAGTCATGAAAATAGAATAGAAATACATGAACATAAATCGTACTGCACGTATTTTAAACTTTGGGCAAATATTTACCTACGGTAATTCTTATACCTTTTTTATCTCTTTATTTCTGAATCATATACATCGTTATTTGAATAACAATACAAAAATTAACACAAAAAAATCCGTATGAGAATAAAACGTTTTTAGATGAACTACGGAATACACGACCTCTGACTCAAAGCCGTAAATAACCACCTACGAAAAATCTCCTTATAAAAATCAGGAATAACACAATGAGCAGGGACAAACAATATATTGCGTCGAAAGGGTGTCAAACCTATTTTCATTGGAATCATAAACTGCGTCAGGCTTTTAAATAAACATAAAGTGTAATACAGGTGTTTTGAGATCCGTGATCTTTAACGTCCATTTTCTGTTTCTCATTTATGTTCAGTTACGGTGTTTCTTTAAAAATCTAGAAGGTATAAGGCATATACCTCCGTATACCCTCTACTGCATCCCTGTTTGAAATAATATATAAATATAATGAAAATAATTTCAAACTGTTAACACAAACATACAGGTAGAATAGACTTATTTAGTTTTCTCATAGTTACATTTTCATAAATATTTTAAGCAATTTCTTTCAGTTTTGAGCTAAATTTTAATTTAACTTTATACCCACCTTACTTCCTTTTAAATATTTATTCTTTCATTTAGATCACTTATAAAATATGCATTTTTTAAATAGCAATTGTTATTAAAAAAAAAAAAAAACATTTATTCTCAAAGATATGAGTATTATTTTCATGGGGGGAAAATGCAATTTAATATTACTTCAAAGAAGAGCTTACAAACATGTACATAATTTACCAGCTTTTATTCCTTACACAGCAATTTTAAAAATTCTTCTTGAATGGCTCGAATGTCATTATTGTGTATTTCGATCGCGATTTGTATTGAAAGTAAAAGCGAAAGTTAATTTAAATTTACGTCGATCGTCATCCACTACACTGCACTTCCGTCTGCATCTAAACAGGATGTAAGTTCCGGGGAATCATTCCGGCCCAGCCCACTCCAAACAATGACGTTTCTCCCGCTGTATTCTCTGTAACTGCGACCGCAAGAGAAAGAAAGAAAAATTAAATCGATCAGTTACGCTCGAATGAAGTTGCGGAACGGTTTTTAACTTGAAGTTTTCTTCGCGACGAAAATTGCATTGTTTTAAAACATATTTTTATGACAATGGATTATAGATTTATTTGTTAAACGGTTTTTATTGCGCTCTCAAACACAGATATGTTGTTTTTAGTCAGGAGTAAACAAAAGCATCAACTAGAAAAATTGGTTTCCGATTAAAGCCGATGCTTCATGTCAGTAAGATTTTACCGAGTGTCTCTGAAAAAAAAATGTGATTTATATGAAAGTTAAATATAACTTTAAAAGGCTGGAATTTCCTTTTTTAGGTGCTTTCATATTTATGTAAATATGTAGCACCTGTAATCGTTGTTCAGGTCTTCCGTCATTCGGGATATAACAGAGAAAAAACTACCCAGCCAAATTATTTGAAACTTCAACTATATAATTGTTGCATAAGTTTGTTTAGTCATTTTAAATTTTATGAAAATCGGATGCATAATTTGATCATGGACAATCAAAAGTATTTCGTTGCATTACTCATTATAGGAAAAAATGTTTCAAGTTCATTTCAATGGCGTTACAACCTTTTACACAGGATAAAATTGATATGCATTTACTGAAGTGTACTAAAATTTACATTCTGTGCAATGTGTGGTGCAAAAAAAAAATTAAGTATACATTTATAGAGCTACTCAAAAGAATTTCAATGAACTCTAAAGAATTTTTAATGATATATGGTATAACTTTGTTTTCGGCGTATTTCATTCATGTTAAATTACTTCATATACAGGGTGGTTAGTTATTAACGTCAGGTGTTCAGAGCCCTCTAGCGAGTAAGTTTTGGTCAAAACATAACCAAATTTGATCAGCATACATAGTAGACCATGGGATTTCGAATTCTTAAAAAAAAATTTTAAATAAAAAGTTTTAAAAATCGCCACTAGGGGCAATTTTAGCGTTCTTTACCCACTAAAATGCATTAATTTGCATAAAATCAGTTGTGTATAGCAATCATGAGTATAAAAGGAAAGTATGGGAGAGTTCTTATTATTATCAACTCCCACCATACTTTGCTAGTCAAGCTGTGTTATCAGCAGAACGAGAATTGCAATGATACTCGTCCTGAATTTCACCGATTACAGAATTTGCCAAAAGAACCGATGAGCATAACAAATTTACAAAAGATGATTAATCGATTTGAAACTATGAGGCAACAAGGCCTAGGACGCAAAGTGACTAGTCAATAACAAGTTGACGAAGTTGTAACTGCTATTGTCGAACAAGAGATGAAGAATGTGCAGGTACCATCAGCGCTTGGGCACTATTCCAGCAGTATAAAATTGATCTGTACTGTATTTTTTGCAATTTAATCATTCAACATTTACACTAATACACTTTTGGTGAGCCAAAATTGCTGATTTTATGCAGATCAAATGCATTTTAGTCGCATTTTAGCTAAAATTGCCCCTTGTGGCGATTTTTTAAACTTTTTATTTTCTTTATTATTATTTTTTTCTTTTTTAAGAATTCGAAATCCCATGGTCTACTACACTGTAAAAAAAAACTCCCTTACTTTACACCAAAAAGGGTGGCAACTAAGTTGCCACCCCAAGTGGTGTAATGAAATTCCACTTGCAAATTGGTGTAATGAGCCACCAACTATCAAATGGTAAACAAACACCATTTGTAGTGGCAACTTAGTTGCCACCCTTTTGGGTGTAAAGTAAGTAATATGTTTAAAATGTACGTTATAATAAATTGTCTCAATTAAAGGAAAGTTTAGCACACTCTTTGCGTGAAGTTATTTTTTTTAAATTATGGCTGTATTAAATTTGAAATGTAATTTTTTAATTATTTTTTATTTTGCTACCATTTATTAAAGTATACTATATAAGTAGATGGTAAAAAAGGAAATTTTCTAATATTTACATGGTTTTAACAGCAAAATAAAAAATAATTTAAAGATTACATTTTAAATTTAACACAGCCATAAATTAAAATAATTAGTTTCATGCAAAAAGGCTGCTAAACTCCCTTTTAATTGAGGCAATTTATCATAACATGCATTTTAAACATAATACTCAGTTATTAAACAATGTAATTTAGTATATTTACATACTTAAAAACATAGTTATATGGGTCACATAGTGTGTTTGGGGATTAGTGGGGGGAGGGGGCACAATGTATCTGCAGCATCTCTAAATTTCAGTATAGTTTCATTACTGTTTGTCACAGGTGTCACAAAATTGAAAGGTGTAAAAGCACAAATAAATTCTATTAAATACATGTTTTTCGTTTATTTTGAAACTTTAAAAGATTTAATATTACAACTAAATACTATAAAAGAACATTGCGCTTATATTTTGGCAAAGGTGATCTGGAAAACATATGTGAAAAAAATGTATCTAACAGTATTGTATGACCACTTTTGGATTTCAAGAATGAAGTAACATGCTATTTTGAAAATGTATGTTTTTTTCACACAAAAAATCCCAATATGTTTATACATATAATTTTTTTACAAAAAAAGCGAAGAAACAAAAGACGATAATAACATAAATTTGGCGCCCACCCCCCAGTTTCCGCGCCCGAGGCGACCGCCCCCTTCGCCCCCATCGTTTCACACCGCTCTGAATGAACATACCGTCAGCCCCCCTCCCCCTTTCATTGAAGTTCTAAAGATTTTCCATTAAATGTATTCAAATTCAAATAGGCATTAATGATGATTTTAATTATGTTTTACTAATTTAATTAATAGAAAAATAAAACCATGACAATCTCTTTAACTCTTTCAGTATCAACATATATATATGAAAAAAGAAAAAAAAACGAAATAAAAATAATGGAATTTTTGTTTCAAATAATCTAAAAACACATCAAAATACAAATATATATTGAAAAAATGAATGTTTAAAACAAGATATAACACTATGTTTATTTAATTTCGTGTTAGTTCAAGTTATGCGGAATTTAAAGCAGTAAAACACTATAAAATCAAAACTAAATATTTCAAAGCTCTGTACGAAAGTGACAATTTTACGACTTCTTTTATTATTAATTTTCATTCTTAAAATATCGAAATAGCTAGACTGCAAAATCACATATTGCAAGTATCATGCATTTATATATATATACGTACAATAAATATAACTAGAAGTACAACAAGTTTTTACAGATAATTAAGAGTTATTGTATATAAAACAGAAAGAAAATAAACGCCACTTACTTATTCGAAAAAAATCCAAAAGAAAACCAAAGCAACAACACTGTTTTGCAAAACTGTTTATGTTTACGACTATCACAGTCTAATTCATCATACAATAGATTATTTCTTATTTCTTAAATTGTCCGAACTAATTGAATAAGTCGATAAAAGTTCTTAATATGAACAATGTCAGCGATTTCTTAATCATTCATTATTACCGCGAAATATAATCGAAATTCAAAGACATTTTTCACGGAACAACACAGAATGTTTCAACAACAGCGCCATTTTGCATAATAATCTTATCCCCCGCGCTGGTTGCGTAATCGCACCGACTTGCTCTCGCTGGATTAAAAAAACACCTGCGGTTGTGTTGATGAATTGAATAAAGTCTTTCAAAGTGCGAATTATAATGATTTCGAGTGTTTCAGAACTCCTATTTTCTTTTAAAGAGGTATGATACGTCACTCAAAGTGTAACGTAACATTTATTTTGGTATTGGCACCCTAAAAATAATATATTTACACCTTATTTCACATCTCATACAGCCGAAGTCAATGTGATAAAACTCTTTATTTTTTACAGTGTATGTATGCTGATCAAATTTGATTATGTTTCGCCCAAAACTTTACTCGCTAGAAAGCTCTGAACACCTAACGTTAATAACTAACCACCCTGTATATCAAAATTAATATTCTTTGCTGACGTGCTGAGTAGGACCGTAGCTAAGGGGGCGCTATGGGCGGCTCAGCCCCCCCCCTAAAATATTTTGAGCTCCTCCTGGAAGAGATACCAAGGTCACTCAACGAATTTCTATTCCGAAAATTTAAATGAAATTCTGTTAAAAAATTTAATTTAGTTTTGAGACCCTTTCACAGTTTTGCAGAATTACTAAATTGTAACTAAAATAAGTATTTCAGCACTAACCCATCCTATTTGTACATACGGAGCGAACATGTTTAATTTTTCACTAGTTATACACTCAAAATTTTCATCATTATACACTTTTCTTAGCATAAAATGAAGTTATTACAACAGTTTAATGAGAAACATAGTACCTACAATGTAAATATGCATTCATTTATCTTTCTGCGTCAGAGAGAGAGAGAAAAAAAAAGTATGAGCCCCCCCCCCCTATTTTCACTTCTAGCTACGGACCTGGTGCTGAGACTTATCACAAGTTACTTGCTGTATAATAGCAAAGGCTAATAGTATTTACTGGGGCTCACAAAAGATTTCGGATATACCAGAAATACCGTATTTCACAGATTTTTGCTGAAAGTGCGTTTTTAGTTGTGATATGACTTTTTAAGTTTAACTACATTTTTGCATTTTTCGTTGCGTGTATAAATGCCTTAGATCAGATTCAGGGTAACAGCACAGAATCTGTAAGATTTACTGAGTGTAAATGAAGGTAGCTTCAAAAGTGTTATCTAATGAGTTACGCATGTTTACGATATCCCATGATAAGTAAAGATTCTAGGTTTACTATGTTGATAACGTCCTCTTTAAGATGAAGCCTTATTACTTTCGTATTACTGAAATGAAGATATTTAATCGTATCGAATTTTGTATTCATGCATTTTTGCATAAGAGTTTAACAGCTAATGCAGCAAAGTCTGAATAATTATAGTACGAATCAGGGCCGTAGCTAGAAGTGAATCATAGGGGGGGGGGGGGGCTCAAGAGAATGGAGGAGGGTTTTCTCTCTCTCTCTGACGCAGAAAGAAAAATTTGTGCATAATCACATTGTAGGTATTATATTTCTTATTAAGCTGTTCTAATAGCTTCATTTTATGCTAAGAAAAGTATATGAAGATGAAAATTTTGAGTGTATAACTGGTGAAAAATTAAACATCATGTTAGCTTCATGTATACATATAGGATGAGGGAGTATTGGAACGCTTACTTTAGATACAATTTAATAATTCTGAAAAACTGTGAAAGGGTCTCAAAACTAAATTAAATTTTTGAACAGAATTTCATTTAAATTTTCACAACAGAAATTCATTTAGTGACCTTGGAATCTTTTCCAGGGGGGGGGGGGTCAAAATATTTTACAGGAGGCTGAGCAACCATAGCGCCCCCTTAGATACGGCCCTGGTACGAATACACCTCATTTACCACGTTTTGATATGCAATTTCCAACTTATTTATTTTCATCTACTTTTTTTTAGTATATTTTTCTTTATATTTTAATAGGCCTTTTTTTTATCCTACCAGAAAAAGTTCGATATCGTATAAAAAATAAATAAATACTGCAGGCTTTCTTCCTCAGCTGTTTCCCAGTGATGCTCCATGCCACGATCGATAAAGCTATTTGTCTTCAAACTGTGGGATGCTTGTGAATAGAAGTGCTTGCGTCGGTCAAAAACTATCGTGCTCAATAGCGCTTGAGATAGGTATAAGTTCAGCGTCTAGAATTCTCCCATTTATAGGGCGTTATGTTTGAAAGGAAGTGACAGTTTAGAGACTGCCCTCCTAACTTGATTGCAGTTCAATGTCACGCGGTGTTTTATTATTCTTTGCAGAGTCTGTAAGTCACTGTCTTTTAGAATGTTTTCAAAAATAATTATACAGTAGATCAAAAGGGTAATTAATAGTAATGTATATTTTTCAATGACATAAAATGAAGACTTTTTTAAGTCTTTAAAAAATAGTTAAGTTAGTTTAAATTTATAAATAAAGACTAACAATGACTTGAAAATATTGACTTTAAAATAATAAATAATAAAACAGAGACAATTTTGTTAGATAAATTGAGTCTCTTTTAGGTGTGTTCATAATTATGTAAATGCGTAGCGTCTATATTCGTCGTTCAGTCCGTCCGTCTGTCCACCTGTGCCTTCTTTTGTCCGTCTGTCCGCATATAACAGAGCAAAAACTACCCAACCGAATCGTTTGAAATTTAAAATGTATACTTGTTGCATAGTATTGTCCTGTCAATTCAAATTTTATTAAAAGCGGATGTATAGTTTAATTACAGGGACAATCAAAAGTATTCTGTTGCATTTCGCCCATTGAGAAAAAATAGTTTCAAGTGTTTATTATGTTCTTTCGAACATAATAAAATCGATATGCATTTAAGAAGTATGTACTGAAATATACATTCTATACAATCTTTGGAGCAAAGAATATTTTATTATTAATATTAGGAACGCATGCGTCAGTCAAAAACTACCATGCTCAATAGCGCTTGAGATAGGTATAAGTTCAGCGCCTAAGAATTCGCCCATTTATAGGGCGTTATGTTTGAAAGGAAGTGACAGTTTAGAGACTGCCCTCCTAACTTAATTGCAATTCAATGTCACGCGGTGTTTTATTATTCTTTCCAGAGTCTGTAAATCACTGTCTTTTAGAATGTTTTCGAGAATAATTGTACAGTAGATCGAAAGAGTGTTTTTTAGTAATCAATATATTTTTTAATAACTTATATATGTAAGGAATAAAAATAAAGACAGTTTTTCAAAGATATATTGTGCCTTTTTTTTTAAGAATATTACATAACATATCAAACAAAAAAGCAAAAAACTTATTTTTATACTTTTACAAATTCAGATTAAAAAAAAATCAGCTGACATTTAATGGCGTTTTTAGGTGAGTTCGTAATTATATACATACGTAACATCTACAGTCGCTGTCTAATTCATCCGTTCGCATATAACTGTGCAAAAACTGCCCATCCAAATAGTTAGAAATTTAATATCGAAAATCATTTCAAAATTTAGTCATTTCAGAAAATTGAATCAAAATTTAAAAATGTACTATTAAAATTTTTCTTCATTCTATTAAATCCTACCAAATTTTATGATATCCCATGATAGGTAATGATTCCAGCACGTCATGATGATTACGTCCTACTTAAGATAAAGTGATATTATTTCCGATATTATTTCCGAGTGATATTATTTTGATTAGAATTCTATTCCTGAATTTATTGCATGTAATCGTAGTAACTTTTGTATTAATGCATTTTCCCTCAAAACTACCGTGTTCAATAGCGATTGAGATTGTATAAGTTCAGCGTGCAGAATTCTCCCATTTATAGGGCGTTACGTTTGAAAGGAAGTGACAGTTTAGAGACTGCCCCCCTAACTTGATTGCAGTTCAATGTCACGCGGTGTTTTATTATTATTTTCAGTGTCTGTAAATCACTGTCTTTTAGAATGTATTCGAGAATATTTAAATAGTAGATCAAAAGAGTAATTTATAGCAATGTATAATTTTTTAATGACTTAGAAATATAAAGAATAAAAACAGAGACACTTTTGTTAAATAAACTGAGTCTTTTTTTTAGGTATTTTCGTAATTATGTAAATACGTAGCACCTATAGTCGTCATTAAGCTCATCCGTCGTCCGAATGTCCGTCCGTATATCCGCATATAACAGAGCAAAAACTAACCGACCAACTTATTTGAAATTTAATCCTTAACTGCTGTGACAAAAATAGCCACATAACTACTGTGAGCGGTCTATCAGACCGCTTAATCTAAAGAAGAATAAAATGTTAAATTAACTCTCAGAATGCTATTTTTGTATTAAACTTTATATACAGAACTATTATAAATAAAATTCAGCTATTCAAAAGTTTCTAAAGATAGTAATAGGGCTCCAAACGAAACAAAATTAGACCATTATATATAGTTAAACAAAAAATTAGAAGTTAAACTTTAAAACTGGAAAAACTTAGCGGTCTATGAGACCGCTAACAGCAGTTAAAGGTTAAAACATATGCTTGTTGCATAATTTTGTCGAGTCAGTTCAAATTTTATGAAAATTGGATGCATAGTTTAATTACAGGGACAATCAAAATTATTCCGTTACATAACGCCAATGGGATAAAATAGTTTTAATGGTGTTGCACTCTTTCGAACATAATGGAATTGATATGAATCTATGAAGTATATCCTAAAATATACATTCTATACAATCTGTGGTGCAAAAAATGTTTGTTATTAATATTCAGGGCTACACAAACATATTCCTTTAGATAATAGTATAGGGTGCAACTATTTGCTCCGCGTCTTATTAATATTAAACTATTTCACATTTTATGAAATTGATGTTTACTACAAGTTACTTCCTATATAATAGAAAGCAGATAATATTTACAGGGACATACAAAAGATTCAAGATGCTCTACTGAATCCAAAGTTACACCAAAATCTGAATATTTTTAAAACTTTGTTTTATTACGAACGCATGCGTCGGTCAAAAAATATGATGCTCAATAGCGCTTGAGATAGGTATAAGTTCAGCGTCTAGAATACTCCCATTTATACGGCGTTAGGTTTGAAAGGAAGTGACAGTTTAGATACTTTCCTCCTACCTTGATTGCAGTTCAGTGTCACGCGGTATTTTATTATTCTTTGCACAGTCTATAAATAAATATGTTTTAGAATGTTTTCGAGAATAATTATACAGTAGATCAAAAGAGTAATTTATAGTAATGAATATATATTTTTAATAACTTAAAAATGCGAGGAATAAAAACAGAGACAATTTTATTAAATATATTGAGCTTTATTTATTTATTTATTTGTTATGAATATTATGTAATTCTCAGAGCGTCTTCAAATGGGCAAAATTTTAATGTTCTTAAAGAAAAAATCGAAAAAAGTTATTTAAAAAAAGAAAAAGCAATTTTTGCAACAAAAAAAGGGAAACATTTTGTCGCCAAAGTTAAAAATACACTGGCGGAAAAAAAAATCCCAACACCAATAAAGACTTGTGTTAGCTAAACGAAATTTTGTAGGCTTGTTTATACATCTGAAAGATGACATTGATTTAAATTTCATGCTTCGCACATAAGCGTGGAGCTAGTAGCGCCACTCACAACTTTAAAATCAGGTTTGCTTTAAATGAGTGCTGTAAAGTTCGTGAGCATTATTTATCTTCAACATTTGACGAATTGAGTTGAGGTTGATCATGAATGCCTTTAAGAAGACGAAGAAGTTAGCTCCCGAGTTGGAAAGAGGTCGTAAAGTAGAGCTACGAGAAAGTGGATTTTCTTTCAGCGATTTTGCAGAAAGACTTGGACGGAATGTATCCACTGTGCATGATTGTTGGGAGCAGTGGTCAAGGGATGGTACTGCCACAAGAAGACTAGGTTCCGGGTGAACACGCGGCACTATTGAGAGGGAAAACCGTCGTATTCGGCGTACGGCTGTGGCACATTGTACTGCGTCTGCGACAGAAATTCGAGCTGCAGTTGGTACCACAGTGATACAACGAACTGTTAAAAATCGGTTACTTCAAGGACAGCTCAATGCAAGGCATGCATTCCACTGACTCTAAGTCATTGCCGTTTGCAACGTCAATGGTGTCAAGCCAAAGCTCAATGGAGGATGGAGTAGAGATTTGTTGTGTTTTCTGATGAAAGCAGGTTCTGCCTTGGTGCCAAAGATGACCATGTGCTGGTCAGAAGGAGGCCAGGGGAACATCTGCAACCAAATTGTCTGAGGCCTAAACACACTGGACCTACAATCTGGGGTCATGGTCTAGGGAGCAATTTCCTATGACAGCTGAAGCACTCTCGTGGTTCTCCGAAGCACACTGACTGCAAATGTATACGTCAGTCTCGTAATTCAGCCTGTAGTGCTGCCATTCAAGAAAAGCATTCAAGGGAAGTTTTTAGCAGGATAACGCTCGCCCTCATGCCGCTGTTGTAACGCAACACGCACTACAGAGTGCCGACATGTTACCTTGGCCAGCGAGATCACCAGATCTGTCTCCCATTGAGCACGTATGGGATATCATTGGATGAGAACTCCAGTGCCATCCCCAGCCAGCATTGAACATCACGTACTGACACAGCTTGTACAACAAGCATGGAACTCCTTACCGCAAAGTGACATTCGACACGTGTATGACACAATGCATGCACGTGTGCAGGCTTGCATTCGAAATTCTGGAGGTTATAGCGATTATTAATGTAAAGGCATTTCACATTTGAGACGCATTTTATTGACCTTAAATTAACCTGTGATCTCGAAAATCTAATCAATTAAACATATTAACTACACAAATGCACTGTCCAAATTTTGTTTCTCTACAATAAGTTTTTCTTGGTGTTGGGATTTTTTTTCCGTCAGTGTATAAAATTTCGATAAAAATTTCTGGTGCGTATTTCATTTAAATTAGGCGAGATAAGATATATCCGACCGCCCTTCAAGGGGTTAATAGATATATTATTTACATTTATTATTCATATTAGATATAAATTTTTAAATATATGTTATAATTATTATTTCATTTTCATACTTTATTTTTTTAATAAAAGTTTCGTTTTGCAAAACATATTATTTATTAATGAATATGCTTAGCAAAATTTAAACATATAAATAAAAAACAAAAAAAATTATTCTTTTATTCTAAATCAATGTTAAAACAAATTCTAAACATTACAATTATTCGGGGCATATTTTTTTTTCCTTAATAAAAGCAAAACCACAAAATCTCAAAACTTAAATATTTTTCGATAAAACAATCTATTCTCTGTTATAAACTTTGAATAAATCTACATCAAAAACTGTTTATTTAATCTGAGATCTTTTATCGTACGAAAAATAACAAAAATTAAAATGTTATTACCACAAAAAATAAACAAATAAATAATAAAGAACAAAAGTAAAAATAATAAACATTTACATCGCTGTATCGTTGTAACTCATTCCCTTTTATTGCAAAAATACAGAAAAAACCCAAGCAAAGTGTTAAAAATAGCTTTTATGCTCGAGTGATCCAGTGACATGAAAAAGAAAAAAAATGGCGTTTCGCATCTTGTATTCGAAACAATTGCTGAAATAAAATGTACTATTGAGAATGAAAGAGGTATGCTAAAAAGATATTATCTGAAAAAGAGAAACTTAAAATAAATTTTGAACTGACATAGCGGGTGACGGGTTTTGTCACAGGTGGTATGTTTTGCTAAAATAATACAATTCTAAAAAGAAAATAAACTTTTCAAATTTTGTGTTTTGGTGAATAATAAAATGATATTTATTGAATAAACAGAAACAATAACAAATAAACTATGTTAATTTATTTCCTTAAGCTTTATAATTATTCGCATGTAAAGAATTGGAAGAAGTAGCAATTTGTATTTTTTCAAGTAAACATTTTTTAATCAATATTTATATATTTATTCTGTTACATATGGTATCTACCTACGTTAAAATGGTTGAAGTTATATTATTATTATTATTATTATTATTATTATTATTATTATTATTATTATTATTATTATTATTATTATTATTATTATTATTATTATTATTATTATTATTATTATTATTATTATTATTACAAGCAATCTTTTAAGATTGCAAAACTTCTTTAACTGATCAATATTTTTGAAAAAAACTTTCAAATACAGTCGAACCTCGTTAACATGAACACGTTTAACGTGAATTACTTTTAACATGAATAGTTTTCACAGTGCCTTATAAAGAGGAATGTAAAGAATTGATAATGATAAGATGAATTACTGTTAACATGAACAAAATTTTGGTTCCCCTTGAGGTTCATGCTAACGAGGCTCGACTGTAATGTGTATTTTTTCATGTCCCTTAAAGAATTTTTAATCTTTTATAACAGGTTTTTCAAAGCAGAAATTTTTGCATAATTGAATTAGGAAAAAAAAAAAAAAAAGACTCGGATTAAATAATGTAAAATTTTCAATAAAATTTTACTGGTGAGAATAATATATTATGACTGAAGTATGGCTGCTTGCACATGGTATGGGCAAATAATGATTGGCAAAAACACGTTTTCAATATGACATACAGGCAAATAAAGTTTTATTATAATAATAATTATTATTATTATTATTTTACTTGAGAGCAATCTTTTAAGGTTCCAAAACTTCTTTAAGCACTTAATCGATCAATATTTTTGAAAAAAACTTTCAAATTAAATGTGCATTTTTTTCATGTCATGTGTAAAAATTTTTTAATCTTTTATTACCGGTTTTTCAAAGCAAAAATTTTTTCGTAACTGAATCAGAAAAAAAAAGACTCGGATTAAATAATACAAATTTTACAATAAAATTTTACTGGTGAGAATAATATATTATGACTGAAGTATGGCTGCCTGATCATGGTATGGATAAATAATGATTAGCAAAAACACGTTTTCAATATGACATACAGGCAAATAAGGCATCTGGCTAAAATGGCTGAAGTTTTATTATTATTATTATTATTATTATTATTATTATTATTATTATTATTATTATTGTTATTATTATTACTTGAGAGCAATCTTTTAAGGTTGCAAAACTTCTTTAACTGTTTTTGAAAAAAACTTTCAAATACAGTCAAACCTCGTTAACATGAACACGTTTAACACGAATTACTTTTAACATGAATTGTTTTCACAGTCCCTTATAAAGACGAATGTAAAGAATTGATACTGATAGCATGAATTACTGTTAACATGAGCAAAATTTTGATTCCCCTTGAGGTTCATGCTAACGAGGTTCGAATGCAATGTGTATTTTTTCATGTCCCTTAAAGAATTTTTAATCTTTTATTACCGGTTTTTCAAAGCAAAAATTTTTGCGTAACTGAATTAGAAAAAAAAAAAGACTCGGGTTAAATAATGCAAATTTTACAATAAAATTTTACTGGTGAGAATAATATATTATCACTAAAGTATGGCTGCCTGCACATGGTATGGATAAATAATGATTGGCAAAAACACGTTTTCAATATGACATACAGGCAAATAAGGCATGTGGCTAAAATGGCTGAAGTTTTATTATTATTATTATTATTATTACTTGAGAGCAATCTTTTAAGGTTGCAAAACTTCTTTAACTGATCAATATTTTTGAAAAAAAACATTCAAATACAGTCAAACCTCGTTAACATGAACACGTTTAATATGAATTACTTTTAACATGAATAGTTTTCACAGTCCCTTTATTAAGACTAATGTAAAGAATTGATACTGATTAGGGCTGGGCGATATCAGAATTTTAATATCGTGATATATCGCTGACCAAATATCGATAATTTTCGATATATCGATATATTTCAATTCATATGTCACTCCATTATAGGGTTATATATGTAACTGTCCTCTGTATAAAATACTACAAACACATAATAGTATATATATATATATATACAGGGTGTCCCATAAGTAATGGGACAAACTTTAAGGGGAGGTAGGGCACATCATAACGATTCAGAATTACATAGGAACCTATGTCCCCAAACGTCATTTTAACCATGTAAAATTTAACTGTGTTTGGCTATTTTTTGACACATGTGGGCGTGGTTTATGTATGTTAAATTTAAAAAAGATATTCTATGATAATAGTTTGACGAAAAAATTGTGAAGTATAATATCGCTGCATCTATTCGAATATTTAGAGCGCTGATTGTATTAGTAAGAATAATAACCATGAAAATGTAAAATATTAGAATGTAGAAACAACTTATAATAGGCGGAGTTTTAAATAAATCAAAAATACTTAAAGAAAGAGACACAAGACTGAGATCATCTCAAATATTTATTGGTCATAAATATTATACGTACTTTGGTAAGTGACATGTAAGAATGTCATAAAAGGTGTTCAAAGTTTCCACCATTACTAGTGATGCAAGCGTTACAACGTCGGACCATGGACTGGCGGACTCGCTCAAACACACCTGGATTTTCTTTAATATCTGCAGCAGCGCAGGCGATTCTCGCAACCAGATCCATGTCTGTATCAATCGGTGTTGCGTAAACAGCACCTTTCAATGCACCCCACAGAAAGAAATCGATGCTGCTTAAATCAGGAGAGCGTGGTGGCCAGATAACCGGTCCACCACGCCCAATCCATCGATGACCAAACGCCTGATTCAAATGCTGACGAACACATCTTCCATAATGCGGAGGTGCCCCATCATGTTGAAACCACATATCACGTGGTACTGGGTCAAGTAACCTTGGTAGCATCTCTTGCAAAAAAATAAGGTAATCTCTAGATGTCAGAGGCGCTGGCAACAAATAAGGCCCAACTAAGAAGTCGCCAACAATACCAGCCCAAACATTCACTGAAAAACGATGTTGGGCAGCATGTGGTCTCATTCCTTGGGGATTCTCATCAGACCATAAATGCGTATTGTGATGGTTGAATACACCATCTCGAGTGAAATATGCCTCATCCGTAAATAAAACTTTGGATGGGAAATGAGGATCTAGACGACATTGGTCGAGATACCAACTTGCAAAACTTTTACGTGCAGGATAATCTGTAGGAAGCAATGATGGTACTCTTTGCAGATGGTACGGGTGTAATCCTTCAAGTCGCAAAACACGATGAACTGTACTTCGAGATCCTCGTATGGCAGCAGCGATGTTTCGTACGCTGGTACTTGGATTGCTACCAACGATATCCAACACATTTTGTTCCATACTTGGAGTTCGAGACAGTCGTGGCCGTCCCACATTACTCCTATCACCTCGAAGTGAACCATAATTACTTAAATTGTAATGTAAATAAGCAAATATTCGGCGGTCCGGTGCAACTCTCTGTGGAAACCTTTCGCAATATAATCTTTGTGCAGCCCTTGCATTTCCCTCGGCCAAGCCATATATGAAGTGCATATCCGCCAGTTCATTATTGGTGAAACGTTGCATACTCTTCAGCGGGTGGTGACAATTCCAATCAGCGTAATTTCTGCAAGGCTACTGTGGAAAGAAAAGCAAAGTCTAAAGATTAAACGCATTATAAATTTCCTGTCCTACAAATTCTGGAATACAATTTCCGGTGTGGATACTTATTTCTTAAAGTATTTATTCTCGCCTTCCTATGATAACTCCGCCTACTGTACATTTTTAAAATCTTCTATGTTCCGACATTTTAAAATTCTATACTTAATTGTATATTAATACAATCGGTGTGTTAAATACGTCGAGTAGAAGCAGCATTTTCATTTTTTATATTCTTTTTGTTTAACTATTAGCATATAAAATACACTTGTTGAAAATTCGACATTCAAAAGCCACGCCCACATATGTGGAAAAATCGACAAATAAAACTGACTCTTAAAGGGTTAAAATGACGTTTGGGAACATGGGTTCCTATGTAATTCTGAATCGTTATGATGTGCCCTACCTCCCCTTAAAGTTTGTCCCATTACTTATGGGACACCCTGTATATATATATATATATATATATATATATATATATATATATATATATGTGTGTGTGTGTGTGTGAATGTTAATTATCAAGAAAAATATCAATATCTTAACATATTCCAAGGAACATAAATTTTAATTTTTATGTATTGATTCAAAATATGCAAACCCTTTACTTGCAAATCTGATCTAAAATATGTGTTATTGAAAACTCTTAGAAAGTTAAACATTATAAATCATTAAAACGAAACAAGAAAATGTATATAAGACAACAAATAGACATTAGATATATTGAAAGAAAATACTTTAATTACCTATAAACTTAGAATTTTTTTTATTACAATACAAAAAAAAAAAAAAAAAAAAAAAAAAAAAAAAAAAAAAAAATTGCATTTCTGCAATTTTGGGCAGTAAGGAACACCTTCTTTTCGCTGTTATTATAAATAATTCTATTATTAGTCAGAATACAAATGAAAGCATTAGAATAATCAAATAATTTTAAGAAAACACGAAATTTCTTTAATAGAGTACAAAGTCCCAAATCAGGACGTTTTGCTAACTACCTTTCTTCTTCTTCTTCTTCTTTTAATAATAATGCTGAATTAATCTCTATAATGATCTTTTATTTTTTCGATTTTGTTTACAGATTTTTTTTCTAGGATGCCTTTACTTTCGAAACCAGTTTCAAAAATAAAAGTATTCCAGTAAAGAAAAAAAAAAAAACTTGAAAACAAATATTAAAAAACGGCTTTTGTTGAAACAGATCAACCTCAGATTCAGATGTGCAATGCAAAAACAAAAAATAAATAAATAAATAAATAAACAAAAATATGGAAATGCAAACGAGGTATAAAATAAATAAGATTGACATTGAGCGGATGTTTTTGCATTAGTGAACTCTTGAAATAAAAAGGAGCCATGATATTCAAAATCAAAACTATCCTCATTCTTTTGAGAGATAAACTGTTCGATTTTTTTTTTAAACTTATAAAAAGGGTTTTGTGAATGTATCAACTAGTTTCAGTTGTTTAAGTGCGCAAAAAACACATTCAACGGCACATACGAACGAAAAGGGGGGGGGGGGTGAGGAAGAAAAACAAAACCTTTTATTCTTTACCATTAAAAGAGAAAAAAATTCATAACTCCTAAGTTAATTTACCGATTTTTTTCAAATTTTCAGTAATTTGCAATAATAGTAAATTAGGCTGTGTGACAAATTTTTATTAAAATATAATAAGTTATTACAAAATTTGAGCATCTTTTACAAGTGTCTAGTACAGAAGAACCTCAAAGAAAATGTAGGAAACTATCCATCGTTTGTTTTTGTTTATCGAACTCAGCGAAATCGAAACTTGAATGTTTATACAATAATCATATTGTCATCTGCTGTGGATGGGTAATATGTTTTGCCAAGCAGAAAGACACCATCCATAGAGTTTTAGCGATCTTTCAAAATGAAAAGTATTTTCCTTCCTAATTTAAGAAAGATTTTCATTTTTTTTTTTTTTAGGGGGGGGGATTTTTTCAAAAACCCGTACGCAAAACGGGTAAAAATACTAGTATCCAATAAACTCTAAAACTAAGGTGAATCACAATGAAAAAAGAAAAAACTTCCGCTTTAAGTAAAATTTCTGCTTAAAATAAATGACATAATAGAATTACCATATATGTAAATTATTAATGTTATTAATAAAAAATGTAAAATAATATGTGATTTAATATAATTATTTATTAATGCTATTAATAAATGAAAAACAAACATACAAGAAATATCGATTAATTGTGCTCACATTCTTGAAAATATGGCAATCAATTCTGATTTCCGGCAGCAATAACTGTACACAAGCTCACAGGAATACAACAGCCAGCCACCGATATGGAGTCAACAAGTGATTGTATTGGAAATGCCCGATCCTCGAACGAGTGTTTCAACTTCGGTTCTCGAATGAACTCCGATAAATAAAGCAGTACATCAGAATAGTAGACTGTTCGCCCCTATTCCGGTATGTGCGCGACACCAGCGCAAAAAGTAGACGGTTCGCCCATATTCCGGTATGTGCGCGACACCAGCGCAAAAAGTAGACGGTTCGCCCATATTCCGGTATGTGCGCGACACCAGCGCAAAAAGTAGACTGTTCGCCCATATTCCGGTGTGTGCGCGACACCAGCGCAAAAAGTAGACTGTTCGCCCATATTCCGGTGTGTGCGCGACACCGGCTCAAAACCTGAAGTATCACGCAAGTGCCGATTACAGCGCGAACATTTGCAAAAGTAAACAACTTTTGCGCCGACAGAGATAGATTCGAAATTCCGTAATTCCGAAAATAGGATGAAATACCGTTTGAAACGATATATCGGAAGGATTGAAATCTCAATATCGTTACCGCGGTCTTAAAGAAATATCGATATATAACGATATTACGGTATATCGCCCAGCCCTAATACTGATAGCATGAATTACTGTTAACATGAACAAAATTTTGATTCTCCTTGAGGTTCATGCTAACGAGGTTCGACTGCAATGTGTATTTTTTCATGTCCCTTAAAGAATTTTTAATCTTTTATTACAGGTTTTTCAAAGCAGAAATTTTTGCCTAATTGAATTAGAAAAAGAAAAAAAAAGACTCGGATTAAATAATGCAAAATTTACAATAAAATTTTACTGGTGAGAATAATATATTATCACTAAAGTATGGCTGCCTGCACATGGTATGGATAAATAATGATTGGCAAAAACACGTTTTCAATATGACATACAGGCAAATAAGGCATGTGGCTAAAATGGCTGAAGTTTTATTATTATTATTATTATTATTACTTGAGAGCAATCTTTTAAGGTTGCAAAACTTCTTTAACTGATCAATATTTTTGAAAAAAAAAACATTCAAATACAGTCAAACCTCGTTAACATGAACACGTTTAATATGAATTACTTTTAACATGAATAGTTTTCACAGTCCCTTTATTAAGACTAATGTAAAGAATTGATACTGATAGCATGAATTACTGTTAACATGAACAAAATTTTGATTCTCCTTGAGGTTCATGCTAACGAGGTTCGACTGCAATGTGTATTTTTTCATGTCCCTTAAAGAATTTTTAATCTTTTATTACAGGTTTTTCAAAGCAGAAATTTTTGCCTAATTGAATCAGAAAAAGAAAAAAAAAAGGACTCGGATTAAATAATGCAAAATTTACAATAAAATTTTACTGGTGAGAATAATATATTATGACTGAAGTATGGCTGCATGCACATGGTATGGACAAATAATGACTGGCAAAAACACGTTTTCAATATGACATACAGGCAAATAAGGCATGTGGCTAAAATGACTGAAGTTTTATTATTATTATTATTATTATTATTATTATTATTATTATTATTATTGTGGGATATACTCTCGCATGTGGGCTACACTCTCTGTTGCACCTGAATTGGACTGTATTTCCCTCCGCCACTCATTTACAGGAACTCTGCGTCGAGATTAAATAAGAAACGGGAATTTTCGAAGCTGTGTGACGAGGAATGGAGAGAAAAAAGAAAATAGAATGTTTTAAACGACGGCAAACGATGTTGATTAAAAACTAAAGTGATGATTCCGACGAGTTAAAAGCGAAGATTTAAGACGATTCTTTTGAGAACTATAAAATATTTAGGACGAATTGATGTTCGATAAAGATTGTTGAGAAAAGTTACGAAGAATGAATCTATGTTTTATTTTTTATTTGTTTGTTTTTGTTCTGTTATGTATGTGTCCGTCAGAGACTACTTTTTATTTTGAGTAAGGACTCATCCATCCAATATTATTATTATTATTATTTTACTTGAGAGCAATCTTTTAAGGTTCCAAACCTTCTTTAACCACTTAACTGATTAAAATTTTTGAAAAAAACTTTCAAATTAAATGTGCATTTTTTTCATGTCATGAGTAAAAAATTTTTAATCTTTTATTACCGGTTTTTCAAAGCAGAAATTTTTGGGTAATTGAATCAGAAAAAAGGCTCGGATTACATAATGCAAAATTTAGAATAAAATTTTACTGGTGAGAATAATAAAATATAACTGGAATATGGTTGCCTGTAAGTGGTACGAGCAAAAAATGATTGGCAAAAACACGTTTTTCGTATGACGTACACAGAACTGCCAACTTCCACGCCTATTTAAATCACATAAACATGACTGAAACCACAAAAATGTTTTAATAAAATGTATGTCAAATATATTCAATGTCATGTATTACACTCCATGTTGCGAATTATCTACTAAAATTTCTGTTTGTGATATGTTTATTCGTCTTTGAATAGACGTAGTAGTTGGCAGCCATGCGTACAGGCAAATAAGGGAATTGGTTGGTAAGGGAAGTGGAAGGTAATGGTCGAAGTTTTATTATTATTATTATTACTTGAGAATATTCCTTTAAAATTCCATTAAAAAAATTATTACTGCAATTACAAGAATATGAGTTACCGTCAGTTTCACCAATAGGAAGGAACGATTTTGCTAGAGGGCATGGGAGTGGTTGGTAAGGGAAGAGGAAGGTAATGGCCGAAGTTTTTTTATTATTATTATTACTTGAGAACATGCTTTTAAAATTCCTTTAAAAAAATTATTACTGCAATTACAAGAATATGAGTTACCGTCAGTTTCACCAATAGGAAGCAACGATTTTGCTAGAGGGCATAGAAAGCCCATGAGAAATGCAAACAATCAGTATTTCGGAAGAACTGAGCTATCGGCTTGATGAGTGTCGTGTGACGAAAGGTGCTCACATTGAACAATTGTAAACTTGTAGGTAAAAGTGTTTGAGTTGCACTTTCATTTTATGAATTAATTATAATTTTAAGTTTTATGAAGTAAATACAACAAAGCTTTAAAACCCAGATATTCATTTAAAAACATCCCGTATTATAAAAGCTTTAGCACAAGATAAAGCGCTGATCTTAATTCACATATTCAGTGGATAAAAGCATATATACTCAGAAACAAAGCATCGAAATGCTAATAAGTTGCTTAGCTTTGTAATATAACATAGTTCTGCCTAAGCATATTTTTAGACAAAATTGTCCTACGTAGCAGCTCTGTACGCAAAACTCGTAGAATTTTATATGCGAACTTTGCATTCATCATCCAAGAACCCATTCATCACACTTGTTCTTACATGCTTGAGAGCCGGTAACCCCGCGGAATTGAATTTTTTTTTTGTTGTTGTTGTTATGTAAATCAATAGTAAAAAGCCATATCAACAAAATGAGCTAAGTGTAACAAAGTTTGACAAGCTGGAAATATGATTAATTAAATTAATTACTATTAAAAAGCTATAATGTTTGACCGTCATAGCGGATTTTGATCACTGTTATAGCCCTTTACAGAAAAGTTGTGATTTTTCAGAAAGACTTGATATGATGATCTTTATTTAATTAGAAAATTCCGACAAGCCTACTTTAACCCTATCCGGCACGATCAAAATCTGTTGGTAAAATGAGAAATTATCGACTGACACCGGAATTCACAAACGAATTTTTCACAAATTAAGAATTTCTTAAATTAAGTTTTTATTGAAAAAGAAAATTTTACTAAAATATTATCGGTGCCGTTTGCAAGTTTGGAATTAAAATTAAGCATACCAGGGGGGGGGAGGAGGGGGAC
Source organism: Maratus speculifer (assembly GCA_964019185.1). Lineage (NCBI taxonomy): Eukaryota > Metazoa > Arthropoda > Arachnida > Araneae > Salticidae > Maratus > Maratus speculifer. Next base: position 90,961,982 of record OZ025289.1, on the reverse strand, counting down.
CGAGCACAGTGTGCCGGAAAGGGTTAAACCCTTGAGGGGCGGTGGGATATATTTTATCACACCTAAGTTAAACGAGATTCACCAGAAACTTTTAACGAAATTTTATATTTTTAACTTTGGCGACAAAATGTTGATAAAATTGCCTTTCCTTATTTGAAAACAAAAATTTTCGATTTTTCCGGCGAGAATTCAATATTACAGAAATATCACTGCTTGCCTATCCAGAGGTTAGAGATTATTGATAAAATGTAGATTTACACTATATTGCCATTGATTATAGGACACTTGCGATTTTAGACATTTTACTAAATATCTAGAAAAATACATGAGGAATCATCTCGAAACTCTTAGTGTATAAATATAATAGTATAAGTCATACATCTCCGTGAAGATTTTTTACCGAAACTCCATAGGGGACCGTCAACAAATTAAAAAAAAATGAATATCTTTTGAATAACCCTGTCAAAACTAATGTAGCAAAAGCGCTCAAACTCTAGATTATGATTGAATGCCTTATTGTAATACACTGTGTTCATTTTTATGCAAATAGCATGCATACTCGCAGAGTAATTAAGGTTTTTATAAAAATGGCCCCAAATTTTTCTAAGTTTTTCCCTTATAATTTTCAGAGTTCTTAATATAAAATAATATTTTTTTCAGAACATATGACAAACAACATTGCACACAGTACCCTGTAATCAGAATTAAAAAATAATAAAAATTGTATGAAAAATGAGTAGGTTTATTAAATAATTTTTTACTGCGCATGCGTCAAAGATATCAAAATTTCATTTGCATATTATGTTAGTTAAATGTATAGAGCAACTTTTGTAAAACTAAGAGTTTCGAGATGATTCCTCATGTATTTTTCTAGATATTTAGTAAAATGTCTAAAATCGCAAGTGTCCAATAATCAATGGCAATATAGTGTATTTTGCTTTGAATTTTTACCGGTGACTGCTTTATTTCGTGTGAAGATGCTGGCCAAGTACCAGTTTTCCACGAAAATGGGAAATCATTGCCGAAATTAATAATAATTAATTTAATTAAACTTATTTTCGGCTTGTCAAACCTTGTCATGCCTAGCTATTTTTTTTTTCATATCACTTTTTACTGCCGATTTTGTCAGACGTTGTTTTTTGAATATTCCATATTTGATCTGCTCCAAATAACCCTCTGGCTCTAATTCAAATTTGTAGGTGATGCCACCAAATGGAAGTATTAAAAGGACAATTATCCAGCAGCAGATTAGCTAAAAAAACGCTCTCTGCTGTATTCGAATGGAAAGACAATGTGAAGGGATGTGTAATCACTTCTCGTAAACTTCCTAACACGTATTTTTCCTACGACATATACTTTCACTTAGGGGCGTATATCTCCTGCAAAGCAGACATGCAACGACTATGGGAAACATTTTTCCCATTTTGAAAATTGGTGACTGGAGTATTTAACTATAATCTTATCGACATTTTTTATACAGAATATCAAAATAAAATTATATCGAACGCAATTATGTAAAAGATGCATAAATTGTGCTAAATGCCACATAGAAAATAGGACTTATAATATGTGTACTACGTGCGATGCTCATCTATGCTCCACAATCAAAATAGATTCACATAATATTATAATTAGCATATATTTTGTATAGTAATCTTATTTCATCATTTTGTTTTATTATAGTTAACATTTTGTTATAATAAACTAATAAATAGATGACACTGCATAATAAGTCTAATTTTAATTTGTGTTATATTTTTAGTCCATTGAGGAAAATATTTCCCATAAAATTTTAAAACAAAGCTACACATTGTTATGTATTTTTCTAATGATTTTTATTTTTTAGTCTAAACAAACAAAAATAAACGGCTACTTACTAATATTTACTACTGAGATCTTTACGTTCCTGAAAGGGTTAATAGCAGAACTTTAGAACAGTATATGGGAAGCTACAAAAAGGCTCTCAAAATCTTGCCCTAGATGACAAATATTAATTTTATTGTATTTTTTATATTTAACCAAGAATTATTTTATATATTTTAATAATTATGTAATCTTTCAGTCTCATTAAAATAGAAATATACTCAGCATCAAAACCGTCGCTCTTCTGTAAATAAAATTAAATATAGTCCTGCTGATATTTGATGGACTACCAGATGCTGTGCTATTGAAAGGTGAGTTGATTATTTCATTTACCTGTATTTTATAAATGATTAATAAAATAAAGGGGGTATATATATATAAGGACAACTAACTTTATTGTGAGGAAAATGCTATCGGACTTATATAGATTCAGAATTACATATTTTTTTTCAATTCTGCGATGACGGGGCTGTCAATATTATCGGCTACTGGACTATAATTAAGGTTTTTCTTGAAAGATAATCGTAATCAAGTTAGAAGTATCGATTTATCTTGTGGATAATGTTTCTTCTTCTCTTCATTATGATGTAATAATATGTTGTATTTTTAAGCAAATAAGTGGAAATGTTATCCTTGATAAGTACAATGTTTACAAAACAACAATAATAATATAATAATAATAATAATTTATAAAGGCTTACTTTCTTTAACCGCGCAACAGTCACATGTCAGAAGACAAAATGTCCACTCACCTGTAAATAAGAAAAAAAAAGATCTTTTTAGAAATAATTTGATACTTGCTTAACTATTATCTTTCGTTGATGACAACTTAATAAAGCTTGGTTATAAGATAAATTATTATAGATTCAGGTTTAGCAATACGTAAACAGAAGAAAAACTGAATAATAGCAAATAGTAATTGAAAGCAACCCAGATTGGAATAAACATACATAATTGCATTTTCCAATAGGAAAACAGTAATTTTTCTAGAAAGTTATACAGAGAGATTGATTTGATTTGCCAGCCTAAGACTGACCACTCAGAAAAGGATACCAAGTCTATAGAGCATGATATCTCTCCTGGAGATATCATCTTGATTCTAAAACTCTTGTTTTGCAAATTAGACACGTAAACTCTCCGCTATTAATGCTTGATTACATCGCCGAAATGATTGTCACTTATATTTTGTCATATTTTCATATTTCCTTGTTGATTTTTGACCTAGTAGTTATATTTGTAAGATAATCCGTTCTTCTTGACTGAGAAGTTTTTTTCGTTTAAACCTTTAACGAACAACGCATTTTCATTGCTAAGATGTTGAAATAAATGAATGACACCGGTAATTGCGAACAAACATATTTGTAAATAAGAAAAAGTGATTTTTCACATACACAGTAAAATGGATTTATTTTTTTTTTAATTAAAATTGTCGTCATTGTTGCATATGGGAATTAAAATTTTGTGGTTTTGTAGAGAAACCAGTAAACGTTAAAGGGTTAATGGATGATTCCATTTTAATCAAAGTCGTTTACAAATATCTTAACCCCTTAACAGTTTTTAATATGATTAGTGCTAATCAGGCAAAATCAATTTGCTTGCGACGAAACAATAAGCTTTTTTGAACACTACTAGTTTTTAAGAATCGTTTTTACTTTATTTATTGGCATATATTTAATTCTTGAAAAAGTGGTACTTTTTCCTATTTTTAATTTATTGTGTCAAAGAAAAAAAAGCGATTTGAAGCCTAATTTAGCCATGGCAAAAAGAGAAAACGCTAATGTAAAATCCATGGGAGCTTTATTTTTAAATTTCGCACTTCGATTATGACATTTTTAGATGATTTTTTTTTTGCATATGATAGCTAAGGATGATCTAGTTTTCGTTTTTCAATTTCGGTTATAGTTTATATATATCATCATCATCAACAAACGTTTTCAATTCACTGCTGGATGTAGGTCTCCACCAGATTTTTCCAATGTTTTCTGTCAAGTGCTTTCGTCATCCAATTTACACCAGCTACTTTTCTAATTTCGTCACTCCATCTAACTTGTGGTTGTCTTCTTGTTCGTTTTACATCTCTGTGATATCACTGTAGTATATTTGTGCTCCATCTATTGTCTTGTCTTCTTGCAATGTGCCCAGCCCATTTCCATTTTAGCTGTTTGATTCTTTCAAGCATGTCAAAAACTTTTGTCTAATTTCTTATCCAGGTTATCCTTTTTCTGTCTCTTCTAGTTTTGCCTAGCATACATCTTTCCATACTTCTCTGTGTTGTTTGTAGTCTTTGTATCATCCGCTGTGTTAATGTCCATGTTCCTGCTCCGCAAGTTAATGCAGGTAAAATACATTGATTAAACACTTTTCTTTTTAAACAAAGAGGCATATTACTCTTCAGAATAATATTGTTCTTCCCAAAAGCACTCCACCCATTTCTTATTCTTCTATTGATTTCATTCATGATACTATTATCCGATGATATTTCCTGTCCTAGGTACACATAACTTTGCACTTCTTTAATTTCAGTGTTCTTGTAGACAATTTTCTTTTTTGATGTAATTGAATTAAACATGACCTTAGTCTTCTCTAAATTTATTTTTAATCCCACATTGATGCTAGCTTCTGCAAGATCTTTTAGCATAATTCCCAACTCTTCGGGACTGTTACTGAAAATTACAATGTCATCAGCGAACCGGAGATGACTTAAATATTCCCTATTTATTCTAATCTCTTTGTTTTCCCAATCCAGCTTCTTGAAGATATTTTCATATATATTAAGATAGTTTCAGTTTCAGAACCGGTTCCGAAAACTAAAGTTTTTTTTTTTTTAATTCTAAAACCGAAATCGAAAAAGTAAAAACTAGCCCAATTATCGCCCTCAGCTATCCTATGCAAAAGATAAATAAATAATAATGAAATAAAACGAAAGTGGGATATTTTAAAATAACGCTCCCACAGACTTTATATTAGCATTGGGAGTCTATCACCGTGACAAGTATGGCTTTTTAACTCTAGAAAGACAGTAAGCAGTCATTTTCATCTTTATCAAATGAAATGCCAGTACTCATTAGAAAAATATTTTCTATTTATATTTAATCCTTTATCAGGTAAGTAAATCCTTTCGTTAAAATGTTGAAAAGATGTACTGCGACAAATATCTATAAACAAATTTATGCTATACACAAATTATCTCATTAAACATTCCGGTGCGCATCAATTGGTTTTTAACAAAATTAAGTGGTGAGTATATTGCATTTTCCTGATAAAGGGTTTAAAATATACATAAAATTATGTTAAACAGTTATAAATAAAAATTCTGGTTTGAAGTATTACTTAAAACTTGAATAAAATTATTGATCTTTCTACTAAGAAAAAATCTTTAATCGAAATTCAACAAATAAAAAACATCGAATAGAAGCAAACCTTTGTCTTTCCCATATTTAATCATATATTTATATTTTTTAAAAAAGTGAAAACTTTTCTTAAACTTTCCCAATTTCTTTTTCAAAGAAATTCATTTAAATCAGATCAGTAGCTTTTTAATCAAACGAAAAAAATATGCGCGGAATGCCACGAAAATTTTATTAAATCGTACAAAGCTAATACCAGATCGACTGTATTCAGATTGAAAAAAAAATCCTTCACAGCAACTCTTCAAGCGTGAGATTTCCGGAGATATGCAATTAAATCTGTTTCTCTGTCAGCGACGTAGACGTTTAAAAGAGATGTATGTGTTTAAAATCACAGAGTAGTAACAGAGAATCAACTTTCATACACTGTAATGGCAACTTGTTTAACATGGGATTACGCATAGACAGTAGCGAGACGAGCGGATGACTCTGAAACTACGATCATAACATAAGAGAGGTTGCTAATTCGGCGAAACATCTCTTCCTTGGCGACAAATGATAAAAGAAAAAAGAAAAAAAAATACAGCGACGGCTTGCTGCTTCTTATTTTGAAATTTATGAAAGAATTATTTTAATATGAAATAACTTTGATGTATTCGTCTTGCAAACAATACATGTGTTTCTTCGTAACATAACGACCTAATAATTTAAACTTGAAAATTCAAGAATAATAACAGTAATAATTACGAATTAATATAAGCGCGGAAATCTAAGATCAAATAGCATAAGCACGTGTGCAAAGATAATCAAATCAGCATTCAGAAGAAGCGCCAAACCAGAATAGGGTTACAGTTAAACAGAAATCACGAGGATAAAAATCGCCAGCGCGATGGTTTAGTTTTTAAGTCATCCACTGAGGGCGTTCTTTTCAAGTCGAGTTGAGGCTCTGTTACGTACTCTGTGTTAAAAATTATAACAAAGTTTTCTAGATTAATTTTAAATAAAAGTTCTGATTTGAAATATTTCTTAAAACTTCAGCAACGTTATTTGTGTTTCTAGTATTAATGGGTTAATGTAGACCTATTTTTAAGAAAAAATCTTTAATGTAAATTCCACAAATAAAACATATCGAATAGAAGCAAACTTTTATCTTTCTAATATTTTAATCATATATTTATATTAAAAAAGTGAAAACATTTCTTAAACTTTCTTCTTATTTCTTCTTAAAAGAGATTCATTTAAATCAGATCAATACCGCTTTAATCAAATGCAAGAAATGTACGCGGATAATATAATTCAAAGTTATGTTAAATAGTTTTAAATAAGAATTCTGGTGTGAATTATTTCTTGAAACTCAAGTAAAATTTTTGGTCTTTTTAGTGTTAAGTAGTTAATGTAGACCTATTTTTAAAAACAAATCTTTAACCTTCCTACCCTGAATGGGTCTAATCGACCCAATCCTATATTGCGTTTCATTCGATTCAAACCAGAAAATTTTTCATAAAATAAATTAAATAAATAACACAAAGATTTAAGTTAAATAAGTTTGTTAAATAGATGTGGATAGAAATTCTGGTGTGAAGTATTTTAATCAAGTTTGAGTAAAATTTCAACAGGGTGGGAAGGTTAATCGAAATTATAGTAACTATTACAAAGGAATTGATGTTATGGTGTTTTTTAAATTTATTTCATCTACTATCATTAGAATATGATTTAATATTAAATACATATGTATATATGTATATAATGTATAAATACATAAACTAATTAAAAGATTAGAAACAGGCACAATCGAAGAAAAATTTAAAGCGTCACTGATGGACAGATGGGGCACCAGGAAAGTGTATATCAATGCATTGAACTAGATGTATACTCATTCGGAACAAGTTTCACAAAAATCAAAAAAGGAAAGTTATTCAAATGATATGAAACCCATGAGAAAGAAAAGAAAAAAGAAAAATCGGAATTCTCGTTAATTCGCATTAAGCGAAATCAAGTGAAAATGAGTTCGAATTAATGATAATTTTTAACGTTATTCTGCTATTAAAAATTTCGGAACTTCATGTTTAGTTCGAATTAATCGAAGATTTGAATTATCCGATTTCGAATTAACGTGAGTCGACTGTATTTATATTTTTTAAAAGTGAAAACTTTTCTTAAACTTTCCCAACTTCTTAAAAAAGATTCATTTAAATCAGATCAGTATCTTTTTAATCAAATGCAAAAAATATGCGCGGAATGCCATGAAAGTTTTATTAAATTGTTCAGTGTTTAGATCGACTGTCTTCAAAGATTGAAAAATCCCTCTAAGCAACTCTTCAAGCGTGAGATTTCCGGAAATAAGTGCATTTAAATCTGTTGCTCCATGTCAGCGATAACAGACGTAGATGTTTGTAAGATATGCATAATTTTATAATTATATACAACCTTTTGTTAAATAGTTTTATATAAAAATTCTGGTGTGAAGTATTTCTTAAAACTCGAGTAAAATTGTTGGTCTTTCTAGCTTTAAACAGTTAATGTACACTTATCTTTTAGGACAAATCTTTTATTGAAACTCACACACAAAAAAAATCCAATAGAAGCAAACCTTTATCTTTCCGATGTTTTAATCATATATTTATATTAAAAAAAGGGGGAAAAACTTTTCTTAAACTTTCCCAACTTCTTCTTTAAAGAGATTCATTTAAATCAGATCAGTAGCTTTTAAATCAAATGCAAAAAATATCCGTGGAATGCCATGAAAATTTTATTAAATTGTTCAAAGCTAATATTAGATCGACTGTCTTCAAAGATTGAAAAAATCTTTCAAAGCAACTCTTCAAGCGTGAGATTTCCGGAGATAAGTGCATTTAAATCTGTTGCTTCATGTCAGCGATTTTAGATGCCTCATGAATGAAATATTAGGCTTTTTCATCTTATTTTATTGAATCCCCTGCTGTTTTTCAATACCCTTTTTTTCACACATGATATTTAATGGAATTCTAAAGTTTTTACTCTTTTATGAAATTCAAAGTAGAAAGCTTTTATTCAGTACCGAAAAATGTACTTTTAAATATTGATTCTCAAATTTCAGAATCGAATCGTAATTCATATTTATTTATATTTTTTATTCATATTTAATATTTTTCTTAGAAAGTTATTCCTGGTTTGAGAAGGTTAAACTGTAGTTTAAAGAAAGCAATTTGCATCGTTGCGTAAAAAAAATGTAAAAAGTTAAGTAAAGTTTTTTTTTCTGTCATCGTTCTTTTCTTTGGAAATATTTGAATGCAGCATGCATAACTGAAAAGGTAATTCCAATTCTGTACATGCGACGAGTTGAGTAAACAAAGAGAATATCATTATAATATATATTAAACATTGCTTTAACACTTTGCGATTCAAATTTCTGAGTAAAAAATATGGTTAAAAATATTCTTTTTTTTTTTTTTTTTTTTTTTTTTTTTTTTTACAGAAAAAAAATATTATTTAAAAAGTCAGTTTTTATAAAAATATAATTATTTAAAACAATTTTTAATTGTCTTTTATTAAAAATAGAATAGGATTAAAATAATTTTCTTTTTAAAAATACATTTTGAAAGATATTTAAAAAAATCCCTGTAAACACGACAATATACTTTTTTATTACATATTGATGCTAATAAGTATGAAGTTTATGACTTTCAAGCTTTTAACCCTTTACGATCTGGTGGGTGAATGTCTTCTCACATAATTTAATCCCCAAATGTGCCAGTCACACCTGAATTTTTATACAAATGTTTCAATTTATGATGTGCATGAATAAATGCATTAATTTATTATCGAATAAATTTAATCATAAATACCGATGCCCGTTTGAGGATTAAAAATAAGTTAGAAGAAATTCTTCCACTAGAGCTAAAAGGGGTTAAATGAAATTAAAAACAAAAAAGTAATTTTTTTAATCTATGAAAGTTTAAACATGAGAGAAGTATACGCCTGTAAATCTTAAAATTCTTAAAATGTGCTCCAAATATGATATACATACATATATATTTCAAAATTTACAGAAGTAATTAAACAATGCATTTACTTTAGAAGATTTGTAAGCACCTTTTACAAGAATTTTCTTAAATACTTGCCTTACTTTAAAAAAAAAAAAATAAAATTTTCATATATAGCAAGCAGTACTTCACGAAATTTCCAGTAGTAAAACATATAAAAACTCTTGAATTCTTCATGCATACAAATCCTGCTTTATATTACATTTATATCATGATATATTATACAATTACATATAATTATATTTATATGCATTAGATAAATAATACACTCGCATTGTTTAAAACTTTCCTTGCACGGATGCAAGTGTTGGGCCAGAAATGGCTGATTGGTACCACTAAATTTCTATAGTGTTTCTACGCCTTCCTTAATGATAGGATTTATGAGATTTAATAATGTGAAGAATACTATTAAAAATTAATGGTGAAAATCTGTCCACTCTGGCGCAATGCTTGCATTTCTGCTCCTCGTCAAACTCATAATGTTTCTTATCCAGAAGAAAGTATCTTTCACTGCACTTTCATGCTTCTATCAAGCCGTGTATGATTATATGCATTAAAAATCGTTGAAAAAAAGATTCTGCATCTATGCTTACACAGTGCTTTACCTTTCTTGTAATGGAAAATGGTTTCTCAATCACTTGGATGTTATGAACTGTCTCATTTATCTACTTTCTCCGCTTCGCGTCCGTAAAGTTGTAAGATAAGTAAAAGCTAATAAATCATAAGTCTTGGGGAATTTAATACTTTCGATGAAACAATGTCAGCTAATTTAGCAATTTTTGTAAATTCTGTGTCTTGAATATTCAGTTGAAATTCCGCCCACTTAATCTAATTTCCTTTGTAGGCGTGGTCACTGTGAACGTCAATATTGTTACATATACCCTCTATTCTTAAACTGAAGCTTTCATGCGAAATAAATATATGCAGGGCTGTCACAGGCGACTATTTTTATATTCCGTTCGCAGCAGTATTTTTTCTGATATAAATTTTAAAGTATATTTTTCTGGAAGATTTTGTCAAAGTGTCTGTTAATGATTTTTGTTTAAGGTAAGTGGCGAGAGTTGAAATAGTCGAGAGAAAAAATAGTTGAGAGAAATAGTCGCTTGTGGCAGCTCTGTATATGCAAGTGAGCGAAAAAATGCACACCCAGGGAATCGAACACACATCCTTAGCTTACGAGGAAAATGCTCTACTATTTAAAATATACAACTTCCGAGTGAGTTTCATCGGTTTCGCTTCGTATGTGCAATGCATACTTTACTAAAACAAAACTGTAAATGTTGAAATTTCTGATTCAAATAATAAGAAATAATTCAATTTAATGAGAATTTTTAAAAAAAGCAGGAAAAATCATAAAGTTATTCTTGACTTTGAGCCAGTACACGTACAAAAAAAGTCTACAAAAGGCGATTACAGAAATTTCTTTTGTTGCTATTAATAAAACAAAATTTTTTTTTTAAATGATATGACAATTTTGCGCATTTTATTTCCTAAAAAAAATTTCATTTAAATAAAAATGGTATAAACAGAATATAATTTATGTATAGAATGCTGGTGCTATAGGAGTTAAATAATTTATTTATTTTACTTTATATATATATATTTCTTTTTGATAGCACAATACATAAATTAATACGCTCAGATAGCTCAAAAGTAGACCTGTCATGTTTTTTATGTTTCCTATCAAGAAAAAGTAATTTTTTCATGCTTTCTTGCCTCTAAGAAACAGTATCACTATGTACCTATATGAAAAATTATTGAAAAATGTTTTGCTTACGGTCCTATAGAGGTTTGACATTCCTGAGAAGCGGATCCTAAATCATTTAGATTTTTTCTTCTTGTCTCGTAAATTTATTATCTTCACTTCGCTTCCGTAGAAGCTGTACCTAATTCTGGAAGTATTTGGAGATGAGAAATAAAAACCGTAAAAATAAGATTTTGTTTTTTCTTTGACTTTCACAAATTATGGAGAATCATCTAAAATATTTCAAAATATCGAAATTTATTTATTTATTTATTTATTTATTTATTTATTTATTTATTTATTATTATTATTATTATTATTATTATTATTATTATTATTATTATTATTATTATTATTATTATTATTATTATTATTATTGAATGATGTGGATCTGAGAGAAATGAAGAATAAAACTAGTTTTATAAAAAGAGACTTCTTTAATATTTCATAGCGCTTAGCGAATGGAATATTGTTTTCAATAGACAATTTCTGAAAGGTTAAAAAAAATGCAATTGCGATCAAAAAGGGGAAATAAATGTTTCGTAAAAAATATTCTTAAGTAGCGGAAATATTTTTCTTGGTAGAAATATTTTTCTTAAAAAAACTATTTTTATTTTAAAAATAAATTACACAAGCATGAAAGCTTGGAATAACAACAAATTAAAAATGATTAAGATTATTTAATATTTACGGATATTTTTATCAAAGGATGCACTTCAAAATTTCATCATGCATTTCATGAACACTGATAATGAGATTTTATCAAGTAAAATTTTCTATTTTTAAAAAAGGTGGTCCAAACCATATATATATATATATATATGTAACGAAAAACGGCGACGATGTCGAGATTACACAACACCGTACAAGCTCCAGTGCATCACCAGGGTTGATACAGCACATTTATTAATTTCTAATAATCAGCAGCAAGGTTCTGTAGCCGTAGTGTAAATTTTCAAGCAACGAAGGAGTTTTATTGGGAATTTCCCCGTAAAAAATCAAGTAACTCAGTCTTGACAATTCATATTTATTATAAGTCATACGACAAACGAAGACATTCCAGCACTAAGCGTTGCACACATCGAGTACTCCAAACTTCGTGAAATAATCGACATCATTAAATATTCCAATTTATCGGACAAACTAAAAGAACATCTTAATAGTTTTAAAGACAGATGCATTATGACCCTCCTAAAAAACCAAATGAGAAAAGAACATTTTCACGACAAACTAGCTCCCTCCTACTCCGCGTCAATCAATTTAAAAATCCAATTAGGATTAACTCGAGTCTAAACGTCAAAAGATAATCAGCTCTGATTGGTCTAAGGAGGCGTGTCCTCGGGCAGGATCTATATTTTTCCTCGCAAATAACAAGCCCTTTAACAACACGCATTAACACCGGTCACGCGATGTTAAATAAAAAATAAAACTAAAATCCCGGGAATATTCCAGAAAGTAAAAAGGTTACGAAATACTTCCCGCCTTTTTGAGAAGCAAGCAATAATTTATTAAAAATTAATTAAGAAAAAGAATTTTTATCTGTTACAAGTTAATACATTACGAAACTAAGATTGAAATATGTTCCACAAATTTTAGAATTGAAGTTAAGAGAGAACAAAATGGCGCAAAATTTTGTTATTTTATTACATATATATACATATAGAACAATGCTACTTTTAGGGTTAGGTAATATAATTTTTTTAATATCTACAAAATTATCTCTTTCTATTAGCACAATGCATCAATTAATATGCTCACATGGTTCAGAAATAGACCTGTCATGTTCATTATGTTTAATATTAAGAAAAACTGACTGTTTCATGCTTTAATGCCTGTGAATAAAAGTATCACTATGTACCTATATGAAGAATTATTGAAAAATGTTGTGTTTACGGTCCTACAGATATTTGACGTTCCTGAGGAGTGGATCCTAAATCATTTGTATTCTTTTCCTTGTCTCATAAATCTATTATCTTCGCTACACTTCCGTAAAAGCTTTATCTAATTCTGGAAGTATTTTGAGATAAGAAATAAAAACAGTAATAATGAGGATTTTTTTTTTATACTTTCACAGATCATGGATAAGCATCTAAAGAGTTTGAAAATATCGAAAATTGTTTTATTATTTTTTGTAATGCGGATCTGAGAGAAATGAAGAATTAATCTAGTTTGACAGAACTTTTTAAGATATTTTACAGCGCTCATGGAATATAATTTAGTTATTAAAGCTGCGTATACATTTTTCAAAAGATATATACTCGTATAAAATTACGATAAAAAATAAGTGAAAGAAAATTCTTAGTAGAAACTTTTTTCTTAGTAAAAATATTTTTCATATAAAAGCATAATATCTGTTAAAAACATTCTACCAACATGCATACCTTCGCATAATAACTAGTTAAAAATAATAAAATTATCTTTATATTTATTAAAAGACATACTTAACGGGTTAGATAACGTATTTATTTTATTTTAATCTATCTTTTCTTTATGTATCCACAATAGATTAATTAACCTTCCTACCCTGTTCAAATTTTACTCAATATTGATAAAAACTTTTCACACCAGAATTATTATTTAGAACATTTTAATATATTTAATTGACTTTAATACATGAATCTTTCATTTAACTTTCTTTATGAAAAAAGTTCTGGTTCGAATTTTTTGAAGCAAACTATAGGTATGGGTCGATTAGACCCATTCAGGGTAGGAAGGTTAATGCGCTCATACGTTTCAAAAGTAGACCTGTCATGATCATTATAGTTCCTATCAAGAAAATGTAACTATTTTTCATGGTTTCATGCATCTAAAAAAAGCATCACTATGTATTTATATGAAAAATTAGAAAAATCTTGTGTTTACTGTCCCACAGAGCTTTGATGTACGTGAGAAATTGATCCTAAATCTTTTGGATTCTTTTGCTTGTCTTATAAATCAATTATCTTAGCTTCGCTTCCGTAAAAACTTTATCTAGTTCTTGAAGGATTTGAAAAAGATAAATAAAAATAATAATAATGAGAGTTTATTTTTCCTGAAACTTTCACAGATAATCGAAAAGTATCTAAAGAGTTTGAAAATACCAAGAATTTTTTTATTATTTTTTTGTAATGCGGATCTAAGAGAAATGAAGAATCTATCTATTTTAATAAAAGAAGAATTTTACGATATTTTATACAGGTTAGAGAACGTAATTTAATTACCATAGCTGAGTAGACAGTTCTTGAAACATGTAGAAAATAATCCCCGAATAATATTACGATAAAAAATAGGTAGAAGAAATGTTTAGTAGAAAAAATTTTCTTAGTAAAAATATTTTTCTTCGTAAAAATATTTTTCGAAAAAAAAGGAGCTTAATATCTGTTTAAAAAAATCTACCAACATGTACACTTTTGAATAAGAACAAATTAAAAATAATAAAGTATTTTTATTAATGGACATACTTAACGCAGGGTTCGTAGTCTGGAAGGTCCTTGTAAGGACTTTTCATCAGAATTTTTGTAATGCAATATTTTTTTTTATTTAACGAAAAAGAAATCCTTTTTCAGATGTAACAACCAGTACTTTAAAGAATTTCTGATGCTAAAAGAAATAAAATCCTCTGAGTTTCTTGATCTCTAATCACTCTGTTAATGGGTTAGATAACGCATTTATTTTACTTTAAGCTATATAGTGTTTCTTTTTGTTATCATTATACAGTCGGACCCCGTCATAGCGAACCCGGTTTATAACGAACTCCCTTATATAACGAACGAAAATTTTGGTCCCACCGTTTTTCTATTGTATTTAATGCTATTTTACCCTTTTATAGCGAACCTCCGGAATCTTAAGAATCTGTTATAACGACCTTTTTTTCTAGTCGTCCATTATTTTTTTTCTCTTTTTTCTTTTCTGCTGATGTGAAAAAACGTTTTCGACTCTAATTTTATAAGAAAATGCACGCCGGCTAATAAAACATGGTGCAAATTAACTATGTCTCTTTATTAAAGAGTAGTAATACCTGCATTCTTTCTCTTTTATTGGTAGCCATTCTCAGGTGTGATCACGCCCACCCGTCAGTTATTTTCCATTACTCCTATCATAGCAAATCAGTAACGCATTTAAGCTAAATAATTTAACTAATGTATTTAAGAATAATTCGAGACATTACAGCATTGAAAAGAACATCTTTAAAGCAAGCAATAATGAAAAGCTTTTTTCCTTAAATTATACTCTCTGGAGTTCACAACATGATGAAAAAAAGGAAATTTTAAGTGAAAAAAAGTAAGCAATCAAAAAAAAATAAAATAAATAAAAACATACGATTTTTTACGCGCCAACAATTAGTGTTACTCATCCCAAGTCAGGATAAAGTGTAAAGATTTTAATATAGTCAGGATCATTCTTTAAATTTTCTGCTCATTTATCCGAATTAGGATTGGTTTCGAATGTTTAGATAATTGGCGCTTTACTTTATTTCTATTTGTCTTCCTTTTTAGTTTATTTAGATTGTGCCAGTTTAATATTATCAATTTTAGTGAATTTAATTCTCTAACGATCATATCTACATGAATTTACGTTTTTTTTTCCTAATACATTATTATTGAACATATAGGTATCAGGTAATTATATACATATTTTGTAAACATTTTTTAACGGTTTCGGATATAGCGAACAAAAACTTCGGTCCCTTGAAGTTCGTTATAAAGGGGTTCGACTGTACAATAATTAATGCGGACTCGCAGGGTTCAAAAGAATACCTGTCATGTTCTTCGTGTTGACTATCCAGAAAAATAAACTTTTTTTCATGCTTTCTTGCCTCTAACAAAAAATATCACAATGTATCTACTGGAAGAATTAATAAAAATTGTTATGTTTACGGTCCCACAGAGCTTTGACGTTTCTAGATTGTGGATCCTAAATCATTTGGATTCTTTTGCCTGTCTCATAAATCTATTATCTTCGCTTCGCTTCCGTAAAAGCCATAGATAGTTCTGGAAGTATTTGGACAAGATAAATAAAAGCAAGAATAATGAGAGATTTTTTTTTCTTATACTTTCACAGAATATGGAAAAGCATCTAAAGAGTTTGAAAGAAAATATCGAAAATTGTTTTATTATTTTTTGTAATACTTGGATGTGAGAGAAATGAAGAATTAATCTATTTTGATAGAAAGGGACTTTTTGCGATATTTTATAGCGCTTAGAGATTCTAATGGTGTTATCATAGCAGTGTTGAGAGTTTTTGAAAGTCATAAAAAAATCTTCGAATAAAAGTACGATAAAAAAGAAGGGGAAGAAAAGCTTAGTAGAAATATTTTTCTTGATGAAATATTTTTCATAAAGAAAAATAGTTTCTAATTTTTAAAAAAAGCTATCCAATACTTCACTATGGAATGAAACCAAATTAAAAATGATAATATAGCCGTTGTTTTTATTGCCCCCCCCCCCCATAAGAACCAAGCAATAATGTCTCTGTAATAAGAATTCTCAACAGAATAAAAAAAAATTCTTTAAATTAAAGAAAAGCAATTTTGCACTATTATCTCACAAAACATAAAAATAGAAAATTTTCTTAATTTTGAATTTTTTGGTACGGATCGTGTTTAATTTACTTGGGATAAAATGTACCCTACCCAAAAATCCCAAATAGTCTACGAACTGAACATCAATATATTTTTAAAGAAAATTTCATACTAGGTTTCTACAGCATTTGTGCTAAAACTAACCTTAGAAGGCAATTTCTGCGCAATTTGCAAGGAAAAATATAAAACAAAAATATTTCTGAGAAAATATTGATGCTCAGTTAGCGGACCATTTGGAAGCACTGCTTACCGGCCCTGAAGGGGTTAAAGGACGTAAATACGAGGTTAGATAATATACTATTTCACTTCATATGACATATAATATTTATTTTTTATACGCTCACATAGCTCAAAAGTAGACCTGTCATGTTCATTAAGTTTCCTATCAAGAAATAGTAATTTATTTTCTTTCTTTTATGCTTTTAAGAAAAAAGTGTCACTATGTATCTATCCTCTTCAGACCTGAGATACACAAATGTGTATCCCATTCTTTTCTTCATAAAAACTAAACTGTTCGAATTTTTTGCATTTTTACTTTATTTCTACACAACTGAATGCTTTTTGCTTTAAAAGAAAACCAATAAATGTTTGCGCTGATGAATAATACCTCATAAAATAAGTATTATTTCCATCTGAGTTTCGAAAATACCTTCAAGACATTGTGGCCAAGAAAGTAAGAAATACTCATGATGATTTAACTTAAATGCTTTACAATAAAAAATTTTGAGGATTTGCTGATCATTTACTTATTTGAAGACCATAATTTTGTTATTGCGTAAATTTATGTTACTGATTGTTTAACTTACGTTTTAAGAGGATTAGTATTTTTATATCCATATTTGTAAACCGAAATTAGGAATCTCCCAAAAGTATGATTTCATAAAAATGACTCTTTCTGTCATCTATGGTGCCATTTCGATTATGCAAAAGCAATAAATACCTATTTGTAGAGTTATTTTATGCTCAGGTCTGAAGAGGCCATAGGAAGAATTATTCAAAAATGTTGTGTTTACGGTTCCACAAAGCTCTCACGCTCGTGAGAAGTGGATCCTAAATCATTTGGATTTTTTCCCCCTTGTCTCATAATCTATTATATTAACTTCGTTTCCTTAAAAGCTTTACCCAATTCTGCAAGTATTTGGAGAAGATAAATAAAAACAATAATAATGAGGGTTTATTTTTTATTATACGTTCACAGATTATGGAGAAGTATCTAAAAAGTTTGAAAATATCGAGAATTGTTTTATTATTTTTTGTAATGCAGATCTGAGAGAAATGAAAAATTAATCTAGTTTGACAGAAAGTTTTACGATATTTTATAGCGCTTAGGACATGTAATATTATTATCATAGCTGCGTAGACAGTTTTTGAAAAATATAAAAAAAACATACTCGAATAAAATTACGATAAAAAGGTCGTGGAAGAAATGCTAAGTAGAAATATTTTAGTAATAGAAGAAAAAATTGGTAGAAATATTTTTCTTAAAAAAGCTTTATTTCTGATAATAATAAAAAAGATTACAAACAAATGTACTAAATAACTTTTGTTTTATTCCGAGAATTTAAGCACACATGTAAACATTAAAATCATAAAAATAAATATAATAATCATAATCGACGCTTCGATTTTACTTTAAAACCATTATCAGGAGCAAATTTTCTTAAATACAAAAGGACAAAATTTAATTATAAAGTTACATTATCAAAGAAAAATTCAAACTGCTAATTTAACTTAGTAACTTCATATAACATATCTTTTTTTTTTTTTTTTTTTTTTTTTTTTTTTTTTTTTTTTTTTTTTTGCCCAATACAATTTTTTTGTTCCATATAATAGAATCGCATAATTCAAAAGTAGGGTAACATCCCCAGTAACTGGCACATAAAGGATTTATCTTTTAACTTACTTTTTTTTTTCATTACCAAGAAATAAAATATTTACTTGCAAATATTTTTAAATCAAAGAGTGCATATCTGTGCATCTATTTTGCCCACTAAAAGCAAAAATACGTATATGAAAAAGTATTTTTATAAAAATATATTTATAAAAAGTTGCTGTAATCACCAGTAATTGGCACTCACACTTTTACACAAAGTAACCCTTTTCAACTAAACAAAACTGTTGTCAATTAAAATTTAAATTATAATATAAATCAGATAATAATAAATGGAAATGCATGCCTTTCTTAAGCCAGAGAAGAAGCATTTGCAGCAAAAATGGCTAATTTGATACAAGCCATAATTGTTTCTTTCCTAGGCACTATTATCATTTAGTAGCATAAATCAGAGTTATAATCTGTAAAGTAAATGAGCATATAACTGGTATATGGTCTTGCATTTTTAAAAGACTGGATATAAATCTTATTTTAGGACATTTTTGATGGATGTGCCACTCACTGGTGCCTGCCAATTACTGGGGATGTTACCCTAGACTTGTAATGCTCATTATGTTTCCTATAAGAAAAGCAAAAAAAAATCATGCTTTCATGCGTCTAAGAAAAAGTGTCACTATGTATCGATATGAAGAAACATTGCAAAATGTTGTGTTTAAGGTCCTGCAAAGCTGCGACATTCCAGAGAAATGTGATCCTAAACCATTTGGATTTTTTCCCTTTGTCTCATAAAACCATTATCTTCGCTTCGCTTCCGTAAAAGCTTTACCCAATTCGGTAAGTATTTGGAGATAAGAAATAAAAACAATAATAATGAGAGTTTGTTTTTTCCTAGACTTTCACAAATTATGGAGAAGCATCTAAAGAGTTTGAAAATATCGAAAATTGTTTTTTATTTTTTGTAATACGGGTCTGAGAGAAATGAAGAATTAATCTAGTTTGATAAAAGGTGATTTTTGCAATACTTTATAGCGTTTAGAGAATGTAATATTGTTATCACAGCTGCATAGACACTTCTCAAAATACATAAAAAATAATCACCGAATAAAATTACGTTAAAAAATAAGTAAAAGAAATGCTAAATGAAAAAAAATATTTGTAATAATATTGTCTTGGCAAAAATAATTTTCGTAAAAGAGCTTAATTTCTATTTAAAAAATATCTACCAACATATACATCATAGAATAATAACAAATTAAAACTATCAAAATTATCTTTATTTTTATTAAAGGACATATTTAAAGGATTACATAACACATTCATTTTATATTAATCTATATAATGTTTCTTTATGTTTCCACAATAGATTAATTAATGCGCTCGCATGGTTCAAAAGTAGACCTGCCATGTTCATTATGTTTCCTACCATAAAAAGGAACTTTTTTCATGGTGTCATGCCTCAAAGAAAAATGTATCACTATGAATCTACCGGGTGTCCCAAAAATGACTGATTGATTTTAAAATTCAATAACTTGCAAACCGTGACAGCTATTTAAAAAATCTTTGCAGGAGGGTTATGTATAATATCAGGAATTTCTTTACCGTAATTTTTTATTTTAGTTCGCATCTCAAACAATAGGTGGCGATGACGACGATTGAAGGCCAGGTCGACGCTTCACGCATTGATCACCTGGCCTTCAATTGCCGTCAGCGCCACCTATTGTTTGAAATTCGAACTAAAATAAAAAATTACGGTAAAAAAGTCCTGATTATACATAACCCTCCTGCAAAATTTTTTTAAATAGCTGTCACCGTTTGCAAGTTATTGAATTTTAAAACCCATCAGTCATTTTTGGGACACCCGGTATATGAAGAAATATTGAAAAATGTTGTCCCACAGAGCTTTGACGTTTTTGGGAAGTGGATCTTCAATCATTTGGATTCTTTTGCTTGTCTCATAAATCTATTGTCTTCGCTTCATTTCCGTTAAAGCTATAGTTTATTTTTTCTCATACTTTCACAGATTACGGATAAGCATCTAAAGATTTTGAAAATATCGAAAATTGTTTTATTATTTTTTGTATTACGGATCTGAGAGAAATGAGGAATTAATCTAATTGATAGAACTTTTCACGATATTTTATAGCGCTTAGGAAATGCAATTTAGTTATCATAGCTGCGAATACAGCTCTTAAAAGATTTTAAAAAATACTCGAATAAAATTAAGATAAAAAATAAGTGAAAGAAAATGCTTAGTAGAAAAAATTTTCTTAGTAAAAATGTTTTTCATATAAAAGCATAATATCTATTAAAAAATATACCAACATGTACACCTTAGCATAAAAACAAGTTAAGAATAACAAAATTATCTTTATAGTTATTAAAAGACATACTTAACAAGTTAGATAACGTATTTATTTTATTTTAATCTGTATAATGTTTCTTTATGTTTCCACAATAGATTAATTATTGCGCTCATGTGGTTCAAAAGTAGACCTGTCATGATCATTATGGTTCCTATCAAGAAAATGCAACTGTTTTCATGTTCTCATGCTTCTAATAAAAAGTATCCTTATGTATCAATATGAAGAAATAGAAAAATGTTGTGTTTACGGTGCGACAGAGCTTTGACGTTCCTGACAAATGATTTTGATTCTGAACCATTTGGATTATTTTGCTTGTCTCATAAGTCTATTATCTTCGCTGCGCTTCCGTAAAAGCTTTACCTAATTCTGGAAGTTTTGAAAAAAATAAAAATAAAAAAAAATAATAATGAGAAATTGTTTTTCCCCAGACCTTCACAGGTAATTGAGAAGTATCTAAAGAAATCGAAAATATCGAAAATTGTTTTATTATCTTTTGTGATATTTGGATGTGAGAGAAATGAAGAATTAATCTATTTTGATAGAAAGGGACCTTTGCGATATTTTATACCGCTTAGATAATCTAATATTGTTAACATAGCTGCGTAGGCAGTTTTTGAAAATTATAAAAAAGAAAAGGAAAAAAGGATTTGTAGAAATATTATTGATAAAATATTTTTCTTACAAAAGCTTAATTTCTATTAAAAAAAAAATAATAAATAAAAAAAAAATAAAAAAAAATAAAAAAAAAACCTTTACGAATATTTTATTTGGAATAAAACAAAATTAAAAATGTTAATATTGTCGTTATATTTTACTAAAGGAGATACTTAAGAGGTTAGATAATAAACAATTTTACTTTATATCGCGTATAATATCGTATTTTAATACGCTCTCATAGTTCAAATGTAGACCTGTCATGCTTATTAGGTTTCCTATTACTGACATACTTCTAAGAAAATAGTATCACTATGTATCTGTATGAAAGATTATTAAAAGATTTTGTGTATACGGTCCCCCAGGGCTTTGACGTTCCTGAAAAGTTGATCCTAAATCATTTTATTCTTTTCCTTGCCTCATAAATCTATTATCTTCGCTGCGCTTCCGTAAAAGCTTTAACTAGTTCTCGAAGTATCTGGGCAAGATAAATAAAAACAGTATTAATGAAAGTTTATTTTTTCTCATACTTTCACAGATTATCGATGAACATCTAAAGAGTATGAAAATATCGAAAATTGATCTATTATTTTTTGTAATGCGAATGTGAGAGAAATGAAGAATTAATCTAGTTTGATAGAACTTTTAACGATAATTTATAGCGCTTAGGAAATGTAACTTAGTTATCATAGCTGCGTTACAGTTTTTAAAAGATACTCCCTCTGTCCCAAATTAGTTGCGACATTTGGATACTTTTTTACTGATTATTGATATTTATGACTTTATGATTTTGTTTGAACATTTTTCAGAGAGCTATACTATCAATTAACAATATTTACGTACCTAACATTCCCTCCATAATTCCATAAATAAGTAGTTAATTATTTAAAAAAATCCCGGTTCACACGCTCTTAGGCCACGCCCCATTGATTCTTTTAATAGTAATCACATAAAACTTTCTTCAATCTGATCAAACGTGAATACATTTAAGAACATTTTATTAACTGTTACCTCGTTCATCGTTTTCCTTTTTTAGTATAAATTCAAGATTCTAGTATAATTTTACTGGTGTCGATCTACTGAACTGCATCAGAAATTATTTATGACTCCACCTACTTGAAATGTAGCAACTAATTTGGGACAAAATTTTCAACCTAAATGTCGCAACTAATTTGGGACAGAGGGAGTATAAAAATCTACTCGAATAAAATTACGATAAAAAATAAGTGAAAGGAAATGCATGGTAGAATTTTTTTTCTTAGTAAAAATATTTTTCATATAAAAGCATAATATCTATTTAAAAAATTCTACCAACAAGTACACCTTTGCATAACAAGTTAAAAATAGTAAAATGGTCGTTATATTTATTAAAAGACATACTTAACGGGTTAGATAACGTATTTATTTTATTTTATTCTACATAATGTTTCTTTATGATTCCACAGTAGATTAATGGATGCGCTCGCATAGCTTAAAAATAGACCTGCCAAGATCATTATGTTTTCTATAAAAGATAAATAACTAATTTTCATGCTTTCATGTCGCTTAGAAAAAGCATCGCTATATATGTATATGAACAATTAAAAAAATCTTGTGTTTACAGACCTACAGAGTTTTGACGTACGTGAGAAGTGAATACTAAATCATTTGGATTATTTTTCTTGGATCATAAATCTATTATCTTCGCTTCGCTTACGTAAAAGCCATACATAGTTCTGGAAGTATGTATGGATTAGATAAATAATAATAATAATAATAATGAGAGTTTAGATAATCTAATATTGTTATCATAACTTCATAGGCAGTTTTTGAAAACTATAAAAAAAGTAATCTTCGAATAAAATTACGATTAAAAAGAAAAAGAAGAAATGTTCAGTAGAAATATTTTTCATGATAAAATATATTTCTTATAAAAGCTTAATTTCTGTTTTAAAAAACTCCAAAAATACTTCACTTTGGAATATAGCCAAATAAAAAATGATAATATAGCAGTTATATTTTATTAAAGGGCATACTTAAGATGTTAGATAATAAACTATTTTGCTTCATATTGCGTATAATATCATTTTTTAATACGCTCTCATAGTTCAAATGTAGACCTGCCATGTTCATTAGGTTTCCAATATAAAAAAGTAACTTTTTTATGCTGTCATGCTTCTAAGAAAATAGTATCACTATGTATCAATGTGAAGATTTATTTAAAAAAAATTGTGTTTACGGTCCCACAGGGTTTAGACGTTCCTGAGAAGTGGATCCTAAATCATTTGGATTCTTTTGCTTGTCTCATAAATCTATTATCTTCTCTTCGCTTCCGTAAAAGCTTTAACTAGTTCTAGAAGTATTTGGAGAAGATAAATGAAAACAATAATTATGAGAGTTTATTTTTTCTTCTATTTTCAGAGGTTATGAAGAAGCATCTAAAGAGTTTGAAAATATCGAAAATTGTTTCGTTATATTTTGTAATGTAGATCTGGGAGAAATGAAGAATTTTATTGATTAATATATTTTGATAGAAAGGGGATTTTTACGATATTTTATAGCGCTTGTAGAATCTAATATTGTTATCAAAGCTACTTAAATAGTTTTTGAATGTTTTAAAAAAGTAATCTTCGAATAAAATTAAAGAAAGAAAATAAAAAATACTTAGTAGAAATATTTTTCTTGATAAAGCATTTTTCCTTAAAAAAGATTAATTTCTATTTATAAACGAACTTTACCATTGCATAACTTTGGAATAAAACAAATTGAAAATGATAATAATGCCGTTATTTTTTTTAATGGACAATATAATACTTAATAGGTTAGATATTATACAATTTGTTTTATATCGTACATAATATCATTTCTAAATGCGCTCTCATAGTTCAAAATTAGACCTGTTATAGTCATTATATTTCCCATCGCAAAAAAGTTTTTTTCTTTGCTTTTGTGCTTTTAAGAAAAAAGTATCACTATGTATCTATAAACTATATCTATATATTGTGTTTACGTCCCACAGAGTTTTAGCTTTCCTGAGAAGTGGATCCTAAATCATTTGGATTTTTTCGCTTGTCTCATAAATCTATTATTTTCGCTTCGCTTCCGTAAAAGCTTCACCTAGTTATAGAAGTATTTGGAGAAGATAAATAAAAACAACAATTATGAGAGTTTCTTTTTTCTTATATTTTCACAGTTTATGGCGAAGCATCTAAAGAGTTTGAAAATATCGAAAATTGTTTCATTATTTTTTGTAATGCGAATTTGATAGAAATGAAAAATTAATTTGTTTTGATAGAAAGTTTTGCGATATTTTATAGGACTTAGGTTATGTACTTTAGTTATCATAGCTGCGTAGACAGTTCTCGAAAGGTACAGAAAAAAAAATCCTCGAATGAAATTTACGATAAAAAATATGTGGAAAAAATGCCTAGTAAAAATATCTTTTACTAGAAAAAAAAAAAATTGGAAGAAACTTTTTTTTAAAGAAGCTTCATTTATGATAAAAAAAAAAAAAAAAAAAAAAAAAAAAAAAAAAAAAGAAGGTTACTGAACAACAATTGTTTTATTACGAGTTTCGACGGTTCGGCTTTTCTTTAAAACCGTCCCCAGGAGCTTATTTTCTTAAATACAAAGTGACAAAATTTAACCACTTAATCGTCGAGCCCGAGACATTCACGGGCTGCAAGTTTAACTTCTTTTATTCAGAATTGTTTGATTTCCACCTTTTCTAAAAAACAGTGTGATTGGTTTTATTCTGGTATCATTTTACTTGTCATTAACCCTTTGAGCTCTGATGGTTGAATTTTCTACCACAAAATTTTAATTCCGAAATGTCATAATGGCACCGGAATATTTAACCAATTTTTTTAAAAGAAGGGTTAATTCATTTTTTCGAGCATATGGTAAACCGATTTTTTTTCTGCGCAAATACTGGTGTCAATGTGACATTTGGAATTTTGAAGAAATTTATCCACCAGAGCTCAAAGGGATAAATAGGGTGATTTTTTTTTTTTTTCAAAAAAGTGGTGGGCTTAATGAATTTGAATTTTTAAACTGTAATTTTCTTCGACCATTAAATTGTTAAATACAAAAAAAAATTAAACTTACAATTTAATTTAATAACTTTATAAAATAGTATATCGTTTTACCGTAATTAATACGCTTGTATGATTCAAAAGTAGACATATCATGTTCATGATGTTTCCTACTAAAAAAAGTAACTTTTTCCATGCTTTCATGCATTTAAGAAAAAGTATCACTATGTATCAATGTGAGGAATTACTGAAAAATGTTGTGTTTACAGTCCCACAGAGCGGTGACGTTCCTGAAAAGTGAATCCTAAATCATTTGGATTCTTTTCCTTGTCTCATAAATCTATTATCTTCGCTTCGCTTCCGTAAAAGCTTTACCCAATTCTGCAAGTATTTTGGGAAGATAAATAAATAAAAACAATAATAAGGAAAGTTAGTTTAAAAAACCTTCACATATTATGGAGAGATATCTAAAAAGTTCGAAAAATTGTTTTATCATTTTTTTGTAATGTGAATCAGAGAAAAATGAAGAATTAATCTAATTTCATAAAAGAGTATTTTTACGATATTTTATAGCGCTTAGAAAATGAAATGTTGTTATCATAGCTGCGTAGACAGTTTTTGAATCATATAAAAAATAATCCTCGAATAAAACTGGGATAAAAAAAGCAGTGGAAGAAATGCTTAGTAGGAATATTTTTCTACGTAGAAAATTTTTCTTCGTACAAATATTTTTCTTAATAAAGATTAGTTTCTTTTTAAAATAAAAATCTATCAACATAACGGCTTGGTATAAAAATAGATTTAAAATGAAAATATTGCGGTTATTTTTATTAAAGGACATATTTAATAATATCAATATATACTCCCTCTTTCCCAAATTAGTTGCGGCATTTAGGTTGAAAATTTTGTCCCAAATTAGTTGCTACATTTCAAGTAGGTGGAGTCTTAAATAACTTCTGATGCAGCTTAGTAGATCGACACGAGTAAAATTATACTAGAATGAATAAAACCATGTATACTCTGTGTAAGAAGCAGCGTTAATTCAAA
Source organism: Maratus speculifer (assembly GCA_964019185.1). Lineage (NCBI taxonomy): Eukaryota > Metazoa > Arthropoda > Arachnida > Araneae > Salticidae > Maratus > Maratus speculifer. Next base: position 90,935,538 of record OZ025289.1, on the reverse strand, counting down.
TTTAAAGTAAAAGAAAAAGAAATAATAATTTAGAAAATTGTCTGAAGAAAGAAATGACTGACATTGAGCGCAACGCTGTTAGGAATGTTTGAATCGATATTAGAAAAATTGTAATCTAAGCCTTAATGACATAAATGCTGCAGCTACTAAATTCAATGTGCATCATAATGTTTATCATCCTATCTCGTTTGCAAAAGCAGGCAAAAACGTCAAAAATAAAGGATGAAGAAATTTAGAATGTCAGTTTACAGAAAATTTTAAATGCAAACGAAAAAAAAAAATGCTACTGAGAAAAATCAAAGATGTCCCAATAAAACGAAGACAATCACTGTGAAGAATATCATACGTTGTAACAATTCGTAAATCAATGTTACACAGGATTCTCAAGGGGGAAAAAACTTTGGTGCGTATTTCATCCATCATTATGCAAAGTCTAATAGAAAAAAAATGAAGACTCGACCCAATTCGATTTTGTTTGCAGCATGTTTATGCTAAAACATCTCAGAAATGTTGGAATAAAATGTTCGTAAATGAATTCACGATTGATTAGCTTGAAGACATTTTTATGTGATTACTGTTAAAACAAATCTTTACAAAATGGGGCGTGGCTTAAGAGCGTGTGAACCGAGATTTTTTAAACTAATTAATTACCTATTTATCGAATTATGGAGGGAATGTTAGGTGCGTAAATATTGTTGTTTGATAATAGCTCTTTGAAAAATGTTCAAACAAAATCATAAAGTCATAAATATCAATAATCAGTTCAAAAGTATTGAAATGTCGCAACTAATTTGGTAGAGTGGGAGTATTTATTAAAAAAAAGACTGAATATAATATATAGAGTACTCAGCGTAAATGTACAAACTACAAATTTAACTTTTACACTTCTTAGATTAGGACAAAAATTAAGCTACAAAAAAATTCCAGTATTGTGATTGCCGAATCTTAAAAAAAGTTTTAATACAAACATTTTCCAAAATGTGGCACTGCAGCACCCATATTAACTTTTATTTACTTAAAACTTATTGCTGCACGAAAGAAAGAAATGTTGAAGATGCTTCAATATATGCTCAATATGGTTTTTTTCTTGTGAAAAACGTGCTTTAAGAACAAAACCATATTTTTGAGAAATGAATGCATTGATTCTGGCCAGATATCTCAAATATAGCAGCAGATGTCTTCTTTAAGAATTGAGATGAATAAAAAAAAATATTTTGCAAGTATAACACGTTGTTGATTATGAAGGCGGCCTATTGAGTTCATGTCATAGTGCAATATGCATGACGGATACTCGTAACGGTTGCAAACTTAGCGACGGTAGCAAAAAAAAAAAAAAAAAAAAAAAAAAAAAAAAAATTGAACACGACAATGCAACTTAATTTTAAATACTTATCAATTAGAATTAGAGCATTATAACAAGCTTGACACTTTGACTTTTTTCTGAAATTTCAAATTCAAACCGGAAATTGTTAAATAACATTTTTTACTTGATGTAATCAGGAAATAACGGTCATTAACCTTCCGTCTACCAGACGGGTCCATTGGACCCGACAGCAATATTTCTGGTGTCAATGGTAAAATGAGAAATTGTCGACTGACACCGGAATTTATAAAGGACTTGTCTAGATATTACGAATTCCTTAATTTAAGCTTTCATTGTAAAAGCAAAATTATATTAAAATATTACTGGTGCCATTTGCAAGTTTGGAATTAAAATTAGGTGTTGCCGTAGATAAATAGGTGTTTTGTCTGGTAGACGGAAGGTTAAATTAAACAAAAATTATTAATCCAAATTTTTGGTACAAATTCCAAATTTCTGAAGGAAAAGAATAAGATCAAACACGCAATTTTGTAAGAACGCAATTAAGTATTCTTTGAAGTGAGTTTTTTTCTAAATCTGTAGACAGGTAATTGTATTTTTAAAAACAATTAGGAATTTTACCTCAAGTAGTGTATCTCATTAAAACAAAGGTCTAGCTTCAATGTATTTTTTAGATCATTAAAGAAGTAATAAAAACTATTTTTTTTTCACTTCTTTTGACTGTCAAAGAAATTACTACAAAAGTACAGAAGGAAATTATTTTCTATTTGATAAAAAGTGCTTTGAAACTGTTTTTTCCATTTAGAAAAAAATATTCACAAACGAAAGACAGAAAAAACTTCACAAGAGAAATTTTAGCAAAGATATCGAATTAAATGAAATACAAACAGCAGAAAAGAGGAAATTCTGTAAACAATGCAATTCTATCATGCATTGTCCCTTCTTATAATTAATCTTCTCCAAAGATAATATTTTTTCAGACTTTTTTGGAACTGTCTATTTTTTCTTTATATATAAAATAAAGACGTTTTGTGATGATGATCTTTTTTTTTTCCTTCTTCTTTTTTATTTTTTCCTTAAGGAAAGGACAAAATCGGATCAATGGATAAATATCATATTTACATACTTTATATAAAAATAAATATTTTCCTTTTATGCGACTCTGTATTTCATTTGTTGAGTAATGAATGATGAGGGGAAAAATGATGCGGATTTGACATTTAATTCTAGGAAATGATCTAACAAACAATTCTCAATGTAGATATAAGAATCAATAAAAGATCGAAGCACAAACTCCAAAAACAAAAGGGATTTTTCTGGGGTTTTATTATTTGGCGAAACGTAATATTCTGCGCAATATGATTAATAAGTCGGAAAATTGCACATCAAAAGTTACAAATGAGGTGTTTTAACCCTTTCTGGCACACACTGCCGTGTCCTGGGATACCTAATTTTAATTCCGAACTTGCAAACGGACCCAGTAATATTTTAGTAGCATTTTGCTTTTACCATAAAAGCTTAAATTAAAGAATTTAAAATATCTAAAATATTCGTTTGTGAATTCCGGTGTCAGTCGATAGTTTCTCATTTTACTAACAGATTTTGTCCGTGCGGGAAAAGGTTAAATATATTCATATGTTGGTGTAATAGCATACAATTCTCCGGATACAGTGCAACAGCCGAAATCTTTTGCCTGTTCCTTTAAATACTATCTGCTTTCTATTACACAGAAACTGACTTATAATAAATATCAGCAACATATATCAATTTCATAAAATGTGAAATAATTTAATACAATTAAACTGTGTCCGTAAACAGCGGCGCCAACTGTTGAAAAACATTGAGTGGGCTCAAAAAATTTTGAACAAATATAAAAATAATTAATTTCATAAAATGTGAAATAATTTAATATAATTAAACTGTGCCCGTAAACAGTGGCGCCAACTGTTGAAAAACATTGAGTGGGCTCAAAAAATTTTGAACAAATATAAAAATAATCAATTTCATAAAATGTGAAATAATTTAATATAATTAAACTGTGTCCGTAAACAGTGGCGCCAACTGTTGAAAAACATTGAGTGGGCTCAAAAAATTTTGAACAAATATAAAAATATTGGGTGGGTTCAATTAATAATGCGCGGTTGGAGATATCAAATTATTGGTTGGGCTCAGGCCCCATGGGCCCGTATAAGTTGGCGCCACTGCCCGTAAACAATATTCCCCTCTATGCCATTAAGTAAGGAAACTTTTTAAGTGGCCCGGTAAGTTTCAGAAATAAATTGTTTTGCAATTTTTACAAACTACGTTACAAATTTATTAACACGATTTTATATAGCGATTTTAAAAAAAGAAATCATGAAAAGAAAAAAAATCGTAATCTTCATTCTACAATTGCATATTTGTACATTTGTGTAAAATTTTAATTTGTCCATTCGGAAAAAAGTATCATTTCCACATAAAACAATGTCTAGGAAATACCTTAAGATCTGCTATTAATGATATAAAAATGTGAACCATACGTATGTATAATTTCGCGCGTAAACACCGCACCTTGCATAACTTGATTTCTTATCAGAATTAATTTCTAAAAATAAATTCTTGCTTGTGCTTAACACGCATTTGATTTCTCTTTTTCGATAAATTTTCTGGTTTGAAAAAGATTTCACTAAGCAATGGCGTATCGCGGGAAATCGCAGTAATGCAAAGAACGTACTTCATAATTTATTTTCTTAAATCTTAGCTTTACACCAAAAATTATTCAAAAGTTTTTCTGTATTGAATGTATGATGTTTTACACATACATACACAAAAATAAAATAAAATTTAAAAAAATGCTTATTTTAATGGTCTTGATTGCAACCGTAATATATGATTTAATTTTCTAGTTTACTTTCTAATTGGACTTTTGACTTTAATATGCATTCAATTAATGGCCATTTTGGATTTATTAGCTAATCATCATATAACATTGAATTTATCGAGGTCACTATCGTGACGCAGTGTTATGCAATTTAAAATTAATATTTCATTTCCCTCTCAGAAGCAATTGTGATTAAACATCCTAAATGCCATGCATCAAGAGTAATTCTGATAAAGTATGATATTTCATTGGTGAAATTTTGTAATCAGTAACTGTTTTTATTTTTATTTATTTTATTTTATTTATTTATTTTATTTTGAGAGACATCTTTTATTGGGAAACGTGGCGACAGTCTTTTTATAGCTCAAATAAATTACAGATATAATCAGTTTTATAAATACAGTAAATAATACTAAGCCAAAAAATATGAGTTAATATTTTAAACAAATATGCAAATTTTACAGGGGAAAAATGTATTTTGTCAGTGTGCACAATTTTTTTTCCATTAAAAAAAATTAATGTTTATTTTACGGGCAAAACCTGTAAAAATAACAAAAAAATTTTTAGAGCATATACATATATTACTTATGTAAAGAGTTTTTGATTGGCGTTCTATATGGTTTTTTCTGGAAAATAAGCACTTTTTTACATTGTTACTGCAAACATCGATAAGACCGGTTTGCCGTAAATGCGTTTGGCATTTTTTTAAATTATGTTTTTACTTACCAATGTTTCCCGAAAGTTCTTTAGTGGATAATTTAGTTAAATAATAAGATAATGAAAAAAAAAATTTCCTTCATGTCTTAGATTATGATTTTATTTATGACTATTTCCCGAAAATTTTGATGAGGGAAAATTAGCTAAGTAATAATATTAGTGAAAAATAGTTCCACAACACATTAATTTTAAATGAAACATAAAAATATAATTTGTAAATAATTTTTTTAATGATGAATGGTTTGAGGAGATATATAAAAAATAATTTGTATAAAATTCATACATAAATTTCTCCAAGGAGAATTTTGAATTTTATTTTATTTAAAAGATATATTTTATTAAATTTATCTGCATTTTTCGTCTTAAATAAATATATTTTAGATTATATAATTTTAATTAATGACTTAAGATAAATTATCATTCATATATATCATTCAATATCTAAATATTAAAAATATTATTTAAAAAGTAAAAAAAAAAAAATACATTAAATTTCAGCCAATATCATGGTTGGTAAATATTTGTTTGTCTATTTAATATAAAATAAATTTATTATTTCCAAAGGTATACAGTATCTAAAAATGCTTTAAAGGAGATATTCTATCTTTTTAAGATTACATATAATTTATGTTACAGAAATTTAAAAAAAAATCTTTTATCCCAAGATCTAATGAATTAAATTTGCATACATTTTAAACATAATGGTGAATAAAAAATAACTCTGGGAAGAGTTGATATATCATATATTTTTAAAAGATAAATAATATTATCAAATTAATAGTATAAACTCACACCATAAAAATTAACCTTTAAAAAATGACATTTTGTGTGATTTTTTAAAAAAATATTAAAATCTATTTGTACTTATAATTCGTTTGTAACGTTTATCTTTTCGTTTCACTATGTCCTTCAATTCTTAATATAATCATAATAAGTTAATACCTAATTTAAAACTTGAAATTTTTTGTTGAATTAAGGTGAAATAAATGAAAGTCATCTTTAAAAAAAAAACTTTTTTTCCAACATATAAAAATATTCCAAGAGCTTAAAAGGGAATTATCATCCACGTTTCAAGTTCTCAATTTAAATCATGAAAAATACAGTGAAAAAACTGGGGAAAGGAGGTCAGATTAATCTTATTAAATAAATGATTATTCATGACTTTTTCAAACAAAAATAGTGATTAATTTCTGACTATAAGGAATTAAAAGATATTTTTTATAAGATAAAAAAACGAATGTTAAAAATTAGATGGATTTTTCCATCCAAATGATAAAGTGTAGAATTTATTTAATTAGATGAATATTGCACAGTTAAATATGAATGCATTTTAATCTTAAAAGCGGATACGAATATTTTAGTTTTAACTTTAAAAGTGAATTATAGTAGTAATATTATTGCATTTATAATGGATGAAAGAATGTTAACATTTCTGCAACTGTGGAATAAAGCTCTATTATATGTAATCATAATTCATGCTGTTATTTTTCTCTGTTATTTTTATATGTAATTTCTAAATCTTTTTAAAGAGAAACAAAATTAAAAGGAAAAAAGTATCTTTATTAGTACAAATTTGAACACCATCACTTTCCATACATTTTTGGTACACGATCCGTCTCCTTACTGTCTGTCTTTATGTTCTCTATTGTACAAAAGATCTCAAGAAATCTGATTAGTGTACGAATAAGTCATCTATTATCTTAACTGTCTATGATTAACATGTCTTTAATATTATTTGTCTACGTCGCCGTGACATTTCCAGCAAAATATAGTAAGTAGATTGTTTGATAGAAGTATCACCATATTTTTCCTTACCTGCTTAGTATGTTATTTTTCAAATACTGCACCAGGCGCATGCTCAGATTGTAAGTTTTTGTATAACCTATGACAACCTATGTTACTGAACTTTGAGACACTTGTTGAGGCCCCCATAGCCGAATGGTTACAGCACCACGTCGCTAGTCGCTTGCGAGTGTAGGAAGTTGTGGGTTCGATTCTCATGGGCTCCATTCCAAACATTCTTTGGGTAGAGCTCGCGGTTGTATTTCTCTCGTGTTGTAAAAATTCCTTATGTTATCTCGTCCGTGTGTATTGACGATGGCTTCCATGTTAAGCACATGATGTACGTTGTTCCGATTGGATGTATGTAGCTCAATAAATAAATAGATACCTGTTTGAACAAAACTCCTTAAACGAGTTAATATCAGAACAAGCATCTTAGTGATAAATATCAGATGTTTCAAAAAGGTCTTTGTCGAAAATCCTTTGTTCAAGATCAATTTTAATTTTCTTTTGACGTTACTCTGATTAATAAAGTAGTAGCTTTATATTGGAGAAGAAAACATATTTAATAATTTCCATCCTTAAATTGTTGCAATGAAAAAAAAATCTAAAGTTCATTTTGATGTTAGGGAAGTATAAACGATAATTCCAATACGTTTACCCGTTCTAATATTTTAAGATAAATGTTGTGTTTTGTGCTATGTCAACACACATTACTGGGCTTGGAGATAGTTATTTGCACGAAATCTCATAGGCGAGTTAGTCATCGACCTTAAGTAAACTTCAAATGACCGTCTGAGTTAATACTAGACACTTCTAATTAAATAAATGTTCTGGTTCAAAGTACGTTTGCATGAATTAACAAAAGCCGGAGGTTGGCAACTCTGATTACTGCATTAAACACCATGTTTAATTGATATTGGTTCTACGTTATGTATATTGTACACCGTTGCCTAGCGAAAATCAGAGCTCTAAATGTTCTGAACATTGCTAATTTATTGCATTGTGTGCTGATTTTTGGAGCATTGATATATTAATGACACATGGCAATATTAGACACCTCCCTCATGACATTGGCATTTTTAAGCGACTTCCAAAAAGGAGAGGAGGTTATCAATTCAACGCGTATGTATTTTTTTTTATGTATGTTCATCGATTACTCCGAAACTATCCAACCAATTAACTTGATTTTGGTGTTAAATGAGAGAGCTTGCTCTCGAATTGGTACCACTTCCGTTTCATAGAAATACGTTCAGTACTGTTTTAGTAATTAGGCAAAAACTAATAAAATTAGTGATTTCTAGCAAATCAGTAGTAATATGGATGTCGAATAAATTTACCGATGCCAGGATAGCCGAGCGGATCTAAGTCGCTCGATTTAAGATTTGGTTTTCGAAAGGCAGCGCGGGTTCGAACCCCACTCCTGATGTACGTGTATACAATAATCTTTTCCATATTATAATTTTTAAATACATATTTAACAAGTTAAATACAATATAGTCTATTAGGAATATTTTGTATTTAACCGTTACCACAGAGTATCAGAGATTTTTTATTAACTCAATACTTTATCAGTGAAAGAGTACTCAAAAAGAGAATAGACTTGCGAAAAGTAACATGGCATTGAATATGTTCTCTGAAGAGAATGAAGTCCGGACAGTCGAGCGGTCTAAGGCACCAGATTTAATCTCTGGTTTTGAAAGAGAGTGTCGGTTCGAACCTCACTCCTGACATATGTGTATAGTATACAAAAAAAAAATTCCGTGCTACATCCTTTTTTTTTTTTTTTTTTTTTTTTTTTTTAAGTGACTTCAAAAAAGGAGAGGATGTTATCAATTCGGCGCGAATGTATTTTTTTTTTATATACGTTCACTGATTACTCCGAAACTATCGAACCGATTAATTTGTTTTTTATGTTAAATGAAAGAGGCTACTCTTCCATTGGTACTTCTTCCATTTCATTGAAATTGGTTCAGTACTTTTTTAGTAATTAAGTAAAAACTAATAAAATTAGTGATTTCTTGCAAACTAAAAGTAACATGGACTATGACTAAGCTCGCCGAATGGAGTGCAGTCAGATGGCTGAGCGGTGTAAGCCAGCAGATTTGATTTCTGGTTCTTGAAAGAGATCGTGGGTTCGAATCCCACTCCTGACATACGTGTATGGTTTACAGTGATTTTTCCCGTATTATAATTTTTATTAACTGACTTAAAAAAAATCGTTAACTTTTAACTAAAAAGAGAAAAATAAACTTTTCTACCAAAAATTGAACCGACTTCCAAAGCTACTTTAAAATGAAAAATAATTTTTTTACAGAATAGTATTAAGAAATTAAATTAAGAGCGTAGTATTTATCATGTGTATTATTATATTTATGTAGATTAATTTGATTTTTTGAAGTCGGTGCCAGCCAAGCCAAGTTCAAAATTAAAATTAATTATCCATTGCAAATCTTAAAAGAATAAAGTTAAAATTTTAACTAAATATTAAATCGTAAAAAAACTCGTAGATACTTGGATGCGTGTCTATTGGAAAATTACATGTAACTTGGCTTGGCTGACACTGACTTCAAAAAATCAAATTAATTACATAAATATAATAATACGCATGATAAATACTATGCTCTTAATTTAATTTCTTAATACTATTATGTAAAAAAATTATTTTTCACTTGGCAGTGGCTTTTGAAGTCGGTTCAATTTTTGGTAGAAAAGTTTATGTCGTATCGGTTGCATGACACGTTGAGCTGTCAAGATTAATATGCTCAGGGCCAACATTTCTTACAAACGGTACCATTTTATTTAAGCACCAATTTCATTTGCACATTGACAGTTGAAGAATGAAATAATGGCATCTTATGGATCCCCTAGTTGTGCTGCGACATTAAATCCAATTGAAATATTTATTTTTCAAAGCAAATGTGATTTACAGAACAGATATTACTTATACATGGTTATTAATCCCAAAAGGAGTCAATTTAGTAAAAATTACAAAAAAAGGGAAAAAAACAATTTTAAAAAATGTAATTTAACAAATTACAACGACCATTAAGAAAATGATAATTTAAAAAACTAAAATTTTACACTTATAAATAAATTCTATATTTAAAAATAATAGCAATAATGAATATCATTTTCATGATAATAAAAGAGTCATATATTGCATACGCCATGGATTAAACATTAATATTAGTGAACGAAGCATAAACAAACATTAAATAAAATTTCAGTTTTACAATTTTCGGTACCGCGAATTTTTAAATTTCTAAACATCGGAAATTTTCAATATTCACACCATTGTATAGGGAAAAATGTACTTTTAAGTGCAATGTATTCAAAAGCTGTATCTCAATTTATTTATTAATTATTATTATTGCAGATTTTAATACTTCTTTGTCATTGTGGCAACAGAAGTATTAACCATTTCTGGATAATAAAAAAGGACAAATCGAAACACTAATAAAATTCGGACATCACAAGATTTCAGATATGCTTCAGATACTTCTATTCTAGATCAACAGTAACAACTATTTTCGAAATGGTTAACAAAAATATGTTATAAAATTTTAACAGTTTTAAATAGAAAAAAAAACTAAAGTAAAAAAAAAGGCACAACACCTGCAAGAATGATATACTACGAAAGTTATTTTCAAAATATAGTGGTGTGGTTGTAATATAAAAACAGTCGTCTGTGGCAGTCTTGTGAATATTCACTGAATGCAATTATAACCCAGTGGCAAATCATGTATGGCATAAGTAAGAACTGGCGGACGATAAGGTTTAAATACATCTTCATAATTACTGTTAATCCAATGAAAGTTTTGCACTGCAACATATTAGTTTAGTAACTGTTCTGTTCTTCAACACTAAATCTTTTAATTGTATTCCCACATACACATACATTCAAAATGCGTCAATGCATAAAATAAAGCAGATTCTCTTTTATTACAACTAGAAACGCAGCACAGATTCGAGATATTCATTTCGAAACAAGGGCAATTCTGAGACAAAATACGCTGAAAATGCAATAACTGGCCCTACAAAATTTCATTTTCAAGAACACCGAATGTTATCTAAAACCTTCTTCAGCCATTTTGAGGATATTTATTTTTCCTTCCACGATTTCCATGTTTTTTATACCAAGAATGTTTTAGAATTTGCTTCTGCATAAACTGATCGGAACAGGATAATATAGCGCTTTTAGAACCATTATTTAGGTATATTGTACTTTTTAAATTCGAAATATGTTCAACTGAATTAAATGTAATGATACGAAAGGAACTTTTGAAAATACCTTGTTGTTATATACTGCCTTTTCCTTACACAGTTGTGCATTTTTAAGAATATGAGTATGTGTTTTGTGGACCAGAATTTTTGTAAGCTTAAAATGTTTATGTATTTTCGCGAATTCTTAATGGAAAAATTAAATAGAATTTAGAACTATTTCACTGTAAACTTTTACAATATATAAATACCCATATATCAAATAAAGTTGCAGCCGACCGTTATCACCAATTGCAGAATGACAGAAATAAAATATTTTAATTTAGTTTATTTTATAGGGTAAAGTAAAAACTTACAACAAAGGCTAATATTTTATTAAGTTACAGAAATACATGCATTTGCTACTTCCAGGTACCCACTATTTATAAAACGCTGATTCTCTATCGACGAACTATTTTAAATTTTAGATTCCCTTTCATAGTTTTATTGAATCTCCAAATAAAATATAGTATACATTTTTCATCCTTAAGTAATTTGATTTTTCTTTGCCTTGTTTCTTTCAGCCAATGTTTAATATTTCTTTGCGAATCGGGCTTAAAAGTTAGCGTCAGATAAAGGTTAAATACATAATCATTAATACTGTTAATGCAATGAAAGTTTTGCACTGCAAAATATGAGTTTAATAATTGTTCTTGTCTTCAATAAGATACCTTTTAATGGTGTTTTTGCATTTACATTCACTCTTGCTACAGCATTGCATAAAATAAAACAGGCTATTTTTTATTACGAATAGAAACGCAGCACAGATTCGAGATATTCAATTCGAAATAAGGGCAATTCTGAGACAAAATATGCTCAAAATGCAATAACTGGCCAAACAAAATTTCATTTTCGGGAACGCCGAACGTTATCTAAAACCTTTTTCCGCCTTCTTGAGGATATGTATTTTTCCTTCCATGATTTCGATGTTTTTTTTTCGAAGAACACTTTAGAATTCGCCTCAGCATAAACAGGTAGGAATGTGATGCTAAAAGCGTTGTTAGAACCATTATTTAAGTTTATTGTACTTTTTAAATTCGAAGTATTTTCAATTGAATTAAATGTGTAATGGTCTTTTGAAGTTATATTTTTGTTATGTACTGCCTTTTCATTACGCTGTTGTGCGTTTTTAGAAATATGAGAACGTATTTTGTGAAACAGAACGTTTGTAAGCTTAAAATGTTTATGTATTTTCCCGAAATCTTAATGAAAAAATTAAATGGAATTTAGAACTATTTTACTGTGCACTTTTGCAATATATAAATATCCATTCACCAAATAAAATTGTACACGAACGTTATCATACATTGAAGAATAGCAGAAATAAAATATTTTTTTTGATACAGAAAAATAAAGAATGACAAAAAAGACTTATTTTTTATTAACCAATGGAATGAAATTCCTGTTCTAGTTTTATGTACTTACTATTTATAAAACGCTGATTCTCTATTGACATACTATTTTAAATTTTAGATTTCCTTTCAGAGTTTTGTTGACTCTCCAAATAAAATATATTGTACATTTTTCATCATTGATTAATTTGATTGTTTTATCTTGTTTCTTTTAGCCAGTGATTTAAATTTCGTGGACAATCAATCTTAACCAATTAAGTGATCAATGTTTTTGAAAAAAATCTTTCAAATAATGTCGATTTTTTATTCTTTTACAGAATTTTTAATCTTTTATCACTGGTTTTTCAAAACAGACATTTTTACTTAAATGAATCAGAAAAATTCACGGATTAAATGATACAAAATTTACAATGAAATTTTACTGGTGAGAATAATGAATTATGACTAGAGTATGGATGCCCATAATTGGAACATTGAAATCGCGATTGGCGTACCCCGTTGCCCTTACGACGTACAGGCAAACAGGGAAGTCTTTATAAAGCTAGCGTCAGATAAAGCTTAAGTACGTCCACATAACTTCTGTAAATGCAGTAAATGTTTTTTGATGTAGAATACGTGTTTAATTATTGTTTTTTTCTTTACCAGGAAACTTTTTAATGGTGCTTTTAGGTAGATTTCGTAAGAAATACTACCTATTGCAATCGCACCAGTTTATATATATATATATCTATTTATCTATCTATATATATATATATCTCACTTTTTTATGGACACGATAACTTCTATAATTCTTCAGCAATCTCCACCAAACTTGTACATAAAATCAAAGGGGATAAAATCTTGGCTAAGTTCGTTAATGGGCAAAATTGGACCAAGGGGGTCGGAATAGGGGGCGTTTTTGTGAAAACCGAAAAAACGCCATAACTTCTTAATTAAAGTAGATATCGAATCGGTTTAAAGTTTATATTACTTCTTAAAAATGGGCCAAAAGTATATGCATGACGGATTTTTGATAAATTTAGAAGTGGGCTCAAGGGGCGAAAAAAACAGGGATTTTGAGAGAAAAAAATTCATAACTTCGTCAATTTTCAAGATATTAAGTCCAACTAAATTTTTTGTAAATGTTCTTAAAATTATCTAAAACTTTTGTATTTACAAGTTTTTGATAGGACGAACTTTTACCGATGAAAAAAAATTAAAAACTAAAAGAAAAAGGGCGCTGAAAAAAGAGAAAAATCCATAACTCCGTCAATTTTTAAGATATCAAATCTGATTAAATTTATATTACATCTTCTCAAAAATATCTACAACTTTTATACTGACAAGTTTTTCATAGGACCAATTCGTATAGCAAAAAGAAATTAAACAAAAATAGGAGTTGGAGAAAAAACCTCAAATCCAAACTGCTTATATTCTGACTCATTTTTAAATTCATTTTTGATTTTAAACGCATCCAAATGGTAGATTCTCTTATTTAGAAATTGTATAAAGTGATGCATTGGTCAATTTTCTGATAAAGACAGAATATATTTCAAAAAAGGCTACCAAAAAGGGTATTTTGAACAGAATTTCCGAAAGTACTGAAAATTGAAGGAAGTATTCAAATAAGAAATTGTGTTTTTTTCTGACTCGTTTTTAAATCCATTTTCGTTCTCAAACGCATCCAATTTACAGATCCTCTTATTTAGGAAATATATAATGTGATGCATTGGTCAGTTTTTTGATAAAGACGGAATATATTTCAAAAAAGGCTACCAAAAATGGTATTTTGAACAGAATTTTCTGAAATCATCGTGACAGAAAATTTAAGGAAGTTTTCACATAGCAAATTGCGTTTTTTATGACTCGTTTTAAAATCCATTTTCGCTCTTAAACGCATCCAATTTACAGATCCTCTTATTTAGAAACTATATACTGTGACGTATTGGCCAGTTTTTTGATAAAGATAGAATATATTTTTTAAAATGCTGTCAAAGTGAGTATTTCGCACAAAATTTGCCGAAGCAATAATGATTATAGAATTAAGGATGTATTCAAACAACAAATCGGTTATTTTATGACTCATTTTTAAATTCAAATTTTTTCTCAAATGCATTCAACTGACAGTTTTTTGTTATTTAGGAGCTGTATAATGTACTGTTTTGGTCGATTTTTTCAATAAATTCAGAATCTATTTCAAAATATGTTGTCAAAATGGGCATTTGAACTGAATTTTTCTTAAGATGATTCTGATAAAACCAGTTTTTTCAGAAAAATGAAATTAAAAATTTTTCATAAACGGCCAAATGAAGTTATTAAACTGGGTTTATCTCTAATCATATATATATATATATATATATATTGTTGAAATGAGCAATGCAATTTTCGAAATCTACCTCCGCCTATAGGCCCAGCCGACAGGGATTTTTGCATTTACATTCTCTGTTACTACGACATTGCATTAAAAAAAAGGAGAATAATTTTTTATCACAAACCAGAAATTTTCACAGATTCGAAATATTCAGTTCAAAACAAGTGCAAATCTGAGACATAACACCCTGAAAATGCAATAACTGGAACATCAAAATTTCATTTTCGGGAACACCTAACGCTATCTAAAACCTTTTTCAGCCATATTGAGGATATTTATTTTTCCCTCCATAACTTCGATGTATTTATTCAGAGAACATTTTAGAACTCTCCTTGGTATAAACAGTTAGGTACATGATCATGAAGCGCTATTAGAACCATTATTTAGGTATATTGTACTTTTTAAATTCAAAATATGTTCGATTGAATTAAACGTAATGATACGAAAGGAACTCTTGAAGATAACTTATTGTTATGTACTGCCTTTTCCTTACGCTGTTGTGCATTTTTAGGAATTTGAGTATGTGTTTTGTGGAACAGAAGTTTTGTAGTCTTAAGAAGTTTACGTATTTACCCGAATTATTAATCGATAAATAAAATGGAATTTAGAACTATTTTACTGTAGATTTTTACATGCAGGATTCATCAAATAAATTTATAGACGAATGTTACCAAAAATGAAGAATAGCAGAAATAAAATAATATATATATTTTTTATTTTACACGGAAAATTGAAACATGATAAGGAAGACTTATATATTAACTAATGAGAAAATATGCGTTTTCAACTTTTATTTGCGCATTATTCATAAAATGCTGAATCTCTATTTATATAACATTTTAAATTTTAGTTTCAGTTATTTCCATTCGTAGATTTATTGACATTACAAATAAAATATATTATACATTTTTCATACTTGAGTAATTTGATTTTTTTCTGATCTTTTTCATTTGATCATTTTTCTTTTAACAATGACTAAAATTTCTTGGGGAATCAAGCTTAAAATGCTAACGTCAAATAAAGATTAAGTACATCATCATATCTACTGTTAGTGCAGTAAATGTTTTGCTATGTCAGCATACATGTTTAATAATTGTTCTTTTCTCCATTGGAAAAACTTTCAAGGATGTTTTCGCATTTGCTTTCATTCTTATTTCGGCATTACATAAAATAAAGCAGATTCATTTTTATCACAAATGGAAACGTAGCACAGATTTGAAATATTCATTTCGAAACAAGGGCAATTTTGAGACATAATACGCTGAAAATGTAATAACTGGTCCCACAAAATTCCATTTTCGAGAACACCGAACGTTATCCAAAATCTTTTTCTGCCTTCTTGAGGATATTTATTTTTCCTTCCATGATTTCGACGTTTTTATTCCAAGAACACTTTGCAATTTGCCACAGCATAAACAAATAGTAACATGATGATAAAGCGCTGCAAGGACCATTATTTAAGTATATTATACTTCTTAGATACGAAATACGTACGATTGAATTAAATGTAATGATACGAAAAGAGCTCTTGAAGATAAGTTGTTTTTATGTTCTGCCTTTCCTTACGTTGTTGTGCATTTTTAGGAATTTGAGTATGTGTTTTGTTGAATGGGAGTTTTGTAAGCTTAAGGGGACAAGGGACCTTTAAAATCCTTTTTTTTAATTTTTAAAATTGTACTTTAAATTTTATTCAGGGGTACATTATATGCATTATAAAATATATTTCCTTCTATAGTAAAAAAAAACTAGCCTTAAAAGGAATGACTCCTGGAATGATGCTGATGTGGAAGATTTCCGGAAATAACGAATCCGGGTTGTCCACTCCTTCCATGAGTCGAATAGACCAATCAGGAAAGGACTCCGTCTATGCATCGCCGTATGGGTTACCATAAAGAGAGGAAAGGTTACCATCGCCAACAATCGCCAAGTTTATCGCCAACTTGGCGGTATATCGCCAAATTTGGCGACCAAAATTAGTTGTCAAAAGTGACGCCAACTTGGCGATAACTGTAATATTTCGCCAAATTTTTAATTTCTTTACAACACCAGTCGTTTGATACATCATTTGAGAGGTTTGCAACTGCTTATTCATATAATGGATGTCTTGTGTGTTATCCCCCATTCTGCTCCCCAGGGGGGACACATTTTTAATTTCTTTACAACACCAGTCGTGTTACACAAGATTTGAAAGGTCTGCAACTGCTTATTCATATTATGGATGTCTTGTGTGTCACCCCCACACTCTGCTCTCCCCAGGGGGGGGGGCACATTTTTAATTTCTTTACAACACCAGTTGTGTGACACATCATTTGAAAGGTCTGCAACTGCTTATTGATATTATGGATGTGTTGTGTGTCATCCCCCACTCTGCCCCCCGGGGGGGGCAGATTTTTAATTTCTTTACAACACCAATTGTGTGACACACCATTTGAGAGGTCTGCAACTGCTTATTCATATTATGGATATCTTGTGTGTAACCCCCCCCCCCCTCTGCCCTCAGAGTGGGCTCATTTTGTAATTTCTTTAGAACACAAATTGTGTGACACATCATTTGAAAGGTCTGCAACTGTTTATTCATTTTATGGATGTATTGTGTGTCACCCCCACTCTGACCCCCCAGGGGGGCACATTTTTAATTTCTTTACAACACCAGACGTGTCACACATCATTTGAGAGGTCTGCAGCTGCTTATTCATATTATGGATGTCTTTTTTGTCGCCTCCCACTCTGCCCCCCAGGGGGCACATTTTTAATTTCTTTACAACACCAGTCGTGTGACACATCATTTGAAAGGTCTACAACTGCTTATTCATACCATGGGGTATTGGTGAGCGCAGCAAGCAGGGGTAGCCAATAATTTGGAATCGCGAAGCGATTACGCGGGGGGTTGGCGAGCATAGCGAGCAGGGGGGCGGGGCCCCCCTAGTATTACAAAAAAAATGTAAAAAAAAAAAAAAAAAAAAAAAAAATTAAAAAAAATAGGGAAATTTCTGTAATATTTTACATTTAACGAGAAATTTTCCAAGTGTCCCATGCGCATTCCATATCAATTAAAATCTCCAATATTATTTACACAAGTTTGATTTACATATATAAATAAAACTGTGCATTGAATTTCATATATCTCAATATAAAGGTAAGAAAAAAAATATTTTCTAAATTTTTCTGAAATTTTGAGCATTTTTTAACCTTTTTTTACAATTAACTACCAATAACTTTTACAATTATTTTTATTTTCAAAAAACCATGCACAGTTTTATGACATATAATGTGATGAATAACTACAAAAAATTTCAAAGCATTCAGGGAAAAAATAATGCGCATTCAGCATTTTGAAAAGTTCGCATTAAACCTAAAATATTACAAAAAATTTAATATTTTTCTCCCCCCAATTTTTTTTTACATTTTTTGTGATAAATATGTGCTATAATGCATAAAATGTATACTTCAATAACATTTAAAGTGCAATTTTAAAAATACAAAAAAAATGATTTTAAAGGTTCCTTGTCCCCTTAAAATGTTAAAATACTTTTTCCGAATTCTTAATAGAAAAATTTAATTTAATTTAGAACTATTTTACTGTAATCTTTTACATACAGGATTCATCAAATAAAGTTATAGACGAATATTATCAACAAATGAGGAATAGCAGAAATAAAATAAAATATTTTATTTTATTTTACAAGGAAAAGTAAAACATGATAAAGAAGACTTATATTTTATTAACTAACGGGAAAATATGCATTTTCCACTTTTACATGCGCATTATTCATAAAATGCTGATTCTCTATTTATATACCATTTTAAATTTTAGATTTGAATCATTTCCTTTTATAGATTTATTGACTTTCCAAATAAAATGTATTCTACATTTTTCATTCTTGACCAATTTGATTTTTTTTAATCTTTTTTTTTAACCAATGAATAAAATTTCGTGGCGATTCAGGCTTAAAAAGATAACGTCATATAAAGATTAAGTACATCATCATAACTACTGTTAGTACAGTAAATGTTATGTGATGCCAGCATACGTGTTTAATAATTGTTCTTTTCTTCATCGGAAAACCTTTTAAATGTCTTTTCGTATTTGCATTCACTCTTATTGTGGCATTACATAAAATAAAGCAGATTCATTTTTATCACAAATAGAAACGTAGCACAGATTTGAAATATTCCGTTCAAAACAAGGACAATTGTTGGACATAATACGCTGAAAATGTAATAACTGGTCCCACAAAATTCCATTTTCGAGAATACCGAACGTTATCAAAAACCCTTTTCTGCCTTCTGGAGGATATTTATTTTTATTTAAATGATTTCGATGTTTTTATTCCGAGAACATTTTAGAATTTACCTCAGCGTAAACAAATAATAACATGATGATAAAACGCTGCAAGAACCATTTTTTAAGTATATTGCACTTTTTAGGTACGAAATACGTACGATTGAATTAAATGTAATGATACGAAAAGAGCTTTTGTAGATACCTTGTTTTTATGTACTGCCTTTTCCTTACGTTGTTGTGCATTTTTAGGAATTTGAGTATGTCTTTTGTTGAATGGAAGTTTTGTAAGCTTAAAATGTTAAAATATTTTTCCGAATTCTTAATGGAAAAATTAAATTTAATTTAGAGCTGTGTTAAGGTAAATTTTTACATACAGGATTCATCAAATAAAGTTATAGACGAATGTTACCAACAAATGAAGAATAGCAGAAATAAAATAAAACATTTTATTTTATATCACATGGAAAAATATAACATGATAAAGAAGACTTATATTTTATTAACTAACGGAGAAATATGCATTTTCAACGTTTACTTGCACATTATTCATAAAATGCTGATTTTCTATTTGTATTCTATTTTAAATTTTAGATTTGAGTTATTTCCTTTCACAGATTTATTGACTTTCTGAATAAAATCTATTATACATTTCACATCCTTGAATAATTCGAGTTTTTAAATCTTTTTTTTTTAGCGTATGACTAAAATTTCGTAGGGAAACAAGCTTAAAAAGCTGGCGTCAGACGATGGTTAATCCATAGCTGCCCACTTTTAAGCATTTTTGTTACAACTAAATTACAGAGAGATTTTCCATTTGTTTAACCATAGAATTTCGACAATTCAGTCAGACAATATTTACTATAAATTTTTTGTGGTAGGAAAAATACTTAAGTGTTGGCAGCTATGGTTAAACACATCATCATAACTACTGTTAGTGCAGTAAATGTTTTGTTATGCCAGCATACATGTTTAATAATTGTTCTTTTCTTCATTGGAAAACCTTTTAAGGATGTTTTCGCATTTGCATTCACTCTTATTGTGGCATTGCATAAAATAAAGCAGAATCATTTGTATCACAAATAGAAACGTAGCGCAGATTTGAAATATTCAGTTCGAAACAAGAGCAATTCTGGGACGTAATACGCTGAAAATGTAATACCTAGCCCAACAAAATTACATTCATGAGAACACTGAATGTTATCCAGAACTCTTTTCTGACTTATTGAGGATATTTATTTTTCCTTCCATGATTTTCATGTTTTTATTCCGAGAACATTTTAGAATTTGATTCAGCATAATCTGATAGGAATAGGATGATAAAAACACGGTAATAACCATTATTTAAGTATATTGTACTTATTAGATTCGAAAGACGTACGATTGAATTAAACGTAATGATACGAAAAGAACTTTTGAAGATACCTTGTTTTTAGGTACTCCCTTTTCGTTACGCTGTTGCGCATTTTTTGAAATTTAAAAATGTGTTTTGTTGAATAGAAGTTTTCTAATCTTAAAATATTTAAATGTTTTGTCGAAATCTAATGGAAAAATTAAATGGAATTTAGAACTGTTTTACTGTAAACTTTTACAAATAGGATACTTCAAATAAAGTTGTAGACGAATGTTATCAATAATTGAAGAATAGCGGAAATGAAAAAAATATTTTATTTTATTTTATAATGGAAAGCAAAGAACATGATAAGGAAGACTTATATTTTAACTAAAGGGAAAATATTCATTTTCAACTTTTACTTGCGCATTTTTCATAAAATGCTGATACTCCATTTGTATGCGATTTTAAATTTCAGATTTGAGTTATTTACTTTCATAATATTTAGTGATTTTCCAAATAAAATATATTGTACATTTTTCATCCTTGACAAATAAGATTTTTTTAATCTTTTTTCTTTTAGTGAATCACTAAAATTTTGTGGTGAATCAAGCTTAAAAATCTAATTTCAGATAAAGTCTAAGTGCATCATCATAATTACTCTCAATGTTTTGTGATGCCAACATATGTGTTTAATAATTGTTTTTTTCTTCACCAGAAAAACTTTTAAGGGTGTTTTCACATTTGCATTCACTCTTATTGTGGCATTGCATAAAATAAAGCAGATTCATTTGTATCACAAATAGAAACGTAGCATAGATTTGAAATATTCAGTTCGTAACTAGGGCATTTCTAGGACATAATACGCTGAAAATGTAATAACTGTCCCAACAAAATTCCATTTTCGAGAATACCGAACGTTATCAAAAACCTTTTTCTGCCTTCTGGAGAATATTTATTTTTATTTATTATTTAAATGATTTCGATGTTTTTATTCCGAGAAAATTTTAGAATTCGCCTAGGCATAAACAAATAGAAACATGATGATAAAGCACTGTAAGAACCATTATTTAAGTATATTATACATTTTAGATAGGAAATACGTAAGATTGAGGTAAATGTAATGATACGAAAAGAACTTTTGAAGATACTTTGTTGTTATGTACTGCCTTTTCTTTACGTTGTTTTGCATTTTTAGGAATTTGAATATATGTTTTGTTGAATGGAAGTTTTGTAAGCTTAAAATGTTAAAATAGTTTTCCGGATTCTTATTGGAAAAATTAAATTTAATTTAGAACTATTTTACTGTAATCTTTTACATACAGGATTCATCAAAAAAGTTATAGACGAATGTTACCAGCAAATGAGGAATAGCGGAAATGAAATCAAATATTTTATTTTATTTTACAAGAAAAAATAAAACATGATAAAGAAAAGACATATTTATTAACTAATGGAGAAATATCATTTTCAACTTTTACTTGCACATTATTCATAAAATGCTGATTCACTATTTAAATACTATTTTAAATTTTAGATTTGAGTTATTTCCTTTCATAGATTTATTGACTTTCCGAATAAAATACATTATACAATTTTCATACTTGAATAAATTGATTTTTTTAAAAATCTTTTTTCTTTTAACAATGACTAAAATTTCTTGGTGAATCAAGCTTAAAATGCTAACGTCAGATAAAGATTAAATACATCACCAAAACTATTGTTAGTGCTGTAAATGTTTTGTTATGTCAGCATACATGTTTAATAAATGTTTTTTGCTTCATCGGAAAACATTTTAAGGATGTTTTCAAATTTGCATTCACTCTTATTGTGGCATTACATAAAATAAAACAGATTCATTTTTATCCCAAATAGAAACGTAGCACAGATTTAAAATATTCAGTTCGGAACAAGGGCAATTCTGGGACATAATAAGCTGAAAATGTAATAACTAGTCCAACAAAATTCTATTTTCGAGAACACTGAACGTTATATAGAACCTTTTTCTGCCTTTTTGAGGATGGTTTTTTTTCCTTCCATGATTTCGATGTTTTTATTCCGAGAACATTTTAGAATTCGCTTCAGCATAAACAAATAGTATTATGATGTTAAAGCGCTGCAAGAACTATTATTTAAGTACATTAAACTTTTTAGATTCGAAATACGTGCGATTGAATTAAATGTACTGATACGAAAAGAACTTTTGAAGATACCTTTTTATTAAAGTACTGCCTTTTATTTATGCTGTTTAAAAAAATTGAGAATGTCTTTTCTTGAATATAAGTTTTGTAAGCTTAAAATGTTTAAATATTTTTCCGAATTCTAATGGAAAAATTAATTGGAATTTAGAACTATTTTCTGTAAACTTTTACAAATAGGATACAACAAATAAAGTTGTAAACGAATGTTATCAACTATTCAAAAATAATTGAAATAAAATATTTTATTTTATTTTATACGAAAAAATAAAAAATGATAAAGAAGATTATATTTTATTAATTAACGGAAAAATATATGCGTTTTCTTATTTTATATACATGCTGCTTTTAAAATGTTGATTGTTTATTGAAGTATAATTTTAAATTTTAGACTTGAGGTTATTTTCTTCCATAGTTTTATAGTCTCTTCAAATAAGACGTATTGTACACATTTCATTCTTGACTAATTTGATTTTTTTATCATGTTTCTTCCGGGGAACGACTTAAATTTTCTATCTATATCAATTTATTTGTATTTCCGTGTTGCCGAGTACAGTATTTTTATTAAAGTGTATGAGACAATATAAAGAATGTTATACTTGAATGGAATTAATCCTTATTTTATGAAAGAAATGTGAAAAATTGACATGCATGGATAGAGAACAGTGATGAAATTGATAAGAAATACAGTCGAGTCTCTCTATAACCAAACTCCATCCAACGAAGTTCTCTATTTAACGAGTTTTTTATAGGAGCGGTTAATTTTTTTTCATGATTACATTAAAAATAATCTCCATATAGCGAAATATATATCTCCATTTAACGAATTTGTTCGAAAACGTTCTAATCATAAGTTTAGAAAACACTTCAAATTATTTGCAGAATATTTATTTTTTTCGTTGATTTCTGGTTTATATTTCATAACTACATTCCTCAACCTTATTCCTCAAAAAGGCATTCAGCTCCCCTCTCCCCAAGAAAAACATGTTTTTGCATGGTTACACTTGACTTTGTTTTAGCCAAGATGAGCATGCGTTCTTGGAAAAGATTGAAACTTTTGCTTAATAGTTGGACGATTTGCAATTATCACAAAGCATCCTAAAATATAAAACTATTCCATTATTGCCTTTAAAATGGTGTTTGTTTCTTAGTTTGGATAGTAAGGCAGGAATAAGGGGGGATTGCAGAAAAGGTTGTTTTTCAGCAGGTTTTCATCCACCTAAATTAACTCTCATTACACTTATATTTTAGCGAGGATGTTTGTTGTTTGTGACGACTCGGAGCATTTTTTTTGTGTGTGTAAGATCATTTGAATGAAGAATTGTTACTAAGTATCATCTTTGCTGGTGTTGTCTTCTACTGCATTTGTATAAAATCGTTTCTAGTTTAAACACAACTCTCTCTGATAAAGTAATAATTTTGAAAATAATCAATAAGACAGTGAGGGGAAAAAAAAAACAAAGTGACGAAGATGTTTAAGATTCTGAAACAAAACCCGTTAAATATTTCAAAAACTTAATTAAACACCTCAAAAACAAATCTGTTTCAAAATTTAAGCATTAAAGGAAAATTTTTTGCCGTTCTCTATTCCACGAATTTTTCTATATAACGAATTTTTTGTCTGGACGATGGATTTCGTTATACAGAGACTCGACTGTATATACTTGTAGTTATATTAATTTCTTCTCGATTATGAAACTCTCATATCTTATATGAAAAAAGTTCCCCTCTTGAAGAAAATAAAAATTGAACACAGATATATATATACAGTTGAGTCTCTATATAACGAAAGCCATCGTTCCAGTAAAAAATTCGTTATATGGAGAAATTCGATGTATAGAGAGTGATGTTAAAAATCGTATTTAATATGTAAATTTTGAACAAATGTTACTTTTGATCTTTTTAATTAAGAATTTGAAATGTTTAAAAGTAAATATTAACCCAACATTTTATTTCTTAATTTTTTAAGCAGTTTCAAAAAGGAAAAAAAAAGGCTCAAATTTTAGCTAGGAATGAAAAATTGTAGTTAATATTTTTCTCCATTTGAAGGCCTCTCTTATGTGCCTTTCATTGATTCCTCTCTTATACGTGTAACAATCCAATTGAGTCTGTTTTGAGAAGGATGTTGAAAGGTTTGTGGGAGGTCGGATGAATTCGTCGGATTTAAAGAACAAGGAGAGAAGTAATATGTAAAAAAAAACTTCAGCACTGAACGATAAATCAAAAATAAGTGATGGAAAATTGATTCCATATGATTTCGAAGCTTTTTTAAAACTGAATAAATTAAGATCAATTTATGAAAAAATTCGTTATATAGAGATAGATATTTCGCTATATAGAGACTGTTTTTAATGTAATCATGCGAAAAGGGGACCATTCCTACTAAAAATTCGTTATATAGTGAAATTCGATGTATGGAGTTTCGTTATAGGGAGACTCGACTGTATTTAATAAATAATACTTTTGGCAATTTTGCAATTGAATTTCGCTTCCACATGTTTCATTTTTCTAAGCTACAATTAGAAAAAGTTCTATATTCAAAAAGTTGTAACTATTGCAGATAAATAAAAAAATCTTTTAATAAAATGTAATTTGCTGATTTTAATAAAAAAGTATCAGAAATATTTTAGTTTAAAGTGCTAAATTATCGGATTAAAACACACATAAGCAGACACAATTGAAATTATTCATTAAATACGGTAAATATAATCGGTAAATATAATAATAAAAGGTGTTTGTTAAAAGTTAATTAATATTTTGCTCTCAATTTACTTTGGAGAAATGTAAAAATTTGGCCTTTACTCAAATTGATTGGTTTGTTGCAAAAAATGACTGATAGCTAACAACTGAACTGTAAGAATGCAGCTGCAATGTTACATTTGCAGCAATGTACCTCCGGCATATTTCAGATGTGTATATTGCTGGGACGATTACTGTTTCTAAACCAATAGGAGACCGTCATTATCTCGGTCAAGTACACGCCCACACAGTTTGATTGACAGGAACTCGTGGACAATTGATCGTGTGTGTTTATTATTTATTTGTACTCGGATTGTTTGAATTTGTACTCGGTAATTAAAAATTAAAGGTACGAAAGAATTTTTTTTTTCAAAATGACTGAATTTTATTTACTTCAATTAGAAATTATACTTCCTCTGATCCTGAAATAAATAAATAAATAAATAAATAAAAATTAAAGTAAGAATTTTGCTTATACGGATATTTTCGCAGAATACTTTTTTTCCCATTTGTTTAATATATATATAAATCATTTTGGAACGATATTTAGAATATTAAAAGGGTTTGAAATATTTTTTTATAAAATGTCTTATTTATTAATAAAAGACAGCCTCCAATAATTTAAAAAAAAAAAAATCACCAACGGACTCTCGGCCCGCGATGGACTCGAACCCATATCCTCCGGTTTCAAGCTCGACGCTCTAACCATTCAGCCAGTCAGCTCACTTTCATCCGCAACAGATTATCGTTATAATTAGCACCGTCAATTGTCCACGAGTTCCTGTCAATCAAACTGTGTGGGCGTGTACTTGACCGTGATAATGACGCTCTCCTATTGGTTTAGAAACAGTAATCGTCCCAGCAATATACACATCTGAAATATGCGTACCTCCGTTAGATCCGAAACTATCCACTCGCCGCTCTTTATATCGCGACTAAACTATATAGCCAAATATCAACCAGCCGTTTCTTTCACATTTTTTGTCAATTATTCTAACTTTTAAATCGTCTGATCCGCATTACTCTATGTTCATTATCATGTTATCAAAACATCACACTTTATGAGATCTCTTTTATCAGAAAATCTGGTAACTCTTTGTAAAATTCCTGATACAGAATAAGGAAATCTATTGTATTAAATTTAAATTTAATTTAAAACCGCTTTCCTGAATAGCCCTACTACCTATACTACGAATGGGCAAATAATTTCAAATCATCGCGATTTATATTTCTCACCAATGAATTTTGATTGTAAATTTTCTGTTTCCTAATTCGAGGATTTTTCAGATTCAACTTAATAAAAATTTCTGCTTTCCGGTGATGAAAGATAAAAATTTCTGTAAAAAATGCATAAAAATAGACATTGTTTCAATGTTTTTTTTTTTTTTTTTTTTTTTTTTTTTCAAAAATATTGATCAGTTAAGGGTTTGATGGAGAATTAAAATTACAGAAAAATGGCTACTAATTAAAAGTGTCTATAGGCTACTAACTAGTAACTAAAATTTTCTGTATTCCTTGCGACGTTTTTAACAACATATATGGTTTATTTAAGGGGGCTCAGTGGTTGAAAACTTTTCAAAAAATTGATTTTTTTTATGATCTAATTTGATTGTTCATTTAATTCTTAACTCAATGAAAAAAAACCGCATAAAAATATTTGCATGTTTAACGGAGTTATAAGCAGTTATGTATCAACACTTTCATAGCCGCATCCATATAATTTCAACTTTAAGTCGCGTTTTCTCAAAACTTGATTTTTGATGACTAACACCAAGATTAAAAAAAAACTATTTGATAAAATTAATTTCTTTTTTTTTTTTTTTGCATGCATATAACATCATTATCTAGATTATGAAATTATATAGTTTAGATAGTTTAATATTTTGAGTATTTTTAATGGAAAAAAAGTTGTATTTTTGAGGTCTTTTTTAAATTTTCAACTTTGAGAGGTATTTTAATACTGTTTTTATTAAGTGATAGTTATATCCTTAATTCATAATCTAGATTATAATGTTATATGCATGCAAAAAAAAAAAAAAAAAAAAAAAAAAATAAGCCATTCTATCAAATAGTTTTTAGCTCACAGGCTATCATAGCCTGAGAGCTTATGTGCCCGTCCGTTCTGTATGTACGTTCGTATGTTCGTATGTTCGTGCGTAACGCGATAACTCATGATAAAAATATCCGATCCACTTGAAATTTTGTATGCAGGTATATCCTGACAAGGCGCTTCCCTGATTAGTTTTTGGAGTTCATTCGATATGTATAAGAGGGGGAACGGGGGGCTCATGCCCCCCGTTAGTTGATATAAATGGGATTTTCATGCAGAATTAAGTTTTCGTTCAAAATTTAGATTAGGATCATTCTGATGAGGCGATTCCGTGACTGTTATTAGGTGTTCATTGAATAAGTATAAATAGGGGGAACAGGGGTTCTAATGCCCCCCCCCCGTTAGTTGATATAAATGGGATTTTCATGCAGAATTAAGTTTTCGTTCAAAATTTAGATTAGGATCATTCTGATGAGGCAATTCCGTGACTGTTATTAGGTGTTCATTGAATAAGTATAAATAGGGGGAACAGGGGTTCTAATGCCCCCCCCCCCCCGTTAGTTGATATAAATGGGATTTTCATGCAGAATTAAGTTTTCGTTCAAAATTTAGATTAGGATCATTCTGATGAGGCAATTCCGTGACTGTTATTAGGTGTTCATTGAATAAGTATAAATAGGGGGAACAGGGGTTCTAATGCCCCCCCCCCCCGTTAGTTGATATAAATGGGATTTTCATGCAGAATTAAGTTTTCGTTCAAAATTTAGATTAGGATCATTCTGATGAGGCAATTCCGTGACTGTTATTAAGTGTTCATTGAATAAGTATAAATAGGGGGAACAGGGGTTCTAATGCCCCCCCCCTTAATTTATATAAATGGGTTTTTCAAGCAGAATTTTCAGTTTTCGTTCAAACCTCTGAATAATTTTGGAAGTTTAATGGTTAAGTATAAAAGAGGGGGATAACTCCTTTTAAATTATATAAATGCTAAATGGGTTTTTATTAAGAATTATCTCATTTGCTCTGAATTTTGGATATAGATTTTTTATATGATAAAGCATGTCTTTGATAGTATAGGAGGTTCAATGATTAAGTATAAAAAAAGAGGAAAGAGGAGAGTTGTTTCCCCTTCTTAATTTTTTTTTTTCGAACGGTATTAACCCTTGAAAATATAAGGCTTTAATGTAAAATTAGTATTTGTAGCCTGTGAGCTCAATGCCATCAGTTTAACTGGGCAGTATTCTTTTTTATTTTAATCTTGGTGTTAGTCGTCAAAAATTAAGTTTTGAGAAAACACGACTTAAAGTTGAAATTATATGGATGCGGCTATGTAAGTATCGATACATAAATGCTTATACCTCCGTTAAAAATGCCAATATTTTTATGCGGTTTTTTGCATTGAATTAAGAATTAATTGAATAATCAAACTAAATCATAAAAAAATCGATTTTTTTGAAAAGTTTTCAATTCCTGAGTCCCCTTAACCCTTTATGGCACAGTGGCCCCACTCCCGGGTAGACCTGATTTTAATTCCAAACCTGGCCAATCCAAATGACACCAATAATATTTTAATCAAATTTTGCTTTTACAATGAACGCTTAAATTACGCAATTTTTAATTTCTAAAAAATCCGTTTGTAAATTTGGGTGTCTGTCAATAACTTCTCATTATACGCACAAAATTTGTCTGTGCCGGAAAGGGTTAAATGCGCGCAAAATATCACTTTTTAGCTCAAAGGCTATCATAGCCTGAGAGCTTATGTGCCCGTCCGTTCTGTATGTACGTTCGTATGTTCGTTCGTGCGTAACGCGATAACTCATGATAAAAATATCGGATCCACTTGAAATTTTGTATATAGGTATATCCTGATAAGGCGCTTCCATGATTAGTTTTTGGAGTTCATTCGATATGTATAAGAGGGGGAACGGGGGGCTCATGCCCCCCCCCTTAATTGATATAAACGGGATTTTCATGCAGAATTAACAGTTTTCGTTCAAAATTTAGATATAGGATCATTCTGATGAGGCGGTTCCGTGACTGTTATTAGGTGTTGATTGAATAAGTATAAACAGGGGGAACAGGGGGCTCATGCCCCTCCCCTTAATTGATATAAACGGGATTTTCATGCAGAATTAACAGTTTTCGTTCAAAATTTAGATATAGGATCATTCTGATGAGGCGGTTCCGTGACTGTTATTAGGTGTTGATTGAATAAGTATAAACAGGGGGAACAGGGGGCTCATGCCCCTCCCCTTAATTGATATAAACGGGATTTTCATGCAGAATTAACAGTTTTCGTTCAAAATTTAGATATAGGATCATTCTGATGAGGCGATTCCGTGACTGTCATTAGGTGTTCATTAAATAAGTATAAACAGGGGGGAACGGGGGCTCATGCCCCTCCCCTTAATTGATATAAACGGGATTTTCATGCAGAATTAACAGTTTTCGTTCAAAATTTAGATATAGGATCATTCTGATGAGGCGATTCCGTGACTGTTATTAGGTGTTCATTGAATAAGTATAAACAGGGGGAACGGGGGGCTCATGCCCCCCCCCCTTAATTGATATAAACGGGATTTTCATGCAGAATTAACAGTTTTCGTTCAAAATTTAGATATAGGATCATTCTGACGAGGCGATTCCGTGACTGTTATTAGGTGTTGATTGAATAAGTATAAACAGGGGGAACAGGGGGCTCATGCCCCTCCCCTTAATAGATATAAACGGGATTTTCATGCAGAATTAACAGTTTTCGTTCAAAATTTAGATATAGGATCATTTTGATGAGGCGATTCCGTGACTGTCATTAGGTGTTCATTGAATAAGTATAAACAGGGGGAACGGGGGGCTCATGCCCCTCCCCTTAATTGATATAAACGGGATTTTCATGCAGAATTAACAGTTTTCGTTCAAAATTTAGATATAGGATCATTCTGATGAGGCGATTCCGTGACTGTTATTAGGTGTTCATTGAATAAGTATAAACAGGGGGAACGGGGGGCTCATGCCCCTCCCCTTAATTGATATAAACGGGATTTTCATGCAGAATTAAAAGTTTTCGTTCAAAATTTAGATATAGGATCATTCTGATGAGGCGATACCGTGGCTGTTATTAGGTGTTCATAGAATAAGTATAAACAAGGGGAACGGGGGGCTCATACCCCTCCCCTTAATTGATATAAACGGGATTTTCATGCAGAATTAACAGTTTTCGTTCAAAATTTAGATATAGGATCATTCTGATGAGGCGAGTCCATGGCTGTTATTAGGTGTTCATTGAATAAGTATAAACAGGGGGAACGGGGGTTCTAATGCCCCTCTCCTTAACTTGTATAAATGGATTTTTCAATCAGAATTGTCAGATTTCGTTCAAATCTCTGAATAGTTTTGGAAGTTTAATGGTTAAGTATAAAAGAGGAGAATAACTCCTCTTAAATTATATAAATGCTAAATGGGTTTTTATTAAGAATTGTTCGATTTGCTCTGAATTTTGGATATAGGTTTTTTAATATGATAAAGCATGTACTTGATAGTTTAGGAGGTTCAAGGATTAAGTATAAAAAAGGAGAAAGGGGAGAGCTGTTACCCCTTTTTATTTTTTTTCGAAAGGAGTTAACGAAAATACAAGGCTGTAATGTACAATTAGTATGCGTAGCCTGTGAGCTCAATGCCATCAGTTTAACTGGGCAATATTCTTTTTTATTTATGTTTAGACTCGTAGTTGTGAAAATATAGTGATTTTTTTTTTCGTTTAATTTAGCTATAATATATGAGTGGAGAGTAGTGTTCTCACTGACATTTAATCAACGTTAGTATTTTGGCTAATTTAAAATAAAAAACATTCGCCAAATAAAAAAGTGTTATAGCAAAATAGATTCGCTGTGTAGCACAGAAGAAAAAAAACCTTTAATCCTTTAATGTACCCACCTTTTTTTAATATGTTCCAAAATAACCCAAGTTTTTATAACTGCGACACCTATTGTTAATCTACTTTCAACTATCTGCTACAAATATATCAAAAAGTTGTATATATGCATATGTATGAAAAAGAAAACAAAGAAAAAGCAAAAATTGAGCACTAGCAATTTGGCGAATCTAATCGTTGTTTACTCGCCAAATGAAGAATTTATTCGCAATTTGGCGCAATAACGAGCGAAAGTGAGAACACTGGTGGAGAGGAGGCTCGCGTAAGGATAGAAATAAAAATTAGAATAAAACTATCATCAGTTATCTCCGCTGCTTTGTAATATAAATGTCAAGATTTACTATTTAAAGAAATATTGTGCAATTTCAGTATAAGCTTAAACAAGAACCTTTTATTTATCATTATATTAATTTCTTCGGGATTATACAATTCACATTTGAAATTTTTTTTTCTTCTATTCAGAAAATTTATACAAAATACAGATAAGAAATTTTAATTATATTTTTGACAATTTTATAATTAAATTTCGCTCCAATGATTTTTATTTTTCTAAATTAGAACTAGGAAATGTTAGGCAAAGATTTAAAGAAAAGAATATAATTTGCCAAGTTTAATAAAAGCGTATTACGAAGAAATAAAATTACGTTAGTAATATATTGGTTTAAAGCAGATTACTTTCAGAAAAATGTCACCCTATGCAAACATAAATCAAGTTATTCTTTAAATATGAATAGTCCGTTATTTTAAAACTAAAATAATATGTTTGTTAAAAAATAACTTAAATTAATGTTTCGCTGGAGTTTACTTTCCACTATCGTAAAAATTAATTACATATTTTCTATTTATTCAAACTCCTTCTGACGTTAACTCATAGAAAACGTTATTTATTAACCTTTAAGAATAATGCCATTCGGAGAAAAATTTAAAAACACTATCAATTTTTGGAAACAAATATTTACTTTATGATATTAAGTCGCATTCGAGGTGGAGCATTTAAGAACAAATGGAGATTTCTTTTTTTGTAAAGAAATGCAAAGCACATTTATTTATTTTTTTTTTTTTTTCATTTACAAAGCGGTGTCAGTAATTAGATAACATATGACATTTGTAAAGTCATTATCTTTCATGTGGTTTTTTTTTTTTTTTTTTTTTTTTTTGTTTTATTTAGTTAATTTTCAAAACTTGACATCTTAAAAAAAAAAAAAAAAAAGTCTTAATTGTTTAATCAATGAATGCGAATGACAAATATGCTTTACTGCTGACTATTGTTTTAGTGAAGCAAATTTATTTAAAATTTTGTTATGTTTTTTCCTAGTTGTATAGTTAAATATAGTTAAAAAAAACAAATTAATGTAATTAATTAATGCTACAAACAATTAAAAATTGCTATAAATCTTTTTCCCGAGCTATTTAATGACAAATTGTTTTTAAAGAATATTTTTAAAAAGTATCTGTTAAATATTAATATTAAAAATCTGCATTTATAAAAATAAAAATAAAGTATGCGGTTAAATAAATAAAAAAAAAATAATCAAATTCTAAGCCTTTCAAAATGCGGTCTATAATTCAAAACTGATTGCAAGTCCAATTTACCTAAATGTTATGAGTATATACTAAATGAAACACCGAAAAAATAAAATAAATGATTTTTTCCCCTTATTTATAATACACCTTTCAACGTTTGACGTCTGCCTGTTGTATCGTTGCTACAAACTTATGATAATTAAAAAATTGAATGAAAGTACACATATTTATTTTAACCCCTTTGCCACCAGAGCACTATCGTGAGCACTTAAAATTTTAATCGCTTACTACCAGTTTTTCATAATAAAAAATCTTTTGTAAAAGAATCGCGAAAATGCGTAGATAAAATAAGGTAAACTTTACGATAAAAAAAATATATAGTTAAAAAAAAAACTAAAAAACACGCTTTTTAAGTGTATCAAACTAAAAAATTAAAAATAATTCGTACTATAAGCTGAAAACGAAAATAGATGAAAAATACTATATTACTATAAAATCATTGTTATTATAGAAATCAATTAATAAGCAATAAATAAAATTATCGTGGAAAAAAAGCGTGAGGTGCTCCATCCACCATGCTCCATCTATCAGTTCTTAAGAAGCACCCCACGCTTTTTTTCCACGATAATTTTATTTATTGCTTATTAATTGATTTCTATAATAACAATGATTTTATAGTAATATAGTATTTTTCAACTATTTTCGTTTTCAGCTTATAGTACGAATTATTTTTCACTTTTTAGTTTGATATACTTAAAAAGCGTGTTTTTTAGTTTTTTTAAACTATATTTATTTTTCACTTTTTAGTTTGATTACTTTAAAAGCGTGGTTTTTAGTTTTTTTTAAGCTATATTTATATTTAATACAAAAATCAAATTAATCAATTGGATAGTTTCAGAGTAATTGGTGAACATACATAGAAAAAAAAAAATACATACGCGTCGAATTGATAACTTCCTCTTCCTTTTCTAAAGCCGGTTAAAAATAAACATTGTAATATGGAAATTTTTTTTTAAATTTTACATAGATGTAAATAATGTCAGGAGCCATGTTCAAACACACAATTTCTTTCGAAAAACAGAGCTTCAATCCGGCGCCTTAGACCGCTCGGCCATGCTGTCTACACTCCATTCAATGAACGTATTCAACACTTTTAATTAGCGAAAAATCACTAATTTTATTAGTTTTTGCCTAATTACTAAAAAAGTAAAAAACCAATTTCGATAAAACTGAAGTGGTACCAATTCGAGAGCATCGGCTTTCATTTAACACCAAAATCAAGTTAATCGGTTGCATGGTTTCGGAGTAATCGGTAAACATACATAAAATAAGGAGAGTTACAAACTCACAAACATACAGGTGAAGTTAATAAAAGCGTGGCAAAAATAGCTAGCGGAATTAAAGCAGGAATCGAACCACCTTAAGTGGCGGGTATTCCTGTCGCTTGGCTCGAAAAAGTTTTTATCCCTTAACTGATCAATATTTTTGAAAAAAAAAATCAAACAATTTCTATTCTTTTCATGTCTTTTACAGAATTTTTAATCTTTATTACCGGTATTAAAAAAAGAAACTTCTGTTTAATAGAATCAGATATCTGCTCAGATTAAACGATGCAAAATTTACAATAAAAATTTACTGGTAAGAATAATAAATTTTGATCAAATATGGATGCTTGTATGCGTTATGAGAAAATCTTGTTGACAAAAACACATTGCCCGTATAACGTACGGGGAAATCAGGGAAGCGGTTAAGGGAAAACACAACTTCAATGCCACAGCCACTAACATTAATTTTACTCTAACATTTTATATCCATTTATTTTATTTATCTAAATTTTATCCAAATATTTACATATACAGTCGAGTCTCTCTACAACGAAACTCCATACATCGAATTTCTCTATATAACGAATTTTTAGTAGGAACGGTCCACTTTTCCCATGATTACATTAAAAACAGTCTCTATAAAGCGAAATATCTAACTCAATATAACGAATTTTTTCATAATTTGGTCATAAAAAATAATTTTAAAAGCTTTGATAGCATTTTGAATCAATTTTCCATCACTTATTTTTGATTTATCGTCAGTGCTGAGTTTTATATATACAGTCGAGCCTCTATATAACGAAATCCATCGTTCCAGTAAAAAAATTCGTTGTATAGAGAAATTCGATGTATAGAGAATGATGTTAAAAATCGTATTTTATGTGTGAAATTTGAACAAATATTATTTCTGATCTTTTGAATTAAGAATTTGAAATGTTTAAAAGTAAATATAAAACTAACATTTTATTTATTAATTATTTAAGCTGTTTGAAAAAAGAGAATATACATTTGCTTGAAAGCTTAATGAAAATCAAATAAGAAAGACATGCATTAATTTCAGACGACGAAATCTGTGATTTTTTGTTGTTTTGATTTTAAAATTGTTACGCTCTCAAAAAAAAAACTTAAATTTTAGCAAGGAATGAAAAATTGCAGTTAACATTTGCCTCCATTTGAAGGCCTCTCTTATGTGCCTCTCATTAATTCCTCTCTTACATGTGTATCAATCAAATTGACTCTGTTTTGAGTAGGATGTGGAAAGGTGTGTGGGAAGTGGGATGAATTCGTTGAATTTAAAAAACTAGGAGAGAAGTAATATAAAGAAAAAACTCAGCACTGACGGTGAATCAAAAATAAATGATGGAAAATTGATTCTATATGATTTCGAAGCTTTTTAAAATTGAATAAATTAAGACCAATTTATGAAAAAATTTGTTATATGGAGATAGATATTTCGCTATATAGAGACTGTTTTAATGCAATTGTGCGAAAAGGGGACCGTTCCTACTAAAAATTCGTTATATAGAGAAATTCGATGTATGGAGTTTCGTTATAGAGAGACTCGACTGTATTTACATATACTTCAGTTTATGCATTTGATAAAACTGTGCAAGAAAGTCACACAACTCTGAAGTGTCTAAGTTTTTTAGCTCCCAAAAAATTCTTCTTTTGGAATAAATACTCCATTAACTCCTAAAATACTCGACCAGTTTCGATAAAATATTTTTTTTTTTGACGAGTAGAATATAAATATAAAATCATATGTGGCAGACAAGTACAGGGGTCGGAGTATATAGGGCAAAATTTATTGTTCTTTCCAGTATCTCTTATCAGAGATCTGCAAGAAATATTTTTATAAGATATCCAAAAGGAATATATCATGAAAATTTTTGATAAAATATTCTTGCAAGAACAATAAAATGTGTTCTATATGCTCTGACCTTGCATTAAAAAAAAGTAAAAAAAAAAAAAAAAAAAAAAAAAAGAAATCTGAAAAATGGAAAATTTCTGAAAATTTACCATTATTTTAAAATAAAGAGATTTAGTCACAGGAAAAAAGTGCCAAATGAAATTCTTCAGCATAATCCTGTGAATATGATTCTTAAATTTCTTCCGAATCGGTTCGGTAGTTCCGAGGAAGTGGATCTTAAATCTTGCATAATTCTTATAGGATTACACCCAGTCTTATCTTCCCTTAACCCCTTCGCGACAGGAGCCATTTTAGGTGCGTTTGTAATTATGTAAATACGTAACACCTATAGTGGTCGTCCGTCCGTCTGTTCGTCTGTCTGTCCGTCCGTCTGTCTGTGCGTCCGTCTGTCCGCATATAACAACGCAAAAACTACCCAACCGAATCGTTTGAAATTTAAAATGCATAATTATTACATAATTTTGTCGAGTCATTTCAAATTTTATGAAAATCGGATGCATAGATCAATTACAGGGGCAATGAAAAGTATTCCGTTACATTACAGTCAATAGGGAAAAATGTTTCAAATGCATTTTAATCGTTTGAAATTTAAAATACATAATTATTACATAATTTTATCGAGTTATTTCAAATTTTTTGATAATCGGGTGCATAGATGAATTACAGGGGCAATCAAAAGTATTCAATTACATTATAGTCAATGGGGAAAAAGTTTCACATGTATTTTATACGTTTGAAATTTAAAACACATAAATATTACGTAATTTTGTCGAGTTATTTCAAATTTTATGAAAATCGGATGCATAGATCAATTACAGGGACAATCAAAAGTATTCCATTACTTGATGGTCATTGGGGGAAAATGTTTCAAATGCATTTTAATGATGTTATACTCATTCGAACTTAATAAAATTTATATGCAACTATAAAGTACATATTATAATATACATTTTACATAATTTGTGGTGCAAAGAACATTTGTTATTGATTTACAAGGCCACACAAAAGTATTGCATTACATAATGGTATAGGGAGAACATTGTTTGATGAGCGTTTTAAGTGTATTTCACTGATATGAGAGTAATATTTTTAATATGAGAGTAATATTTTTAAAACTTCGTTATAGTACGAACGCACCTGATTTGCTACGCTTCATGTGCAATTTCCAACTTGTTTTTTTGTGAAACTATCTCCAGTTGCGACCTATCTTTAAAGCTATGAAAACTGTTGACTATTTGAAAAATATATGCTTTCTGCATTTTTTTTTTTTTTTTTGAAAAATTGGTTGAAAATTTTCCAAGTTTTTTTTTTTGCACTATTTATGTATTAACCTTTTCTCGATGGGAGCCCTTTACGAATTTTTTAATATTTTGTCACCGGATTTTTAAAACAGAAATTTGTGCCTTATTAAATCGAGAAAATGCCCCAACTAGATAAGCCAAATTTTACTGTATAATTTTACTGGTGGGGATAAACACTGATTCTTAAGCCTTTTTGAGGCACATATATGTGTCGCTCATCCCCAAGGGGTTAAACGGAATCGATTTTAGAAAACAACTTTTGGTAATTATTAGAGAAATTTATAAAAGCAATATTAAAAGAAAAAAAAAATATCAATAATGAGCAAAAACTGCTTTCGTTCTAGAAAGCTATAACAGTTTACAGGATCATATATTATTTTTTATTGCTTAAAAGTCTGAAATTTATATCCTTAAAGAGGAATTATAAAAAGTTTAGTAATTCTTATTTGGAAGTTTTTATTGGAAAATATCTCCGGAAGATAGTTTAAAACATTAATATGTCCACGCGTTAGTGTGATTTTGATACCATACAAACAATCTTAAAAAGCGGCATTTGATCTATAATTTGAACATTATAAGACTCATCATATTTTGTATCTGTCTCATTATTTTTACGACTCGTCGTAAATCAATCGAATTTTCCTTTTTAAAATGAAATTGTTAAAGTATTTTTAACACTGTTTTCACTTTAAAAAATGAATCAGCGTCTGAAACAGATCACTGTCAGAAAAAAAACATAAATAGGAACTATCAGTATTCTCCATTATACATTTTTTGTTGATTTTTTTATAAGCTAGAGCCACCGTACCCAGCCATTTTTTTCTTGCCGGCCTCAAACAATTATTTGGAGAATTAAGCGGGTAATAATATAATTAAAAAAGGATTATTAACCTTTGTGGTCGAGTGTCGGAAAATACCGGGTGTCCCAAAAATGACTGATGGATTTTAAAATTCAATAACTTGCAAACGGTGACAGCTATTTAAAAAATTTTTGCAGGAGGGTTATGTATAAAGTCAGGAGTTTTTTTACCGTAACTTTTGATTTTAGTTCGCATCTCAAACAATAGGTGGCGCTGACGGCGATTGAAGGACAGGTCGACGCTTCACTCAGCATTGATCACCTGGCCTTCAATCGCCGTCAGCGCCACCTATTGTTTAAGATGCGAACTAAAATAAAAAATTGCGGTAAAAAAAACTCCTGACATTAAACATAACCCTCCTGCAAAAATTTTTTAAATAGCTGTCACCGTTTGCAAGTTAATGAAATTTAAAATCCATCAGTCATTTTTGGGACACCCGGTAGCTGTGCAAGCAATATAAAATGATTCTTTTTCTATATTTACTCACACCACTATATTTTAAGTGAACATTATTTTAGTAAAATAAATTGCATTGTAAAAGTAAGAGTAAAAAAAGTGACAGCCGAATCAGTTCGCATAAGAGATGCGAGTAATACTTCAACCGCAAAGGGTTAAAGTTATAAGATAACATACATAATAAAATAAAGGCATGTCACTAACTTAATATTAGTAGGATTGGAATGAACATTTATCGCGGAAGAAATGTTAAAAAGAAATTTAAAACCACTATTACGAAACTATACATTTCATGGTAAATTTTTGTTGTTGAGTTTTAGAAATAACTCGCAAAGTTTGTATTCGAAATAATTTTGTAAAAAGATTTTGGTATATCTACTTTTTTTGTTACAGACAGACTGACGGACCAAACGGCCACTATAGATGACAATGTATTTATATAATTACAAAAGCACCCAAAAACGGCAATGAAACTCCATTAGATTTCTATACTTTTCTTCTATTTAGAGGCTTAACGCTGTAAAATTTTTAGAAAAATTGCAAAATACACAGCAAGATTTTTAGATGGACTTTTGGTTTTGCACAATCAAATTTATTCATCATATCACAGATTTCTAGAAAGATAATTATTGTTACAAAAAAAAAATCAAACATTTGTCTTATTTAATAGGCTAATATACATAAAAAATAGAAAATTGAAACAAACACACATAGATTTTTAGAGAAAATTTTGGTTTTGTCCATGAAATTTATTTATCATATCACGAGCTTCTAATAAGATAGATATACCTCCAAAAAATATTTTAATTTCCTACATTTGTCTTATTTAGAGAATAAATACATTTTAAAAAAATGGGAAATTTCAAAATATTCAGAAATGAACTTTTGGTTAAGCTCCATTAAATTTATACAACATATCACAAACTTTCTAATAAGATAAATATCGCTACATTATGGCAAGTAAGACATTTGCTTTATCTTTAAATAACTTTTGCCTTCATTTTATGGATTAAAGATTTATGTTCAGACGCATTTACGAAGCTATCTCTGGGGATCAGATGCGTTTTTTCCATTAGAAGTTAATCAGAAATCGTGTTCTATTTTCTTTTACTTTGTTTTTTTTTTCTCAAGGATAGTAATATATCACATTAGACATACGATAATAAAAACTGTTTCATCCATGTTAAAACTAGTATTTCAGCATTAAATATATTAAATAAAATCTCATACTAATTTGTCTTTTTATGTATGAAGTTTATAGTACTTTTAAGCTGAATTCAAGAACTGCTTAGCTACACTGAAAAATATACAAGGCGATCCAAAATTCGATCAGCAATTTAAGAGAGGCTATTAGAAGGCATCTAAAAGATGAAGAATTACCATTAAACATGAAATCGCAAATCATGTATTTAGTCAAAAATACATTGTAAAAAATTACTGCAGTAATGATTCCAGTCAAAGATACATAAAAAAAAATGGGCTTTGCTCCAAGATAAACAACCTTTGCCATTAGATAAATGAGTTTTAACTGTAAAGTATGAAATTTACAAAATTTGACCGTTTATCTGAAGAAAAGAGGCATTTTCCGTAAATTCACTGGAGCAATTCAGGTTAAAATACTACGTAAATATACAATTAAATTTTTAGAGGATACAGTGTGTTTCATCTTAACTGAGCTTGCGTTGATAGTAATTTTTCAGAAAAATCAAAACATAAACATTAATAGCGTTTAGGATTAGATAAATGGGTTTTAACCGTAAAGCATGAAATTTACAAATTTAACCATTTATCTGAAAAAAAAACATTTTTCGTAAATTCACTTTAGCAATTCACGGAAAAATACCGCAAATATGCATTTTTTTTTTTTTTTTTTTTTTTTTTTTTAACAGGATACAGGGTTTTTCATCTTAACTGAACTTGCGTTGACGGTAATAAGTTTCGGAAAAATCAAAACATTATCCTTTAACAATAGCCTTTGGTATTAGATAAATGAGTTTTAACCGTAAAGAATGAAATTTACAAAATTAGACCATTTATCTGAAAAAAGAGATATTTTTCGTAAATTTACAGGAGCAGTTCACGGTAAAATACCTTTTTTTTATTATTATTATTTTACAGGATACAGAGTATTTCATCCAAACTAAACTTGCGTTGACAATAAAAATTTTCAGACAAATCAAAACATAAACATTAATAGCGTTTAGGATTAGATAATTGGGTTTTAACCGTAAAGCATGAAATATACAAATTTAACCATTTATCTGAAAAAAAGAGATATTTTTCGTAAATTTACAGGAGCAGTTCACGATAAAATACTGTAAATTTAGATTTTTTTTTTTTTTTTTTTTTTTTTTTACAGGATACAGAGCGTTACATCTTAACTGAACCTGCGTTGACAATAGTCATTTTGAGAAAAATCAAAACATATGAAAAATGCAATGAAAATGCACGATATGTACCTTATTTTGTCAGAAATATATAATATCACGAAAAGTTGTGGTAAAATAGGATGCTCAAGTGATCGATGATATGTAAAAACGTAACCAAAATGTAACGAAATCCCATCTTAAGCCAAAACAAATGAATAAATAACAGACAATTCAACATGATAAAATATAGTCTTCTTCCTTTCTCTCTTTCTCTCTTTTTTAAAATCAATCATTTTTTATTTTATTTGAAGCCATCAAAGGAATATGTTTAAATTAACTTAAAACACTATTTAAATTCTACTTGACATTAGAATGCATTGCACGGTACATCATTCTGTGTTACGGCTGATGGATTAGACTAAGTAATCTTCTTGATTGCTTGTTTTGCAAATAAAGTCAGTATTGGAGTCATCCATTGGAGAAATTCCCTTTAAGCATGTGGCAGTACTTTTGCATATTTTTTTTATTACTCAGAAAATACAGTAAAACCTGTAAAAACATAACCTGCGTATAATGTAATCCTGTCTGAAAGGAAAACTAATTAATCAATAACAGACAATTCAACATGATAAAACAGTTCACACTAATTCAGTTCTTTGTATATTAATACGAATTGCGAGTAGAATTTATTCATTTGAAATTCATAAAGCTTTTTAAAACAGTTCACACTAATTCAATTCTTCGTATATTAATACGAATTGCGAGTAGAATTTATTCATTTTAAATTCATAAAACTTTTTAAAACAGCGTAGTCTTTTTCCTTTTTCTTTTTTTCATTTCCTTTTATTTTATTTTATTTTATTTTATGTCATCAAAAGAATATTTTTAAATTAAGTTAATACATTGATTATTTAAACTCCAATTGACATTAGGATGCACTGCATGGTACTTCATTCTATGTTACGGCTGATAGATTAGACTAAGTAATCTTCTTTAATGCTTGCTTTACAAATAATTCAGCATTTAAAAATGCTCAACTTGCTACTGAATACACTTGCCCGATAAGAAAAACAATTTTTTTTTTTTTTTTTTTTTTTTTTTTTTTTACAAAAATTAACAGTACAAAATAAAAAAGTTTTTTTCTTTTTCAAATTTAAATTTTTTAACTTGCGTAGTCCCATATATATGCTTTATGTATATAACATAGATGCCCCGCCCGGCGTTGCAAAGGCAAATCATAATAACATTCAATGAGCTTCAAATATCTGTGATCTTTAACTGCACTTATCTGAATTTATGTTTTAAAGAAAAAAATCGCAAAAAAATATTGAATCGAATGTTTAAGACATTTTTTTACATTTATTTTCTGCGTAATTTGATTTTTTAAATCTTTGCGCACCGAAAGCGAGTGAAACTGAGTTTAAACACCCACGTTTTTACTGATTTCGTCGAAATTTTCTCGCATTTACTTTGTAAAAAAAATATTTCTATTGGCCCGTGCGTTTCAAAAACCTTTTTAGGTGATGTAAATCGAATCTTAAGAGATATTCTAAAAAGATTGTGTTGAAATACGATGTGCTTCGTAAATAAATAAATAAGAAAAAAGTTCCGTGAGGCTTGATGTGACCAGCGTTCGCCGATGTATTTGATAAGTTTAAAAATAATATTAAAAATAATATTTAAAGATAAAATTAAAATTTTAATAAAATTCAAATATTTTTCAGTAAGTAAAATAGTTTAATGAGCATTAAAGAATTAAACTATGCACGTTTTAATGTGAGATTCTCCATATAACCTGATAATATTTCTTGCAAAAAAACCTTCATTGCATTTTTTGAACATCTGTTATGTTCTATGTAACATACTTTAGAACCTTGATATTATCTAACACTGGATATACTTTCTACAAAACAAAATTTGTTAAAAATGTCTAAAAAAAATGTAAGAAAATTCCAAGTTTTAAAAAAGATTCCATCCTTTTATTTTAGATTAAAACTTTCTTTTATTCTTGTATCCCGGTGTCAACTTGGATTGTTCTTATTCAAGAGAAAAGAAAAATTTTCTTTTTCAGAAACGTGAAGTTTCCTTTATTTATATAAAGCTTTTAAGAAAAGAAAATAACAAACATATATTCTGCAAAGTTTTGTATAAATATATCTAAATTTTTTTTCAGATTTTCATCTTTTTCAGTATACTTAATTAAATAAAACGACATTGTTAATAAATCATTTTTTTTTGTCTTTTAAGATAAACGAGATGGAACTCATCGAAATTCGACGAAAGAAAATCTTTAAGAAAGAACTATTCAATTGATTTATAATAAATCTACAAAATTAGTTTCAGTAAAAAATACATCTTATATTTTTCAGTCTAACTCTTAAAGAAATATTATTTTAAGCTAAAATTAACAAAATACTTTAAAACTCAATTATCCAAATTATTAAACGAAATAAAACCTAAATTCACCGGATTTTATAACAGACGATATTTTTGAAATAGTATACGTTCTTAATCAAGAGAAAAGAAGAATTTTCTTTTTTAGAAACGTAAAGTTTCCTTTATTTATATGAAGCTTTTAAGTAAAGAAAATAACAAGTTTATTTTGTGCAAATTTTTGTATGAATTTATCTAATTTTTTTTGCATAATTTAATTGAATAAAATAACATTGTTAATAATCTTTTTTTTTCCTTTTTTGTTTATTCGAACAAAATTTTTCCATTGGCCCCAATATGGGTCAATGGAAAGTTTAAATAAACAAAAAATATTGTTATTTATTTTATTTTATTTTTATTTTTTGCATTTTTCCGTCCACAATTTTTATCCGAAATGCATTATACCGTAATAATGTCATTAATCCGTCTCAGATTAAAAGGTTTTTATTGTCCAAAAATTATGCTAATCCTTTATAGCTATATGTCAATTAAAAAAAATTACATGAGAGAGGTATGGCTACTGCAACCAATTTAAATTTTGCAAAAACCACAAAATTTTGTTAGAATTACAAATTGAAAATTCAAGACTTTAGTAAGACTCAAATAAAATTGATGAAATTTTGTTACATTTTATGAGTGTTAACTTTTTTTTTCTTTTGTGTGAATAGCAAAGCAATTACTTACTTTAACTAAAAAATGTACCAAATGTACTCAACCAAAATGTACTCAACATAACATGTTTTGTAGTTTTAATCAATTTTTTTCCGGGTGTAATTATTTTTTATTTCATTGTAATCAAACTATAAATGATACGGACTTCATTTTAAATAGCAAACATTCTATGGTCAATCTACAAGATGCAAGTTCAAAATTGTACATCAAACGTGGCAAATAAGATACCTTTGTACTATAACTAGTTTTATAAATATTCGGATTTTCGCGCAATAGATTCATGTTGCACTCTTATGCAAAAATGCCTGAATACAAAATTTATTATGATTGCATATATTAAACCATGCAATACGGGAATAATAGGACTCCATAGTAAACAGAGGGACAGATAGAACATATTAAACAGATAAGACTCCATATTAATCACCATGACAACTTTTACCATTACCTATCATGGGATATCATTGAATTAAGTATATGATAGGATCTAACAGAATGGAGAAATCTTTTATTAATACCTTCTTAAGTAAGGTTCAATTTTCATCAAATTTGAAATGAATCTACATAATTAGACGACAATTACATATACTAAACATTCATAACCTTAGAAAACACAAACTCAACAAAGCATACATAAACGTAGTTTATTACATCTACTAAGTTTCAAACCGTTTGGTTTGGTAGATTTTGCACTGTTATATGCGGATAAACAGACGGACAGACGATCACTATATGTGTGACATATTTCTGTAATTATGAGCGCACCTAAAAAAGATTATCCAAATAAAACTCATTGCTGTTTAAACATACAGACTATTTTTAAACTAAAAATAGA
Source organism: Maratus speculifer (assembly GCA_964019185.1). Lineage (NCBI taxonomy): Eukaryota > Metazoa > Arthropoda > Arachnida > Araneae > Salticidae > Maratus > Maratus speculifer. Next base: position 90,890,658 of record OZ025289.1, on the reverse strand, counting down.
AAATGCCTTTAGTAGAAAACAATATTTTATACTTTAGTAAAAAAGCCATTAGCTTAACAAAGCCATTTATTTATCTTAGTTACGGCATTTAAATAAAAAAAAATAGCAACTCAGCAGAATGATGACTTATGATTTGACGTGCACTAAAAATAAACTTACGTTTATTAAAGAATTTTGAAATAAGAAATAATAAAATATGAAGATACATTACTCTGATATGCATTCTATTGTCAAAAGAAATCTTTATTTCTGCTTGTTGCAAGCAATTTAAAAAAAGCAAATTTCACGTGTAAAGATACATTATTCAAATTGCGTGCAGTTTGCTATTAAAGCACGACATAACTGTTATTAATTATCATAATTTTAAGCCTAGGAAACAACAGAATATATGTATCTAAAGACACTGTTGTTTTTGGATGTTTTCAGTCACACCTATGATTTAGAAATTTTATTCTTTAATAAAAAGCCATTATCTTAACAAAGGCATTTATTTGTGTTAGTTACGGCATTTCAAAAAGAAAAAATAACGAGCAACACTGCAGTATGATGATTTATGATTTGCGTGCATTAAAAGTAAACTTATGTTTGTTAGAGAATTTTGAAATAATATATAATAAGATATAAAGAAATATGAAGATATATTATTTGGCATGTATTCTATAGTCAAAAGAAATCTTTATTTCTGCTTTTAATAGCACTTTGAAAAAGCAAATTTCACATGTGAACTTACATTATTCAAAATTCGTGCAGTTTTCAATTAAACCCAGATGTAACTGTTATTAATTATCGTAATTTTAATCCTAGGAAACAACAAAAAATCTGTATCTAAAGACACTGTAGTTTACAGGTATGTTTACAGTCATACCTATGATTAAATGGAATTGTTTCTTGTGTTATGTATGAGTATTAGTTTAATTATATGAGCGTGATTAAACTAAATAAGTCCTTAAGTATAGAATTTGTTACACGGAAAGGTAAAGTGAATGAGACACAAAGAGCCTGCATTATACCTGTAGTAAAGAGTATCAGATTTCATTTTCATAAAATTCGAAATGAATCTCGACATGATTATCGAGAATTTTATGCAAAAAGTTTCAAAGCATTAGATTTGGCAGATTTTGCGTTGTTATAACATGATAGCGTTGGTTTGGTTTAGTTTGGTTTATTTTTGTCGTCCGATTATCTACACTAATGGGATATAGGACCAGGGGGGAGTGCCCTTCGTGGGGGTCTTTCTAAGGGAACCTAACCCGTATTTACGCAAGGTTCGAAGAAAACCACGAAAACTCCGAACGGTTAGGCCGACAGCCGCGATTGGGTTCGAACCCAGCACCTGCCGTCTACCAGTTGAGAGGTCTGAACCTCTCGGCCACTGGTGGGGCGATAGAGAGACAGACAAATGGATCAGACGATGACAATATGTGTGACACATTTATAAAATTACGAACGCACTTAAAAAATTTTGTCGAAATCTCAATCTTCATTGTTTTATTATATAGATCACTTTTAAACAAAAAATAAAAAATGCCTTTCATGGAAAACAATATTTTATAATTTAATAAAAAGCCATTAGCTTATTAAAAACATTTATTTATGTTAGTTACGGCACTGCAGTATGATGATTTATGATTTGACGTGCGTTTAAAGTAAACTTATGTTTGTTAAAGAATTTTGAAATAACGGCTAATAAAATGTGAAGATACATTACTCGGCGTGCATTCTATTGTCAAAAGAAATCTTTATTTCTGCTTGGTGTAGCAATTTAAACAAAGTAAATTTTTACGTGTGAAGATACATTATTCAAATTGCGTGCAGTTTGCGATTAAAGCACGACATAACCGTTATTAATTTTAATTATTTTAAAGCCTAGGAAACAACAGAAGATGTATATATAAAGACAGTGTTGTTTATGGATGTTTTCAGTCTTACCTATGATTTAATGGAACTGTTTCTTTTGTTTTCAGTTTTAGTTTTATTACACAAGCGTGAATAAACAAATTAAGTACCTTAATTATAGAATTTGTTAAATGGAAAAGTAAACTGCATGAGATAGAAAAAACCTATTACACGTGGATAGATGAACAGACAGATGGACAGACCAGATGGTGACTGTATATGTGAGGTATTTATTATATATGACTGTATGTGTGATATATTTATATAATTACGAACGCACCTAAAAACGATTGTCCTAATCTCACTTTTCATAGTTTTACCATGTATATCATTTTTCAGCAAAAAATAGACAATGTCTTTCGTAGAAAGTAATATTTTATACTTTAGTAAAAAGCCATTAGTTTAACACAAACATTTATTCATGTTAGTTACGGCATTAAAAAAAACGGAACACTGCAGTATGATGATTTATGATTTTACGTGCGTTAAAAGTTATGTTTGTTAAAGAATTTTGAAAGAATGAATAATAAAATATGAAGATGGATTTGATGGCGTGCATTCTATTGCATTCCATCAGAAAGTGATCGCCATGAAAACTTAGAATCATTACCTATCATAATGTTTCACTAAATTATTAAATATGATAGGAATTAACAGAATAAAGAAAGCTTTTGTTAATACTTATAAAAAAAGGTTCTATTTTCATAAAATTTAAAACCAATCGACATAATTATGCGACGATTGCATATATTAAGTTTCGAACCATTCGGTTTGGTAGATTTTGAGATGTTATATGCGGATAGACAGACAGACAGACAAACCAGACGATGATTATATTTGTGACGTATTTATATATTTACGAACGCATCTAAAAACGATTTTCCAAATCTCACTCTTCTATGTTTTAAATTACATAACATTTAAAAATAATAATAAATGCCTTCCATAGAAAACAATATTTTATAATTTAGTAAAAAGCCATTAGCTTAACAAAACCATATATTTATGTTAGTTACGGCATTTAAATACAAAAAAAAAAGCAGCACTGCAGTATGTAAATTTATGATTTATGGTGCGTTAAAAGTAAACTTATGTTTGTTAAAGAATTTTAAAATAACATCTAATAAAATATGAAGATATATTACTAGGTGGGCATTCTATTGTCAAAAGAAATCTTTATTTCTGCTTGTTGTAGCAATTTAAAAAAAGCAAATCTCACGTGTGAAGATACAATATTCAAACTGCGTGCAGTTTGCTATTAAAGCACGAGATAACCGTTATTAATTATCATTAGTTTAAAGCCTAGGAAACAACAGAACATGTGTATCTAAAGACTGTTTCTTTTTGGATGTTTTCAGTCATACCTATGATTGAATAAACGGTTTCTCGTGTTTTGTATGAGTTTTAGTGTAATCATATGAACGTGAATAAGCAAATTAAGTACCTTAATTATAGAATTTGTTAAATGGAAATATAAACTGTATACGATAGGGAAAACCTCTTATATGTGGATAGACGAACAGACAGATGGATAGACCAGAAGATGACTATATGTGTGACGAATTTATTTAATTACGAACTCCCTAAAAAAGACTGTCCAAATCTCACACTTCGTTGTTTTATCATATCTATCATTTTTAAAAATATATATAAAATGCCTTTCGTAGAAAACAATATTTTACACTTTAGTATAAAGTCATTAATTTAACAAAAACATTTATTTATGTTAGTTACGGAATTAAAAAAAAAAATCACACTGCAGAATGATGATTTATTATTTGACGTGCGTTAAAAATAAACTTATGTTTGTTAAAGAATTTTGAAATGAGGGATAATAAAATATGAAGATACATTACTCGGCGTGTATTCTATTGCCAAGAGAAATCTTTATTTCTGCTTGTTGTAGCAATTTAAAAAAAAAAGCAAATCTCACGTGTGAGATACATTATTAAAATTGCGTGCAGTTTGCTATTAAAGCACGACATAACCGTTACTAATTATCATTATTTTAAAGCCTAGGAAATAACAGAATATGTGTATCTAAAGACAGTGTTGTTTTCAATCATACCTATGATTGAATGGAATTGTTTCGTAAGATTTGTATGAATTTTAGTTTAATTATATGAGCTTGAATAAGCAAATTAAGTACCTTAATTATAGAATTTGTTAAATGGAAAGGTAAACTGCGTGAGGCAGAACAAAAACCCTGTTATAAGCGGATAGACGAACAGACAGATGGGCAGATCAAACGATGACATGTGACGTATTTATATAATTACGAACACACCTAAAAGAGTTTGTCCAAATATCACTTTCCGTTGTTTTACCATAGGGTAAGTCTACCAGTAGTGGGCTATGTACCAATAGTAGGCCACCAGTTTTCAAAGTTGAAAAACAAGTTTTCTGGTAGCCCCTGTTAGATAACGAACTACTTGCTGATTGACTGAAACCCTTATCTGTTATCAGGCAAAGGGACAACTTCATTATTCTCATAGTCTTTGAGCTGGAAGGGCGTTTTTAATGACTATACGAAAAAACTAAACAGAAGCTAAAATTATTTTATGTAATCATCAAAACTTCTAAATATGATTTCATTATTGTGTGTATTTAAGTGTAGAAATGTAAAACAAATTATAACTTCTGTACAGTATGCATTAAAATCAAGAATGGAGAGGCCCACTTCTAGGGGTCCCCTACTGGAGCATCAGAAATTTACGTGGTTGTGTTTTACTGGAGCATAGAGTAAGGTAACATTTTTTATTTTTCATTTTTTTCTAGAGAATATATTTTAAAAATTTGAATGTTTATTCTGATACATAAAGGTAAGGACTAGGCTAAAAAATATATATTTTTTTGAAGTACACTAATACTTTAATAATAATTAGATAAATGTTCTTAAGTGGCCCACTACTGGTGCATTTACCTTACACACTGTTAAAACTAATGCTGACACATTGCACCTTTTAGGGGTGAAAGGCTTGTTTCTCTGGGACACCCCTAAAGGAGCCAGAATGGCACCTTTAAATAGGGTGAAAAGATGGCACCATTAATCCTGAGTGTAAAATAATAAAAAATTAAAAAATATACAAACCGACTTTTGGCCGTCGTAGGATTCGAACTCAGAACGTCTGATTACAATCTCAATGTTCTAACCGCTCGGCCATCGAGCTCACCTTCATTCACTCATAGCCAGAGATTTTACTTGCCGTCACAGAAAACAGAAAGACACACGTCACAGCGCATGCGCATGGTTCCAGTCACCCGATGAGGTGCCACATTGCTGCCAATACGAAGTGCATGGCATCTTCTTTAGCTCCAATCACCCAGTAAGAGACCCGTCGGCACTGCAATCACATATCCAAGCCCCTATGACACCTTAGGGTCCAAATGCACCGGGTTCCAATGGACCCTAGGGCCTTTTCACCACCGGGTCCCAAATGCCACCGGTTTGTCACCTTCACTTATAACAGTGCATATTCTTTTTAAACAAATAATATAAAATGCCTTTCGTAGAAAACAATATTTTATAATTTAATAAAAAGCCATTAGCTTAACAAAGCCATTTATTTGTGTTAATTACGGTAATCCAAAAAGAAAAAAAATGAAAACACTGCAGTATGATGATTTATGACTTGACGTGTGTTAAAAGTAAACTTATGTTTGTTAAAGAATTCTGAAATAACAGCTAATAAAATGTGAAGATACATTACTCGGCATGCATTCTATTGTCAAAAGAAATCTTTATTTCTGCTTGTTGTAGACATTTAAAAAAGCAAATTTCACTTTTAAAGATACATTTTTCAAATTGCGAGCAGTTTTCCATTAAAGCACGACAAAACTGTTATTAATTATCACAATCTTAAGCTTAGAAAACAACAGAACATGTGTACCAAAGACAGTGTTGTTTTTGGATGTATTTAGTCATACCTACGATTGAATGAAACCATTTCGTATGCTTTGTATGAGTTTTAGTTTAATTATATGAGCGTGAATAAGCAAATTAAGTATATTAATAATAGAAATTGTTAAATGGAAAGGTAAACTGCATGAGACAGAACAAAAACCCAGTTATATACGGATAGACGAACAGACAGATGGTCAGATCGAATGATGACTGTATGAACGATGACTTGTGACGTATTTATGTAATTACGAACGCACCTAAAAAAAGTTTGTCCAAATATCACTCTCCGTTGTCTTACCATATATATCCTTTTTAAACAAATAATATAAAATGCCTTTCTTAGATAACAATATTTTATGCTTTAGTAAAAAGCCATTAGTTTAACAAAAGCATTTATTTGTGTTAGTTACGGCATTTCAAAAAGAAAAAAATAACGAGCAACACTGCAGTATGATGATTTATGATTTGACGTGCGTTAAAAATAAACTTATGTTTGTCAAAGAATTTTGAAATAACAGCTTATAAAATAGGAAGATACATTACTCGACGTACATTCTACTGTCAAAAGAAATCTTTATTTCTGCTTGTTGTAGCAATTTAAAAGAAGCAAATCTCACGTTTGAAGATACATTATTCAAATTGCGTGCAGTTTGCTATTAAAGCACGGCATAACAGCTATTATTTATCATAATTTTAAGCGTAGGAAACAACAGAACATGTGTATCTAAAGACTGTTTGTTTTTGGATGCTTTCAGTCATACCTATGATTGAATGGAATTGTTTCGTAAGCTTTGTATGAGTTTTAGTTTAATTATATGAGCGTGAATAAGCAAATTAAGTACCTTAATTATAGAATTTGTTAAATGGAAAGGTAAACTGTATGAGACAGAAAAAACCTGTAAACAAATATATTTGTATTTATATAGTAGTTCACATTTAGTAACAATTCAACAATATTTTGTGAAATAAAAATACTAAGAGAAATTATATTTAGATTACTTTTATGTTAATTCATTTATTGAATAGAGCAACATTTTTCCAGTGACCAAACTTCAGAATTCAGAAAATATCCTTTATCATTTATTTATTTTTGAAATAACTCATTGCATATACAAACAGTGTATCGCTGCCATTTGACCAACATTAGTAATTTGGCTAATTAAAAATAAAAAACATTCGCCAAATGAGAAACGTATTAGCAAAACGAATTCGCCATGTAGCACAAAAAAAAAAAAAAAAAAAAAAAAAAAAAATCTTTAATTTTTTAATATTTTTCTTTTTTTTCAATATTTTCTAAAGTAACCTAAGTATTTATAACTGTGACAACGATTGTTATTAATCTAATTTCAACTATCCACAACAAATATATGAAAAAAATATATATATCAAAAATATGTATATATGCACATGTATGTAAAACGAAAAAGAAAAGAAAAGAAGAAACAAAAATCGAGCACTAGCAATTTGGCGAATCTAATCGCTTGTTTACTCGCCAAATGAAGAATTTAGTCGCAATTTGGCGCAATGGCGAGCGACAGCGAGAACCCTATATACAAATAAAAAAAGTCAATGTTATAGCACTTGCAAGGGAACCCTTTTAAGTATTGCTCGCACCTAGGATCGAGACCTGGTGCATTTTGTAACCTTATACATAAAAGCTAGTGAAACGATAATAATTATATGTTAAAATAATATTCTTTATATATTTTTATACTTTAATTCTTTTATTATTGGATTTTTATTTCTTTATTTCACTGCAAAAGTGAGTTAAGTCGCCAAATATGGCGCTACGAAGGTTTCGTTCCCCTTATTTTGAGGCTACAAAGGTTGGCTATAGTTGAAGGAAAATTTTATTTTTCAAGATACGCCATTTTTTTCCTCGCCAAAAATGTGAATATAATGTCGACATTTTTTTCAAAACCAAATTCGTAGGTTTTTGAAGGAATTTTTAAACCTTTTTTTCAATATTTTATATTTATTATTAATTAATTTACATTTTAAATACTTTTCATTAAAAAAAAAAAAAAAAATGTTAATAGTCCGTTAAATGGTCTCGAAAAAGAAACTTAATCAAGAAATTCATGTTGCAAAATAAAAAAAAAATATGACTTTAACAGAATTTTTTTTTCCGTTTCTCAAACTTTCTAACATAGGGATTTTAAAATGCACTAAGTCTCAGTGCTAGATGAGTGCAATACCAAACTAGTCGTTGGAGGCCACCGTAATACTTACCCATCATTTATATGCATATGAAAATAAAACATGTGAAAACTATTTATACAATGTATTTCAGTTCCAAAACTAAATTTAAATAGTGTTAGTACGCATAGTAATACTCTATTATTGAATTGCTGATGTACCAATTTCAGCAAATTATAAAAAACGCCAAATTACTCAAGTAGTACCGAACTGCGTAAAAGAAACATCCTTATAACTCCAAAAATAATAATTCTATTAACTAACAATTAACTGCGTCGGATTAAGAGTCTCATTTACAATTAAAATATACTTCTGAATTGAAATTTGAATGAAATACAGGGTCATGAAAAATCGAAGAATGTGGAAAACATGATTACTAATATCTCGGCAACTAATAATCTGATCGACTTCGTTCTATATGCAAAATGTGTGTTATTTTATTGCCTTTTACGTACATTTCTTAGAACAAAAAAATTCGAAAATTTTTATATACCTTTCATCAGAATGAATTTTTCGAGAGTCCGAAAAAAATAGTTCCGGATAATCGAGGTTGCTGTTATTAAATAGGGTTCGTCCCATTCTTATATACTAACTACATACAAAATTTCAAGTCTCTATCTCGATTTGTTCGGGAGATAGAGCGTTTACAGACAGACAGACTGACAGACAGACAGACAGACGGACGGCAAAATTTTTTTTCTAAAAATATGTTTTTCGGAATCTCCACTATCTAAAACGTGTAAATCCGTCAAATTTTTTTTTTCGATTTTCAAAACGATTGCAAGACTTACCCTATACTACGTATGATGGGTAAGTAAAATGGCTCCCTAGTTAAAGCTACATGCTGTAATAATGCATAAAAGATTATTAAAATCTGTATACAGACAGGGTCTGATTAGTTAAATGGTAGGTGAATGTAGGATCTCCTTCTAAAATTTAAGAAAGGTGTCAAAATTATTATACAATGAGGCTTTCAATTCACATTAGTATTACATTTTAAAATGTTTTGGGGAAGGGGAATTCTCCTATTGCAAAGAAAAATCTATAAATTAACGTAATCAAACAGTGAAATTTGAATGTGCTCAACGGACTGCTGACCAATTATTAACAGCCTGGTGTTCAATTAGAGAACCAACCAAGTAATTGAACATACATCAAATATGCTAAAACACTTAGAAATTTCGTTAAATATTTTGTACTACTTTTTTAAAAATCAATTCGGGTATAGTGTACTATTAATACTATGCGTCTTTTAATAGAGTGTTCTTTTGTTTTCGTAAATACTTTTATTATTGTTTACATGTAATTATGTAAGTATATGTCTATGCATTTATTATATGACTTTATTAACGTTAGGACATTTAGTAGCAATAATAATAACAATAAATATTTACTAAATTCTCTTTGCGAAGTTTGCGATGTTTTTTTTAAACATTTTTCAAAGTAGAAAAAAGTTTAAAGTAATGGTTACTTTCCTGAAAAAATCAAGTGTAATAAAGCGCAAAAAGTATTAGAAGGTTGTAATATCTGTTAAACCTTGTTGTAATATAATATTTCTAAACATATCCAAAAATTCTTCCATAGCACTATTTTCATAAGAATATGAATTTAATAATACGCAAAACAAAAAAATTCGTTAAGTGTCAGACAATTAAATATTCGTTAAACTCTATTTAGTATATTTGGAAAGTTAGCGGACTCGAAATGGATAATATTTAGTGCTACATTAGCCGTCACACTAAGATGGTAAAATCCTGCTCCAACAATTGGAGCTAGAGGCGCAAATAGAATATAAACAACATTTATTTGCACGTAATTAAAACTTCGCGAAGATATTTTCTATCTATAGACAAATAATGTATTGAATGAATATAAAAAAGTTTGTTTAGTGAAACATATGAAAGCCTCATAATCTAATTATATGCGAAATCCCAATATGCTAAAGACTAATAATATGGTAATAATATTATGCTAAATCCTGGAATAATACATGTGCACTGATTATCTTTGAGACATGTGTGATTTGAAATTTGGTAGAACCATTTATTTGACTTATAAGATAAGTAAGGAAATAAACTAACTCTCTGGTAGTTATTAATATCTAAACTAATCTGTAGAATTGTTATAAATTTTAATATTTAAAATATCATATATGTATAAATTAAGAATTAATTGTTCTTGATATAACTGAACTTTTTTATTTTATTTAAGACTAAAACTTTTATATTAAAATATTCTTATTTTTATTTTTTATAACTTAAATAATGTAATTAAGTAAACTAATAATGCAACAACATAAGTTATTATTTTAAAAATTTGATACAAAAATAACAAATGACATTGACCGATTCTTTGTTTAATGCTTTCCGGAATTTAACTTTACAAATCAATTTTTGAAATTGTTTCTTAATAATTTTAAAATCTTAAAAATATAATTTTTGTTTGCGTAAGTTTTTTTTCAATTCGCTACAACTATAATTAATTTTCATCTTTTATATAAGATTTTAAACGATAAATGTGAAATATTTAATACATATTTCGGAATAGTGCAATACTGAAATTGCAGATGTTTGAGAGCATTGCACGTTTAGTACTCAAACGCATTGTTTAAATATTTCTTAGTTTTGAAACAGAATACATTTAAATGTGTGTTAAAATAAGTATTTACACACGTTCCATACAAAGATAAATAAATATTACATATTCACTGCTACTAGAGATAAACTATCCGTATCCAGCTTTTCGAGTTATTTAATTTTGAAATATTCAAAATGTCTCCATAGATTTTAGAATTCGCCATTATTTTGCTGATGAAATTTTTCGTCGGGCAATGCAACGAAAATTGAATGAATAAATCAAACGGAGATAAAATGCAACAGAAGCACAGACCGTGCACAAATCGTGGGATGTAAATTAGATGCAGAGGCACAAAAAGGAAATTCGCAGTAACGATCTTCTCTCCCATGATTGCTGACATTTTCATATTTACATTCTATCTTTACGTTTCATAAAATACCTCATAAAATACGTGCATTCTGTGAATATTCTAGTTCGGCATAAATATTGAGGGACTATACATAAAGAAGAATAAAGCATACATAAAGCAAAAGAGAGAATTATGGATTATGTTACAAAATATAATAATAATATAAATATTATAATAATAATCGATAAATTTCAAAATTTCAAAATTAACTTCTTTAAATAACACCAGAGCTGAATTTATTAAATTAATTTATGATGTCGATTAAAGTTTTAATAATAGTAGTTTTTGATTTCTAGTTTTATTGCATTTGGATTTTTGTTAAAGTCATCAAAGTATTAAAAATTTTTCACATTTTTATCAAAAGTTCAATACATATAGTAAAAACTATAATTGATAATTTTATATATTATGGTAGTGATACAAGCGTCTGAATAAGCGTTTTCTTTAAAACCGTTTCTTGATAATGGCTTAAAGCTTTCATTTAATTGTTGCTTTACATTTTTCAATTATCTCAATCTATAATTTGTTTTCATGTTTTATGTAAGATTTTAAACGTTATGTGTTAAATATATAATAAATAATTATAATTCAGTATATAAAAATTATATTATTATATATAAAAAATATTAATACATAGAAAATACAGATGTTTGATAGTCTTTTGATCTCAATTACAATAATTTAAATATTTATCCCTTCTGAAATAGAATATGTTTAAATAAGTGCGTTTTTTTAAATATTTCCAAACATTTCATTAAATAGATAAATAAATCATCTGTATTTACTGTGACATGATATATACTGCAATCTGTATCTACCTTTTCGAGTTATTAACTTTAGTAATATTCAAAATGTCTTCATAGATTTTAGAATTCTCCATTATTTTGATGATGAAATTTCTCGTTGGCGGAAACTGAACGAATAAATCAAACGCAGATAAAATGCATCAAAAGCACAGACCGTGCACAAACCATGGAATGTAATTCGGATGCAGGTGTACAAATAAGAAATTCGTCGTAACGACCGTCTCTCCCTTGATTGCTGGCATTTTCATATTTATATTCTGCCGTTAGGTTTCATAAAAAAATCTCATAAAATACGTGCATTCTGTGAATCGTAACATTCTATGTAAATATTTAAGAGCCATACGTAAAGAGAAGTAAAAGCACTTACGGCAAATGATAGAATTAGGAATTGAGTTATAAATTATGCATTATTATAAGACTTTTTATGTATCACGTAATTTATTTGTTTCAATAACTTCAGAAGTCAGTTTATTAAATTGATTCAAGATGATGATTTAAAGTTTTTCAAAAAATATCTTATGTTTTCTAATCTTATTGCATTCTGATTTTTGTTAAAGTCAATGAATTTTTAAATATTTTTCTTATTTTTGTCAAAATTTTAATGCATATAGTTAAAATTATAATTGATAATTTAAATTATTACGATAGTGATACGACACACGCGAATAAGTGTTTTCTTTAAATTATTTCTTGATAATAGCTTAAACCTTTATTTTAATTTTTGCTTTACATTTTTTAATTAACTAAAATTATAACCAGTTTTCATTTTTATGTAAGATTTTAAACGATGTATGTGAAATATATGGTGCATAATTATAATTCAATATATAATAATCATTAAATAACTATACAACAATATTTCAAACTAATGCAATATATAAATTGCAGATGTTTTATAGTATTAAACATTTTCAACTCATTTAAAATTGTTTAAATATTTATCCGATCTAAAATAGAGTATATTTAAATAAGTGTGTTTTTAAACATTTTGAAACATTCAAATAGACAAATAAATATTATACAGGGTGTCCCCTCTCAACGGTGGCCAATGGCTAATTTCTAAACGGTTGGTCATAGACATATAGTTCCAATTGCAAAAATGCTTTTAAAAAGATAAAGAATTATTTTTTAAGCGATTTAGGTCAAGAAAATGTTTTACTAAAAAATTACGAAAATTAAATTTTTATACGGTCCCCCGGTCCTATAAGTGATATTTAGAAAATTTTTACCACTACTCTAACAAGTAAGACAAAAAAAGTCCCATTCCTTTGCGATCAAAATTGACCGAGTTATAGCTGTTCAAAGTTGAAGCATATTTTTTGCTGCAAAATAGGGGTCAGTCACAAATTTACTGGAAATAAAAATAAACATCAAATAGAAAATTTAACTTTAAACATTGAGAGTAAAAAAATTTTTTACAACGACTGCCAATGTTGTTTCTGAATTTATGTTGACATTTCCATGGTAAAGTAAAATGTGCAATTTGTGCTAAAAATATAAGTAAAAAAATAACAGAAATTTTGTTAAATTAAACTATGAAAAGCAACAGTCACAAATCGTTACAAAATGATACATATTTAAAGCTCTATTAAATTACTAAACCTAATAGAATTTGATGTAGTCCTATAAAATAAATAAATGGGACGCACCTAAAGTCGTATTAATATTACATTGTCATCGGGTTTAAATAAGTATGGGAATTGAACCTCAATCAGATATTTGAAAGTGAGTTAAAATTTGAATATAAGTTTTGAACTAGGAAAATGTACATACGAAAACTATGAATAAAATAAAAGCTTATCAAAATAACATACCTTTTTAAAATAAAATCACGAAAAGAATCAGCTTCATTTGCTTACAAAATAAATCATACGTAAAAATACAATTGAGGATATGAATTTCAAAACTGGACTTATCGCTTTTTGATTTCTCTATAAGTCTATACAAACCTCCACTATTGTAACAATGCAATCTCAAAATTTATAATGAAAACCAATAGATGCATTTAAAGTTTTTTCACTATTTCCCAAAATTTGATTTTTTCGATAAAGAGAATTTTGAAATTCATGTCTTCAGTTATTTTAATAACCAATCTAGAAGTTAATTAATTATAATTAACACTACCGTAAAACTTATACGGTGACAGCGCCTTCAGTTAAATCGTTCATTTAAAACATTTTGTAATTGGAACTATATGTCTATGACAAATAGTTTAGGAAGTAGCCTTTGAACAGCGTTGGAAATCGACTCCCTTTATAATACTTTAAACACTTAGTGTACGTTCCCTTAAAGCTCATCGGAACTCATCCGTTTTCAGCTATAGAAAAGTGGTTTAAGTCATGAAATTTAAAGTTTCATAACTCGTTCAATTTTAATGTTACATGAATGGGACCTTTTCTGTATTACTTGCTAGAGTGTTGAAAAATTTTTACTAAATATCACTTATAGGACCGGGGGGCTGTATAAAAATTTAATTTTCGTAATTTTTTAGTAAAACATTTTTTTGACCAAAATCGCTTAAAAAACAATTCTTTGCCTTTTTTAAAGCATTTTTGCAATTGGAACTATATGTCTATGACCAACGGTTTAGAAATTAGCCATTGGCCACCGTTGAGAGGGGACACCCTGTATATCTACTGTCACTAGAGATAAACTGTAACCCGTATCTAGCTTTTCGAGTTATTTAGTTTAGTAATATTCAAAATCCCTTCATAGAATTTAGAATTCTCCATTATTTTGGTGATGAAATTTCTCGTCGGGCATTGCAACGAAAATTGAATGAATAAATCAAACGCAGGTAAAATTTATCAAAAGAACAGACCGTGCATAAACCGTGGGATGCAAATTGGATGCAGATGCACAAATAAGAAATTCGTCGTAAAGACCGTCTCTCCCTTGATTGCTGACATTTTCATATTTACATTCTATCTTTACGTTTCATAAAATACTTCATAAAATACGTGCATTCTTTGAATATTATTGTTCTATGTAAATATTTAGGGGCCATACATAAGAAGGCGTAAAAGCACATAAAGCGCAGGATGGAATTAAGGATTGGGTCATAAAATACAGGGATGTCACAAGCGACTATTTTTATATTTTGCTCGTACCAATATTATTCTAATGGAAATTTTAAAATATATTTTTCGAGCAAATGTTAGCAAAGTATCTTTTAAAGATTTCTATTTAGAAGAACTGGTGCCAGTTAGAATTAAAAAATAGCCGCTTGTATGAACCCTGAAAATAGTTTTTTATATTACGTGTTATCTATACTAATAAAATCCGTGCGCCTCTGTCTGTCTGTCTGTCTGCTTGAAGCCGATTACAGTTCGTAACGCGGGCGAGTTGGAAGTCGCGAGAGGTGTCTTTCGATTCGAAAAATTCCGGGAAAGTCATTTCTGGCATTTTCGAGATCGTGGGACCAAAATTAAAAAAGTTATGAATTAAAAACCGGTCGGGAATCGGAACGGAAAACGTCACATTTCCCAAACGGAGCTCTGAGGCAGAACACTGCGCCACCTTGCGGTGATCGACTAGAACTTTTCCCCTTTGGCTAAAAGAAGAACCAGGCGAAAACCCCTTTTTCTCCCGTCATTTTGTCAAAGAATGTATAAGAGAAAAATAACTGATTGGTAAAAAATGTTAAACACGGTTTAATTAATATAATAAGTACAACTATATAAGCACAGCAAGATATGTTCACTAAGAGGTAATAGTGCTGCTAATTAATATATTGAGAATCTCAGATGTAACTGGCTATTCATATTTTATTCTGTATGTGAGTATTAATCGTTGTAGCTCATTTTCATACTTTTTCTTTTTGGTAGCATACACGAATATTGTGTAACCTAAGATTTACGCGATTAATACTAATTTCTGTTAGTACAAACGGAAAACGAGCTGCCAAAATTATTTGTTAGTTATGTTGTTTGTGATATTAATGAAATTATTTTTTTGCGCGTTTTTTCTTAAACCATCATGCAGACAGTTTTTAAAGTAGAAAAAAACTGATTACATATTCAGAATCTGCGTAAAAGTCTGCTTCTGATGATCCAAAAAATACGAGAAAATGTCTTATGGGCGCACAGCACCAACCGTGCAAAACCAAATATTTTTAATGGGACGATGGCGACCACGGAGCGTAGCGCCCACTGTGCGAAATCACATATTTTTAACGGGATAATGAATGCATAACAACCATAGCTCTTTAATTTACTTTTTTTGTGCTTGAGGATTCGAACACCAAGACTTGCTTATTAAACTAACTTTTTTGCTTATTATATACTGCTTAATATCGAGGTTCGTTTGGAAAAAGTGGCCCAGCTAGCGGGCGTAGCTCGCTAGTCACAAATTAAATTCATAAACTAACATAATAGATGAATTTATTAAATTAATTTATGATGAAGTTTAAAGTCTTAAAAATAGTAGTTTATTTTTTCTATTTTTATTGCATTTAGATTTTTGCCAACAAATAGCTCGCTAGTCTATACTAATAAAATCTGTGCGCTTCTGTCTGCCTGTCTGTTTGCTTGAAGTCGATTACAGTTCGCAACGCGGGCGAGTTGGAAGCCGCGAGAGGTGTCTTTCGATTCGAAAAATTCCGGGAAAGTCATTTCGGGCATTTTCGAGACCGTGGGACCAAAATTAAAAAAGTTATGATTTAAAAACCGGTCGGGAATCGGAACGAAAAACGTTTAATTTCCCAAACGGAGCTCTGAGGCAGAACACTGCGCCACCTTGCGGTGAACGACCTGAACTTTTCTCCTTTGGCTAAAAGAAGAAGCAGAAGAAAACCTCTTTTTTCTCCCGGGAAAACGACTTTTAATTTCGTTTCGGTTCTTTGAAAAAGAACTAATTGGTAAAAAATTTTAAACACGGTTTATTTTCATACTTTTTCTTTTTGGTAGCATACACGAATATTGTGTAACCTAAGATTTACGCGATTAATACTAATTTTTGTTAGTACAAACGGAAAACGAGCTGCCAAAATTATTTGTTAGTTATGTTGTTTGTAATATTAATGAAATTACTTATTTTTTTTAATAGCAGTCTTTTGCAGTTTTTAATACCGAAACTTTTTTTGCGCGTTTTTTCTTAAACCATCATACAGACAGTTTTTAAAGTAGACAAAACTGATTACATATTCAGAATCTACGTAAAAGTCTGCTTCTGATGAACCAAAAAATACGAGAAAATGTCTTATGGGCGCGCAGCGCCAACCGTGCAAAACCAAATATTTTTAACGGGACGATGGCGACCATGGCGCGTAGCGCCGGTGGGTGGTAGGCCGGTGGGCCGCCTTTGAACGGTGGGCACGTAGCGCCCACTGTGCGAAATCACATATTTTTAACGGGATAATGGGCGCATAACAACCCTAGCTCTTTAATTTACTCTTTTTGTGCTTGAGGATTCGAACTCCAAGACTTGCTTATTAAATGAATTTTTTTGCTTATTATATACTGCTTAATATCGAGGTTTGTTTGGAAAAAGTGGCCCAGCTAGCGGGCGTAGCTCGCTAGTCACAAATTAAATTCATAAACTAACATAATAGATGAATTTATTAAATTAATTTATGATGAAGTCTAAAGTCTTAAAAATAGTAGTTTATTTTTTCTATTTTTATTGCATTTGGATTTTTGTCAACAAATTTAAGTCAACGAAGAATGAAATATTTTTCGCAGTTTTATGAAAATTTTAATGCATACAGTTAAAACCATAATTGATAATTTACACTCTTACAATATTGATACAACAAACGTGAATAAGCGTTTTCTTTAAATTCATTTCTTGAAAATGGTTTGAAACATTAATTTAATTTTTACTTTACATTTTTAATTAACTAAAATTATAATGAGTTTTATCTTTTATATAAGATTTTAAACCACATCTGTGAAATATATAATGCATAACTATAATTAACTATATAATAACTTTGTAATACATGTTTCAAACTAATACAATATAGAAAGTACAGATGACTGATAGCATTATATATTTTGTACTCTTTTGCAATTGTGTAAATATTTATCGCTTCTGAAACATAATGCATTTAAACAAATGTGTTTTGTAAACATTTGCGAATATTCCATAAACAGATAAATAAATATTATATGTTCGCTGTCACAAGAAATATGCTGCAATCCCTATTTAGCTTTTCGAGTTATTTAGTTTAGTAATATTTAAAATGTCTTCATAGAGTTTAAACTTCATAGAATTTAATTCTCCATTATTTTGATGATGAAATTTCTCGTCGGGCAATGCAACGAAAACTGAACGAATAAATCAAACGGAGATAAAATGCAACAGAAGCAGAGACCGTGCACAAAACCGTGGGATGTAAATTGGATGCAGAGACACAAATAAGAAATTCGTAGTAACGACCGACTCTCCCTTGATTGCTGACATTTTCATATTTATATTCTATCTTTACATTTCATGAAACGCCTAATAAAATGCATTCATTCCCTGAATATACTTGTTCCATGTAAATATTTAGGGACCATACATAAGAAGGCGAAAAAACGCATAAAGCGAGGGATGGAATTAAGAATTCGGTCATAAAATAGATATTATTGTAATATTTGTTGTATATTACATAATTAATTTCTTTAAATAACATCAAAAGCCAATTTATTAAATTCATTATGATTAAAAAATGGTTTTTTTGTTTGTTTTTTTTTCATTTGAATTTTCTTTTACATTCAACAAAGTATTAATTATTTTTCCCATTTTTATTAAAATTTCACATAGTCAAAATTATAATCGATATTTTATATTACTAATATTTGTGATACTATTTATGTAATTATCTTTTCTTTAAGACAATACCATTGCAAAAAATGCTATTGTAAATCTCATATCTTTAAATATTATTACTTACAAGACAATACAGATGTTTCATAGCATTATATGGTTTCAATTCAATTGTAATTTGAATATTTATTCGTTTTGAAACAGAATATATTTCAATAAATGCGTTTTTTAAATATTCGAGGATATTTCATGTAAAAGATGAATAAATAATATAAGTATTCACTGTCACGAAAGATATACTGCAATCCGTATGTAGCTTTTCGAGTTATTAACTTTAGTAATATTCAAAATGTCTTCATAGATTTTAGAATTCTCCATTATTCTGATGATGAAATTTCTCTACGGGCAATGCAACGAAAACTGAACGAATAAATCAAACGGAGATAAAATGCAACAGAAATGCACAGACCGTACACAAACTGTGGGATGTAAATTTGATACCGAGGCACAAATAAGAAATCCGTACTAACGATCGCCTCTCCCTTGATAACTGAAATTTTCATATTTACATTCTATCTTTACGTTTCATAAAATTCCTCATAAAATAAGTGCATTCCCTAAATGTTTTAATTCTATATAAATATTTAGGGACCATACATAAAGAGGAGTAATCATAGAATAAAGTGAAATATGGAGTTAATGATTGAGTTATAAAATCAATATTATAATATAGTATACTTGTTGTATATTGCATAATTAATTTCTTAAAATAACATTAAACGTCAATTTATTAAATTCATTATGCGGCTTAAAGACTTAAAAATAACAGTTACTGTTTTCTTTTTTAGTCAATAAAGTATTAATTAATTTTCTCATTTTTATTTCACTGCAGTTGGCAAGAAATCTCACCATGTAAGGCGAACAAAATATTGAAATTTGAATCACAGTATTTTAGTTTGGAAAATTTAGCATTACCTAATTTTAAATTTTGAGTGATGAAATAATTTTAAACTACTGTATGGAGAAAACTGGTATCGAAGAATTAAAAGAAATGTAAAAGTGGCTCGTTGTTAATGGGCTAAGTATTGGGCTATTTGTAAATGCATTGGCGAAATAATCGAAAATAATTCACTCTTACCTAACATAGATTTTTGTCTTATTATTTTAAATTAAAATAATTATTTTTTAATTAATATTATTAATTTTTAATTTAAATTGCAATTATTTTAAACTATGGTTTTTAATTCGTATCGTCAGAATAATATAACACATAATTTTATTAAACATTAGTTTTCATAAATT
The DNA here is from genome assembly GCA_964019185.1 of Maratus speculifer. Taxonomy (NCBI): domain Eukaryota; kingdom Metazoa; phylum Arthropoda; class Arachnida; order Araneae; family Salticidae; genus Maratus; species Maratus speculifer. Next base: position 90,870,812 of record OZ025289.1, on the reverse strand, counting down.
TTTTGACGCAATATTTATGTGCGCGGAAATTATTTGGTTTTATACAAGTCTGCTCTCTAAAAACTTCTCAGAAATTTCTGTTTTACAAATATATTTTTTCTTAATCTCGGAAAGTTGTTGGTTTCAAAGGTTTCTAGAAAAAGGAAACACTTATCTATTTTAGCGGCCCTATCATAAAAAAGGAAGAATTATAAAGTCAATGAAGGCATTCTGAATACTATAAAGCTAAATAACTCGCGATGCTGAATGCAAATTGCAGTAAATTTATAGTGAGTGTTAATATAAAATATTACATTGGAATGCAAATACTTATCTTAAAAGTTACTCAAATGTATTCTATTTCAAAACGTGATAATCTAGTATTAGCATTTCTAATTAAGTTGAAAAGAGTGTAACCCTTGAATTTAGTTGTATGTACAAATATTATATTATATGTAAATTATATGTAATATTATATTATATGTAAAAATAGAGAACTATTTCTTTATGTAGTTCATATAATTCTGAAGAGTACGAAAACATATAAAAAACATCATACAAGAGGTTGTATTATTTTTTATATATGTTTTTGTCCCTTTCAGAATGATATGCGCGAAGTGAAGAAAGAGCTCTCTATTTTGAAAGTGTACGCACAACTACATTCAAGGGTTACACGTTTTTCAATTTAATTAGAAATGCAAATACTAAACGATTTTGAAACATATAATACCTTTGAGTGAGTTTTAAGATAAGTATTTGCAAACATTCCAATCTAAAATTACATATTAACTACCTATATAGATTTACTGCAATTTATATTCAGCGTCATGATTTATTTAGCTTTGTAGTTTTCGGAATGTTTTCATAGGCTTTAAAATTCTCCATTATTTTAATTATCCAATTTCTTTCCGGGAACGAAACGAAAACCCAATTAATAAATCAAATGCAGAGACTAATAAAATTCAAGAAAATCACAGAGCGTGTAGAAATCGAGGGATGTAAATTGTACTCTGTGACACAAATAAGAATTTCATGTAGTTCATATAATTCAGAAGAGTTCGAAAACATATATAGAAGCATAATAGAACAGCTTGTGCTATGTTTTTATATATGTTTACGCCCCCTTCAGAATTATAGGAGAGTTGTAAAGAAACAGCCCTCTATTTTGTAAGTGTATATACAATTACATGCAAGGATTACACTATTTTCGATTTAATTAGAAATGCTAATACTAAACGATTTTGAAACATATAATACCTTTGAGTGACTTTTAAGATAAGTATTTGCAAACATTCCAGTCTAATATTACATATTAACTGTCACTGTAGATTTATTGCAACTTTATTCAGCATCGCGAGTTATTTAGCTTTGTAGTTTTCAGAATGCCATTTGATATAGGATTTAAAATTCTCTATTATTTTGATGATTCAATTTCTTTCTGGGCACGCAGTGAAAACTGAATTAATAAATCAAATGCAGAGATTCAACAGAATCACAGACCGTGTAGAAATCTAGGGTTGTAAATTGGACTCTGCGACACAAATAAGATGTTTGTTGTAATGACCGTCATCCTTGATTGCTGACATTTCCTTATACATTGTATCTTTACAATAAACAAACAACCTCATAAAATATATATATCATCTTACAGTTCTGTGAAAATATTTAAGGTTTATATACAAAGAGAAGTAAAAACACACACACAAAAAAAAATAAATAAAAACTATATTTAAAGATCGACTTCTAAATATACTGCTATAAAACAAATTATGTTATTTAATTGTTTGCATTATATAACTTTTAACCCTTTCGTGTCTGACTTTTTTAACCATTTAAAAAAGGTTGTTGCACTTGGTCTAGGGATATCTTAGACATATCTGAATCCTTTTAATGTCCGCATTTTATTCATTTTCAGATTAGTACATGTTCAATGTCTAGAAATGGAATACTTCTGTTGCCACAATGAGAAAAAAGTATTAAAAAGTACAAAAAAAAAAAAATAAATAAATAAAATAAAATAAAAACAATAATTCAGAAACAAATTCAGAGACAGCTTCCAAACAAATTGGATTTAAAAATACATTTTTTACCTATAGTACGGTGTGAATAAGTTAGAAAGTGTGATCGCTGATCGCACAGAGGGTTTCGTTTAATATTCTCCTTCAAAAAACTTTACCATTAAATTAACAAACGAAAATTTTTTTTTCGGCTCTATCTTGGGATTTCTTCGCCAATCGCGGCAACAAAATAGAATTTTGAATTCTTCCCTAAATGCTGCCTTGATTGCATAGATTTGTTGATTTCTATCTGAATCTGCAGATTTGGTGATGATGCGCAAGTAAATAAAATTATGAATAAAAGTAAAATATTGCAGAGCTTAGCATAAATTTAAGGGAGACCAAACTGGTCACCGGAGGCGGCAAGTGAATAAAATGAATAATAATTTTATAAATAAAAAAATATTTCACTTCACGTGTCAAAATAGGTCATAAATATGATGTAATATGATGAAATAAAAACAAATAAGCACGTTTTTCGCGTGATTTATTTAATCTATTAATTTATGTTAAATACATAATTTTATTTAAATTTGCATTCAATAATTGGGAGAAGTAAAAATTCAATTTTGAAATTTACGCTACTGCAATTTTTTACACTTCTAAATATCGTACATTTTCAACTTTAATACCACAGTATAGGAGAAAAAATGTACTTTAAAATGCAATTTGTTTAAAAATTGTACCGTCAGATTCGTCAGATGAACGAAACCCTAAAAATGAAAATGTGCAATGCTTACATGTTTAAAAACTTGCGGTCCCGAAAATTGTAAAACGGAAATTTCATTTAAATTTTTGGAGTAATAATGCTTAATCCATGGTGTACGTAAGGTATCGCTCTGTTTATTACCTAAGGCATGTTTTCATCATCATAAAAAATATGTTTATTATTATTACCTTTTAAAATATAGATTTTATTTGTCTAATATTTTAGTCCTTGAAAATGTCATTGTAATTTGCTAAATTGCACTTTCTTTTCCAATTTTGACAGTTATCGAAATAGATTTCCTGAAATTTAAAGAATATGCCATTGTCTGAAATCTATCGACTGTAGTCATTTTGTGTACTTTTCAATTCATAGTCATATGACAATAGGCCCAGGAAGAGTTTTTACAGATGTCTCAAATATATCGCATTAGAACAGGATGTAATAGATATTACAGTTTTCTAATATTTAATACTTTTTATCCCACATGATTCATTCAGAAAAATAATCTATATTTTAAATTTAAAGGGTGATATACCGTATTTACTCGTGTATAGGGCGCACGCGTATATAAGGCGCACCCCTACTTTACAAGTAAAAATGACCATTTCTTAAAATCTCGCATATAAGGCGCACCATAAATTTGATATGTTAATGAAGAATGACCAAATGAATTTCAGTAGAAAAAAAGTCGAAACAAACATTACACCAGACCAGAAAACAAGACGAAAATGCATTTTTAGATTTTGGGTTGCAAGAGAATGACGTGAAATAGGAATGAGTGACGGTAAAGGGAATTGCTAATTAACGTTTAGATAATGTCATTAGCTCTGGTGTATAAAAAACTGCAAGGAAAGAAATAAATGTGCAGTAATACTTAAATTAAGTAACATTTTCCAAGTTTTAAAATCTTGTTTGAATAATATCTTGTTTCATAGGTATATAGTTCGACTGCATGCAATAGTAAAAAATTATTCCGTGTGTAAGGCGCACCTAGGAATTTTGCCCTAATTTTTTGGAAAAAAAGTGCACCTTATACACGAGTAAATACGGTATATGTTGTAAATAAAAGAATCACCAATGGTGCAAAGAAAATCCAGCAAACTTTTATCATTATTTTTATTACAGTATGGGATAACATAAATAAAATCAAAATTAAAAATGCATATACTTACGTATGCTACAACTACTGCATATAGATGCAACAAAAGTCTGTTAAGACTAAATAATACTCAATACAAAGAGATGTACTTTTACTAGTACATCAGACATGGACGGGTTAAATTCGATTTTAGAAATTATTTTACGATGAATTTTAAAGATTTGAAAATTGTTAAGATTACATTTTGAGATAATTGAACTTTTTTGAAACTTAGAAATAATAAACCTTTTTCGCGTTTTTTATTAAATTTTAATAGATATATTCAAAATTGATATTTGAAATAAATTATACGCTGATTTTATGCATGCAAAGTTAAATTTTTAAAACACAAATTGTCATAATTTTATATAGCATACAATTGCATTTAAGCTTTGTACGATTTTGAAATTAATAATAATTTCTTAAATATTAAATAGTTATGAAATGTAACGCATTTCAGTAACTGTTAAAAAAAATTATCTGCGAACTTTGATTAAAAATTCAAATATTATACACTCGCTGTCACTATAGATTTACTGCAATCCATATTTAGCAGCACCAATTATTTAGCTTTATAATATTCTGAACGCTTAGATATAGTCTTAAGAATTCTCCTTTATTTTGATGATCTAAATTCTTGGCGTGCATGCTACAAAATCTGCATGAATAAATCAAATGCAGAGATGCAAATTGATAATATACAAGAGGCTATGCAGAAGTCGGGGGATGTAAATTGGATGCCAGATACTCAAATAAGAAATCTGTAGTAACGGCTGTGCCCCTTGATTGCTAACATTTTCATATTTACATTCAATATTTACGTTTCATAAAATAGCTCATAAAACACTTGCATTCTCTATGTATTCTCAATTTGTGTAAATGTTTAGGGACCATACACAAACCCAAGTGAAATGATGTGATATTTGATGATCTTGGATCGTAACTAATAAAGTTGGAGTAGAATTGTAATATGCAGTAACTATTATTATGTTGGCATATTTACATAACTATACTTTTATAAATTTCTTAATTCGATTAAAATTTAATGTAAATTTAATTTCTGATGATACATAAAGTTTAAAAAGAAAGAATTTTTTTTAATTAAATTTTAAAATAACTTCAACAACAAAATAAATATGAAGATGTAAATTTCAAAACTCACCTAAGCCAAAATTTAAAAATTCGAGTTTACTCTACTAATCTATACTATTGAGGGACTTGCTTAAAAACAATATAGTCTTCAAAAACACTAGTTTTATTTTTTATTTGTGGTATTGTAAAATCTTGATTCACAATGAAAACCAATGAACGCAGTCCAGAAGTTTTTTGAGATTTCCAAAATTTTCAGGTTCTGGATTAAGCGCGTTTTGAAACTCATGTCTTTATTTCTACAGGGTGATTCAAAATTACGTGGACAAAATGATATGACAAATCAAGCATACAACAAGGATAAAAAAACCCCACAAAGGAACGTAGGGTCGCAAACTACTCATTGAATCACAAATACAGGGTGTTTCATTCTAGCGACACCCGGTTTGAAAGCAATAATTTCGAGGAAAATAAAAATATTGTAATGAAAATGCAACGATCTGTATCTTATTTTGTGGGAAATGTGATAACGTTAAGAAAAGATTTGGAAAAACATATTGCTCTGTGAGGGAGTGACCTTTGCATAAAGGCACTCTAGTGTTTCTGAGATCGTGACGTCAATAATTTAACTTGTGTAAGCGTAAAAGCGACATCTATCCTCTCTTTTACTTTAACTTTCTAGTGTGTGCGTGTCTCTTTCAGATTCTGTAGTTAGCTCGAGGTTATTAGTAATATGTTAATGCGAAGTATCTCAGTTTGCAGCATATAAAAGCTTGGGTTTGAGTGAATGGAGAGTGTCTTTGGCATTAGCCAGCGAGTAGCCAGCGAGAGAGCATCTGTGGCGGTAGCCAGCGAGTGAGGATCTCTGGCATTAGATAGCGAAGTGAATTATTGTTCAGCGAAGTGCTAGCCGTTTGAAAGTAGCAGCGAAGCCTCCAGTGAAGTGTAAAGGAGTTTCGATAGTTGACTTGAGAGTTGGCCGGGGTAAGAAACTTCATAGTAGTTTCATTTTGATTATTTGTGAATAAAGAATTACACACAGCCACGGGCTGTCTAATTAAGCTTTATCTAGTAGCTCAGCCAAGAGATAGTGAGAAGTGTTAGAAGGTGCCACGATTGAGCTCGTCCGGAGCCTGTGAGTATGTGTTTAGCTTTTTCATAGTATTCTCAGTTGTGTAAAATTAAGACTTGCTCCACTTCCCTTCAGCCCTTATCATTTTAATAAACTTTGTTGTTTTATCTTAATTACTGAGTATGTCTGCATTTAACCTCCACCACGACCAACCAATCGTTATAAATGACACTCAGCATGTATATAACGTTACAGCTCAAGCAATCGGTGATACCGTATAAACTGATTATCACAGTCCAAAATGTGAGGTGCCAAGGGCATACTACCGGTGCGCATAATGCAAGCTTCTACCACTTTTGTTTGGTGTTATCACATTTAAAACAAAGGTGAGAATGTCTGTTAAATGTTTTTTTATAATATACTTCGATTTCCTGAAATTTATTACCGTCAACCCAAATTGAGTTTGGATGAAACACCCTGTATTTGTGACAATTAGTGATTTGCGGCCCTATATTCCTCTGTGATTTTTTATCCTTGCTGTATGCCTGATGTGTGAATGTATCGCCACTTTTTTTGAATCACCCTGTATATATATATTAAAAGCAATTTCAATGAAATCAAAACAAATAATTAAAATTTCAATCAACTACAATACCGTTATTATACGTCAGAAATAATTTTTTCCTTTAAGCTGAATTTCTCTCAACTTGTACTGCATACAATTACATTCAACCTCTTCAGTCTTGAGACAAATATTACGAAGGACCACGAAACCAGTTTAAAATTACTATACAACATCTCCACAAATTTATCATTCTATATATCGATGCACACATTTATCAAAGAGGTCTAGAAGCGATTTTAACAATTTTAAAAGCGTTTAAATTAATTTAAAAGAGTATTTAGTGTCTCCATGCAACATCAGGACAAAGGAGGTTAAAGAGTTTTTGAAAGCTTTTTTGAATTTTAAAAGATTTTGAAAATAGACACTTCTGATTATTGTTCAAAATAAATGTTTGCGCTTAAACATTACATGTAAAGTCAAATGTAATACACAGGCATTTGAAATTTATTGCAATCCATATCCAGCATTTCAAATAATTTAGCTATGTAATAGTCAGAGTACCTTCAAGTAGTCTATAGAAATATCTATTATTTTGTTGATCAAATTTCTTGGCAAACATGTAAAATTTAAAACTTGATGAATAAATCAAAAGCAGCGATTTATAACATGTAATAACACTGGGCACAAGTCGGAACATGTAAATTGCATGCAGAGACTCAAATAACAAATTTCTTATAATGGCTGTCCCTCTAGATTGTTGAAATTTTTTATATTTACGTTCAATCTTTGCGTTCCATAAAATAACTCATAAAATAGCTCTCTTTTTATATCCTCTGTCTATGTAGATATTAAAGGACAATACACAAACCAAAGTAAACGTATGTAATATTTGATGTTCTAAGTTTATAACTAATAAAGTGAGAGTAGAATTGTAATCTATATTATAACTATTATTAAGTCGAGATATTTAAAATATTATATCTTTATAAATTTCAAGATTCGATTTGTAAATTTCTTGCAAGATGATATTTAAAGACTTTAAAATAATATGTATATATATTTGTGTATATAGATATATTGTCTTTTGCTTTGAAATAATTTTATTCACAGAATAAAGATATAGAATTTTTAAAATCAAATTTCAATGTATTCAAAAAATATAATTGAACTTTTAAATGCTACAATAGCGAAATTATACTTATCGAAGTAATATTTTTTAATGCTTAACTGGACATTTAGATAATTTAATTGTGAATTAAGATATTTGATGTTCTTAGTTCATAATTAATAAATAATAAAGTTAGAAAAGAATTGCAATTTATATTATAACTCTTATTAGTATTATTTAAATTGCTATATTTCTATAAATTTCGTAATTCGATTTGTAATTATTTTTCATGATGATATTTAAAGATTTAAAAATAATATCTATCTATCTATATGGGTCATTTTCAAAAAACTTGTACATTCTATGTCCCCCAACTTTAAGAATTTTTAATAACTAAAATAAAGTTTTAAAAATAAAATTTAAGCATTTACATTAATTGCCTGACTGTTTAGAGTAAATGTAAGCTAAATATTATCAGAAATTAAAAATAATATTAGTGTAGTAATGGTTACAATGCGTCAGCTATAGCTAAAATGCTATGTCCCCTCTTCCCTTTTTACTTTTTCAACTGCTGTAAAATTATAAATCAATTGTCAAAAGTGTTAATTTTTTCAGTTGTGACAATTGTTGTATGTCTTATCTGTAGCATAGACCATATAATATATTTTTAAAAACTTATTCTTTTATAAAAATGGAACAATTTATTGTTGTCCCCAGATTTTTTCCCCTCTGTTACTTCCACTCTGTTACCATATTTATTGTAATAAATTATTACTACTAAGTATTCAACACAAGGTTCTGCAGTTCTTTGAACAGTCTATTTTTAGATGAGGCCACCATTTTTTAAATTATTAAGTTATTTTCGCCGTGGTGTTGAACTAAAGCATTTACAAGATAAGGATGTTTTATTCAGTTTCCCCTCTGTTACCAGCTTATTTATGTGAAATTTATTTTTTTAATACTTTTATAAAATTTTAACCATAAGATCAAATGGTGCTTCTTAAATAAATAGGCTTAGTTTTTCTTATTTTTAATTCACTTTGTGCTGATAAAATTATTTGTAGTTTTTTTCCCCTCTGTTACCATTCCCCTCTGTTACCATTCCCCTCTGTTACCAAGCTTATAGTAACAGAGTGGAACAAAGCGTAACAGAGTAAGGAACTACTAAAAAAACAAGTTTATTTAAACATTGTTCTTGAAGGATGCACATTCTCGTTTCGTGTTCTTAGAACAGAATAAAAAATATGCATTTTTTTTTTTTTTTTTTTTTTTTTTTTTTTTTTTTTTAAATATAAAATAGTAGTTTTTGTTGTGAGCTAGTTGCCATAAACATTAGGCTTTAATTTTCGCAAACAAAATGCTTCTTTAATTGTAGTCATTTATATTTATGAATCAATACTACTTATTTATGAAAAAATAATGCAGCGTGAAATACCATTATTTTCGAATATTAATTTTTGCAAAAGCCTTTAATTCTTGCTTGGTCTGTTTCAAATTTTAGGATATCTTATAACGCATGATAAAAATGTATTAAAGAAGAAAAGATAATTATTTAAGTAGAAAAGAATTTATAAAAAAGATACACCGCGTCAAATACTACTATTTTCAAATAGTAATTTTTATAAAAATCGTTGTTTCTTGGGTTAAAGCGTCATCCAGTTGGCACGCGAATTTGTTAAAGTTTGAAAATCTAAGGCGAGCTGTTATAAATTGAAACACAGATTATAACATATGATAAAAAATTATAAAAACAATGCCATGTGAAATACCAGTATTTTCGAATAGTAGTTTTTTTGCAAATATCTTAAATTCTGCCATGATCTGTTGGAAACATTGAAACTTCATGATAGCTTATAACACATAATAAAAAGTCTAATCCCACTATTTTTTAATAGTATTTTTTGCAAAAATCTCAAATTCTTGCTTTAAACCACCAGTACCTCGACTAATATATGATGAGATTTTTTTAAAAAAACTAAGCAGTGCGTTTGACATAGCACATGATATAAATTTACAAAAGAGAATGCCCCATCAAATACCACTATTTTCCAATAGTAATTTTTGTAAAAATCTTAAATTCTTGCTGGATATGTTTGAAACATTAAGATCGTATACAATACATGATATAAATTTATAAAAAAAAATATACCACATCAAATATCCCTCCACTATCAATCAGCGATCCCTTCGGTTACTTTTTCCCCCACTCTGTTACCGTCAATTTAAGTTGGTTTATTTCACTAAAAAAAATTGTCAATCATAATTTTGAATAATTAATTGTGTAACTTTAACTAATATTTAATTTATGTAATATTTTTTATAATTTAACTGAAAAAATGTGAATGCACATTTAATTAAAACTTATGATTTTTCCAAAAAAGTAACAGAGAGAAAATCCTTTGTATTTTACAAAAATAAAAATAATCATAACAAAACAACAGTTAGAATTTTCTGAAAGTAGCAATCATGTAATTAAAGGAAATGTGATATTTACTGTTTTAGGTGTTTTATTTTTTTAAATAAAAAGTTTTGACTGTTGGTAACAGAGGGGAACATTTTACTGTTACAAGTTCATATTTTATTTTTTATTTGACGTTCCAAATCAAAAAGTGAACTGCTGTCTTCAGTTTTATATACAAGAAATGTTTTAGTATCATCTAATATTTTTATAAGTTGCATCTAAAAAAATTTTTTTTTTGTGAAAAATTTCCCAAATGTACAAGTTTTTTGAAAATGACCCATATATATACATATTATCTTTTACTTTGAAATAACGTTAACCACAAAAGAAATAAATAAATATACATCTTCTAAAAGCAATTTGCAATGCAATCGAAACATATAATTGAAATTTGAAACTACTACAATAGCTATGGTACACTTATCAAAGAAATATTCTTTAATGCTTAACTTCTGTAAAATTATACTCCATACTACTACATATAAGCTTAAGACGCTTTTAAAACCAATTCGAAGTGCTTAAATTTCAAATTATTTTGAAACAGAACACATTCGATTAATGTTTAAAATAAATGTTTATAAACATTATATAAAAAGTCAAACATAACACATTATTAACAGACATTCGAAATTTATTGAAATTCATATTAAGCACCGCGAGTTATTTAGCTTTGTAATAGTTAGAGTACATTCCTATACCCTATATGAATCTCCCATTATTTCGATGATCAAATTTCTAGCCAAAATGCATTGAAAACTGTAGGAATAAATCAAATGTAGAGATTGAAAATATATAAGAACGCTGTGCAGAAATTGGGGAATATAAATTCGATGCAGAGATTCAAATCAGAAATTCGTAGTAACGATCGTCTGCCTTGATTGTTGATATTTTCATTCTTATATTCTATCTGTATGTTTCCTATAATATCCTATATTATACACGTATTCTCTTTAGATTCTCGATCTTCGTAAACATTGAGGGACTATTCACAAACGAAAGTAAAATCATGTAATTTGTGTTACTCTCAGTTTATAACTAAACAACTATGAATACAATTTTTTTAATATTTTACTTTATTATTACATTGGCATACTTACATTATTATATTTTTTAATTTTCACTATTCGATTTATAAATGTATTATACATACATAAGCCCAAGCAAAAATATGTGATATTTGATGCTCTTAGTTTAAAGTTATGAAAGCTAGTACAGAATTGTAATTTATATTATAACTATTATTAGGTTGACAAATGTAAATTGTTATATTTTTATAAATTTCAAGATTCGATTTGTAAATTTCTTTCATGATGATATTTAAAGTTTTAAAAAGAATACACGCACACGTACAGATAAATCAATTTTTATTTCGTATTACCTTCAACCACAGAGTAAGTTAATTTCTTACAATAGAACTTCAATGTATTCAAAACATACATTTGATATTTGAATATACTTCAAAGGCGATATTATATTTATCAAAGAAATATTCAATAATATTTAACTTCTGATAACTTATACTAAATACAGTTAATAAGTATAAGCTTAAGACGCTTTTAAAAACAATTTGAAGTGCTTAAGTTTTAAGCGATTTTAACAGAACACATTTCAGTTACGTTCAAAATAAATGTTTATAAACATTATATAGAAATTCAAGCATAATATACTAACACACATTTGAAATTTATTGCAATCAATATCCAGCATCGTAAAATTATTTAACTTTCTAATAGTCAGAATGCATTCCTGTACCCTATAGAATCCTACCATTATTTTGATGATCGAATTTCTGGCCAGAATGCAACGAAAATTGAATCAATAAATCAAATGCAGAGATTTAGAGTATGTAAGAACACTATGCAGAATTCGGGGGGGGGGGGATGTAAATTCGATGCAGACACTCAAATCAGAAAATCGTAGTAACGACCGTGTGCTTTGATTGCTGATATATTCTTATTTACATTCAATCTTTATATTTCATAAAATATCTCATAAAATACATGCATTATCTTTATATCCTCTATCTTTGAAGATATTTAGGAACTATAGGTAAACCGAAGTGAAAATATATCGCATTCGATGCTCTTAGTTCATAATTAATAAAGTTAGAGTACAACTGTAATCTATATTATAACTATTATTAGCTTGATATAATTTCATAATTATTTTTATAAACTTCACAATTCGAATTGTAAATTCATTTCATAATGGTATTTGAAGATTTAAAAATAATGAATGAAATTTTTCGTGTTAACTGTTGAAGTAACTTCAACCACAGAATATATATATATATATATATATATTATATATATATATATATATCTTTTTAAATCAAATTTCAATGTAATGAAAAGAACTAATTTAAATTTGAAATTACTACAGTAGCGATATTATACGTCTCAAATAAATTTCATTGATATTGATCTTCTGTTCTCCTTACATGCAATTAAATTCAAGTATTAGACGCTTTTAAAAGCAAATAGAAATGCTCAAATTTTAAACGAATTTGAAACAGAACGACTTTGAATAATGCTCAAAATAAATGCTTGCGAACATTACATAAAAAGTCAAATTTTATGCCATAGCTGATATTTGAAATTCATCGCAATGCATATCTAGTATCGCAAGTTATTTAGCTTTGTAATAGTTCGAATGCTTTCGTATAGTCTTTAGAATTCGCCATCATTTTGGTGATAAAATTTCTGGACGTGCATGCAACGAAATCGGCATGAATAAATCAAAATCAGAGATGCAAATTGATAAAATTTAAAAAAAATTGTGTAGAAGTCAGAGGAGAGATGTAAATTGGATACAAAGACTCAAATAAAATATTTGTAGTAACGGCCGTCTCCATTGATTGCTGACATTTCCATATTTACATTTTATCTTTACGTTTCATAAAATGCGTGCATTCTGTTTAGATTATTGATTTGTGGATTCATTACGGACCATACACGAATTCAAGTGAAAGCATGTGATATTTGACACTCTTAGATCATAATTAAAGAACTAGGAGTAGAATTATAATTTTTATTATCATTATTATTGTGTCGACATATTTGCATTATTATAGAGCTCATATTCAAAATATTAGAATAATTGAGAAAAAGTAATAAGAAAAAATTATTTGTCATTTATTTATTTTTTATACTAAGTAAATGCAATTAAATTTCTTATAAATTAAATCTGGAATGTTTAAATAAGATTTTAACATTTATAAAATATAAATACAGCACAATAAATTAGGTATACAGCTTCCTTAAACACACCAGAATATTAGAATAAAATTTAGATTGGTTCAAAATATTAGAATATTTTATTTTACGCAACAATATTACCTTATGAATATGAAGTAAATGGTAGTTAATATTTTGTAGCATCCCCTTTAGCTTTCATAACAGCGTACAATTGATCTTGCATACTATATACAAGGTGTTTACAAACATTTCTATCAATATTAGCCCAAATAGACTTTATACGTGCCACTAACTCAGTTTTACTTGAAGGAGGATTTTCTTGAAGTTTTTTCTTCATTATATACCATAAGTTTTCGAAGGGATTAAGATCTGGTGAATTTGGTGGCCAAGGAAGTACCTTAATGTTGCGTTGGCGGAACCAATTCTTAGTTGACACCGAGGTATGCGGGGACGTTAAATGCTGTTGAAAGATGAAATCATCTTCAAATAAATCTTCTGATGATGAAATCATGTAATATTCTAAAATTTCTTGATATATCAGAGAGTTAACCTTTTCGTAGACGATGCATAACTTTCCAGGTCCTTCTGCACTCATACAACCCCAAACCATGACACTAGCAGCAAATTTTACGGAACGTTTAAGGCATTCTTTATCAAATGCTTCTTGCTTCAATCTCCAAACTCGAATACCTTGATTACCATATGAAACACAAAACATACTTTCATCACTAAATAATATATTTTTCCAATCTTCATTGCTCCATAAACTTCTTGATTTACACCAATTCAATCTTATACGCTTTTGTCTTGCAGTCATGAGAGGTTTTGTTTTCGGTACACGAGATTCAAATTTAAATTTATGGAGACGTCTTAATGTTGTCGATGTAGAAATTTCAACTCCTTCTTCTTTCCATTTTCGGTGCAAGAATCGCACACTTTTAAAACGGTTTTTCTTAACTGTACGCTTCAGTTTCCTGTCATCTCTAGCAGATGTTTTTGGTTTTCGGCCACCATTTCGGCGATTAGTTTGAAATTTTCCAATTTTTGAATATTGTATTAGTATTTTACTAATGCTCGATTGCGAACAATGTAAATAATTCGCTATAAAACATTGATTTTTACCGTGCCGATACAAATCAACCATACGAAGTTTAGTAGATTCAGGAATATCACTCACACGGCCCATTTTAAGACGAAAAAGAAACAAACTGCAAAAAAGAATACTGATTTTAAATAAAATAGTCTGAATTTAATCAATGATGCCACCAGTTAAGAATTGGTAATAATTAAAGGAGAATTAATGTGAAATATTCAAATATTTTGAACCACTTGAATAAATATTCTAATATTTTGACTTTTCAAAATATTTTTTTTTGGAATTATTCTTTTCAAAAATTATATTAAATTTAAGATAACAAGTAAGTTTAATCAATAATAAGTTCTTAATAAAAATATCGTTTGCATATTTTCATTAAAAGACATTAAATTACCAAACGATATTTTCAATTTCTAAAAAAAAAGTTAATTATTCTAATATTTTGAATATGAGCTGTATTTGTAATTTTATGAAGATTTAAGAAAAGGTTTAAAAAAAGAAAAAAAAACTATATTAAACATGTCTGATTCTAATAACATCAAGGGATTCAAAAAATGTAACAAAAGTTGGTGTCACAATCGAGAAAAGAATGTTAGTGCAGTTTTAATTTAAAGTGGATTGTTATTTCAAAGTTTGCAATCATATTTGCAAAATAAACTCAATTCCATGTTAACACATTCGCCAGAGCGTGATATGGCGCCAACGGTAAGGGGCCACCCACGCGCCAGCCGTGATGTGGGGTGATGTCTCAATAGCCAGTCACGCGCTGGCGCGGGAAAATCTTTCACTTATTCTTTGTTATAAAAAGTAAATCGGCTTCTGGGGAAAAACCCACTTCTACAGTGCGGCATTAACTATCATCACATCTTCACGTAAGCGGCAGCGAACGTGTTAAATGGTGATTCCTACATCACTCTGCGATACGTTTCGAAAAAAATAGTTTAGGGACCATGTTATTATTTTTTTCCTGACTGATAACACATTTAATATGTGTTACATGGCTGTTTATTCAGCGATAACTTTGCACGCATGTGAGATAGTTTCTTAAATTATTTTTCATACATTTTTTAATCAAAAACATCACAAAAATAGGCTTAGAAATTTTTAAAAATGAATAAAACTGATCCGAAAATAATCTGCAAGCGAGAAAAAAAAGTTGTAAATCGTTCGTATTTTTTTTATTAACACGCAAAAAAATAGCAAGAATTGAGAATTTATAATCAGTGATACTTTTTTTTTTTTTTTTTTGCTTCAGTTAAATGCCATTAGTTATCACGCACGAAGTAACCAGGTGAACGTCAACGAATTACAAAACAAAACATTAAACTATGTTTTATTGGTCAGTCTCCTTATGGTCTGATATTTTTAATTTTGCTTTTTTGATAAGAAGTTAATGTAATGCTATTTTTAAAACCTCTTACAAAATATTTAATAAAATGTTACCAAATAATTAATAAACTGTTACAAAGTAGTTTTAAAAAATTACAGAATAGTTAAAAAAAATATTCTGCAATAAAATTTTATTACACGTGAGGTCTAAATCTTGTATTACTTTGAGGGAGGGGAGAAATAATAAACTAATAAAACCGATAAACCGGGTTATCGTTCAGTCTCCCGATAGTCTCATATTTTTAATTTTGCTTTTTTTGAAAAGATGCTAATACAATGCCTTTTTTAATCTTTTACAAATATTTAATAAAATGTTACAAAATAACTGATAAAATTGCACAAAGTATTTTTAAAAAAAGGTTACAAAGTATTTAAGGCCCCTATCCTCGATCGAGGAAACGCTCGCGAGCTAATGCTATTCCTATGGGGAAGCATTTTTCTAATAACTCGTTCGTATTTTGGCATTTTTGAATAATTTTTTTTGCATTGGATAGCTGAGGTGCATGCCGACAGCGCACCTTTTTTACTTTTTCGATTTTGGTTGCAGATATTTTTTACAAAGTTAGTTTCACTTTCAAAACCGGTTTCGAAACTGAAAGTGCTTTTTAAAAAAATATCTGCAACCAAAATCGAAAAAGTAAAAAAGGTGCGCTGTCGGCATGCACCTCAGCTATCCAATGCAAAAAAAATTATTCAAAAATGTCAAATTGCGAAAGAGTTATTAGAAAAATGCTTCTCCATAGGAATAGCATTAGCTCGCGAGCGTTTCCTCGAGCGAGGACAGGGGCCTTAACCCCCTGACTGCCCAGCCAAAGGGTAATATTGTAATGTTGTTTTCTTTGTAATTTATTAAAAATAATAAAAACAGATGTTTTTGCCAACTTGATACAAAATGTGTTATTACGTATAGGTGTATAAACTTTGAGAGTATTATTCCTAAATTAATTTTTCAAAACTGGGTTTTATTTATAGAATTATATTAATTTAAATATTGCTTATGTTGTAGTGAAACCTACAGCTTAGTGTGTGAAAAAATCCGGTCGCGGCAGTCAGGAGGTTAAAAAAATGTTCTGCAATAAAATTTTACTACACGTGAGCTCTAATCCTTGCTTCTCCTTAACAGGGGGGAGATAGGCTTAAAAAACAATAAACTATGTTTTATCGGTTAGTCTCCTTATAGTCTCATACTTTTAATTTTACTTTTTTTTAGTAAGAGGTTAATTTAATGCTAGTTTTTAAACTTCTCAAAAATATTTGTAAAATGTTGCAAAATAATTAATAAAATGTTAAAAAGTAATTAAAAAATACTCAGCAATAAAATTTTATTACACATGAAGTCTAACTCTTGCATCACCTTAAGAAGGATTGGAAAAAACAATAAACTAATAAAACCGATAAATTGTGTTATCGGTCAGTCATCTTATGATCTCATACTTTTAATTTTGCTTTCTTTTTATAAGAGGGTAATGTAATGCTAGTTTTTAAACTTCTTAGAAAATATTTAATAAAATGTTGCAAAATAATTAATAAAATGTTAAAAAATAGTTTTAAAAAAGTTACAAATTAGTTAAAAAATATTCAGCAGTAAAATTTTATTACAGGGGTGAGATTTAACACTTGCATCACCTTTGGGGAAACAGAAATAATAACTAGTAAAACCAATAAATTATGTTTTATCTATCAATCTCCTATAATCTTCTTTTTAGTAAATTAATATAATGCTATTTTTTTAAACAACTTACACAATATTTAATAAAATGCTACAAAATAATTAATAAAATGTTAGGAAGTAGTTAAAAAATATCCTGCAATAAAATTTTATTAGTCATCAGACCTAACTCTTGCATCACTTTGGGGAGGAAAAACATATGAAAAAATATGGAAAAATAAGTAAAAATCATAAGTAGTCATAAAAATAAGTATTACATTTTTTGAGAACAGAAAAAAAGTCTAATATTAAATTACTTTTATATTGTACTATTTAACGTTGATTTTTTTTTTGTATCCAATATGTTGTTTTTCATTTTGTTTCCATGTCTGATATTGAATATGTATTGTAAAACTTTTAACAAATTACTCCTGTTTGTCTGATAAATTAAGTAAGAAATTCTTTAAAATTCCTCCTTTAATTGTGTACTTGATGAAAAGAAAAATATTTTTCACGTCTACTTGCTCGAGTATATTTAGAAATTTATTTGAAATACAAACTAAAAAGATTTAATCGAAAAAATCCTCGAATTGTGGATAATCCAAATTGTTATATTTCCCGTTCAGTGAAAAGTGAGCTACATAAAAAATGTATTTATTTATTAACGGTTGTAATTTTCATCACATTTTTGCAATATTGGATTTCTTCCTCTCTTAAGATATCATATGTTATCATTCCCCGAATAGTTTGCTTTTAATGACATCCTTATTTATATTTTAACTTTATATCAAACAACACTTTAAATAAATATTTACTGTTTAAAAGTATTTAACAGCCCTTTATTAAATTATGCGTTCAACAGTAATATAGTTTTCTTACATTTAGCCTCTGCACGAGAATAAGCTACAAACTTCTTAAAAACAAATCATGTGGACAACAGTCTGACCATTTTTTATTCGTAAAAATAAGAAATATCGTTTCAAATCTGGTTTTTCTAACAAAAAAATGTTTTCAAACATACATATAACGCCAGCATTCGAGTTATAAAAGTAAATACATATATTATACAGACATAAATATATTTTATTTATTGTATGTATGTCTGTACAATATTTGTATGTATTTTTATAACGAAATTTTTCGTTCATATGACAGAAGAAAATTAAAGGGGAATATCGCATATTCCATTCTTTGGAGTAAAATGATTTTAAATCATTTAATAATTTTAATAATAACTTTGTGTATTCATAAAAATAGATAATAGGATAAAAGAAAAATGGTAACAGGTGTAAAGGAAAAATTACAAAAAATAAATAAATTTTGGTTAAATAAACAAAAATAACGATATTGAAAGACAAATCTCTCCCCCAACAGATATCTTATAATATGAAGTGGAATTCCCCATTCTACCTAATATGATAACGTTATATACGTACGACCCCATATTAACAGTCTTACAAAGCCTAAACTTTGACTGACAAAATATATTTTAAAATTGAAATAAGCAAGTACTTTATAGGTCTCTTTCTAAAACATATATTATACCATAAGCAAATATAACAATATTTTCGCGTGATGTATCCTAATCTAGCTTTAAAATCCTGAATTTGTTAATAAAGCTCTCTCAATCATACAATCTTGTATTTACAGCATTTCCTGTTCGGACATCCTATACGAGGTAAGGAATTTTCGTAGCTTACACATCACGGAGCGGAAATTCGATAAGGAGTGCTTAAAGAGGAGAATCGAAAGGTGAACAAATGTTTAGAGATCAAGGAATAAAGAAGGCAAACAAAGCAGAAATCCTTCAATAACACATTCACTTATTATAAGGATAATGCTTGTACATGTTGTATAATTTGAAAAATAAACTAAAAAAATTCAACTCTTTTAGGGAAAGAATTTTGTCCGTAAAATGATCAGATAATTAACTCGCAACAGTTTCTTGTATTTACAGCATTTCCTGTTCGGACATCCTACACGAGGTAAGGAATTTTCGTAGCTCACACATCACGGAACGGAAATTCGATAAGGAGTGCTTAAATGCTTAAAGAGGAGAAGCTTCAAACAAATTTCTTAGAAAAAAAACATACGCTACTTTACACATTCGTTACAAATTATTAATAATATTAAAATATTTTTGGTGTCAAATGTCAGTTTTAGAATTAAAATTAGTTGGCTAAACCATCTAGCCACTATCGTTGAAAAGGATTAACTGAAATATACAAAATGCTGTGGTTAATTCATATTGTTATGTTTTTAATTTAGCGAAAAGTGAATTACGCCAAGAAAAATGTACTTATTAATTATGAACAGTTATTCGAAGCCTAAATTGGCAATGGCCTCACCAGTGGCCGAGAGGTTCTGGGTTCGAACCCAATCACGCCCATTGGCAAAACTGTTCCGAATTTTTCGTGATTTTCTTCGAATGTTGGATTTTCTTTCGGAAATACGGGTTAATTTCCCTTAGAAAGACCCCCAAGGGGGGGCACCCTTCCTCTCTTAGGACCTATATATTTCGTGTTGATAAATGCCCGTCATAAACACAAACACAAGCGACCTAAGCTGACTATATATTTTCTTAAATAGAAACAAGCAAGCATTTTATATGTTTCTCAAGGAATGCTTAAAGAGGAGAATTGGAAAAATGAACAAATATTCATAGGTCAAGAAATGAAAAAGACAAACAACGCAGAAATCTTTTATTTACACATCCACTTGTTATAAGAATAATGTTTGTACATGTTATAAATTTGAAAAATAAACAAAAAAGTTTCAATTCAAAATATTTAGGGTGCCTCTCCTCAAGGACTCAAACAACTATAATAATAATTTTGCGTGATGCAAGCTGAACTAGGCTATGTTCCTAGATACTTGAGTTACTAAAAGAAATATTGCAAACATTCGATATGTATTTACAGCATTTCCAGTCCGGACATCCTACACCAAGAGTGGGGTGGGGGATTTTTATGCCTCATGCAACACATACACACAAAAAAAAAAAATCTTTAAAAAGTGCCTAAAGCAGAAACCGAAATAGGTAAAAAGATGCTCAGAGATCAAGGTATATAGGAAAAATACGAAAGAAAAACTTTTAACTTTCAGAGATTTTTAGGTATTCATATGAAAACTGAGCTATGAAGACTTAAATCAAAATAATCAGAGAAAAATAGTTAAGCCCCATTCATACGATTCATGCAATAATAGTTACATCCTGGAAAAAAATTCTATGTCAATTTATAACATTTCAACACATTGATTTTTTTCATTACATGCATTTTTTAAACTTACAATTATGCGTCTATAACAGTTATGAGTCTATAACAATTAAATTTTGATACACATTTTTTGCTCTCTATCTGGTGACAAAAAGCTTTCAAATTTATATATATACATGTATTACTGAGGGCAGTAGACGAATTGGACATTATTTTGTTTTTATATTGAACCTCAGTACCAGCTTCAGTAATGTGTGTTGTTGAAATGTACTAATGTAGCTTTAGCACAAACAGCGTCAGTTTTTGTCAAATTTGGCGAAATATAGCCAAATTTGGCGACAAAATTAACTTGGCGAAAGCTGCCTAATTTTCCCAAATTACCATTTCTACTTTTTAGAGCATTTAAATAAATTCATATATGATACATTTTTATGAACACGTATTTAATTTTTTTTTTAAATTTATATTTATTTTTAAAATTTTTGCTTTAGCATAAAAACTTTTTTATTTGTTCATTTTAATATAATTTTAGAACATTAAAAACTATAATAATGCTTTTGCGGGTTGCAACTAATCTAAACTATGTTCCTAGACAACTGAATCTGTCAAACAAAAATCGCAAATGTTCGATATGCATTTACAACATTTCCTGTTCAAACGTTCTTCATGAGGCAGTGAATTTTTATGCCTCACACACTACGAAACGGAAATTTAATAAGGAGATCCTAAAGCGGAGAATACAATTGGTATGCAAATGATCAAAGGATGAAGAAGGCAAATAAATTACAATGTCTTTAATCAAACATTCGCAGATTCCAAGAATAATATTTGCATATAAAGTTTCAGTACTCGATGTTCGGAAAAAAAAAGAATGTTTACAACACCAAAAAAAAAAGAATGATTATGAAAAAAAAAAGAAAAAAATATTTCAAATAAAAAAGAAAAATGAAAAAAAGGAAAAGAATTAAATAAAAATACATATGTATAAATTTTAAACACGAATAAAAATTTAAATTATTCAATACAGAAGTATAATATGATTTAATAAATACAGGATATCTAATCTCTGTTCTACATCATTAACTCATAGGTTTACCATTATGTTTTTCTATTCCTAATCCTTCATATTTGCATACTTTTAGGTGCAAGTAAGTACAATAGTAAATCTACGCGTCATCTGCTAAAATCGGATTCTGAAGTGATTTCCATCAAGATATAACCTGGCAGACAGATTGTGTTTTAATATACACGTGAAAATTTAACTAATTTCAGATTTTCATCTGTGAACTCGATGAGATGATTGTCTGTGCTGCCGCCTCCCAGTCTAATATATATATATACTTTTAAATAAAGTTTCTAAAATTCCAGCCGTTCTATTCGATAATCTAGCAGCAAGTTTTGAGAAATTAATAATCATAATGTACCATTATAATACTAAAATTTTTATAGAATTCCCTTTTTTATATTTCTATTTTTGTGAAAGCATACTATATATCTAACTTTCCGAGATCTTTGATTTATATTCATAACTTTTAGTGTTCGGTTATCCTTTGCGTAAGAAGGAATCTATATGCATTACACAAATCACAAAAGAGAAATTGAATTTTGGGAGTACAAAACGCAAAATAGAATCGGTAAACAGACGCTCAAAGATCAATAATTATAACAAAAGGCAAACAAAAGAAAACACCTTCAATAAGACATTCACAACTTGTAAGAATAATGCTCGCGGAAAACTGCAGAAAAAATCAATAGAGCATATATTTTGTTGTTGTTGTTGTTTCGTTTTTTATTTGAAGAAAATATTTTTGCCTATAAGAAAATATATACGTTTTGAATACATATAAAAGTTAAAGGATAAAATTTCATTACTGATGCATAATAATAAATTGTAAAGTATTTAACACAAATATGTATCATACTCTATCATCTACACTTATAAAAATCTGGAGCATTTCCTGAGTAGCCACTCCTTTGTTTTTATATAATATTTCATTTTAATTACATAGCATTCCATTTAATCATAATCTACCATTATAATACTAAAACTTTTATAGAATTCTCATTTTTTTATAACTACTTGAGAAAGCATACTACTTATCATTTATGTAACTTTCCAAGATCATTGATATATATTCATAGCCTTTCCTGTTCGGTTATCTTATGCGTAAGATGGAATTTATATGCATCACACAGATTACAAAACGGGAATTCAATAAAACGGAAATACAAAACGCAAAATAGAATAGGTAAACAGGCGCTCAAAATCAAAGATTATAGCAGAAGGCAAACAAAAAGCAACATCTTCAATAAGACATTCAAAATTTCTGAGAATAATGTTCGCAGAAAACTGCAGTAAAAATCAATAACACATATTTTTTGCTGTTATTTTTGTTGTTGTTTCTTTTCGTCTTCGAAGAAAATATTTTGTCAAGAAGCAAATATATAAATTTAGAATAGAGATAAAAGTCAAAGAATAAAAATTCAGTGTTCATGTACAATAATAAATTGCGATGCATTTCACTCAAATATGTATCATAGTTTAGGATCTACCTACAGGGTTAAAAATCATCAACATTTGCAGTGTAGTCATTTCTTTGTTTTTATATAATATTTCCTTTTAATTATATATCATTTAATCATAATTAATCATTATAATATTAAAGTTTTTTATTACTATTTCTATTATAATTCAGTTTTTATTACTATTTTTATGAAAACATATTATTTATGTAACTTTCCATGATCTTAGATATATATTAATAGCCTTTGCAGTTGGGTTATCTTATGCGTAAGATGGAATTTATATGCATCACCGAGATACCAAAACAGAAATCGAATAACAGGAGTACAAAACACAGAATAGAATAGGTAAACAGGCGCTCAATGATCAAAGATTATAGCAGAAGGCAAACAAAACACAACACTATCAATAAGACAATCACAAATTCTAAGAATAATATTCGCAGAAAACTGCAGTAAAAATCAATATCGCATATTTTTGTTGTTGTTTCTTTTATTTTTTGAAGATGATATTTTGCCTATATGTAAAGATATAATTTTTGAATACAGATAACAGTTAAAGAACAAAAGTTCTATGTTCATGTATAACAATGAATTGTATTGTATTTCAATTCTATCATAGTCAAGCATGTACACAGTTAAAAATCTGCAGCATTTGTTGCATAAATTAAGTCATATAGTAAATGCATAGATATATAATAACATTATTACAGGCATATAGTAGCAAAAATATTTCTTAAAAAAGTAATAATACTCCATTAAAAGACATGTACTATTAATAGTACACCAAACCTGAAAAGCATAATAATGAATTGCAATTTCACTCAAATATTTATCATAGTCTATCATCTACACTGTTAAATATCTGCGGCATTTGCTGTGTAGTCACCCATTTGTTTTTATATAATATTTCATTTTAATTGTATAATATTTCATTTAATCACAGTTAACCATTTTAATACTAAAATTTTTTATCGAATTCTTCTTTTTTTATTACTATTGTTGTGAAAACACACTACTTATGTCACTTTTCAAAATGTTTAATATATGTATATTCATAGCCTTTTGTGTTCGGTTATCCTATGCGTAAGATGGAATTTACATGCATCACAAAGATTAAAAAACAGAAATTTGATAACGGGAGAACAAAACGCAGAATAGAATAGGCAAACAGGAACTCAAAGATCAAAGATTATAGCAGAAAGCAAACGAAACGCAACACCTTCCATAAGGCATTCACAATTTCTAAGAATAATGCTTGCAGAAAGCTGCAGGAAAAATCAATAACACACGTTTTTTGTTGTTGTTTCTTTTTATCACTGAAGAAAATATTTTGCCGATATGCGAACATATAAATTTTGAATACAGATAACAGTTAAAGAATAAAATTTCAATGCTCATGTATAATAATGAATTGCAATGTATTCCACTCAAATATTTATCATAGTCTAGCATCCACACTGTTAAAAAATCTGCAGCATTTGCTACGCAGTCAGTGTTTTGTTTTTACATAAGATCTCATTTTAATTACATGATATTTTATTTAACGATAATTAACCTTTAAAATACTAAACTTTTTATCGAATTCTTCTTTTTTATTGCCATTTTTGGGAAAGCGTACTATTTATCATTTATGTAACTTTCCAAGATCTTTGATATATATTAATAGCCTTTTCTGTTCTGTTATCCTATGCGAAAAATGGAATTTATATGCATCGCACAGATCACAAAAGAGAAATTGAATAACGGGAGAAACAAAACGCAGAATAGAATAAGTAAACATACGTTCAAAGATCAAAGATTATAATAGAAGGCAAACAAAATGCAACACATTCAATAAGACATTAAGAATTTCTATGAATAATGCTTGCAGAAAACTGCAGCAAAAATCAATAATACATATTTTAGGTTATTGTTTTTGCTGGTGTTTCTTTATTTCTTTGTAGAAAATATTTTGCCTATAAACAAAGACATAAATATTGAATATAGATAAAAGTTAAAAAAATAAAAATTCAATGTCCATGTGTAATAATAAATTGCTATGTATATTACTTAAGGGTGTATTCTGATCAAAACTGCTTACTTTCAGATTTATTTTTGAATTCATTTTTGCTCTCAAATGCACCAAACTTTCAAAATCTCTTATTTAGAAACTACACAAGGTGCCGTAATTGTCGTTCTTTTGGATAAATGAAAAAATTTTTGCAAAAAAGGCTATCAAAAACGCCGTTTTGGACCAAATTTTCTGAAGAGGGAGATCTGCGAACGAAAAAAAGGGTCCCGCTAAGAAAACAATTGTTTATAAATCAAATTCTAATTACTTCAGAAAAAAATTACATTACACGGCACCTTGTACGTCACTTCAAAAATCCCCCCAGCAAGTTTCATGTTTCTACTTTAAAAAATGAGTCTTAAAATGTATCGGAAAATTTCGAGCTGTTGAAGGTGGAAAATAATTTTTTCGAATACACCCTTAATTTCTTGTGATAGTCCAGCATCTACACTGTAGCATTTGCTGCGTAGTCAAGCCTTTGTTTTTATATTACAAATCATTTTAATTATATAATATTTCATTTAATATAATTAACCATTATAATATCTAAAATTTTATTGAATTCATTTTTTTATTACTTTTTTGAAAAAGCATACTATTTATCATTTATGTAACTTTCCAAGCTCTTTGATATATATTCATATCCTTTTCGTTTCGGTTATCCTATGCATAAGATGGAATTTATATGCATCACACAGATAAAAAAACAGAAATTGAATAACGGCACACAAAAAGTAGAATAGCATAGGTAAACAGATGCTCAAAGATCAAAGATTATAGCAGAAGGCAAACAAAGCGCAACACCTTCAATAAGACATTCACAAGTTCTAAGAATAATACATTCAGAAAACTGCAGAAAAAATCAATAACACATATTTTTGTTGTTGTTTCTTTATATCTTTGAAGAAAATATTTTGCGTATAAGCAAAGATATAAGTTTTGAATACAGATAAAACTTAAAGAATAAAAATTCAATGTTCATGTGCAATAATGAGTTGTAATCTATTTCACACAAACATTTATCATAGTCTAGCATCTGCACTGCTAAAAATCACAGCGTTTGCTGCGTAATCACTCCTTTGTTTTTATATAATGTTTCACTTAATCTTAAATAGCCATTAAAATACTAAAATTTTTATCGAATTCTTCTTATTTAATTACTATTGTTGTGCAAGCGTAATATTTGTCATTTATGTAACTTTCCGAGATCTTTGATATATATTCATAGCCTTTTCCGTTCGGTTATCCTCTGCGTAAAATGGAATTTATATGCATCACACAGATCACAAAAGAGAAATTGAATAACGGGAGAAACAAAACGCAGAATAGAATAAGTAAACATACGTTCAAAGATCAAAGATTATAATAGAAGGCAAACAAAATGCAACACATTCAATAAGACATTAAGAATTTCTATGAATAATGCTTGCAGAAAACTGCAGCAAAAATCAATAATACATATTTTAGGTTATTGTTTTTGCTGGTGTTTCTTTATTTCTTTGTAGAAAATATTTTGCCTGTAAACAAAGACATAAATATTGAATATAGATAAAAGTTAAAAAAATAAAAATTCAATGTCCATGTGTAATAATAAATTGCTAAGTATATTACTTAAGGGTGTATTCTGATCAAAACTGCTTACTTTCAGATTTATTTTTGAATTCATTTTTGCTCTCAAATGCACCAAACTTTCAAAATCTCTTATTTAGAAACTACACAAGGTGCCGTAATTGTCGTTCTTTTGGATAAATGAAAAAATTTTTGCAAAAAAGGCTATCAAAAACGCCGTTTTGGACCAAATTTTCTGAAGAGGGAGATCTGCGAACGAAAAAAAGGGTCCCGCTAAGAAAACAATTGTTTATAAATCAAATTCTAATTACTTCAGAAAAAAATTACATTACACGGCACCTTGTACGTCACTTCAAAAATCCCCCCAGCAAGTTTCATGTTTCTACTTTAAAAAATGAGTCTTAAAATGTATCGGAAAATTTCGAGCTGTTGAAGGTGGAAAATAATTTTTTCGAATACACCCTTAATTTCTTGTGATAGTCCAGCATCTACACTGTAGCATTTGCTGCGTAGTCAAGCCTTTGTTTTTATATTACAAATCATTTTAATTATATAATATTTCATTTAATATAATTAACCATTATAATATCTAAAATTTTATTGAATTCATTTTTTTATTACTTTTTTGAAAAAGCATACTATTTATCATTTATGTAACTTTCCAAGCTCTTTGATATATATTCATATCTTTTTCGTTTCGGTTATCGTATGCATAAGATGGAATTTATATGCATCACACAGATAGAAAAACAGAAATTGAATAACGGCAGCACAAAAAGCAGAATAGCATAGGTAAACAGACACTCAAATATCAAAGATTATAACAGAAGGCAAACAAAACGTAAGGCCTTCAATAAGATATTTATAATTTCTAAGAATAATACTCTCAGAAAACTGCAGAAAAAATCAATAACATATTTATGTTGTTGTTTCTTTTATTCTTTGAAGACGATGTTTTGCCTATATATAAAGTTGTAAGTTTTAAATACAGATAAAACTTAAAGAATAAAAATTAAATGTTCATGTACAATCATAAATTGTAATGCATTTCATTCAAATATTTATTATAGTCTAGATTCTACACTGTTAAAAATCGGAAAAATTTGCTGCGTAGTCACTTCTTTGTTTTTTTTTTAATAATATTTCATTTTAATTATATAATATTTCATTTAATCATAATTAACCATTATAATGCTAAAATAATTATCGATTTTTTCTTTTTTATTACTATTTTTGTGAAAGCATACTGTTTATCATTTATGTAACTTTCCAAGATCTTTGATATATATCCATAGCCTTTTCTGTTGTTCGGTTATCCTATGCATAAGATGGAATTCATATGCAACAAAGAGATCACAAAACAGAAATTGAATAACATAAGAAGCATATGGAAGCATAAAAAGCCGAAAAGAATAGGCAAACAGCCGCTCAAAGATCAATGATTATAGCAGAAGGCAAACAAAACACAACACCTTCAATAAGACAAGCACAATTTCTAAAAATAATGCTCACAAAAAACTGCATTAAAAATCAATAACAGATACTTTTGTTTTTGTTTCTTTTATTCTTTGCACACGATGTTTTGCCTATATGTAAAGATGTAAGTTTTGAATACAGATAGAAGTTAAAGAATAAAAATTCAATGTTCATGCACGATGATGAATTGTAATGTATTCCACTTAAATATTTATCATAGTCTAGCATCTAGACTGTTAAAAATCTGCAGTATTTGCTGCACAAATTAAGTCATATAGTAAATGCATAGCCATATAATAACATTATTAGAGGTAAATATTAACAAAAGTATTTCTTAAAACAAAATAATACTTCATTAAAATGCATGTACTATTAATAATACACCAGATCCGAAAGTGATAATAATGAATTGCAATGCATTTCACTCAAATATTTATCATAGTCTAGCACTGTTAAAAATTAGCAGAATTTTTACTGTGTAGTCACTCCTTTCTTTTTATATAATACTTCATTTTAATTATGTAATATTTAATCTAATCATAATTGGCCATTAAAATACTAAAATGTTTATCGAATTCATCTTTTTTTATTACTATTTTTGTAAAAATATACTATTTATGTCACTTTTCAAAATCTTTGACATATATTCCTAACCTTTTCAGTTCAGTTATGCAATGCGTAAGATAGAATTTATATGCATGAAACAGACGATAAAATAGAAATTGAATAACGGGAGTAGAAAGCGCAGAATAGAATAGGAAAACAGGCGCTCGAAGATCAAAGATTATAGCAGAAGGCAAACAAAACGCAACACCTTCAATAAGGCATTCACAATATCTAAGAATAATGCTCGCAGAAAACTGCAGTAAAAAATCAATAACGCATAGTTTTGTTGTTGTTGTTTCTTTATTTCTTTGAAGAAAATATTTTGCCTATAAACAAAAATATGGTTCGAATAAAGATAAAAGTTAAAGAATAAAAATTCAGTGTTCATGTATATTAACGAATTGTAATGTATTTCACACAAATATTTATCATAGTCTAGCACAACCACACTCAACACATGGGAAAGACCAAAAGGTCGACGGTCCACATGTGGCCCATGTGGCCACATGTGGTCCTAGCCACATGCTTAGGCCCCATGTGCGGCCCTAGATACATAATCATTAATCCGATAAAAGTTAAAAAATAAAAATTCAGTGTTCATGTATAATAATGAATGTATATATACGTATATGAATGTATATATAATGAATGTATAATGAATGTATAATAATGTGTTTCACACAAATATTTATCATAGTCTAGCACAGCCACACTCAACACATGGGCCACATGTGGACCGTCGACCTTTTATGTGCAGCCCTAGATACATATTCATTAATCCGATAAAAGTTAAAGAATAAATATTCAGTGTTCATTGTATAATAATGAATTGTAATGTATTTCACACAAATATTTATCATAGTCTAGCACAGCCACTCTCAACACATGGGCCACATGTGGACCGTCGACCTTTTATGTGAGGCCCTAGACACATAATCAATAATCCATATTTATAAAATTAATTAAGATCTTCATAAAAAAGTATTAAAATCCTTCTGTTCTTTTATACATTTTGATGGGAAGTTTAAATCTGACTGGTTATTTATATTTAAGTTTTTAAAGCATCTTAAATGCCTGTTTTTAGTTAAAAGAGGCTTTACCATATACCTATTTGTGCTACAACCCTCTAGAAGTGTTCTCGCTGACAATTGACCAACGTTAGTAATTTGGCTAATTAAAAATAAAAAAACATTCGCCAAATGAAAAAAGTATTAGCAAAATAGATTCCCGTGTAGTACAAAGTAATTAACTTTAATCTTTTATTGAACACCCTCCCCCCCCTTATGTCCATATGTTCTAAAATAACCTAAATTTTTATAACTGCGACAACGATTGTTATTAATCTAGTTTCAACTATCCGCTACAAATCTATTAAAAATATGTATATATTAAAAATATGTATATATGCATATGTATGAAAACGAAAAAGAAATCTAAGAAAAAGCAAAAATTGAGCACTAGCAATTTGGCGAATCTAATCGCTTGTTTACTCGCCAAATGGAGAATTTAGCCACAATTTTGCGCAATGGCGAGCGACAGCGAGAACCCTGCCCTCTAGTAAATTCTCTATCTTCAACACTTTTTCAAACATTATACCTATTTAATTAAATTTGTACTACTTTTCTACAATCAAATAAAGGGGAGAAAAGTTTTGAGCTGAGCAAAAAATTATTAGAATTGCCAATCAAGAAATATAAATTTAAAAAAAAGTTGCCCACTGGCAATGCTGTTGTTATATTGAATAGTATGATATTGTACTGACTAGGTTACCTATAACTAAGCATTTTTTCATATATTAATTGATTATCATTCTAATTTAGCGTAGCATCAACATCATAATATTTATCCTAAAACTATCTTAATCATAAATACTGTAGAAATTTCATTTATTCAAATATTTATGTTCTTCAACGAAATGAAATGAATTAAGAAATATCAAAATCTTATTATCTTAAGCATCATTTTATTTATTCAAATATTCATATCTTAAACAAATCAGTTAAAAAGGTTATATAATCGTACTGACTTGCTTTCGCAGTAAGCACCAGATTTGTGAAGCATTTTATTTATTTAAATATTCACATTCTTAAGGCACTTGTGAAGTACGCTAAAATAAGATTATCTTGCAATAAGATTTGCTAATTAAAAATATTTATTATATGATCGTTATTAAGAAAAATAAAATAAAATAAAATAAAATACTAAAATCTAATTATCTTAAAAAACATTGTTTATTTTTTGAAATATTTGCTTTGTTAAACTAACTAGTTGAAAGAACTACATAATTATTATCTGAAATATTTATAAATAATCAGTATTGACATATGTTCGTAGTAATTACCAGGTTTCTTAATCATTCTATTTATTTAAATATTCACATTCTTAGTTTATTTGAAATGAATTGAAATACGATTATACTGCAATAAGATTTTCTAAATTAAAATATTTATCTTAAAGTCATACTCAGTAAAAATAAAATAAAATGATTAAGTACAAATAAATAAATAAACTAGCATAAAAATAGAATAATCAAACTATAAAGAAAACCACGTTTACTCTTCTGTAAAAAAATATCAATAAAAAACCATTCAGCCGTGTATTATATATAGTTATCATTCCTATTTATTGCAGTTACAACATCCTAGTATAATCTTTTTAGCAAGCATCGACAAAAAATTATTTATTTAAATATTTGTCTTTTTAAAACAAGCGAAACGAATTCAGAAATATTGAAATCTTATTAGCTTAAGTATGAATTTATTTTTTTGAATATTCATATTCTTGAACAAATGAGTTAGATATTTAATCATTCTCTGAAATAATTATAAATAATGCATGTTGACTTACTTCCGCAGAAAGCACCAGATTTTCTGAAGCATTTTATTTATTTAAAATATTCACATTCTTAAGTCAGTTGTAATACGATGGAATAAGATTATCTTGAAATAAGATTTGCTAATTTAAAATATTTATCTTATGATCATCATTAGAAAAAATGAAACGAAATAAAATAAAATATTAAAATCACATTATCTGAAACACGTAATTTATTTTCGGAAATTTTCGCTTTGTTAAGCTAACCACTTGAAACAACTGTTTAAATATTATCTGAAATAAGCATAAATAATCAATAATGACTTACTTCAACAGTAAGCACAAGATTATTGAAGCATTTTATTCATTTAAATATCCAAATTCTTAAGTTAGTTGTAATACATTGAAATAAGATTAGTTTACAATAAGATTTGCTAATTTAAAATATTTATCTTATGATCAACATTAGTAAAAATGAAATTAATCAAAATAAATACAAGCATATGATTATCTTTAAAACATTATTTATTTTTTGAAATATTTGCTTTGTTAAGTTAATTCATTTTAAAGGGGAAAAAAATATAAAAATTTTTGTGTTAAATACAAAACTTTTCTGCTATACCCCAGGCAGTTTATTAATAAATTGCCTGGGGTATTGCAGGCTTAATCTTAAGTAAACAAAAATGTGCATTTTACAGTATGATTTTCTTGCTTCAGATATTTATCTACGTTTATCATTAAACAAGCAACATTCAGCTAAATATGAAGAAAACAGTAAAATAATAAAGCTGTTATCTTAAAAATAACTTCTAAATAAACTTCAACTGGTTCATCGAAGCATTATCACACGAGTTTATTATAAGTTTCATATCACCGTAATATTTACTCTACCTGCAAGGTAAACATTCGCAATACAAACATAACCCCTCAAAGTGGGATGTTAATGACCAAGCCATGCATATCTGGCCGCACGGCTTTTGCTACACCTAATCATTAATTAACTAATTAATTAAAAAAATTGAAAAATCGTTATTTTAAATACAAATGTTTTACAGGGATATCGCATTATTATTCTTAAACAAACAGAAATACGTTAAAAAATTTTTGTTTTACAATATGATTTTTTTTTCTTTTTTTTGCTTCAAATATTTATTTATTTTTAGCATTAAATAACAAAGATAAAATCAGAAAAAAATAATTCGAGCAGCCAATTTAAAGAAAGAAATATATAGTAACAGTTCTCTTAAATACAAAAATTTATTGGGGTATTACTGAGTTATTCTTAAGCAAACAGAAATGCGTTCAAAATTCTCATTTTACAATACGATTATCTTCCTTCAAATATTTATTTACCTATCTCATTAAATAAACAACATTCAGTTGAATATGAAGAACACAGAAAATTCATAATTGAAACAATCAATTAATAATAATAATCATAATAATAATAACAATAATAATAATAAACATTCAAAAGTCTTATTTTATAATACGATTTCCTTTGCTTCAAATATTTATTCATGTACATCATTAAATAAACAACATTCAGCTAAATATTAAGGAAAAGCATAATCGAAACAAACGATAATAATAATAAAAATGTCTAAAAGCTCTTCTCTTAAATAATATTTCTAAATAATCTGCCACTGAGACATTGCAGCTTTATTATGCCAGATTATAACAGCATCATATCACCGCAATATTTTTTCTACCTGCGAGGTAAACATTCGCAATACAAACATAACCCCTCAATGTGGGATGGCAATGACCAAGCCATGCATATCTTGGTTGGCCGGACGGCTTTTGATACGCCTAACCATCTGCCAACAAGCAAAATAAATAAAACATGTAACATCAACAAAAAAAAAAGAGAACCAGGTAGTTGCTAATATTATTTTCTTGTTTTAGTTAGTTAAGGTCGTGACAGAGAAATGATGAGCGTAGCTGGAGGCAAGACCGGTTTTTTTGCAAGATTTTTTTATTTAGATGGCAACAGATGATGCCAAAAAGAAAGTGAGAAAATAATAACAAAAAGAGAATAACGAAAAAAAAAAAGAGGTCATAGGCAAACTGGCAACAGTTTTACGAGGATTTGTGTGTTTGAATGGTCATGCTATGCTTTGGAAAAATGCTAATGGCGGGAACAGAATTATTTCGGCAGAATAATAAAAGCGAGGGTTATTTTATGCTTTTATGTGTTTATAGTTACATGTTTTGAGTTCGCGTTTTAAATTTTATTATGTATTTTAATAATAACAATAGTAATATAATATATGTGTATTAATATTTATATATATATATAGGAATTGTAATATTATTATTATTATTATTCTATATCACTATTATTATTATCATTCTATAATAATACGTACTTAAATTTTAAAAAAAAATTCTCTTTCAGGTGATCGATGCACACTTCTAGCTTTTTTTCTCTTCTTTCCTTCTTTTTTTAATTCATCGTTATTTTGTTTATACAACACGCATATTATTAAATTCATATATTGGATCACGATTTATGGAATACATGTTTACCGTACATGCTTCATACTTCTTTTTTATTTCTTGTTTATTTATCATTATTTTTATTTTTTGTTAACTCATCGTTATTCTTTTATGCAACGCACATACAGGGTGTCCAGTAAATAACACCCAGATTTTAAAATTAAATTTCTCAAAAACAAAGATCGACAGAACTATGCGGTAAACGGTTTGTTTATTAGGTAAGCTGTAAAAATCTTATACAGAAGTTTCGAACGGTGAATATTTTGAAAAGATTTTGTTCTGATTGCAAAGAATGCTTTGATTTGACATTTTTCTTGTTTTAGATTGCTTACAGAGATAGAGTTTTTCGGCTTACAGTGCTATAGTTTAACGTTTTTTCGAATTAAATTTCTTGAATTTCGAAATTTTAAAAATTTAATTCCAAAAATCTTTAAACTATGTCAATTTAAGCCGAAAAACTCATTCTCCGCAAACAATCCAAAACAAGAAAAATGTCAAATCAAAGCATTCTTTGCAATCAAAACACAATCTTTTCCACAGATTCACCGTTCAAAACTTCTATATAAGATTTTTACAGCTTACCTAATAAATAAACCGTTTGTTGCATAGTTCTGTCGATCTTTGTTTTTGAGAAATTTAATTTTAAAATCAGGGTGTTATTTGCTGGACACCATGTATGTTAAATTAATGTATAATTCATTGATTATTGAATTCATGTAATTAATAAGACAAACATGTTCACTAATGATTTGATTCAAAAAGAAACAATTTTGAATATTATTTGCTTATTACACATATATAGCTTAATCGTATCTTTTTATTTTTACTTAACTGACAAACTTAAAAATAATATAATAATTTATTTACTAATATAATAATATAATTATTTATTTACTGCATTTTGTCCTACGGTACTCATTTTTATGAGTTTTCAACAATACGATTTTTCATTTGTGCTCTCTTTCAAAAGACGATGTTTTAGAGAAATGGCATAAACAGCACCCCAAAGATATTATTTCTTAATGGTTGGGGAGGAGGTTAATAAAAGAAAGAGGGGCAAAATTTTCTTTTGATCGTGTTCTGTGGAAATAGTTGGCACAGTTTTACTCTAAAATTTATTTTAAAAAAATTAGACGAATTTATTAATGATAAATGTGTCTCATTTAGTGATGGGCGATTTCGATTTTTTAAATCGATTTAATCGATACTACGGCCAACTCGATTTAATCGATACTTTAAAATTTTTAATCGATTTCTCTGAAAGTAATATAATTTTCATTTTCCTCCAAAAGTCGAAGATAAAATAGACGGATGTGCCAATTCCAAAATTTCAGTGTATTAGTTTCTGAGATAGAAGAATTAAAGAAACCTCAGAACCCCCCCCCCCCCCTGCAAAATAGCGTTTTTTGTTGAGTGATGTACACCAAAAATTGATCAGGATCGATTTTTATTAGGTACCAGCTGAATCTGAATTTTGATGAAAATCTATTAAAGCGCGAGATACAGCTATTGCGAAATCATAAAAAATGCAGCATATCAGCGCCACCTGTAGGTCAATTTACACCAAGATCTAAATAACAGTAATCTATGTCAGAGATTTACTGAATCTCAATTTTGATGAAAATTCGTTCTTGAGATAGCGCTATTGCGTTAATCATGAATAATGCAGTATAGCAGCGCCATCTCTTAAGCGATTTCCACCAAAATGTAATTAGCATCAAATAATATCAAGGACAAATTGAATCTAATTTTTTATGAAAGTCCGTGCATTAGTTCTCGAGATAAAGCTAAAATGGAAACAGGGGCGTGCGAAAAGAGAACTGCGCCCGGTTCAAAGTTCCAATTTAGCCCCCCCCCCCCTATTAACTTTTTCTTGTGATAGGCTAGAAGTGATGTTAGTAGTAAAAATTTGGCGCCCCCTAAATTTCCGTGCTCAGAACGACCGCTTCCTATCGCCCACACCCCCCTTTCACATGGCGCTGAGTGGAAATTGTGAAAAATTCAGTATAGCAGCGCCATCTGGGAAGCTATATACATCAAAATGCAAAAAACATCAATTCATGTCAAGGATTAACTGGATCTAAAATGTGATGAAAATCCGTTCATTCGTTATTCAGATATAGCTGTTTCGCAAATCACAAAAAATACAGCATAGCAGCGCCATCTGTTAGGCTATATACACCAAAAATTAATTGGATTCAGTTTATATCAAGGTCAAACTAAATATAAAGTTTTGTGGAATTCCGTGCATTTGTTCTTGAGATAGAACGGTCAGAAATTTTTGTCGTATACAGACTCGCAGAGTGACAGACACACACACACACACACAGACAGGTATTTCTTAAAAACCATGAAATCGTGTTAAAGATCTTCTAAAATATATAAATCCATCGAAAACGGGAAGTCAAAATTTTTCACGAATCTAATACTCTCTTCTTGTAAAGTTACAAAAGAAAGTAAAAATGTAAAATCGATTCTACCCGTAAGATCGATCTTTAGATTCGATTTCGATCTTTAGATTCGATGTCGATCTTTAGATACGATGTCGATCTTTAGATTCGATTTCGATCTTTAGATTCGATGTCGATCTTCAGATTCGATGTCGATCTTTAGATTCGATGTCGATCTTTAGATTCGATTTCGATTTTTTTTCTTTTTCTAGGCTAAATCAGTGTTGAATGCAGGTATTTTTCTGCGAGTCCGGAAGAAGGCATCATGTTTTACAGCTCTGTAAGAGAGGGTGGATCGCAATTTGTGCATTAAAAAGCATAAAATCTCATAACTTCTGGGGGGGGGGGGGGTAATCCCCTGCGGGCCACACCATTAATTCGATACTAGGTTAAATCGTTATATTTTTGTTTAGAAGTCCAGTTATTTGAAGAATTAGTTTATTATGTTTTATTTTTCACGCTCGTCTCTGCTAATCCCCCCCTTCCGTGTCAGTTTTAACTTACAGGGCCGTTCGAAATATGCATACAGTTTTTAAAATGTCCAATTCTCGGTCTATTTTATTTGAGATCCACAGTTTAAATCCTTGACAAAAGATAAATAAGGGGTCGCCCTTCCGCCCGTTTGGGGTTTATCTGCGCCTACCGGGGGGCATATTTTTTTGTTTCTTCAAACGAAACAAAAAAATTTTTGAGGGGGGGGGGGGCTTGCACCCTCTCCCAATATGCACCTTAAAATTTTGCTCATTTAATTCTTTATTATTTTTAACTTAAAAGTTTAAGCTACATAGCACCCCTAGAGCTGTGGACCCCCCCCCCGTCGATCACTCACCTAATTTTGCTTATTTCTTCACTTCATTTCAATCTTTAAAATGCTATAATCTTTGCTTCTATAGGAGTTACAGTGATGAGAAAAATTCTAGTATAGCTAACTATTTCTCGCCTTTCTTTTTGCTATTCCAGTTTCCCGGTTTCCCCTATAGGACCTTTTTTTTTGGGGGGGGGGCAGAGGGGTTTTTTCTCATTTCTTGATACAATATGTCTATTGAAAGCTTATGCTTCATACATTACAAATCTAGCATAAGAAATTTTCTCCTATCATTTCATGTCACGTTACGGACCCATAATGTGTTAAAATTTTAATTTTTCAAACTTCTTTGAAAAAAAAAAAAAAAAAAAAAAAAAACATTGAAACATATTAGCGAAACTGGGGTTCGAACCCGCAATCGTTTGATTGCACACGTAATCCCTAAGCTTATTGGCCACCGAGTACTCAGCAGCGCTATTATTTCTTTAGATTGTCATCTTTAAATTCGTAATATCTTTTGAATGGAATGTCCAATATGAATAATTCAAAAACTAATCTACAGATATTATAACAGGCATTAATACAAAATGATTTATTTGGATAAGGATTAAGGTATCGATTGTATGGTCTAATTTTGGTTGGTGTATTTATCGCGTTTTAAAATGTAAGAAAGTAGTTATAGTGAGTTAACTACAATAGCTGGACATATGGTATCGCGCGGTTTTTTTTTATAGAGATTAATATATTCTTTAATATTATAGAAACTTTTTTTTATTCAGTTAAAAGTATTTCCTGACGATTCAAAATTATATACCCTAACGATTCAAAAAATACACGCGTAATTGTTCAAGGTTTCACTTCTATCGGAACTCTGAGAGCGCCACTATTTTTTTTTTTTTTTTTTTTTTTTTTTTTTTCATTTCGACCGTCCTACCGCCTTCCCCCTTCCTCACCAATCTTAACTTACAGGTTCGTTCAAATTATGATTGCGATTTTAAAAAAGTCTAATCCTCGTTCTATTTTGTTATAAATCCATATTTTGAAACCTCAACAAAAGATACAATTGGGCCGGGTTCAACCTCCTGTCCGTTTGGGATTTACCTTGCCCCCCCCCCCCTGGGTGGGGGTATATTTTTTGTTTTGTTTCTTCCACACCATCTGATGTAACATAGCGTTATAAAGCTTTTATCTCCTCGTTTTTTTCTGTTACTACCCCTCTCTTCACCTAGTTACATAATCTAGGCACTTTTTATAGTTTCAAAGAGTGCATGTTCCCCGCAGGCCACCCCATGAATTCAACACTAAGTTAAACACTATATTTCTGTTTAGGAGCTCAGTTATTTGGGTTATTAGTTAATTATGTTTTTTTTTCCAAGTTCGTCCGTTCTAATCCCTCGTCCCCCCCCCCCTTCCTTCCTCGCCAATCTTTACTAAATGGGCCGTTCAAAGTATGCATGCAATTTTTAAAATGTCCAATTCTCGTTCTATTTTATTGTAAATCCTCATTTTGAAACTTCGACAAAAGATAGATTTGGACTATGGTCGCCCTTCCGTCAAGAGTAGGGTTTACCTGCCCCCTTGGGAATGGGGCATATTTTTTGTTCTTCCAAATTATCTCGTGTAACACTTGGTTGGCATTAGAAAAAAAAGTTTTTTTGTCTATATTCCTTGTTCCCCATCCTAGTTACACGCTCTTGGCACTTTTTATCCTCGGTTTAATGCCAAGTTACTCAGTGTTGTTATTAGTTGAGTTATGTCTCTCAAATTTGTCAAAGTTTTTGTGTAAGTGACAACCATAAGTGACAATAATTTTAAAATTTATAATTCTTATTATCAGACTCTAAAATCTGCAATTGCTTAATTCTATGCCTCTATGTGATGAGGGGTGGGAGGCGGTAATTACGGTTCTGCTGATTGTCTAAGTTTTGGAATTAGTAATTTGGATCTTCTCTGTGTGAACCTGAATATCGAAATATCGATTCTAGTATCGATTCTAGAACTGAGAAATCGATTCTTATTATGATCGATGTTGTTTTATACGATATCGATTTTAATCGATTCTCAAAATTTCCAGAATCGCCCATCACTAGTCTCATTTACAGACTGATAAAATCGTAATACTTTGACTAATGTAACTGATAATTATTCATGCCTGTGCCAAGAGGTATTTTACTCGTGCGAAAACACCCTCTTGCTAATGTTAATGATATGGCAGAAACGATCCCCGTTTGCATTTCAATTTTTTCGATGAATTTTTTAAAGTATTGTCTAAGCAAGATCGGTCATAAACAAAGGGAGTTTTTTACCTTTTTCGGTTATGTTTGCAGTTTTTTTTTTAATTCGGATATTTTTGCTTTCCGGAAATAATTCAATAAAAAATCATTTAAAAACATTGAAATAATATTACTATACTAATAATGACTTTAGTATTTTTAAATAAGATGATTACTTTAATAAAGTATATAGTCTAACAATCAGTGTTCTCGCTGTCGCTCACCAATGCGCCAAATTGCGACTAAATTCTTCATTTGGCGAGTAAACAAGCGATTAGATTCGCCAAATTGCTAGTGCTCAATTTTTGCTTTTTCTTTTTTTCTTTTTCGTTTTTCGTACATATGCATATATATATTCAATGTATACATATTTTTTATATTTGTAGCGAATAGTTGAAATTAGATTAACAACGATCGTTGTCGCAGTTATAAAATAAAAAGGTTATTTTAGCACATATTGAAAAAAGAGGGTACATTAAAGGGTTAAAGATAATTTTTTTTGTGTTACACGGCGAATCTATTTGGCTAATACTTTTTTCATTTGGCGAATGTTTTTTATTTTTAATGAGCCAAATTACTAACGTTGAGCAAATGTCAGCGAGAACACTGCTAACAATTAATTGTCATTATTAATTACTATTATTATTAAAATATACTTTTTTTTAATATACCTCATTTATTTTTTCTAGACGAAGATTCTCCCAATTCTGTTTAACCATTTTAAAATAGATAATTAGGAGAAACTAAGAATTTAACTAATCCCAATCAAAAAACTAACCAATAAAAATATAGAGTGTTAAAGATAACTGTTACTTTATTTTGTTAAAAAATATTTTATTAAATTATAAATTTTGAAAAGCTATAAACAGATTCAAACTTTAACCCTGGAATGCTACCTTTAGTAGAGGCGTACCCCACACCTTTTTGCTTTTATCCATGCTAAAACTAAAATTTTAATTTTTGAAAAGCTATAAACGGATTCAAATCGTAACCCTGGAATGCTACTTGGGGTACAGGCGTCCCACACACTTTTTTTGTTTTTATCCGTTCTAAAACTTTATTTGTTTTTTATTATTATCTATTTCTTTAAATGTGTGTGTCGCGTGGTCAGTAGCGGCAGCTGCTGCTACACTGAGGGGTCCTGGTTCGAATCCGGGTACGGACATGGGGTGTGTTGTCTCTCTGTAGTGTAATCAAATATATGCAATAGATATTTATAATAAAAATTGTACTGTATTGTCTCTGTTTCTGCGTATAATGAATCAATCGAGGCGACAGCCATAGCAGCTATAAGCCTCAAAACAACATCAAATCAAATTCAGAATTTAAATGTTGTTTGTTTATTCGATAAATTTGTTTTTGACACTGTAAATAGCATGGAGCGCAGCTGTATCCCGATGTTATAAGTCCATTAATAAAAAAGAAAATCGTGGTAGCATTTCAGGGTTAACTTTGTCAGTATGTATTAAAACATTTGATATCATATGCATTAAAGTAAAATAACTTTCCAAAACAAATATGATAATTGAAAGTGTGTTCTTTAATGACACAGATAAAACAACGCTTAATACATAAATTGTCGCCTTGCTTCACAAATATCATTTCACGGAAGTTACTTTTTATATCTTAATTAACTGCTATTAAGGATCTAGAAGGATTATTCCATTTCATATCACCTTTTTAATTAATTATAACGAAGTTCCTTAATTCTCAACTCAGTTCAAATTACATAACGGATCAGTTAACTTTAATTAACCTAATTTCAAAGAGTAATTGTTAGGGCTGGGCGATATCAGAATTTTAATATCGTGATATATCGCTGACCAAATATCGATAATTTTCGATATATCGATATATTTCAATTCATATGTCACTCCATTATAGGGTCATAAATGTAACTGTCCTCTGTATAAAATACTACAAACACATAATAGTATATATATGTATATATATATATATGTGTGTGTGTGTGTGTGTGTATGTTAATTATCAAGAAAAAACAAAAATATCAATATCTTAACATATTCCAAGGAACAGAAATTTTAATTTTTATGTATTGATTCAAAATATGCAAACCCTTTACCTGCAAATCTGATCTAAAATATGTGTTATTGAAAACTCTAAGAAAGTTAAACATTATAAATTATTAAAATGAAACAAGAAAATGTATATAAGACAACAAATAGACATTAGATATATTGAAAAAAATACTTTAATTACCTATAAACTTAGAATTTTTTTATTACAATACAAAAAAAAAAAAATTGCATTTCTGCAATTTTGGGCAGTAAGGAACACCTTCTTTTCGTTGTTATAATAAATAATTCTATTATTAGTCAGAATACAAATGAAAGCATTAGAATAATCAAATAATTTTAAGAAAACACGAAATTTCTACAATAGAGTACAAAGTCCCAAA
This sequence comes from Maratus speculifer, assembly GCA_964019185.1. Lineage (NCBI taxonomy): Eukaryota > Metazoa > Arthropoda > Arachnida > Araneae > Salticidae > Maratus > Maratus speculifer. The sequence continues at coordinate 90,828,596 of OZ025289.1, read as the reverse complement.
TCAGGACGTTTTGCTAACTTCCGTTTTTTTTTTTTTTTCCTTCTTTTAATAATAATGCTGAATTAATCTCTATAATGATCTTTTACTTTTTCGATTGTGTTTACAGATTTTTTTTCTAGGATGCTTTTACTTTCGAAACCAGTTTCAAAAATGAAAGTATTCCAGTAAAGAAAAAAAAACTTGAAAACAAACATTAAAAAACGGCTTTTGTTAAAAGAGATCAACCTCAGATGTGCAATGCAAAAACAAAAGATAAATAAATAAATAAATAAACAAAAATATGGAAATGCAAACGAGGTATAAAAAAAATAAGATTAACATTGAGCGGATGTTTTTGCATTAGTGAACTCTTGAAATAAAAAGGAGCCATGATATTCAAAATCAAAACTATCCTCATTCTAAAAGAATGAAACTGTTTTTTTTTTTTTTTTTTTTTTTTTTTAACTTATAAAAAGGGTTTTGTGAAAGTATCAACTAGTTTCAGTTGTTTAAGTGCGCAAAAACACATTCAACGGCACATACAAACGAAAAGGGGGGGGGGAGGAAGAAAACAAAACCTTTTATTCTTTACCATTAAAAGGGGAAAAAATTCATAACTCCTAAGTTAATTTACCGATTTTTTTCAAATTTTCTGTAATTTGCAATACAGTAAAACCTCCAAATAACGGACACCTCGGGAACGCAGAAACTGTCCGCTATTCGGAGGTGTCCGCTATTGGGAAAAACTCGGAAATTCAAAAATTGCTAAGAAATGCTTAAGTTTTCATTAATTGACTTTTAAATGTCCTAAAATTCTAATATATGATTAACCAGAAATTAAAATTATTATTTAAGCAATAAAATTGAAATAAAATGGTATATTGCTTTGTACACTGTTTATTACATTCCTGCGAAAAAAATGTATTTAAATTAGCATTTAAAGATTACAATTTTTTTTTTCAAAGTAAAGTTTTAACCATGTCAGTAGTTTGATTTTCCTAAATCATCTTAAACAAAAAAAAAAAAAAAAAAAAAAAAAAAAAAAGTCACTACTGACTGTATTTTGCCACTTCTTAAAAACATAAAATCTCCAATCTTCCGGAGGGGAGTTTGGGGGGAGGGGATTGTGATGCTCCGGGAGGTAATGTCCCTCGTACGATCCCCTGAATTTAATACTGGACGTGGGAGGGAAGGACCGGGTGGGACCCAGCCTACTCTCTACATTAATCTCTGATCACAAAATTTCGACACATTGCCCTGACAAATTTAGAGCTTTTTACTTTTCTTTTTCTTCGTTAAAAAACAATTTCTCATACTTATCGCAAAAATTACTGTCCGCTATTCGGAATGTCCGTTATTCAGAGGTTAAACATACAAAAATTTAGATTTTGGGAGTGGGGATCGGTAAATTGTCAGTTAAATAGAGGTGTCCGCTATTCGGGAGTGTCCGTTATGGAGGTTTTACTGTAATAGTAAATTAGGCTGTGTGACAAATTTTTATTAAAATATAATAAGTTATTACAAAATTTGAGCATCTTATACAAGTGTCCAGTACAGAAGAACCTCAAAGAAAACGTAGGAATTTATCAATCGTTTGTTTTTGTTTATCGAACTCAGCGAAATCGAAACTTGAATGTTTATACAATAATCATATTGTCATCTGCTGTGGATGGGTAATATGTTTTGCCAAGCAGAAAGACACCATCCATAGAGTTTTAGCGATCTTTAAATATGGAAAGTATTTTTCTTCCTAATTTGAGAAAGATTTCATTTTTTTTCCTTTTTTTTGGGGGGGGGGGAGTTTCAAAAACCTGTACGCAAAACGGGTAAAAATACTAGTATCCAATAAACTCTAAAACTAAGGTGAATCACAATGAAAAAAGAAAAAAATTCCTCTTTAAGTAAAATTTCTGCTTAAAATAAATGACATAATAGAATTACCATACATGTAAATTATTAATGTTATTAATAAAAAATGTAAAATAATATGTGATTTAATATAATTATTTATTAATGCTATTAATAAATGAAAAACAAACATACAAGAAATATCGATTAATTGTGCTCACATTCTTGAAAATATGTCAATCAATTCTGCATTCCGGCAGCGATATCCTCGAACGAACTCCGATAAATAAAGCGGTACATCAGAATAGTAGACTGTTCGCCCATATTCCGGTATGTGCGCGACACCAGCGCAAAAAGTAGACGGTTCGCCCGTATTCCGATATGTGCGCGACACCAGCGCAAAAAGTAGACTGTTCGCCCATATTCCGGTGTGTGCGCGACACCGGCTCAAAACCGGAAGCATCACGCAAGTACCGATTACAGCGCGAACATTTGCAAAAGTAAACAACTTTTGCGCCGACAGAGGTAGATTCGAAATTCCGTAACTCCGTAATTCCGAAAGTAGGATGAAATACCGTTTGAAACGATATATCGGAAGGATTGAAATCTCAATATCGTTACTGCGGTCTTAAAGAAATATCGATATATAACGATATTACGGTATATCGCCCAGCCCTAGTAATTGTAACTGAAATAGCATAAAGAACGCGAGCAGAACTTTCAATGCATTTATATATATTTTTTTATTTATTGCCTCTACTTTGTATTCTCTTGATAAATGTTCATACTATTAATTTGTGAACTGAACCGTATGATTTAAAAAAAAAAAAAAAAAAAAATCTTTATTTTTATGTCAAAAGACTATAACGATCATCAGACTTAATATCATATGATTGATGTGTCTTGAAATTTATAAAAGCATATTCCAGGCAAAATTTCCTATAATAATTTTTTTTTGCATTTTTTTCTTTCTAAACAAAGTAATATGTTATTAAACTCTTAAGACAGGGTGGTCTGTTTGACTTCCATTTTTAGTCAGAAAATTCAGAAAGAAAAATTACATTTAGATTTATTCGTGAAACAGATGTTTAATGATTATTTAAAGTAAAATTTCTTCTTAAAAAAGTTCCGGTCTGAAGTCAGATTTTCGAAAAAAAAGTGGAAGCTAAACTGTTACTGGCGCCTTAATATGTTATTATTATTATTATTATTACTATTATTATTGTTGTTGTTGCTGTTGTTATTATTATTATTTTGACACAATAAACTAAAAAAAGGAGACTGCGCATATTTTGCCGCACTAAAATATTTGCATCTAATTGAAGTATCTCTGCCGTTAAATAAAACGAATAGAGTAGAACCCCGATAATTCGGACCCCGTTAATACGGATCTCTGGATAATCCGGATCCGTCTGATCGATATTTTTTTTTCTTAAATTTGAGAAGAGATCGGCAAATTTCCATAACATTTAACTTATTTCATACTTTTATTCTGAATAAAAAATCCTTTTCGGAAGAATAACAACAACAATAAAAAAATCTCCGAAAGTCGTAGAGGAATTTATGGCCTGCAAATTATGAATTCTCGAGTAATAAGCTTGAAATAAAACAAGGAAAAGCGAGAATGAAAAAGAAATTACACCTGGAGGTTTCGGAGCATATTAAAAAAACTGATAGTTTCCCAGATGTTGATATCAGCGCTTTTAGCAATTGGTTGGAAGCAGAAAATAATTAAGGTTACGTCTTAGACAGGTGATGAAAAAATCGCTTTGTACACCACTTAAGAATGTGAAAATCAAGATGATGCACACGAAAACACCATTATCAATGATGATCAACCAAAAGTTATTAGCTATAATGAAGCAATGTCTCATTTAGAACAATTAATGATATTTTTAACATGAAATGGTGATCATATCCAAGGAACTAGCGGATCAAGCGGATGCTTGATCGTGTGGTCCGCAAACGGTATTCAAAACTGGCACAGCAGAAGATCACAAATTTTGTAATTACTAAGTAAGCACTTTTAATGTCTGTATAAATATTCAATTTGTGTAATATGAAGGTGATTTTCTGCAAAAATGTTTTATTTTATTTGATTTTTTTCTCATTCTCCGGATAATCCGGATTTTCAATAATCCGGATTGGGTCTGGTCCCAATTAATCCGAATTATCGTTGTTTTACTGTATTAGTTTACTGTATTAGTCTACTTTAGTACAGTTTAAAATCAATGGTGTCAAAAGAAGCAAACTCGTTTTGCACGTAAGGTATATGGGCAAACCTGTTCCGTAAGAAAAGAGAAATCTAATTGACAGAAAAGAAATTGTCAATTTTGACTCCAGTGGAAAACAATTTAATTTGCAAAAAATATATCCTCATTAGACAATTAGGAAATCTGGAGTATATATGATTCTTTTTATTGGTTGAATGTTGGCAACTTATTTTATTTTATTCGTTTTCTGATTGTCCCATGTTTAATGTCCAAAAATAGAATACTCTTTTTTATTTTATTCGTTTTCTGATTGGTCCATGTTTAATGTTCAAAAATAGAACACTCTGTTTTTTTTTTATTATTCGTTTTCTGATTGGTCCATGTTTAATGTTCAAAAATAGAACACTCTGTTTTTTTTTTTTATTATTATTCGTTTTCTGATTGGTCCATGTTTAATGTCCAAAAATAGAATACTTATGTTGCCACGATGACAAAAAGAATAATAAAAACTTTAAAAAAATTTAAAAAAAAATTATGATAGATATTTCAAACAAATTTAATTTAAAAATGCATTTTTTTCTCTACGCAACGATGTAAAAATTTAACATGTGCGAAGTTTAGAAGTTTAAAAATTTGCAGTTCTGAAAATTGTAAAACTGAAATTTCATTACATTTTTTTTTTAGTATAAGTCCTGAAATATTAGCGTTTAAACCATGCCGCACGTAATATGAGGCGTTCAGAAGTCAGTATGGTTAATTCTATCAAATAAAAATGCACATTTATGCATATCTATAAACTAATGTTTTTTTTTTTTTTTTAATCCTTGGTCTAGGAATATTAATGTTTAAAACATGACGTACGTAATACATGACTCGTTATGATTATCATAAAAATGATGTTTATTATTATTATTAATTTAAATGTAGAATTTATTTATAAGTTTTTAAAATTATAGTCTTTGAAAATATCATTTTTTAAATCGCCGTTGTAATTTGTTAAATTATTTTTTTTTTAAGTTTACCCTTCAAAACTGCACAAGAAATTGATCAAATATTTCATTTTAAATTATTACTTACAACTTTTCATACCTTAAGGATGTGTAAATAGTGACTCACGCTTTATGCAAGTAAACGTATGAAACGTACCTACCTGCAAAAAAAAAAAAAAGAAATAAAAATTATTAGTTCAACAACAGCATAATAGATGAATATTAAATATCAATAATAACATGAAAAAATATATGCGGGCAATTCTTCAATAACTGCACAATTTGTATCCCTTGCGGTTATATGCCACATTAACTACTTAACGCGCAGTGTTGCCGGGTCGGCAACACCTAAAGTTCCCCCCCCCCCCTGTTTAAACACACAAAAACTCCGTGAACATTTTAAAAACTACTCTAATGGCTACTTTAAATCTTTCTTATAAGTTCTAGATGGCAGCACCATAGAGATCAAACTCTACTGTTTTTAAATAATAGGTAAAATGTTTTACTGTAATACGCGCTTCACAGGAATGCTCTTCTCACTGCGCTTAACAATGCTTTACTTATGGGAGGTTACCACTTCAGCAACAGCTGTATAATTAAAATGGTTAGTGCAATCTTTACAAAACAATACCTGTGTACTCCTCTAGGCCTAAATAGATTGCCTAATTTTTTTCCCTTTAAATTCCAACTTTAAAGAGTAGTGCGCCGGAAAGGGTTAAATCATCTATATATATATGTGCTATATATCTATATATTACGCTAAGGTATGTGACACAAAAATTACGATTATTTGTTACTTGAATAATAGCAACATCCAAATAAAACACATCTTATGGGTTACTATGCAAAAGTCCTTTGGTAAGATTTAGACTGTTTTAAATTGGATTTATATATAAGCACCACATTTTCGCGTTATTTTTCTGACGCCAATTTGGCGAAACTTCGTTTTCAAATACCAGTTGCATACATACTTTTTAACTAATTTCTATTATTTTAAAAAAGAAATGATAATTTAAAAAAAAGTTTAGTTAATAATTATAGAATAAAACACTTTATATCATTTTAAAAAAGAAAGTAAAAACAAAGAAACAGTTTATTAAAAAAAATAACAATAATCGGGTTACCATGTGAGGCACACATAATTGCCATTTTGTTGCAATCGCGCCAATGTGGTGCGTATATGACATCTGTGAAAATATCTCCAGCAGAATCTTCTAATTTGGCAAACATTTGAGCAATTAAAATGAATTATGAATAAAAGCGATATGATTTAATGCTTAGTATGCATTCAAGGGAGATCAAACTAGTCGCCAAGGGCGGCTAGTTTATATAATTTTCGTTTGCATAAAACGTATCCTGTAATGCCGTTCTATAGTTTAGAAAAGAATTTACAACAAAATAACTGTAAATTTTATTCAATAAATCAGATTATCACTTCTGTCTCTTGTATCTCATGAGATACATTTATCTTTTGGAACAAAATTTAACCCATTCTCGACGGGACCCTTTTACTAAATTTTTAATCCTTTTAAAGGATTTAATGCCTAGTATACATTCAAGGGAGATCACACTAGTCGCCAAGGGCGGCTAGTTTATATAATTTTTGTTTGCATAAAACGTATTCTGTAATGCCGTTCTATAGTTTAGAAAAGAATTTTCAACAAAATAACTGTAAATTTTATTCAATAAGTCAGATTATCACTTCTGTCTCTTGTATCTCATGAGATACATTTATCTTTTGGAACAAAATTTAACCCATTCTCGACGGGACCCTTTTACTAAATTTTTAATCCTTTTAAAGGATTTAATGCCTAGTATACATTCAAGGGAGATCACACTAGTCGCCAAGGGCGGCTAGTTTATATAATTTTTGTTTGCATAAAACGTATTCTGTAATGCCGTTCTATAGTTTAGAAAAGAATTTTCAACAAAATAACTGTAAATTTTATTCAATAAGTCAGATTATCACTTCTGTCTCTTGTATCTCATGAGATACATTTATCTTTTGGAACAAATTTAACCCATTCTCGACGGGACCCTTTTACTAAATTTTTAATCCTTTTAAAGGATTTAATGCTTAGTATACATTCAAGGGAGATCACACTAGTGGCAAAAGGCATCTAGTTTATATAATTTTCGTTTGCATAAAACGTATTCTGTAATGCCGTTCTATAGTTTAGAAAAGGAATTTCAACAAAATAAGTGCAAATTTTATACAATAAGTCAGATTATCACTTCTGTCTCTTGTATCTCATGAGATGCATTTATCTTTTCGAACAAACTTAACCCATTCTCGACCCTTGTACTAAATTTTTAATCCTTTGTCACCGGTTTTAATAAAAGAAATTTCTGATCTATTAAATCGAGAAAATGTTCCGATTAAATCATGGCAAATTTTATAGTACAATTATACTAGTAAGGATTCTGAGCACTTTTTGTGGCATATATACGGATCGCTCATCCGTAAAGGGGTTAATTATAGATATAATTTTTTTTATTAATATTTCCGAAATATTACGTTGAATAAATTAATTACTGGTGTAAATGTGCAGATGAATACATATAACTTTAAAAATATGTTTAATGTTTTCGATGAATATATAATTTTAAATTTTCGACATATTTTTTAGATGAATTCGTAAATTTAAAAATATTTTTAACGGATGCACACAAGCATTTTTTTTACTATACAAACTTTGTATTTCCGTTTCATCTTATTTTATACAGAAACGAAATATTCGTTGATATTCCAGAAAATACACTTTGATAAAAGTTAAACTTAAACACCGTATTTTGAAAATGTTTTAAGCAGTCGAGACTTTAATAATAAGTGAAATAAAATAAACAAATTACAACAAAAGAAATAATTTATTTTTAAAATGTCAATCTTTATTAAACAGACAATCGGTATTTCTATTCAGATTAAAGAATCTATGGATTTAATAGATTCATATTCTCTTTCTAAAGAATCTAAATGATTTATTTATTTTTTATTTTATTTTATTTTTTTTTAAACTTTAATACGTCTCTTTTTTACATTTATTTGTTTTTAGATTGCGCACTTGCAATATGAAAAATCATTTAAGTATAATATCACTTAAGTATTGCAATGAATTAAAAAATTTATTATAAACGGTACTTTGATATTAGCATTATATGTCAGGCGTTGAAGAAATCGACAAAGATTTCGCTAATTACAGAATTTTTTTAATTTTAATTATTTAAATTATTTTAAGCGCGTATTTGCAAGATATGTCTCTTAAGGGGGCTCAGGGGTTGATAGATACGGAAAAACATGCAAACAAAGCTCTCGCTTCGAGTCCATATAAAAACAGAAGTATTCAATGTAATTAATTTAAACTTTCTGATATTTTAAAGGTATGTTTGTAGTTTTATAAAATTATAAAATGAAGTATTTCAATGTAATATAATAAGAAATGTAGCAAAATCTATGTAACATAATTTTCGAAAAAAATATGTGTTATAACACCAACACCAAGATATCTTAACGTTGAATTGACGTAAGAACCTAATTTTTGCTTTAAAATGATCCGGAAACTTTACTTTATAGAATGAATTAAGGATATAACTATAACTCAAAATCAACATTATTGAAAAAACTCTCAAATTCGAAAATTGAAAAAAACTCCTAAAAAATACAACTTTTTTTTCGTTAAAAATACTCAAAATACTAAACTATCTAAACGATAATAATTCATTCTACATATAATGATGTTATACGCATGCAAAAAAAAAAAAAAAAAAAAAAAAAAAAAAAAAAAAAAAAAAAAAAAAAAAACTAAGCCATTTTATTAAATAGTTTTTTTTTTTTTTTTTTTTTTTTTTTTTTTAAGTCTTGGTGTTAGCCGTCAAAAATCAAGTTTTGAGAAAACGCGACTTAAAGTTGAAATTATATGGATGAGGCTATGAAAGTGTTGATACATAAATGCTTATAATTCCATTAAAAATGCAAATATTTTTATGCGGTTTTTTGCATTGAGTTAAGAATTAATTGAGTAATCAAACTAGATCATAAAAAAAATCGATTTTTTGAAAAGTTTTCAACCCCTGAGCCTCCTTAAATTTGTGTTAAATTTGTAAAATTTTATTTTTATTTTTATTAAGGAATTATGAATTTTGTTATGCAATGTTAAGAATAAATTGCTAAACAATTTACATTCTTTAAGTGTAAATTTGTTAATTTTTTGTAATCGGGTCACCCGAAAATGAAAATTTTTTTTATTTATGCTTGAAATTATTTTAAAAAACATAAAAATCAGTAAAAAACTTAGTAAATTAAGATGCCATTTTTAAACAATTGCCATTTGAAAGATTTTTTCCATTAGCCGTGTACAAATTCCACTTGTGAAACGTTTTAAAGTTAAAAAAAAATCAGTGAAAGCGAAATTCATTGCTGAAGTGTTATAATGTCGACGTTACTCAGGGACATGAATACACTATAATGTACATACATATACTTTTTTTTTCATTTGACAATATATCAAATGGAAATAGGAATCAAAATATAATAAAAGCTTTAATTCATAATACAAAATACTTAAAATTTAAAAAAAAAACTATGTTAATATGTTCTATATATTTTAACATAAGAAGTACTGTAAGCAGTTAAACGGTTATAAACCACTAATGAAAATTACAAGATAATTCGTTGGCCTCCCGCAGTTTTTATTTCTTTCTGTCTAACAAAGGCACGGTGAGATAGCAGCTGTTTAACGATTTCTTAATGGTTGATGACAAAAATATGAAGATAGACAAGCGGTATACAGATGGGACTGACATCGGAAAACAAGGGAAAAATAAGGAAAAAAGGTCATCCATCTGCGGGTAAATTTAGTGACAATGCGTGCAGATATAATTCGAATTTTCATTTCTTTATTTTTAAGCTACAAAGAAAGCAAATGTGCTTTAACAAATTTTAATTCAATGCACGCGAAAATACATAGAACGTAATTTGCAAAACACAAAAAGTAGTGATTTATTTCCTTTTCTTTTAGCCTAGTGAATAAATACACACTAAAATATACATACGTGACATTAAAACATTTCGTGGAGAATTTATTTAAATGAAAAATAATGCTATAGCACATTAAAATTTTTAACCAATGCTGACTTATCTAGAAATAGCAATTATAAACTATGACTTACTTTTAAAATATTAATCTTCATTAATGACGAATTCGATATTTCTATTATTATTTATTTTGTAGCCAAGGAAAATACTTAGTTCTTCTTAAATTAAATACCTTCTAAAACAATATATTTAATTCAGAATAAGCAATAATCACAGAATACATAAAACCGTAAAAAAAAAAGAAAAAAAACTATAATAAGTGCATAGTTTCCATTTTACTTTAATAATTTTTAAGTATCTAAGCGATCATTAAACTTCTTATAAAAAGGCGGAAAAAAGAATTCGTTGGCCTCCCACAGTTTTCATTTCTTATTTTCTAACGAAAACACGGTGAGATAACAGCTGTTTAATATTTTCTTAATAGCTGATGACAAAAATATGAAAACAGACAAGCAGTATACAGATGAGAATGACAGCAGAAAACAAGGGAAAAATTAGAAAAAAAGGTCATCCATCTGCGGGTACTTTTACTGATGATGTATGCAGGAATAATTTGGATTATTATTTCTTTATTTTTGTGAAACAAAGAAATCAAATGTGCCTTAACACATGTTAATTCGAAAGGCGTATAGAATGTAATTTGCAGTACACAAAAAGTAGAAACATAAATACACAGTAAAATGTACACATATAACATAAAAATGTATTGCAGTGAATTATTTTTAAATGAAAAAAAAATATAATACCTTAAAACTTTTAAAGAATGCTGATTTATCGCGAAAAAACAATTATAAAGTATAGTTTAGTTTTAAACTGTTCATCTTCATTAATGAACATTCGATATCTCTAATCACATTAATATTATAGCTATGGATAATGCTATTTTTTATCTAATTAAATATCTGCTAAGTCAAAATAAGAATTCGAAAAAGCATAAAATATTTAATACAAAGTAAGCAGAGTTCACAGAATACATGAAACATTATAAAAAAATCTATTACAAATTCATAATTTGCATTTTACATTATTGAATTTTAAATAATAAAATATTACTAAATTTCTTATGAAAGTAAAAAAGAATTCGTTGCCCTCCCACAGTTTTAATTTCTTATTTTCTAACAAAATCACGGTGAACAGCTGTTTAACGTTTTCTTAATGGCCGATGACAAAAATATGAAGATTGACAAGCGCAATATAGATAGGAATGACATCAGAAAACAAAGATAAAATTGGGAAAAAAGGTCTTCCATCAGCTGGTACATTTACTGATGTGTGAGGAATGATTTGGATTATTATTTCGCTATTTTTGCGAAACAAAGAAATTAAATGTGCCTAAACACGTGTTAAATAAAAAAAAGACACATAGAACTTTATTTGCAGTGCATAAAAATTTGTAACTTATATGCTTTTTTTAAATTGAGTGAATAAATACACATTGAAACGTACACATATAGCATAAAAAATATTTAAAGCTTTTTTTTCTTTATTTTAAATGAAAGAAAATATTATCGAATATTAAAACGTTTAACTTGTTCCGGCGGCACACTGTACCCGGTTTGGGATACCTAATTTTAATTCCACACTTGCAATCGGCACCAATAATGTTTTAGTACAATTTTGTTTTTACAACAAAAGCTTAAATTAAGGATTTCAAAATACCTAAAAATTTAGTTTGTGAATTCCGGTGTCAGTGGATAATTTCTCATTTTACTAACAGATTTTGCCCGTGCCAGAAAAGCTTAATGATTGCTGATTTATCATGAGACAACAGTTATAAGCTAAAATTTACTTTTAAAATATTCATTTTCATTACTGAAGAATTTGATATCTCTTATCTTACATTTATATTACAGAATTGGATAATGCTATTTTTTTGCTAAGTAAATATCTGCTATATCAAAATAGGAATTTGAAATATCATAAAATATTTAATTCAAAATAAGCAGAGTTTACATAATACGTAGAACCTTATAAAAAAATCTATAATAAATACATAGTTTGAATTTTACATTGTTGAATTTTAAGTATTTAAACTATTACTAAACTTCTTTTAAAAAGGAAAAGATAATTCGTTGGCCTCCCGCAGTTTTTATTTCTTATTGTCAATAGAAGACACGGTGAGATAGCAGCTGTTAAGAGTTTTCCTAATGGCTGATGACAAAAATATGGAGACAGACAAGCGGTATACAGATGAGAATGACATCAAGAAACAAAGGAAAAAATTGGACAAAAGGTCATCCATCTGCGGGTACATTTATTAATGATGTGTGCATGAATATTTTGGACTGTTGTTTCTTTATTTTTATGCAACAAGGAAAGCAATTGTGTCTTAACAAATTTTATTTTAAAAGATGTATACAACGTCATTTGCAACGTAATTAAACGGGTGAATAATCGCCCGTTCTTTCCTTTATTCTTAACAAAAGAACCTCAAAACTAGAGAAGCTCTTATCAGTACGAAAATACATCCAAAAATTGAATCAAATCGGTTAATTCTGCATGAAAAGACCATTTATCTAAATTTATACTTAACCAATGAATCCCCAAAACAATTCACGGAAGCAACTTAAAAGAATGAACCTAAATCCAAATTTTGAAGTAGATTGGGAAATTCTGCGCTAAAAAACTATATATCTTAATTAAATAAGGAAGGTTATTCCCCATCCTTCCCCCTTTATACTGAACAAATAAACAACCAAAAATAATCATGAAGGCGCTTCATCAGAATGATTCTATATCTAAAATTTGGATGAAATGTGCTGATTCTGCATGAAAAAAACCCATTTATCTAAAATAAGAGGGGAGTGTTAGACCCTTGTTACCTCCTCATACTTATGCAATGAACAGTATACATCAATGAAGCATTATATCAAAGAATTCACAAAATGTATCAGGAAAGCGTCTTATCAAAAACCCTAAATCCACAATTTGAAGCAAATAGGATATTTTTATCATGCGTTATTACGTTACGTACGTACGTACGTACCTATGTACATACATACAGAACGGGTGGGCACATAATCTCTCAGACTTTGATAGCCTGTAAGATAAAAACTAAAATATTTCGTTGTGCACTTTAACACTAGAACCGCGGCGACGGGTCATTTTGACCCGTATCATATGGAGCGATGTCAATTCGAACCAGAAAACTCTTAATAAAATAAGCTAAATATATTCTGAGCAAAAATATTTTCAATATATAACTGAAACAGTTCTAAATAAAAATTTCGGTGGGAAATATTTTTATGAAACTTGAATGAATTTTCCCGCGGTTCTAGTGTTAAAAGAGATTGCTGTAGACACAAAATTGTTTATGTTTAAAAGGAAGAATCCTACTGGCTCAAAATTCCAAAATAATGAAGATATATTTAATTAACTTATGGTTTCTTTTGGCATATTTTGTTAAAAAACGACATCAAAATCCAACATACACAAAACTTTAAATACAGTTAAAACTTAAAAACATTTTTTGTCATATTATATAAATCTTACATAACATGCTTATATTTAAGTAGTGCCAAGCTAACAAGTATAATTAAGGATGCCAAAGACACTAATATTGCGGCATTGGTCCGTTAAGGGGTTACAATTTGCTTAGAATAATAATTTGAAGTTTAGAAAAAGTTAATTGTAAAACACCATTCAATGTACTGTGGGTAATTTATGTACTTCATAATCGTCACATGTGCATGAAACACATAAAATGATTCTACAAAGCTTTTTAAAAAAATGATGGAGTCATAAATTTATTGATTTTTAAAAAAGAGTTCTAATGCTGAAGGGAGTTATTTAATTAAGTTGTGGCTGCCGCTAAAAGCCTTTGACGGAATGTGTTAAAAAGGGACATCAAAATCCAATATACATAAAAGCAAAGCCGTTAACGAAATTTTCTTTACTACTCTTATTTAACTTATATTAACCAATGAATAAAATAGACGTAGTTCCATGAAAATTAATAATAAAATTTAATTAAACACACTTTGGATAATTTGTGAATTTTGTACTCATATGTATGTGAAACAAATAAAATACTTCGTTAAAACTTAAAAAAAAAATGATGAACTTACAAATTTATATTTTTTTAAAGGATATTCTAATGATAAAGAAAGCTATTTAAATAGTATGTGTCTGCCAATAAAAACCTCTGACAAAATTTGTTAAAAATAAATGACAAAATCGAATATACATAAAACACATATACAGTTAAGAAAATTTTATTTTGTCATTTTATGTAATATGCTTATATTAACAACTTCATTAATATAATAATTTGCATTTAAATAAAAGTTGATTTTAAAACATCATTTAATGTACTTTGAGTAATTTATCTACTTTAATCATCACATGTACATGAAACACATAAAATATTTCGTCAAAACTTTTTAAAGAAAATGATGGGGTCATAAATTTATTGATTTTTGAAAAGAATTCCAATGCCAAGAATGGGTGTTATTTAATTAGCTTGTGGCTGCCGTTAAACGCCTTCGACGGAATGTTTTAAAAAGAGGCACCGAAATCCAATATACCAGCGGTTCCCAAACTTTCTAGGTACGCGACCCACCTTACAATGAAAAAAAAAATTCGCGGCCGACCTTTCAATAAAAAAAATTTCGCGACCCAGAAAAAGTAAAGTTGTATATCAGTATAGCTATTTTTTTACAATCTATTCTATCCTATGAAAAACACAAATTTTCGTACATTATCAACAAAAATGAGAATTGGTAATCTCTCTGTGTGTAAGTGAATGTAATTAAAATTAAAACAATTCACAAACTACAAAGAAAGCTCAAAATACCTTTAATTATTATGAAAACATAACTTTATAATAAATGAAATTTCTGATACTGGTGTTTTCCAATGTGTGGAACATATATTAACTCGCAGTTTGTCTTAGTACTTGTCTTTCAAAAGCAGCGAAGTAGAAAAAGGTGTTCTCATAAGCACGAAGTGTTGAATTTCATCAAGTACCTCAAAGCTGATTTAAATATTTCTGGATATTCGTATCTATATTACTCTAGAAGGAAATTAAGGATTTTTCCTTGAAATGTTATTTCCTGTTGAAATTGTCATATCTTTTTAAACAGATGAAATAAAAGATATTTTGATAACAAACTTCGATTGTTTCGCGACCCACCGAAACAACTACCGCAGCCCACCATTGGGTCGCGGCCCATAGATTGGGAACCGCTGCAATATACATAAAAGCAAAGCCGTTAACAAAATTTCATTTTGTTGTCTTATTTAACTTATATTAACCAATTCATAAAATAATCGTAGTTTCATAAAAATTAACCGCTTTCCTTATATGCCCGTACTTTATACGGGCAACATGAATTTGATTTGCAAATCATGTTTTGTCCGTAACACGTACGGGCATCCACATTCCAAACATGATTTATTATTCTCATCAGTGAAATTTTTATTGTAATTTTTGCATTACTTAATAAGAGCATTTTTCGGATTCAAAAATTTTTGTTACAGGTGATAAGAGATTTTACATTCTATAAAAATGAAAAAATATATGCATCATTTGAAAGTTTTTTTTTTTAAATATTAATCAGTTAAAATGTTAATAGTAAAACTTAATTAATGACAATTAATTTGTGAATTTTGTGAACATATGTATTTGAAACGCATAAAATTCTTCGTCAAAACTTTAAAAAAATAATAATGAGCTCACAAATTTATAAATTTTTAAAGGGTAGTGTAATGTCGAATGGAGTTATTTAAATAGCTTGTGGATGATGATAAAAGCATCTGACAAAATTTGTTACAAAGAGACAACAAATCCAATATACATAAAAACACAAAAAAAAAAAAAAAATAAGAAAACTTTATGTTGCCGTGCTATATAAAATGATTATATTAACAATTTCATTAATATGAAAATTTGTAGTTAAAATAGGATAATTTTAAAACAACACTTAGTGTATTTTGAGTAATTTATGTATTTTGCAATTATCACATGGGCATGAAACACAAAAAATATTTCGACAACGTTTTTTAGAAAATGATGGAATGATACATTTATTGATTTTTTATTATTATTATTTAACGCTGAAGAACGTTATTTAATTAGGTTTTTTCAGACACTAAAAGCATTTGATGGAGTGTGTTAAAAAGGGACATCAAAACCTAATATATATAAAAGCAAAGTAGTTAATGCAGTTTCGTTTTGTTGTCTTGTTTAACTTGCTTACATTACATTAACCAATTCATAAAATAGTCAATAATTTCAGGAAAATTAATAGTAAAATATAATTAAATGTAATTTGAGTAATTTATATACTATTCAATAATTCAAAACGCTTCAAATCTTAAGGAAATCACATTCATTAACTTTAGTTAAACATTTTCCCCATTATATTTTACAAATAACATATAAAATTAAAAATCAAACAACTCATTACGGAACTAAAAATTAATCTGAAAAAAATCATGACACTGAGTCATTAAAACTTAATTAAAGTAAGCGAAATAATATTTATTTTTATTTATTTTTGTAAGATTTACATGTTATGTACATTATAATTAAAAAGAAACAGGGTTTTTTTTAAAAAACAATTTTCTTGAAACAAAAAAGCAGTGAGCATGATTGGATCAAATATATATAAAATAAAATTTTAATTAGAATTTCCGTGTAACAAATCTGACTCAAATTATTTCCATCGAAATGTAAAATATAATTATCCTTACAATCATTGTGGGAATTAATTAAAAATAATGAAGATTTTACATTTGTTTTAATAGTTCATTAGATTTGTAAATCAATTCAGACATTTCTACGTTCAGTGAATATGAGATTAAAAAATATAAGTACTAAAGCTAATTTATTTTATTAGTTCATCGATTTATAAAATGATTTTTTTCCACAGTATATTAATGCACATTATACTCAAAAATTTTATTTGAATTCGGTTTAAACCGCTTCACTGATCAATATTTTTTAAAAACTTTCAAATAATGCCTATTTTTTGCATCTTTTATAGAATTTTTAATCTTTTATCACCGGTTTTTCTAAACAGAAAATTTTTTACTTATCCATCATACGTAGTATAGGGTAAGTCTTGCAATCGTTTTGAAAATCGAAAAAAAAATTTTGACGGATTTACACGTTTTAGGTAGTGAAGATTCCGAAAAAAATATTTTTAGAAAAAAAAAATTGCCGTCTGTCTGTCTGTAAACGCTCTATCTCCCGAAAAAATTGAGATAGAGACTTGAAACTTTGTATGTGCTTAATATGTAAGAATTGGACGAAGCCTATTTAATATCAGCAACCTCGATTATCCGGAACTATTTTTTTCGGACCCTCGAAAAATTCGTTCTGATGAAAGGTATATAAAAATTTTTGAGTTCTTTTGTTTTTTTTGTTTTAAGGAATGGACGTAAAAGGCAATAAAATAACACACATTTTGCATGTAGAACGAAGTTGATCGGATTATTAGTTGCTGAGATATTTGTAATCCTGTTTTCCACATTCTTCGATTTTTCATGACCCTGTATTTCATTCAAATTTCAATTCAGAGGTATATTTTAATTGGAAATGAGACGTTTAATCCGACACAGTTAATTGTTAGTTAATAGAATTATTATTTTTGGAGTTATAAGGATGTTTCTTTTACGCAGTTCGGTACTACTTGAGTAGTTTGGCTTTTTATATAATTTGTCGAAATTGGTACATCAGCAGTTCTTTAATAAAGCATTACTATGTATATTATTAATATTTAAATTTTGTTTATGAATTGCAATGCATTATATAAATAGTTTTCACATGTTTTATTTTCATATACATATCCATGATGGGTAAGTATTACGGTGGCCCCCAACGACTAGTTTCTAAACAGAAAATTTTGCCTAATTGAATCAGAAATATGCTCGGATTAAAATATGCAAAATTTAGAATAAAAATTTACTGGTAAGAGTAATAAATTATGATTTCAAATTATTTACTCGTACGCAAATCATGATCGTCAAAAATAGATTATGGAGTGAGAGTATGAGTAGTATCAGTAGGAGTGTAAATGGGAGTCACAAATTTATATATATATATAGAAAAAAAACCCTCTAATGTTGGAGGGAATTAATTAGCTTGTGGCTACCGCGAAAAGCCTTTGATGACGTGTGTTAAAAAGGAACATCAGAACCTAACAAAGATAAAAGCAAAGCCGTTAACGAATTTCCATTTTTTGGTCTTATTTAACTTGCTTACATTAACAATTTCATAAAATAATCTGTAGTTTCACAAAAATTAATAGTAAAACATAATTAAATATAATTATAGTAATTTATATATTATTTAATCATTTGATATGCTTCAGAGCTTAAAGAAATGATATTCATTAACTTAGTTAAATATTTTTTTTTTGTTTTATTTACAAATAACATGTAAAATTAAAAATTAAACATCCCGTTACGGAACTAAAAATTAATCTGAAAAAAATCACGACACTAAATCATTAAAACTTAATTAAAGTAAACGAAATAATACTTATTTTTATTTATTTTTGTAAGATTTATATGTTATGTACATTATAATTCAAAAGAAACATTTTTTTAACAATTTACTTGCAACAAAAAAGCAATGAGCATGATTGGATCAAATACATAAGATAAAATTTTAATTAGAATTTCCGTGTAACAAATCCAACACAAATTATTTCCATCGAAATGTAAAATATAATTATCCTTACAATCATTGTGGGAATTAATTAAAAATAATGAAGACTTTACATTTGTTTTAATAGCTCATTAGATTTGTAAATCAATTCAGACATTTCTACGTTCAGTGAATATGAGATTAAAAAATATAAGTACTAAAGCTAATTTATTTTATTAGTTCATCGATTTATAAAATGACTTTTTTTCCACAGTATATTAATGCACATTATACTCAAAATTTTTATTTGAATTCGGTTTAAACCAATTTACTGATCAATATTTTTGAAAAACTTTCAAATAATGCCTATTTTTTGCATCTTTTATAGACTTTTTAATCTTTTATCACCGGTTTTTCTAAACAGAAAATTTTGCCTAATTGAATCAGAAAAATGCTCAGATTAAAATATGCAAAATTTAGAATAAAAATTTACTGGTAAGAGTCATAAATTATGATTTCAAATTATTTACTCGTACGCAAATCATGATCGTCAAAAATAGATTATGGAGTGAGAGTATGAGTAGTATGAGTAGGAGAGTAAATGATGGAGTCACAAATTTATTTATTTGAAAAAAAAAAAAAAAAAAAAAAAAAAAAAAAAAAAAAACTAATGTTGGAGGGAGTTAATTAGCTTGTGGCTACCGCAAAAAGCCTTTGATGACGTGTGTTAAATATTAACATCAGAACCTAACATAGATAAAAGCAAAGCCGTTAACGAATTTCCATTTTTTGGTCTTATTTAACTTGCTTATATCTACAATTTCATAAAATAATCTGTAGTTTCACAAAAATTAATGATAAAACATAATTAAATATAATTTTAGTAATTTATATATTATTTAATCATTTGAAATGCTTCAGAGCTTAAAGAAATGATATTCATTAACTTAGTTAAATATTTTTTCTGTTTTATTAACAAACAACATGTAAAATTAAAAATTAAACATCCCATTACGGAACTAAAAATTAATCTGTAAAAAATCATGACACTGAGTCATTAAAACTTAATTAAAGTAAACGAAATAATACTTATTTTTATTTATTTTTGTAAGATTTATGTTTTGTACATTATAATTAAAAAGAAACATTTTTTTAACAATTTACTTGAAACAAAAAAGCAATGAGCATGATTGGATCAAATACATAAGATAAAATTTTAATTAGAATTTCCGTGTAACAAATCCAACTCAAATTATTTCCATCGAAATGTAAAATATAATTATCCTTACAATCATTGTGGGAATTAATTAAAAATAATGAAGACTTTACATTTGTTTTAATAGTTCATTAGATTTGTAAATCAATTCAGACATTTCTACGTTCAGTGAATATGAGATTAAAAAATATAAGTACTAGAGCTAATTTATTTTATGTTCATCGATTTATAAAATGACTTTTTTTTCGCAATCTATTAATGCACATGATACTCAAAAATTTTATTTGAATTCGGTTTAACCTCTTAATTGGTCAATATTTTTGATAAAAACTTCTCAAATGATGTCTAGTTTCTTTTGTATATTTTAAAGAATTTTTAATCTTTAGTCACCGGTTTTTCTAAACAGAAATTTTTGTCTAATGGAATCAGGAAAATGCTCGGATTAAAAAGTACAAAATTTACAAGAAAATTTTACTGGTAAGAATAATAAATTATGATTTGAAATCGTTGACCCGTACGCAAATCATGATTGACAAAAACATATTGTCCGTATGACGTATGCATTTTTGCCGATCCCACCGAAGGTAGCATAGGGGAGAAAAATACGGGCTTCTGATTGGTTGAATAATTTTGCTTTCCTTCATTTTTAAGTTTACGTTTATTTAATCATAAATTTCTGTTTGAAAAGCTTTTGAAAGCTGGATTTTCCTTCTGTTTTTACATATTTATTAATAGATAAAGAAATAGATAATTCGGAATTTATAATTAAAGAAGTTAATCAGGATGTTTAACAATTGTTCTGTATTACTTTTAGAAAATAATAAAAATAGAATTGCCATTTCTTCTTTCTATTTTTTTAACATGATATGCACATATATACACAATCAGAACAATTTATTTAGAAACAATAGTATTTTCATTTTACGGCGTCAATTTCAATTGTCCTATATTACTTTTTTCTAAAAATGCAATTTCTTCTTCTTATTATTATTTTAATGATATACCCATATACGCTTTTAATACGTACATTAGCATTCAGGATGATCTATTTGCAAACAATTTTTCGACCAATCAGAAGCCCATATTTTTCTTCCCTATGCTAGCTTCGGTGGGATCGGCAAAAATGCATGACGTATGAGCAAATCAAGGAAGCGGTTAATATCATCACTGCAAATGGAAATTTAGCATAATTTGAATTTTAAAAATAATTGAATATGAAATATATTTAATAAAGGCGGTGGACATTTATATCATGTCAATTTCAATATTAACGTGAAAATTAAAATCACAAATCTACTAAATAGTGCATTCAAAATATTTTAGTCTCAAACTAAACAAGCGTTAAAATAAAATTATATCAAACAATTTTTTGATAATCGTCTATGGCAGAGGTTTCCAAACTTTCCTGGTACGCGACCCACCTTTCAGTGAAAAAAAATTTCGCGACCCACCTTTCAGTAAAAAAAATATTCGCGACCCATCTTTCAGTAAAAAAAATATTCGCGTCCCACTCAAAATAACGTTGTATATCCGAATAACAATTTTTGTGCAATCTCTATACGCTCAGTTATTCTACAAATTTTCGTACGGGAGATGCATTATCAACAAAAACAAGAGTCGATAATCTCTAAGTGTGTAAGTGAATAGTAATTAAAACAATGCACAAACTACAAAAATAGTTAAAAATACGTTTAATGATTGTGAAAACATAACTTTATAATCAATGAGATTTCTGATACTGATGTTTACCAATGTGGAAACATACATTAACACACAGTTTGTCTCAGTACAAAGCAAAGTAGAAAAAGAATGTTCTCATAAGCATGAAGTGTTGAATTTCATCAAGGACCTCCAAAGCTGATTTAAATATTTCTCGATATTCTGTTCGTATATTTATACAGAAGGAAATTAAGGTTTTTCAATTGAAATATTATTTCCTGTAGAAATTGTCATATCTTTTTAAACAGATGAAATAAAAGATATATTTTGAAAACAAGCCACGATTATTCCGCAACCCACCAAAACAACCGCCGCGGCCACCACTGGGTCGCGACCCATAGATTGGGAACCGCTGGTCTATGGTCATCTTCAGGTTCGAGTGATTTGTTGAATTGCTTTTGACCTCTCCGGTCCCTGGGTTCTCATTCGGGGACTTCTGCTCTTTTATTTATAAAAACTAAAATGTGTCTGACTTAAAAAAAATATTTATATCACTTTCTAATAGCTGAATGTTTTTTGCGCTGAAAGCAAATGGATAATTGCATGAATCTAAGCTGAATTCCTCATAAAATATATGCTATTTTCATCTGAGTTTCATATGCATTAACTGAGGTTATAGTTATTAAATTGATGTTCAAAGAGGGGTTGTAGTTTTAGATTCATATTTTTGAACCTAAATTATTAAGGGACCAAAAGGGTCAGTTTCAAAAAAAATATTTTTCTGTCATTTAAAATGTCATTTTATTTGAAAAAAAAATATTCCACGATGAATAAGTATTTGTACTATTTTATTTTTAGCTACGAAACTGAAGAGGTTAAAGTTTTTAAGAACACAGCCAATCCGTCTGGAAATTGAAAGTTTCGTTAAGGCCCCACACTAGGATCAGTTAAAGACCCGGATGATAAAGTCTATGGGAGCATTCTTTTCAAATATCTCGCTTAAATTTTAATATTTTTACTTTTTTTTTTTTTTTTTTTTTTTTTTTTTTTGCACAAGATAACTGATGACGATCCACAACCGGCCTAGTTTTTACTTTTTCGAATTTGCTTATATATTTTTTCATATTATGATAGTTTCAATTTCAGAACCGGTTTAAAAGGTCATAAACGTTTCAGAACCGGTTTTGAAAGTAATTTTTTAAAAAAAATCTGAAACCAAAATTGAAAAAGTAAAAACTAGGCCGGTTGTGGAACGTCCTCAGCTATCCTATGAAAAAAAAAATGTAAAAATATTAAAATTTGAGCGAGATATTTGAAAAGAACTCCCCCATAGACTTTACATTACCATCCAGGTCTTTTTCTGTGCCTAGTGTGCGGCCTTAAGTTTCGAATCTATTATTGCTTCAACCATGATAATAGATGATGACCGAAACGTTAATATAATTTTAATTTTTGTTTAGTTTTTGACTTTACACTGGGTACACCATTTAAAGTAAATTTGTGATTTTTATTTTAACGTTCATATTAAATTTTTTCAATATTGACTCGTCTACTGATTTCGTATATTGGAAATACTGTCGAATAATTTGTCAGGGCTGTAAATGTCATATCTCGGCTAACGATGGCGAGTGCTATTCGTTAACGAATGTTCTAGCTAACCTCAACTAATTAATGCGTAATAGATTTAGATTCATGCGTGCGTCGTGATGAACAGAAAATTTAGTTTAGCCGCTTACGTGAACTGACCGTACGTCAGCTCAGCGTGTTTTTGCGAATCATGATTTATTATTCTGATCAGAAAATTTTTATTGTAAATTCTTCATTATCTAATACAAACATTTTTCTCATTCAATTAGTGAAATTTTTCTGTTTTGAAAAACTGATGGTAAAAGTTTAAAAATTATGTGAAAGATATGGGAAAAAAACAGGCATTATTTAAAAGTTTTTTTTTTTTTTAAATATTTATCAGTTAAGTGGTTAGTATAATTCTGAGAATTGACCCTAATCCAACAAAAGAAAATTTGTCTACCGGAAATATTCAAACCCGAAGCTTTGTCCATATTTGGAAAAATTAGATTTCAGTATTTTAAGACAATACATTTATATTTTTTTCCTATATGTATATTACTAAAGATTTTCTATTTATTTTTTATTTTTATAACAGTAGAAGACAAAAACATACTCATCAGAAAATCCTTCGCTGAAAATAAGATTTCTAACTTTTAATTGTTGTATTTAAACTTTCTAAATTTTCACCAGAAAAAAATAAAAAAAGTTTTACGTCTTCCGAATTATAAGTTTTTCTCATTACATTCAGTCTGTATTTTTCCTTGGAAGAAACTTAAAAGGCGATTCCGATTTCTTCTTACTTTTTTAACGGAACCAAAGATTTATTCTTTATTTTTGAAGTTCAGTCATACTTCTTTTCTCTTTCTCAAACTCGAAAAAACATTCTGCTTTTCTATAAAAACTTTCCCACAGCTGTGAACAAGTTCTGTTCCTCCTTCAATATTAATGTAAACGCTGAGAGAGTAAAATACCCAAGAGTTGGATTTACTTAGGCTTTTGATCAGTATTATGGCGGACAGGGATTTTTCGTCTGGGAGTAGAAAAAAAGAGAATGTAACTCATTGGGATTACGTTACACTCAAACTGGATTCATTTATAATGAGGAAGGAAACTTAAGTCTCAGTAAATCTCATTTATAAAATACGGCTGATTTTGCTAAATCTGATTTGATTTATCTTTTGCAATTTTTCCAATTATTTTTATATAGGATTTTACTTTCCGAAATATATAAAATAAGTGAAATGATAGATCTGCTTGCAGCATTGTCGCATCGTTACCTTTTTCAAAAGTATTCTTTCTCTATTACCCCTATTATTATAGATATTATTATTATTATTATTATTTAAACTTAATGTAAAACATTAGACAGACTTGAATGCATATTAGACAAAATTTCTGTTGAAAATGCTGTGATAAAAAATTAAAAATTCTGAAAAAGACATAAAAAATAGTCATCATTTGTAAGATATTTTTTCAAAATAATTGATGAGTTAAGTAATTAAATTCATTGTTATGAAGTTTCTCGCATATTTTGAAAAACTGAATTTCAGTATTTTACGATAATATATTTGTAAATTTCGGCTGTACATATTTTACTGGAGCTTAAGATATCGAATTCAACGTGCTATATAAAGTGCAAGATATAGTTATGTTATTAAATTCACTATTACGAAGCTTCGTCCATATTTTGAAAGATTAGATTTCAGTATTTTAAGACATTTATAAATTTCTGCTACATACTTATTACTAAAGCTTACTTTTTTTAATCACAGTAAAAGACAAAAATACTACCCATTAGAAAATCCTTTGCTGAAAATAAGATTTCTAACTTTTAATGTTACATTTAAACTTTCTAAATTTTCACCGAAAAAAAAGTGTTTTACTTTATCAACGTCTTCCGAATTATATTTTCTCATTACATTTAGTCTGTATTTCTCCTTGAAATAAACTTAAATGGCGTTTCCGATTTCTTTTTTCTTTTTTTACTGAACTAAAAGAGATTTATTTACTATTTTTGAAGCTCAGTCATACTTCTTTTCTCTTTCTCAAAAAAGAAAAAAAACTTTTGAAAAAACATTCTGTTTTTCTATAAAAAACTTTCCCACAGCTGTAGACAACTTCTGTTCCTCCTTAAATATTAATGTAAACGCTGAGAGAGTAAAATACCCAAGAGTTGGATTTACTTAGGCTTTTGATCAGTATTATGGCGGATAGGGATTTTTAGTCTGGGATTAGAAAAAAAAAAAAAAAAAAAAGAATGTAACTCATTGGGATTACGTTACACTCAAACTGGACTCATTTATAATGAGGAAAGAAAGTCAAGTCTCAGTAAATCTGATTTATAAAATAAGGTTGATTTTGCTAAATCTGATTTGATGTATCTTTTACAATTTTTCCAATTATTTTTATGTATAATTTTCTTTTCCGTAATAGATAGAATAAGTGAAATGATAGATCCGCTTGTAGCGCTGTCGCATCGTTACATCTTTCAAAATTATTATTATTATTATTATTATTATTATTATTATTATTATTATTATTATTATTATTATTATCATTATTATTATTATTGTTATTGTTAATCTTTAAACGTAATATAAAACATTAGACAAAATTGAATGCATATATAATAAAATTTTCTCTTTTGATAATCCGATGATAAAAGTTCTGTAAAACACATAAAAATTTGCCATTATTTGAAAGATTTTTTCAAAACAATTGATCGGTTAAATGGTTAAATTCACTGTTATGAAGTTTCTCATATATTTCGAAAAACGAAATTCAGTATATTAAGATAATATATTTGTGAATTTCGCCCGTATATATTTTACTGGAGCTTAAAATTTCGTATTCTACCTACTATATGAAGTGCAATTTATATTTATGTTATTAAAACCACTATTATGAAGCTTCGTCCATATTTTGGAAGTTTAGATTTTAGTATTTTAAGACAACACATTTATAAATTTTTGCTATACACTTATTACTAGAGTATACTTTTTTTTATCAAAGTGAAAGACAAAAATACTACTCATTAGAAAATTTTTCACTGAAAATAAGATTTCTAACTTTTATGTGTTACATTTAAACTTTCTAAATTTTCACCGGAAAAAATAAAAATAGTTTTACTTTATCTACGTCTTCCGAATGATAAGTTTTTCTCAGTACATTCAGTCTGTATTTTTCTTGAAAGAAACTTATATGGCTTTTCCGATTTCTTCCTTCTTTTTTGACTGAACCAAAAGAGATTTATTCTTTATTTTGGAAGCTCAGTCATACTTCTTTTCTCTTTCTCAAATTCGAAAAAGCATTCTGCTTTTCTATAAAAACTTTCCCACAGCTGTGGACAACTTCTGTTCCTCTTAAATATTAATATAAACGCTGTGAGAGTAAAATACCCAAGAGTTGGATTTACTTAGGCTTTTGATCAGTATTATGGCGGACAGGGATTTTTCGTCTGGGAGTAGGAAAAAGAAAACAGAATGTAACTCATTGGGATTACGTTACACTGAAACTGGATTCATTTATAATAAGAAAGGAAACTCTAGTCTCTGTAATTCTGATTTATAAAATACGGTTGATTTTGCTAAATCTGATTTGATTTATTTATCTTTTACAATTTTTCCAATTACTTTTTTTAAAAGGATTTTCTTTTAGGAAATAGATAGAATAAGTCAAATGATTGATCCGCTTGCAACATTGTCGCATCATTGCCTCTTTCAAAAGTTTTATTATTATTATTATTATTATTATTACTATTATTATTATTTATAGTTAAACTTAATATGAAACATTACACAAACTTGGATGCATGTATAACAAAAATTTCTTTTTTGAAAAACCGGTGATAAAAATTAAAAATTCTGTAAATGACATAAAAAATAAGCATTATTTGAAAGATTGTTTCAAAATAACTGATCAGTTAAGCGTTTAAAATCATTATAATGAAATTCCTCTTATATTTCGAAAATCTGAATTTCATTATTTAAGATAATATATTTGTAAATTTCATCTGTACACATTTTACTAGAGCTTAAAGTTTCGAATTCTACGTACTATATAACATGCAATTTGCATTTATGTTATTAAAAGCACTATTATGAAGCTTTGTCCATATTTTGAAAGATTAGATTTCAGTATTTTAAGACAATATGTTTATAAATTTTTCCTATATACTTATTACTAAAGCTTATTTTTTCTTTATCTCAGTGGAAGACAAAAATACTACTCAATAGAAAATCCTTCTCTGAAAATAAGATTTCTAACTTTTAAGTGTCACATTTAAACTTTTTAAATTTTCACCGGAAAAAATAAAAAGAGTTTTACTTTATCAACGTCTTCCGAATTATAAGTTTTTCGCATTACATTAAGTCTGTATTTTTCTTGAAAGATACTTAAATGGCGTTTCCGATTTTTTCTTTCTCTTTTTACTGAACCAAATAAGATTTATTCTTTATTTTTGAAGCTCAGTCATACTTCTTTTATCTTTCTGAAACTTTAAAAAACATTCTGCTTTTCTATAAAAACCTACCCACAGCTGTGGACAACTTCTGTTCTTCCTTAAATATTAATGTAAACGCTGAGAGAGTAAAATACCCAAGAGTTGGATTTACTTAGGCTTTTGATCAGTATTATGGCGGACAGGGATTTTTCGTCTGGGAGTAGAAAAAAAAACAGAATGTAACTCATTGGAATTACGTTATACTCAAATTGGCTTCATTTATAATGAGGAAGGAAACTTTAGTCTCAGTTAATCTGATTTATAAAATACGGTTGATTTTGCTAAATCTGATTTGATTTATCTTTTACAATTTTTACAATTATTTTTATGTAGGATTTTCTACTCCGAAATAACTAAAATAAGTCAAATGATAGATCCGCTTGCAGCATTGTCGCATCTTTACCTTTTTCAAAAGTATTCTTTTTTTCTATTACCACTATTGTAGGAACGGTATTCTTTCCACTAAACAGGCGTTCATATTTAATTCTCCACATCCCAACTCTCATCATCCACGTACTCTGGATGTCAGCTGAAAAAAGTAGCCGTGGTTTGAAGCAATCCGTAAAAAAGAAGTGAAGAGAGTTTGTTTGGTACGATTGTTGTGGGTTGGAAAAAGAATGTTGTCAGCTCCTCCCACACCGCTGGACCCTGGTTCGAGTCCAGCTAGCGGCATTTGTGCCTGTGTTGTCCCTGTGATAATGTATGTACCGGATATTCTGTAATAAAGTGTTCTATATGGTTTCTTGCGATCATTGGAGGTTATGCCGGCGAATAGCTGTAGCGCCTACCTCAAAGTAAATAAATGAAATGAAATGAAATGAAAAAGAATGTTCGATGATGATGACTTCCCGCGTGAGCTGTCATTAATTAACTGAAACTTATGATGTTTGAATTGTAAAAAGAACTATGTAAATAAACACCTTTTTTTGTAAATAATTTATTCTTTAATATAAGTTTTAAAAGTTTAAACGTTGTCAGACTCCATTATATGTCTCTGAGTTAATTATGATTTGAAAAAACTTTTAAATTCCACACTATTATTATAGATATTATTTTTATCATTATTTAAACTTAATATAAAACATTATACAGACTTGAATGCATGTTTGACAAAATTTCTGTTTTGAAAATCCGGTGATAAAAAAATAAAAATTCTATAAAAGGCATAAAAAATAATCATAATTTGTAAAGTTTTTTTTCAAAATAATTGATCAGTTAAGTAATTAAATTCATTGTTATGAAGTTTCTTGTATATTTCGAAAAACTGAAATTTCAGTATTTTAAGATTTTTTTTTTTTTTTTTTTTGTAAATTTCCCTTGCACATATTTTACTGGAGATTAAAATTTCGAATTCTATAAACTGTATAAAGTGCAATATATATTTGTGTTATTAAAATTACTATTATGACGCTTCCTCCATATTTTGAAAGATTGGATTTCAATATTTTTAGACAATTCATTTATAAATTTCTGCTATATACATAATACTAGAACTTACTTTTTTATCACAGTGAAACACAAATATACTACTCATTAGAAAATACTTCGCTGAAAATAAGATTTCTAACTTTTAAGTGTTACATTTAAACTTTCTAAATTTTCACCGGAAAAAATAAAAGAAGTTTTACTTTATCAGCGTATTCCGAATCATAAGTTTTTCTCATTAAATTCAGTCTGTATTTTTCCTTGGAAGAAACTTAAAAGGCGTTTCCGATTTCTTCTTTCTTTTTTGACTGAACCAAAAGAGTTTTATTCTTTATTTTTGAAGCTCAGTCATACTTCTTTTCTCTTTCTCAAATTCGAAAAAACATTCTGTTTTTCTATAAAAACTTTTCCACAGCTGTGGACAACTTCTGTTCCTCCTTAAATATTAATGTAAACGCTGAGAGAGTAAAATACCCAAGAGTTGGATTTACTTAGGCTTTTGATCAGTATTATGGCGGACAGGGTTTTTTCGTCTGGGAGTAGAAAAAAAAACCAGAATGTAACTCATTGGGATTACGTTATACTCAAATTGGATAAATTTATAATGAGGAAGGAAACTTTAGTCTCAGTAAATCTGATTTATAAAATACGGTTGATTTTGCTAAATCTGATTTGATTTATCTTTTACAATTTTTACAATTATTTTTATGTAGGATTTTCTTCTCCGAAATAACTAAAATAAGTGAAATGATAGATCCGCTTGCAGCATTGTCGCATCTTTAACTTTTTCAAAAGTATTCTTTTTTCTATTACCACTATTGTAGGAACGGTATTCTTTCCACTAAACAGGCGTTCATATTTCATGCTCCACATCGCAACTCTCATCATCCAGGTACTCTAGATGTCATCTGAAAAAAGTAGCTGTGGTTTGAAGCTAGCCGCAGAAAAGAAGTGAAGAGAGTTTGTTTGGTACGATTGTTGTGGGTCGGAAAAAGAATGTTCGATGATGATGACTTCCCCCGTGAGATGTGATTAATTAACTAAAACTTATGATGTTTGAATTGTAAATAGAACTATGTAAATAATCTTCTTTTTTTTAAATAATTTAATTTTTAATATAAGTTTTTAAAGTTTAAACGGTGTCAGATTCCATTATATGTCTCTGAGTTAATTATGATTTGAAAGAACTTTTAAATTCCACACTATTATTATGGATATTATTATTATTATTATTATTTAAACTTAATTTAAAACATTAGACAGACTTGAATGCATATTTGACAAAATTTCTATTTTGAAAATCCGGTGATAAAAATTAAAAATTCTATAAAAGACATAAAAATAGTCATTATTTGTAAGTTTTTTTTTTTTTTTTTTTTTTCAAAATAATTTATCAGACAAGTAATTAAATTCATTTTTATGAAGTTTCTTGTATATTTCGAAAAACTGAAATTTCAGTATTTTAAGATAATATATTTGTAAATTTCGCTTGCACATATTTTACTGGAGATTAAAATTTCAAATTCTATAAACTGTATAAAGTGCAATATATATTTATGTTATTAATTACTACTATGAAGCTTCCTCCATATTTTTAAAGATTAGATTTCAATATTTTAAGACAACACATTTATAAATTTCTGCTATATACATATTACTAGAGCTTAATTTTCTATCACAGTGAAAGCAAAAATACTTCTCATTAGAAAATCCTTTGCTGAAAATAAGATTTCTAACTTTTAAGTGTTACATTTAAACTTTCTAAATTTTCACCGGAAAAAATAAAAAGAGTTTTACTTTATCAACGTATTCCGAATTATAAGTTTTTCTCATTACATTCAGTGTGTATTTTTCGTGAAAGAAACTTAAATGGCGTTTCCAATTTCTTCTTTCTTTTTTAACTGAACCAAAAGAGATTTATTCTTTATTTTTGAAGCTCAGTCATACTTCTTTCCTCTTTCTCAAACTCGAAAAAACATTCTGCTTTTCTATAAAACTTTCCCACAGCTGTGGACAAGTTCTGTTCCTCCTTAAATATTAATGTAAACGCTGAGAGAGTAAAATACTCAAGAGTTGGAATTACTTAGGCTTTTGATCAGTATTATGGCGGACAGGAATTTTTCGTCTGGAAGTAGAAAAAAAAAACAGAATGTAACTCATTGGGATTACGTTACATTCAAACTGGAATTATTTATAATGAGGAAGGATACTCAAGTCTCAGTAAATTTGATTCATAAAATACAGTTGATTTTGCTAAATCTGGTTTGATTTATCTTTTACAATTATTCCAATTGTTTTTATAAAGGATTTTCTTTTCCGAAATACATAAAATAAGTGAAATGATAGATCCGCTTGCAGCATTGTCGCATCGTTAACTTTTTCAAAAGTATTCTTTTTTCTATCAACCCTATTATTATAGATATTATTATTATTACTACTACTACTATTATTATTATTATTATTATTATTTAAACTTAAAATAAAACATTAGACAGACTTGAATGAATATTTGACAAAATTTCTATTTTGAAAATCCGGTGATAAAAAATTAAAAATTCTGTAAAAGGCATAAAAAATAGTCATCATTTGTAAGATATTTTTTCAAAATAATTGATGAGTTAAGTAATTAAATTCATTGTTATGAAGTTTCTCGCATATTTTGAAAAACTGAATTTCTGTATTTTACAATAATATATTTGTAAATTTCGCCTGTACATATTTTACTGGAGCTTAAGTTATTTATATATTCAACGTAGCAAGATATAGTTATGTTATTAACTTCACTATTACGAAGCTTCGTCCATATTTTTAAAGATTAGATTTCAGTATTTTAAGGGGTCAGGTACCCTTTGAACTAACAAAATACGTGAAAAAATGACCTCTATAAGAATTGCAGTCACTCTGTATCTAATTGACTTTTAACTATAAAATTGAAAACACATATTAAGAAGGATTCCTTTTATTAGATAAAGTTGTTAAAAAATGTATACACATATGCAATGATTTTTAAATGATTTTTTAAAGATAATACAATGTTTACGAAAAAATAATTCTTGTATGCCTTGCGCGCACGATTTTTCAAATTTAAATGGCTAAAACAATCCAAGATTTTTTTATGAGTAGAGATATAATGTGTTTTCAAAATGACCTATGATGAAAAAAATAAAATTTATAGATCCAGAAAAAATAATTATTTAAAAAAAAATTCGAAATATCGTGATATTTTTTACACAAAAATAGTCGTGAATTGTAAACTTCTAATTTGAGGAACATAATAGTAGGTCATTTTGTGCCTGTATACGTTTAATAAATTCAGCGAAAATTTTGTGAAATTCTACCCAACCATTTTTCAGAAATCGTGCGCGCAATGATCAAAATCGCTGTTTTGAGAAAATTGACGTTAAAATTTTAATCACTCATTGATCGTATAGGAAAAGCGTAAAGTTTTTTAAGCATAATTCTTCTTCCAATGCGGATTTTTGAATGCGGTTTGTTTTTTAATGTTCCTAAAGAATCATACTTAATTATAAGCTATTTTTAAAAAAATCGATTTTTGGATTCTTCAAAGGGTACCTGACACCTTAAGTCAAAACATTTATAAATTTCTGCTACATGCTTATTACTAGAGCTTACTTTTTTTTATCACAGTAAAAGACAAAAATAATACCCATTAGAAAATCCTTCGCTGAAAATATGATTTCTAACTTTGAAGTGTTACATTTAGACTTTCTAAATTTTCACCGGAAAAAAAAAGTGTTTTACTTTA
Source organism: Maratus speculifer (assembly GCA_964019185.1). NCBI lineage: Eukaryota > Metazoa > Arthropoda > Arachnida > Araneae > Salticidae > Maratus > Maratus speculifer. Next base: position 90,795,743 of record OZ025289.1, on the reverse strand, counting down.
TCAATGTCTTCCGAATTATAAGTTTTTCTCATTACATTTAGTCTGTATTTTTTCTTGAAAGAAACTTAAATGGCGTTTCTGATTTCTTTTTTTACTGAACCAAAAGAGATTTATTCTTTATTTTTGAAGCGCTCAATCATACTTCTTTTCTCTTTCTCAAAAAAAAAAAAAAAAAAAAAAAAACTTTCGAAAAAAACATTTTGCTTTTTTATAAAAACTTTCCCACAGCTGTGGACAACTTCTGTTCCTCCTTAAATATTAATCTAAACGCTGAGAGAGTAAAATACTCAAGAGTTGTATTTACTTACGCTTTTGATCAGTATTATGGCGGACAGGGATTTTTCGTCTGGAAGTAGAAAAAAACAAACAGAATGTAACTCATTGGGATTACGTTACACTCAAACTGGATTCATTTATAAGAAGGAAGGAAACTCTAGTCTCTGTAAATCTGATTTATGAAATACGGTTGATTTTGCTAAATCTGATTTGATTTATTTATCGTTTACAATTTTTCCAATTACTTTTTTTAAAGGATTTTCTTTTAGGAAATAGATAGAATAAGTTAAATGATTGATCGCATGCAGCATTGTCGCATCATTGCCTCTTTCAAAAGTATTATTATTATTATTATTACTATTATTATTATTATTATTATTATTATTATTATTATTATTATTACGTTACACAAACTTGAATGCATGTATAACAAAAATTTCTTTTTTGAAAAACTGGTGATAAAAATTAAAAATTCTGTAAATGACATAAAAAATAAGCATTATTTGAAAGATTGTTTGAAAATAATTGATCAGTTAAGTGTTTAATATCATTATTATGAAATTCCTCTCATATTTCGAAAATCTGAATTTCAGTATTTAAGATAATATATTTGTAAATTTCACCTGTACACATTTTACTAGAGCTTAAAGTTTCGAATTCTACGTACTATATAACATGCGATTTGCGTTTATGTTATTAAAAGCACTAGTATGGAGCTTTGTCCATATTTTGAAAGATTAGATTTCAGTATTTTAAGACAATATGTTTATAAATTTTTCCTATATACTTATTACTAAAGCTTATTTTTTCTTTATCTCAGTGGAAGACAAAAATTCTACTCAATAGAAAATCCTTCTCTGAAAATAAGATTTCTAACTTTTAAGTGTTATATTTAAACTTTTTAAATTTTCACCGGAAAAAATAAAAATAGTTTTACTTTATCAACGTCTTGCGAATTATAAGTTTTTTGCATTACATTAAGTCTGTATTTTTCTTGAAAGAAACTTAAATGGCGTTTCCGATTTCTTCTTTCTCTTTTTACTGAACCCAAAAGAGATTTATTTTTTATTTTTGAAGCTCAGTCATACTTCTTTTCTCTTTCTCAAACTCGAAAAAACATTCTGCTTTTCTATAAAAACTTTCCCACAGCTGTGAACAAGTTCTGTTCCTCCTTCAATATTAATGTAAACGCTGAGAGAGTAAAATACCCAAGAGTTGGATTTACTTAGGCTTTTGATCAGTATTATGGCGGACAGGGATTTTCGGTCTGGGAGTAGAAAAAACAGAATGTAACTCATTGGGATTACGCTACACTCAAACTGGATTCATTTATAAGAAGGAAGGAAACTCTAGTCTCTGTAAATCTGATTTATAAAATACGGTTGATTTTGCTAAATCTGATTTGATTTATTTATCTTTTACAAATTTTTCCAATTACTTTTTTTTTTAAAGATTTTCTTTTAGGAAATAGATAGAATAAGTGAAATGATTGATCCGCTTGCAGCATTGTCGCATCATTGCATCTTTCAAAGGTAAAATTATTATTATTATTATTATTATTATTATTATTATTATCATTATTATTATTATTATTATTATTATTTATATTTAAACTTAATATAAAACATTACACAAACTTGAATGCATGTATAAAAAAATTTCTTTTTTGAAAAACTGGTGAAAAAAATTAAAAATTCTGTAAATGACATAAAAAATAACAATTATTTGAAAGATTGTTTGAAAATAATTGATCAGTTAAGTGTTTAAAATCATTATTATGAAATTCCTCTCATATTTCGAAAATCTGAATTTCAGTATTTAAGATAATATATTTGTAAATTTCACTTTTACACATTTTACTAGAGCTTAAAGTATCGAATTCTACATATTACTAGAGCTTAATTTTTTATCACAGTGAAATCAAAAATACTACTCATTGGAAAATCCTTTGCTGAAAATAAGATTTCTAACTTTTGAGTGTTACATTTAAACTTTCTAAATTTTTATCGGAAAAAATAAAAAAAAGTTTTACTTTATCAACGTATTCAGAATTATAAGTTTTTCTCATTACATTCAGACTGTATTTTTCTTGAAAGAAACTTAAATTGCGTTTTCGATTTCTTCTTTCTTTTTTAATTGAACCTAAAGAGATTTATTCTTCATTTTTGAAGCTCAGTCATACTTCTTTTCTCTTTCTCAAACTCGAAAAAACATTCTAGTTCTCTATAAAAACTTTCCCACAGCTGTGGACAAGTTCTGTTCCTCCTTAAATATTAATGTAAACGCTGAGAGAGTAAAATACCCAAGAGTTGGATTTACTTAGGCTTTTGACCAGTATTATGGCGAACAGGGATTTTTCATCTGGGAATAGAAAAAAAAGAAAAAAAAAAGAAAAAACAGAATATAACTCATTGGGATTACGTTACACTCACCTGGACTCATTTATAATGAGGAAGGAAACTCAAGTCTCAGTAAATCTGATTTATAAAATACGGTTGATTTTGCTAAATCTGATTTGATTTATCTTTTACAATTTTTCCCATTATTTTTATATGGGATTTTCTTTCCCGAAATAGATAGAATAAGTGAAAAGATAATCCGCTTGTAGCACTGTCGCATCGTTACATCTTTCTAAAGTACTATTGTTATTACTTCCACCATTATTATTATTATTATTATTATTATTATTATTATTATTATTATTATTATTATTATTATTATTATTATTATTATTATTATTATTTAAACTTAATATAAATTATTAAACAGACTTGATTGTACATAAAAAGCAATTAAATTTAAAATATGTACATAAAAGCATTTATTTATGGCTGACAGGGATTTTTCGTTTGGGAATAGAAAAAAAAGAGAATGTAACTCAGTGGGACAATGTAAGATTCTGGATTCATTTTGAGGAAGGAAACTCCATTCTCAGTAAATCTGATTTATAAAATACGATTGATTTTGCAAAATCTGATTCATAAAATACGATTGATTTTACAAAAATCTAATTTAATTTATCTTTTACAATTTTTCTAATTATTTTTATATAGGATTTTCTTTTTCGAAATACATTGAATAAGTGCAATGATATCCATTTGCAGCATTGTCGCATCGTTACGTTTTTTCAAAATTATTATTATTATTGCTACCAATATCATTATTGATATTATTATTAGTATTATCATTATTATTGATATTATTATTACTTTTTTAAAACTAAATATGAAACTTTAGATCATGAGACAGAGCGAAGAAACACCAAATAAACCGATAATAAATAATAATTGAAGTAATATATTTTGTTAAATTCATCATAATAATAATATTAATTTTAAAAAAAATGCAGGACGTATTTTGAGGTAAAATATTACAGCTCGTCATCAGCTGAAGCAGACAGATATCCGTAATGGCACAAGGTCAAAGATGAACTCACAGAATTTTCAGACTTGAATACATATGAAAAGCGATTAAATTTAAAATATATACATAAAAGCATTTAATTAAAGTCTAAATCATACAAAGTATTAGTTTCGCTATGTCATCAGAAAAGGTTCACCAGCCCTAAAATCAACTGCACTAACAAAACACCACACTCGCACACTGATGTCAGTCAAAGTTATCCGCTTAATTAAATGATTTTATGTATGTATTTCAAATTTAATTCAGGATGGCGAGTGATCTAAAATTAATTACAAGTTGGATTGCATCGAATAAGGCATTTAAAAATTTAATGGCGTTTATGGCATTCATTTAACAATTTAAGAGCAATCATGGCATTCATGGCATTGATTTAAGAATTTAAGGGCATTCATGGCATTCATTTAAGAAATTAACCACTTAAAGGTCGCATTAAATTACGGTTTAAACATTCAAATTCATTATTGCAACCACTTTTTTGAAAAAAATATTCCTGTATGTAATGACAAATAAATTGATACCAAGATAAAACCAAATACATTATTTTATAAAACTGGTGGGAATCAAACAATTTTGAATAACAGCCTTGAAACTCGCAGCCCGTGAATGGCTCGGGCGCGACGATAATGGCATTATATTTATCCATAATTTGAAGCTTATACAAGGTTAGTACGCTTCGAAGAATTTTTCAAGAGTAATACTAGTATTTTTTTTTCTAGAAAAATAAATCTAGGTTAAAAGCTTTATAAATGTTGAAATTTTTAATCAGGAAGATTTGTATAAGAAAATATTGGTTCAAGAATTTCCTGGTCGGAAAATTCCAGAAGGCGTATGAAAACAAGACGTTTATCAGGTCCTTGTAATTTACTCAAATTTACATACACGCCAACATCCGGATTTTTGAAAAATCTAAGAATTATTCTTCCAACCAGAAATCTATGTTATAAAGGCCAGACGTATCTGTGCGTAACGCATACGTCATTTTGCGATTGGCAACACTTTTCCTCTGCAATTTCGGTTTCCCAGTTTTTGGCTACTGTAAATTTTATACTTCTAAACATCGCACATTTTAAATTTTTACACTGTCGTATAGAGAAAAAAATGCACTTTCAAATGCAATTTGTTAAAAAGCTGTATCTCAATTTATTTTTGAGATATTAAATTTTTTATAGTTTTTAGTAATTATTTTGTAAATGTGGCAACAAAATCGCTCCATTTTCTCTTAAAATTAAAGAGGGGGGGGGGGATCCAAATTAAAATACGTGTACTCTTTCAAAAATATCGTTTATTATAAAATCCCGTTAATTTCGGTTATATTTCGTTTAATAATTTGGATAATTGAGTTTTATAGTATTTTGATAATTTTAACTTAAAATAATATTCGTTTAAGAGTTATATTACCAATATAAGATATATTTTTTACTGCAACTAATTTTGAAAATTTATTATAATTAATAAAAGAGTTCTTTCTTAAAGATTTTCTTTCGTCAAATTTCGACGGGTTCCACCTCGTTTATTTTAATAACGAAATTAAGGAAACTTTTTTTAATTATAACCACACAAAAAACTACGACATTAGGGTTATAATTTCTGGAGCTATTAAAAAAAATTGAAATTGTAATTTAAAATTGAGAGCTTTGAATTTTGGAGGTTTATAGTTCAAAATCTTGCCATCCGAATGACTTTAAATGTAGTTTTTAGGCATAGTTTGAATCGAAGACTTAACATATAGTGTCAAAACTGATTGTTCTCATTGAAAAATACAAAGTTAGGTCTAGTTTTGTTCTTCAGAATGTCCCCCTAGGCAAATTTTGTATGCAACATTTAAAAGTAGACTTTATTTCCAAACATTTTGCACCAGTAATTTTCTTTTACTGTAGTTTATTGCAGAGTTAGTAGGGCGTGCTTACTTTATTTCCACGACTGTAAGTATGCATTACAGTAATGCATATATACATTAGGATGTACCAAAAAAAAAAAATTGAATTTCAATGAATTTCACTTGAATCTCACCATGGAAAAATTGCAAATTCGTGACACTGACAATTGGGTAAAAAAAGAAAAAATATATGTTTTAAAAATAAAATACTAATTGACATTAATACTAATTGAAAAAAAAAAGAATCAAGCTTGGCGACAACTTGGCGCTAACGCATATGAATTAACGCATTAATGCTTATGATTTGAAAACGGTTGCAACAATAAAATGTAATTCGCGATAAATCATTATTTTTTTAATCAAATCGACATTTTTTTAAAGTTTTAATCATCAGAATTTAGCGAAATTAAAATAGGACCACATGGGTATCTTATACTTTCAAACAAAAAAAGAATTATCAAAATCGGCTCATATTTAAAGAAGTTATGAGTTAAGAAGAAATACATACAAGTCGAATTAATAACCTGCTCCTTTGAAGTCGGTTAATAAAAAAATATTTTAATGGAATTTCACTTCAAGTTTTTACACGTGTTTTAATCCACCCCCTATAATTTCTTTTTTATATATATATAAATTAAACACATGAGTGATCAAATCACATCAAGCAAAGCCCGTATCTATCACAGAATCACCATTTATTCAACAAAACATTGAAATTCAAATGTATTCTGAATAGCAAGTACCCGCATTTTATTCAACATTCAGGTGGAACGTTTTCTGAGTAATTCATAAATAAAAACATAAAATAAACAGAGTTTCCCCCTATAGTATATATCTTTTTAAAGTTTGTATTAATATGGAAAAGATACAGAACCGCAGATAGAAAAGTTTACGGTACCACGTGATTTCCCCCTTCCCCCCTTTACCGATTTTTTTTTCTTTCATTCATTTTATAAGGCACAAAACACGCGTAGAATTTTGTTTTAAATCATTTACATATTCTTTTCAACATGCCAGAAGCTAGTACGAAATATTTCTATAAGAATAAGCAAAAAGTAAAAAAAATTACAATTAAAATATTAAATTAAAATTAAAATAATTAAAATAAATTACAATTAATAAATAAATTATAATTAATTTAAAATAAATTACAATTTTTATTTTATTTAAAGAAGGAGAAATAATTTTAGGAAATATGAAAAGTATGCAAGGTTTGAAAAAAAAATTTCCTACCTCTTTACACTCTTGGAAGTACATATGGACGTTCAGTTTTTAGGTGCGTTCGTAATAATAAATACGTAGAACTTATCAAAATACTGAAAAATGCTGGTTAGTTAGAAAGATAATTCACTTACAAAATATTACCTAAAAAAGTTTTTATGTTAATATTAAATGCCTAAGTGTATATTAAATAACATACATGAACTTACATGTAGAATAAATACATGTACTAAAAATGTAATAAGTGATATAAATTAGTTGAATTTTTTATAAATATTAGATGCATAATATTTTACAGATAATTTTCTTTTGGAATATCAGTTGTTTATGCGAAAATGTTTGTGTTAATTTTTCCTATATACAGGGTAGCCTTCTAGGTACTTCTACTTGGCAGCCTTCAAGGACTTTCAAAAATCTTTTACCAGAATTTCTGCAAACTAATATTTATGAAAATTAAATTAATACTTATGATTATATTCTTACCTCATATAATGAAAAAAATCGATATTCAAGTATAGCGAGCATTTCGTCAAAAATTTCTGCTAATAAAACATTTAAAATCCACTGAATCTTATGATTTGTAAGAATACTAAAAATTTATAATTATAGCAGTAATACTTGGTAAATTATAATTAAAAAAACCAGAATCCTTAATTAGATTTAAATAACTAAAATTAATATTTTAATGTAAAACCTCCTCCACAACTATAGCTTATCTTTACTATGTTGATGATGCATAAGTAATGCAAAAACCTAGCTTGGATTAGTTTTGACGCATTTTAAAAATGTGCATAAAAGATATTTTTTTGAAATATTTTTCAGTTATCGTAGCATTAAGAGGTAGGTCGCAGCTGGAGATAGTTCCACTAAAAAAGTACGAACTTTTTCAGACATAGAAACATAAATGCAATAAAGCGGAATTTACATTTTTCAATTTAAAAAGGGTGTGAGACTTGCAAAATTTCATTGGAATAGAAATGAAATAAAATCAAACAAAGTTTAAAAAAATTCAGTAAATAAATTTGAAATACATCTGTGTATGCATACACGACGGTTTCGTTCATATCTGAGGAGTAAAATTTAAACGAAAACTTGAAGTAATAATACATTAGCGTAGTTTTAAAATGAATAGATATGATTTTTTATTATATTATTAGAAAATAAAATCTAGTTTGTCGAAAAATCTTCACAAGAAAAAAAATCCACTCAAATTTTGTGATTATTTTTTTTTCTCTATGTTCCTTGCTGACACATCATTTTTGTTTTGAATTACGTTTCATGTTTGAAACTTTTTTTTTTACTAGTGTTTAAAATGTCATGTATTTTTGTTTGAACTGTATAAAAGTGCTAAAAAATATGAATTATATAAGAAGTAGGCCTAGATTTGAAATAAGATTTTTTTTTTAATAACAATTTTAATTTTTCTTAAGAAACGTGTTATAGTAAAAATATAATACATTGACATGTTTCGGAACCGTCAAATAAGTTCCATAGTCATAATAAAAAAAAAAAAAAAAAAAAAAAAAAAAAAAAATTCAAAATATTTCTCGGACAATACAAATGACACGCGACAATGTGTACCGATTAAATACTGTATAAAATGTCATCTTCGTCCAGATTCGACAAAAAACTATGATAAAAAGTTAATTAAATCCAATTGATTTTTTTAAATCATCAGATTTTAAAATATTCACCTTTTATATAAACATTCTAATAACAATTTTAATTTTTCTTAAGAAAGGTGTTATAGTAAAAATAAAATACATTGACATGTTTCGGAACCGTCAAATAAATTCCATAGTCATAATATAAATAAAACAAAATTTCAAAATATTTCTCGGACAATACAAATGACATTGTCGCGTGTCATTTGTATTGTCCGAGAAATATTTTGAAATTTTGTTTTATTTATATTATGACTATGGAACTTATTTGACGGTTCCGAAACATGTCAATGTATTTTATTTTTACTATAACACCTTTCTTAAGAAAAATTAAAATTGTTATTTAAATGTTTATATAAAAGGTGAATATTTTAAAATCTGATGATTTAAAAAAATCAATTGGATTTAATTAACTTTTTATCAAAAAATTTTTTTATATAATAATAACAAAAAAAGAGATAACGCATTTCCCAAAACTTTTTTAAATATTTAGTATTATTATTATTATTATTTTGTAGTTAACATAAAATGTTTTAGTGTACGTGAGGATATTCTAAAGTTTCAGTTACAGGAAAATAATCTTCAATGCTAAATGTTACAATTTTTCAAAACAAAAATTTTTTACTTACGATTTCAAAACGTTTGCACTATAAATGTGCTACAAAATATATGTTTTTTTTTAAATAGTGGTGCTAGTATAATATAAAAACATTCGCTAGTAATTGAAACTTTGCGATAAACCACGCAGTCAAAATAATGTACATATACTAATATATAGTATATGCAGAGTTTTCGCTGTCGCTCGCCATTGCGCCAAATTGCGACTAAATTCTTCATTTGGCGTGTAAACAAGCAATTAGATTCGCCAAATTGGTAGTGCTCAATTTTTGCTTTTTTTCTTTTCTTTTTCGTTTTTCATACCTATGCATATATACATATTTTTAATATATTGATTGTTGAAATTAGATTAATAACATTCGTTGTCACAGCTATAAAAACTTTTTAGAACATATTGAACAAAAAAAGGGGGGTACATTAAATGATTAAAGATAATTTTTTTTGTGTGTGCTACACGGGCTTATCTATTTGGCTAATACTTTTTTCCATTTTGTTTGTTTTGTAATGTTTTTTATTTTTAATTAGCCAAATTACTAATGTTTGTCAAATGTCAGCGAGAACACTGAGTATATGTATCATACTAAAAGTGTTCTATATGATATGAATTAGCGAGTGCTTGAAATTATTGCATAGATAGTATTTTACAGATAATTTTGTTTAGGCAAATCAGATGTTTTAAATGTGGAAAGGAAATTATTTGTCTTAATTTTTCTTATACAGAAAGAAAATAATATTTGGTTAAATTATACGTTCTAAAAATCAGAAACATAAAATATATTTTAAGCAACTAAAATTAGTATAAATTTTTATATTTTCCTTCTTATCTATAATTTATCTTTTCAATAACATTAATACATAAATAATGCAAAAACCTAGATTAGAAAAACGGTGATCAATTTTTAAAATGTTCAGAAAATATATATATTTGAAAAATTCAACAGTTTTTGCAGCATTAAGAGATAGTTCGCAGCTGGAAATCGTTCCACTAAAAAAGTACGAATTTTTTTCAGTTATAGAAACATAAATGCAATAAAGTGGAAATAGTATTTTCAATTTAAAAAGATTGTGAGACAAAATTTAAAGGGAAAAGAAATGTACCCCACGAAAACAATTGTACGCAATGAAATTTTTTCTTACAAGAACCACACAAAATGATAAATTTTTAATAAATAAATTCGAGATACATCTGTGTTTGTATGCACGACGCTTTCGATCATATTTGCGGTGTAAAATTTAAACGAAAACTTGAAGTAAAAATATAGTAGCGTGCTTTTAAAACAAATAGAGAAGATTTTTTATTATACTATTAAATAATATAATTTGCTTAATTTGTTCTAAAATCTTCTCAAGATAAAGGTTTTTATGCTAAAATATTTTATTAAAATATTTTTCTGGAGTCCTTCATGAAACGCCCAACTTTGCTTTGAATTAAGTATGAAGAATAATTTTTTTACCTTATTAGAGTTCAAACTTTCATATATCTTTGTTTAAACCATATAAAACTGCTTAAAATATGAATTATTTAGAACTAGGCCTGGATACGAAATATAAACTGTTATATTTTTATAAAATAATAAAATACATTCTGCAAACCAAAAACTCTAAATCTCTTACTTTTTTTTTTTTTTTTTTTTTTGTAAAATGAAATGAATATCGTAATTGGGATACAGTAAAGTTTTAATAACAGACGAATTATTTTTAATGCTAACTTGCACCCGCTTTTCAAAACAAAAATTTTTACTTGGATTTGAGTACATTTGCAAGAGAAATGTATTAGAAAATGTATTTTTAAAAATTTGTGGTGCTAATAGAATATAAAAATAGTCACTAGAAATTGAGACTTTACGATACAAATACACATACTAAATGATTTACATATGCTAATATATAGTATGTGTACATATTATACTAAAAGCGTAATATATGATATGAATTAGCTTGAGTTTGTAAGTGTTGCATATATACTATTTTACATAGTATTGTACATAATTAGTTAAAAAAAAAAAAAAAAAAAAAAAAAAAAAAAAAAAAAAACCAGCGGCTTTAAATGTGAAAATGAAATTGTTTGTCTTAGATTTTCCTATGTTTTATAAAAATAATATTTGGCTAAATTATGCGCTTCAAAAATCAGAAACACAATTTTTCTTTAAAACAACAAAAATTAATATAAATTGCAATATTTCCTTTTCCATATAAAAGTTATCTTTTCTAAGACATTAATTTAGAAATAACGCAAAAACCTAGCTTGGAAAAATTGTCAACAATTTTTAAAAAATGTGCAGAAAAGATATATTTTTGAAATATTAACAGTTATTATAGCATTAAAAAATAGGTCGCAGCTGGAGATAACTTGAAAAAAAAGTACGAATTTTTTCTGATGTAGAAACATAAATGCAATAACATAGAAATATTTTCAATTTATAAAGGGTTGTGAGAGTTGCAAAATTTAAATAGAAAAGAAAAAACCTCAGGGAAAAAAAGCATAAGCAAAACGAAGAATTAAATTCTTTTTTACAAAAATCACAGAAAGTTAAAAAAAAATTAATAAAAATTTCGAAATACACCTGTGTATGCACGCACGATGCTTTCGTTCATATCTGCGGTGTAAAAGTTGAAGCTAAAAGGTAGTAATGTACTTTTAAAATGAATAGAGAAAATTTTTTATTACATTACTAGAAAATAAAACTTATTTAGTGTGTGTTAAAATCTCCGCTAGAAAAAAATTTTCTACACAAAATTTTGAATTTTAATTTTTCTTTGAATTCCATGCTGAAACTTCCAGTTCTGTTCTGAATTTCGTTTGAAGTTAGAAAAGATTTTTTTTTTCTGACTAGGGTTTATTCTTTCATACACGTTTGTTTAAATTATACAAAAGTGCATAAAAGTATGAATTACTTAAATCTAAAGAAAGATATACCGTATTTACTAAAACATTTTTAAACTTTTAAGGTTTTTTTAAGATAAAATCCTTAAAATTATACTAAATAATATACATAGACTAATATGTAGTATGCGAACGTAGAGTACTAAAAGTGCTTTATAAAGAATGAAAATGTGAAAATGAAATTGTTTGTCTTAGATTTTCCTATGTATTATAAAAATAATATTTGGCTAAATTATGCGCTTCAAAAATCAGAAACATAATTTTTCTTTTAAACAACAAAAATTAATATAAATTGCAATATTTCCTTTTCCATATAAAAGTTATCTTTTCTAAGACATTAATTTAGAAATAACGTAAAAACCTAGCTTAGAAAAATTTCCAACAATTAAAAAAAAAAAAAAAAAATGTGCACCATATACACACAAATGATATCAATTAGAGAATGCTTGTAAGTATTTCAGAAATAATTTTTACAGACAATTATCTTTTGAAGAACCAATTGTTTAAAATCTGAAATCATTTTTTTGGTAACATTTATCTATATATTAATATAATAACATATATCTAAATTATAAATTTAAAAAATGAGAAACATAAAATGTAAAAAAAAAAAACTAAAATATGAATATAATATTTCCTTTCAATACCTACAACTTATCCTTTCTATGACGTTAATGCACAAATAATGCAAAAACCTAGTTTTGGAATTTCTCGACCAATTTAAAAAAATGTGCAGAAAGGATAAAATTTTGATATATTTAATAGTTTTTGAAGCATTTAAAGATAGGTCGCAGCTGGAGATAGTTTTACAAAAAAAGTGCGATTTTTTTCTGGTATGGAAACATAAATGCAATAACGTGGAAATAGAATTTTCAATTTCAAAAGGGTTTTGAGAGTTACAAAATTTAAAGGGAAAAGAAAAATATCTCAGTGAAAAAAAAAGTATGCTTAATACGAATAATGAAATTCTTTTTATACATGTATCAAAAAGCATTAAAAAATTTAATAAATAAATTCGAAATACATCTGTGTATGCACACAATATGCTTTCGTTCATATATGAGGTGTAAAAATTAAACGAAAACTTGAAGCAGAAAGATAGTAACGCACTTTAAAAATGAATAGAGAAGATTTCAAAAATAAAACTTAGTTTGTGCTAGAATCTTCGGAAGAAAAAAACTTTTCCGTTCGAAATTTTAGATTAAAATTTTTCAGTTAGTTGCTTGCTAGTGTTCATACTGTTATGTTCTTACTAGTTTTCATACTGTCATGTATTTTTGTTTAAACTATATAAAACTGCTTAAAAAATGAATTATAAAGATGTAGGTCTAGATATTAAATAAGATTTTTTTTTATAATGAAATGAAAAAAGGGTACCGCATTTCATAAAATATTTTCAATAGTTACTTTTTTTTATAGTTAAAATAAAATGTTTTAATGTATGTGAGTACATAAAAATACCTTATCCTTAAATTTCAATTACAAGGTAACAATCTTTAATGCTAATTCTCTCGACTTTTTCAAAACAAAAATCTTTTACTTACGATTTGAGAACGATTGTAATGGAAATATGCTACAAAAGGTATTTTTTAAATAGTGGTGCTAGTATAATATAAAAATAATCGCTAATAGATGAAACTCTACGATAAACCACGTAGATTAAATTATATACACATACTAATTTATAGTATATAAACATATCATACTAAAAGTGTATTATATGATAGGAATTGACGAGTTCTTGTAATTATCGCATCGATAATATTTTACAGATAATTTTCTTTTGGCAAATCAAGTATTTCAAATGTGAAAGGGAAATTGTTTGTCTTAAAATTTCCTATATTTTATAAAAATAATATTTGGCTAAATTATACGTTTTCTAAAAATCAGAAAAATAATTTTTTTAAACAACTAAAATTAATAAAATTGCAGTATTTTTTTCCTCAAAATTCTCAATTTCTTTTTTTAAATGTACAGAAAGGATTTATTTTTGAAATATTTAACAGTTTTTGTATCATTAAAAAATAGGTCGCAGCTGGAGATAGCTCGACAAAAAAGTACGAACTTTTTCTGATATAGAAACATAAATGCAATAACATGGAAATAGAATTTTCAATTTAAAAAGTGTTGTGAGAATTCGCAGAGAAAAAAAATATACGAATTACGAAAAAGGAAATTATTTTTTACAAAAATCACAGAAAGTTAAAGAATTTTAATAAAAAATTCAAATACATCAGTATATGCACTAAAGGCGCTTTCGTTCGTATCTGCGGTGTAAAAATTAAACGAAAACTTGAAGCTAAAAGATAGCAACATACTTTAAAATTGAATAGAGAAGATTTTTTATTACATTACTAGAAAATAAGACTTACTTAGTTTGTAATAAAGCTTCGGAAGTAAAAGTTTTCCACCTAAAATATTAGATTATTTCTTTGTTTCCTTGCTGAAACATATTTTTTGTTTAGTTTTACAATGGAAGCTTGAAAATATTTTTTTGTTCTTTCTTTCTTTTATTTTTGTTTAAACATTATAAAATGATTACAAAAATTTGAATGATTTATTTAAACCAAGCCTATTATGTTAAAACTGTTGTTAGCTTTCTTTTTTCAAAAACTAAAACAATATCACTTCACCTTTTTTCATTCACGTATAAAAACATTTCATATTTATTTACTTAGAAGGTGTCACAAATAAAAATTAAATTAAAGAGTTGACATGTTTCGGTTCATTAATAAGAACCGTATTCATAACATATAAAATCAGTAGAAAATTAAATGACACTGGATATAAATATAATTTTTTTTTTTAATATTATATTAATTATATTTATATTTATATTTATTTATATTATTAGAAATATTAATATATATATATTAATATATATATTATTAGAAATATTATTATATTATTATTAGATTTATATTTATTTTTATTATTAGAAATTATATTTATATCCAGTGTCATTTAATTTTCTACTGATTTTATATGTTATGAATACGGTTCTTATTAATGAACCGAAACATGTCAACTCTTTAATTTAATTTTTATTTGTGACACCTTCTAAGTAAATAAATATGAAATGTTTTTATACGTGCAAGCCTATTATATAGAATTGTTTAGAATTAGGCGTATAAAAATGAAATTAGAGTTTTTCTTTGGTATTAAATAGAAAAAAAAAACATACCGATTTCCAAAAGATTTTTAAACCTTTAACTTTTTGTGTTAACACAAAATCCTTAAACAAATATTAAATAATATAAATATATACTAACTTGTAGTATGTGTGTCTAGTATACTAAGATTGTAATTTATGCCATGAAGTAGAGAGTATTTGTAAGTATTACATAGGTAGTATTATACAGATAATTATCTTTTGAAAAATCAGTTGTTTAAGATGTGAAAGTGAAAATATTTGCGTTCAATTTTTTTATAATTTGAAAATATAATATTTAGCAAAAGTTATAAATTTTAGAAAAGAGATACATAAAATATTTTTAAATAACTAAAATTAATTTAAATTGTAATATTTTCATATCTATCTATAACTTATCTTTCTATATTATCTATGATTTATACATTAATGCATAAATAATAAAGCGCAAGCATAGAAAATTTTTGAACAATTTAAAAAATGAGCAGAAAGGTTATTTGTAAGAATACTGTAAATTTAAAATAATAGAACTAATGGTAAATTATAACTTTTAAAAACGAGAAAACTTAATTAGATTAAATAAATAAAATTTATATTTATTACTTCTTCCGTATCTATAATTTATCTTTATTATAACATTAATGCATAAATAACGCAAAACGCAAGCTTAGAAAATTTTTCAACAAATTAATAAATGAGGAGAAAGGTTATATTTTCGAAATTTTTTTCAATTTTTGTAGCATTAAGAGGTAGATCGCAGCTGCAGATACTTCCCCCAAAAAAGCACGAACTTTTTCTGATTTAGAAACATAAACGCAATAAAGTGAAAATAGAATTTTCAATATAACACTTTCGTGTCCGATTCTTTTTTTAATTTTGAGAGAAAAATTACTTTTACGCTAATAACATTAACATTATTATCCGATTAGATTTACTGGAGTTTAAAAATATGTCATTGTCTGAAATCTAATGAAGTGAGATATTTTACTTACTATTCAATTCCCTTTCATACAGGGTTCGATTTAAGCGGTATCGCATCGCAATTTGCGATTCAAATTTAAGTAAAATGCGATCCAAGAAATGCATTAAATCGCAATCATTACGATGCATATTTTCCACACCCTTTGTTAAGTCATGTACACTTAAAGTTAAAATTTAAAGATGTTTTTAGAAGACATACGTTGTGTTTTCACTCTCCCCAAGTGTTTATTTACAATGAAAGTACAGCGAGACACCATTGTTGGGCGCAGTTTTCCCAGTAAACACATGATTTATTCCCGCCCTGACGCTGTGATCACTGTTACTTAATCACTGTTACTTAAATGAAGATTTCATTTTTTTTTCTTTTCCGCTTTATGTTTTATTTAAAATTAAAAAAATTTTATTGTTGAGTTTATGGCTTATTAAAAAATATTGACCCTCACAACAAATATATTTTTTAAGAATTGGTACTGTGGTAAGTTGATACATATATTTAATTGACCTGTAGCGAAGGTAAATTGACCTATAAGTCATTCAAGAGCCAGCTTCTGATTTCCTAAGTAATTTATATTGGGTAGGTGAGTTATCATTTATTTTTTTATTCTTTGTATAATTTTATTTACTTTCATTTATGCTTTTGGTTAAATATTGTTTAAAAAAAAAATTGTAAATTTTCAAGATTTAAAAGTTACGTTAGCTATTTTTTACATGCTATACAAAAGTGTCTAACTGCTATTCAAAACTGACTTTGTATAGCAGTTGCTGCTATGCAACTTTCTTTTTCTAAATCGACCCCTGCTTTCATATGAAAATAGACTAAGGAAGAGTTTTTGCAAACATTTGGAAAACATCGAATTGCAACAAAATTAAACAGATATTATAGCTATCTAATACTTTTTGTTTTTTATAATATGTTGATATTTGTGTTTGTTTGTTTGTATTTATGTCGTCCAATTATCTACACTATGGGATATAGGCCCTAAAGTGGTGGGATGCCCTCCGTGGGGGTCTTTTTAAGGGAACCTAACCCGTATTTACACAAGGTTCCTTTAAAAATTACGGAAAACTCCGAACGGTTATGCCGACGGTCGCGATTGGGTTCGAACCCAGCACCTGCCGTCTACCAGTTTGGAGGTCAGAACCTCGCGTTATTATTTGTGAAAAATAAACCTTTTTTTTTAAATTTACATAGAGAAATGTATGTTTAGAATAAGAGAATCGCAAACGGTGCAAAGAGAATTAAGCAAATATTTATTATTATTACTGCAACTAAATATCTAAACGTTAATGAAGTCATGTTGTAAAGGTATAAACACATAATAACATTATTACATATACACAATAGCAAAAGTACTTGTTAAAACATAACAATGCTCAATGAAAAGACATGTACTATTAATAGTACACCAGACCCGATAGGGTTAAGAGGAGTGTAAGAATACCGTATTTACTCTTGTTTACCATATTTACCGTATACGGATTACCGTATTTATCGTGTAAGGCGCACTTTTTTTCCAAAAAATTAGGGCAAAACTCTTAGGTGCGCGTTATACACGGTATAATTTTTTACTGTTGGATGCAGTCGAACGATATACATATGAAACAAGAAAATATTCAAAGAAGGTATTAAAACTCGGAAAATTTTACTTAATTGAAGTATTACTGAACATTTATTTCATTACTTGCAGTTTTTTATAGAACAGAGCTAATGACATTATCTAAACGCTAATTAGCAATTCTCTTTATCGTCACTCATTCCTATTTCCCGTCATTCTCTTACAACCCGAAATCTAAAAATGTATTTTCGTCTTGTTTTCTGGTCTGATGTAATGTTTGTTTCGACTTTTTTTTTTTTTTTTTTTAAACAAATTTATTTAGTCATTCTTCATTTGCGTATCAAATTTATGGTGCCCGTTATATACGAGGTTTTAAGAAATCGCCATTTTTTTTGTAAAGTAGGGGTGCGCCTTATACACGCATGCGCCCTATACACGAGTAAAAACGGTAACAAAATTACAATGTAAAAGAAATATATTTCAGGAGAAAAATGTATGCAATACGAAGAATGAAATTACTTTTAGAAAAATCACACAAAGTTAAAAAAATTAACAAAAAAATTCGAAGAAAATCTGTTTACGCACACACGATGTAAATACGCACAGTCGATGTACCATGTATCCCAAAAATGACTGATGGATTTTAAAATTCAATAACTTGCAAACGGTGACAGCTATTTTAAAAAAAATTTCAGGAAGGTTATGTATAATGTCAGGAGGTTTTTTTTTTTTTTTTTTTTTTTTTTTTTTTACCGCAGCTTTTGATTTTAGTTCGAATTTCAAACAATAGATGGCGCTGATGGCAATAGAAGGCCAGGTCGACGCCGAAACTGACCTCACTCAGCACTGATCACCTGGCCTTCAATCGCCGTCAGCGCCATCTACTGTTTGAAATTCGAACTAAAATAAAAAATTACGCTACAAAAACTCTTGACATTATACATAACCCTCCTGCAAAAATTTTTAAATAGCTGTCACCGTTTGCAAGTTATTGAATTTTAAAATCCATCAGTCATTTTTGGGATACCCGGTATCAGCGGTGTAAAAATTTAAACGAAAACTTGAAGTTAAAAGATAGTAACATATTTTAAAGATGAATAGATATTTTTTATTACATTACTAGAAGATAAAAAGTATTTAATTTGTGCTAAAACTTTCACAAGAAAAAACTTTTCCTTTCAAAAATTTAGATTAAAATTTCTCTGCGTTCTCATCTCAAACATCCAATTTTGTTTTGAGTTACAATTGAAGTTTGAAGTCACTTTTTTGCTCTTACTAGTGTTCATTTGTTCCTGTATTTTTGTTTAAACTACATGAAGAGTACTTTCAAATATGAGCTATTTAGATGTATGCCTATATAAATGAAATTAGAGTTTTTCTTTCATAATAAAAGAAGCAAAGAGATGCCTTACTTCCCAAAACTTTTTTAAATCTCTAACCTTTTTTTTTGTTTGACATAAATTGTTTAAATGTATACTAAATAATAAACATACATTTATACGTAGTATGCGTTCATAATATACTATAAATGTAAGTATTGCATAGATAGTATTTTATAGATATTTTTCTTTTGGAAAATCAGTAGTTTAAAATAGGAAAATGAAAATGTTTGTGTTAATTGTCTTTCAATTTAAAAATATTTTATTTCTCAAAAAATATAATTTTTAAAAATCAGAAACATGAAATAAATTTAAAAATCTAAAGTACATGAAAATTGTAATAATTTCCTTTTTATCGATTACTTATCTTTTCTATAACATTAATGCAGAAATAATATAAAAATCCAGTCTGGAAATATTTCATTTTTCAACTAATTAAAAACAAATGCGCAGAAAGGATATATTTTTGAAATATTTAACAGTTTTTCGAAGGATTAAAAAATAGGTCGCAGCTGAAGATACTTCGACAAAAAAATACGAACTTTTTATGATATTAAAACTGAAATGCAGTAAAGCGGATATAAAATTTTCAATTTATAATTTATAATTGATATATAATATTTATATCAATTTATAATTCAATTTATAATTAGATTGTGAGAATAAAACAAAATTTCTATGTAAAAGAAAGATATTTCAAAGGGTAAAAATTATACACTATACGAAGAATGAAATTATTTTTACAACAATCGCATAACGTAAAAAAAAAATAAATAATAAATAAATAAATAAAATAAAATAAAATCATAATAAATGAATTCGAAACACATCTCTATATGCACACACGATGCTTTCGTTCATATCCGCGGTGTAAAATTTTTACGAAAACTTGAAGTTAAAATATAGTAACGTAATTTAAAAATGAATAGAGGAGATTTTTTATTACGTTACTAGGAAACAAAACTTACCTAGTTTGTTCTGAAACTTTCGCAAGAAAAAACTTCTTCACTCAAAATTTTAAAATAAAATTTCTCTGCGTTTGTTTTTGAAACATCCAGTTTTTTTTTTTTTTTTTTTTTTTTTTTTTTTTGAGTTTAGGTGAAATATTAAATCTTATCTTATTAAATCTCTGTATCTTACAAGTAGTTATTCTTTTATGTATTCTTTTAAACAACATAAAATTGCTTAGAAATATGAACTGTTTAGATATAGGCCTATAAAAATAAAATTAAAGTTTTTCTTTCATAAAGAAACAAAGACATAACTTATTTTCAAAAAAAAAAAAAAAAATAACATTTAACCTTTTTTGGTGATCAAAAAATAATTAAATGTATATTAAATGATAAACATATATTAATATACAGTATATATGTTTGTAGTTTACTAAAAAAGTAAATATTACATGGACAGTATTTTTGACATAATTGTGTTTTGGAAAATTAGTTGTTTAAAATGTGAAAGTTTAAATGTTTGTGTTAAATTTTCTTATAATTTAAAAATGTATTATTTCGGAAAAATTATAATCTTTAGAAATCAGAAACATTAAGTAATTAAAAAAAAATTATATTAACTGTAATCCTGTCCCAGTGTTGCCAGATTGGGGATTTTGTCCCCATTTTGGGGATATTTGAACCTCCAGGGGAATTTTTTGGGGACAAGTAAATCTTGGGGACATGTTTGGGGACTATGAGCATATTTGGGGAAAACTCGGGGAAATGTTAACACAATTTCAATTTTTACTTTTAGGCATTTGCCAATACTGGATCTGTCTCGAATTCGATTTTGTTTGCAAAACGAAAATAAAATACAGTAAAAATAGATATAAATAATTCTCGTTGGTCATGCTCACTGTTTACATGTGCTACAGACTCACTCATCATCATCTGTATTGGGTTATCACCCATCTGAATTTTCAGATAAGTGATTAGATTTTTCTGTCTTCGCGGACAAAAACACACAAGCTCAGATATACATTTCATTTAATAGTATAGATTTATGTAACAAAAATAAAATCAGTTTTATAACCTTTTTTTATGTTGTTTTTATTTTTGAGTATTCATGAAAAATCCTGTTGAGATTAAATGTTTATTTATTAATTTTTTTCATAAATGGGGAATTTTTTCTAAAAAATGCTTGATTTGGGGAAAAAAATGAGTTTAAATTTGTTAAAAAAATTTTATAACCGAAAATTGAAAATTGAGAACTTGCCATTTTGAGTAGAAATTGCGTTGGGGACTTTTCCTGAAAAAAGCCCTGATTTGGGGAAATTTTCAGAAATTTTGGGGAAATTGGCTTTCGACAATCTGGCAACACTGTCCTGCCCTCCCTATCACTAACTTATTTTTTTCTATGGAATATTTGCATAAATAGTAAAAAAAAAAAAATCTATCTTGGAAAATTTTCGACCAATTTTTCAAGAAAAAAAAATTCAGAAAGCATATATTTTTGAAATATTCAACAGTTTTCGTAGTTTTAAAAGGTAGGTCGCAGCTGGAGATAGTTCCACAAAAAAATAGGAACTTTTACAGATATAGAAACATAGATGCAATAAAGCAGAAATATGATTTTCAATTTAAAAAGGGTGTGAGAGTTAGAAAATTTCAATGAAAAAAAAATATCTCAAGGAAAAAAATTTACGTAATATGAAGTATGAAATTCTGTTTTACAAGAATTATACAAAGTTAAAAAAAATTACTAAATAAACTCGAAAACATCTGTGATGCACACACAATGCTTTCGTTCATATCTGTGGGCAAAAATTAAATGAAAACTTGAAGTAAAAAGATAGTAAACGTACTTTAAAAATGAATAGAGAAGATTTTTTTATTACATTACTAGAAAATGAAACTTAGTTTGAACTGAATATTTCGCAAGCAAAAACTTTTCTACTCGAAATTTTTTATTGAAATATTTCTCTATTTTTCTTGCTGAACATCCAGTTTTGCTTTAAATTGCGTTTCAAGTTTGAAAAAAAAATTTTTTTTGTTCTTACTTGTGTTAATTCTGTCATGTGGTTTTGTTAAAACTACACGAAAGTGCTTACATAAAGGAATTATTTATATATAGGCCTATAAAAATAGAGTTTCTCTTTCATAATAAAATAAAACAAAGGTATATCTTATTTCCTAAAACATTTTCATTTTTTTGATTAACATAAAATGCCTAAATGCATACTAAATAATAAATTTATTAATGCATGGTATATGTTCGTAATATACTAAAAATGTAAGTATTAAATAGATAGTGTAAGTATACATAGTGTAAATATAACATAAACAAAGTAGTTACGCAGTGTAAGTATTGCATATTTTGCAGATAACTTTCTTTATGAAAATCAATTGTTTAAAATGTGAAGGTGAAAATGTTTTTATTATTATTATTATTATTATTATTATTATTATTATTATTATTATTATTATTATCATTATTTCAAAATAAAATATTTTATAAAAATTATAACTTTTAAAAGTTAAAATCATAAAAAAAATTAAATAACTAAAATTAATGTAAAGTGTAATACCTTCCTTTCTATCTATAACGTATCTTTTCCATTACATTAATGCATGAATAATGCAAAAAAAAAAAAAAAAAAAAAAAAAAAAAAAAACTTAGTTTGAAAAATTTTCGACCAACTTAAAAAACTGTGCAGAAAGGAAAAAATTATAACATTTAACAGTTTTCGTAGCATTAGGAAATGGGTCGCAGCTGGAGATATTTCCACCAAACAAATACGAAAATTTTCATATATAGAAACATAAATGCAATAAAGTGGAAATAGAATTTCGAATTTAAAAAGGGCGTGAGAGTTACAAAATTTCAATGAAAAAGAAAAATATCTCAAGCAAAAAAATGCACGCAATACGAAAAATGAAATTCTTTTTTTTTTACAAAAATCACACAAAGTTAAAAAAAATTATAAAGAAATTAGAAATACATTCGTTTCATTCATATTTGTGGTGCAAATTTTAAATGAAAACTTGAAGTACGGAAACAGTTACATACTTTAAAAATGAATAGAGAAATTTTTTATAACATTATTACAAAATAAAATTTACTTAGTTTGTGCTAAAATCTTCGCAGGCAAAGACTTTCCCACTCAAAATTTTGATTAAAATTTTTCAGTTAGTTCTTTGTTGAAACATCCTTTTTTTCTTTTAAGTTGCGTTTGAAGTTTGAAATTTTTTCTTCGTTCTTTTGTTTTTTCTTTCATTTATTATTGTTTAAACAATATAAAATGCTTACAAAAATGACTTATTTAGACCAGGCTTTAATTACATAAAAATTCTTGAAAACATGAAACATTTAGATCTAGGCCTACATATGAAATTAGACTTTTTATAATAAAATAAAAAAAAGATGATAACGCATACCCTAAATCTATTACAAATTAAGAAAAAATGTGTAAATATAAGCAGACATAAATTTTAATGCTACAATTAACAGCAGGAGTGGAATCGGATCCCAAGTTTTTAAATGTCGATCCGTACCAGATATTTTTTCATGAGCTAAATTAAATTTAAATAAAAATTCTGGGGTGATATATATATTTATAAAGCTTGAGCGTGTAACAACCCAGCAAGTGCATCATTGCTTCTCACTTAATGGTTAATTGCAAAACTGTATACATATCAAGCTTTCCAAGACAATACTGGAATCTGTCATAAATTAATATAGCTGCGCCAGCTAGTGGCAGGGGTGATAATGAATGAGCTGGTTTTTAGTATGATGTCATATATGCGCAGATGTCTATTATCTCCGCATCTCTTGCTCATATTTTCTGAATTTTTACTCAATCATGACAGATTAATCAAGTCTACTAGATTTATTGCAAAATATTTTTGTTACAGTTTGTTTTGATAAAATCATGTACATTTTAAAAAATGTCACAATATCATATTAATTTTGGGAAAAAAAGTACTAATGCTACGAAAAATATTGACTTTTACCTTAAAATTAAAATGACAATGCGACTTTTTTAATACACATCTTTTTAATTATAAAAAAATCTGTAACAAATATTTTGCAATAAATCTGGTAGACTTGATTAATCTGACATGATTAAGAGAATAGCTGGGAATTTATGATTGAATTTTTAATATGAATTCTTGAAATAGCTTTGTCAGTTTTAAAAAAATGAAGAAAAGAGAAAGAGAGACTAATCTGCGATTTTTGGAAAATTGTTGTCTAGAATCGAAAATTATTTAATCAAATAAATGAATAATATTTCTTTGTTTCACAAAACAACATTTAAAACTAAAGTTATTCCGAATATACGTATAATGAAATAGGTTTTTAATTAAAAGAATGAAATGTTTGCTAGTTAAATAATAAAAGTCGATACGACCAAGAAAACATTGGATTTTTATTGTCTGCAATTGGTAAATGAAAAAAAGCTAAAGTTGAATATTTTGTTTGGTATTAAATTCTATACAAATTCTAACCATTGATAAACATTATATTCTCATAGAAAATGCAACGGTGTATACTATTTTGTATAACTTAGCTCATCAAGAATTTAGTAAAATGTGGCACTACTACATATTTCTGCCTTTACATATTAACTACTTACTGAATTTAATGAGTCATCTTTCATTACATTAAAACATAATTAAAATCGAATTAAAATTAAAAGATATTTCATCTTAGTATATTTTATGTCAATATTTAACCGTACTACACTTATTTATTCTATATTTATTTACAATATTTTTAACCTAAAATTTATTCTACGCAGTTTATTTATTTATTTATTTATTTGAATAGCATACATCTGACTTGTGTGCTTGACAAAAAAGCCTGCTTATAAATCATCGTCAATATACAAGGACGAGATAGTACAAGGATATTTATATCACAAGGGAAATACAACCAGGAACTCCACACAAAGTGTGTGTGCAATGGAGCCAGCGGGAATCTAAACCACAACCTCCAGATTAGCAGAGTGGCGCACAGTGGGGCAGGAAGCCTCCAAAGTTGGCAAAAAATAAAATTTACTTTGAACAAAAAAAAAGCACATCACGGATTCTTTTGTAGAAGAAAAGTAGTAAAATTTTAAACTTTTACATAAGCTAAATAGTAATTTATTAATTAATTTACAAACCTTTTTCATTATTTTTTGTAGAAAAATGAGTTAAAAACAAGAATTTAAGATAGTTTTATACTAATTAGATATTTATAAATCATCCATAATACCGCATTAAAAAATGTAAACATAATTAGTAATTTTAATTATTCTCAAGCAAACCTTATAATGAATATTAGCAACTCGTTTTGAAGGATTGGATCAACATTTCTCAGGCAAAATGTACGTATTACTATAAAGGCAGCAGAAGAAAAACTGTTTCTGTTGTTTTAGTGCTAACACACACTTTTTGTTTTCCTGTTTTTCAGATCTTAATCTCATACATGTCACGTACACTAACGAATATGCAGAACTAGAATTGTATAACCATTTTACTCTTGATATTTTTGATCGTCCAGAACAAATTCAGACGGAATATGAAGATGGGCACGTTTGCTTTTCATTGACGCTTCTGTTTGTTTTTCAAATCGAGGAAATGAAAGCGATTTGCCAAGCCACTCTTTGTTAATTCTAAAGCCTTTCCCTTGTTTCGCCAGGCTTTTGCTCATCGGAATTTATATTAAACTTTAAAACATTTAATCTTCTTTTCATTTAAACTACTTGTTCGTAGTTTCTCCGATTATGGAGCTCTTATACCAAAAAATCACATTACTTTTCAAAAGTTTTTTGTTAAAACGTTCCATGATAGTCAGTTTCATTTAAATACATTGTTTTGTGATAAACAATGCATTAAAATTCGTATTTAACAAAGAAAATATTTATAATCATGTTTGGCACACCCGTACACTAACAAAAATTTAAGGATGATTAGCTATAAAAATGACCATACAATTAAAAAAGTAGCAAAAAGGAGCAAGATTTTCTGGCATATTTGTCCTTTTAAAACTCATACTTAGTAGAAAAAATTATAATTAACACTTAATTCGCCTTAACTCATAACTAAAACCTACAATGTTTGTAGACAGTGTTAATTTTTTTTATAAATTTCACCACTATATATTCTAAGCGTCTGTATATCTATAAAAATCGTATTAAAACAAATTGAAAGTTAATGAATTATTGTTACATACTTGTAGTTAAAGGTTCCATCGTCAAAAAAAATTATTTTTTAATTATTATAGCGAAATTAACAAACGAATGTTGAAACAAAATTATTGACTTTTTTTTTCACTTATTATCAAAGCACAATATGCAGTTTAACTTCTTTCTCTAGTGACGATCAAAATAACTTTGCGCAAATTTTAATACTAGGAAGATGTGTACTGACATCTGCTCTATTAAAGTGACGTATGTTGGTAGTTCAAAATAAAATTTTATTTTTTCGATTTTTTGCCAGTTTTGAAGGCTTTTTGCCCCACTGTGCGGCGTCTTAAATTCTACGCAATATTTTAAAGTTTTATAGAAACACAACATTTTATAGAAACAAAAATTTTCCGTTGCCATTGACACAAAAGAAACTGCAATCAACTTAATAATCCTCTTGCTGTTCACCCCTTCCACTAGAAGGCGTAGACCTTGACCCCGCCTTTAATCTTGCGGACACCTCTTCCATAGGTCTTGGGACACTTGACTTAAATACTGCTTTGATTAATTGTCCCTTTGTACCAAAAACTTTTTTTGAGTATGATTTATGATGGTTCTTCAGAAATTATAACTTTACAATTATAACTTCAAAATATTCAGATAAAAGTTCTTGTATAAAAAATATTTTTAAAGCTTGAAATTTCCAAGTTAAATAAAATTAGGTATGGAAGCAAATTCTTCTTCTGTTAAATAAAATTAGGTATGGAAGCAAATTCTTCTACAAACACCTATTCCATCTCATGTAGCTGTGGTTTGCCTCTGTTTCAAAATGATTGATAAATGTTAGTCAATTAGGATAGTGGGACATCAAATTTGCTATAGATATTTTCATTTGGTTTAGGAATATGGTTATTGATTTACGAAAATTCTTACCACATTTGATAAAATATTACCTGAAGAAATATCGTTTATGATACGCTGTGATGCTTAATGATATTACTTAGAGCACTTTGATGTTCTAAAATATTCTAAAATACTTTTTATCTATATGATGTACTTTTCTTTCTTTTTTTTTTTTTTTCATTATGGTTCCTTATGCGACAAATAATGCTAGAATATTTTAAGAAATGAATTATGCATTATGCACAAAAATTAATCACAATGACTATCTATCATTAAGAGCTAGTACAAAATTTCTATTTAATCTCGAAGATTGGTATCCTTAACGAGTAGAATATACGTTCGGATACATCAAACGTTTTTCTTGAATGAGAACAATTAAAATCACAAGGAGCATTATGGGATCTTTTGGATATATATGTCTTGCATTAAATATACATTTTAACTTTGACAGCATTCATGTCCTAATCCTGTATTTTCATTATTATTATTATCCGACAAATAAACAAAACGTTCTCTAAAATCTTAATCAGGATTTCAAACTCTGGACCTGTACTATGCCAAGGCGACGCTCTTAAGTTCATGTTAATGAACAGCAATATCGAAACTATTGAAAATTATTCCTGTTGTTACAAGTTTTTATTTATTTCATTTCCGTTTACTTCAATTTTTTGCCATGAACGTAAAAAAATAATAAAGATAAATTTAAAAAAATACATAACTTGAGAAAACAGTTACCAAACATTATTCGAAATTATTTGACAATAAAAAAATAAAAGTGAAAGTAGTCACTATTATTACATTTGAAATGGGTAGTTCCATGCGAACTTGTTTGTCTGTTACACAGTTGAAAATCGCTATGCTTGTTGGCCACCGTTTTTTCTGAAAAGCTCGCTTTGCCTTATTCAATTGATGAGATTTGTCCGTTAAAATAAATCACACTTTTCCTCTCTAAAATACTGGTAGCCAAAAATGGTAGTATGACAAACAGACGTAACAGACAAACAAATTCGCGTGGAATTAGCCAAATATGAAAATAAACATGATATAAACAAAATAAATTCAATCTGGAAATATATTTCAAAAGTAAAGAGATTGAGAAAACTTCCCAGAAAACCAAGATTTTAAAGATCAATCATTGTATGTGAAGACAAAATATAAAAGTATTCTTTAGTGCTTTCCGAGTACAGTAAATACTTCCTTTGATTTTCAAAACAGTCTCAAAAGACACAGTTAGAAAATACCTCATATGTACTTCCAGTTTTAGAATCCACCACATACATCCAGTTACATTTTAAATTTGAAAACCATTATGAACAAATTTTTTCATATATGTATACACATTAATCATAATCTGAATTCAAACATAACAATTTTACATCAAAAAACAGTATGTCGCAAATAGTGTACAAAAAGGTTCAAGATAAAATCTAACGAAATGTTTTTGGAGATGAGTTGAAAGAACATCCTTGCTAACTTTATAAATCTCTGTAAGAAAACGTCTCAAGCTTCTAAACGGTTTTTGAGGCCTGGGGATACAAGAGAAAAAGAACACAGAGGAATAGAACATGGAGACATTTTATCACGTCTTATGTGAATTCTTGGAGTAATACTTTATGTCTTTCCCACTAGTCTACTCTTATCCGGAGAGAAAGGTGGAAGAGAAGCATTCAGAAAAGCATATTTTTATCAATATTCTCAAAGGATTGATCTGTATTTATAAAAATATTTATATAATTTTGACTTAAGATGTTTGAGAAAAAGTTAAATGTATTGAACTAAAGTTAAATCGAATATACATGGGTCACATTATATGCTATTTTTTTATTATTCCAAGCAGAACATTTAATTAACAACCTTCATCTATATTTTATCACGTCTTAAGTGAATTCTTAGAATAATACTTTATGTTTTTCCTGTTAATCTGCTGTGATCCGATGAGAAAGGTGCTGGAGAAGCATCGAGAAAAGAATATTTTTACAATATTTCCTAAGGATGATCTGTATTTATAAAGACATCTATATAATTTTGATTTTAGACTTTTGAGAAAAAGTTAAATATAACGGAAGTCAAATTCTATAGAAAATTTTTACTCTGCAACATTCTTGCCAACATTGTAAATCTCTGTAAGTAAGCGTCTCTACATTCTAAATGGTTTTTGATGTTTAGGGATACAAGAGAAAAAAAGAACACAGAGGAATAGAACGTTAAGACATTTTATCACGTCTTATGTGAATTCTTGGAGTAATACTTTATGTCTTTCCCACTAGTCTCTGCTCTTGTTTGGAAAACAGGTGGAAGAGAAGCATTCGGAAAAGAATATTTTTATCAGTATTTTCAAAGGATGGATCTGTATTTATAATAACACCTATATAATTTTGACTTTAGACGTTTGAGAAAAAGTTAAATGTATTGAATGAAAGCGAAATCGAATATATAGGAGTCGCATTATATCAGATTTTTTTTTTTAAATTCACCAAAACATTTAATCAACAATTCAAGGCTTATGTGAATTCTTAGAGTAATAATTTATGTTTTTCCCAATGTTTGTCTGCTCTGATCCGGAAAGAAAAGTCTCCACCTTTCTTTCGAAGCATTCGGGAAAAATATTATTATCAATATTTCCAAACGATTGATCTGTATTTATAAAAACACCTACGTAATTTTGAATTTAAACTTTTGAGAAAAAGATAAATATAACTGGAGTCTCATTGTATAGAATTTTTTTACTATGCAACATCCTTGTTAACTTTATAAATCTCTGTAAGAAAGCGTCTCAAGCTTCTAAACGGTTTATGAGGACTGGGGATACAAGGAAAAAAGAACACACACGAATAGAACATGAAGACATTTTATCACGTCTTGCGTGAATTCTTAGAGTAATACTTTATGTTTTTCCCACTAGTCTGCTCTGATCCGGAGAGAAAGGTGCTGGAGAAGCATCGTGAAAATAATATTTTTATCGATATTTCCAAAGGATTTATCTGTATTTATTAATACACTTATATAATTTTGAATTTAGTCATTTGAGAAAAAGTTAAATGTGTTCCATATAGGCGAAATCGAATATAGTAGATTCGCATCATACAGGGAAATGTTTTTGTATTCAAACAAGAAGAATTAATCAACAATCTTCATAAATATTTTATCACTTCTTACGAGAGTTCCTAGTGTAATGCTTTATGTTTTTTCCACTAGTCTGAAGGTGGAGGAGAAGCATTCGGAAAAAAATTTTTTGATCAATGTTTCCAAACAATTGATCTGTATTTATAAAAAAACACCTATGTAATTTTCAATTTAAATTTTTGAGAAAAAGCTAAATATAACAGGAGTCCTATTGTATGGAAAAATTTTTACTATGCAACATCTTTAACTTTATAAATCTCTAAAAGAAAACTTCTCAAACTTCTAAATGGTTTTTGGACCGGGGGATACAAGAGAAAAAAAATGAACACAGAGGAATAAAACATGAAGACATTTTATCACGTCTTATGTGGATTCTTAGAGTAATACTTTATGTTTTCCCACTAGTCTGCTCTGACCCGGAAAGAATGATGGAGGAGAAGCATTCGTAAAAGAAAATTTACATTAATATTTTAAAACGATTGATCTGTATTTATAAAAACACCTATAGAATTTTGAATTTAGTCTTTTGAGGAAAAGTTAAACGTGTTGAATAAGTAATAGTATTGAATGAAAGTGAAAGTGAATATACATGGGTCCCATTGCATAGAACAATTTTTACTGATTCAACCAGAACATTTAATCAGCTATCTTGAAGATCATTTAATTTAACATTTAGTATAGTAAGGTGTGATGAAGATATTATTATCCAAATAGTGGTAAGAACAATAAAATTTTTTCTAGAGAATGCGATTTCTGAATATAGTGGGAAAAATTAAATATTTGTTTCTCTAAGAATCGACCTTTACTAATACACTGAAAAACATATTCAGTCTCTTGCATTTATGAAATAAATTATAGCGATAAAAAAAATAGTTCCACGCCATCCTTATAATTTTTTTGCTTCTCTTAGGCTTTGCAAGAGAGTTCTACTTATGCTTATTTAAATGCAAGGACTTTTTCCTATATTATCGTATCTACATTTCTTTCATTATATCTGCAAATAAATACGAACACAAGAAGTGAATTTTAGTAACTCCAATTCTAATTTATGAATTGATTCTAGAAATTAAGTGATAATTTCTCGCAATTCAAACAATTCATAATATATTGTGGCATTTCATCACCTAGAAAACTATAGACTATACATTCTCGATCACTTCATCCACTCCGTTTATTTATTTTCCTTTTTCGCAAAATCTAAATTTTTAATTTATGAATTTTGAAAATGACTACATTATAGATCCGTAAGCCCGATTATCTTTATTTCTATAACATTTTTTAACCTTTTTTAAAAAATTAACAACATTGTTTTGAAGTGAACCAATTTTACATTTTATGTAAACATGAATTAAATACTAAAAAAAATAAAAAATAAAATAAATAAATAAATTAGGCCCATAATCGTGTAAATCAAATTCTTTATCTACAGTATCAATATACTTCCAAATGTATCTTATTATTTTTTTAAGACGTAAAAACACTGTTTTTAAATGAAATAATTTTAAATTGTGTTTCAATACGAATTAATTATTAAGATTTTTTAAAAATAGAAAAGAAAAAAACTAGACCTAACTTCTTACAAAAAACTAATTCTTCAGCTACTACATACATCCGCTTCCAAGTGATGAATAATTAAACTGGAGAATTCCTGATCTGATCAAAGAAAATACCATTGGAATGTTCATTCGGTTTCATGGAGTTCGGCTTGATGTAAAAGTAATTAGATACTCGCGATATCTATTTTATTTCCAGGGGAAATGTTCTTAAGGTCTTGAAACTAAGGCAAAAACACTAAAGACGCAGGAGAGAGAAAAAAGAACCTTTCTCTGATTACCTGTTTTCTGAGTAATTTGGAGAATTCCACATGCTGGATAGATAAGTAAAGTAAAAAAGAAACTAATCAACTATTTTCGTGTTTTTGTTTCTTTGATAAAATAAAAGCCATTTACTTATTTAAACGTTATATGAAAATAATTCATACTGGAATACAAACAAATTAAAATATAAATGTTTAAAATAGTTAATAATACAAAAATACATTAATTACTTAACTGATCAATATTTTTTTTAAACAACTTTCAAATAATGTCTATTTTTCCCATGTCTTTTGCAGAATTTTTATTCTTTTATCATCGGTTTTTCAAAAAAGAGATTTTTGCCTAATTGAATCGGAAAGAGGCTCGTGTTAAATAATACAAAATTTACAATAAAATTTTACTGGTGAGAATAATGAATTATGATTGGAGTTTGGATGACCGTACGTGTTACGGGCAATTCATGATTGGTAAAAACACGTTGCCAGCCCCAGTAGCCAAACAATATTGGACCAATATTGGCTACATCTTGGAGCAATATTGGCATATTGGCGCAGTGTTAGCATGAAATATTGCTTCAATATTGGGGTGTTTACATTTTGATCTTATTTAGCCAATATTTGCATCCAATATTATGCCAATACAGGGGTTTCATTGGAAATATTGCCAATAAAACGCCAATATTGGTTAAATATTGGCGTTTTATCGGCAATATTTCCAATGAAACCCCAATATTGGTATAATATTGGCTGCAAATATTGGCTAAATAAGATCAAAATGCAAACATCCCAATATTGGAGCAATATTGACGTTTTATTGGCAATATTTCCAATTAATGAAATATTGGCGCAACGTTGGACCAATATTGGTTTGCTACTAAGGAGTACGATGTACGGGCAAAACAGGATAGCGGTTAACTATATTGCGTTTCATGTCAGGATCGTCATTTTGGCTTTTTTTAAATTAAACATTTTTACATCATACTGGTAGTTTTTACTGAAATATTTCTACTTTATGTAGTAATAGAAGATCTGGCATTATATGAAAGGAAAAAATATTACACACAATTTTTGACTAGAATGTGTAGTTCATAAATTAAATGAAAGGTCTTTTTAACAATACTGATGAACACATCATTTTGCTAAAACATCAATTTTGGCAACCATTTTTGGAAGATTCTTTTGAAAAATTGTTTATAATAGTCAATAATTGCAATAGCTAGATAATAATCGCACACACGTATTCTCAAAAGAACTCCTGAATACATTAACTGCAAAAGGGAGTCATTTGTAGTTGAGGTTTTTGCCGCCCTGAGCAAAGCGCGGGATTTCCTACAACCTACTTGCTCGAAGCAAGTTTTTATTGGTAATTTAGCAGCATTTTACGGCTTTTAACAATGTTACAAACCCCAGTTGAAAGCTTTGAGCTTGAAATGTATTTTAGAAGGGCGGTGTATGTTAAATGAAATAACATTAGCCATGAGATAGATAAATTAAAACCGCTAAAACACTTCGCGCGTTAATGCACTTTACAAATTAGGTGAAAAGCACTGCATCACCATACCTAAAATTAGCTGAATCAGGATTCCAGCTTATAATTTGCGCACGACTGTGTATTGATGACAATATTTTTTTTTTATTCTAGATGCCTGTTAAATTAGGGTTGAACGTTTGTCGTGGCGGTACTTTTCGTGAAATTTGCAATTTTTACGCTAATTCTATGAATTTTTCAAAGTTCTGCGAATATTTTCAAATTTTCGTACAGTTTCCGAGAAAACATACGACAGTCAAAATTGTGATTTGCTTTCTTTATCAAAAACAGGCTTTTATCACTGCTCAATATTCAGTTATTTCCACTGTTGAAATATCACCAAATTTGTTCTCTTCAAATAGCTTCCACTAACAAACTAAAACATTTAGTGACTTCGCAAATTGCCAATTTTTATCTAGATTCTTAACTTGATTCTTTTTATTCTACATTTCTATCTAGATTTCCCAAAATTCTATGTAGATTCTTACAAAACTATTCTTTCGTGAATTTCACATATACACTATTTTTCCTTTAAGACGCAAAACTAGTCACAGAAAAAATCCGGATGATAATGTAAAGTCTATGGTAGTGTTTTTTTCAAATATCTCGCTCAAATTTTTATATTTTTACACGATTTTTTTGCATGGGATAGCTGAGGACGATCTACAACCGGCCAAGTTTTTACTTTTTCAATTTTGGTTTCAGATTTTTATAAAAATTACTTTAAATTTCAAAACCGGTTTAAACCTGTTCTAAATAGAGTGTTTAGTGACATGCTACAGGTCTACTTTATATTTACGTATGGGTATACAGGGTGACTCAAAAAAACGTTGGCAAAATGATATCACAATGCATGCAACAAGGATAAAAAATCACATAGGAACATAGGGTCGCAAACTACTTATTGAGTCATAAACACAGACAGTTTCATTTTAGCTACACCTGGCTTAAAAGTAATAATTTCGAGGAAAATAAAAATATTGTAATAAAAATGCAACGATATGTATCTTATTTTGTGTGAAATGTTATAACATTACAAAAAGATCTGGAAAAACATGTTGCTCAAACAATCGATGATACCGTATAAACTGATTATCACAGTTCAAAATATGAGATGCCAAGTGCATATTGCTGGTGCGCATAATGCAAACTTCTACCACTTTTGTTTGGTGTTATCACATTTAAAACAGAGGTGGGAATGTATTTTACATGGTTTATTGTAATATACTTCAGTTTTCTCAAATTTATTACCGTCAACCCAAATTGAGTTCGGATGAAACACCCTGTATTTGTGACTGAATAAGTGGTTTGCGGCCCTATGTTCCGATGTGATTTTTTATCCTTGCCCTATGCCTGATTTGTCATATCAATTTGTCCACGTTTTTTTAATCATCCTGTATATATATAGATAAAAAAAGATTCAGACACATAAACTAAAAGCAAATCTCTACAAAAGAAATCTTCTTGTATTTCACATTTTTATTTATACAAAATATCATACTAAGAAAATAATTTTATCAGAAAGTCTTATTTGAAATCCAAATCCCAAAATTTTATCCAGATTCTTACAAAACTAGCCTTTCGTGAATTTCACTTATTCATCATTTCCTCTTTTAGAGAATCATTAATTTTCCCTTTGGCCTGAACCTGCGAGAAAGTGAAAGTAATTGGACGTTGGAGTTTGATCGAACTTTTCTACACAGCAGAACTGTAATTTTAATCTCGAATTTTCGTTGAACACCTGTTGTAAACTCTTGCGTTTGTCGTAAATAGCCATTCTTTTTTTTTTTTTTTTTTCCGACTCACGTTTTAAGATAGATTGGATGCACTGTTATTTTGTTAATAAAGGTAGTCCTTTTCTGATAAAATGCCACAAAAAATTGAAAGTTAAATAGATATGTTTAAAATACGAAATAACTATGTGTTATAAACAAACTATAAATAAGGCAATATATTTTGTTTAATTAAAAAAGTTTCAGATATTACCTTTTGTTTTTGGAACTATGCAATATATTGCAAAAGTATTGAATGAAAACTGATGCGTTTCCTTTCAAAAAAAAAAAAAAAAAAAAAAAAAAAAAAAAAGAATAAAAAAAAAAAAAAAGGAAAAGGAAAAAGAAAAAGAAAAATTATGAATAAGACACAGACTATGAAACATTTTCTATCAATAACAAAATATTATAAGGAAAGTTTTTTTTTATATATATAATAAAGTGAGATAATAAAATGAGAAATTTAAATAAAATTTATTAATTTTAATTTAAAATTTATGACTTTTGTCCTATAGAGTATAGTGTAACCCAATTCATTCTAATTGAATAGCAAGCATTTTATTTAGAACATCTTTAAGAGATAGAAATTTTATGTCAATCCAAGCATACTTACGCAAGTAAAAGCACGGGCAGAAGAATAGTTTGACGGACAGACAGATAGACATAAAGAAAATTCGAATTCGAAAATTCTTTTCAACTATGTTAGAAAGAGTTAAAAAAATTATAGTTTTCAGTCATAAGAAATTAATTTTCTTTATCAGATTTTTATTTTCACAGATAATAATAATAATAATAATAATAATAATAATAATAATAATAATAATAATAATAACACTTGGTTATGAAACTTATTACCCTTCATTTTAAAAGTAATGAGAAAATGCATGAAAGCAATATTTTTGTTAATGTTTAAGTGGCACATTGAGGAATATTAACCCTTTGGGGACGAGCGACACGTATACGTGCCACAAAAAGTTTAAGAATCCTTGTTTATTCCCACCGGTAAAATTATACTACAAAATTTGCCTTATTCAATCGGAATATTTTCTCGATTAAACAAGTAGCAAAGTTCTGTTTATTAAAACCGGTAACAAAACATTAAAAATTTTGTAAAAGGCTCGTCGCAAAGGGTTTATTGTATAATGCTTGGTATTTTGGAGGCAAAACCAAGTTGCCATGTAAGCAGCCGAACAATACAATTTTGATAAACTAGCATTTACTGAATAATTTTTACCCATAATCAGTGCTTATTTTGCATCGCGGTCATCGAAGGTCAGCTTTTTAACATTTTCTGTTTGGTTATTGTTTAAATATTTGGCAGAATTTACTAGAACTCATAAATACGGCACTAAAGAGTACTGCTGAGCAGTGCCTTCGAAATAATAAAGCTTCCAAACGGTGACGAGTATTGTCAGAATTAACCAGTACTGCATTTGCCGCTTTTACTCGTGGTCGTGTTGCTTGTACTGTCTACGTTATGTTCGTGTTTCAAAAATATTCCTGCCCCACCAGTGGCTGCGAGGTTCTGACCTCGAAACTGGTAGACAGTAGGTGCTTGGTTCGAACCTGATCGCGACCGTCGGCCTAAGCGTTCGGAGTTTTCCGTGGTTTTCTTTCAACCTTGGACTTGCGTAAAATACTTGCCTTAGATAACTACTAAAATACGAACCTTGGACTTGCGAACCTTGCGTAAATACGGGTTAGGTTCTCTTAAAAAGACCCCCATGGAGGGCATTCCACACATTAGGGTATATATCTGAAGCGTAGATAATTGGCCGGCATAAACAAAACCAAACAAAAATCTAAAATATTCCTACTGATCAATTTATAGGTTGCACGAGGTGCTTAATTTTCTCGAAGCTCGGTGCTTAATTTCCATGAAGCTCACAGTAATGCAGCTCTATTACATTTTTATTTTTCTTTTTATGAAAATTTAAATATTAATAGTAACCCTTCGTTTAAAAATATTGCTAACCGAAGCACAGTGTGCCATGCTTCGCTACTTTCTACAAAAAAAAAAAAAATATCACTTTTGATTTTAATCTTTTTGCGCTTTTTACTTACTAAATTTCATTATATGTAAATGAATATAGATGTACTCGTAGTCAAAACATTTTATTATTATTCCTATTTTCCTAAAGAACTAATTGCTTTCAATTTTGTAAATAAAGTATGGAATATAAAAATAAGGATCCGGCTGGTGGAGGCGTTATACTAAAGGTTTTATTACTGCAAAACATTAGAGATACCTTTCTTTTTTTGTTAGAAATGAAGCTTTGAACGCAAAACATGAAACTTGCACATGAACCTATTCCTAATCGAACAAGTCGGAAATTGCACGTCAAACATAGCAAATGAGGTTCGTTTGTACTATAACAATGTTTTAAAAGTATTCTGTAGGAACGGTATTCTTTCCACTAAATAGGCGTTCATATTTCATTCTCCACATCGCAACTCTCATCATCCAGGTACTCTAGATGTCAGCGGAAAAAAGTAGCCGTGGTTTGAAGCTAGCCGCAGAAAAGAAGTGAAGAGAGTTTGTTTGGAACGATGGTTGTGGGTCGGAAAAAGAATGTTAGATGATGATGACTTCCCGCGTGAGATGTGATTAATTAACTAAAACTTATGATGTTTGAATTGCAAATAGAACTATGTAAATAATCTTCATTTTTTGTAAATAATTTAATCGTTAATATAAGTTTTAAAAGTTTAAACTGTGTCAGATTCCATTATATGTCTCTGAATTAATTATGATTTGAAAGAACTTTAAAATTCCATAGTATTACTATACTATGTATTGTACTGTTTTGTGTGTCCCTGCAAATGCTATCAACATTCTTTTATACAAGAAGCAACTTGTAGCAAATCTCAGCAACCTATATAAATTTCATAAAATGTGAAATTGTTTAATATGATAAAAACGCGTCCCAAACAATGTTTTCCCTCATACCATTGTGTAATGAAATACTTTTCCATGGCCCTGTTAATTAATGAAAAATATTCTTTGCACATCAGATTGAACAGAAAGTATATTCTAGTATATACTTCATAGATGCATATTAATTTCATTTTGTTCTAAAAATGTGTAACATGATTAAAATTCACTTGAAACTATTTTTCCTATTCGTCGTAATGTAATGGAATACTTTTAATTTTCCCTATAACTGAACTGTGCATCCGATTTTCATAACATTTGAAATGACTCAACAAAATTATGCAACAATTATACATTTCAAATTTCCAGCGATTCAGTTGGGTAATTTTTGTGTTGTTAAATGCGGACGGACAGACAGACTGAACGAAACTGACTATAGGTGCAACGTATTCATATAATTACGAACACACCTAAAAATTTAGAAAGTGCATCTCGTTTTCCAATAAACGGTACTTCTCTGTTATCCAGTCGACCGATTTCGCTAAACTAATAGCCAAATTATACATATTGACGTAATTTTTATTTTAAATAATGAAAAAAAAAAATTAGTAGAATATTACTAAAAATACTAATAAAAATTCGAAATAAAAATCATTTAATGACGTTTTAAACACGTGTATCGTATTTAATACCATTGAATTGACATTCACGATCATCCATTATTGGCATTTAATCTTATAATTTGGCGATAATATTTTGGTCGACGGGATAGCAGAGTAGTACCCAATAATCATATTCAACTCTTCAGAAATGAAAGTCAAGTTGGCATATAGATTGTTTTTCTGAGTATGACAGTGACGGAATAGTGATCATTGGGTATAAATTCAATTTTTAACTAAAATATATCAAATGTTTAGGAATGTTTTAAATTCTACACGATTCTTCTGATATAAACACGATTTGCCATTGAAAAAAGAAATTTTCAAGCAAATAGGAACTTGAAAAAGTTTTTGAATATGTCAGAAACATTCCTGTTAAGCAGATAAGATGAAAAATTTGAAAACACATTTAAGTGAGAAAATATTTATAAAGAAAATTTAAATTTAATTTCAATGTTTGAAATTTTATTGAGCACTTTATCGAATTTTGTATAAAGTTAAAGAATATTTATTACGTTTATGATATGTATGATGTAAATGCAACACGATTCTTCTGATATAAACACGATTTTCCATTGAAAAAAGAAATTTTCAAGCAAATAAGAATATAAACAAGTTTTTGAATATGTCAGAAACATTCCTGTTAAGCAGATAAGATGAAAATTTTGAAAACACATTTAAGTGACAAAATATTTATAAAGACAATTTAAATTGAATTTCAACGTTTGAAATTTTATTGAGTACTTTACCGAATTTTGTATAAAGTTGAAGAATATTTATTACGTTTCTGATATGTAGGATGAAATGGAGAAGATTATGCTCTTGTATAAAAATGTGTGAGAGCTTTCACTAATGTCTAGAATGGTTGTTGATGTATTTGATGACAAATTATCTACACAAGGGATGTAAATCGGAAAGGGGGGGGGGGATGGAGTCCGTATGAGTCTTTCTGAAAGAAATCAAAACCCACTCACGCAAGGTTTCGTAGGAAATCAATGCAAACATCAGCCTATAAGGCCGACAGGCGGGATTTGGGCTCGAATCC
Source organism: Maratus speculifer (assembly GCA_964019185.1). NCBI lineage: Eukaryota > Metazoa > Arthropoda > Arachnida > Araneae > Salticidae > Maratus > Maratus speculifer. The sequence continues at coordinate 90,755,888 of OZ025289.1, read as the reverse complement.
AGCACTTCCTGTCTACTAGCTTTGGGAGTAAACACCTCTAAATCAGTGATTGTGTCTAATGTCTATATATTTGTTTAGTTAGGTTTTCTAAACCATAAACATTTTTCAATCTCCTTTTTTAAGGCTTTCCAACATAGTACAAAATGTTTATGAATTTAGTTTGATTCCATGTATCTTTTTCTGTGCGTCCATAATCAAACTTTCACAAATATGCTCATATTGCCGTGTATTCCTATATGTTATTGATGTTTACTATAAAATGATCTAAATTGCAAATGAAATGAGGAGTATTTATAGTTCGTTTACAGGGGGACGCAAAAGAAGTAGTTACAATATGATGTTTGGAGGAATATTGTTTACGATATATTTTGTTGGTTTTATGATATTTCAAATATCATAGTCATTAAAAAATTGCTTGAATGCACTGCAAGATGTTTTAAATACATTATGGAGGGAATAGCATTTGTAATTCATAACTAAAGAATTCGGTTATAGGGTGGACTGTAATAGATTTCATTGTTCAGAAAAATGAAATTTCTTAATACTCTATTATTAGTGTTGTAAGGCGTTTTATAATTTATTTCCGATGTATGATGGTTCGTTCTTGTTTATTAGATTAATTCGAAATGTATATTTATGAAAACAAAATATTTTTTTTTTGTTATTGTTGACTTCTTACTAAACGTGTAACAAATAATGATCAATCCTAGCGTTATCACACTATAAAAATGTATTTAAAATGCAAGATAATAACTTACTTTATTATGTTGCAATTAAAGTAGTGGTGCAAAGAATGTTGAAAAATGAATAACAATCTCACCTATAAAAAAGAAAGCTCTTATTAGTAAACATAGTGAATAAACATAAAAAATTATTAGAATGATTGATATAGATAGTATACACTAAATCTTTCAATTCGAACATACTGTAAATAAATATAAGAAAAATATTATAATGATATAACATTAGTAATGTCAAGATCATTGCAGACTTATACAAATAACTACTACTCAAGTTTCGCATCGTAAAATATTTCCATATGTCAATAAAATATATTTGGATAAAAACATTCTGAAAATAATCGTCGAGAGAATAAGTTCAAAATCCGTTATTCCCAAAATAAAGCAAAAAGATGAGGGGATGTATCCATATATCCTTTGATTACTGCCAATATATAGCATACACAATATTACATGTACTGCTATATTTGGATAAAATCCTTCATATTTTTGTTTTATTTTGGGAATAACGGATATTGAACTTATTCTCTCGACAATTATTTTCAGAATTTTCAAGCTATATTTTTGAGACTTTTGCAAAAGTTGCTCTATACATTTAGCTAACATAATATGCAAATGAAGTTTTGATAGCCTTCATGCATATGCAATGAAACATTATTTTGTAAACCTGCTCATTTTTCATACATTTTTATTATTTTTCAACTCTCATTACAGGGTAATGTGTACAATGTTATTTGTCATAGTTTTGAAAAATGACACTGTTTTATATTAAGAACTCTGCGAATTATAAGCAAAAACTATTAAAAAATTTTGGGAATGTTTTTATAAAACTCTTAATTTTTTTTCAAGTATACATGCTATCCGCATAAAAATGAACACATTTTGTTACCATAAACCACGTAATCATTACCTATAGTTTGAGCGCTTTTGCTACATTAGTTTTGACAGGGTTGTCCAAAAGATATTCGTTCTTTTTCAATATGTTCAAGGTCCCCTATACAATTTCGGAAAAAAAAAATTCACTGAAATGTATGACCTGTACTATTTTTTTTACACACGTTGAGTTTCAGTGTAATTCTTCATGTATTTTTCTATATATTTAACAAAGTGTCAAAAATCGCAAGTGACCGGTCATTTTTGGCCATATAATGTAGATATATCCTATTTTTTCAGCCCTGATAAATGATAGTATAAGATCTATTCATGATGAATATCGATCACGATTACTTAACGGTAGCATTTCAATTGATAGTGTTCGCGTTTATTGTATTCAGGGAGTCCTAAAAAGATTTCCAAATGCTTCTTTTCTTTTCTGTTTAACAAATACGTTTGTATTTCTATAAAACATAAATAAATAAATACAAAAAACATAAAATTTTAAATTAATTACATTGCTTTACAAATGCAAAATAAAATAAATGATACTTTACAAGCAATTCTAACATCTGTTATTCATGGATGCATAATTTTCTATACCATTTGAATATTTTCTCTAAATGAAAATCATTCTGATTCTTCAAAAAAAAAATATATATATATATCTTAAGTGACATTGCTCTTAATATATTACGCCAAATTCGTGTTCGCTTGAAACGAGTAGTCAGAAATGTCATGGATTAGATCATTCTTATAGAAGATCCCGCCTACTTTTTGAGGCCAGATAAATGCTAGTATGACATTTATTCATGATGAATCTCGGTCACGAATACTTAACGGTGAACTTTTCAATTAAATGTGGTGGCAAGTTGTGAAGCAAATGAATCTTTATCTAAAGTTATAATTGGAATATCAGTATTGATGTAGCGAGACTTAATATTGTTCATATTTATTATATTTAGGTTGTTGTTGTTGTTGTTGTATGTATGTCGGCCAATTATCTACACTATGGAATATAGGCCCTAAGGGGTGGGATGCCCTCCGTGGGGGTCTTTCTAAGGGAACCTAACCCGTATTTACGCAAGGTTCGAAGAAAACCACGGAAAACTCCGAACGGTTAGGCCGACGGTCGCGATTGGGTTCGAACCCAGCACCTACCGTCTACCAGTTTGAGATCAGAACCTCTCGGCCACTATTATATTTAGGAAATCCCAAAAAGAGAAAAATGTTTGTTAAAACAGATATTTATGGGTGATGAATTCCGTAAGTGACTACTAAAAGTGAAAATAGAATCAATGTAAGTAACAGCATAAAGAAGAAATGACGACTAAAAATATAAAACATTGAGTTCAAAAATACTGTAAAACGAGTTTGCAAGATAAATTTTGACGCACACTATTTAAAAAAAAAAAAATCCTTTTTTTCTTTTTAATTATTTAACTGACCAATATTTTTAGAAAAAAATTTCCAATTATGAATATTTTTTATATTTTTACAGAATGTTTAATCTTTTATCATCGGTTTTAAAAAACAAAAATTTCTGCCTAACTGAATCGGAAAAATGCTCGGATTAAATAATGCAAAACTTACATTAAAAATTTACTGCTGAGAATAATAAATCGTGATTAGAATAAGGATGCCCGCACATGGCACGGGCATCCTGAATCATAATTGGAAAAAACATATTGGAAAAATCACAATTGGCAAAAACATGTTGTCTGTATGACGTACGGGCAAATAGAGGAAGCAGTCAACAAATACATTTGTATTTCTATGAAACACAAATAAATAAATACAAAAATAATAAAATTTGTAATTAATTACATTCCTTTGCATACTTTTGCAAACGTAAAATAAAATAAATGTTCTCTCATAATTTTCTATGCCATTTAAATCTTTCCTGTAAGTGAACATCATTCTGATTCTTCTAAGAAGAGTGTCTTAAGAGACAACTCTCATAATGTATTATGTCAAATTTGCGTTCGCTTGAAACGAGTAGTCAGGAATGTCATGGATTAGAAATCATTCTTATAGAAGATTCCGCCTACTTTCTGAGGCCAGATAAATGCTAGTATGACATTTATTCACTATGAATCACTGTCAGGATTACTTAACGGTGAACTTTGTAATTAAACTTGGTGGCTGCCTTTGAAGGAAATGATTCTTTATCTAAAGTTGTATTTACTGTATCAATACTGATGTAGCGAGATTTTATAATGTTCACCTTTATTGTATTCAGGGAGTCGCAAGCGCATTTTGATTTTCACCTATTGGACATATTTAGTTGCAAGTTTTCAAAATAATTTAGAAATTAAAGTTTGTTGCTGAAATACATGTGAAAAACCAACTTTAGCACTTTTTTAATTTTATATTCAGTACCTGGTTTCTTTTATTTATATTTAGAAAAAAATTCTCCATGCTTTAACCCTTTCAGGCACGTAGTAAATTTGTTTAAATTAATTAACTTCCACCAGAAATTATAAGCGAATTTATTACAAAATATGAACTTGCTTATTCAGGTATGTTATAAAAGTAAAATTTTAATTCAATATTCTTGGTGCAAGTAAAATTTAAATTAGGTGTATTGTTAGGGACACCGCGCCGGAACGAGTTAAAACGTACCAAAGTTAAAATCACGACCAAAACTCATTCAGTCATAATATTTTGAATTTTAAAAAGTTTAAAATCTTTCGGCACTAAAGAAAAAAAAATCTGTTTTTTTTTTTTTTTTTTTTTTTTTTTTTTTTTTGTACCAGAAAGTTCAAAAACTTCATACAATAAATCGGCCAGTTTTGTGCGTAAAAGAATGGAGTTTCTATTATTATCAGAGCACAGAGAAAATATTTTTAAACGTAACTTTTTGAACCCAGAAAAATACATAAATTTTAAAAGTGTAATGTTTTGAGAATTAATGACAATACAATTTCATCGACATAGTCTTAATTCCTATCTTATTTAGCCTTTTACAATTCACATTCCTTGTATATATCCTCCTTTAAAAAATTAAAGATTATTTCATACTTTTTCTGACACTTCGTATAAAAAATTTACTTAGCTTCCAAACTTTTTAAAAATCAAGTATAATCAGATTTTTTTAATAAATAAAAATTGTTAATGAAAATCACATTAAGTCTAAAAATAGTTCTTTAGCAAATTTCTTCTGATTTAAATTAAAATTATCTGATTTTTAGCCCCAACCCCCTCCATGAATGGGTGGCAACTATATATATTTTTATAGCAGGAATGTGCCTTTGCATTTTAAAGATATATTTCTTCAGAATTAACATATAAATGTATATCTATCAATCAATCTCTCTCTATATATGTACATATTACATATATACTTAATGCTATATATACCCTCATAGCATGCATGGTCACAGTGAAGTCACAATGACGTCACTGTGAGTCACTTTGGTCACATCACATCTGTGACCAAAATGCCACCACTCCCTGACGTCACATTGTGACTTTCTTAAAAATCTTTCGAAAATTACAAATATTCTTCAAAGCATGCTATTTACTTTAAAAAACATGTTTCTGGCAATTTAAATATCGCCGCTTTTGTCACAGTTTCGTCAAAATGTTAATGTCAGAGTAGTCACAAATGACACATTTTCCACAAATTTGTCACACCGTGACTTCACAAAGTGGTCACGATGTGACGCCACACAAAAGCTCTAAAAGGCATAACGACTTCACATTTTAGTCACTGTGACTTCACATCGACGTCATGTGACGTCACATCGACAATCGATGGTCACAAAGTCACAATGTGACTTCACAACGACGTTGCAGAGACGTCACCATGCCTTACGGGTATATATATATATATAGATATGACATTTTGAGATAGGAGCCAGTAAAATCTTTGTAAGTTTCCCCACATTACGTCACAGGAGTCGTGGGGAGATAAAAATTAATTACAATAATAAACTCAGAAGCTTCACCAATTTACACAGTTTCTGCTCCAAAATAGTTTATTAAAGTCATTCAGATTGAGTGGGAAATGCTCTTTCCGTAGTGACATTCCATCATAAAAACATAATTTCCGCAGGTCGTCTAAAACCAAATCATCGAAAGAAAAAAAGAAAGAATATCCCATCATCTCTAGGGTCCGCACTTAAATCAATAATTAAAAGCTTCTAGAACATTCTATAATCTTTAACCATGATTTTATTACGTAAAAAGAATTTAAAGACTAGCGTCAAGATTAGACCTAGCATTCTCGAATCTTTTGCAGACGATAATTTTATTTTAAAAGATTATTATTTAACTATCTTATATCGCAACTGAAATTCGAATATTCAGCAGACGATAATTTAAAACCAAAAAGAAAAGAAATGAATTTATTGGTACGCAATAAATATCAAATGCGAAGAAAAAAGAAAAATAAATAAAAAGAATGATATTTTTAAAAGGTATGGTTTTGGAATAAACTTAACAAGACTTTCTTTAAAAAAAAAGGTCGATAAAAACAGGGGAAAATTTATTGGGAATTTTAGGAAATAAAGTTTAATTAAGAATATTTTTTAATTTAGAGCCTTTTTTTAAAATAAAGCATATTGGAATAAATGTTTTTTAAGGCGAATAAAGAGTTTATATCGTTTCTATAAAGGTTAATAGATTAGATCTATTAATAGGATTTTAATTAAATAAGTTGAAATAAATACGGAATATTGTTAAAAGGAAATTAATTGAGTATAAGGTTAATTTTGGCGAAAAAATTTTAATTTGTAAAAAATAGATATAATTCTTTCGGTCTTTGGAAAAACTAAATTTATCTGCAATCAAGAATACCATGTAAAGGCGTTTGACAACAATTTTCACAATTCAAGAAGATTTAAAACAGTTCTAAAATAACAGTATTCACAGTTAAAATACAGAATTCTTTTACTACTACTTTATCCGCATACAACTCGCACCTGATCTACAGGTGGTATAAAAGTTTTCTATATACTCTATTTTAACAATATACTCTAACTCAGTAAACATCTCTGTGATTTTTTTTTTTTTTTTTTTTTTACGATTTCAGTTAGCCATATAAATTAATATCCCCAAAGTTGAAAACCTTCCATCTTTTGAATACCATTATTTGTATGTAGAAATATTCGCTTTGTAAAATTGTAAAATTTCTACTATCAACTAAAATAAACTTCTCTATAGAAAGTAGTGGAATTCAGAAATTGGTTGCTCAGCAACTTTGGTATTATAATTATACATAAAGATTAAATTATAGTTTATTATTAATAACTCTTAATGGACAGTAATTTAAATACATGATTCTATTTTTATATTGTACTCTCACCACTATAATTTAAAAGTAAATTATAAAATTATTTTGTTTTGCTAATAGTGTTAACAAACAAGTAAAAATGCTATGCAAATAAATTTTGTTAAAGTACCAATGCCGCTACGAGAGCTTTGGACCGTTATGTATTAAAACATTTTGACTCAAATTTTAGCTTCGAACAGCATTATGACATTATTCTGTAATATTTATTATTATTATTATTTTTTCAATTCTTATGTTACATAAAAGTGTAATAATTTATACAGCTGGGATAAAAATGTTTTGCAAATTCATTTTTTAAAAATTTCTATAGCAAGAAATTTGTCATAATTGGTAATTTTTTTCCCAGGTTTTAGAACTTTTTCTATGTTTTCCAAATGTACTACGATAACATTTAAAATATTTTTGTTTCTATTCAGTCTAAATTTACTCGAAAAAAGCAAAATTATAAGAAAATGTGTATCTGAATTCTTTTATATTATGCAAAGAAATAAGGACAAACATTATCAAAGAAATGCGAGATATATGTTACTTCATGAAGGAAATAAGTGTCAACGAACTAACATTAAAAAATATATATGCGAAAAAAAGGGGACCTTATATTATGAGCATTTTCACTAAAGTTAGAAAAGTCCGTGCTCCTACAAGGCATTCAGCAAGATTTCTACATCCCGATATTGATCCAATCACATATTTCTGAAGGAAAGTAGACACTTTAAATTCAATCTCAGTCATCTTTATACAATTTGAATTTCATATCTGTGGTTCAAATAAATGCTCTTTTCTGGAAAATAGATGAAACTGGAAGTATTTTTTAAAAATATATAATCATAAATGACAGAAATGTGAAACCCATATAGAAATATGCAATCCCTATTCTAAAGCATTAAGAGTTTTTAGAGAAAGCATCTACGATACTTCGATATTTATTCAAATGCATTTATTCAATTTAACTTTTTCGTAGTGAACGGAGGTTTACTGAAATAAATTTCGTACTCTGTGCCACTTTAAATATTTTACATATATTGTGAAGTAAGAGTAGAGAAGGTATAATAATCATATTTTAAAAGGTCTGAAATACAGTACTGTAGTAGAGATGTATCAGTAAGTAAATTCGTGTAATAGTAAAAATGAAGAACGAAAACTTTTATGGAAATTTTTAAGATATGTTACTAGAATCAGCCAGAAAAAAATAAATTTATCTTTCATGAATCGACCGTTTCTGAATTTTGAATACATATTTATATATATATATATATATATATATATTTATGTATATATATATAAGTCTTTTGTAAGAATATGTAAATGGCAATTTTTCACAATTAAGTGTTTTAAAATAAGCTATTTTACACAGGAGTTACGTTCAGCGATTTCTTTTTCAGCTTTTAGAATTCTTTCATAATTTTCCAAATGGACAACAACAGTATTTAAAATATTTTTGTCATTATTATGTTCAAATTTACATGATAAATGCAAAACTAATAGAAAAATATGCATCTAAATGTCATTAAATTATATAAAGTATCAGAAATAAGGTCAAACGTTCTCAGAAGAGTGCAAGATACCATACTACTTCAAGAAGGAAATAAGTGTCAATGAACAAACATTAAAAAAATATACATACGATAAAAAGGGACATTATATTATGAGCATTTTCACTAAAGTTAGAAATGTATGTGCGCTTTTAAGGCATTCAGCAAGATTTCTATATCCCGATATTGACCCAGTTACATTTTTCTGAAGAAAAGTAGGCACTTTAAATTCAATCTCAGTTATCTTTTTAGAGTTGGAATTTCATATCTCTGGTTCAAGGATTGCTGTTTTCTGGAAAATAGATCAAACTGGAAGCTTTTTTAAAAATATATAATCATAAATCATAGAAATGTAAAACCCGCATAGAAATATGCAATACCTATTCTAAAGCATTAAGAGTTTTTAGAGAAAACATCTACGATACCTCGATATTTATTCAAATGCATTTATTCAATTTATCTTTTTCATAATGAACTTGAGCTTAGTGAAATAAATTTCGTACTCTCTGCCACATTAAATATTTTACATATATTGCAAAGTAGGAGTAGAGAAGATGTAATATTCATTTTTTAAGGGTTTGAAACGGAATACTGTAGAAGAATGTATCAGTAACCAAATTTATGTAATAGTAAAAATGAAGAACGATGTCCAAATGTATTCAACTTTTACTGGAATTATTAGAAATACTACGAAACTCAGCAAGTTACACAAATTAGTTCATATTTTACTAATCTATCGTTTTTGATTTTTGAAAAAAGAAATTATATAAGTTTTGTATTAGAACACGTCAATGAAAATTTTTCAGAACTATGCATTTTAAAATTGGTTAATGAATATATATTTTCTAAATACATCGACTGAGCAAACTAAGTTCATTGTTTCTGTAGTTGGATAATTCCGTGGAAATCTATAAAAGCATTCATAATTTATTTTTAATACTTTAACAATAGTATCATTGGCAGGCAGTGTACCATTTGTTGCCATTGTATCATTACACCATTGGAAAAAAAAAAGATTTCAAAATGCTCTATAAATCTTGAAAACAAGCAAAACATCATGAAATAAGCAATTTTATATCATATAAGTGTAATCTATTTTGATTTACGAGCTTTTAGACTTTATTCTACGATTCCGAATTGTAATACGATGATAATTTAAAAAAAATTGTCATTATTAAGTCCAAATTTACTCGATTCAAACATAACTAAAAACATAATATGTAACTGAGTTCCATCAAATTATACAAAGGAGCAGAAATAAGGTCAAACGTGTCACAAAAATGCGAAATATGTATTACGTCAATGAAGGAAATAAGCGTCAAACGAACAGGGCTCCCAAATGTTTCGCGAACGGAACATCAGTATTTTTTAGCAGAAAATTTTATGATAGTTTTCTACAGAACTAGTGCTAAAATTAACTTCCAAAGATGGTTTCTTGGAATTTGCAAACAAAAATCTGAAAAGAAAATTTCTCAAAGAAATTTCTGATGTTCATTTCGCGGACCATTTGGGAGCCTTGAACGAACTATCGTTAAAAATATACATGGGCGATAAAAAAGGAACTTATATTATGAAAATTTTCACTAAAGTTAGAAAGTATGTGGTTCTCAAAGCATTCAGAAAGATTTTTATATCCAGATATTATCACATTTTTCTGAAGAAAAGTAGGTAAGGTGGTCTGGTGTAATAACGCCAGGCGGGGAATAACACCAAGTGCTAATATTATGCATCATTATGAAATAATCTGGTAAATGACACCCATGTGCTCTGCGCAGAAAGGTTTTGAGTCGTATAAATCACAAAAAACAGCTTCAAGTTAATTTGTTTCATTTTTAGGTCTTATTGTTTTTACAAGCAACTAAAATTAACGCTTAATCTAAAATTTGCGAGATACGTTTTGTGATGTGAAGACTATTTTTTTTAATCCGGAAATACTTTGTCAATTACATAAATTTGTAGTACATTTCATGGACTTTCAAAATGTTGTTGAAGATTTTGGATTTCTTCTAGAGATAATTGTAATTTAAAATGTACAGCGCAATAACTATAAAGGGGTAATAACGCCAATCCTTGGCATTAATACCCTGGTTGATTCCCTACAGTGGCCGAGCTACATCCTAAATACCGATTCAAATAAACATAGTTAAAACTGGGCAATGTTTCTAGTAATTCTATTTAAACAGTCCTTTTTAAGCAAAAAAAAAGCTCACGGTTTGATATTCTTTTGCCTCATCCCCCCCCCCACACACACACCACACCTTTATTTTTCTTACACTTTCACAAAAAATTTAACATTTTCAATAGCTCAGAATGCAATTTGTCAATTTCTAAGTTTGTAGAGTTTGTATTTTTAGAATTGGGCAATCTACATGCAATTATTCATAGTTTTGTTTGCATGGCGTTATTACCCATATAGGTGGGTAATAACGCCAAATAGCATTGGTCAAGAAATCACGCCATTACATTTTATGAATACATATCTGTTAAATTATTTTTTTACATAGATAGTCAATGAGTTGCTGTATCAAATTACATATTTCTTTGAAAAATACAATCTAAACTGAGCCGTGAAAATTGGTAGCACATTAACATGGCGTTATTAACCCAGTGTACCTTACTTTAAATTCAATTTTAGTCATCTTTTTACAGTTCGGATTTCATATCTCTGGTTCAAGGATTGCTCTTTTCTGGAAAATATATTAAACTGGAAGTATTTATATATATATACGTATGTAATCATAAATGATAGAAATGAATAGAAATATGCAATCCCTATTCTAAAGCATTAAGAATTTTTAGAGAAAGCATCTACGATATCTAGACATTTATTCAAGTGCATTTATTCAATTTAACTTTTTCGCAGTAAACGGTAGCTTACTGAAATACATTTCGTACTCTCAGCCACATTAAATATTTCACATACATTGCAAAGTACGAGTAGAGAAAATATAATATTCATATTTTAAAGTATCTGAAACGAAATACTTTAGTATAATGTATCAGTAAGCAAATTTATGTAATAATAAAAATGAAGAATGAAGCCACAAGATGTTCAACTTTTACGGAAATTATTAAAAATATTACAAGACTCAGCAAGTAAAAAAAGTAATTTATCTTTTACAAATCTATCGTTTTCACATTTTGAAAAATATATGTATATATGTCTTGTATTAGAAAATGCAAATGACAATTTTCCGCTATTAAGGGCTTTAAAATTTGCTAAATATGAGAGACAATGGATGAAAACGACAAAAAAAAATTGTTATATTTGGCGAGACTTTTTTTTCCGTTTTTTGGTCTTTATTTATATATTATTAAATATTTTGGTCTTTATTAAGTCAAAACTTACTCGATAGCAGCATAACTAACAACAAAATGTGTATCTCAATTCCATGAAATTATACAAAGTATCAGAAATAATATCAAACGTTATCACAAAAATGCGAGATTGATATTACTTCAATAAAGGAAATAAATGTCAACGAACTATCATTAAAAATGTATTTATGGACAAAAACGACGTTATATTATGGCGCATTTTCACTAATGTTTGAAAATTCTGTACTCCTTCAAGGCAATCAGATAAATTTCTATATTCCGATATTCATCCATTTTTCTGAAGAAAAGTAGGCCCTTGAAATTCAATATCAGTCATCTTTATACAATTCGAATTCCATATCTCTGGTTCAAGGATTGCTCTTTTCCGGAACATAAATCAAACTGGAAGCATTTTTTTAATATATAATCATAATATACAGAAATGTGCAATCTACATAGACATATGCAATCCCAATTCTAAAGCATTAAGAGTTTTTAGAGAAAGCATCAGCGATACCTCGATAGTTATTCAAATGCATTTATTCAATTTAACTTTTTCTTAGTGAACGGAGGCTTGCTGAAATAAATTTAGTACCCTCTGCCGCATTAAACATACATTGCGATGTAAGAGTAGAGAAGATATTACGTTCATATTTTAAAGGGTCTGATACGAAATGCTGCAGTAAAATGTATCAGTAGGCAAATTTATGTAATAGCAAAAATGAAGAACGAAGCCAAAATATGTTCAAATTTTACGGAAGATATCATAAATATTACAAGACTCAGCAAGTAAAAAATTAATTTATCTTTTACGAATCTATCGTTTCCACATATTGAAGAAATATATATATATATATATATATATATAAGTCATGTGTTATACTATGCAAATGACAATTTTCCACATTTAAGGGTTTTAAAATTTGCTAATTAGGCGAGACAGTGGATGAAAATAGTAAAAAATATATATATATATTTATATTATATTTCGCAGGGTTTTTTTTCAAATTTTAGAATTTTTTTTATGCTTCCGAGACGTACTACAATAATATTAAAAATTTTTTGTCATTATTAAGCCCAAATTTATTCGATAGAATCATAACTAACAACGAAATATGTATCTCAATTCCATCAAATTATACAAAGTATCAGAAATATGGTCAAACGTTCCCAGAAAAGTGCAAGATATATACTGCTTCATGAAGGAAATATAAGTGTCACCGAACTACCATTAAAAAATACATATGTGATAAAAAAGGACCATATATTATGAGCTTTTTCACTAAAGTTAGAAAAGTCTGTGCTCCTTCAAGGCATTCAGCAAGATTTCTATATCCCGATATTGATCCAATCACATTTTTCTGAAGGAAAGTAGGCACTTTAAATTCAATCTCAGTCATCTTTATACAATTCGAATTTCATATCTGTGGTTCAAATAAATGCTCTTTTCTGGAAAATAGATGAAACTGGAAGCATTTTTTTAAAAATATATAATTATGAATGACAGAAATGTGCAACCCATATAGAAATATGCAATCCCTATTCTAAAGCATTAAGAGTTTTTAGAGAAAGCATCTACGATACCTCGATATTTATTCAAATGCAGTTATTCAATTTATCTTTTTCGTAGTGAACTTGAGCTTAGTAAAATAAATTTTGTACTGTCTGCCACATTAAATATTTTACATATATTGCGAAGGAAGAGTAGAGATGATATAATATTCATATTTTAAAGGGTCTGAAACAAAATACTGTAGTAGAATGCCTGAGTAAGTGAATTTATGTAATAGTAAAAATGAAGATCGAAGCCAAAAATATGTTAAATTTTTACGGAAATTATTGGAAATGTAAGGAGATTCGGCACGTGCAAAATTCATGTATCTTTTACGAATTTATCGTTCCTGATTTTTGATATATATATATATATATATATATCTTGAGAGTTGGATTACTTAAAGGACAATTTGATCTATTAACTACTTAAATGATTATTTTTTTACATACAATAAATTAAAAATTTGAGGAAAATATGAAATTGTATTTAAAAAATTAGGTAGTGGGAAAAAGCTTTAAGGAATGGACAATGAAAACCCTTTTTGCCTGTACATCGTAAGGATAAATCAGGTCAGTGGTTAATGGTTTTAAAATTCTATAATTAACCGGAAATGATGCACACTAGAACTGACAGACACATAATGCGGATAGTTTTTACAAATAAAAGCCCTGTTTTTAAAAAAAGATATCTTAAACTTATGGTACCGCAGACGTTTTTAAAATTTGTTTTTTACAAAATAAAATTACGATTATCATTTATATTTATTGAAGATAAAGTATGAACCATTCATATCGAGCATTTGCGTGCGTTCTCCCGGGTTAAGTATAAATATGTTACAGGCCAAACCCGATTTAAGGCCAAACTAGATTGGCCTAGTACAAACTAGTCTATCCTAACGCCCATCGGATAAACTAGATTTTCCTAGGCCAAACTAGTCTATCCTAACGCCCATCGGATAAACTAGTTTTTCCTAGGCCAAACTAGTCTATCCGAACGCCCATCGGATAAACTAGTTTTTCCTAGGCCAAACTAGTCTATCCGAACGCCCATCGGATAAACTATATTTTCCTAGGCCAAACTAGTTTGGCCGAACGGTCATTAGGATGAACTAGTTTAGCCTGCTATTCATTGGTTTGAATTAGTTTATCCTAGGCCGAACTAGATTGTCCTAGGCCAATTCAATTTGGCGTGATTTTTTTTTAATCTAAAGACCGCCAAAGCGCCAACTTTCTAGTTTTGATCTAATTTAGCCTAGGCCAATGCAGTTTGACGCGATTTTAGCTCAAAGACTATCAAAGTATGAGAGCTAATGTGCACGCAGATTCTGTGTGTGTGTATGTAACCATGTACGTATGTATGTACGGATGTACGTAAAACGATAACTCCTGATAGAAATATCCAATTTGCTTCAAAATTTGGACATAGATTTATCCTGATAACGCACTTTCCTGATTAGTTTCAGGGGTTCATTGGATAAGAATAAGGGAAGGGGAACAAAAGGCTAAATCCCCCCCCCACACACACACACACTCCTTAATTTCGTTAAGTCAGTTTTCATGCAAAAGTATCAGATTTTATTAAAATTTTAGGTACAATATCAGTTTGATAAGGTACATCCATGATTAGTTGTGGGTGTTCAATGTTTACATATAAAGAAAGGAGGAATGGGGGGTAACACTCTTAATTTATGTAAATAGATTTTTCAGGGATAATTTACCGATTTGTTTCAAATTTTGGATGTAGGTTTCTTCTGATAAGGCGTTTACCTGATTAATTTTGGCGGGTTCTGAGTTTAAATATAAAGATAGAGCGGATTATTTTTTCAATCGGATAGAAACTTTTGGTTTTATGAAAAGATTTTTAATTTGTAACAGATATTGGTTTTCACAGACATCACTTCACGCGAAATTGTTCATATTAAAAGAGTAAATATCCGAATCCTTTTCAAAATAAGAAAAAGCTTAAATAAAGCATGACACTTGAAATTTAGGATACGGCGGGGAGGTAGAGTAAGGGGACGTAGATTTTTTTTAAAAAAAGCTCAGCGTTTTTTTAAGTTTTAGCTGCTAATTAAATATTACCAATTTTGTGAAACTTTTTGAAACATAATGTAACATGATGTTAAATATTTAAGAAAAAAGATGCCGAATCAAATGCCACTATTTTCTATTAGTAATTTTTGTAAAAATGTTAAATTCTTGTTGGAATTGTTGAAACTTTATGATAGTTTATAACATGTGATAAAAAATTGTATAAAAAGTCCCATTACGAAAGGGAAAGAGGGGAAGGGGGCAAACAAAATCAGGAAATATAACGGAAATTCTAGGTTGATCTATTTGAAACTTTAAGATAGTTTATGACATATGATATAAATTTATAAAAATATATTTCACATTTAATGCAACTATTGAAGAATAGTGATTTTTTCAAAAATCTCAAATTCTTGTTTTGAAGCACCGCTACATCGGGTAACATATCTACTGATAGATTCTTTAACGGAGTTTTCTTAAGATATAGTTTTGTTAGTAATAAGGTGCGCTCCCTGTTGATGGAATGTGGAACTAATGCGAGCACCCTGGTGTTGGAATTTGGAACTAATACAACGCGATTTAGGTATTTACGAATGTTGAATCGAAAAGAAAGAAACATGATGATAAATACTTAAGAAAAAGGATTCCGCATCGAAATACCACTATTTTCTAATAGCAATTTTTGTAAAAATGTTAAATTCGTGCCGGAACTTTTTGAAAAATCCGTAACAACGTCTTTCGAACTCTAATTCAAGCTGAAATTTGATGAAAATCTGTGTATTAGTACTATTTCAGATATTTGAATTATCGCAGAAGTCATAAAAAACTGGATAGAAGCGCAACCTATTGAGCCATTTACTCTAAAACACAAAAGAATATTTATATCAGGGACTAACTGAATTTGAAGTTTGATGAAAATCCGTGCATTTCTTCTTGAGATATTGCGATAATCATGAATAATGTCACATAGCAGCGCCACCTGTTGCACGATTTACTCCAAAAACTAAAAAGTACTTTTGTACTTTTTTATATCAAGGACTAACAGAATCTGGAGTTTCATGAAAATCCACGCATTAGATCCTGAAATAGAGCTATTGCAATAATCACGAATAATAGCGTATTTCGGCGCTACCTTTCAAGAGATTTACTCCAAAACTACAGAATACTAATTTATATCAGGGACTTACTGAATCTAAAATTTGATGAAAATTCGTGCATTAATTCTTGCAACAAAACTATTTCAGGAATCGGGAAAATTGAGCACAACAGCGCCACCTATTGAGCAATTAACACGAATACGTAAAAAGATTTAGTTCATATCACGGATTTACTGATTCGGAAGTTTGATGAAAATCCGTAAATTAGTTATTGAAATAGTGTTAATGCAAATCAGTAAAAACGCACTTTAGAAGCGTCATCTGTTGAACTATTTACATGAAAAAGTAATCACTATCGATTTATATCAGGGACTATCTGAATATAAATTTTTATTAAATTCCGTCTATTAGTTCTTGAGATACAGCTATTGTGAAAATTGTAAAAATGCAGTATATCATAGCCATGTTGAGTGATTTACTTCATAATAAAAACAACACCAACTCATGTCATGGACGAACTGTATCTAAAGTTCGATGGAAATTTGATTGTATTAGCTATTAAGATAAAGCTGATGCGTAAATCGTAAAAAATGCCAAACAGTACTCCACCTGATGAACGATTTACACCAAAAACTAATCAGCATCAATTTAGATCAGAGACTACCTGAATATAATTTTTTTATTAAATTTCGTGCATTAGTTCTTCAGCCGCGTCCCCACAGACTGCGGCAGCGTATAGCAGGTGTGCTGCACGCGTACTGCCGAATGCGCTCTTCCTTTTCGAATGAATTTTGAAGCGAACAAAATTTAAATCGTAGCAAGCATGCTGAGTACGCACCACCGAATGTAACCTTCCTTTTCGAAAGAACCTCGAAGCGAACGAAATTCGAACCATATCCCCGCTGCCCGCGCCAGTCCGATAGCGGGCGAAACCAGCAAGTTTTAACTAAGCCACGTTATATTAGTTCCTCATTCCAACACCAGGAAGCGTACTCTATTATAAACAAAACTGTATTTGAATGAAACTCCGTTCAACAACCTATTAGTAGATGTGTTACTTGAGGTCGCGGTGCTTTAAAACATAGAATTTCCGTTATATTTCCTGATTTTGTTCGCAACCACATCCTCTTTCACGCCCAAATGTAACTCTTTTTTTTATAAAATTATATCATATGCGATAAACTATCACAAAGTTTCAAAAAGTTCCAGAAAGAATATAACATTTTTACAAAAATTACTATTAGAAAATAGTGGTATTTCGATGCAAAATCCTTTTTCTTAAATATTTATCATCATTTTTTTTCACTTCGAAGTTCGTTCGCTTCAACATACATCCGTTTCAAGATTTTCTATAAAAGAAGGGGCCCGATAGCGGGCGAAGCCGACTGGCTTGAACTAAATCGCGTCCAAATTCCAACACCAGAGTGCTCGCGTTATATTAGTTACACATTAGTCCTTTATATTAGTCCTACATACGTACGTACATAAGTATGTACATACGTACGTACATGGTTACATACACACACACAGAATCTGCGAGCACATTAGCTCTCAGGCTTTGATAGTCTGTGAGCTAAAATCGCGTCGAATTGCATCGGCCTAGGCTAAATTACATCAAACCAAGAAAGTTGGCGCCATGGCGATCTTTAAATTCAATAAAATCACGCCAAATTGAATTGGCCTAGGACAATCTAGTTCGGCCTAGGATAAACTAGTTCAAACCAATGAATAGCAGGCTAAACTAGTTCATCCTAATGACCGTTCGGCCAAACTAGTTTGGCCTAGGAAAATCTAGTTTATCCGATAGGCGTTCGGATAGACTAGTTTGGCCTAGGAAAAACTAGTTTATCCGATGGGCGTTCGGATAGACTAGTTTGGCCTAGGAAAAACTAGTTTATCCGATGGGCGTTAGGATAGACTAGTTTGGCCTAGGAAAAACTAGTTTATCCGATGGGCGTTAGGATAGACTAGTTAGGACTAGGCCAATCTAGTTTGGCCTAAAATCGGGTTTGGCCTGTAACATATATAAATCCATTCTGTATTTCGCCGAAGCAAATTACAAAGTAATGAAATTATTGATTAAAATACATAATAAACAATAATATTATAGCAAAAGTTATTCCTATATATGGCAAATACTTTTTCAGCTTTTAGAATATTTTCTACGATTTCCAAATATACTACGTATTAGTATATAAAATATGTTTTGTCATTATTAAGCCCAAATTTACTCGAAAGAAGCCTAACTAATAACAACGTATGTATCTGGATTCTATTAAGTTATACAAAGTCACAGAAAAATGTTCAAACGTTATGAGAAAAAAGCAACATATCTATTACTTCACGAAGGAAATAAGTGTCAACGAACTGTCATTAAAAAATATAAATACGACAAAAAAGGGATTTTATATTATGAACATTTTCACTAAAGTCAGAAAAGCCCGTACTCCTTCAAGGCATTCAGCAAGATTTCTATATCCCGATATTGATGCAATCACATTTTTCTGAAGAAAAGTAGGCACTTTAAATTCAATCTCAGCCATCTTTTTACAGTTTGAATTTCATATCTATGGTTCAAGGATTGTTCTTTTCTGAAAAATAGATCAAACTGGAAGCATTTTTTAAAATATATAATCATAAATTATAGAAATGTGCAATCCACATAGAAATATGCAATCCGTATTCTAAAGCATTAATAGATTTTAGAGAAAGCATCTGCGATATATCGATATTTATTCGAATGCATTTATACAATTTAACTTTTTCGTAGAAAAAAGAAGCTTTGTGAAATAAATTACACTAGCAGGGGAGACCGAGCTTAGCTCGGTCAAAATTAACTTTGCGTTCAACTCGATGTAGTATTTTCACTGTATCATTAACTCTGTATTATTGCTGTAAAACATGTTTATAATAGTATTATTTAGAAAAACAATCAATAAGAAAACTATGCTTTTTTGCGCATATTTATAAATTTTATTTTTTTTTAAATTTTACAACGAAAGGACATCAATCTAAATCACTTTTTTAGCTTGACTCTGATTGGTTTAAACATGCATCTCAAATCCTCTTAAGAATGTATAAAAAAATTCTTTACATTCTGAAAGACAATATTTTTTGCTAGATATAGCCAAATTTGGAGGCATTCTTTCATTTGGCTCCAAATACGTGTTTTAGTTTTCATAATTTTTATAGTCGATTTTTTGGCCATATTTTGCCAATATTTTGTCAAATATCACCAAGTTATTGGCTTTTGCCACATTCTCGTGACCCTGACACGTGTTACCCGAAATGAGCCCCTAATCAAATTTGATCAAGCATGTGACATAGCTCAATCGTCTTCAGGTAATCAAAAACAGTAGAATATAAAATTGAATCAAAATCGTTTAAGCCATTTTTTAAGTAAAATTAGCTTGGCAGCATTCAGCAATGAAGCGAAATGACCCACTAATATAATTTTGCTTAACATGCGACTCAGCCCAATAGTCTTCTCGTGACAAAAAACGTTTTGTTTCAAAATTTGATTGAGTCGTTGTTATATGTAATTAGAATGACCCTAGCTCATTAAGACCCAAAATGACCCACTAATAGAATTTTCGCGAGCATGTGTCCAAGCCAAATGGTTTTCTCTTGCTCAAAAACGATATAATACAAAGTATAGTCAAAATGGTGAGTACCATTTTCTATATAAAATTAGCATGACCCATCATGACCAACAAATGACCCTTATAATCGAAATTTCTCGAACGTGTGGCCTAGCTCTTTAGTTTTAGCATGCCGAAAAACATTAGATACAAAATTTAGATGAAATCGATTGAGCCTTTTTTAGATATAGTTAGTTTGACCCTGACCCCTTATAATCCAAAATGACCCGTTGATCGAATTTTCTCAAAAGTCTGTCCTAACCCAATGATTTTCTTGTGACCGAAAACGATAAAATACAAAATTTAATCAAAATTGCGCGAAACGTTGTCTAGATAAAATTAGAATGACCCAAAAGTGGCCCACTAATCGAAATTTCTCGAACATGTGACCTACCTCAATGATTTTCTTATGCCAAAAATATGTTGTATAAAACATTTCTTTAAAATTGACCCACCCATTCTTTAGATATAGCTTGACCTTGACCTATTAAGACCCACAAATGACCCTTATAATCGAAAGCTCTCGAATATGTGACTTAGTCCATTAGTTTTCTCGTTTCTAAAAATTGTTACATACAAAATTTCGTTAAAATTGATCCTGCCGTTCTTTAATTACACATAGCTTAACCCAGACCCTTTATGATCCAAAATGACCCATTAATCGAAATTTTTCGAACATGTAACCTAGTCCAATGATTTTATCGTGCCAAAAAAATGTTGCATACAAAATTTCATTAAAATCGATCCACCTGTTTTTTAGATATAGTTTGACCATGACCCATTATGACCCATCATGACCCATAAATGACCCTCATAGTCGAAATCTCTCAAACATGTGATTTAGCCCATTAGTTTTCTCGTGTCAAAAAACTGTCACATACAAAATTTCGTTATAATCCATCACGCCATTCTTTAAATATAAATAGCTTGACCCAGACTCTTAATGACCCAAAATGACCCATTAATCGAAATTTTTCGAACATGTAACCTAGTCCAATGATTTTATCGTGCCAAAAAAATGTTGCATACAAAATTTCGTTAAAATCGATCCACCTGTTCTTTAGATATAGGTTGACCGTGACCCATTATGACCCATCATGACCCACAAATGACCCTCATAGTCGAAATCTCTCAAACATGTGATTTAGCCCATTAGTTTTCTCATGTCAAAAAACTGTTACATACAAAATTTCGTTATAATCCATCATGCCATTCTTTAAATATAAATAGCTTGACCCAGATTCTTAATGACCCAATATGACCCATTGAAATTTTTTCTCGAACATGTAACCTAGCCCAATGTTTTTCTCGTGCCCGAAAACCATAGAATGCAATTTTTAGTCAAAATTGCGTGAGAAAATCGCTAGATAAAAATAGCATGACCCACAATGACCCCAAAAATGACCCACTTACCGAATTTTCTCGAACATGTTACCTAACCCAATGGTCTTCTTGTAATCCAAAACGATACAATATAAAATTTGGTCAAAATCGTTAGAGCCGTTTTTTAGATAAAAATGGCTTGACCCATAATGACCCAAAATTGACCCACTAATCGAAATTTTTCGAATATGTGACCCAGCCCAATAGTTTTGTTGTGCCAAAAAACGATTGGGTAGAAAATTTCCTTAAAATCGATCCAGCCGTTCTCTAGATATAAATAGCTTGATTTTGACCCATTATGACCCAAAACGACCCAATAATCGAATTTTCTCGAACATGTGACCTAGCCCAATGGTCTTCTCGTGCCCGAAAATGGTAAAATCCAAATTTTTGCGAAAATCGTTAGAGCCGTTTTTGAGATAAAATTTACCCACACACACACACACAATTTTTGCTCGCATTATAGTATAAGATACTTTCTGCCACATCAAATATTTTACATATCTTGCGAAGTAAGAGTAGAGAAGATATGATATTCATATCTTAAAGGATCGGAATCGAAATACTGTATTAAAATGTATCAATAAGCAAATTTATGTAATCGTAAAAATGAAGAACGAAAGCAAAACATATTCAACATTTACTGGAATTGTTAGAAACCTTGCGAGAGTCAACGAGTGAAAAATTAATTTATATTTTACGAATTTATCGTTTCCGGTTTTTGTAAAAATAAATTATATAAGTCTTGTATTAGAACACGTCATTAATAACTTTTCACAATAATGGATTTTAAAATTGGTTAATAAGTTTTTTTTAAATAGATCGATTGAGTAAACTATGTTCTTTGTTTCTGTAAATTAATAATTACGTGAAAATGTAGAAAATACATTTATATTATATGTTGGAAAAAACATTTATATTATATTATATATAGACAATACATTTATATATAAGAAAATACATCATATATAAGAAAATACATTTATACTATATTATATGGTGTCCCGAAAATGACTGATGGATTTTAAAATTCAATAACTTGCAAACGGTGACAGCTATTTAAAAAATTTTTGCAGGAGGGTTATGTAAAATGTCAGGAGTTTTTTTTACCGTAATTTTTTATTTTAGTTCGCATCTCAAACAATAGGTGGCGCTGACGGCGATTGAAGGCCAGGTCGACGCTTCACTCAGCATTGATCACCTTGCCTTCAATCGCCGTCAGCTCCACCTATTGTTTGAGATGCGAACTAAAATAAAAAATTACGGTCAAAAAACTCCTGACATTATATATCATCCTCCTGCAAAATTTTTTTAAATAGCTGTCACCGTTTGCAAGTTATTGAATTTTAAAATCCATTTTTGGGACACACGGTATATTCAATGCTACACGAATAGTAACATTGTCAGGGAGTCATAATAGTATCATTGTCAGCTTTTAGTTTTTCTACGTTTCCAAAATGTATTACAATGCAGGGCTCCCAAATGGTCCGCGAACTGAGCACCAATATTTTTAACAGGAGATTTCATACTAGGTTTCTACCACAGAGTATTAACAGAGCCTCAACTCGGCTTGAAAAGAACGCTCTCAGTGGATCACCTAAAAACTAAACCATCGCGTTGGCGATTTTTATCCTCGTGATTTCTGTTTAACTGTAACCTTATTCTGCTTGGCGCTTCTTGCTGAATGCTGATTTGATTATCTTTGCACATGTGCTATGCTATTTGATCTTAGATTTACGCGCTTATATTGATTCGTAATTATTACTGTTATTATTCTTGAATTTTCAAGTTTAAATTATTAGATCGTTATGTTACGAAGAGACACATGCATTGTTTGCAAGACGAATACGTCAAAGTTATTTCATAATTCTTTCATAAATTTCAAAATAAGAAGCAGCAAGCCGTCGCTGTATTTTTTTTTTCCTTATCATTTGTCGCCAAGGAAGCGATGTTTTGCCGAATTAGCAACCTCTGTTATGTTATTATCGTAGTTTCAGAGTGGTCCGCTCGTATCTCTACTGTCTATGCGTAATCCCATGTTAAACAAGTTGCCATTACAGTCTATGAAAGTTGGTTCTCTGTTCCCTACTCTGTGGTTTCTACAACATTTGTGCTAAAACTAACCTCCGAAGGCGGTTTCTGCGCAATTTGCAAGAAAAATATATAACGAAAATCTTTATAAGAAAATATTGATGTTCAGTTGGCGGACCATTTGGGAGCCCTGACGATGTTATTTAAAATGTTTTGGTCCCTATTATGTCAAAATTTACTCCATAGGAACATAAGCAATAACAAAAAAAGTAATTGAATTCCATCAAAATATACAAAGTAGCAGAAATAAGGCCACACGTTATCCGAAAAATACCAGTTATATATTACTTCATGAAGGAAATAAGTGTCAACGAATTATCATTAAATATATATATATATACAGGGTGGTCATAAAAAAACTTTGCCGATATACGGAGCTCTAGCGGCCAGTCCGCTCAACCGATCGAAATAAAAATTTCAGATATAGCTATTCAGATGTATGAGCTCGAGATTCTGGGAACGACAACAAAATGGCGCTCACGGTTACGGTTATAGTTACAGAAAGTCGAAAACTTCCAATGGCAACACTCATTTTTTTTCATCGCAAAATGCTCAGCGCATGCGAAAACCCTCAAGAGCGTTGGAACTGTATGTGTATCACAAGAAACGGACATGTTATGCACGCACAAAAAACCGTTCTGGGAATCCCCCCCCCCATAAAAAAAACTCGATGTATCGGCAAAGTTTTTTATGACCACCCTGTATATATATATGTATATGTTACAGGCCAAACCCGATTTTAGGCCAAACTAGATTGGCCTAGTGCAAACTAGTCTATCCTAACGCCCATCGGATAAACTAGTTTTTCCTAGGCCAAACTAGTCTATCCTAACGCCCATCGGATAAACTAGTTTTTCCTAGGCCAAACTAGTCTATCCGAATGCCCATCGGATAAACTAGTTTTTCCTAGGCCAAACTAGTTTGGCCGAACGGTCATTAAGATGAACTAGTTTAGCCTGCTATTCATTGGTTTGAATTAGTTTATCCTAGGCCGAACTAGATTGTCCTAGGCCAGTTCAATTTGGCGTGATTTTTTTTTAATCTAAAGACCGCCACGGCGCCAACTTTCTAGTTTTGATCTAATTTAGCCTAGGCCAATGCAGTTTGACGCGATTTTAGCTCACAGACTATCAAAGTATGAGAGCTATTGTGCTCGCAGATTCTGTATGTGTGTATGTAACCATGTACGTATGTATCTACGTATGTACGTACGTATGTACGTAATGCGATAACTTCTGATAGAAATATCCAATTTGCTTCAAAATTTGGACATAGATTTATCCTGATAACGAACTTTCCTGATTAGTTTCATAGGTTCATTGGATAAGAATAAGAGAAGGGGAACAAAAGGCTAAACCGCACCCCCCCCCCCCCACACACCTTAATTTCGTTAAGTCAGTTTTCATGCAAAAGTATCAGATTTTATTAAAATTTTAGGTACAATATCAGTTTGATAAGGTACATCCATTAGTTGTGGGTGTTCATTGTTTACAAATAAAGAAAGGAGGAATGGGGGGTAACACTCTTAATTTATGTAAATAGGTTTTTCAGGGATAATTTACCGATTTGTTTCAAATTTTGGATGTAGGTTTCTTCTGATAAGGCGTTTACCTGATTAATTTTGGGGGTTCTGAGTTTAAATATTAAAGACAGAGCGGATTATTTTTTCAATGGGACAGAAACTTTTGGTTTTATGAAACGATTTTTAATTCGTAACAGATATTGGTTTTCACACACATCACATCACTCGAAATTGTTCATATTAAAAAAGTAAATATCCGAATCCTTTTAAAAATAAGAAAAAGCTTAAATAAAGCATGATCCTTGAAATTTAGGATACGGCGGGGAGGTAGAGTAAGGAGATGCTAGATTTTTTTTTAAAAAGCTCAGCGTTTTTTTGAGTTTTTGCTGCTAATTAAATATTACCAATTTTGTTAAACTTTTTGAAACATAATATAACATGATATTAAATATTTAAGAAAAAAGATGCCGCGTCAAATACCACTATTTTCTATTAGTAATTTTTGTAAAAATGTTAAATTCTTGTTGGAATTGTTGAAACTTTGTCATAGTTTATAATATGTGATAAAATTTTTTATAAAAAGTCCCATTATGAAAGGGAAAGAGGGGGGGGGGCACACAAAATCAGGAAATATAACGGAAATTCTAGGTTGATCTATTTGAAACTTTAAGATAGTTTATGACATATGATATAAATTTATAAAAATATATTTCGCATTTAATGCCACTATTGAAGAATAGTGATTTTTTTCAAAAATCTCAAATTCTTGTTTTGAAGCACCGCTACATCGGGTAACATATCTACTGATAGATTCTTTAACGGAGTTTTCTTAAGATACAGTTTTGTTAGTAATAAGGTGCGCTCCCTGGTGATGGAATGTGGAACTAATGCGAGCACCCTGGTGTTGGAATTTGGAACTAATACAACGCGATTTAGGTATTTACGAATGTTGAATCAAAAAGAAAGAAACATGATGATAAATACTTAAGAAAAAGGATTCCGCATCGAAATACCACTATTTTCTAATAGCAATTTTTGTAAAAATGCTAAATTCTTGCCGGAACTTTTTGAAAAAACCGTAACAACATCTTTCAAATCCTAATTCAATCTGAAATTTTATGAAAATCTGTGTATTAGTACTATTTCAGATATTTGAATTATCGCAGAAGTCATAAAAAACTGGATAGAAGCGCTACCTATTGAGCCATTTACTCTAAAACAAAAGAATAATTATTATTTATATCAGGGACTAACTGAATTTGAAGTTTGATGAAAATTTTTCTTCTTGAAAATTTTTCTTAACATTTCTTCTTGAGATAGAACTATTGCGATAATCATGAATAATACCACATAGCAGCGCCACCTGTTGCACGATTTACTCCAAAAACTAAAAAGAACTTTTGTACTTTTTTATATCAAGGACTAACAGAATCTGGAATTTCATGAAAATCCTGAGCATTAGATCCTGAGATAGAGCTATTGCAATAATCACGAATAAAACCGTATAGCGGCGCTACCTTTCAAGAGATTTACTCCAAAAACTACAGAATACTAATTTATATCAGGGACTTACTGAATCTAAAGTTTGATGAAAATTCGTGCATTAATTCTTCCAACAAAACTATTTCAGGAATCGGGAAAATTGAGCACAACAGCGCCACCTATTGAGCAATTAACACGAATACGCAAAAAGATTTAGTTCATATCACGGATTTACTGATTCGGAAGTTTGATGAAAATCCGTAAATTAGTTATTGAAATAGTGTTAATGCAAATCAGTAAAAACGCACTTTAGAAGCTCCATTTTTTGAATTATTTACTTGAAAAAGTAATCAGTATCGATTTATATCAGGAACTATCTGAATATAAATTTTTATTAAATTCCGTCTATTAGTTCTTGAGATACAGCTATTGTAAAAATTGTGAAAAATGCAGCATATCATAGCCATGTTGAATGATTCACTTGAAAATAGAAACAACACCAACTCATGTCATGGACGAACTGTATCTAAAGTTCGATAAAAATTTGATTGTATTAGCTATTAAGATAAAGCTGAAGCGTAAATCGTAAAAAATGCAAACGAGTACTCCACCTGATGAACGATTTACACCAAAAGCTAATCAGCATCAATTTAGATCAGAGACTACCTGAATATAATTTTTTATTAAATTTCGTGCATTAGTTCTTCAGCCGCGTCCCCACAGACTGCGGCAGCGTATAGCAGGTGTGCTGCACGCGTACTGCCAAATGCGCTCTTCCTTTTCGAATGAACTTCGAAGCGAACAAGATTTAAATCGTAGCAAGCATGCTGAGCACGCACCACCAAATGTAACCCTCCTTTTCGAAAGAACCTCGAAGCAAACGAAATTCGAACCATATCTCCGCTGCCCACGCCAGTCCGATAGCGGGCGAAGCCAGCAAGTTTTAACTAATCCACGTTATATTAGTTCCTCATTCCAACACCAGGGAGCGTACTCTATTATTAAGAAAACTGTATCTGAATGAAACTCCGTTAAACAACCTATTAGTAGATGTGTTACTTGAGGTCGCGGTGCTTTAAAACATAGAATTTCCGTTATACTTCCTGATTTTGTTAGCAACCACATCCTCTTTCACGCAGAAATGTAACTCTTTTTTTTTATAAAATTATATCATATGCGATAAACTATCACAAAGTTTCAAAAAGTTCCAGAAAGAATATAACATTTTTACAAAAATTACTATTAGAAAATAGTGGTATTTCGATGCAAAATCCTTTTTCTTAAATATTTATCATCATTTTTTTTCACTTCGAACTTCGTTCGCTTCACCATACGTCCGTTTCAAGATTTTATATAAAAGAAGGGGCCCGATAGCGGGCGAAGCCGGATGGCTTGAACTAAATCGCGTCCAAATTCCAAAGAGTGCTCGCGTTATATTAGTTACGCATTAGTCCGTTATATTAGTTCCACATACGTACGTACATGGTTACATACACACACACATAATCTGCGAGCACATTAGCTCTCAGGCTTTGATAGTCTGTTAGCTAAAATCGCGTCGAATTGCATCGGCGCGAATTAGAACAAATTCGCGCTAAATTAGAACAAAACTAGAAAGTTGGCGCCGTGGCGGTCTTTAAATTCAATAAAATCACGCCAAATTGAATTGGCCTAGGACAATCTAGTTCGGCCTAGGAAAAACTAGTTCAAACCAATGAATAGCAGGCTAAACTAGTTCATCCTAATGACCGTTCGGCCAAACTAGTTTGGCCTAGGAAAATCTAGTTTATCCGATGGGCGTTCGGATAGACTAGTTTGGCCTAGGAAAAACTAGTTTATCCGATGGGCGTTAGGATAGACTAGTTTGGCCTAGGAAAAACTAGTTTATCCGATGGGAGTTAGGATAGACTAGTTTGGACTAGGCCAATCTAGTTTGGCCTAAAATCGGGTTTGGCCTGTAACATATATATATATATATATAAATATACATATGAGTTTAAAAGGGACCTTATAATGTGAGTAATTTCACTAAAGTTTGAAAAGTCAGTGCTCCTTCAAGGCATTCAGCAAGATTTCTATATTCCGATATTGACCCAATCACATTTTTCTGAAGAAAAGTAGGCACTTTAAATTCAATCTCGGTCATCTTTATACAGTTCAAATTTCATATCTCTGGTTCAATGATTGCTCTTTTCTGGAAAATAGATCAAGCTGGAAGAATTTTTTTATATATATTCATAAATGACAGAAATATGAAATCCCTATTCTAAAGCATTAAGAGTTTTAAAGAGAAAGCATCTACGATACCTCGATATTTATTCAAATGCATTTATTCAATTTAACTTTTTCGTAGCTTACTGAAATAAATTTCGTACTCTCTGCCACATTAAATATTTTACATATATTGCAAAGTACGAGTAGAGAAGATATAATATTCATATTGAACGAAATACGAAATCGTCTGATACGAAATACTGTAGTAGAATGAATGAGTAAGCAAATTTATGTAATTGTATAAGTGAAGAACGAAGCCAAAACATGTTCAACTTTTACGGAAATTATTAGAAATATTTTAAGGACTCAGAAAAGTGAAAAATTAATTTATGTTTTACGAATCTATCGTTTCTTATTTAATGTTTATGCATATAAGTTCTGTGTTTGTCAATTTTTCACAATTAAGGATTACCCTCATAGCATCCATGGTCACAATGACGTCACTGTGAGTCCCTTTGGTCACATCACATCTGTGACCAAAATGCCACCACTCAGTGACGTCACAGTGTGACTGAGATGTCAATTTCTTAAAAATCTTTAGAAAATTATAAATATTCTTCTAAACATGTTATTTACTTTAAAAAACATGTTTCTGGCAATTAATATATGGTCGCTTTTGTTAGTTTCGTTGCAATGTTATTGTCAAAATAGTCACAAATGACACATTTTTCACATATTTGTCACATCGTGACTTCACAATGTTGTCACAATGTGACATCAGAAACGAGCTCTAAAACGGCCATAACGACTTCACATTTTAGTCACTGCGACTTCACATCGACGTCATGGGACGTCACATCGACAATCAGTGGTCACAAGGTCACAATGTGACTTTACAACGACGTCGCAGTGACGTCACCATGCCTTACAGGTATAACCGTTTCCCAAATTTTCCCGTACATCATTCGTGCAACATGTTTCTGCCAATTATGAATTGTCAGTGCCATATATGGGCAAATGATTTCAGACCATGATTTATTATTCTTACCAGTAAATTTTATTGCAATTTTTGCATTATTTAATTCGTCCTCTGTCCGATTGAGATTGAAACAAACTTGTGTTTTGAAAAGACGCGCGTCTGACCTGATAGACCCAGAATTAGAGGTCTGCACGGTCCGAAATTTCCAGGCCCGGGCCCGGCCCGAAAGTTAAAATTTCGGCCCAGGCCCAGCCCGGCCCGAAAGAAAGTAATATTGGCCCGGCCCGAAAGTTAAAATTTCGGCCCGAGCCCGACCCGGTCCGAAAGAAAAAAATAATGGCCCGACCCGGCCCGGCCCGAAAGTTAAAATTTCGGCCCGAGCTCGGCCCGGTCCGAAAAAAAGTTTAAAATTCGGCCCGAACCCGGCCCGGCTCGAGTGAATTTCTACAGAACATTGATCTTTAATCTTATGGAAGAGTTCTAACCAAAAAAAGTTATATTAGTCTTTTTTTTTCCATGTTTATAACCTCCATTTATGTAGAAGTGCCGTAGGCTGCGATATTTATGCTTTTAAATGAATCTTTGTTTGTATGTAAATGTTTCAGTTATCAGTAGTATTATTAATCCATACTCCCTGTAATGGAGACAAGAAATCGAAAAAGCGGTATATGGTAAAATTTCCAAAGACGAAATCGCTTTGGAACGAAAAAAAAATGCATTCCCTTCTTAACAGATGTAAATGTTTAACATATTTTTTTCTCCCGTATTGTTGTATTCATTTTGCATGGATGAACATTTTAAAAGAAACTTTCAGTTTTCAGTTTAAAAAAAAATTCCGTCTAAATCATGTTTTTTTTTTTTTTTTTTTTTTTTTTTTTTTTTTTTTGTGTGTGTGTGTGTGTGTGTGTGTGTGTGTGTGTGAGTGTTTAATTCTATTTTAAAACGCCTAGTAATCTACGATTCTTTAAAAGGAATAAATTCTAATGTTTAATTGTAGAATAATGACGGCTTAAAAGTATATGCTTTTTTGCTGAAATTTTTGGACGAAGCCAAATATTACTGATTTATAAATAGTCGAGAAAAGGATTTTCATATAGGAAGATTCAATAAGAACTGATTATTTTGGTCCATGAAAACTAGGAAGAATGGAATCACTCTCAGCTTCGTACGGGAAAAAAAGTTAGGCACGGCCCGATACTCCAGCAAAAAAATTAAGGCCTGAGCCCAGCCCGGCCCGAAAAGATTAATGACTAGGCCCGGCCCGGCCCGAAAGGATTAGTGACTAGGCCCGGCCCATCCCGGCCCGAGCCCGGTCCGGCCCGAATGCCACTATTGGAAATCGGCCCGAGCCCGGCCCGCGGGTCGGGCCGGGCTCGGGCTTCGGGCCGAGGCCCGGCCCGTGCAGACCTCTACCCAGAATGTGTATTGTCTTTACAATTTAAATCACGATTTGTTTTAAAAATAATCTTTAACATATTCGCTGCCGATCACGCTTCAACGCGTGATAACGTAAACGGCAGCGAACGTGTTAACGTATTATTTCGCAGAATTTAAAAAATTTGTCATTGGCTAAATAAGGTGACGATTATTATTTGTATATATTTATGAGAAAGTGAGAACCATCCTTACACTGGGTATGCGCGTGTAATCCCAGCGTGTAAGTGCTTTTTTTTATTATTATTTTAATCCATTGAATGAATCAAGTGCTTTATTTCTCTGGTTGCATAGTTCCATGGAACTCTAGAAAAAACAAAGACATATGCAATGGTATACCTCTGGTACCACTGGCAGCCGTTCCACCATTGGCTGCCATGGCATCATTACACTGTTCGTAATAAAAATGTTTAACATGGGAAATTTAGGAAGAAAGCAAAACATCATAAAATAAGCGAATTTTAAGTGTATAGTTTTAAGCTATTTTATATGAATCTATAAAAAATAATATATTGACTATAGAAAAAAAATACGTTGATGATTTAGGTAGCAAGCTGGATATTATAAAATAAACAAATACGTACAATCTATTTGTAATATATTTTATATGAATTAATATATAATGATATCAAGACCAAAGAAGAATTTTGAAAATGTGTAAAAACTTTAGAAAGCATCATAAAATTTGCAAATATGTATATAGTATAATATTGTATTTTATACAAACTAGCATAAAATATATTTAGATTGTTAGGGCTTTTTCAGAAAACATTCACATTTATTTAGAAAGTACGGATTAAAAATGAATTTGAAAGTTAGAATTAAGAATAAAATACATGAATGACTTTGAATTGAATACAAACCTATTTAAAACAAGTGAATAAAAAATGAATTAGAAATTTAGAATTAACACGTTCGCTGCCGTTTACGTGAAGATATGATGATAGTTAATGCCGCACTGTAGAAGTGGGTTTTTCCCAGAAGCCGATTTACTTTTTATAACAAAGAATCAGTGAAAGATTTTCCTACGACAGCGCGTGACTGGCTATTGAGACATCACTCCACATCGCGCGCTGGCGCGTGAGTGGCCCCTTAACGTTGGCGCCATATCACGCGCTATCGCGTAATTGGTAACGAATGTGTTAATCACTTAACGGATTCTTTTATTTATATAACAATAAATTTGGAATAAATTGAAAATGTGGAAGAATCACTACCTTTTTTTTTAGCTTAAATATTTGTAAAATTTAGTCTGAAGATTTTTGTCATTTAATGGTACAAAATTCTACTTAAAAGAAATAGTGGAATGAAAAAGCATTTAGTGATGGATCAAGCAAACACTTCTTGACCGTACAAAGTACGGGCATATAAGTTAAGTGGTTAAGAATATAATGCAAAATTACAATAGTTCTGAAAATGAGTGAAACAATTACAAAGCATCATAGAATTAGCAAATAAGCATATATAGTTGCAATATATTTTATATATAAACTACAATAAACTATTATATAGCCTGTATGTTCTCTTGCAAAAAACATACAAATTTATTTAAAACGCGTAATTTGATCACATTTTGGCACTTTCAGTAATCATTTACCAATACCAGTTTTTTATTTTTAAGGAATATTTAAATAATCAGGCGAAGAATCTAAACAACCAAAACAAACAAACAAGTTATAACTATAAAATCTTTCTGATAGCGAGAATTACTCGGAAATATTTTCAGCAGGTTAAACAAAATCAAAGAAACAACAACTTGAGAATAAATTTAATTGGCGTAAGCTATTCCGAAAAGCTATTATCACAAGCAATAAAATTTTATTTCTCCTTCATGGTTAACAAATATTTCGACCCAAAGAAAAGCTATAGAAAATAGTACAGAAGTTTTTATAAGAAATTATTTTAAACCTTCAAGCTAGAACCTGTGAGAAAAATTTAATCTGAATTAAATAATCTTTTTAAATTATTTTTCTACGCAATACGTCACAATATTTTACAGAAAAATATAATTCGGATTATTAATAATTCTGTTCTGGTAATATCGTTTCAAAATTTTTTATAAGAAATTATTTTAAACCTTCAAGCTTGAGCCTGCGAGAAAATTTTTATCTGAATTAAATAATCTTTTAAAAATATTTTTCTACGTAATACGTCACAATATTCTACAGAAAAATATAATTCGGATTATTAATGATTCTGTTCTGGTAATAACTTATCAAAAGTTCTTGCTTAACACTTTCCGGAGAATACAAAATGTGTTAGTGAAATGAGAAACTATCGACTGATACCGGAATCTACATACGACTTTTTAAGAAATCATGATATAGATAATGTGCATATGACGTCATGCAGACGAAAAAGGATGTACTTCTCAACTTGTGTGGGCAAATATAATAATTCTTGGAGAGTTAGTAACTTATTAGGATGAGCGAAGCGAATCCTCTACTAGGCCACTCAAATGACATTTTGTCGTACATTTTACAAAAAAACTATACAGTATTTTGACTTGAAATTAAACACAAATATAAATTGTGATCTGTAGATTTGCAGAATATTATTTTTTTTTTACAGAAATTCTTTTCAAAAAATTATTATTTTAATTAATTTGTTTTACATGTTTTTTCATTACGAACGCATTTTTTCAAATAAAAAGTGAAACACGTACGTTTTCAGAAGAAAAACTTTAATCATGGGGTCAGTAATTATAGCTAGAATCATCATTAAATAAATAAATAAATAAAATATATTTTCATTATTCTGATAAAATATCTCAAAAATTGCTTTCAGATTTTCAAACTATGCTCATTCCTTTTAGTTTCATGATTTCTTTTATGAAATTTATAAAATACTTTTTTTAGAAAAATTGTAGCATATTTTTAATGAATTAAAATTTGTGAAAATTCTCTTATTAACATTCAATTATAAAAGTATTTTTCTGTGTTAGGAATTCAAACACACAATTTATTCTTATCCTGTGAAATCATTTAAGCAGACGATATTTATGAATTTTAAAAGAATTACATTATGTTTTTTTGAAGTGGCAATAAAAGACTTGTAAACAAATAAAATTAATTAATATTTTGTATAATTCTACTTCGAAAATATTTTTATTTATATCAATCTTCTATCATAAATAAACAATCTGAGAAAATTCTTAGTTATTTGGTTGAAAAACATTTTAAAATTAAAATGCGCCGAAACATAAAATTACATTTTTGCTTAATAAAGATGCAAACGTAATTTTAAAAATATATTATTACTTTGAAATATTTATCTTATAGCATAATACTTCGCGAATCCAAACAAAGCATGGCTTTTGCGAGTAACGTATTATTTCTTGCGTATAATATAATAAAATAAAATTTATTGTATCGACGTGAAAATTACATTTAGTTTAGAATTTTCTAATGCAGTTTTATTCGAATTTTCGCCCACCACAAGTTGAACTGTCGCGAGAAAAGCCCGTTTGTTTACAAACATGCACATTATCTATTATAAAATTAAGATTTTATTAAAATGTTATTGGTGCCAATTGGAAGTTTAGAATTAAAATTAGATGTGTCTAGGCTAGACACACTGGGCCGGAAAAGATTAATGCATTTCAAGGTTCTAAAGAAAATTTTCAAGACTGCTAGATTACAGGATAGCATAACAAATTTCAAAATATTTAGTTACTTTCCATTGTAGACGGCCTCTTAAGCCATCATTTTGCCGATTTTTTCTGGCATAATTTGAAAACTATTTAGGAGAAAAAATTTCAGATTTTGAATTCCGATAAAGCAAGACTTAGTTAACCTAAATCCACAAAAAAAAACTGTAGTAGCAATTTATGTATTTTTTTAATATTAATTTCACAATTAATAATTCATGTCATAAGATTATAAAAAT
Source organism: Maratus speculifer (assembly GCA_964019185.1). Lineage (NCBI taxonomy): Eukaryota > Metazoa > Arthropoda > Arachnida > Araneae > Salticidae > Maratus > Maratus speculifer. Next base: position 90,720,810 of record OZ025289.1, on the reverse strand, counting down.
TGCAAATCAACGTATTTATGTTTCGGTTTTTAGAATTATTGCTGCATAAAAAAGCACATTAAGGATGTAATTTCAGGAGATATTAATAGAAAATGTAAATTAACATCATAAGTACTAAATTTTGAATGTTTATAATTCAGAAACCTATCAATCAGATGAGTTGAAATTTGATGTCTAGGCATAATTTGAACGGAAGATTTGACATATCTTGTTAAAATAGGGTATTGACATTGAAAAAAAAATTAAGTTTGAGTTATTTTTAATGTGCCTGTAAGCAAATTTTATATACATCATTTAAAAGCAAACTTTATTTTCTATAATTCGGTAACTGTAACAAAACTGTGTGGTTCGGTAACTATGTGGTTCTGTAACTTCTACAATAATTAGTTGAGGAGTTAGTAGACCGGGGAGGGGGGGAGAAGGTACTTTTTTTTCACGACTGCGAAAATTTATTTTCTAACCAATACGCTTTTTTAAAAAATCATCGTCATGATTTGAAACAATCTCAACGATATATGCTCAATGCGATATATCGTATGCTCAACGATACGTTTTCAGTAAAACACAATTTTGTGTTGTAACTGGTTCAATATACCATGAATTCCGTAGAAAAGACACTGTACGAATAATCTGACCTTCAGTGGTTATATCGTAAATCGAGACTGAAGTAACAATCGTTAAGTCACTATCATCATTAAAAAAATGTGTGAATTTAAATAAATATAAGGATTAAAAATAATTATTTTTATTGTCGGTTGTAAGCCATGACTTTTTTCGAATATTAATTTCATAATTCATATCATAAAATTACAAAAATGGCAAACTCGAGGTATTTATATTTGGGTATTTAAGTATTTTTGCTACATAAAAAGTTAGTACATCAGGAGTATAATTGCAGGAGATACTAATAAAAATATGAAAATGTTATTTAACATTCGAAGCACTAAATTTAGAGCGTTCGTAATTAAAAAAATACATCATTCAAATGACTTAAAATTTGGTGTCTAGGCAAAATATGAACCAAAGATTTAGAATATCTTGTTAAAATTGTACATTGTTATTGAAAAAAAGTTTGGATTATTGTTAATGTGCCTATAAAAAAATTTTATAGACATCATTTAAAAGCAAACTTTATTTTCAATATTTCGGTAACTGTAAATTTTTTCTACAATAATTTGTTGTGGTGTTAGTAGGTGTGTGTGTGTGTGTGGGAGGGGGTTAGTTTTTTTCCACAACTGCACAAATTTATTCTCTAACCTGTACGCTTTTTTAAAGACAATAATGATGATTTTATAACAATGGAATAAATCACGCTGAACGAAACATTTCCAGTAAAATACAATTTTGTGTAATAACTGGTTCAATATACCATGAATTCCGTGGGAAAGATTCTCTAACCTTCATGCTTGAGTAATTACACCAGATCCTGATTACAATATGTGGGCGGTCAAACCTGATAGCTACGAATCATCTGACCTTCATTGGTTGTATCGTAAATTGAATCTCAAGAAACTATCCTTCGAACGCTATTATCATAAAAGTTTTGTGAATTTAAATAAATATAAGGAAGACAGATTAAACATAATTGTTTTTCTTTCAAAAAATACATGTAAACAATCATGTGATGCGTAATGAAGAATGTCTAAAACGCTTATAAAAAAAGCGTTTAAAATATTCTATAATTGATGTAGGATTTATTATTCCTTTTTAAAATTACAGCAAATGCACTTTGTCATGAAAAAATTAGATGTGTTTACAACTGAAAATATAATATTCATTTTAGAAAAAGAAACACAATTTTTATGCGAACTATGCATTTATTTGTCTTTTGTAATAATAATAATTACAAGGATTAAAAATAATATATTTTTTTTTCTATCTCACAGGCTATCAAAGCCTGAGAGCTAATGTGCCTACAGGTTCTGTATGTATGAAGCTACGTATATAGCGCAATAATTCATGATAAAATATCTGATTTGCTTAAAATTTTGCTTATAAGTTTATTCTGATAAGGTGCTTTAATGATTATTTTTTAAAAGTGATTGGATAAGTATAAGAGGGGGAGAATAGGGTTAATCCCCCTTAATTTATATAAATGAGTTTTTCACGTAGAATTTACCAATTTGCTTCAAATTTTGGATATAAATTTATTCTGATGACACTTTCCTGATTCTTTTGGAGTGTTCGGGGGATAAAGGGAGTTAACGGAGGGCTGCCCCTCTTAATTTAGGTAAAGGGATTTTCATGCAGAATTAACCGATTTAATTCAAAGTTTGGATATAGGTTCATTCTAATAAGACGAATACCTAAATAGTTTTGAGAATTTAATGGTTAAGTACAAATGGGGAAGCGGGGGATTACCCGCGTTAATTTAGGAAAAAAGGGTTTTCCTGCAGAATTAACCGATTTGCTTCAAATTTTGAATATACGTTCATTTTGATAAGGTGATTACCAGGATAGTTTTGCGGGTTTAATGTTTAAGTACAGGTAAATGGACGGGGAGTTACAAACATTAAATTAGATAAATGGGATTTTATGCAGAATTATCCTTTTTTTCGAGATTTTGATAATGTTCATTCTGATAAGGCGTGTCCCTGATTAGTTTTTGGCGTTCGATGGTTAAAGTATAAAAAGGAGACATAAGGAAACTAATCCCTCCTTCATTTTTTTTCGAGATACATTATTCTTTGAAAAAAATAAGACTGTAATATAAAATTAATGTGAATAGACTGTGAGTTCAATGATGTCTCTTTAATTGGGCAATATTCTTTTTATTTCATTTGATTTTAACGTGAAAATTAGCATAAGAACAGAGATCTTACATGAGTGTGATGTTAAATTGAAGATTAAGTAAACAACAGACGATATCCTTTTAATAATGACTATGGTACTGTAACAGCAACACATTTTCATGGCTATGAAGAGATGTAATTGTATTAACTATAATTTCAACACGTTATATGAAAGCAATTTCAGATGATTTTGGCAAACAAATAAAGAATATATTAATGTAATCAATATTATCATTAGTAGTGTACAAATGGGTACATTATAAACTACACTTGAAATAGCCATAATTTTATAAACATTTTTGCGCCGAATATTGAAATTATAACAGACAATGATTTGACATGACATATGATGTGAAACATTATGACTAGATTTTTTTAACTTAATGTTTTACATAGAAGATCTTTACAAAACTTTATTACGACAGCTAATAGCGAAACGTATATTGCCATTTTTTATAGTATAATAATAAAAAAAATAATAAACAGGGGTGAAAAAATCTAGGCACCAGAGGGGAAACTCTCACCAGTAAAATTTCAATTTCTCTGCTGAAAATTTCACAGTATTCTAGAAAAAGTTTACACAAAATAGATAATTCAGAAAAAAAGATAGTGGTGAGAGACTGCCTGCTGGTTCCTAGGTTTTTGCACTCCTGATAATAATAATATTAATTATAAAATCATCCGTTATTTTAAAAAAGCATGCAGCACTCTTAAATATAATTTTGAAATATTAAAAAATATATGCGTTAAACTTTGTAAGTTAAATATTAAAAAAAAAAAAAAAAAAAAAAAAAAAAAAACAGTGTATCTTTTAGAGTATTCCCACAAATAAAAATAAATAAATTATGTTTTCCTTTTCAGTTACATAAGAGATAAAAAATGAATAACGCAAGAAAACATAAGCTTCCCGAAAAAATAAGCTTAAAATATAAGGAATCTCTCCTCAGAAAACCTTTTTTCCACATAAAATAGTAAAATAAGGGGAGAAAAATGCAGAAGATACACCCACCAATCCTGCACTAAAAAACAGGAATCGAAAATCCGTTTACGAGAGAATACGAATCAGATATACCCTATATTTATTTCTCAGGCACCATCTGCACATATGTTTCACTGGATCAAGTTTAAATACGGGAGCATGGATGAAAAAAAAATATGTGCGGGTTAAAAAAGTAACGGAACCATTTTTATAGGTTTTCGAAGACTGTTACCATTAAAGAATGTTAAATGCAAGATGCGGGAGAGTAACAAAACGGAAAAGGAAAATAATTTTTCTTCCGCGTTTTATTCGTAGCCCTTTTCTCCAGAAGAATTGCATATGTAGAAATTTTCGATTTACATTATTTGATGATTTGATGATTTTCAAGCGTGATAAATTTGATTTGACTGTCATTTGGGTCGATATCTATATGGCTGTCTGTGGCGTCTACATATACAAGGTGAGGAGATTAAATTCAAGGACCAATGTAACAGTACGAGAACCGGAAGTCGTCAAAACGACCGAGACATTTTTGTAGGTTTTCGAAGACAGTTACCACTAAAGAAAGTTAAATGCAAGATGCGGGAAAGTAACAAATTGGAAATGGAATTTTTTTTTCTTTCCCGTTTAATTCGTTACATTTTTCTATTTTTATCAGAAGAATTGGATTTGTAGAAATTTTCGATTGACAATTTTTGATAGCCTGATTGATTGTGTTTATGACGGCCTATTATCAACACAAGGAATATAGGCCCTAAGGGGGAGGAAGACCTCCATGGAAGTCTTTCTAAGAGAACCTAAACTATCCACGAAAGAAAATACAAAGTTTAAAGAAAACTAGGAAAAACTCAGAACGATTAGGCCGATGGGCGCGATTGGGTTCAAACTCAATACCTCCCGTCAACCATCTTCGAAAGCAGAGCATCTCGGCTACTGGTTGGGCGATGAATTGATGGGTTTTTCAAGTGTGAAAAATTTCATACGCATTAAGCTTTGTAAGTTAAATATTTAAAAAATATATTAGCTCATAGGTAACAAACACTTAAATTTCTATTTATTTTGAGATATTTATGTATCATCAATATTGGGATCTCTTCTGGAGTATTCCCACAAATAAAAATAAATACATTATGTTTTCCTTTTCAGTTAAATGTAAGAGATAAAAAATGAATAACGCAAATTCCTGAAAATATAAGCTTAAAATATAAGGAATCTATCCTCAGAAAAACCTTATTTTCACATAAAGCAATAAAATAAGGGGAGAAAAATGCAGAAGATACACCCACCTATCCAGTACTAAAAAACAGAAATCGAAAATCCTTTTACGAGACAACACGAATCAGGTGTACCCTATATTTATTTCTTAGGCACCATCTGCACATATGTTTCACTGGATCAAGTTTAAGTACGGGAGCATGGATGAAAAAAAAAATATGTGAGGGTTAAAAAGTAACGGAGCCATTTTTATAGGTTTTCGAAGACGGTTACCATTAAAGAATGTTAAATGCAAGATGCGGGAGAGTAACAAAATGGACAAGGAAAATAATTTTTCTTCCACGTTTTATTCGTAGCCTTTTTCTCCAGAAGAATTGCATATGTAGAAATTTTCGATTAACATTTTTTGATGTTTTGATGGATTTTCAAGTGTGATAAATTTGATTTGACTGTCATTTGGGTCGATATCTATATCGCTGTCTGTGGCGTCCTCATATACAAGGTGAGGAGATTGAATTCAAGGACTAATGTAACTGTGAGAGAACCGGAAGTCATCCAAGCCGTTACCACTAAAGAACGTTAAACGAAAGATGCGGGAAAGTATCAAATCGGAAATGGAAAATAATATTTTTCTTTCACGTTTAATTCGTTACATTTTTCTATTTTTATCATAAGAATTGGATTTGTAGAAATTTTCGATTGACAATTTTTGATAATCTGATGGTTGGTTGATTGTGTTTATGACGGTCTATTATCAACACGAGAAATATAGGCCCTAAGGGGGAGGAAGCCCTCCTTGGAAGTCTTCCTAAGAGAACCTAGACCGTATCCACGCAAGGAAATCCGAGGTTCAAAGAAAACTAGGGAAAACATCGAACGATTAGGCCGATGGGCGCGATTGGTTTCGAACCCAGTACCTCCCATCTACCATTTTCAAAAGCAGAGCATCTCGGCCACTAGTTCGGCGATTAATTGATTGGGTTTTTCAAGTTTGATTTGATTTTATTGTTATTTGAGTCATTGTCTATCTGGCTGGCTATTGAATCTACACATAAAAGGTGAGGAGATTGAATTCCTAGACGAATGTAACTGTACGAGAACTGGAAATCGTGAAAACGATCGAGACATTTTTACAGGTCTTCGAAGACCGTTACTACTAAAGAATGTTAAATGCAAGATACGGGAAAGTAACAAAATGAGGATTTAAAATTAGTTTTCACCCACTTTTAATTCGTTGCACTTTTCTATTTTCATCAGAAGAATTGGATATGTAGAAATTTCCGATTGGAATTTTTTTATGAATTAATAGACTTTCAAGTGTGATAAATTTGGTTTTGGGTCGATGTCTGTCTGGCTATGGTGTCTGCATAGGCAAATTGAGGAGATTAAATTCATGGACTAGCGTAACTGTACGATAACCGGAAGTCATCAAAACGACCGAGACATTTTTATAGATTTCTGAAGATCGATAAGTTTACAATAGACTCTGTAAAATAACATTGCTAAAAATGCACAAGATTCTGTAAATTTATTTTTAATCATAATAATTTAATTTAGTTTTGAAAATTAGTAAATCATTTTCTTTCTTTAGTGACCTTAAAGAATTTTAATTTTTTGAGAAAATTTGAATTGTTGTATCATTTAAGGGGTTCCGTGATTAGAAAATCTTCAAATTTTAAAAATTACACTGTTAAAAAATTTCTGTGAAAGTACGGAGAATCTACGGGTAGTCCATTATTTTAAATCTTAAATAAAATGACAGAGAATAGAAAAAACGATATTCTGTAAAATAATAGAGAAGTTATTAAGTAAGTTTACAATAGCCTCTGTGAAATAACATCGTTAAAATATGCAAAACTTTGTAAAATTATTTTTAATCACAATGATTTATTTTAGTTTTCAAAAATAATGATTCACTCGTTCTTTTGTGACCTCAAAGAGTTTTAATTTTTCGAGTTAATTTATATCATTTAAGTTTTACACAATTTCTGCTTATTCGTCCTGAGGTTTGAACTCGAGACCTCTTGACAATGTTAGGTCACCTTACTGACTGAGCTATGGAAGCGGCTGTTATTGAGAACAAAGTATGTTTTTCATCATAATTATGTGATTGTCGATAAATATCCCCACTAACTACGAGGCGGCGATTTTTCTCCTTCTAAATTATAAAAAAAAAAAAAAAAAAAAACTTTAATATGATTAATGGAATTGTAACAGAATTCTAAAAGTGTGTTAAATGGGAAAAGTTAAAATATTTATTTTAGCTAATTTAAACGTAATTTTTAAAATACATTTCTTATGAATTCTTTTAAATATGGAAACTTTTACAGAAGAAATAAATTTTATAAACTTTGACTTTTAAATATATATATAAACAGTTACTGACATGAAAGTTATTTCATGAAAGCCATATATAAATATTTAAAATAGCAAATAAGGTTTTTTTTTTAATTCTAATTTCAGTTAACAGTTGACTCTCGTTAATTCGAACTCGTTGGGACCCCAAGAAATTTTCGAATTATCAGGAGTTCGAATTATGGAAAGTATAAAAAGAAAACATGCTTCAAGGGGCATTATTACCAAGGTTATTATTATAGTACTTTTTAAATTTATTTCAGCTGTTATGATTAGAATATGACTCAATAGTTAATTAAAAGATCTAAACATATGAAATTAAGAGATTACGAACAAGCACAATGGAAGAAGGGGTAGAAGTGCCATTGATGGATAGACGGGCACTAAGAAAGCGGCTATCAAATGCATGGGATTATATGTATGCTAGTTCAGAAAAATTCTGACAAAAGTGAAAGAAAAAAAGCTGTATTAATGATCTATAGTCTGTGAAAAAATAAGGAAAAATAAAAAATCAGAATTCTCGTTAGTTCGAATTAAACGATGCCAAGAGAAAATGAGTTCGTATAAATGAAAAATTTTAACATTATTCTGGCGTTGAAAATTTTGGGACTTCATCTTTAGTTCGAATTCAGCGAAGATTCGATCTATCCGATTTCGAATTAACGAGAGCCTACTGTATTAATAATAAGGTTACGTGAAAGACAAAAATTAAATAACCAATATTTTGCAGATTAGTCTTGGAAAGCAACTTGAGAAATATTGCAGTTACTAAGTTATTCTGTATACTCGCCTTTTATTTTTTCTTCACTGTGAGAAAAGTATTAAAAGCAATTAAGAAAAAAAGGAATTTACCAACTTCAGACGATTTTTCAGAATATCGATTCTAAAAAAATGTAGCTGGAATTAGCCATATTTTTTTCTTTCGTATTCGATAACCTTTTATTTTACAAGGATAGAACCAGTAAATTTTGTAAATAAAATTATTCCAATCTCCTCTTTGAAAACAAATTTGCGAAACCACTGATTTAAAATGTATTTTTTAAAAGCAATCAATAAATAGAAGTTCCTTTTTTCATAAATTCTAAATTCAGTTTTTAAGAATAGGATTTATTGAATCCATGAAGAAATGAATTAAATAATATCTTAGTTAATCAATATCCTCGAAGCCTATCTTTAGAAATATCGCACTTACTAAACTGTTCTATACATTTTCCTTTTGTTTTTAGCTTCATTATAGGAAAAAACAAATGAAAAAAACCATTATATTGACTAATTAAAAAAAAAAGAAAAGTGATTAAATAGAACTGGAAGAAAATCCGCAGTATCGGTTCAGAGAACTATTTAACATTAATTAGATACATTCTTCTCTTCTGTTCGATAATTTTTAGTTTACAAAAAATCGCATTAGAAATTAACTGTAGCTTAGTAGAACAGCTATTCATTAGCGCAATTTTTTACGCATATGTGTTTATAATTTTTTTTAAATATAAAATCTTTTACTGATCCTTTATATTTTGTAAATGAAACCAGCGCAATCTCATTATTTGAGCGGGAAATTTTTTTCAGGAAATCGAATATGTGAAATACATAATCTAAAAATAGTAAATGAAGATTCAAAACAAATGCATAAAAGTAATATTTGTGAATCCTGTCAGGGACAGAATTAACTTACAGTTAATTCTCCATTAATGAATAGTTTGAAAAAAAATAACTTACACCAGAATTAAAAATCGAATTTATTATAAAATGGGAACTGACATATTGTTGCCAGCCCTTCAATGACAAACTCCCTCCCTATGAGGCGGGATCATTCTATAGTAGGATCCGTATTTACCTCGTTTTGATATTTTGATTAAGCCTGCACTATGTCTGATGATTTTATAACCAAAAGGCTTTTTACAACGGCAACTTCGATTAATTTTGATGATGACTCGGAACAGATTTTTGCTAACGATTATAGGAATAAAATATTGACCTCAAAAAAAAAAAAAAAATATTGACGATTTTGCACGGACTTTGGCTAAAGATTGCATGAATACGTAAATTTTAGCAGAGAGACGCTATCACTGCAGCTAAACTATGTAAAATTAGTGAGATTTGAATTTTATAAATCCGATTTCAAAAAAAGAAAAAAAAAAATGATTTTCTTTTATTTTATTTAATAACCATATAATAAATAAAACTTAGAACAAAAAAGATATCTCCAATGTTACGCTAATGTATTTTAATTTGAAATTAATAGATAGAATCACCATTTCAACTGACTGCTCTACCTTTCCCCACCTGCTGAAAAAAATTGAAAGATCCCGTCTCATAGAAGGGCATTTGTCATTGAAGGGCTTGTCATATTGTTCAATATGTTACAAAAAGAAAAATTTAATTAAATAATCTTGATGCCAGTAAGATTAAAATTAGATATATTTTTGTAGAAGCACTGCGTCGGAAAGGATTAACACATGTTGGACAATTGCACAATAAAAATTAAGAATAAAAATGTATTTAAAAAAAAAAACACAAAAATTGCCCAAAGGTACACACACACACACAAAGAAAAAAAATCATATGAACCTTGGGAAAAAAGTTGATAAAAGTATAAAATGTATGTTTCAAATTTCTACTGCAGTCGTTCTCAGAATAAATTCTCTCGTCATATGACATCTTTTTTTTTTTTTTATCCTGAGAACGATTGCAGGAGAAATTCGAAACGTAGTTGATATTGATATCATAATTTTTGTAAAATTTCATGTACAGTTTCTTGTTTTGTGTACCAATATGTAAATTTTACGTGTTTTTAACGAATACATTCTTATTTAGTAATTTTTTACTAGGGTTAATAAATATATAAGAAAAAAATAACTAAATATTATTTTAGATATTTAACAAACTCGAAGCCTAAATTTACAAAATGGCGCTTTCTTTAATTTATTTTGTACGGCTTATTTTTATTACGTAGACAATAAACTTGAAAAACAGAGCATTAAGAAATTCTGAAAAGCGATTAACCAATTGCAAATTAGAAACCGAAATATCGATTTAAAAAATACTTTAATTAGTATCGTTTTTCTCCTCTCTTCTGTTCGATAAACTTTCATTTTAAAGCGAAAAAATTGCATGGGCAGTAGTAAATAGATATAGATTAAAAGATTAATTATTCATTAGCTTTTAAAGAATATTTTTCTGTGAATTATCTGAAATATGAAAACTTTTACAGATACATTAAATTTTGTAAAAAAATAAACCATAGTGGTCTCATTATTTTTGTAAAAAATCTAAGCAATCTATAATTTTAACACATTCGCTGCCAATCACACGCCAGCACGTGATATGGCGCCAACGTCAAGAGGCCACTCACGCGCCAGCGCGTGCTGTGGGGTGATGTCCAATATCCAGTTACGCGCTAGCGCGGGAAAATCTGTCACTGATTCTTTGTTATAAAAAGTAAATCGTCTTCTCGGAAAAACCTACTTCTACAGTGCGGCATTAACTATCATCACATCTTCACATAAGTGGCAGCGAACGTGTTAAATTTAGGTCTTGCAATTAATAAGGCGAGATTTTAAAAAGCAAGTCGGAAATTGCATGTGAAACGTAGCAAATGGTGTGCGTTCGTACTACAGCAAAGTTTTAAAAATATTCAGATATTGGTGAAGCACTCTTCAGTATTTCGGATACAATATAGTATCCAAAAAATCGTTTGTTGTCCCTGTAAATACTATCTACTTCCTTTTGCACGAGAAGTAATTTGTAGTAAACCTCAGCAACATATATAAATTTCATAAAATGTGAAGTTGTGTAATGTAATTATAATGTGCTCCAGAGAGCGTTTGCCCCTGTACTATTATATAGTGGAAAACTTTTGAGTGGCCCAGTAAATTATTAACAAATATTCTTTGTACCACAGGTTGTACAGAATGTATAATTTAGTACATACTTTATAGATGCATATAAATTTTATTATGTTCGAAAGTGCTTACCCTCATTAAAATGCATTTGAAATTATTTTTTTTTATCGACCGTAATGTAACGGAATACCTTTGATTGCCCCTGTAATTAAACATGCGATTTTTATGAGACTTAAAAAGACTCGACAAAAATTTGGCAACAATTATCTATTTTAAATTTCAAACGATTCGGTCGGGTAGTTTTTGCGCTGTTATTTTCGGACAGACGGACAGACAGACGGACCGACGAACGGACGGATTGAACGGTGACCATAGGTGCTACGTATTTACATAATTATGAATGCACCTTAAAAAGAATAATAGTGTTCTAAATTGGTTTAATATATCTATCAAAAAACGAATTAAAAGTTATTCCAGATATTCAACATATTCGAAGCCGAAATATAGAAATATTGCACTTTCAAAATTATTTTGACGCATTCTTTTGTTTATCGTTTTATTATGGGAAATACGTGAAATAAATGAGAATTAAATCATTTAAGAAAAAGGCTATTCACCAATTTCAGAAGAGAATTTTGAGTATTGGTTCTAAAGAAAAATATTTAACTTTATTTATCCACATACCTATCCGATAACTTTTCGTTTTTAAATGAAAAAATATATTCTTTTGCAATTAAATATAGCTTACTACCGTAACTATTCAATAAAACGATTTTCAAAGCCTATTTTTTAAAGAATTCTTTTAAATATGAAAACTTTGACTAATGTATTAAATTTTGTAAATGGAGCCTTGACCGTTTCATCATTTGTTTAAAAAAAATACACAATCACACAATCAATGACCTGAAGTTTAGTTCCTGAACACTATAAACAAAACATTTAAAACAATGAATAAAAGCCATTTTTAGTTAGGGTAATATACCTGTAGGAAAAAAAAGAAGAATTAAATATATTTTTGTATATTCAACATACTCGATGCCTAAAACTTAGAAATATTGAACTTTAAAAAGTTTTTTAGTACTTATTTTTTGTGGGAGACATGGGGGCGGACGGAGCAAATGAAAAAACTGATTAATTAAATCGATTCTGAAAATGAAAGGCGGTAAACCAATTACAAGACAAGAAATTCCGAAAATAGAATATATTTAAAAACAATATTTAGTGTTAATTAGCCACATTACGTTTTTCTATGCAATACCCTTTCCCTGTTGAAACGAGAAAATTGCATTAATAATTAGCTATATCTTGACAGCATAGTTATTCGAAAACTCGATTTTTAAAAACATATGTCTTCATGAATTCTTTTAAATATGAAAACTTTTACAGATCCATTAAATTTTGTAAATAAAACCAGAGCAGTTTCATCATTTGCGTATACAAACTAAGTAGTTAATGAAATTTACTTCCTAAAAACGATAAACAAAGATTCAAAATAACGAATAGAAGCATTTTTAATGGAGTTAATACATCCATAGGACAAAAAAAGGAGAATTATTGTAGATATCCAACATCTTCAACTCCTAACGTTAGAAACATTACACTTCCTAAATTATTCTGTTCATCTTCTTTTTGTTTAGTTCTTCAATATGGAATAAAAACAATTGGAAAAACAGAGCATTAAAACAATTCGGAAAAAAGCGATTAACCAATTGCAACCGAAGAAATTCCAAATATCGGATCTTAAAAGGAAAAAAAAAAGCTTAACTTTAATTAGCCCCATTCTTCTTTTCTATTCGATAACCTTTCATTTTAAAAACGATAAAAATTGCATGAGGCAGAATAGAATCGCTTCATAAAAGAATCAGAAATGTTCTGAAACTAATAACAAAATCGAACTGAGAAACAAAGTTTCTCAATGGATTTGATTAGAGCTTTTGCTATGCTCCAGTAAAGATGTATATCGAAAAATCGAAGAAGAAAATAATTAGTTAGCCTAGTTTTATTTCTCTTACGTAACCGTTATGCAAAAGGATGGGAGAAATATTTGTTTTGAAAGAAATTAGATCGAGCCCTTGCGATATTTGTTATCATCTTTTGTCGTAGATTTATAATCTATAACTCCGCATTTACATTTTGCTGAATCGTAAAAATGAAGCCAGCTTTTTCTTTTCTAATATTTGTATAGAATGAATTTGAATTTATTTAAAAACCTGACATAGATTTTGAAACGGCTTTATTATCCGTTAACGAATAAATATCGTCTGCTTTTCAAGCAAGTTTTGGAATTGTACAAAATAAACAAGATTCACTAATTAAGATATTGATGTGGACATACCTTTTCAAAAATAAGTAAAGAGTCTCTTTTGATTAAACGCAAGTGAAATGAAGAGAATTCGAAACTGCATTTTTTCAAAAGAATTGATATTTTCTACTTCGCATTCATATTTAAATAATCACATCGCAGTAAGTAGGTTTTGAAAATTCTTCTTTTTCATTAGCAATCAAAAATAACGAAATATTGTATCCTAATTACATCTTTATTGCATTTTTCATCTATATCAATTGCTTCAAAATCGACATACTTATATTGGTATAAACTCTCTGTTTGGTCATATTTAATGAAATTTTTTCGAATGTAGATTAATTAAATGTTTAGTAAACAGTGTCGGTGCCCGAACAAATTTCTCAGCTGGTTAAAATTAGCTTAGCATAATGAGCAAACTTCATCATTCTTTTTGACAATTTTTAATGAAATAAATGTATTGATACTAAGTGTCATTTTTTTTTTTTTTTTGGTTTTGGAAATGGACTATGAATGTGATAAAATGAACTCACTTAAGAGGGAACTTAAGTTGCAAAATTCTATAACAAGCATAACACATCATTGATTTACAGCAAATTCATCAATTTCAGTGAAAAAGAAATCACAGAAACTATTTATTCCTAATGAGTTTAGAAGACTCTTCAAATAATTGATCAGACGTACTTTAGCCATTTTTTAAAAACTCAAATCTTTGAAACGTATGAACACTAATTATTGTAGAGTAGAAGCCAATGATTATAAGGAAACCGCCAAGGTTCATTCGCTTATGGTTGCGTTTTTTTTTTTTTTTTTTTTTTTAATGTTAGTTGTCTAACAAGAGATTTGTAAATATTTTGGAGTTCTTAGTGTTTTATTCAAATAAAGGGCAATTTAAAATTGATCTTATCGACTTTAAGGAATGATTTGAACTGAAAAATAACCCAAAGCGATCTAATTACGCTTTACAATTACTCTTTTATTACATACAAACTCTTTTGAAATTCGACGATGTATTGAAATACAAAAAATAGACATAACAACAATTTCAAGAATAAGAATATTTGATTAAGAATATTTAATTTTAAAATTCGCCTTTAACATTTTTCATTTTCTAAAACATAGAAACTTTTCTAAAAAAAATTTCTGTTATCATTTCAAAAGAAAAATAAAACATTTTAAAAATTACTTTTTAATAAAATCTAGGAAGTTTAAAACGTCACAAAAATATCTAATATCTCTTAAAAATATTTTTTTGGTATTTTATATGTTATATCACACTATTAAAAATTTGCAACAAAACTGTCCAGTCAATCGATCGCTATTATTGAATACGGTTGTAAAATTATATTTTAACTCTATTTTGACCAGAATATGGGCAATACTACTATCAGAATAGAATTAAAATTCGTTTATGTAACCATTTTCCATAAAAACGGTTGCACAACCATAATTTAATACGATTTTAACCATAATACGATCAGAATGCAATTAAGTTATGACTATGCAACCATTTTCTATAAAAACGGTTGGATTACAAAACAGTTTGCTATAAATTCTTATAAGTGCAGGGCCATTTCGTAATAATGCAATAAATGTACTTTTTTTAAGTCACCATTATTTGTTTTTAATAACCCATTTAAATTTATATTAAATTAATTTCACGCGGAAATATTGCAATTTTTTAACTGCAGACGTGTATATTTTAATATTACATAGCACCACTTTTTAAAAACAAAAATCGTTTATATACGGTTTAAGAACATTTGTAAGAGAAATATGCTACAAAAAACACTTTATAAAAATAGGGGTGCGAATAGATTATAAAAATATTCGCTTGTAATTGAAATTTTGCGTTACCCCCCCCCCCACACACACACACACAAACAGGTAGTGTTATTATTTACACTTATTTATTTATTTATATATTTTTATTCAGAAACGTTTATTCTTCACTTGAAAAAAAAATCCGGCACGAGAAAGATTTAAATGAAGTTTAAAATCATCTGCCTTCTGAATACATTATTGCAATATGTACATATTTCGAGAAATTTGTCGAGGCGTTACCAAGAAGTCGAATAAAAATGTTTACCAATACAACATAAAACAAATTTTTAATTCAATTTTTGCCTTAACACATAAGCAGAATATAAATAGTACTGATATCTAAACAGGAATTCTAAGAAGAAACAATGCCAAAACAATATCTATCTCTATTTTTATAAGTGTGTGTATGAATAAATTGGATGTGTCACTCGACCTTAACCCCGTGGGGACGAACGACATATAAAAGGCTTAAGAGTCCTTGTTTCTCCCTACCAATAAAATTTTACTGTAAATTATGTCTTATTTAATCGGAGCATTTTTTTTTCTTTGATTTAAGAACGCAAAAATTTCTATTTTTAAAAACCGGTGACAAAACATTAAAAAATTTCGTAGAAGTCTCCCGTCGCGAAGTGGTTACGGAGAAGGCAAAAAAGTGTCCTAAAAATATTTTATATACGTATTGAGAATATTTGTGAGAGAAATATACTACGAAATACATTAACTAGTGGTGCGATAGATTATAAAAATATATTGCTTGTAATTGAAACTTTGCGATACCTACCACATAGTTTATTTAATTATTTATATTTATTTATTTATTTATTTATTTTTATAAAGAAACACTTATCACTCATTTGAAAATAATTCCGGCATGAGAAGATTTAAATGAAGTTTAAAATCATCTGCCTTTTGAATATATATTTCTAGAAATTTGTCGTGGCGTTATCAAGAAGTCAAATAAAAATATTTACTTATCTCACATATAACACATAAATTCAATTTTTTGCCACACCACATCAGAAGAATATAAATAATACTGATATCTAAACAAGAATTTTAAGAAGAAACAATGCCAGAGACATATTAATCTCTAATTTATAAGTGTGTATGTATGCAGTTCTGCGATAAATCATTTTTTTTAAAAACTTTATTTGTATTTAATAACCCATTTTAGACATATATTAAGTGAAAAAAAAAAAAAAAAAAAAGTTTATCATCTACTTTAAAATAATTCTGGCACAAGACGATTAAAATACCCTCCAAAAACAACTGCTTTCTGAATACATTTTTTTTTTTTTTTTTTTTTTTTTTTTTTTGGTAAAGAAATTGATCGGGATGTTACCAAGAAGTCGAATAAAAAATATTTACCTATCCAACCTATAACATATTAATTCAATTTTTGCCATAACACACAAGCAGAATATAAATAGTACTGCTATCTAAACAGGAATTCTAAGAAGAAACAATGCCAGAACGATATCAATCTCTATTTTTATAAATGCGTGTGTGTATGTATGAATCGGATACATTTCCCTTGACCTTAAGGAGAAGGCGATATATATATATATATATATATATATATATATATGTTCTTTTTCTTTACTCTGGCAATTTTTTTTCTTCTGAACCGTAGAAGATTTTATTAAACAAATTTTGTTCTTGAATTTAAAAAGAAAATAATTAATAATGTAAATTTTAACTATTTATTTTTAGTGAAACAAACAAAAAAAATCACGTTTATTATTTATTTTAAAATAATTCTTACACAAGACAGTTTAAAAACCTTTTAAAAGCAACTGCTTTTTAAATACATTTTGTGTGTGTGTGTATAAAGAAATTGGTTGGAATGTAATCAAGCATAGTCAGATAAAAATATTTTCCAATCTAACACAAAACAAATTATTAATTCAATTTTTGCCATAACACACAAGCAGAATATAAATAGTACTGCTATCTAAACAGGAATTCTAAGAAGAAACAATGCCAGAACGATATCAATCTCTATTTTTATAAATGTGTGTGTGTATGTATGAATCGGATGTGTCACTCGACCTTAAGGAAAAGGCGAAAAAGTGTCCTTGATCTTTACGTGTCGTACGTTGTATCCGCCATTCTGTGCCTGAAGAGGCGATTTTTTTCTCCCCTTGCGAGAGATTAGGAAGGCCTTGACCCCAGAATTAATCTTCAGACGCACATGGAGACTTGTCTAATTTCATCTCTGCTGGGCACGAAATGCGGGCGTGGAAAAATAATCGGTGAAATTATTACATATTTTAGAAGATTACAAAATAATCATTTTTAGCATGTGTACTAACATTTCCATTGTAATAAAAAAGCGTTGTTTTGTGTTAACTGGAAATTAAAATGCCTTAATGGTCGTCGCGCAGATCTAATGAGTCTGTTTTGGTAATAATAATAAAAAAATATGTTTAGTTGTTTGTCAAATCGTTTTATTGTTGTGTTTCAATTACATAAAATCAATTTGATAAAATTCTATAGTACGCGGTTCCAATTATTCTGCTTTGGAATAAAAAAAATGAAGTTGCTTGTTACATGCTTCTATTGTGAAGTTCTAATTACATAAAAACAATTTAATATTTTTATTTTTAGAACATGTACTAACATTTTTATTGTAATAAAAATCATTGTTTTCTTTTAAATGGAAATTAAATTGCTTTAATCTCCGGTGTATAATACGCAGATCTAATGCGTCTGCTTTGAAAAATAATAATTAAAAAAATTATGTTGTTTTGTACATCTTTTTGCTGATATGTTTTAACTATATAAAAGCAATTCAAAATATTTATTTTTAGCATGTGTACTAATAATTCCATTGAAATAAAAACTATTGATTTTTTTTTTTAAATTAAAAATTAGCGTCTTAATTTGAGGCATATAATACGCGGATCTAATGTGTCTGCTTTTCATATTAATAATAATAAAATGATGTTGTTTGAAAAATATTTTATTGGTATGTTTTAATTACGTAAAAGCAGAAATATGCATTAAAATATTTAATTGCTATAAAAGACGTTAAATACTAATAAAAACATTAAAAGATCTTAATAATTTTTACATGTTTCGATTGAATTTACTCAATCATCATCAGAAAAAGAAAATACAAATAAACACAAAGATGGAAAATGACAAAAAACTATTAGAAATGAAATTTAAAAATTTTAAAAATAAAAATCACGCGCGTTATATTTTAATTATGTATCATGTTGCTTAATTTTTAAATTATTTAACAATTCAATCCAAATATTTGGGATTTAAAATCTAAAATCAATTTAAAATCAATTTTAACAACTAGAATTGACCCCATTGATAAGTTTGACCGATCAGGTGTTTATATTATTCCATTTCTTAAAGAAGGTGGTTATAAAAATTATTATATTGGCATGACTCAAAGAAAATTCAAAATAAGATGTAAAGAACACATTGCAGACATAAAATTTAATAGAGGTAAAACCGCATTATCTAGGCTAAATCAAATAGAAAACATAGATATTTTGTTTAATGAAAGTAAATTAATTTATAGGTCAGATTTTTATTTGCAACTTTTTATTAGAGAGAGTATTGAAATTTACGTCAGAAGCTCAATGGTCTGCAATGATTCCTTATCATTTCAAATCCCAAAAATTTGGATTGAATTGTTAAATAATTTAAAAATTAAGCAACGTGATACATAATTAAAATATAACGCGCGTGATTTTTATTTTTAAAATTTTTAAATTTCATTTCTAATAGTTTTTTGTCATTTTCCATCTTTGTGTTTATTTGTATTTTATTTTTCTGGTGATGATTGAGTAAATTCAATCGAAACATGCAAAAATTATTAAGAACTTTTAATGTTTTTATTAGTATTTAACGTCTTTTATAGCAATTAAGTATTTTAATGCATATTTTTGAAATGTTAATGGACGTATATGAAAACTTCTATTTATAATTAATACGTAAAAGCAATTCAAATTATTCATTTTTAGCATGTGTATTATTTCCATTGTAATAAAAAAAACATTGTTTTCCTTTAACTGGAAATTAAAATGCCTTAATTTCCGGTGTATAATCCGCAGATCTATGAATCTGCTTTGAAAAAATATATATATATAAATATATAAAAATATATATTTTATCACTTGTAATAAATATTGATTGTTTTGATGTTTAATTGTCAGTTATTTTTTGTTATATTGATATGTTTTAATTTAATAAAAGCAATTCAAAATACTTATTTTTTGCATATGTACTAACATTTCTATTGGAATAAAAACAATTGTTTTCTTTTAAAGAAAATTAAAGCGCCTTAATTTCCGGCATATAGTCTGCAAATATAATGAGTATGTTTTGAATTTAAAAAACATTTAAATTGTTTATCGATTCTTTTTATTGTTATGTTTTAATTAATTAAAAGCAGTTCTTAAGATCAGTTTAATTATTAATTATTATTTCTATAGCAATATTTAAAAGTAATTGTTGACAATTTAATGAAATATAAGCATTTTACATATAGTACTTTTATTTTAATTTGAATTTCAAACTCAGCAAAAAATACATATAGTTAAAATTAAATAAATAAATAACAAGTCGAATTAAGTATTGAAGTTTTCTTAAGATAAATTTAAATATTAATTATTATTTCTATAGCAATATTTAAAAGTAATTGTCGACAATTTAATGAAATATAAGCATTTTACATATGGTACTTTTATTTTAATTTGAATTTCAAACTCAGCAAAAAATACATATAGTTAAAATTAAATAAATAAATAAAAAGTCGAATTAAGTATTGAAGTTTTTTTTAAACGTACGCGTATGTCTTAGGTATGGTCTTGTACTTCTATATGTTACAAAATTATTCTGCTTTTAATAATTGTAGTTTTTTTTTTTTTTTTTTAAGTACTGCAATATGTTTTTCTTAGCAAAAAGTTTTTAAGTCATATCAGGTAATGAATTTTGCATCACATTTTTTTTGCATTCAAAGAAGATTTATTCAGGACTATAGTAAGACATGTTCCGAAAATTGTTGCCAAATCTGCATTTTTTTTTTTTTTTAATTAAAAGTTGTGTTAATATTTCCGGAAAAAAAAATCAGTGTTCGGTCGATCAATGTTTTTAAAACCGATGAACAAACCGAAACCAAGTTTCGCTCATCTTTCTAGCCCCTCCCCCGCCTTCCTATTCAATGTGAATCTTTCACCTAAACATCTTTCCTAGTTAACTTCATTTATTTTTATTTTAATAAGGACATTGTAATATATGTATAAAATGACTTTTTTTTGCAAATATTTACTTATAGATTATCCTTATTTTTTAATCAATGTATTATATCGAATACTCTCATGCACGCACCTTTCTGTTAACTCTAAATAATCATGAAATAACGGTAGAGATTTTTCTTTTGTGTGTGCATGTGGTGATTTGCTATTTCTTCTACCATGAACGTAATTTATCTTCTTCTTTTTGAAAGTTGCATTCCGGTACTACTCGATTAATCCGTCGACCAAAGAACTATCACCAGACTATAAGATAAAATGCCAATACTGGATTAATAGATCATTAATGCCATATTAACTTGACACGACATCAAGTGATTTTTAATTTGATTTTTAATTTGTTTTTTATTAATGTTTTGATAATTTACCTGTTCTTTCTGTATATAAAATATAATTTTCGTTAATTTATGTAATTTGGCTAATAGTTGGAGAGTTGTATAATTTGGCAAAATTGGTCGACTGCATAATCAAGAAGTACCTTTATTTATTTTATCATTACCATTACACAAATTTGATTAACATTTAAAACTAATTTTGAAATAGATAATGAATTTTTCTATTGCAGTAATTAAATAATTTTGATTTTTAGTAAATATACATAAGTTTATCCATTATGTTTAATCGACAAATTACATACAATTTTGTTTCAGGAGAAAAAAATTCACACAGTATTTTGAACTGAGATTCACTTTACGTGAAGATGCATTTAGCTTACACAAATAAAATTTTTTTCGTAAAGCTTAAGGAAAGAGGTAAAAAAATTTCAGAAAAAGAAACATTATTTTGAATTACTACAGACGCTGTTGCAAAAAAGCAATTGAATGTTCTTAATGTTTTTTTATTATAAATTAAACTCTTCAAAATAAACGGTTTTTAAATTTTTTAAATTTCCAGATTTTTTTTTTTTTTTTTTTTTTTTTTTTTTTTTTTTTTTTTTTTGTGCCAACATCTTAATACTATAAATTAATTAAAAGTTTTTAACCTTCCTACCCTTTTCAAATTTTACTCAATCTTGATAAAAACACTTCACCCCAGAATTATTATTTAAAGCATTTTAATATATTTAATTGACATATTTCTCTGAATCTCTTATTTAACTTTCTTTGTGAAAAACGTTCTGGTTCGAACCGTATAAAATAAATTATAGTAATGGGTCGATTAGACCCATTCAGGGTAGGAAGGTTAAAAAATAGCTGCCAATTTAATAAAACTAAGTAAAGCACATTTTATTGATTTATTTTTAAAAAATGAATGCCAACATACTTTCCAAAATGCAAATCAACATAAAATTCTACGATTCATATCTTTTTTGTATATTCTTTCTTTTCCAATCCACAGCAAAAGTTCTAAGAAAAATACAAGAATATAGGAGAAATATAAGTATAGAAATATCGAAAAATCAATGCCGTAAAAGAGGAATTCATCTGAAAAATTTCCAACATAATCTAAGTTAAAGGAATTTTATTAGGTGGAGTAGTATATTCAAAAAAAGATCTATGTTTAGCATCTTCAAATCGACTAAAAGTCTAACATAATTACTTTTTTCCTTTTACTGATCATTCAGAAGTGCAACATATTAAGAAAATAAATGCAAAAATGTTCGATATTTTATATTTTTTTGGAAAAGATACAGATTTATTCATTGAGTTTTTAGCGTCTGTATTGGAAAAGTTTTCGTTGATTTACCTGTTTCTTTAAAACGGTGTTACTTTTTCTTCTGTTATTTAACTAACTTAAAAAAATTTCGAAGCAATACAAAGTTGTAATTGATTTCGAATATGAATGTTCTAGAATTTATCTATAACTTTGAGTCAGGAGAAAACAGCTATTTAGTATTCAGTCTGAGAATTTAAATTCAATTTACTCATCAAAGCATTCGATTTATGTACGGAAAGATTTTTATTTCTTTTTAACATGTACTTTAAAACATACGAAATTTCAATTAATATAGACAGTATTTCCAAAAAGAAAAATTATGTATCTTCTATTATATAGTTTAAATTAAAAACTTTTGGGATAATAAAAAGATGTAATTGATTTTAATATCAATTTTCGGAAATGTTTGTATAATTTTGCAACCAGAGAATAACTGCTATTTAATATTTAGTATTTAATCTTTGTATTTTTATTTTTATTTAATTTACGCAAACAAAATTACACAAGTATTTTTCATGAAAAAAAATTAAGTTTAAAAACTAAATTTCAATTAATATAAATAATTAATGTAAAACTACTAAACAGAAAGAAAGTTACTTTTCATCAATATTTCTTTACTATAAACTAAGCTTTTAAAAATACAGTCCTTTTTTAGACATTAATTAAATCTCTTTAAAAATTAACTGAAAATTTAATAAAACAAAGTGAAGGATTTTTTATTGATTACATTTAAAAAAAAATGAATACAGACATCCTTTTTAAAATGCAAAACACCATAAAATTCTACGATTCATATCTTTTTTGAATATTCTTCCATTTCAAATCCATAGCAAACGTTCTAAGAAAAATACAAGAATATTGAAGAAATCTAACTATAGAAAGATCGAAAAATCAGTGCTGTAAAAGAAGAATTCATCTGAAAATTTTCCAACATAATGTAAGTTAAAGGAATTTTATTAGACTGAGTAGTACATTGTAAAAAAGCTCTGGGCTGGGCCTCTTTAAATCGACCAAAAATCTAACATAATTATTTTTTTCCTTTTTTTACTCATAATCAAGAGGGGTAACATATTTAGAAATTAAATGCAAGAAATATTCAACGTTTTATAATTTTTGAAAGAGGGGGGGTATACATTTTTTTATTCATTGAGTTTTAAGCGCCTGTATTGAAAAATTGTACTTTGTTTAACTTGTTTTATCAAAAATGAATGATTTAACATTGTTTATTTTTCTTCTGCTATTTACCTAAAATAAGAAACTTTTGAAGCAATAAAAAGTTGTCATTGATTCCTAATATGAATAATCAAGAATTTATCTGTAACTTTGAGTCATTAGAAAAAACTGCTATTTAGTATTTAGTCTGAATATTTAAATTCAATTTATTTATTGAAGCGTTCAATTTATGCACGTAGTTTTTTCTTCTTTTTTTACTTTCTTCTATCTTTACAAGAAGAAAGTATTGGATTCATGAAAATTTTCGACTTCCGGTTTTCGACGGATTTATACGTTTTAGAAG
This sequence comes from Maratus speculifer, assembly GCA_964019185.1. NCBI lineage: Eukaryota > Metazoa > Arthropoda > Arachnida > Araneae > Salticidae > Maratus > Maratus speculifer. The sequence goes on along the minus strand of OZ025289.1, from coordinate 90,697,053 downwards.
GTCCTGAACACGTTTTGACTATTTTTAGAAAATGTCTGTCTGTGAGTCTGTCCGTCTGTCTGTCTGTCTGTCTGTCCGTCTGTCTGTCTGTCTGTGTGTCTGTCTGTCTGTATGTGACAAAAAATTTGTGGGCGCTCTATCTCAAGAACTAATGCTCGAAATTTAATAAAATTTTATATTCAGTTAGACCTTGATATGAATTAGTGCCTATTGGTTTTTGGTGAAAATTGGCCTGCAGGTGGCGCTGCTATATTACGTTTTTCATCATTTTCAAGATTGCTATATCTCAAGAACTAATGCACAGAATTTCACCAAACTTCAGATTCTGTGACCCCTTGATATACATAGACGCTGATTAAGTTTTGGTGTAAATTGGCCAGCAGGTGGCGCTGCTATGCCACGTTTTTCATGATTTTCATGATAGCTATATCTCAACAACTATCGCACAGAATTTCACCAAACTTCAGATTCTGCGATACCTTGAGATACATAGCTGCTGATAAGGTTTTGGTGTGAATTGCCCTATAGGTGGCGCTGCTATGCTACATTTTGCACGATTTTTGCGATAGCTATATCTCAAGAACTAATGCACAGAACTTTATCAAATTTTAAATTCTGTTACACTAAAATATATAACATAATTAGATGCTGATTACATTTTGGTATTAACCTTGTAACAGGTGGTGCAGCTATGCTGCATTTTGCACGATTTTTCCGATAGCTATATCTCAACAACCAACGCACAGAATTTCATCAATCTTCAGATTTCGTTACAAAATGACATATAACATAATTACACGATGATTACGTTTTGTTATAAATCCTTCAACTGATGGTGCTGCTGTGCTATATTTTACACGGTTTTTTTAAACTAACTATATCTCAAAAACTAATGCACAGAATTTCATCAAACTTCAGATTCTTTTACACCATAACATAATTAGACGCTTTTTTACGTTTTGGCATAAATTTTCCAAGATATGGTGTTGCTGTGCTACGTTTTGCAAATTTTTTGTTATAACTATATCTCAAGAACTAATGGACGAAATTCTATAAAATTTCAGATTCTGTTAGGTCTTGGCGTAAATAGATGCTTATTAGGTTTTAGTATAAATTACCAACATGAGGCAATACTAAGCTCATTTTCTCAGAATATTAATTAAATTTTGCGTTTTAGGCTTTTCGGATACCAGAATCTCATTAGGCTAGGTCAAATGTTCGAGGAAATTCGATAGTGGGTAACTTTGGGGCCACCACTTTTTTTTTTTAATATTAAAATGTACTTATGAGATAGAAGAAAGTTTTGGGATTGACACATCCAACTAGTTTCTTCTTTTTTTTAAACATGTAATGCAGTTTCTTTAAAACATACATAATTTCAATTTATAAAAATGCCATTTACAGAAAGAAAGCTACTGTTTAGTTGTTTATTTTTCTTCTGCTATTTAGTTTAGATTAAAAACTTTTGAGTCAAAAATAAGTTGTAATTGATTTCTAATATCAGATTTCGGAAATGTTTGAATAATTTGTTCTCATGAGAAAAACTACTATTCAGTATTTAGTTTTTGTATTTTAATTTAATTTACGGGAGTAAACTATTTTTCATACAACACTTTTTTAAGAAAAGATAAAATTTCTTTAAAAACATACATAGCTTCAGATAATAAAAATGATTAATATAAAATTACGAAACAGAAAATAAGGTACATTTTATCAATATTTTTTACTTTAAATTGAACTCTTAAAAATATAGAATCCTCTTTTTTAAATAGATTTCCACATTTCTTTTATTCGGCACAACACCTTAGTAAAATACATTCATTAAATCTCTTCAAAATTTACTAGCAATTTAATAAAATAAGTGAAGCAAATTTTATTGATTACATTAAAAAAAATGAATAGAGACATCCTTTTTAAAATGCAAGACACCATAAAATTCTACGATTCATATCTTTTTTTTTTTTTATCTTTCCTTTCCAGTCCGCAGCAAAAGTTCTAAGAAAAATACAAGAACATTGAAGAAATCTAACTATAGAAAGATCGAAAAATCAATGCTGTAAAAAAAGAATTCATCTGAAAAATTTTCAACATAATCTAAGTTAAAAGAAATTTTATTAGGTGGAGTAGTATATTCTAAAAAAGATCTCGGATGACCCTTTTAAAATCGACCATAAGTCTAACATACTTTTTTTTCTTCTTTTCTCTCATTATAAGGAGGGGTAACATATTTAGAAAATATATGCAAGAAATATTCAACGATATATATATTGAAAGATATGGGTATATTTTTTATTCATTGAATTTTAAGCACATACATTGGAAAATTTTACTTTGTTTTACCTATTTATTCATGACTAAATTATTTAACGTTATTTATTTTTCTTCTATTTTTTAACTTACATAGAAATCTTTTGAGGTAATAAAAATTTGTTATTGAATTCTTATATGAATGTTCATCAATTTTTGTATATTTTTGTGTCAGGAAAAAAACTGCTATTTAGTTTTTAGTCTGAATATTTTAACTTAATTTGCAAATCAAAAAGTTCAGTTTACTTAAGTAAAATACTTTTTCTTAAAACATCTTTTTAAAGAGATGTTAAAGTAAAAAGAGATGATAAAGTTCCTTTAAAAACATATATAACTTCAATTAATATACAAATATTATTACAGTAAGCACATAAAGCACTTCTCTAAAAGCTTTAGGAAAAAAATTTAAAAAATTCTAAAAAAGAAACATCCTTTACAATTAATCCAGACGCTGCCTTAATCAAAAAAGCTTTTGTATATTCTTAATGTTTTTTACCATAAATAAAACTTCGAAATATACGATCATCTTTTTTTTTAGAATTGCAGATTTCTTTTTTCTGGCACAATACCTTAATACTATGTATTCATTAAATATCTTCAAACATTAACTTAATTTCTAAAAAAACTAAGTAAAGCACATTTTATTGATTTATTTTTTAAAAATGAATTTCTTTATTCTTTTCAAAATGTAAAACACCATAAAATTTAACGATTTCTATCCTTTTTGAATATTCTTCTTTTTCCAATCCAGAGCAAAACTTTAAAGAAAAATACAAGAATATTGGAAAAATCTAAGTATAGAAATATCGAAAAATCAATGCCGTAAAAGAAGAATTCATCTGAAAAATTTCCAACATAATCTAAGTTAAAGGAATTTTTTTAGGCCGAGTAGTATATTCTAAAAAAGATCTAGGCTGACCCTCTTGAAATCGACCTAAAGTCTAACATAATTACTTTTTCCCATTTACTGATCATCCATAGGTGTAAGTATTTAAAAAATAAATGCAAGAAATATCCAACATTTTATATTTTTTAGAAGAGATGGGTATATTTTTTTATTCATTGAATTTTTAGTACTTGTATTGGAAACTCTTACGCAGTTTTACCTGTTTATTCAAGAATGAAGATTTTAATGTTGTTTATTTTTCTTCTGCTATTTAACTAAATTAAAAATTTTCGAGACAATAAAAAGTTGTAATTAATTTCTAATATGAATGTTCAAGTAACTATAAGTCAGGAGAAAAAGTGCTATTTAATATTTAGTCTGTGCATTTAAATTTAATTTTCGCATCGAAGCATTCAATTTACGTAAGTGGTGAATTTTTTAAAAACTTTTTTAAAGAGAGATTATATAATTTCTTTAAAAATGCTATGTAATTTTAATTATTATGAAAGGTATTTACAGAAAGAAAGTTATTGTTTAATTGTTTATTTTCGTTATTTAACTACTAAGATTAAAAACTTTTGAGGGAATAAAATGTGTTAATTGATTTTTAATATGAATGTTCATCAATTTCTGTATAATTTTGCATTAGGAGAAAAACTGCTATTCAGTATTTAGTCTGAATAATTAAATTTAATTAAGACATCTATCTGTTCAATTTACGAACAGTATTTTTCATATATGAATTTTCTAAGACATGATGAAATTTCTTATATTATTACTTAATTATATAAATAAGTAGAATCTATTGGCATCTTCTGCTTCGTCCGTCTATCGATCTGTCTGTATATCCGCATATAACAGCTCAAAAAGTGCCAACCGAATGATTGAAATTTAATTCATATAATTGTTGCAATTTTTTTTCGAGTCATTTCAAATTTTATGAAAATTTAATCAAAACTTAAGAATATATTAATAAAAGCTTTCTATTAAGTATTATCATACGTAATTAATTCAGCGAAATCCCATGACAGGTAATGATTATAGGTTGCCATGATTATTACAACAGATATTGCACCAAAATCTGAATATTTATAGAAATTGTTATAGAGCGAACGCACTTCATTTGTTATACTTGACGTACAATTTTCGATTTGTTTTAATCTATTAGAGAATACATGACTTTTCTTTACTCAATGTCATAATACGACTTTCATTAAATTTTTTCAAAGAAAATACTTGTAATTTTACAGAAATAATTTAGATACATACATATGATGCTGCTTAATATGCCTTAATACGACTTTCATGTTATTATTTTTAAAAATATACTGATTATTGTATGTACTGATCATTGTATATACATTATATATACATTGTGTATACATTGTATACAGATCATTGTATATACTGCATAATCTATTAGAGTATACATGACTTTTCTTTACTCAATATCATAATGCGACTTTCATTAAATTTTTTCCAAGGAAATATTTGTAATTTTACAGAAATAATTTAGAAACATACATATGATGTTGCTTCATGTGCGCTTAATACGACTTTCATCAAATTATTTTTTAAAATATACTGATCATTGTATGTACTGATCATTGTATGTACTGATCATTGTATGTACTGATCATTGTATGTACATTATATATACATTGTGTATACGTTTTATACTGATCATTGTATATACTGCATAATCTATTAGAGAATATATGACTTTTCTTTACTCAATACCTTAATACGAATTTCGTTAAATTTCTTCACAGAAAATACTTGTAATCTTACAGAAATAATTTAGATACATACATATGATACTACTTAATATGCGCTTAATACGACTTTCATCAAATTATTTTTTAAAGTATACTGATCATTGTAGGGAAATAAATGAATCGTACTTAACGTTAATGGATATTTTTAAAATATGAATATCGAAGTCATTTTTTAATGCGAAAGACACCATAAAAATCTACAGTTCAAATCTTTTTTATTTTATTTAATGTTATTTAATTTAAATTTATTCTTTGTTTAACGATCAGCAGCAAAATCCGAAGAAAAATACAGGAATATCGAAAAATCAATATGGGAAATGTAGATTTCATCTGACAATTTTCAAACATCATCAAGTTAAAAGGATTTTATTAGATGGAATATTTATTCTAAAAGATAGCTAATTTTTGGGAGCGAAAAAATTAACATAATTATAGATTTTCATTATTATGCAGCATCTAAATCTGCTGAAAACAAGAAGAAAAAATATTCAACAATTTATAATATTTGGGCAAAATATTTTTTTTTCCTCGTTTCTTTTGTTCATTCAATTTGAAAATTTTATTTTCTTTTACTTGATTATTTAAAAAGGAAATACTCTATGTAAGTTATTTCATTAGATTTTAAATGTTTAAATAAGACTAAATATTCTTAATGAGATTTTAAAAAATTGTATTTGATAGCAAATTTGCTATATATAGCTAATGTGAAATTTCAGTAATATCTGTATAATATTTTTTTAAAAGAAAAAACTCATCTAAAAAATCCGTGATTCCTTAAAAAATTATAAAAGTTATATCCGGGAAGTGCAGTGCATGCTATATAAAGCCTTTTTCTTCTTTTTCTTCTTCTTCTTCTTTTTTACACTGCAATTTTTTAAAAACATACATATTTTCTTTAAATGCAGATATTGTTGCCAAGAGAATCCATCTTTATTACTATAACTTTCTTTATTACTCTTACGTATATACGATCATCTTTTTCACTAAGATGTTTTTCGCATTTCTTTATTTAATACTTTTTTCAATAAAACTAGATAAAAAATATACAAATAATTTAACACATAATAAGTGTTGTACATTTTGTTTATTTCTTTTAGCATATGAATGACGAAATCATTTTGAAAACGCAAAATATCATAAAAATCTATTACACATCTTTTTTATTAATATTCGTTTTTGAAAATTTTATTCTTTTTTATCTGCTTATTCAAAGCGGAAAGTTTTTATAAAAATTACTTGTTATAATTTTTAAATATTCAACTAAGATTTAATTTGAAAAAAAAAGTGTTATTTATTGCTAAAGTGAATTTTAAGCAGTATCTGAATAATGTTGTTTCAAGAGGGAAAAACTGTCATGTGTATTCAGTGAAGAAATATTAGATGTTCAATTTCCGTATGTGAAGCATTTTTCTTTTTATTATTTTTTAAAAGTGGTAATACAGTTTCTTAACTGTTTACACTCTGAATTAATATCGCAATGTAATTATTATTTTGTTTTTCCTATATTACAGCTTCAAATGTTTTAATTTATGCGTACAAATTTAAAAAATAACAAAACAATATTTCTGCAGTTTTTTTGGCTGTTTTCATTTCAGTGTTCGCATTTTTAGAACATAATTATTGATTGACAAACTATGCAAATAAAACAAAATATTTTCCCCTGTATGCTATTGTATATTGTTATTGAGTATTTTCTGGAATTCCAAAAAGTTATAGATTCCTTGTGGTCAAGTGTAAGTAGTATAAAGAAAACTATAAAAGCAAATATCATATTTTTTATGCAAATTAATGAATTTATATATTCCTTAATATCTGTGATAAATGCTTAAAAATAAATATTTTATTTTAAAAGTTTAAATCAATCTTATATTTTATAGGAAAAATAAGGACATCGTTATTATGTCGGAAAATATATGTTTTGTATTACAAATAATGCAATGTTCCCATTTGGGAACACTGGCGTTTAAACAGTTAAAAATATATATTTATTCTCCATTAGTATAAAAAGCCATTACAACAGTTGCTTAAAGAATTTTCCTTTTTTCTTTTACTATCAACGTAGTTTTAAAAGTATGCAGTTATCTTTTCATCTTTTTCATTTCTTTTTTTGCCTTTTTTTTACTTAATGTCTTAATACCATTTTCAATAAACATTGTTAAAAATATGCAGGTAATTTAACAAAAATAAGTGATGCATACTTTATTGATTTCTTTAAGAAAATGAGTATCGAAAACACTTTTTAAAAAAGCAAAACACCATAAAAATCTACAATACGTCATTTTTTAAGAAAATATTCTCCTGCTTTCAATAAGTAGCAATGTTGCAAGAAAAATAGACGAATATTGGAGAAATCTAAGTACAGAAATATCGAAAAATCATTTCAGTGAAGAAGACTTCATTTAAAAAATTTCCAAGATGATCGCAGTTAAAAGAAGTTTATTAGTTAATGTATTCTAAAAAGAAGCAGTTCTGGAATCGGCTAAACGTCTAACATAAGTACAGTTCTTTTTTATTATTATTATTTATTATTTAGAATCTAAACGTACAATATTTTTTAAAAATAACTGAAAAAAAATCAACATTTTAAAATTTTTAAAAGTTGAATATTTCACTTTATTTACGAAATCTTTAGTTTCGTTATTGGGAAATATTTTTTGTTATTTTACTAAATTTTTACAGATTGAAAGATGATAAATAACGAAAAAAAATTGCTTACAAAGCTAAAGAAAAGCATAGCATCTTTTTAAGTGTTTATTTTATAGTAAAGAATAAGGATGGAAAATTTCCTTTTTCATATTTCCTGCATTTATAGAAAATATGTAAATTTTTAAGAAATTGTATTAGCTAATTAATTTTTTGAAAAAATTGTACACATTCTCTACATGAGTTTAAATTGAATGCCTCATCATGTAACCTCATTTTTTATAATTAGTCTAAAATCAGAATGACTTTTTTTTCTCTTAAAACAAAAATATAGAGAAATTACTGAAAATTACTTAAAATGTTACTCTACAGTTAAAAAAGAATTCCTTTCTCTCTAAATAAATTCACTTCAAATTTATCGGAAACTAAAGAATAAATTTAATTGCATTTAAGTAAAATGTTAAATAAATTAAAATTACGTAAGAGTATGAAGCAATAGTTATTAGAAAAACTGATAATGTGAAAAAGTACAGATTACATAAATAAAAAAAAGCATATTAAGAAATCTATAAGTTCTGAAACATCGAGAAATCAATGCGAAAAACGAATAATTCAGACGAAAAATTTTCATCATGGTCATATTATTTCTGTTTTACTGAATTCAATATTTATAATCCTAATCAATTTTGTATTCACGTATTTTTGTCTAAGAGTGCAACAGATATTGCACCAAGATTTGAATATTTATAATTCATAGCATAAACGTATCACCTTTCTCACGTTTAAAGTAAAATTTCCGACCTATTAAATTTTTGTCATACTTTCTCAACGATATTATTAAAAGCCTGCACTAGTCAGTGAAAAAGTCTCGGATGATAATGTTAAGTGTGTGGAGGCGTTTTTTTCAAATATCTTACTCAAATTTTAATATATTTACATGACTTTATTCACATAGGATAGCTGAGGACGATCGACAACTACGCTAGTTTTTACCTTTTCAATTTTGGTTTCAAATTTCATCTTTAAAATATACTTTACATTTCGTAACCAGTTGGAACCAATTCTGAAAGTGAAACTATCATAATATAAAAATATATAACCAAAATTTAAAAAGTAAAAACTAGCCCGGTTGTAGATCGCCCTCAGCTATCCTACACAAAAATTTCATCTAAAAATATTAAAATTTGAGCGAGATATTTGAAAATAACGTCCCTGTAGACTTAACATTATCATACGGGTCTTTCTGATTTACTCGAATGGCATCTTAAAAATGCAATTAAAAAAAAAGGTTACAGTAGAACTCCGCTAATTCGGACCCCGTTAATCCGGATCTCCGGATAATCCAGATCGGTTTGGTTATTTTTTTTTTTTTTTTTGAAGTTTGAGAAGCAATTGGTAAATTTCCATAACATTAACTTGTTTCATCTTCGTATTCTGAATTTAATAAAAAACTTTTTCTGAAATTTTTTCGGAAGAGTACCTTAAGAATTTTTATTTAAACTCTTTGATGTTATCTTTCAAAGAAACAACAATGTATCACTAAGTTTATCAATTCCAATTTTCCCAATTTTCTATTTAAACCACTTGCAAATGTCATATAAAATCACTGCACTATAAATTTTTACTTAGAGCATTGCAAGAAAGCAAGGTAAAATAGTCCTTACAAGACGCCATTGTCTGATAAGTATCGCTTTCCCATCTTTGTCAACCCATAGGTCTGCTTCCTTGTTATTATAATAAAACGCTTCTACGATATTACTTGCAGTAATTTATTTATATGTATAAAGATGCAGCATTGAATTCTGGCATTTTTCTCCGGAAGGGACATTTGTGGCTCCGAAGAGAGGGCATCATAGAGTTCCGGGTGTTGGGGGAGGGGATTTGAACTTTTTTACCATTACAAACTTTTTTATTACAAAGTTAATATTTTTACTGTTTGTATAAATGTTTAATAAATTTAACATAAAGGTGATTTTCTTTAAGCAGGTTTTATTTTATTTTATTTTATTTTCTAATTCTCCGGATAATCCGGATTGGGTCTGGTCCCAATTAATCCGAATTATCGGGGTTTTATTGTACCAAATAATCCCAAATTTATCAAAGCTCAAATTAAACAGAATGCTTTCTTTTAAGCGTAAAAAAAAAGAATTTGATAAAAGGTGTCTTTATAACATTCTTTACAGCGAGAGCAAAAGATTAATCACTTCCTTAATAAAGTTGTGAATATTTCAAAGAACAAATTAGCCATACATTAAACAAACACTTTGGCTGTTTATTAAATTTATTTTTCCCTTACATTAAGAAAATAAACTTTTTCCGAACAAACAATAACTAAATTTCCTCTCTAACCCCCTTGTTCTGTATATGTAAATCTGAGCTTTTATCAGCAATAGAATCTCTGAAGAATAAGGAATAAGAAATCAATGCAAAGAAAAAGAAGGAAAAAAATCGGAAAATTTCTTTCAAGATCGTCCCAAAAGGAATTTTATCTTTCAGAATTGATTCAAGCGCAGCTGCTCTTTGACTAAGGAAAAATCGAAAACAAATGTAATTATACTAATAATTTTTGTTTGCAGCGGGTTTTTAGTAACAGGAAAAAAGTGATTGCTGAGTAAAGGCCTTTTTGCTTTTAAATTATCTTGCATTAAATTTAGATGGGCTGTTGCATAAAAAGTGAATTTTGTATCGCTATACAATGGAACTAAATTAATTTATTTTAACATTTAGCGCCATATTTATTAATTAAAATTCCTATAAAGTACAAATAAAGTATATTGAAATTGCTTTTAGTTGCATATATATTGAACAAATTAAAATACATTAAAAATGCATTAAAAATCAAATTAAAATCTTAAAACGTTTCGGCCAAATTCACATGGCCGTCTTCAGTGGTTGTTTGAATACTGTAATTTCTGTTTGCGTTTATTTGTCAAGGAGAGTCCATTATAATTTAAGGATAGTGTGGTAAATAAGTTGAGAAGAAAAGGTATTCAAGATTATAACCTCTTGCGGCGTGGTACTGTATCTATGAAACCATTTAACTTTAATTCCCAAACGCCACATTGGCGCCGGAGATTTGGAGAAAAAAAATCGGTTTATTGAATACGTGAAATATAGCCTTTTTTATTTACAAATAAAATTGTTTTTAAATTCTGGGGTCAGTCATTAATTTCAACCTTTAAACAATGAATTTCTTCTGCGCCGCAAAGGGTTAACAAAACAAGCTTTCATCTACTTTGTATCAGATAATTCCAAACTCCATGGATGTCATATGACAATGTATCGTTATACCTACTATATCTTTATTCGAAATTATTTGAAGCAATTTCTCTTGTCGAAAGATAATTTTAGATGTATTGAAGACTACATTTATAGATTAAATTTCAGATAAACTTGTTAACACAGTAAGAGGTTTATATAACACTAGAAATGACAGAAATTTATAAAAATAAATGACACCAGAATTTTGTTTCAATTCTTTTTTATTCTACGCTTTTCTTCTTTCAGTCTTTTAAACTTATTTTATAAGAAATTTTCTAGTTTAAACCAAAATATATTCATGTGGAAATATCACGATACACATTCTCACAAGATCAAACAATGTCTATAAGTGATTATGTAAATATTTTTATGCTAAAATTTTTAATGGAAACAAAATGTATAATGAATGTACAATATTACCTATCATTCTGACTATACATATTTTGACAAGTCAAACAATGTCTGTAAGTAATTATATAAATATTTTTTCGTTAAAATTTCTTATTCCACCGAACCAAATTAAAATGAATCCCTCTTTGATGTTTGAAAAGTTAAAATAATATTTAGATTAATATAATAAATGTCATAAAGAAATTGTTGTATTTTAAGGTTTAGCGTATCAAATTTGAATCCTTTCAAGTCCCTGTAATTGCATTTCTGTAATGTTGCAGTGACAACGGAAATTTCGAAAAATTTTGTTTCATAATAAAGAAAAGCCATTTTTCAAAATTTTATTTAGTAAAGTTATATAAGTAAAATTTTATTAAAAGTTGCTGGTGAAAATATCGATTAAAATTAGGTAGGATATAATTTATCCCACCGCCTGCGAGTCTTAAGCAGATTACTGATGCAAATACTGATTAACTCGTTCACGCCTTCGTGTACCATCGATGGCCTGCAAAAAAGCTTAGGAATGCCTTTTTAACAAAACCAGTAAAAAATTACTGAAAAATTTGACTTATTTAATCGGAGCATTTTCTCGATTTATTAAGTTACAAATTACTGTTTTTGAAAACTGGTGGCATAAACATTTAAAATTCCGCAAAAGGGTCCCGTCAGGTTAAAATAACAAACATTTAAATTAGAATTGAACGATAAATGGAAAATTTTGATAGATTGCGAAGTCTAACCTCTTCAGACCTGAGGTACACAAATGTGTACCTCCATTCTTTTACTCATAAAAACTAAACTGTTCGAATTTTTTGCATTTTTACTTTACTTCTATACAGCTGAATGTTTTTTACTTTAAAACAAAACCAATAATTGCCAGCACTGATGAATAATACCTCATAAAATAAATATTATTTCCATCCGAGTTTCGAAAATGCCTTCATGACATTGTGGCCAAGAAAGTAAGAAATATTCATGATTATTTAACTTAAATGCTTTACAATAAAAATTTTGGGGAATTTGCCGATCATTTACTTGTTTAAAGACCTTAATTTTTTTATTGCGTAAATTTATATTACTGATCGTTAAGCTGATGTTTGAAGGGGATTAGTACTTTTATATCCATTTTTGTAAACCTAAATTACCAGTCTTCTAAAGTACTGATTTCATAAAAATGACTCTTTTCGTCATCTATTGTGTCATTTCGATTATGCAAAGGCAATAAATATATATTTGTAGAGTTATTTTATGCTCAGGTCTGAAGAGGTTAAAGTCAGTACAAAAAAGTCACATAAGTAAGTCCCGATATATTTTTTTAAACCCATCTTTTATTTGAACATTTACTTTTTGGGAATAATTTTACTCACATTCAGATGAAAAAAATCTCTGCAGAAGCTTCATGTAAAAAAAAATTATTTTACTCATACACCGTTCTTAAAGCCTTTTTCAAAAAAGGTTTTTCTTTCAAAGGGAAAAAATGTGGTAATTTTTTAACTTCAAAAAGTAACGCAGCTGAAGGAAAAGTTCTTTTTTTATACATATACCATTAAGGAGATTTTATCAGAGTGGAATATTCACTTGTAAGACTTTTTAATGCCTATGAACAGTTTAACAAACGACTTTTTCATGGGTGAAATTAATTAATTAGTTTTTATAAATAATTTAAATTAAACGAATTCTCGTTTTTTCATGCAAAGCTGTAAAGAAAGGTAAGGTTCAAGAACTACAAGACATAACAAATTTTATTGCCCATTAAGTAAAAGATATTTTAATGAATTTTGAGTTAAAATTTTGATAGAATGCATTGTCAGTACAAAAAAGTTTACATAAATAAATTCCGATATATTTTTTAAACCCATCTTTTATTTGAACATTGACTTTTTGGGAGTAATTTTACTCGCATTACGATGAAAAAAAAACCTCTGCCGAAACTTCATATAAAAAAATCGTATTTTACTCATACGCCGTCTTAAAGTTCTTTTCAAAAAGGTTTTTTTTTCAAAGTATAAAAATGTAGTAATTTCTTAACTTTAAAAAGTAACGCAACTGAAGGAAAGTTCTTTTTTTTATATATAGAGACTTCTATTAAGAAGATTTTATCAAAGTAGAATATTCACTTGTAAGACTTTTTAATGCCTAGCACAACAGTTTAAAATCGACTTTTATATGGCTTAATCAATTACTTTGCAACTACATGCAAATCTGAAAAAAAAAAAAAAAAAAAAAAAAGGTGAATTTCAAGAATTACAAGACATAATAAATTTATTGCCCATTAAGAAAAAAATATTTTATCTTATTTCTTTTTTTTTTCTTTTCTTAAGACGCTTGATAGTTAAGTAGTTAGCGTATAACATTGCCATAGGATAGGTCAGAAGTTTATCTTCAGACTTGAAGAGTATACGTCAACCTTCCAGAATACCGAAGCTGATAAAATGAATATATAATTATAATATTTAGGAACTGATCCAAAACTGATTATTAGGAATTTTGGATCAGCCTGATCACTTGACTGGGATATGCAGGATATCCATAATTCAACGACCCAATTTTAAAATAAGTAGACTCAAATAAAACTATGTTTCAGAATAGTCGCGGTTCGTCAGGGGGTGCTTCATAATTTTTTTTTACACCTCTAAAATTGTATGGTGATTCCAGTTCTGTTTAATCAACAAAAATTGGCGAATAAATAACATAAAAGATTCTGTTAAATTTTAGTGATTTCCAAAATTTTGATGCACCACTCCCTGACGAGCCGCTACTGGTTCAGAACGTTGTGAAATTTTGTGGAGTACATAAGAAAGTGATGGAAATTTGTCTTAGCGAAAGCAATCGTTCAAATTTTGCCGCCAGAGGGCATCATTTAACGAATTACACATTTAGAATACATTTAAGCTCTTAACTAATTTTCCCGTACGTCATATGGTCAACGTGTTTTTGAAATCATGATTTATTATTCTCACCAGTAAATTTTTATTGTAAATTTTACATTACTTATTCCGAGCATTTTTCTGATTCAATTAGGCAAAAATTTCTATTTCGAAAAACCGTTGATAAAAGATTAGAAATTCTATAAAAGACATGAAATAATAGGCCTTTTTGAAAGTGTTTTTTTTTGTTTTAAATATTGATAAATTAAGTGGTTAATATAGTTTACAAAATTTATTACAACCGCACATGTTCCACATAACTATCATTATTTTCAGAAACATCTGGAGTAATAAGATAGCACGTTCTAGTGTTAATCACAGTGTGCTTTGGGAAATGCCAAGAACATGTCGAGAAATGATGTCTTTAAAATCGAGTAAAGTTAATAAATAATATTTTTATAATATCTCAAGACAATAGCGTGTTTAATCATTTTTTATATTTTCTCCATTTGAAATATGAATTCAGATTTTATGGGAATTATACGTTACCCTCATCCCTCATAGCATGCATGGTCAAAGTGACGTCACAATGACGTTACTGTGAGTCACTTTGGTCACATCACGTCTGTGACGAAAATGCCACCACTCAGTGACGTCACATCGTGACTAAGATGTGACTTTCTTAAATTTTTTTAGAAAATTACAAATATTCTTCAAAACATGTTATTTACTTTAAAAAACATGTTTCCGGCAATTTAAATATCATAGCTTTAGTAACAGTTTCGTCACAATGTTGATGTCAAAGTAGTCACAAATGACACACTATTCACAAATTTGTCACACCGTGACTTCACAAAGTGGTCACATTGTGACGTCACAAAAAGGCTCTTAAACGGCCATAACGACTTCACATTTTAGTCACTGTCACTTCACATCGACTTCACGTGACGTCACATCGAAAATCAATGGTCACAAAGTCACACTGTGACTTCACAACGACGTCGCAGTGATGTCACCATGCTTTACGGGATAGCATGCATGGTCACAGTGACGTCACAATGTCATCACTGTGAGTCACTTTCGTCACATCACATCTGTGAACCAAATGCAACCACTGAGTGACGTCACATTGTGACTGAGATGTGACTTTCGTAAATATTTTTAGAAAATTACAAATATTCTTCAAAACATGTTATTTACTTTTAAAAACATGTTTCTGGCAATTTAAATATCGTCGCTTTTGTCTAGTGCTGTAAAACTAACGACTAAATAAGTACCCGTATGATGGCGTTATTTTAAAACCGACTACCCGTTTAAAAATTATCGTTACTCGTTACTGCTAAAAACCGGCTATTAAAAATCATCGTGTGTATTACATAACTGCCACAAATCTAGTTACATATGGAACATGAGTATTTGGAATAATGAGCATTTTTTACTCTTCACATATTGTTATGTGCTGCCATCTATCTGTCCATAAAATACAAATTTAATCAAGTTTCTAATTTTTTTTGGCAAACAAAATTAAAAACGATACATAATTGAGTAGAACATGTCTAACTTGTTGAATTTATTACTTATGAAAATAAAGAATAATCAGAGAAAGCAATTTAGCAAAAGTAAAAGCTTACAAAATTTATACAATAAAATTATGAGGTCTAATTACACAAACAAAATGTTTTTACAAGCAAATTCTTTCACTAATTTTACACTAACAAAATATGTATAATTATGTGTAATGAAAACTTAATTTCTGGAATAATTTAAAAACAATATGTTTTATTTGTTATGTGATCATCCTATCAAACACACAACTACATTTGTACTTCAATCCATTATTATCTCTGAAATTTTTTTTTATATTTTAAAATACTTCTTTTTTCTTCAGATATGAAATTTAAAAACAAACAGCAAATACATTTTTAAAATCAACGAAAAAAGAGAAAAGAAAAATAAACTTTATGATAAAAACATTTTTAAAAGCAATCTAAAAATTTGTCCTTATCATGGAAATGTTTTCAAATATAAAATATAAATACGTATACAAAGATACTTTTATAGAAAAATAATATACTTAAAGCAAACCTGTAATTTTTAAAACTTAATTTCTTGAAAATGTTCAGAAAATATACATTGCTTTCTGCAGCATTTTCATCATCATTACTAAGCTGCTGGCTCAATAATGACAGTAACAACGGTTTTGATGGAAACAAACTATCATATGATAGACGATGCTTTACCAATAAATGTTTTTTTATTATTATTATTTTAATTCGTTGTTGAACTTCCTTTAATTGAAAACTTCATTTGGCATAAATCACGTTTTGCTTTATCACTTGATACTGCTGAAAAATATGTTCACAATTTACTTATTTTTCTTTCCATAATAAATAAATCAATAAGCTCCTACGAAAACCAAATCATTTGAGAATAACTGTTACATTCAAAGAGAATTATACGCATATACTGAAATCAAAATAACTAAATTCGACGCCTAATGCCAGATCCCGAACACAAATTCGCATCTGTTACTGCGTCGACTGTCTCGCTTCATTCATGAATCACGAATTGCACAAACGTACGTAAAACATCGTTTAAAGTTAGTTTCGTTTTTTTTCGGTGGCGTATTGACAGTAACTACAAGCGAGTGATATTTCAAAGAAACGATTCGCTATTTCGTTTTTTTGAGAATGCCCGTTATATGTTAAAGAATATGTGCGGTTTGCAACAGCTCTGTTCTCATATTAGTATCATATACGGGTATTTCATTTAGTTGTTTGGGTAGAAAGATAGAAGTGTGTTTTTGTTATTTCAGCATCCGTTATTTTTCCGAATATGTAAGTATGAATTTGAAGGGAATTTTTGAAGCAGAAAAAATCCTTTTAGAAGAACGATTGTTTTGAGATCGTTTAGGGATTGTACTATTTACCTTACAGATATGAAGTTTTATATGCATTTTTAAAACTTAAACAAAATAATTGCACTTTTTTTTAGATTACATATCATGTATTAAAATTTCGATTTAAAAAAGAGCAATCGATCCAAGCAATAGAAAAACAACGCGTGTTTATCATTAAAGAGTTTAATTAAACTAATTTTGTGATTATGCATTTAATTATTGTGACTAATTATGCATTTAATCTATTAAAATTTCCTTATAATTTCACTGTAAAAAGAATGGAAACTTTTAGCAGAATAAAATATTCGTTATAGCTGTAATTAAGGAATGATGAAGCATTTCTGGAAAGATTTATGTTTGAAGGTGTCATCATCAGCGCCTTGCGAAAGGGGGGGGGGGGGGCGAAGGGAGCGGCCGCCCCGGGTCCGGAGATTTAGGGGGCACAAAATTTATAATACTAACATCATTTTTTGGCCTATTACAAGGAAAATTTAGGAGGGGGCGCCAAATTCTAAGTTTGCCACAAGCACAATTTTCTCTTCGCACGCCCCTGGTCACCATATAAATGTATTAGATTATTACTTGATCTTCAATACATAATGCTATTCGATTTGATATCACTTCTATTGTCTCAGTGCCTTATTATGATTTCAAGCATTAGATTGAGTCTATGAATATATTAGAAAATTTTTGCGATGTTAAGCGGGGTAAAACGTTTTTGAGAACTCGCTTAATGCTACTTTCCGTTATCGACAGGTTTTGTTATCGCATGTTTCACTGGTTTCACTCTAAGTAGTGAATATTTCTATTCAAATGCAAAATTAATATTTTTCTTTTTAATATGTGCCTTAATATACTTGTTGAGGCGGTCTCGCGAGAAAGCATGAATTATACAACCGTAAGCAGCGTTTGAAGTTAGTTCCACTTTGTTCTATTGCATATGGACTTCGGTAACGGCTAACGAGCGGTATTTTTAAATAACGATTCGGTATTTCGTATCTTAGGAAATACCCGTTTCTTAGTAACGAATACGTAAGGTTTGCAACAGCTCTACTTTTGTCACCGTTTCGTCACAATGTTAATGTCAAAGTAGTCACAAATAACACATTTTTCACAAATTTGTCACACGGTGACTTCACAAAGTGGTCACAATGTGACGTCACAAACGAGCTCTAAAACGGCCATAACGACTTCGCATTTTAGTCACTGTGACTTCACATCGACAATCGATGGTCACAAAGTCACAATGTGACTTCACAACGACATCACAGTGACGTTACCATGTCTTACGGGTATGTAGTGAGAAGAGGAGAGCCATCTTGTTTTTAGAGATGCTTTGGTGGGTCATGCCCTAAAAATGATTGGGAATAATTGATTTAAACCCTATTCGCGACGGCAGCCTCATACGAAATTTTTAATGTTTTAGTCAACGGTTTTTAAAAACAGAAATTCGTTCCTTAATAAATCGAAAAAATACTCCGATTAAATAAGTCAAATTTTACTGGTGGGGATAAGAAAGGATTGTTAAGCCTTTTTGCGGCACGCATATGTGTCGCTCGTCCCAAAGGAGTAAGGGCTGTTTATGTGATGGGGAAGTAACAAAGAGGAATCCCATGTTATCCTATGAGAAAATTTCTTATTCTTGTTCAATGAAACTTGAAAATCTCAAAAATATATATTTTTTGGAAAGTAGATAGTATACAGTGTTCTCGCTGACATTTGACTAACGTTAGTAATTTGGCTAATTAAAAATAAAAAAACATTCACCAAATGAGAAAAGTATTAGCAAAATAGATTCGCCGTGTAGCACAAAAAAAAAAAAAAAAAAAAAAAAAAAAAAAAAAAAAAACTTTAATTTTTTAATGTATTCCCTTTTTTTCAGTATGTTCTAAAATAGCCCAAGTTTTTATAACTGTGACAGCGATTGTTATTAATCCAATTTCAACTATCCGCTACAGATATAAAATATATGTATAAATTAAAAATATATGCATATGTATGAATAACGGAAAAGAAAAAACAAAAAGAAAAATTGAGCATTAGCAATTTGGCGAATCTAATCGCTTATTTACTCGCCAAATGAAGAATTTAGTCGCAGTTTGGCGCATTGGCGAGCGACAGTGAGAACACTGGATAGGAAAGTTGTTCCTCTGTATGGTCTACTTTTTTAAAATCTTTTTTTAGGAAAGAGTTACAAGCGATTAAATAATACTTTTTTTACTTTTTGTAATTTTTGAAATTTCAGCACGAATTTTAAAATACTCATAATTATCTTTAAAACATTTTCAGCTTACAGATCGACAAAGAGCCTTCCAATCTGCGAGTTGAAAAAAAAAATAATGTTCAAATTTCCAAATTTGAATAAACAAGTAAGATAAGTATTTTCCCCATACGATAACATGGGATTCCCCTTTGTTTCTGCACCTTCAAAATTATTTTATTCAGTAGTGTTTATTTGAACTTACATTAAATTTATTCATAAATGATTGTGTAATATGATAAATTGTTGTTGCCAAAAATAAAACAAACCTCGCTTTTTTGCATTTATTTGCGATTGGGATTAATTCTTAACCACACAACGCATTAATACTAAAAAGAAAGTTTTTGCTGTGACAAAAACCTCTTTTATAGTCTTTTTTTAATGCTTTCCGGACTTTTCATGCTTTGGGTAGGGGGAGGGGGGAGAGGAAAAAAGGTCTAATCTAATCTCGACGTTAAAAATAATATTAATAATAATGGTTACAGCCAAACAAAAAAAAATGGTATTGCCTTAAAACTAACCTCACATAAGGGATTTCATCGAAAAGGGACATTCAAGCGTGAAGTTTTTAAGAAATCAGCAAATTGTTCACTAGCAACTAGTGAAAATTAAACGAGTTTTCAGTATTTCATAAATTTTATTTATATTTTAAAGAATTAAAAATGTCTGGAATTATAATGTATTAGAATACTTGATGATCCCTTAGTACAAATATATTTTATCACATGTAGACTTCGTTTGAAAGCAATTTAACGCATATTTACTCATGCATCAGTATGATAAAACGATATCAGCATACATCAAACCAAAAACCTATCAATGATGTCAGTACTGTAATATATGAAAATTTCATTTCATTTTGCGACTTGTTCATGTTCACACTATCCATTCATAAAAATAAATAATAAGTTTTTATGTTGAAATATATGACAAAAAAATTGATTTTACCCTCATAACGTTTTATAGCCACTTTATAAAATTTTTTTTTTTTTTTTTTCCAAGGAGAAAAAACGCTGTAATTTCCTGACCTTAAAAGCGCCGTGACAGAAAGAATCTTTTTTTTTTTTCAGAAACCTGCCTTAAGGATATTTTATCACAATGAAATATTCACGGGTGAGTTTTTTAATAGAATTAGCAAAGCTTTGAAAGAAAACGATGTTATTATAGATTTCAATGTAATCGTTTAATTTGCGAAAATTTTTTAATCCTTTATCTACCGATGGTACTTGCAAGTAGCATTAAAATAATTTAATAAAATTTTTTTAATACATCAGTTAGTTTTAATACTATTTAGAATGAATTACAGATACATTACTTTATCTTTTTCCAAAAACTTTATTGGTTACACCAAAATAATAATAATAATAACAATAATATTTTTTAAAGGATGACTTCTTTTGCCTTTGGGTCTTTTCAACTTTTTTTGGCGCTGAGGGAGAAGGATGGGGATATTTCAATGCGGAAATATTTCTATATTTATATTATAAGGATATCATATTTGTACATTTTATATTTCTACAAAATAATAAGAAAAGAATTAAGATTAAAAGATGTGAGTGAGGTTATAAAAATTGCACAATATTCCTGTAAATTCAAATTTAATTAATCCTTCTAAATCCTTCAATCCTTCTAAAACCCTTCTAAATTCTTCAAACCTTCTAAAATCCTTCAAATATTTATTAAATGATTACGTATATCTTTTAATTTAGTTTAAACAATTTGCGTAAAATGCTTTAGAATGTAAAATTTTTATGAATTCATAATGCGGTAGATAATAAGAAATATTTTAATGTATCTCTTACTTAGACTTTAAGGGTGCTGGAGACTTGGCTCCTGAATTTACCTGCGTAATGTTAAGTCTACGGACGTTTGATGCATTTTTATATTCAAGATATCCCCTCAGGAAATTAATGTTTTAACTCCTTTTTTCTGTGTTCTCTTCTCTAAGGATATCGCCTTTTTTTTTTTATAAATTTTCAAAATATGTCTAAAGACGACTCTTAACTTTATATGAAGCGTTAAAAGTTTACTCCCAGTAAGTCAGTTTTTAAAAGATATCTATATTATAAAGGCCAAACGTATCTGTGCGTAAACCATACGTCATTTTGCAATGGCAACACTTTCAAATTTTAAATGAAATTTCGGTATTGCAATTTTTGCAACTAAAAATTTTTAAGCTTACTATAAATATAGCGCAATTTCAATTTTTACACCATCGTGTAGAGAAAAAAATGTACTTTTAAATGAAATTTGTTTGAAAGTTGTATCTTAATTTTTTTTGAAATATAAATTTTTTTTGTAGTTTTTAATACTCCTTTTCTAATCGTGGCAACAGTAATACTCCATTTCGATAAAAAGCAAAGGGAAAAAGGGAAAAAAATGATTAATGTATTTTTATGTTGCCATTTTCTCATTAAAAGAAAAAAAATTAAATTTAAATAGCTTCTGTTATAAAACCCGGTGAATTTTGATTTCATTTATAAAATTTGATGCACACGTAAAAGAATATCAACAGTTTAATATCTTTTTCAGCTAACTGCATTTAAACTTCACG
Source organism: Maratus speculifer (assembly GCA_964019185.1). NCBI lineage: Eukaryota > Metazoa > Arthropoda > Arachnida > Araneae > Salticidae > Maratus > Maratus speculifer. The sequence goes on along the minus strand of OZ025289.1, from coordinate 90,675,208 downwards.
TTTTGAACAAAAATATTCAAATTAAAATGCCCTTTTTTTTTTTTTTTTTTTTTTTTTTTTTTTTGAAAAGGCGAATACGGTTACAAAATGTGCATTTGTAAATTTTGATATGGTGAAAATGATGCTGGGTTTAGATTTCACGGCAAGAAGTTTCTATGATTGAGTCAAAGTTGAAAAAAATTTTGCTTTTTTTCATTTTGGAATACTAGCAAAAGAACCTTAATTGAAAACTACATTATAATAACAGATCTTTATTATTTTTTAGTGCTTACATGTACCATGTACGATCTATTAAACTTTAATTTTAACAATTTCTACAACTGAGTTTTATAAAAGTAGTATTTTGTTAATTTGACGTTGAATATCTTTTGTTTAAGAGTTAGACTTACAATATAAAATGCATTTTTTACTGTAACTAATTTTGTAGATTTTTTATAAGTCAATGAAACAGTTGCTTCTTAAACATTTTCCTTCAGCAAAATTTGACGGGTTCTACCTTGTATTATTAAATTCAGCAAAGAGTTTAGAAATATTTTAAGAATTAAGAAAAAAAAAGGTGCATCATTTAAGAAGAGAACACTGAAAAACGAAGTTAAAAATATTAATTTCCTGAAGAGATATTTAGAAAGTAAATATACACCAAATGCCCATAGGTTTAACATTACGGGGGGAAATTCGGTAGCTGAGTGACAAACCCTTAAGCTGTTTATCAAGAAGTCGCCCCCGCTCGACAACGCAAAACTCATTTTTAAACGTAAAAGAATGAAACTAGCTTATACTGAAGTTCTTTGTCATCGAACTTGTATTTTTGCATACTCGATAAATGGATTAAATCTTGAGTTTTAACTTCTTCGCGATGGGATATTTTTACAAAATTATTAATGTTTCGCCATCGGTTTTTAAAAACAGAAATTCGTGCCTTATTAAATCGAGAAAATGCTCCGATTAAATAAGGAAAATTTTGCAATAACATTTTACTGGTGGGGATAAACAAGGATTCTTAAGCTTTTTTGCGGCAGGTATACATGTCGCTCGTCCCCGAAGGGTTAAGCGATTGTTGTTTCGTAGCGGATATCGATTTCGTTTTCCCGTGTTGTCATGGATAGATTAATCAATTCAAAACTCAGCTGTATTTATATATATATATATATATATATATATATATATATATATATATATATTATATATTATATATATATATATATATAATAGGAATATGTTTTATATTACATAGCTTCTGCACAAGAACACCAGCTACTTTTACACATTTGAGAACCAAAATGAATTTAAAAATGTGTAGCAAGTTTCGCTTTAACGCTTCCTTAATTTACCAATTCATCATAAGCACAACGTACGGACATGATAGTCCAGTCATAATTTGCTACTTATACCGGAACAATTTGTATTGCAAATTTTGTATTTTTTAATCAGAGTTTTTTTTTTTTTTTCTGATTCAATTAGGCAAATATTTCTGTTTTGAAAAAGCGGTGTTTAAAAATTAAGAATTCCGTAAAAAGATCAGGAAAAAATAGGCATTATTTGAAAGTTTTTTTTTTTTTTTTTTTTTTTTTTTTTTTTTTTTTTTTTAATATTGATCAGTTCAATGATTAAAATGTTAAACTCACTTGTTAATAATTCTCATCCCCACTATGCATTTAGATGGAAATACATATTTAAGCAGAAACGTATTATAAAAAAATTCCATTTTACCATTGCAAAACTTTATGGCCATTTAATGCATTTTTGTTTGTTCGTTTTTATGAAGGAAAATACGAAAAAAGCATTAAAAAGTATTGCAACAACAACAACAAAAAAATCACGTTTTTTTTTTTTTCAATCAAATTCTTAAACCCTCATTAAACAAATTTTAGTAAAATAGAATATTCCTCATTGCGCGTCTGTTGTAATTAAATAAAACACAGACTCATGATAACAGAAAACACATATTAAAAAAAAAAAAAGAAAAGTATTACACCTTAATTAAATCCTCGTGATTTCAAAAATTTTCCTGGAACAGAATAAAAAATGAAAAGAAAACAGAACGTTGCCATCTTCAGAAAAATAAACTTATACAAAAAATTATTAGAACTCAGGTTTGACAGACAATAAATGAAATTTCTAACATTTTTTTCAGATTTTTTAGAAAATGAAATATTTTTTAATAAAGTTTAAAAGTTAAAAAACAGTGTTTAATGTATTTAATGTAATGTACTAGGTTGAACAATGAAAAATAAAATCGAACGGTACCTCATTATTTCATAACATTTATCTTAAATTATGACTAACCATTAGCCTGAATTATGTATTTCCAATGATTCTCTTTAAAGAAAGAGGATCATTTTGAATTATAAGATGTTAGAAATCATAACGATTTTAAACGATAAGTATTTTATATAATGCTATATTTACATGCACTTTATTTGACCAGTTCATAGTTGTGTGCGATGCATGATAGAACGACTTTTCTAAAGATCCGGAGGGAAAAAAATCACAACGGCCCCTTTATTTACACTCAATTTTTCATGTAAATATGTTCTTGTTAGTAAAATTTTTATGCAGAAAAATATATAAATTACATTTTACACTTACAATGTCTTTCAACCATTTTCTGAAAAATTCTTTTTTTTCAAAAGTTAAATATCAAATTAAACATAAACTCTTAAAACTAAGGCTAAAGAATAAAAGGATTAGAATGTTTTCGAAGGCCATCCATTAAAAATTATTTTTCATAGTAAAATATGTATTTTGTACGTTAAATTTAATAAAAAACTAAAAATATTTACATAGTAAAGTTTTTGCGAAATAAAACGGAATATGTATATGTATATATAGTATATATAAGGTATTGTACCACCCTATATATATATATATAGGGTGGTCATAAAAAAAACTTTGCCGGTATATGGAGCTCTTGCTTCCAGTCCGTTCAACTGATCGAGGTGAAATTTCAGATATAGCTATTCAGAGGTATGAGCTCAAGATTGTCTGAACGGCAACAAAATGGCGCTCACGGTTACGGCTATAGTTACAGAAACTCGAAATTTTCCAATATCAACACCTATTTTTTTTTCATCTCAAAATGCTCAGCGCATGCGAAAACCCTAAAAAGCGTTGGAACCGTTCGCGTATAGCAAGAAACGGACACGTTATGCGCGCACAAAAAAACTGTTCTACGAATCCCCCCCCCCCCCCCAATAAAAAAACATGATTGGGGCGCAAGGAGCAAATTTGCGCATGACACAGAGTCACTACACTAATCTCTGATTACAACACAGATCGGGAGAAAACTTTTATTTTGATTACACATTTTCCACATGGAACCATCACAGATAATTACGCATTGTATGGTGGCGACTGTGGACAGTATAGCCGAACGTTACATCGCATGAGGGATGTTTGCAATCTCACTTTTGATAGAATCTTTCAAATCTGGAAAAGTTTGCGAATTGCACATGTACACTCTAGATTTTAGATTTCCCAAGAACCTGAAATCCATAGGAGTGAGGTCGGGGGATCACGGAGGCCATTGACGTTACCAGTTGAGGTGAAATGTGCCTCGTGCGTTCATAATATGCGAAGAGATCAATCGTTATCACCATCATATTCGATAAGAAATTCATTAACAAAGTCTATATGTTATTGATAGTCCCATTGATTTTGGTATATCAAATACACCAGATGCACCTTTTGTAGTTTGCATGCGTCCTCTGGTCACTATGTGATGCACTTCCGTAACAGTATCCTCAAGAACAGTTGGTTGTCCGGATCGCAGACTATCACAGGTGCAGCCAATTTCTTCGAATTTTATTACTAAATCCCGAAGAGCTTGTGAAATGCAAAAGACACGTATTTGGCGATGGTTTCGAAGATAAACGTGCCAGATTTCGCAGCATTCATCTCATTTTGTTAATAGTTTTACCAACTCACCACTAACGAAGTCATTTTGTTGGCATATGCGAGCTCAGACTGAAGAACTGACATTCCCACCCTACTTTTTATCCGTTTTCTACGCTAACTATCTGCAAACGATGTTCCGTGATGGGTATTTTGTCTCCGTCATATTGAAATTTTCTTCGTCCGCCTTGGTCCTGTTTTTTTGGGGCCGTTCGTAGAGGTGATTTTGTGCGAGCATAACGCGTTCGTTTATTGAAATAACCATACCGTTCCAACGCTCTTTAGGGTTTTCGCATGCGCTGAGCATTTTGCGATGGAAAAAATGGGTATTGCCATTTTAAAATTTCGAGTTTCTGTAACTATAACCGTAACCATGCGCGCCATTTTGTTGCCGTTCACAGAATCTCGAGCTCATACCTCTGAATAACTATATCTGAAATTTCACCTCGATCGTTTGAACGGACTGGCCGCTAGAGCTCCATATATTTCCAAAGTTTTTTTATGACCACCCTGTATATTGTATTTATTTATGGTATTTTATTACTAAACGAATCAATTAATCCTTTATAATTAACTCAAACTGGAATTTACTTTGTTTCATATTTCTTAAAGAAAGGCAAGTATTTTGAATTAGAAACTTTAATGACCTCTTAGAAAAACATAGTTTATACAATGTTGTGCTTCTTTTAGTTTAATTTAACCTTATGCATATAAATGCTAAGGAAAGAGAATAAAATTATATCTAAAGGAGTCCAAAAACTCCATTTATTTAAATGTTTAATTTTGCTCGAAATATTTCTCATCTACACTATGCACACAAGTGCAAGAAAAGTTTTTGAGCAGAAAGGTTTTTTAAGCAAAGAAAAAATATCCATTTAACTTTTACAACGCTTTATTGCCAGAGATATCTTTTTTTTTTTTTTTTTTTTTTTTTTTTTCCCCCGAAAGGAAAAAGTTTAGTAAATTCAGGACATTAAAAGTAAAGCTGTTAAAAAAAAGTTTTTTTTAAAAAAAGACTTTCGTTAAGAATGTTTTATGAAAGAGAAATATTCACTTGTATGAATGAATTTTAGAAATCTAGCAAAAGTTCAAGAAATAATAGTTTTATAAAATTTAATGTAATATTTGTACCAGAAAAATAATAGAATATTTTCTCATATCTATTTATTATTGAGTTTTATACAACAGTTTATTACAATTTTTTTTAAAGTAGAAACGCAAATGTATTAGCAGATGTTATTATTGGTATTTGTGCGTTTGTTTACTAAAAGAATAAATGAAATATTAATAACTAAGTCAAGTTAATTTTCTTTGTTACAGAGCTGTTATTTACTTTTTGGAGGAGAGAAAATGTCTTTAAATTACCACTAAGCACAAGCTTATATACTACAATTTTTCAATAACAGTGACCGGAATGGACACTATGCTCTACAGACTAGCTTCAATATCTGAACAGTCAAGTAAAACCATATGCTTATTTATCTTAAATTAACGTTATAAATAAAGTGTAGGAAGTATGAAAAAATTATGTCAGCAAAAATTCAAAAATTTGCTTTAAAAAAAAAAAAAAAAAAAAAAAAAAAAAAAAACATTTAATTTAGCTTTGAAACATTTCTCATCAAGATTTTGCATACAGATGTAAAAAAAAAATTTTTCAATCTCCCTATAGCCAGTTTATAAAAATTTCTCTTTTTTTTATTAGCAAAGGTAAAAAATCCTAGTAATTTCCAGACTTAAAAAAATGATGCGCAAAAAATCAGTTTTTTTAAAGACAATTTTGATAAAAAAAATTTTATTAATATGGAATATTCAGTAAAGGGTTTTTTAGAAAATTTATGCAAAGTTTGTAGGAATGTAATAAATCAATTTTTAGTAAGTAAATAAAACTCAAACAATTTTTCTAAGTAACACCCACAGTTATTGGTTAACGAAAAATAGTACTGAAAGTATAAGATATAGGAAACTTTATTGACCACTAAGCAAAAATTGTTTTTTCATTGCAAGCTTTGTATCTTAACCCTTTCGGGTCTGATGTCCTATTAATAGTACATCGACTTTCATCGAGTATTATTTTGTCTTAACAATCACTTTGTTACTTTCTACATATAAAAATGATAGTATATGGCTATGTCTTTCTTATTATGACTTTTAGTTTATTATGACTTTATGTTTTGACATTTAGTAATAATAAAATAATAAAAGTTTTCTTAATTATCTTTTTACCATTGGCAATTCCTTTATTTTATGCATATATTTCAGCCTTTAAATTTAAAATATAAGTTTCTTTTTTGAACTAATACATTAGAAAATATTAGAAATTTGTAATACCCTCTCAAATCCTATTGTAACGCCTTAATTTCCAAATGTCTCCAAAAATTCTTCCTTAGCCTATTTTTATATTAAAATGCATTTGAATAGTGCACAAAATAAGTACATTCGTTAGATTTCAGGCAATGAGAAAATCTCAAAACTTCAGTAAATCTATTTGGATAGCTATGATTAACGTTATTCAAATAAAAGTTATTTCCTTCTCAAAATGGAAAAAAAAAATTCGGACGCGAAAGGGTTAATTTAACATTATTCATAAAGAATAAAATCTCCAAAGTTAAAAAAAAAAAACATTCTCCTTATTTGAACATTTAATTTATCCTGCATATAACTCTCATGCATACTACTCATGCAAATACTAGAATCTTTTAAAGTCAACTTTGTAGAAAAAATTACACTTTACTCGCAAAAATCTAACAACAGTTTTATATTAAAAAAATTCTTCTGGAGAAAATAAAAATACAGTCGAGTCTCTCTGTAACGAAACTCCATCAAACGAATTTCTCTATTTAACAAATTTTTTATAGGAACGGTTAATTTTTTTCATGATTACATTAAAAATAGTCTCCATATAGCGAAATATACATCTCCATTTAACGAATTTTTTCGAAAATTTTCTAAGGTAAAATCAAAAAACACTATTTATTGTTTTGTAGAATATTAGTATTGTAGAATAATTTGTTGTAGAATTTGTAGAATAATTTTTTTTTCGTTGATTTCTGGTTTATATTTTATAGCTAAATTCCTCTACCTTATTCCCCATGTCCAAAAAAGGCTTTCAACTCCCTCCCCCTTTAAGAAAAACATTTTTTTGTATGGTTACACTTGACTCTGTTTTAGCCTAGATGAGCATGCGTTCTTGGAAAAGATTGAAACAATTGCTTGCTAGTGGGGCGATTTGCAACTATCACAAAACATCCTAAAAGATAAAACTGTTCCATTATTGTCTTTAAAATGGTGTTTGTTTCTTGGTTTGGATTATAAGGCAGGAATAAGGGGGAATTGCAGAAAAGGTCGTTTTGCAGCAGGTTTTCATCTACCTAAATTAACTGCCATTAACTTTGTTGTTTGTGGCGACTCGGAGCATTTTTGGTTGTGAGAGATCATTTGAATGAAGAATTGTTACTAAATGTCATCGTTGCTGATGTTATCTTCTACTGCATTTGCATAAAATCACTTATAAATAAAACACAACTCTCTGTGATAAAGTAATAATTTTGAAAATAATCAATAAGACACTGGGAAAAAAAGGAAATGGCGAAAATGTTTGAGATTCTGAAAAAACATTCCGTTAAATATTTCCAAAAACTTAATTAAGCACTTTAAAAACAATTCTGTTTCAATATTTAAACATTAAATGAAACATTTTTACCGTTCTCTATTCAACGAATTTTTCTAAATAACGAATATTTTGTCTGAACGATGGATTTCATTATACAAAGACTCGACTGTAGTTTTTTTTAACCTTTAAAAATAATGTAATCATTTAATATTTTTCTGATTTTAATTTAACTTTTTTGGCAAATACTTACGAAATATGACAAAAAAGAAAAAAAATCTTTAAAAATCCAAAAAACGTATCTGTATTAGACATGGAACTCAGCATGGAAACAATTCTCGTCCATACTATGCATGTAAATCGAAATGAAAGTTTTAAAGCAGAAATTTACTTAGGAAAATTCCATTTTATTCTCAAAGCACTTTATAGCCATTTTATAAAATAAAAACTTTTTCCCAAGAAAAAAAGAATCCTGTAATTTCCTGACTTTAAAAAGCAACGTAGCAGAGAAAAAAAAATCTAAAGACCTCCATTAAAAAGATTTCATCAGAATTGAATATTTCCTCTTCTGATTTTTAAAAACCTTTTTTTTAAAAGAAAAGAAAAAGAAAAAAGACGGATTTTATAGAGTTAATGTAATATTTATACCAGAAAAAATATAAGGTTTTATATTTTATACATTTGAAAAGCACTAACTATAACATCGCGCGGATTGTTTAATTATTTAAACAAACTAAGCAAAACCATCTTCAATGTGTTTTTGGTGATTGTAATTGTTAAAAGAATCTATAAGTTCTTAATATTTAAAATCATATAAATTTTCATTGTTTTAAAGTTTTTATTATTTTTTAAGAAGAAAGTAAATGGAATAATAATTAATTATTAGCCTCAGTGGTCATTAATAAAAAATATTTTGATTATTGCAGTGATTATTTGAACGAAATATATCATTTAAAAAAAATTAGCTTAACTTCATGGATAAATTCTTGCGAAATGTAATAAAAAAGATGTTTCCGAAAATCCAGAAAATCGTTTCTATATTGGACATTTAAAACTCCGCATGGAAACAATTTCCATGTGCACTATGTATGTAAATCGAAAAAATAGTTTCTAAACAGGAATTTTCTACGAAAAATTCTATTTTACTCTCAAAGCGCTTTATAGCCATTTTATAAAAATTCTTTTTTCCAAGAGGAAAAAAAAAATCCTGTAATTTCCTGACTATCAAAAGCAACGAAGCACAAGAAAAAAAAAATCCTAAGACCTCCATTAAAGAAATTTTATCAGAATTGAATATTCACTTATAAGTTTTTTAGAAACATAGCAGAAGTTCAGAAAAAATGTTTTTTAAATTTTAATGAAATATCTTTTGAAAGAAAAGTATATATATATATATATATATATATATATATATATATATATATATATATATATATATATAATTAGCACAAAGAAATTATTTAATTTAATAAAATTGCCTGAACTTAAAAAAATGGTCTAAATAAAAGTACATCGGATTTCTTTTATATATATCTTAGTATATCATGTAATAAAATCTCAACTAGTGAAAATAAAACTGAGTTTTAGAAAAAATTATACTAAGTATGTTTGAATTATCATACTAAGGGAGTTTCGAGTATTAAAATCTATTTACAAGGAAATAAATGATTACTTACAAGGAAGGTCTCCATACGGGCATACTCCGAAAAATCTGAAAAAATTACAGAATGTTCTTCTCATGAGGATATATACGTTTATAAAAAAAATTTCGGCGGAACCTCCTTACCCTGTCCGTAAAAAAATAATGAAAATTTCGTTATTTGGCGATTTATCATCGGTTGGCGATGAAAAGAAAATTCAAAAAATGGTTTTTTTTTAATGTCAAATGCATTTTAAAGGAAAAAAGTTTCATGTTCATCGTGTTTAGATAAATTAAATAACTTTTGTTTTGTCAGCTTTAGTTTGTTTTAAGTATAATTTCATTATATTAATATTTATATGTATTCATATTCAAATTTAACCATCAAAATTTGAGATTTAAAACGTAATTCAAATTTAAATTCATTAAAATTTTTTCTAGTTCAAAGTCTATTTGAGCATTATCAGCTCGTTTTGTTGCTATGGAAACACCTGTCTTTTATTTTTTATTATGCTTAAATGTATGAAAATAATTTTACTGAATAAGAATCTTTTATATATAAAAATATTTTTCCAGAGGTAAATTAAAAAACTACAGCAACAAATAATGTATATATATATGCAATTTAATGTATATATATGTATACAATATATTAAACTCTCTCATTGTTTATGTTTCAATTCATTTATGTTTCAATTCATTTACACGGATTCTAAAAATCATAAAGTTTTCAGTTGCATTAAAATCGTTTGCTTTTGGCGGGGAAAAGTGCTACTCGCCAAATCATGTGACACTTTCGTCTTTTCACGCCAAATATTCGAAACTATTTTATTTTTTTACATGTTTCCTAATGCGATTCCGCCGCTAATTTTCACTGATCCTTTATTACATACATGAGTAGCTTAATTAGCATTTTTTTAAAATCTGAGTATGCCCAGTATGGAGACCTTCCTTGTTAGTCGTAATTGTGTTTCATTTTTTTTTTCATTTATTTTTATTAACTTTTACGACTAATATGGTAATGTTTGAAAGAGGTGTAAGCTAAATGGATCTATAATAGCCACAAATTTTTAAAGTTTAAAAACAAGCGCAAAATGCATTTCTAGGAAATGACTGAAATAAAAATGATTGACTAACATCCTTATGTGTTAACTTTCCATAAACTGTGGGGAATTCTTGTTTTTTCTGGTGGAATATTTGTTCATTTTCTCGAATTTCTTCAAAACTATTTTTATTTTGGACAAATTCTCAGAAATTTAATTAAGAACTAAGTTTTTACATCAAACATATATATTTTTTAATATTATGTTGCAATTTAAATTTTACTACTGTTGATATACTCTATTACATTAAAATAATACTAGCAGGGGAGACCGAGCTTAGCTCGGTCAAAATTAACTTTGTGTTCAACTCGATATAGTATTTTCACTGTGTCATTCACTCGGTATTATTACTGTAAAACATGTTGTTTATTTAGAAAAACAATCGATAAGAAAACTATGTTTTTATGCGCATGTTTATAAATTTTACTTTATTTTAAAATTTACAACGAAAGGACATCGATCTAAATCACTTTTTTTGCTCGACTCTGATTGATTTAACCATGCATCTCGAATCGTCGTAAGAATGTATAAAAAAAATTCTTTACATTCTGAAAGACAATATTTTCTGCTACATATAGCCAAATTTGGAGGCATTTTTTCATTTGGTTCCAAATACGTGTTTTGGTTTTCGTAATTTTTATAGTCGATTTTTTAGCCATATATCGCCGATATTTTGTCAAATATCCCCAAGTTATTGGCTTTTGCCATATTCTCGTGACCCTGACCCGTATTACCCAAAATGAGCCACTAATCAAATTTGATCAAGCATGTGACATAGCTCAATCGTCTTCAGGTAATCAAAAATAGTAGAATATAAAATTGAATCAAAATCGTTTAAGCCATTTTTTAGGTAAAATTAGCTTGGCAGCATTCAGCAATGAAGCGAAATGACTCACTAATATAATTTTCTTTAACATACGACTCAGCCCAATAGTCTTCTCGTGACAAAAAACGTTTTGTTTCAAAATTTAGGTAAAATTGATTGAGTCGTTGTTATATATAATTAGAATGACCTAGCTCATTAAGACCCAAAATATCCCACTAATCGAATTTTCGCGAGCATGTGTCCATCCAAATGGTTTTCTTTTGCTCAAAAACGATATAATACAAAGTATAGTCAAAATGGTGAGTACCATTTTCTATATAAAATTAGCATGACCCATGATGACTAACAAATGACCCTTATAATCGAAATCTCTCGAACGTGTGGCCTAGCTCATCAGTTTTAGCATGCCGAAAAACATTAGATACAAAATTTAGATAAAATCGATTGAGCCGTTTTTTAGATATAGTTAGTTTGATTCTGACCCCTTATGATCCAAAATGACCCATTGATCGATTTTCTCAAAAATCTGTCATAACCCAATGATTTTCTTGTGCCCGAAAACGATAAAATTCAAATTTTAGTCAAAATTGCGCGAAACGTTGTCTAGATAAAATTAGAATGACCCAAAAGTGGCCCACTAATCGAAATTTCTCGAACATGTGACCTGCCCCAATGATTTTCTCATGCCAGAAATATGTTGTATACAAAATTTCGTTAAAATCGACCCACCCATTCTTTAGATATAGCTTGACCTTGACCCATTAAGACCCACAAATGACCCTTATAATCGAAAGCTCTCGAATATGTGACTTAGTCCATTAGTTTTCTCGTTTCTAAAAATTGTTACATACAGAATTTCGTTAAAATTGATCCTGCCGTTCTTTAATTATATATAGCTTGACCCAGACCCTTTATGATCCAAAATGACCCATTAATCGAAATTTTTCGAACATGTAACCTAGTCCAATGATTTTATCGTGCCAAAAAAATGTTGCATACAAAATTTCATTAAAATCGATCCACCTGTTCTTTAGATATAGCTTGACCATGACCCATTATGACCCATCATGACCCTCATAGTTGAAATTTCTCAAACATGTGATTTAGCCCATTAGTTTTCTCATGTCAAAAAACTGTTACATACAAAATTTCGTTATAATCCATCACGCCGTTCTTTAAATATAAATAGCTTGACCCAGACTCTTTATGACCCAAAATGACCCATTAATCGAAATTTTTCGAACATGTAACCTAGTCCAATGATTTTATCGTGCCAAAAAAATGTTGCATACAAAATTTCATTAAAATCGATCCACCTGTTATTTAGATATAGCTTGACCATGACCCATTATGACCCATCATGACCCACAAATGACCCTCATAGTCGAAATCTCTCAAACATATGATTTAGCCCATTAGTTTTCTCATGTCAAAAAACTGTTACATACAAAATTTCGTTATAATCCATCACGCCGTTCTTTAAATATAAATAGCTTGACCAGACCCTTAATGACCCAATATGACCCATTAAAATTTTTTCTCGAACATGTAACCTAGCCCAATGTTTTTCTCGTGCCCGAAAACCATAGAATGCAATTTGTAGTCAAAATTGCGTGAGAAAATCTCTAGATAAAAATAGCATGACCCACAATGACCCAAAAATGACCCACTAACCGAATTTTCTCGAACATGTTACCTAACCCAATGGTCTTCTTGTAATCTAAAACGATACAATATAAAATTTGGTCAAAATCGTTAGAGCCGTTTTTTAGATAAAAATGGCTTGACCCATAATGACCCAAAAATGACCCACTAATCGAAATTTTTCGAACGTGTGACCCAGCCCAATAGTTTTCTCTTACCAAAAAACGATTGGGTACAAAATTTCCTTAAAATCGATCCAGCCGTTCTATAGATATAAATAGCTTTATCCTGACCCATTATGACCCAAAATGACCCAGTAATCGAATTTTCCCGAACATGGGACCTAGCCCAATGGTCTTCTCGTGCCCGAAAATGGTAAAATCCAAATTTTTGCGAAAATCGTTAGAGCCGTTTTTGAGATAAAATTTACCCACACACACACACACAATTTTTGCTCGCATTATAGTATAAGATGATGGATAAGCTGAAAACGTAACTATCGATATTTGTTTGTTTGTTTGTATTTATGTCAGCCAATTATCTACAATCTGGGATATAGGTCCTAAGGGGTGGGATGCCCTTCGTGGGGGTTTTTCTAAGGGAACCTAACCCGTATTTACACAAGGAAGTCCAAGATTTGAAGAAAACCACGGAAAACTCCGAACGGTTAGGCCAACGGTCGCGATTGGGTTCGAACAAAGCACCTACCGTCTACCAGTTTGGAGGTCAGAACCTCGCGGTCACTAGTGGGGCTAACTATTCATGCATCATATAAAGGTTCATGCATCGCGTATAGTTCATGCTACCTCAAGTAACATGGAGTGACAAAATCAGAAAAGCGACCAGTGACTGTAGCGATAAGGAGAAAACGACAATCGAAAAATCTGGCGGAGACCTACATCAAGAGGCGTGTTTAAAATACTTGGTGTTTATATATAGATATATGTATAACCATTATGCAATACTACAAATCGATATCCATTGCGAACACAATTCACAATTGAGTATCACGCCTGTGGCAAAAGATCAATTCTGAAATCGCGAACGTCACATCAAATTCCTTTTACGCAATTTAGGATAACTTAATAACGTAACTGATCAATCTTTATGAAAAAAAAAAAAATCTTTCAAATAATGTCTATTTCTTAAATGTCTTTTACAGAATTTTATCACCGGTTTTTCAAAACAGAAATACAGTCGACTCTCGTTAATTCGAAATCGGATAATTCGAATCTTCGCTTAGTTCGAACTAAACATGAGGTCCCGAAATTTTCAATGGTAGAATAACGTTAAACTTTTTCATTAATTCGAACTCATTTTCTCTTGATATCGTTTAATTCGAACTAACGAGAATTCCGATTTTTCATTCTTCCTCTCTTTCTCATGGATTTCAGATCATTTGAATAACTTTCTTTCTTTGATTTTTGTGAAAATACTTCCGAACAAGTATACATATAATATCATACATTTGATATCCACTTTCTAAATGCCCCGTCTGTCCATCAGTGAAACTTCAAATTTTTCTCCCATTGTGCTTGTTTCTAATCTTTTAATTTATGTATTTATGCATTCTAATTTAATATTAAGTCACATTTTGATGATAACAGACATAATAAATAAAAAAAACACTATAACATTAATTCCTTTGTAATAGTATCATGTTAAGCATGTTCTCATTTCATACATTACATAATTCGAACTTCGTATAATTCGAACATTTCTTGTGGTCCAGACGAGTTCGAATTAACGAGAGCCGACTGTATTTACCTACATGAACCAGCTACATGCTCGAATTAAAAATACAAAATTTACAATAAAACTTTACTGGTGAGATCAATAAATTATGATTGGAGTATGGAAGCCCGTACTTGGTACAGGAAATCATAATTGACGAAAAAACGTTGCCCGTATGGTGTACGGGCGAAACAGGGAAGCGGTTAATGGAATATATTCAAACCCGACGATATAAGCAAATGGAATGCACTAGAACAGTAAATTAGAACATTGATGAATACAAATGGAATTTGTGATAAGTAATCGCTATCGAGGGCAATATTACGTGATCACACACAAGAAAATGTACGATTAATTTCTATACATGGAGAGAGAACGAAAGTAATCAGTGAATTGATCAGTGGGAAATCCATATATAGATTTTATTGCCTTATTTAATCGTAAACATTTTCTAGAAAATTTATTAGAAAATGTTACTAGATCCGTGGTGCAAAAGAGCATATTCAGTTGAAATATAAATATTTCGCTCATATACACATGCTTCCACATTATTTTAGATGGAACAAAGACTTGATATAAAGATTACAAATATTTTAAGATTATTCATTCAAATGAAACAAACAAACAAAAAAAGCTTTTTATTATTTTTCGAGATGTGAGAAACATTTTTCTTTTTTTCATATCAATAAAATCTTATGAATATTTAACATTAGAAATCAATTCAAAATGACAAAAGTGAGAAATGACATTGAGTTCTTAGTGGAAGGGATTTTACAAATTCAGATAATCCCGAAGACGATGGCGGCTTTTCCACTATTGAAAAATGGAATTTCCATTAATTTAATAATATTTTTATTCCTTCGAGACAACAAAGATAAATTTAACACTGATAGCAAAGTTTTGACAGAGAAAAGGATTTCGAACTTAATATTTTCCAATCCTAAGTATAAAAGATTATGTATTTTTCAAGATATATCAATAAACCGATATTAATTTTGTAAAGCCAATCGGAAAATGAGGATTGATTTTTTGACAGTTCATAATGTAATTTTTTAAGAAATTTTTCTGGTATGAGTTTATTTTATTTTTGTGTAAAAAAAAAAAAAAAAAAAAAAAAAAATTCGAAGCTAAGGATTTAATTTTCTTCACAGAAATGAAATCTCCATATTTTTAGGGATTTGCCTATGAATAAATTGTGTTTTTATTTAGATTTTTTTAAATTCTGTATATTAAAAATGTATTTTAATGTTTATATATAACTAGACAGAGATAGGTACAGATATTTATACACGGAGAAAGAGAGTGGAAGCGATTAGTGAATGATCAGCGGCAAATCCTGGTAGATTTTATTGCCTTCTTTAATCATAGAAATTCCTTAGGAAACATTTGTATAAAAAATAACTAGATTAGTGGTGAAAAAAAGAAGATCAGTTGCAATACGAAGATTTTGCTAATATATACACAGGAGTGGAAAAAACTAGGCACCAGCCTTTAGTCTCTCACCACTAAAACTTAAAATATTTTCTTCGCTGAAAATTTAATTGCATTCTAGCAAGAATTTTACACGAAATAATAGACCAAAAAAAAATAGTGGTGAGAGACTGCCTACTGCAGCCAATATTTTTGCACACCTTTGTATATACATGCATACATGTCCAATTAGATGGAACATCGACTTAATATAAAGATCATAAATAGTATTTTAAAAAATTTCATTCATTTTAAACAATGAAAAAAAGGAAAAGAAATGAAAAGAAAACTTTTCATTATTCTTTGTTAGAAACGTTTTTGCTTTTTTTTCTATATCAATAAAATCTTATGAATATTTAACACCAGAAATCAATACGAAATGGCAAAAGAGAGAAATGACATCGAGTTCTTAGTAAAAAGGATTTTGCGAACTCAGATAATCCCCAAGATGACGACGGCATTTCGACTATTGAAAAATTGAAATTCCATTAATTTAATAATATTTTTATTCCTTCAAGACAACAAAGATATACTTAACACTGATTTCAAAGTTTTGACAGAGAAAAGGATTTTGAACTTAATATATTCCAAAGGATAATGCATTTTCAAGATACATCAATAAATCGATATTAATACCGATATTAATTTTATAAAGCCTATCCGAAAACGGGGTTTGATTTTTTGACCGTTCATAATGCAATTTCTTGAGAAATTATTTTGGTATGAGTTTATTTTATTTTTTTGTAAAAAAAAATAATAAGCAAAGTATTCAATTTTCTTGGAAGATATGAATTTTCCATATTTTAAGGGAATTTCCTATGAATAAATTGTGTTTTTATTTACATTTTTTAAATTCTGTATATTAAAAAAGTATTTTAATGTTTATATGTAGCTAGACATTGATAAGTACAGGTATGTATACATGGAGAAAGAGAGCGGAAGCGATTAGTGAATGATCAGCAGCAAATTCTGGTATATTTTAGTGCCTTCTTTAATCATAGAAATTTCCTAGGAAACATTTTATAAACAATAACTAGATTAGTGGTGAAAAAGAGACGTTCAGTTGCAATACGAAAATTTTGCTAATATATACACAGAAGTGCAAAAAACTAGGCATCAGCCTTTAGTCTCTCACCACAAAAACTTAAAATATTTTCTTCGCTTAAAATTTAATTGCATTCTAGCAAGAATTTTACACGAAATAATAGACCAAAAAAAAAAAAAAAAAAAAAAAAAAAAAATAGTGGTGAGAGACTGCCTACTGTAGCCAATATTTTTGCACACCTTTGTATATACATGCATACATGTCCAATTAGATGGAACATCGACATAATATAAAGATCATAAATAGTATTTTTAAAAATTTCATTCATTTTAAGCAATGAAAAAAAAGGAAAAGAAAACTTTTCATTATTCTTCGAGATGTTAGAAACATGTTTCCTTTTTTGACGTGACAACGTCTTGTAAATTGGTTTGCCGGGAGACACTTCAAGAAACTGCGTTACGTTACGTTACGCTCCGCTCACGATACGCGCTCACTTTTCTCTTAACTTTTTCCGGTCACTTGTGGGACCATTTTCTGAACGTGAATGTGAATTCGCTGCAAGGAAGGGGCGGTGCTTAATAGGAATTTTAGATAGTATCAAACTAAGACGAAATACGTTATGTATTAGTTATTAGTATAAAGTACAAAGAAAATAAGTGTAGTTTATTTCGTAATTCGGTGGTATATTATGGAAAACTAATGATATGTGATTAGTGAAAGCCATTTTACTTTAGTTATATTCTGCTCATTGAAAAATTCTTTAATATGCTGTTTACAAAATTCAACATTTGACATCAATAAACATGAAGTAAAATGTGTTTAACAAACACAGTGTATTGCAAGTTATTGTATGTATATTTGTATATAAATACGTATGTATGTGTAAAGGTAAAAATAAAATTTTGTTAATATGAAATTCAGTGCGAGATTCTTTGTATAAATTAATGTTTTAAATATAATTGTTTGTATAAATAAATGTTTTAAATTGTTACTATTATTTCATCCTTCTTCCTACTATACGAATGAATATTCACATTAAAATTATTTTACAACTCAAAGTCGTTGTCACGTAAAACTTTCGCCCGTATACCGACTTTACAGGCAACCAATTTTATATCGCCTTCGATCAAGACAACATCACCCACTTTTAGTGGTGTATGTGAATTGGGATTTTTTCCATATCAATAAAAACTTAGGAATATTTAACATCAGAAATCAATACGAAATGGCAAAAGAGAGAAATGACATCGAGGTCTTAGTAAAAGGGATTTTGCGAACTTAGATCATCCCCAAGATGACGACGGAATTTCGACTATTGAAAAATTGAAATTCCATTAATTTAATAATATTTTTATTCCTTCAAGACAACAAAGATAAATTTAACACTGATAGCAAAGTTTTGACAGAGAAAAGGATTTCGAACTTAATATATTCCAATCCTTAGTATAAAGGATAATACATTTTCAAGATTTATCAATAAATCGATATTATTACCGATATTATTTTTATAAAGCCTATCGGAAAAAGGGGATCGATTATTTGACCATTCATAATGTAATTTCTTGAGAAATTTTTCTGGTATGAGTTTATTTTATTTTATTTTTTTTTTTAAATAATATGCAAAGTATTCAATTTTCTTCGAAGATATAAATTTTCCATATTTTAAGGGAATTTCCTATGAATAAATTGTGTTTTTATTTAGATTTTTTAAATTCTGTATATTAAAAAAGTATTTTAATGTTTATATATAGCTAGACATAGATAGATACAGGTATGTATACATGGAGAAATTGAGCGGAAGCGATTAGTGTATGATCAGCGCAAATCCTGGTAGATTTTATTGCCTTCTTTAATCATAGAAATTTCCTAGAAACATTTTATAAAAAATAACTAGATTATTGGTGAAAAAGAGACGTTCAGTTGCAATATGAAAATATTGCTAATATATACACAAGAGTGCAAGAAACTAGGCACCAGCCTTTAGTCTCTCACCACTAAAACTTAAAATATTTTCTTCGCTGAAAATTTACTTGCATTCTAGCAAGAATTTACACGAAATAGTAGACGAAAAAAATTAGTGGTGAGAGACTGCCTACTGTAGCCAAGATTTTTGCACACCTTTGTATATACATGCATGTATGTCCAATTAGAGGGAACATCGACTTAATATAAAGATTATAAATAGTATTTTAAAAAATTTCATTCATTTTAAACAATGAAAAAAAAGGAAAAGAAATAAAAAGAAAACGTTTCACTATTCTTCGAGATGTTAGAAACATTTTTCCCTTTTCTCCATATCAATAAAATCTTATGAATATTTAACATCAGAAATCAATATGAAATGACAAAAGTGAGAAATGACATCGAGTTCTTAGTAAAAGGGATTTTGCGAACTCAGATAATCCCCAAGACGACGACGGCATTTCGACTATTGAAAAATTGAAATTCCATTAATTCAATAATATTTTTATTCCTTCAAGACAACAAAGATATACTTAACACTGATAGCAAAGTTTTGACATAGAAAAGGATTTCGAACTTAATATTTTCCAATCCTTAGTATAAGAATAATGTATTTTCAAGATATATCAATAAATCAATATTAATACCGATATTAATTTTGTGAAGCTAATCGGAAAATGGGGATTGATTTTTTGACCGTTCATAATGTAATTTTTTGAGAAATTATTCTGGTATGAGTTTATTTTATTTTTCTGTAAAAAAAAATAAGAAGCAAAATATTCAATTTTCTTGGAAGAAATGAAATTTCCATATTTTTAGGGAATTGCTTATGAATAAATCATGTTTTTTTTTTTAAATTTTTAATTCTGCATATAATTTTTTTCATATACAGATGATTTTATATACATACATATAGAGAGATAAGTACATATATGTAAATATATATATAGAGAGAGAGAGCGGAAGCGATCTGTATATTGATCAGCGGAAATCCTGATAGATTTTATTGCCTCATTTAATCATAGAAATTTCCTAGAAAACATTTTATAAAAAATTTCTAGATTAGTGGTGTAAAAGAGCATGTTCAGTTGCAATACAAAGATTTTGCTCACATATACACAGGAGTGCAAAAAACTAGGCATGCACAGGGGTGCAAAACGCTAGCCTTTTAGTCTCTCGCCAATAAACTTAAAAGATTTCTCCTCTGAAAATTTAATTGCATTCTAGCAAGACATTTTCACGAAATATTAGACAAAAAAAAATTAGTGGTGATATATTGCCTACTAGTGCCTAGATTTTTGCACACCTTTGTACATACATACATATTACAAATTTAAATTTTTTTCGCCAAAACTAACCGTTATACTATCTTAATTTTCTTATAATAGTGTTCCGTACTTACTTCAAATTATTAAATTAAAATCTTGTTTCTAAATCTAATCTGTTAATCCTTATGCAGACGATATAAATTCTTAATTTGCCTTAAAAAACATTAATCCAGTATGCGTAAATTTAAAAAGATGGCTCTAAATTAAAAATATTCTTAATTAAAACTTTATTTCTTAATATTCCAAATAAAACTGATTTCTTCTATGTTTTTATCAACCCTTTTTAAGAAAGTCTTATTAAATTTATTCCAAACCCATACCTTTAAAAAATATCATTATTTTATTTTATCTATTTATTTATTTTTCCGCCGTCAACGATAATTTGCATATTAATAAATTCATTTCTTTTCTTTTTCTCTTAAAATTAATCATGTATAAAAATCGTCTGCCTAAGATATTTAAAATTCTGAGTCAATTATAAATTGGTTAAATAATTTTTTTTAAAAATAAATTTATCGTCTGTTTAAAATAATCTCGTAGCTGGACAAGAATTCTGTTTACATAAAATAATGATGGTTAGAGATTACAGAATGTTCCAGAACTTTCTTTTGAGTTTAAAAGGGGGAAGTCTCGAGATGAGAAGGAGATTATTCTGAAGATTTCTTGGGTTGCTTTTTCGATGAGGACAGCTCGCTGAAATAATGATGGAATTTTTGCAAAAAGGAGCTTTTCCTTCCTCATTATTACGAATTTAATAAATGAATTTACAGCAGCCCATGACTAATTATTGGATCTTCTACATTTATTATTTTATTTTGTTTTTTCCCTCGCTTGCCATGACTGCGTGTTTCTTTTTAACCAGTGGAAATAGTTCGAGTTCTCCTTAAATCGTCACAACTAATCGAAAAGTCGACAGGATAGGTAATGCCTGTGCTAGTGCCTGTTTCGGATTTTGAAATGAATCTACTGAAGAAGTAAAATGCTATGTAAATGAATCTAATGAATCTACTGAAACGAAGTGATGACAAAAATATGAATCGCCGAAAATTTTTCCCGCCATGGTTGAAAGTGTTATTAAGCAAGAATTGCCATTATCTTTTGATTCCTCGAGTGAATGTAACAGAGGAGATTTTAATGTTAAACAGCTTTCTGTCCGAGTGGTTTGAAAGATTTCTTCTAAATATCTCGTGAATTCCTGAGGCCTGATATTCCACCTTTTTGCTGTTTATGTGTAACTGATGACTCAAGATAATCATGGTCATAATGACAAGAAAAAAAAAAAAAACTTTTAGAGACAACTGAACGCAGATTACTACTTACTTTCATAATTTTCGTTATTCCTGTCTCCCCTAGGATCAGCTTGAAAATTTCTCCTTATCCGTGAGTTATTTTTAGATGTATTTAATTATTATGTGTATCCTTTTTACTGTATTTGTGTAGATAGTTCTTTGTTTGTAAGGTTTATTTATTTGTTTGTTTATTTTTCTGTGAGCCTTATTTATTTATCTTTTTATCTAGTTATGAGTCTTATTATTATTATTACTATTATTATTATTACTTGTTGGAGTGAAAACATGTTTGTTCTTAAAAATTTAATTGAGGAGTATGATGTTCTTAAGATATTTACTGTTACTTATTAAGAGTATTATGATATTTTTATGCACGTTTAAAGATAAGTTCGTAATAATAATGAAGTATAAAAGAACTCAGAAGCTCAAGTTATTTTTTAAAAGGTACATTTTCTAATTTATTGATATTGTTTGTTATCAAGAACTATTCTCAGAATACAGTATTTTCATGATAATGTTCCTACAACTAAACATTTGAGCTGAAAATTAAATTAACATTTATGTTTTTTCCTTTATTTGTTAGAATTTCTAGTGACAGTAAGCTTTGGTTCCCGGATTCTTATAATTTATTTAAATTCAGTAAGAATATGGAACTGTGCAAGGCTGTTGCTGGAATTTTGACTGATAAATGTGATTAATTTTTTTTAGTAAATTTTGTGGTTTTAAGTAAGGAATTACCTATAATTAAAATTTTGAATCTGTTTATGATTTATAAAATAATAGAATTAAAAAGTTGATCACAATTTAAGGTATAACTATGATATTTACAATTTCTATTTTTATTAGATAAAATTTCTGGTTAAAGTTAGCAGCTAAATATAGTTATAATTTTCACGATAATTTTGATTCAGATTTTTAAAATGGGGGGTAATGGTTTTGTGTGAGGCAATTAAAATGTATACAACTCCAGTAGACAAAGCCCTCAAAATTGCGAAAGCGCGAACTCAGGAATTTCACCTTAAAAGTAAAAGACTCTATGATCGACATTTTGTCGAATGCCCATTAAAAATACAAGACTCTGTAATTTATGAAGAATTTAAATACCCCAACACTCGAAAATTAGAACCTACTTTCTCTGGACCATATAAAATTATAAATAAACTTTCTGATGTAACTTATGAAATAGATAAATTTAATTATGAGACAGGACAGAATTCCGTTATTGTGCATGTTTCTAAATTAAGACCCTATTTTTCACCCGAAGATTTTAAACTGTTTCATGAGCAACCCAAAAAACAAACAAAACCTCAGATACAATCACTAAATCAAACTAAAGTCAAGACAATAGATTAAATTTACCATAAACAACCATTAAACCATTAAAACCATTTACCATAAAAAACCCATAATTTTCAACATCAGCAGGTATGTTCTTGGAGGCCTACAAGAATATTACTTGTTTTTGGGAGTTTTTGGGGTTAAATTGGGCTCCTTATGCAGGCATAAGGTGAACACTTTGATTGTAAAAGCTTTCAAATTGATGTTGATAAATTAAATTTAAGGGTGTTTAAGTCTAACTATATTTACTCATGTATTTGACCTTAGTATTATTCTATTTATTCAGCAGATATTTATGTTATAACAGTTATAAAATCTAATGATTCTACTCAAACCTATAACATAATATGTGATTTTCAGTGATTGTGAAAACTACAGATTAAAAGTTTTTCAAAAAAGCAAAGTATTTTTATTTCCATTTCTCAATTAAGAATGACACCTTTTATTCCTATTTGTATTTTATTATTAAAGTTTATAAACCATGTGTAGATAAAACATTATTCTACATTTGGCATTGAAAACTTATAACCAAATTTGACAATTTTGTAAAAGAGTATCAGAGAGGAATTATTGTAAGGAAATACTGGTTGAGAGTCCATTTTCTAAATAGTTAGATTTAATTTTATTTGGATTTTGGAATTATTATGATTTTTTTTATTTATGCTTTCGGCTAGCAAAAAATACTTTCTTATGCTATTAGAAGATAAGAAAATTATTTAGTTGCTATGTAATTATTTTTATCCTCAACCAATATTTTCCCTATCAATAATAAACAAATAGTGATATTTTCTTTTGATTATACTCTTGTTTTACTATTATTATTATTATTATGATTTCTATAATGAAGTTTAGTATTAATTATACTCTTATTGAAAAATATTAGGATATGGAGTCTTATTATACTATTACTTATTATTGTTGTTATTGTTATTATTTAAATTTTTCTATATTATTTATTATTGATATTGAGAGTGATGCTATTTATTATTGAAAAATTGATATATTACTGAAAGATGTTGGATCCAACATAACATTAAAACCAAAGATTAAACTAGGTTTGAAGATTTTTAATTAAAGAGACTGTATTCACTGGACATTGAAAAAGACTCTTTTATATATTCTTGAAAGACTTTTTTCATTTAAAGGACTTATTTAAAATAAACTATGCATTAAGTCATTGTAATTATTTAAACTTCCATGAGAACGAATTTTTATTTTTTTATTATATTTTTATCTCTTGCTTATTAATGTTCATAACTTATTTACTGTTATTATATGTATTATCTCCTATGCACTTACAAATGGTAAGTGATGTTGTAACATTATTGTATTTCTTTCAGGGAAATGCTTCTACCTAAATTCAATTCAGAATTATTTTCTGTTAACTATTTTATTTTAATCGCTAATATTTTTTATATTGCGTTAATTTCTTTTCTTCCATCTCTTGGCTTCCTGAGTTTGACAGTTTTATTCCAAAATTTAACTTTTCTAAATTATTATATTTCTGTTGTCTGAACTTGTAGTTTTTTTAACTATCAATTTCATACAAAGTCTTGGGGAGGGGGGATAATATTACAAATTTAAATTTTTTTCGCCAAAACTAACCGTTATACTATCTTAATTTTCTTATAATAGTGTTCCGTACTTACTTCAAATTATTAAATTAAAATCTTGTTTCTAAATCTAATCTGTTAATCCTTATGCAGACGATATAAATTCTTAATTTGCCTTAAAAAACATTAATACAGTATGCGTAAATTTAAAAAGATGGCTCTAAATTAAAAATATTCTTAATTAAAACTTTATTTCTTAATATTCCAAATAAAACTGATTTCTTCTATGTTTTTATCAACCCTTTTTAAGAAAGTCTTATTAAATTTATTCCAAACCCATACCTTTAAAAAATATCATTATTTTATTTTATCTATTTATTTATTTTTCCGCCGTCAACGATAATTTGCATATTAATAAATTCATTTCTTTTCTTTTTCTCTTAAAATTAATCATGTATAAAAATTGTCTGCCTAAGATATTTAAAATTCTGAGTCAATTATAAATTGGTTAAATAATTTTTTTTTTAAATAAATTTATCGTCTGTTTAAAATAATCTCGTAGCTGGACAAGAATTCTGTTTACATAAAATAATGATGGTTAGAGATTACAGAATGTTCCAGAACTTTCTTTTGAGTTTAAAAGGGGGAAGATGAGAAGGAGATTATTCTGAAGATTTCTTGGGTTGCTTTTTCGATGAGGACAGCTCGCTGAAATAATGATGGAATTTTTGCAAAAAGGAGCTTTTCCTTCCTCATTATTACGAATTTAATAAATGAATTTACAGCAGCCCATGACTAATTATTGGATCTTCTACATTTATTATTTTATTTTGTTTTTTCCCTCGCTTGCCATGACTGCGTGTTTCTTTTTAACCAGTGGAAATAGTTCGAGTTCTCCTTAAATCGTCACATACATGTATGTCTTTTTAGATGGAACATAAACTTTTACGACGATTATAAATATTTTAAGCCTATTCATTCATTTTAAACAATAAAAAAAAGAAAAAAGAAAAGAAATGAAAAAAAAAAACTTATCATTATTCTTCGAGATGTGAGAAACATTTTTCTTTTTTTTACCATATCAATAAAATCTTATGGATATTTAACATTAGAAATCAATACTAAATGACAAAAGAGAGAAATGACATCGAATCCTTAGTGGAAGGGATTTTGCGAACATAGATAATCCCCAAGACGACGGCGGCTTTTCGACTATTGAAAAATTGAAATTCCATTAATTTAATAATATTTTTATTCCTTCAAGGCAACAAAGATAAATTTAACACTGATAGCAAAGTTTTGACAGAGAAAAGGATTCCGAACTTAATATTTTCCAATCCTTAGTATAAAGGATAATGTATTTTTCAAGACATATCGATAAACCGATATTAATTTTGAAACGACAATTGGAATACAGAGATTGATATTTTGGACAGTTCATAATGTAATTTTTTTAAAATTTTTTCTGGTATGAATTTATTTTATTTTGTGTTTAAAAAAATACGAGGAAAATGATTCAATTTTCTTGGAAGAAATAAAATTTCCATATTTTTAAGGAACTGCTTATGAATAAATTGCGTTTTTATTTTTATTTTTTTAAATTCTGTATATTAGAAAAAAATTAGAGATTTATTGTAACATTCTGAATAATATTTTTGTATCAACACTTTTATTAAACCGCAAGAAAGGTATAATTACAGAAATATTTTGCTTACAAAGCATATATATTAAAAAAGCGCAAATTTAATAGCTATTTATTTTATCACATGGTATATATCATGATACATTTACGGGAAAACCCATATTTAGATACAAGCAAATTAATGTTGCTTAAAGCTGTTATTTTATAGGAAACATAACTACAGATAAAAAAAATATGTTTGATACGATTCTTAAATTTCACCTCTTTATTTTCGCTAAAGTGCAGCAAAACACCACGAATTAATTCGGGACGTTACCTGTTCGGATTGGCATAACCATTATCCGAAATTCTGATACATATGAAAAGAAAAAAAAAAGAAAAAGAAACAAAAATCGGAAATTATACAAGTTAAAACTTTTTTCCATATTTATTTCTGGTTAATGCAATAAAATATATGATTACAAATATTTTTATTGTTAAAAATGATCTTGCTTTCTTTCCCAAAGTATATTTCATTAATTTTAGATAAAATCCGAGATAAATTTAAATTGAGTTTATCGCATTTCCGGATTAGTGAGATTTTGCTGTTATTTACATTGTCTCAAACCATTTAAAAATAGTTTTTAATATAAAAAATTCTCTAGAATTTAATATTTGATTTGAAATTGCGCTTATTTAATTTCAGTTAGCAAAAATTATATTTTAATAACATTTATATATATCTATCTATATATATATATTCTTTTTTATAATTTTCCTTCAATGTTTTGCCCAATGAATGTCTATAATGAGATGAAACCCAAATGAAACCCAATGAATACTATTGAAGCTTGTTTACTATGCAAGTAGACAATAGGAATATCGCGTTTAAAACGCTGCCGGCCATAAACACTTTGGATACAATTATCAAACATTGTCGCAATGTAGAAAGTGTGAACAGACTTAATAAATACAGAAAACTACTTTATAAATGCATTTCCATACAATCTATGTAAGTCAACAAATGCTTCATTTTTATTTTAAAATTTTTAATTTATACCGTAAATTTTACAGGAGTAATCTTTAATTCTTTTTCTCAATGACTTTTATAATCATAAGGTACTCTAATTCAATAAAGTAACTGCTGAATTTCTTGAAACGAGAAAATCCTTCCAAGCTGCTTTATGGCTCAGCAATGACATTATATGAAAAAAATATATTAATTTCTGTGATTAATTCGGATTTTCTAAATAAAATGGATATCAAACTGGAAACCATGCCGTCAACGTGTTAAGCTGGATTTCCACGTTATTTATTTTATTTATAAAAAAAAAAAGCCCATGTGTATATTGTGTGCGCATTTTGATTTAATTTAAAAAGTCAAACCTCAAAAAAAAAAAAAAAAAAAAAAAAAAAAAAAAAAAAAAAAAAAAAACTCGCGATTTTACTTTTTCGCGGTCCTTATTATAATAATGAATGGTTTTTTTTTTGTTTTTTTTAATTTGCTGTTGTTGTTGTTTTTTGTTGTGTTGTGGTCCGGCGAAGGGGTAAATAAATAATAATAATAATAATAATAATAATAAAACATGTTTTTTTAACCCTGATAACTAAGCAAACTGTTAAACTATAATAATCATAAAATATGCAACAAAAGACGAGATTAAAAAAACACCTAAAGATCTTTAAAGTTATTTTTTCATGTTATTGTAATGGTATTTAAATTTAGAATTGTTTGACTCGTTCTACGTTAAAAGATCGCACTACTTTTATATTCGCCTATATGAATAAACGGAAAACTTAGCCTCAGTCACGCATTGACCATTAAAGCAGAGAGGTGTAATTTATTTCTCATTTTACAGTCAAATCTATAAGACGGAAATGATTGGATCTATAATGATGATGTTATCGGATCATTGCTCCTCTCAATTCTACCAGGGTTAAACATAAAGTGAGAGCTCAAGAAATATTGCTATGCACAGTTAATAGCTGAAATATGCAAGTTTATTTTCGAGTTGGGAGATGTACTATCGAACATACAGGGTGCCCAGCAAATAAGACCCTGAATTCAAAATTAAATTTCTCAAAAACAAAGATCGAAAGAATTATGCGGTAAACGGCTTCTGTGTTAGGTAAGCCATAAAGATGTTATACAGAAGTTTCGAATGGTGAATATTTTAAAAATGTTGCGTTCTAATTGTAAAGAATGCTTGACTTGACATTTTTCTTGCTTTTGATTGCTTGCAGAAAATGAGTTTTTCGGCAAACAGTGCCATATTTTAAAGAATTTTGGAAATAAATTTTTAGAATTTCAGAAATTCCAAAAATTTAGTTCCAAAAATTGTTAAAATATAGCACTGTAGACCGGAAAACTTGTTTTCTGTAAACAATCTAATACAAGAAAAATGTGAAATCAAGCATTTTTTGGAATCAGAACGCAATCTTTTCAAAATACTCACCGTTCGAAACTTCTGTATAACATTTTTACAACTTACCTAATAAACAAACCATTTACTGCCTAATTCTATCGATCTTTGTTTTTCAGAAATTTAATTTTGAAATCAGGGTCTTATTTGCTGGATACCCTATATTTTCAGGAACATGTAATTTTCAAAGAATAAATTGTTTTATGAGAATTGAGACATATGAAATTTTATTGTGATTTATTTACTTTAATTAGATGTAAATAGTTATTATGTATAATATAGTAAATGTTATATGTACTATTATAGAAGAAAAATTCTTTCTGAAAGATAAATATGCTTTGAATGAAAGGTTTTACAATATATATATATATATATATATATACATTTATATATTGTTGCTTTTAAACAGACTTGATTTAAAATAACTCAACCAAGTAAACTTTGTTTGAGCAACAGCATTTTCTTTTTTGATTTCTTGATCTTACTACATTGTGTTTGTCTTAACAAAAATGTTTGCTTGAAACATTAATTTCTTCATTTCCTTGTTTCATGAAATAAATATTGTTTGTTTTAAGAAAATTGTCTGCTTGGGGCACCAGTTTTTTTTTATTTTCTTGTTCCGAAAAAAGAGAATTGTTATTGTTATTCCTATTGTTATTGTTATTCCATTGTTATTCCTTTATATTAATAACAAGTAAATAGTTAATATAGATAAAATATTCATAAGTATTACTAGTGGCATTATAGAAGAAAAAATCTCTCTAAAACGTAAATATAATCTGAATAAAACGATTTACGAAAAAAATATATTGTTATTTCTATAAAATAGAATAAATTTAAACTTTTTTTAGCTAAAACAATTTTATTTGAGCAGTTATATTTAATTTTTCGGTTTTCCGATCTAGTCACAATTTGTTTGTTTTAAGAAGGATGTCTGCTTGAAACAGGAATTTCTTTATGTCTTTGTTCCGGTAAAATAATAATAATAATAAGAAGAAGAAGTAAATAAATGTAAGTTTAAACATAATTGTTCTGATTGAGAAATTTATTTTCTATTCACTACCATATTCTGAAAAGATTTTTATTATTTTTTTTCTTCCATTAGCTGTAAGTAAATAGTTAAAACAGAAAATATTATGTGTATTATTGATAATATTGAAGAAAGTGAAATCTATCTGAAAATTAAACATGCTTTGAATGGAAAATTTTCGCAAAAAAAAAAAAAAAATAAATAAAATAAATACATAGTTGCTTTAAAATAGAGTAGATTCAAACGTGTTTTTTTTTTCAAAACAAACAAATTTTGTTTCATCAACAATATTTTGTTTATTGGCTAGCCGATCTGGCCTCAATTTTTTTGTTTCAACAAAATTGTTTGTCTGCGGCAAAATATTCTTCATTTGCTTGTTCCAAAAGAGACATATATATTTTTTAACAAAATCGTATGCTTGAAACAGCAATTTCTTGATTCCCTTGTCACAAAAAAAAAAAAAAAAAAAAAAAAAAAAACTAATTATCCTATTTTTTTACATTAATTACAAGTAAATAGTAAATAAACAAAAATTTATATAGCGTATAAATGGTAGTATAGAAGGCAAAATCTTTTCAAAATTTAAATATGCTTTGAATAGAAATTTTTACAAAAAATATATATTGTTGCCTAAAAAATTCTAGATTTTGACATTTTTCAGTGAAACAAATTTTGCTTAAGCAACAGTATTTTCTTTTTTCGATTTGTGAAGGTAGTCACAATTTGTTTCTTTTTAAAAAAAATTGCGCTTGAAACAGCAATTTCTTTGTTTCTCCGAAAAATCGGCGTACATTTGTTTCTGAGTAAATAACATTATATTATTAAATTCAGAATTTCTGTCATACATAAGATGAAAATTTGGTATTTATAAGTTAGTCAGCCAATATCATTTATTCCATCGCAAATGTAATATGTTATTTGTGTGTGAGTGTATACATTCGCAATAGAATACAATTCTAGAATAAAAAGTTTCGTTTTAATCTATTATCTCTTCTTTTTATAAAAAGTTGTACATTTTAAATGTGATGAGTAAAAATTATCTTTTTTAAATGCGCTTATATACATCTGTTTTAAGTGTGTTATATATATATATATATATATATATATATTTAAATTTGTCTTATATATATATTTTAAATATATGCATTTGAATTGTGTATTTTAAATGAGATGGCTAAAGGGATTATATTTTAAATGAAATGGATGCAATATGAATAAAGATGATAGAAACGATGTTTGGCGGTTTATCACCCACACCGTCTAACATAAAAATTCTCAAAAATTTTATTCGGAAATAGTGGTGAATATTTGCGCCAGATCTTAATACTTAGTAGAGCATTACTTTAGACGTTTTATCTTTTCTTTTCTTTTCTTTCTTTCTTTTTATTTATTTTTTTTTTTTTACATGAGTGTGACTATATTTTAAAGTAACGTAGGATGAAACAAAAGTTTCTCATTAAACTAGTTATCATTTATACCCATAAAGTATTGTGTAGCATAAAAATAACAATTATGCAATTCTGAAGAACCTGTAGGTGCGGGGAAATCTCAAATGAAATCAATATAAATTCTAAACACTTAAGTAATATTTGGTTAAAACTTCAATTTCAAATAATACTGCAAAGTATGAACTACATAACTTTCAATTTCCCAATTTTCTAATTACTGTTACAATATATAAGGAAGAATACATTTTATAAAAGTTATTCATACAAAAAACAGATACAAATTTCTCGCCATATGTCGTTTAAAAATTCAATTACGATTTAATTTTTAAATGCTAAAGAGTTTCTGATTAAACTCCATTCGTATTGCACTAGGAATGTAAATATTTCATTTATTTAAAATAATTTTCTTTCGCTGTTTCAACAATAGCAGGTTTTAATTAAGCATCTCATGAAACGATTTGAAGAGAAACTTAATTTAGAATTTAAATAAGTTCTTGCGCTAAACCTTTTCCTTTCTCATTTAACTTTTACTTAACAGATAGACGAGCTAAGCAAAATAAATTACCAATTCAACATTTTAATTTATCAAAAATGGAAAAATACTGGGACGTCTAGGAAATTACCAGAAAATATTCATAATCTCAAGGGATGCAACAATTTAAAAAGAAAGCACACTTCATACGCTTTTCTCTGAAAGAAAATTATCGTGTAATAATAATTTCTAAATACTATATCGAAAATGATTAAAATTGTCAAAGTCTCTGCGATATTAAAATTTGAATTTCCTGGGGGAAAATGTTTATAAATAAAATATTTTGGACTTACTTGAACTTTCTGATTTTATCAAAATTAGCATTAGTTTATACTGAATACTAATTTCAAGACAGACAAACCCAGAGACATTCCCAGAGAGTTTACCTAAGACAGTAAGTTTTATGATGACAAAATCTTTATTAAAAGAATGTAATAAAATATATATTAAAACTTTATTTGATCATTTTACATTTTGCAAAATTTTACAGTTATTATACAAGTAACGTGTAATTCGTAATTGAATTAATTATAAATTAACCCTCTGGCTTCGTAATTGTGCTATCAAAATAAGTTTTAAAAAAATTGCGCATTTAACACCTTCGCGACGAACGTCTTTTACAGAATTTTTAATCTTTTGTCACCGGTTCTTCAAAACAGAAATTTTTGTATAATTTAATCGGGAAGATGTTAACCTTCCTACCCTGTTCAAGTTTTACTCAATCTTGATAAAAACCTTTCACATCAGAATTATTATTTAAAATATTTTAATATACTTAATTCAAGTATTTCTCTAAATCTGTTATTTAACTTTCCTTATGAAAAAAGTTCTGGTTCGAATCGTTTAACCTTTTGAATCCCGTAATAGCCCAAATCATCCGAGTGCTCAGGATCCCATAATAGCCGTCTGTAGCTGAGAGATTTTCAGTCCCCCTGAAGTGGGAGGTGAGCTGTCAAAGGGGTGGTCCCTCTCATTGATGGATGGGGTAAGGGAGAATTGGCATTTCCGGGCTGGACAGCAAGAAAAACAAATATTTTTTCACTTTCACTCGAAAGCTATCATTTTTACGTGTGAATTTTTCGGAGTAAAAATTCTTTTATTTTGAGAATTTGAATTTTTTTTGTTTTTTCTGAAAAGGCTTTCAGAAGAAAGTGTTTAACGGAAAAAGGAAAGGCAGGGACTGATTAATGACGGGGTAAGCTGCCATCAATAAATTTGAACAAAAAAAAAGGTATTTTAATTAAATGTCGCATTCAAACAAAATTACTGCCATAAATAAGTAAAAAAAAAAAAAAAAAAAAAAAAAATACTGGTGGTAGCTTAACCGTATGGTTATCAAACTCTACATACAGGCGTATTATCTAAACAACAAAGTGACAAAGAACTAATAAAAGTTTTTTAATTGTAAGTGTTGTGAACAGTTTGCTAGTTTGAAGCGGGAATTGTTTTTGTTTAGTTATTTTATTACGGCCGATTTCCTGCACGAGAGGTATAGGTCGAGGAGAGGTGATGTGCGCTTGGGGTATTTCTAAGGGAATCTAAACCGTATTTACACAAGGGAATCCAAGATTCGAAGAAAATCACGAAAATCTCCGAACAACTAGGTCGACGGGCGCGATTGAGTTTGAATGCAACACCTCCCTTCTACCAATTTTGAGAGCAGAACCTCTCAGCCATTGGTGGGGAATTGAAAGACAAGGTGTTTTGAAATCACAAATATATGTAAATTTACGAGCTCTTACCTTTTTTTCCTTACACAATGGGATATGTATTTCTTTTCATAATCGCGATGCTTTACTGTTAATCTAACACATTTTCTTTTTAATTGAAAACAATAATTCGGCTGTTGAAATCGACTAATAAAAATCTAAAAAAAAAAAGACTAAAAGGACCAAAAGAAAAATAAAATAAAAAACTATTTCTTAGTTAAGTTCTACGTTACCCATAAACAGTTCTGTAAATATAATGTAATAATCCCAATGTTCAAAAATTTCATACCGCTAATATGATCTAAATAGTAAAATCCTTTAATAATATTTTTTTAATAAGAATTTTTTCTTTGCAAGTTTCGATTTATTTAATAAATAAATGTCTGCTATTAATTGAAATAAAATTTTCTGTTTTAATTTTTTGACGTAAAAACAGAAATACAGAATATCTGAACGAAAAGTAGAACCCTCTTCTATCTTCATCCCATCGCAATATAAGAAAGTAAATAAAATGAGCAGCAAGAAAAAACTTAGCTGCTATTCTTTTTCATTATTACCCTAATTTATTTTATATTGAAGAAGAGGCTTCTGATATAAACTTTTGAAACAGCCACATGCAAAAATAATACTAGAAATCTATTGTTTTCCTCTTCATTCAATTTTACTAATCATGTTTTAATATCAATACAATGGGTTTTGTATGCATAGCAGTGATTTGTGGTGGAATATAATATCTAATCCTGTCCCTCTCAATGTACCAGTGTTTTTTAGTAAAATAGTTACTCACAATTTTTTTTAGTATTTTTACACACGTAAACTTCAAATAATTATTTTTAAATTGTGAGGCATCTGGTATTGTTATTTTTCAAACCTTATCATTTTTATACGATAAATAAAGAGACGGAACTATATCAAAATTCAAATACTTTTTTATGATATTTTAAAAGTATGATTTAAAAAATAGAATAAACTAATAATAATAAAATAATAACTCAATTAATTTCCAGGCTGTAACGATCGAGAAAAAAATTTAATCCAAGCACATCCAAGGTTCTGATCCAGAAAAAAAAAGTAAAAATGTATAGTCCTTACCAAAGGAAAGAGCTAATAGAAAAAATGAAAAGAAATGAATATAATGAAAAAAAAATGACCAAGACTTCTGGAGACCTCTAATATAAAAATTTGCATATTTTGGTATTATAAAAAGACAGATAGTTTTTAATGGGAAAAAGGTAACAATGACACAAAAGGAAACATATAATAACTTATTTTTAGTTACCCATGATTCAAAAATAGTTCGTTATATTTAGAAACCTCAAAAAAAAAAAAAAAAAAAAAAAAAAAAAAAAAAAAAAAAAAATGTATTTTCGATATTTATGAAGATACATTTTTTTTCATTGATTTTCGAAAAGTTTACGAGTAGTTTTACTGTGTATTATTATTATTTTTTTCGAAGGAGAAATTTCAGTTCTTAGCAAGCTATCTTTTCTAAGTAAACATTTTCAACTTCGTAACTGAATTTATACATTATTTTTTATTTTTATTTTAGATTACGTGAAAACTTTAATTAATATGCATATAAGTTACAATAATTTTCATGAACAATATTAAAGTATTTTTAAACATATTTTTTTTAACTAAAAGATTGTTATTTATGCTTTAATTAAGCTGGGTAATAATGATTTAAAACTCAAAACACAGTTCAAAAATACTCTTTTTATACAATGATTAAGTAAATGAAAATTTACATAGAAATGGTGTAATCTACAAACTTAAAAAATATGTATGTCCGAAATTTCCATGGGGAAAAAAAGAACAAAATACGCCATAAACAGAAACTAATCTTTGAAAAATTTCCATCTTAGTATTTTACTTCTTAACTTCGCTTTCTGTAAGTAAAGCAGGAAGATAAAAAGAGGGATGTGCCACCTGCCAAAATTTTGACGAGAGGAAGAAAGCGGTGGGTTGTTTCTTCTACTTCTGCCCTAGTAAAGAATGGGGGGAAAAACGAAGAGAATTTTCGGCTATTTCGTTGGGATTCTGAGGTCATTCAGTTTTTTGGAGCTTGGGATCTAAAGAGTTAAAACAAATTATTGTTATGGGTCGATTAGACCCATTCAGGGTAGGAAGGTTAAGTATTGAAAAGGTTACAATAAAAGTAACTGGTGGAATAATCAAGGATGGTTAATTAGACTTAAAAATGCATACCCGTGGAAATTTTGGGTTCGGGGCCGTAGCTAAGGAGGCGCTATGGGCGGCTCAGCCCCCCTCCCCCTCCTGGAAAAGATTCCGAGGTTACTCAATGAATTTCTGCTTCGAAAATTCAAATGGAATTCTGTCCAAAAATCTAATTTAGTTTTGAGACTTTTTCACAGTTTTGCAGAATTACTAAATTGCCTCTAAAATAAGTAATTGAACACTTGCTCATCCTGTTTACACATAGGAAGCTAACAGGATGTTTAATTTTGCACCAGTTATGCACTCAAAATTTTCATCATCCTATTATATTCTTGGTATAAAATGAAGTCATTACAATAGTTTAAAATGAAATTTAGTACCTACAATGTGAATAGGCACTAAGTTGTCTTTCAGCGTCAGAGAGAGAAAAAAAAATATGAGCCCTCCCCCCCCCCCATTCTATAGGTCACTTCTAACTACGGCCCTGCTTGGGTTGCGCAATTTTGCTATTCTTGCTTTGCCCGCAGAAACCTCGAGATTTGCAGCGAGAAGGTTACAATAACTATCAAACATTTTAAACTACAAAATTTTGAATCCATATATAAATATTATTTGTAAAAAACAGCTGCTATTATCTTGATTGAGCAATAAAATAAAGAATTGAGATAAAAAAATTAAATCATGGCAGATTTTTTTATATGAAAAAAATCTCCACTAGATTGTTTTTACTTCAAGAAATGTATTACTGCCCAAACTGCGATATAACACGATCGCTGCATACTAAAAATTTAGTTTACAACATCAGTGAACAGAATAATGCAAAGGGATTATTTCGAACAGTATATCTAGGTAATTGTGTTTGCTACAGCAGAATTACAATGCATAGAATCAAATACGAAAAATGTTTTTAAAGAGGTCTGAATTTTTTAGTTACATATTAAATTAAAAAATACGCTAGAGAAAATATTTTATATTCATGAGTATTTAATTATTCATAAAAAAGGATCTCGTTACATATTAATTTATTTGTCAATAAAATTCAGGAAAATGTCTCCAGATCTCCAATATTAGCACAAGCGCTGGGATAAAATTTACTCCAATTGTGAAATCCACAAATGTAGGTGCATGTGCTGATGTTTAAATTATTATACGGTCTCCTGTCCTAAAATTTATATTTAGTAAAGATTTTCTATTACACTAACAAGTAATATAGAAAGAGTACATTCATATAACATTAGACTTGGCTGAGTTATGAAATTTTGAACGACAAGATTTACGTTTAATTTTTTGCATCTGAACACAGATGACTTCCCGTAAGGCGTGATGACGTCACTACGACGGCGTTGTAAAGTCACACTGTGACTTTGGGACCATCGACTGTCGATGTGAAGTCACAGTGACTAAAATGTGAAGTCGTTATGGCCGTTTTAGAGCTCGTTTGTGAAGTCACGGTGTGACAAATTTGTGAAAAATGTGTCATTTGTGACTAATTTGACATTAACATTGTAACGAAACTGTGACAAAAGAGACGATATTAAAATTGCCAGAAACATGTTTTTTAAAGTAAATAACATGTTTTGAAGAATTTTTGTAACTTTCTAAAGATTTTTAAGAAAGTCACATCTCAGTCACAATGTGACGTCACTGAGTGGTGGCATTTTGGTCGCAGATGAGATGTGACCACAGTGACTCACAGTGACGGCATTATGACGTCACTGTGACCATGCATGCTATGAGAGTTGATCAGTGCTTCGAATGATGGGACATAAAAATGCTTAAGGCAATAGAAGGATTTATATCGCGTGTTCATTTCTGCATTTCAATCGAAGGGAGTTACTTCAAGCAAGTTTTAAGTTAACTTTAATTTTGATAAATTAATTTACAATTTAGATAATCTAATAACAATTTAAAACCTGTATCATTTTGTAAAGAACTGTAACTATCCTTTTTCATCATATCATTAGAAAAGACTGCTATTTTTAACTTACATTTTAGTAAAAGTTGCATATATTTTTCAATATGTCAGAGTGAAAATAGATTTCAGATTTATATTAAAATTTATATTCAGATTTGTATTTAAATTATAATTTTATTCTCCAATATTGTTCTCTTTATAATTGACGAATATTTATATTTCTAGTAAATTTGTGAATGACCTCTATTTCGCGATAAAAAAAGGTTCTTTAACTTTAAAAAGCTATTACTCTGTTAGTTTTAATCGCTGAAGAATGGGATTTTTTTTTTGTCTTACCTCATAGTGTAATGCGATATTTTTAATAAGCATATTTTATAGGAACTGAGGACCGTGTAGATGAAAATTCTTATATTTTTTTAACAAATGCTTTTTATTGACCTAAATCACTTTCCGAATTCTTCTTTATTTCTTTTAAATCATTTTTGTAAGTGGAACTGTATGCATATGCCTAATGGTTTAGGAATTAATCATTGGATATCAGTGAGAGTGAACACTGCTGTATTACATACGTAAAAGAATAATAACACGATGTACCACAATTTTTGTTTTAGAGTAATCAATGTTATTATCTAATTGGTTTTAACGTAAACACACAAAAAACTTTACTTGCCTGCAAAAACTTTGCTTTTGTGGTCAGAACAGTGAAAAGTTAAAATTAGCATATCATCATTAAGGATGTTCTTAAATCAAAAAAGGCAACTTTATGACTTAAGTTTAATTTTTTTATCAGCAATGTATGAAAAAAGCAAATGTTGTTGTTTAGAAATTATATAATCACATTCAGCTTCCTTTTTTTCAAATCACAATCGATTTAAAAAAAAATTAATGTCAAAGCAAGCATTTTGAGCGGACTTTCCGCGCGAGAAAAGAAAAACCAGTTTATACTAAGAGTGAAAATCGCCTTGTTACGTGATCAAAAAAGCTTATAACTCAATAGGTAATTTATTAATCAAAAAATAGAAAACTGAGATAGATTCCAAATCGTTACCATCATCAGGCTTTGTAATTTTATATCTTTCCGTTAAAAAATAAATTTGTAAATGTGTCAAAACTTTTTCCGTTCGTTTATTAGAGCAGTTGAGAACAACCTTAAATAAGCTAAAGTTGTCAGTTACGACTCTATTTTTGTACCGCAATTTCGAATTCACACTGGAACTTTTTGAAGAAGAATATTTATTTTTATGTATCTGTAATCAGGAAAAGTCCGATGCTAAATAAATCTTCAATTACTCTTTGCATTTTCTTGCGCGAATCCTGTTTGTTTTAAGAAGAGTGGAGGCCATACTAATAACACTGAAAGAAAGGTGATGAATAGTGCTCGCGATAGGATACGTATAGCAGGTATACGATTAAACGATATACGTATATCCGTATAATACGTTTTTCTGCTATACGGATACTTTCGAATATACGTTTAAACGTATCCGGATACGTATAAGGCGTATCAACTAAACGTATATTTAAGAATACGTATATTTAATGTATACGTATATTCGCCGTATCGTATCTAATTTAAATAGCGGACTTCACCAGGCTTATGTCGCTGAATGGAGAATAATTTGGAAATCGGTAGCGTTACGACAGAAATCCGCATAGTATGCAGGCCCGTAGCTAAGGGGGCGCTATGGGCGGCTCAGCCCCCCCCCCTAGAATATTTTGAGCCCCCCCCCCTGGAAAAAATTCCAAGGTCACTCAATTAATTTCTGTTCCAAAAATTCAAATGAAATTCTGTTCATAAATCTAATTTAGTTTTGAGACCCTTTCACAGTTTTGCAGAGTTACTAAATTGTATCTAAAATAAGTGTTTCAACACTCCCTCATCTTATATGTACATATGAAGTTAACATGATGTTTCATTTTGCACCAGTTATACAATCAAAATTTTCATCATCCTATACTTTTCTTAGCATAAAATGAAGTTAGTACAACAGTTTAATTAGAAACATAATACCTACAATGTGAATAGTTATTAATTTATCTTTCTGCGTCAGAAAGAGGAAAAAAAATTACGAGCCCCCCCCCCTACATTCTCTCTAGCCCCCCACCCTCCCCCCCCCTATGGTTCACTTCTAGCTACGGCCCTGATAGTATGTCTTATACATACGAGATCAAGCAATGAAAAGCGTATATTTTTTAAAACAGTTTGCAAAAAGTTCACAAAAGATCAGACTCCTGATTGGCTAATCTCGCTTCACTAACAGTGAAATATCTACTATCTGGATTCCAACCAAGATCTTGGTATTTCCCTTCATAAATATTTTAATCAACGTACATGTTCAGTGCAATTTACCGAATGACCCATGTTACCTATCGATTGTAGGACAGTACGAAACCGAAATGTGGCACCAATGAAAACTATCCTGTTGAACTGTAGCTGACGTCACAATTCGCCTTGATTTTCATTTCATACTACCCTACAATCGGTTGGTAACATTGGTCACTTCGGTAAGTGACCGGTAAGTTACTCTAAACATACTCAATGTTTAATTATGTTTCTTCTAATTTTCATTAAATAAGTCATAAAATATTCTGGGAGGACAAAATAATTAAATTATTTAAAAAAGAAACTAATAAAAATTACCAAATATGTAAATTATTTTAAAATTCCTCCGCGGTAAGACAATTTACATATGATGAAAAATAAAACCATTGTGTCACGTGACGCAGACACTTAGTATAAGTATCTCGTAGTGTAGAAGAACGAGCATTTATAGACGCAGTTCTGCTTAGATTACAATTAGAAATGAATAGAAAATCTGGGTGTGGCGGTACGCTGAGAAAAAGAATGACAGAGCCTACTGCCTGCTATGTTATGATGATGATATTGCTGAAAACTCATT
This sequence comes from Maratus speculifer, assembly GCA_964019185.1. NCBI lineage: Eukaryota > Metazoa > Arthropoda > Arachnida > Araneae > Salticidae > Maratus > Maratus speculifer. Next base: position 90,635,020 of record OZ025289.1, on the reverse strand, counting down.
CTGTGCAACTGGTGGAACAAAATTCATGCCACATATTGACAAAGTCACAGACAGATATTTTGTAAAAACATATTTTTCGGACTATCTTCCTCTTAAAAAGTGTAAACCAGTCGAAAGATTTCTCGAATCCATTACTTTCTTCTTGTTAAGATACAAGAAAATATATAAAAACTAAGTACTGAGCCACAGCTCTTCCAAAGATTAGTTTGATTCTATCCACAACTAATGTAAGACAATTTATAATAAATAACTTAGTTTTTTGGGAAAGAAACCAAAATTTAAACTGAGAAACGTATTCAGATTTTTTAGGTACCTACATAACAAGTAGTAGTTAAGTAAACGCATCGTAGTTTTTTAAACAGAGAATCGCGATGGTGATACTCTACCGGATATTTCTCAATGTCTGTAATCCGCAGAAAAGCATTGAAACATCAAATTTCATATCTTGAATGAAAAACGTTTAAACGTTTATACGTTTAACCGCTTGGATAAGATCCGTATATACGATGTACCGTATATGTTGTTTTGCGCAATACGTATAAACGCCGATGCCGTATTATACGTATAGTTGATCCGTATTTCGTATAATACGTATTATACGTATACGCGTATAAACGTATAATCGAGAGCACTAGTGATGAAACAAATATGGGAAAAATCTTACTGACTGTGAATCTTGAAAATTAAAAAGAAATCTGTGTTAGTCTAACTTACAAAGCAGAGTAATTAGCGTTTAAATGAGGTTTGTTGAAGGTTAATAAATATTATAAAAAATTCTATATAAAAAATTTGGTAGCAAAAGATAAAATAAAGTAAAAGTTAGTATCTAGATAAATACCACTTTGGAAGCGTAAAAAGCTAAGTTTCATGGTATAACTATTTTTTTGCACATGCTTGCTGCTCAATTAAACAGATTCTAATATTGTAAAACCTGAAACAGAAAGCTCAATGTTGAAAATTTGTCACATAGTGTAGTCAATAGAAAAAAAATGTATACTTTAAATGGTAATAAACAATGTCTTTTTATATACATTCAAAATCTTCAAAGTGAAATCAATAAAAAAAAAATAACATAAAAAGAAATAAACAATTTTTATTTATATGCATTTAAATGCAATTTATATGCATTCAAAATTTTCAAACAGTTTTACGATCATCATAAAAATATAGCTCAAATTTCGATAATAGACAATAGGTATTTGTCTAACTTAAAATCTTTTTTATCAAGTACACATACAAACTGCGATCATTTAATATACCTGGCAAAAAAGGGTCTTTGGATAGATGATAGCTTAACATAGTAATCCGACAATGTTTTATAATAAATATTTCAAATATTCCTAAGGTACCTCGAACACATCCTAAAGAAAGATATGGCATCATGCCAATATGAAAGCCACAGAAAAGGTGATACATATTTTACTACAATTTCTGGCGAATCACTTTAAAGCTTCGTGTTTTAAAGAAATATTTATACTCATAATTCACCGCATTCGAGAAAGGAAATAATGAAAAAATACATACATTTGTTTCAAAAGAAATTTTCCTTTTAAAAAGTGAAATATATTTCAGAAAAAGTATATAATAATAATAAGTTATAAATAATAAAAGTGCTTTTAAACATCTTACAATCCATGCACATTGGGCAAAATAAAAATACCGAAATATACAATGATAACTTTTGTTATTTGTTCTATTTAGGTAATTCAAATTGTTTTGTATAAAGTATATAAAGTAAAATATTGTATGAATTTATTTTTGTTAAGTTTTGCATATAGAGAAAAAACGAAGATTTTTTTTAAAGATGAATCATAAGGTAAATGCCCTATAGTAAGACACGTATAAATATTTAGTGCACATTGTAGCTAACGCTAAAAACAAAAAGTTTAGAAAATCCCTTCATTTCGTTTAAAAATAACACAATGGACATTTTTTTTGTTTACTCCTAAAATGTCTCTGTGGAACACTGTTTAAAAATGTCTGCTGTATAAAACAAAATATTTATTCAAATTAAAACACACATTTAAGAACATTAGAAAAATACATGTATATCACAAAAATTAATAAAAGATTTTTTTTTATATTAATCTATTCCGCTGTGTTTGTACTAATTAGATATCTCTTTAAAGCTGCTTCACTGTTCGCTCCGTTGTTTATGCTATTGTTAAGGCATTTTATTTAAATAGTACCTGATTTACCCGTAATGGATACGGGTGATGTGTCTTTGCAAATCATGATTTGCCCATGCCAAACACGAGCATTTATACCCCAACCATGATTTATTATTCTCACCAGTAAATTTTTATTGTAAATTTTGCCTTATTTAATCCGAGCATTTTTCTGATTTAATTAGTCAAAAGTTTCTGTTTTAAAAGCCGGTGACAAAAATATTTAATTTTCTCTACAAGACATGATAAGAATAGGCATTACTTGAAAGTTTTTTTTTTTTTTTTTTTTCAAAAACATTGATCAGTTAAGTTGTCAGATTTGATTAACTTAATTTTTTTTATTTATTTTTCTTTTTTAGAATTCAAGACTTAATTTTTAGCCTCCCTCTACCCTTTTTCCCTACTGCCTAAGGAAACGAACATTGTAATATAATTTACGGGGCATCCATAAATGGTGTCAAGCGTTTTTTCCATATTTTTGACTCCACTCCTCCCCTTTGTCTCACTTTGTCGTAAAGAAATGTCACGACATCGCTTAGAATAAAATAAAATAAAAGAAAAGAAAAGAAAAGAAAAAAACAAAGAGAGAGAAAGAATAATAATAAAAATAAATAAATAAATAAATAAATAAATAAATAAATAAATAAATAAATAAATAAATAAATAATCTAGAAAGAGATAGAAAATGAAATAATATTAATGTATATAAAAGTATTAAAATAAATTTTTATTTTAGCTTTCGTAAACAAGAAATGATAACAATAATATGTGTTGTTTGTTTGGAAGTTTTATTATACTATAAGCTCTCTTTTAGTCAAAGCCTGGGAATAGCAAAATCACATGAGCGAAGGGATTTTCTCACCATTAGTTATAAAAGGAACAAATGTTTACGAGAAGCAATAAAACCTAGAGTCGCCATTTGTGACGTTAACGTACACAAGCAACAATGAAAGATTTACAATCAAATTTATTACTCTCGTGTGTGGTCTACTTGGGGTGGTCGGTTCGGAATTGTAGCTCCGGCAATAAATAATGGAGGAATAATGTCTAAAAATCCAACCCCGTTTCTTTTACCTGACCAATGGACAGTGAAATATATTCAAAGCCAATTGGAGTCCGAATATAATACCCAATGGGGTCAAAAGGGGCGTACAGGATCCGGAAGGAAAACGCCACACGTGTCAGTCCAGTTTTAGAATTGAAAGTGTGAAGTAAGAAAAAGATTTTTTCTCTTCTCTCTGCTGTGAGTTTCCCGCTAAGATGAGAGGGAAAAAGAAGAAATTATGAAATAAGGCAACTTCGAAAATCGGGAGATGTGATCTTAGGCCTCCCGGATGAAACGATGAGAAGCGAAGCTATGCTCTGCACACAGAGAACTAATCATCGACTGATTTCTAATACAAAAAAGGAATACCTGAGTTTTGCCGAGCGGACTATTTATTCATCTGATGATTGGAGCGATGAGAAGCGAAGCTATGCTCTGCACACAGAGAACTAATCATCGACTGATTTCTAAAACAAAAAGGAATACCTGAGTTTTGCCGAGCGGACTATTTATTCATCTGATGATTGGAGCGATGAGAAGCGAAGCTATGCTCTGCACACAGAGAACTAATCATCGACTGATTTCTAAAACAAAAAGGAATACCTGAGTTTTGCCGAGCGGACTATTTATTCATCTGATGATTGAAAAGTGCGTGAAATTAGAAAGTTGCTAACTATTTGTGTTAATTAAAAAAAATGCCTTGGAACTTGGCATTCGGATTTATGTTGTGTACTGACGAACTGTATGGACAGCTATAAGCCAACGTCGACCAATACCAGCAACATACTTGTAAGGTGAGAAAATTTCATTGTTCATGTGACTGGCCAATTTATTTTACTGATATAATGTTGTGTTAAAATTTTGGTTTTTAAAATTTGATTATTTAAAATTTGATTATTTTAAAATTTTAAAATTATTATTATTTTTGGGGCTCAAAATTATCAGAATTTAATGCTCAAACTTAATTAATAGTAAAATGAATAAATAAATAAATTAATAATACCAGTAAAATAATACGAATAATAAGAATGAAGGACTCGATTTTATAAAATATGAAAATTTGGGGCTTTGCCTATAAGTTGTGTCGTGAACTTAAGTTTTATGAGCCGTGAGGATAGCAGAATAATAGGAAATAAATAAATAAACAAACAACAACAAAAAAACAATGAAATAAAATATTTTGTATATTTCACTATAACCATATTTGAGTAGTTATTGCCTTGCATATTATATTTTATAGTGTTTGCATGATGCCAATTTATGTGTTTTAATAAAATTTTGTATATATGTACCTATTCTTGTCTTTATTCCAGTTTTCTCCCTTTATGTATTTTAAGGTAATTTCTAGATGCAGATTAGGGAATGTTAACATTTAAATTTGTAGATTAATATCTCAAGTTTTTTTATTGACTCATCAATCCCAATTTTCACAAATTCATACGTTAAATAAGGCGATCCTAATGTTATTGCAAAATGTTAATTTTAAGTATGATATTAAGGAATTAATTTCAGTAATTAATAATATCCGATCTTCGTTCACAACGCCGAAGGGATATTATTTTCATTTGCCTTCGTACTAACCACGTCACGATTGCGTACCTAGTAGGAGGTGTTTATTTTCATCACCACGCTACTAAAAGTTTAATGGTGCTCATACCAGGTGTATGAATTTGTATTTGGGATTCAAAATTAAAAATTTTCTGCATTTAAATATAAATAAAGATAGCCAGTATTATGATTTTATTCTTAATTACCTATCTTCTCTTAGCTTTTTCTCCTTCTACTAACAAACATTATTCATCTATATTGTGTTTATAAATATTGTGTGTATATCTAAAAATTTACGAAATTGAAATATAATAGTTGAGAAGATGAAACAAAAATATACAGAAGAGTTGGTTTAGCTCACGACACATTAGCTTGTAAGATTGTAAAGAATTTCGTTACTATATATATCCGTATTTCGGAAAATTTACTTTGTCATTATATTTATGTGTATTTATAAAAATATTTAGGGCTATTTCATAATTTCTATTAAATATTATTCTCGAATGAGTATAAATTATAATAATTCATTACAAAACTCATATCTTGAGAGTATATGATATCATAATTTGAAGTGTGAAAGAGTTCAAAAATAAAAAACAAAGGAAAAAGTATCAAACATCAGTCTGTGTGAGATTTTCCAAATAGGTAAATAAATATGACAGGTAGAAATAAGGCAAGGCAGTCTTCTCCCGAAAGGGACACATTTAAAATTGGAATAGACACTCTATTGAACTCTTTACAAAATTTTGAGGACAAACCAGACCAAAATATATCATATTTTTTCGAAGAGTTCGAAGAATTAGCCGCAGCGGCACAATTTCCCGATGATTTAAAATTGGTGTTGGCAAAGTCAAAATTTAAAGGCCAAGCGAGAGAGATTCTAAAAAACACAGCTGAATTGCATAAAGCACAAAACTATAACACATTCAAAGAAAATGCGATAACACAATTTAAAAAAGAAAGATCGTTTGCTGACGCTCAGGCGCAATTCATAAACGCAAAACAAACACCCAACCAAACTATTGAAGAATTTACTAAACAATTCAACATTGAGGCACAAAAATACCTTGTCTCGTCAGGACATGAACAAAAGAATGGAGCTAAAGAATTATTAGAAACGATTAAATTAACTAAATATCTTGAAGCACTAAGACCGGACATCTCCTTTGAATTAAAAAAATACCCACCCACAAAGTTTGATGAAGCAGTAAAAAAAGCTAAAAATATCGAAAGTGCTTTGAACAGTAAATGTGCAGGAGAAGTAAACAATTTAACTGAAAATAGCGAAAATAAATTATTCGAGGCACTTCTTAGCATGTCGCAAGAACAAAAATCGGAAATACACCAATTAAAAGAACAAATAAAAGATTTAAAAATTCAAAAAAATGAAAGCGAACATAACAACGCTGAAGTAAATCAGATAACACATAATTTTTGTCATATCTGTAATAAATCCAACCATCAGACACAAAATTGTTATTTCAATCAAAAAAGTGCGAATTTTTTTCAACCAAGGGGAGCGCAAAACAATGTTCGGCCACGATTTCAAAAAAATTATTATCAAAATAATAATTATAGAGACTTTCAACGATTTCCACAAAATTATGCACAACATTTTCAAGCGCCACAAACATTGGATTTTGCAAGACCTTATTACAATCAAACTAGATTTAATGATATGCAAATTCAAATGCCAAATTGGCAAAATTTGACCCAATCACAAATAGGAACTAATCAAATGTATCCTGGAAATTACAATATGCAAAATATGATTCCAATGCAAAACTTTGATCCAACACAAGGAAACAATACACAAATTGCATATACAGGGCAGCATCAGGGTTTCGCAAATATGCAAAATAGCCAAAATCCTTTGCCGCAAAATAATGAGGGAAATAGGGAACATCAGCCCACAATTACTTTTCCTAACGAAAACAGAGACAGGCGAGGCAGACACAATAATAATAATAGGAACAGAGGGCAAAGTCATTTAAACCGGTAAGCGGGCCTACAAAATTGAGAGAAATACAAGCCCGTAGGTCCCGTAACATTGAGAAAAAAAAGGGTTATAATATAAAAAATAAATCAAACAAAGAATTAAAAATATTGAAACAAAAGCAAACTAAAAAGACAATGATAAAAAAAAATGAGAAAGAAAAAAAAGATATAACACAAAAATTGATCGCAAGTTGTAACTCGGAAAAAAACAATGAATTACCAATATGGGACTTAAAGAAAGATTTAATTATACCCAGCCTTATTGACAGTGGGGCGAGTATAAGTTTAATATCTCCAGGGGTCTTTGAAAAAATAAAAGAGACGGATATAAAGATTAAATATTTAGCCAACGCTATAAAAATTACAACTTTATCAAACAAATCCATTCCTTTTAAACACTGTGTAAAATTTAAGTTTAGATTTAACAACACTTTCTTAAATGGCACATTTTATGTAACTAAAGATGAATTTGACCGTAATTACAAAATTATTTTAGGATATGATTTCTTAAAAAGTAATAAAATAATTATGGATTTTGAAAATAATACTTTTAAACTCAATAATTCAATTATACAATTAAACCCCAATGAAAATCAAATTACGGAGGTGAATAAAATTAAGCCCGTACAACAAAATGATGACTTTCAAACAATACCAAAACAAATCAAATCCTATCAACACAATAACATTCCGAAAATTAATACACGAGTATTTGTAAAGAAAAGCATTACTTTGAGACCTAGAGAATCGAAATTAGTAAATTTAATTTTTGATGGGAAATTAAGAAACAAGCAACAATTTTTTTTCCAACCAAAATATAACAACAGGAAATTAGTAATCCAAAATTCAGTTCATGAAAACAAGGAAAACGAAAATAATTTATTCACAATATTAGTACAAAATAAATCTAAACAATACTTGAGACTTCACAAAGATCAGGAAATGGGAAAAATTACCACTGATTTTTTTATAAAAGAACAAAGTAAATCAAAAACTGATAATATTTACGAAGTAAATAACTTAAATATCACACAAATTAGAGAATTACGAAAAAAAGAACTTTCAGAGAAGGATTTTAAAATAGATCACTTAACACCGAAGGTACAAAAAGAAGTATTGAAAATTTTAATGAGACATGCTACTGCTTTCAGCAAATCATACAAAACTCTAGGAGAAACGGACGTAATAAAACCGAATTTTAAATTAATGCATGACTTTCCTATACAAACGAAACCATTCAAATTAGCGCATGATGTAAAAAAATTCGCGGAGAAAGAAATTCAAGATTTATTGGATGCAGGTATCATAGAGCCTACGAACTCAAGTTATGCTTTCCCAGTAATTTTCGTAAAAAAAAATTCTACGTCAAAAACCAATGATCAAAACTTAATAAAACTTAGAATGGCTATAGATTTTAGAGCTCTTAACGATATATTAGAAAGCGATCCGTATCCAGTCCCTAACACAAAAAATATTTTACATAGCATCGCTGGAAAAAAATATTTACAGTTCTAGATTTACATTCTGCATTTTTTCAAATCAAATTAAAAGAGCAGGACAAGCATAAACTAGCATTTATCACGGAGGATAACCATTTTCAAATAACACGAATGCCATTCGGAACTAAAATCTCGACAAATATATTTGCTCGTCTAATCGATATAGTTTTAGGTGATTTAAAAAAGAAATACAACATTCAATACTTTATTGATGACATTTTACTTGCCGCTGATAATATACAACAAATGCACACATTACTAGAAGAAGTACTAACACAATTAGAAAAATTTAATCTCACAATTGAACCAGCTAAAATAAAACTATACATGCAAGAAATAGACTTTCTGGGATACAAAATTAGTGAAAAAGGATATGCACCCTCAGAAAAAAAATATAAAAAAAATAACAAGCTTTGCAGTCCCTACATCTCAGAAAACAGTGCGAGCATTCATTGGATTATGCACGTATTTTAAATCAACTATAAACAATTATGCAGAAATTATAGCGCCACTGACAGATCTCACTAAAGCGAATACAAAATTCAAATGGAATGACAAAGCACAGGAATCATTTGAAAAAATACAAAAAATTATCATGGAACAACCTACCATACATCCCCCAGATTTTAATAAAGATTTCTATATAATTACAGACGGATCAAAAATTGCAACATCAGGTATACTCGCGCAAAAACAAGGAGATAAAATGATACCAATTGAATTTACGGGAAGAAAATTAAAAGAATCGGAAAAGAGATATCCAAGCATGCAGATAGAGCTTTTGGCAATATACGAAACTATAACTTATTTTAGAAACATTTTATTAGGAAGAAAATTTTTTCTCCTAACAGATTCAAAAGCATTAACATACCACTTACACTTGGAAAAACAGCCGGAAATTGTAGCACGATGGTTACTTAAGCTACAGGATTATGATTTTGAAGTATCTCACATTGAAGGTATTCATAACCCAGCAGATTTCTGTAGTAGAGAAACAAATGCCTTAACTATAGCGGACGATTTAAACAAACACCTTTTTGCGGTAAATAAAAATTTGAATGCAGACAATATAAAAAAAGAACAATTAAAAGACCCTAAATTAAACGAAATTATTCAAGCTTTACAACAACAAAAAAAAGCAAAAAAATATGAAAAATACAATTTAAATAAAGAAGGAATATTAATTCTAAGAAAATCACAAAATTCAAATAATGATGATTTATATATTGCGCCACAGAATTTAAAAGAAGATATTATAAAAAGCGCACATGTCCCACACTTCGCTTTTCTAAAAACCTATGGCATAATAAAAGAAAGATTTTTTTGGTATAGAATGTATCAAGAGATAAAACAATTCTGTGCGAAATGTATAACATGCAATACATTTAAACAGCATAAAACGATAAAAATTCCACTGAAAACAATGGATAAAAATTATATACCTGGTCATAAATTAACTATTGACGTAGTAGGAAGTTTGGTTACATCTCTAAATAGGAATAAATTTGTTTTAACTATTGTTGATACAGCATCACGCTTCCTACAAGCATTTCCACTTAGATCGACGGATACTAAGGTTATAATCAACGCATTAAATGGTTATTTCAGTACTTTTGGATTAGCGAAATATATCTCTACAGACAACGGAGCTTATTTTAAATCGAAGGATTTCAAAGATTATATGAAAAATTTAAATATTGAACTAATACCTTCGTCGGTGTACCACCCGGAGTCGCAATCTGTACTTGAACGAATACATCGGGATTTAAAAGCTTCCATAGCCTCTATGTGTAATAAAACTTACGAATGGGATATAAAACTTCCATATTTCGTACTTATGCATAATTCAACTGTACATAGAATAACAAAATTTTCTCCAAGCATGTTATTTTTCGGTAGAGAGATAAAAACGCCATTCACGAATTTTGAAGCGCATAATATGGATTCTTACAGTACATATGTACAGAATAAGCTCAAACATATGCACGATATAAGATATGAAGTTATGAAGAATCAAGAAAAGGCGGATTTGGAACTGAATAAGAATTCGAAGTTAAAACACAAAGAGTTAAAATTGGGTGACGAGGTCTACATGAAAATGCTGAGAAAACCTAAGGCATTACATCAGAAATTTTCAGGCCCATATTATATTGAGAGAATTTTCAGAAATGATAACTACCTCATAAAGAACAAATATAGGCCAGACCTGAGACCTATTAGAATTCATATTTCTAAATTATTTGCGCCCAATATGGCAAACAGAACAGAAAACAAATAATCATTCCTTAGAAAATATAAGTAAAAAAAAAATAATAATAATAATAATAAAACAAAATAAAAAAAATAAATAAATAAAATTCAGAGAAAAAAAAAAATTTAGACTTCAAGAATTTGTTAAAATTGTTTTAAGCGTCTACTGAAACCGTCAAAATCTTTTAAATATACAGTATTTAACATATCAGCCAAACTTAAAAATTTTTACAATTAAACACAGAAAATTCTAAAAATGTTCGAATCTTGCAAATTACATACAAAATTAACGTTATGAAAAAAAAAAAAAAAAAAAAACGGAGCTATATTACGGTCTCATACGAAGTATATTTCGTACTTCCCGGGATGTGAGAACTTATTGCCGGTCGATAACTCGCATGGTATGGAAAATATTTTTTAGGAGACTATACATAGACAAAATATATATAACAGAGACAAATAATCATTAAAAATAGGCATTACATGAATAGTCGTAATATATTACCTAATATAAAAATAAACTAGATTCAAACAAAATATATATACATATATATAAAAATTATATTTACGAATTTTTCATAACACGGTATGTTATACAAAAAGGAAAATGAAGATAGAAAAGGTTTCAGAAGAATAATACAATAGGATCGTGAAATAATGTATGATAACAATAAAAACGGGAATGAAAATGAAGTCATAAACAGTAGCATGAACAGTAGTGAATTCTAGTGAGAATGCGTCTCAGAAGGAAATTCGAGCGAATAATATAGGTATCGCGGGAGTGAATATGTTTATATACATATTATATTTGGCAGTTTTCAAAGGCCAACACATTGCAATGATAATTTCCTCACATTTAATGTATTTGTGTATGTTATTTCAATTTTTGTATTACTATGTCCATTTGTCATTACATGTATATATTTATAATAATGGTATTGTATTCTTGCACATCTTTTAATTCTAAGTGATTATATTATAAATCTGTATATATATTATAGCTTATTTTTCGACAGAATAATTTTTTTTCTTAAAGTAAGAGGGGATAAGCTTGTCGTAAAGAAATGTCACGACATCGCTTAGAATAAAATAAAATAAAATAAAAGAAAAGAAAAGAAAAAAACAAAGAGAGAGAAAGAATAATAATAAAAATAAATAAATAAATAAATAAATAAATAAATAAATAAATAAATAATCTAGAAAGAGATAGAAAATGAAATAATATTAATGTATATAAAAGTATTAAAATAAATTTTTATTTTAGCTTTCGTAAACAAGAAATGATAACAATAATATGTGTTGTTTGTTTGGAAGTTTTATTATACTATAAGCTCTCTTTTAGTCAAAGCCTGGGAATAGCAAAATCACATGAGCGAAGGGATTTTCTCACCATTAGTTATAAAAGGAACAAATGTTTACGAGAAGCAATAAAACCTAGAGTCGCCATTTGTGACGTTAACGTACACAAGCAACAATGAAAGATTTACAATCAAATTTATTACTCTCGTGTGTGGTCTATTTGGGGTGGTCGGTTCGGAATTGTAGCTCCGGCAATAAATAATGGAGGAATAATGTCTAAAAATCCAACCCCGTTTCTTTTACCTGACCAATGGACAGTGAAATATATTCAAAGCCAATTGGAGTCCGAATATAATACCCAATGGGGTCAAAAGGGGCGTACAGGATCCGGAAGGAAAACGCCACACGTGTCAGTCCAGTTTTAGAATTGAAAGTGTGAAGTAAGAAAAAGATTTTTTCTCTTCTCTCTGCTGTGAGTTTCCCGCTAAGATGAGAGGGAAAAAGAAGAAATTATGAAATAAGGCAACTTCGAAAATCGGGAGATGTGATCTTAGGCCTCCCGTATGAAGCGATGAGAAGCGAAGCTATGCTCTGCACACATCATCGACTGATTTCTAATACAAAAAAGGAATACCTGAGTTTTGCCGAGCGGACTATTTATTCATCTGATGATTGGAGCGATGAGAAGCGAAGCTATGCTCTGCACACAGAGAACTAATCATCGACTGATTTCTAAAACAAAAAGGAATACCTGAGTTTTGCCGAGCGGACTATTTATTCATCTGATGATTGGAGCGATGAGAAGCGAAGCTATGCTCTGCACACAGAGAACTAATCATCGACTGATTTCTAAAACAAAAAGGAATACCTGAGTTTTGCCGAGCGGACTATTTATTCATCTGATGATTGGAAAGTGCGTGAAATTAGAAAGTTGCTAACTATTTGTGTTAATTAAAAAAATGCCTTGGAACTTGGCATTCGGATTTATGTTGTGTACTGACGAACTGTATGGACAGCTATAAGCCAACGTCGACCAATACCAGCAACATACTTGTAAGGTGAGAAAATTTCATTGTTCATGTGACTGGCCAATTTATTTTACTGATATAATGTTGTGTTAAAATTTTGGTTTTTAAAATTTGATTATTTAAAATTTGATTATTTTAAAATTTTAAAATTATTATTATTTTTGGGGCTCAAAATTATCAGAATTTAATGCTCAAACTTAATTAATAGTAAAATGAATAAATAAATAAATTAATAATACCAGTAAAATAATACGAATAATAAGAATGAAGGACTCGATTTTATAAAATATGAAAATTTGGGGCTTTGCCTATAAGTTGTGTCGTGAACTTAAGTTTTATGAGCCGTGAGGATAGCAGAATAATAGGAAATAAATAAATAAACAAACAACAACAAAAAAACAATGAAATAAAATATTTTGTATATTTCACTATAACCATATTTGAGTAGTTATTGCCTTGCATATTATATTTTATAGTGTTTGCATGATGCCAATTTATGTGTTTTAATAAAATTTTGTATATATGTACCTATTCTTGTCTTTATTCCAGTTTTCTCCCTTTATGTATTTTAAGGTAATTTCTAGATGCAGATTAGGGAATGTTAACATTTAAATTTGTAGATTAATATCTCAAGTTTTTTTATTGACTCATCAATCCCAATTTTCACAAATTCATACGTTAAATAAGGCGATCCTAATGTTATTGCAAAATGTTAATTTTAAGTATGATATTAAGAAATTAATTTCAGTAATTAATAATATCCGATCTTCGTTCACAACGCCGAAGGGATATTATTTTCATTTGCCTTCGTACTAACCACGTCACGATTGCGTACCTAGTAGGAGGTGTTTATTTTCATCACCACACACTTCACTCTACTGCCCCCCCCCCCTCTTGTGACATGTCACGCCAGATTATGTAAACCATAGGTTCCCAACCTTTTATGGGCCACCGCCCCCCTTAGAAAATAAAAATATTCCAACGCCCCCCTTCCCTCTTCTATAATCAATTATGCCAATTAAAAATATTGTTGCATATTATCTATACATATTTTTTATCAATTTACTAATAAGCACAAAGTAAAAATTATAATTAAAACGACTATCAAACGTAATAAAAAGTTATTCAGTAAAAATTTTGAAAACAAACATTAATTAAAATAAAATAAGCTTGAAAAAAAATGCGTTAAATACATTAAAGATGTCATATATCTAAAAGATGTTTTTATATATAAAAACACAGTTTTAAAAGTTAAAACTTCAAACATTGCACGCGGAGCCCTTTTGATCAGAATTTCATCATCACCAGGGCAGCTTTGTTTATGTATAGAAATTCCTTTTTCGTATTCTAACGTAACTCAAACGTAAATAAAGCTGTTCCTAGGATGATCAAGTTTTGATTATAAGCACTTTGATCGGCATATAATATTTGAAGCTTTACGTTTTTAAAACTGTGTTTTTAAGTGTAACAGCTTTTAGATTTGTGACATCTTTAACGTATTAAATGTTTCACAAATAACAATGTGAATAAAGAGAAAATGAATAAGAAATTAAAATAAGTAATGACATAAACATAAAATCAATAAGAAATAAAAAATATATATTTATGAGATGGGTGAGGCTGATGGAGTTTTAACAATTTGTTAATGTCAGGTTCCAATTTTATTAACAGCAGTCATAAATCACCACGTCCAGTGACGTGCAGTCTATTTCTTTTCTTAGTCAATAAATATACAGCACTGAAACTACACTTAGCCAAATAAGGTAGTAGAAAAAACATAAAAAATTTTTGTACTTCTGCCCACAATTCAGGGTAGAGCGTTGCTATAGACTTCTGAAGCCCGAACTCTTGGTATCCACTTCCAAATTTTACTTTTAGTTTTCATTTCTAAGTTTGGTGATTCTGCTCTATCCGCATTTGCGAAAGGATCTAAAACCCAACTCGATATATTCATGGTTAAAATTTCCTGTAATAGCTTAATAAAATCAGTATGCAGAGCTTCCAAATGTCGACAGTAAGTTAGTAAATCTTCCTGTTTTGCAGAGAGTGCTGCTAATGTAAGAAAATGCTTGCATTCGCCTTTACCTGAGTTTCGTTTGAACATAATAAGTTTTATCACAAAAGCAGCTATGACATTTTTAATTTAATTTAATTTAATTCATCACCTTGCAATTGTAAATTGATTTCATTGAACATTTTAAACAGGTCTGTCAAATAAGCAATGTCACTTTTGGATGTTATCAGGTTTTCGCGTAGTCCAGTACCGAGTTAAATTGATTGAAAAAACGATTTAGATAAATACCTTTCGAGAACCAACAAATTTTTGTGTGCAATATCAAGCGATTGTAATTTTCATTTTCATTACAAAGTTGGCCAAATAATCTGTCGTGTTAAGAATTGCTTTTAATCTTATTCACTGATGTAATAACATAATAAAACAACGTATGCAGACGTTCATTTCAGTTTTTTGGTAACCAAATGCTGACGATGAATAACACAATGTACAACGACAGCGAGTACATTTGATACTACTTTTTTCAAATGCGCTGTAAAATTCTTATGACGCTCCGTCATTGCTAGAATACCATCAATAGTTGCTGATAAAATAGTATGAACAGGAATTTCTCGTCCATGCTGTTAAAGATCGATTCTTTCTCTGTATCAGTTTCCAAATATTTAGCGAATAATAACTCTTGACAAATTTTTCTTCTTTATGAATCGGACATATGATAAGAATAATTTAGTGCTTCGTTATTTGCTAGTGTTTATTCATTGAGTTGAATAGAAAATGTTAAAGTTTTTAAGCATTTGCATAATGATATTTCAACATCTTTGGCCATTTGATCAATTCTTATTTGTACTGAATTATTACTCAAAGAATTTTTTTTAATGATATCTGACGATGTCTTATGACGAAGAACAGTTGTTATTACCTCAAGCGAGCAAGAGTAATTCTTCGCCAATTGTTTGTGGTTTTCCCGCTTTTACGATAAAAAATGCAATATTATATGAAGCTCGTAGTCCGAAGTTTTCTTGTTTAGAAGACAACTCAAAAAGGTTTGATATAGTTCGCTATTTTAAATATTTCTTTTCCAGTCCTTGAAAATAAGATAAATCGTCATATTTTTTATCAGCTTGCATTTAATTAAAATGCTCTTGCAAACTAAAAGCTTCTGGCTGCATTTGATTTTTTTTTCTTTTTTTTAATTAAACATAGGTAGTGATTGTAGAAAAATGCGTAAATCCGTATTTCAAATATTCCGTACTATTCTACCGGCATTTTTTTTTCTAAGATTCAGACATTTTAAAATACAAAAAAAAAAGCCACAGTTTAAGCAGATTAATTTTGCAACATATTTATAGATAGGTATAAATATAAAGGCTATAATGTCTTTTATAGCTTTCACTTTGAATAAATGAATTTCTTGAAAGAAAGTTCCGTTTCGAAATCTCCATTTAGGCATAAGTCGCCATATTTTCTACACTTTTCGAAATACCGGTTTTTAAAAAATAACTAACACGCAAAATCAAATTATTCGTCGCGACAAGAATTAAAAAAATACAGCGTTCAGAGCATAAACTTCCGCGATCCAAATTGCATATAACATGACCACAAGCTGGGGGGCGGGGGAAAGAAAATGTCGCACGCATTTGTTCAAATGGAAAGCTTTCCTTCGCTGCAAGCTGCGACAAATGAAATCCCAGCTCGTTTTTTTTTTTAGATTTCCATTTAAAGTTATATTTAAAATTTTTATCATGCAGCCGGGCAACGCCGGGGAATGATGTGTGTGTGTCGACTAGTTTCATTATATTAACTTCTTAAATAGGTGAGTACGTCATGGCCGCCCCCTTTAACTGTTTTAACGCCCCCCATTTTCCTCTGGACCCGCCACCGCCCCCCTAGAAGTCTCCAGCGCCCACTGGGGGGCGGTACCGCCCCCGTTGGGAACCTATGATGTAAACATATACTTGCAGTTCAGAAACAAATCACTATGTTTTTTATTACATTTAATTTTTTTAACTTTAACTATGTTTTAATGATATTTGTGAACTGAATAATAAAAATGATTCGTATTTTGTATAAAATAAAGTTTACAACAAAAGATTTACAAAGAAAAGAACATAATAATAATTAATATAGAATAGTAATAAAATATTAATATCAAAGAGCAATTAAAAACAGTAGGTACTCTTTTGGAATTTGAAATAGAATTTAACATATTTGGCTTTAAAACTTATCTTTATGAACACAAAATATTTCAATTTAAAAATAACTTCGTACTTCTTAATTTAGTCTGCTGGATTTTCATGCTTTTATTTTAACAAAAATGTGTGACGTCACATTTCTTCTTACCCCCTCCCACCCTCTTGTCACAACCATCGACATGAAATATATGGACAGATCATCCCCGTTCAGCGTAGCCTTGAACAGTGGGGTCGAGATGTATCACATGTGCTCGGTATTTAAGTGTGCAAGATTGGCGATTTTACGCTCTTTGGCGCAGGGAAATTAATTCACAGTAAAATTATCGATGCTAAATGATTAATATAGATACATATAAACATTATAAAACAAGACTATACTTATCTTTTACAAGTGATAAAACGAAAAAAAAAAAAAGATGAAGCGGTATCTTTTATATATAAATAAAAAAAAATCCAAAAAAAAAATATATAAGATAGGAATTAAAGACAATAAAATAGGGAAACATATTAATATATATGTATATTGTAATCTCTATGTTTCCTTGAATATAAGTTTTCATTCTGAGTTTACCGTAATTTCGGGTGTATAAGCCGCGGATCAAACAATTCTTTTTGGACCCAGAAATCTTATTTAGTGATTAAAGACAAATATTTAAGGCGATCTAACTAGTTATATTTGTTTCTTAAAAAATTCTGGGTGAAAAAAGAATTGTTTGATCTGCGGCTTATACACCCGAAATTACGGTAATTTGAAAATGCTTAATAAAATGTAATTAAATATTTCAGAGTATTCGGATTTTTATCAAATTCCAATTTGCTTTGTGGCAAACATATATTCAGCTATGTTATGTCATCTCGCTGGTCACAACCTGTCACAATTTCATGAACCCCCCTCCCCTTTCATGCATGATATCATTTATGGACGGATTATATGGACGCATGATATTATTTATTATATATTTATCATTTATACATCTGATTTAGCGCCGTGGATGTGGAGCATAGATCCTGGGCTCCTTAAAAGTCTTCATATCGTAGCCCTAAAAATATACCTATCAAGATGATAAGAATTAAATTTAAATTTTTAATACTAATACAAGACACGGGCAATTGTGTTTCATTTAAATAAATTAATTAAAGAAAGGACAATTCGTGCCACAAAAGCAAAAACTATTGGAAAGTAAAATATAACACCTTAACCTCTTCAGTCCCTGAGTACCCAAATGGGTAGATCAGTTTTGTTCCATTTTATTAATGATACTCAAATATACCAATGAAATTTCGATATAAAAATAATATGTTTCGAATTCTAAGATTCGAGCTAATGAAAATAAAACAAAAATCTCGCTCAGAAGACAAACGAGAGAAGAAATAATTCATTAATAATTAAAAATACTGTAATAATCGCCAGTAGCGAAGAGGTTAATTATAAACTACATTCTTTGTGTCACGCAAACTTTAAAAAAAAAAACAGTTCAGAAGTCAAGCAACAATAATTTTTTCAAAAACATATCACCTGAAAAATTCTAAGTTAATCTAGATTATACTTGCATTATGTCTTTCGTTATTATTACAAGCATATTTCTTTTGGTTAAAACAGGAATTTTAAAATGTTAAGATGTCTGTCAAGTATCCACTTTGAGTGAAATATTTACTGTAAAAACTAAAAGTTCAATTTACAACAAAATGTTAAGTAATGATAAAAATTAAATCAGCAAAGAAAAATTATCCGATGTTGTATTATACAAACCAAAATAAAAGTTTTCTTTACGGAATAATATTACATAAAAATATAACTATCCAAGAAGTAAATACTTGTATTTTTATTTTTAATGATGTGCTTATTCCACATACATGTGATTTTTCTTTTTCTAAAGAAAAAGCAAGAAATATGAGCCACAAAAGTATAAACTGTCAGAAACTAAATTATTAATATGTCACGCAGTCCTTTAAAAAAAGGGGCGTGGTTCTGAGGTCAAACAACAATGGCTTTTCCCAAATCATGTCACCTGCCAGGTTTTAAAGTAATCTGGATTAGACTTGTGCTGTGTGTCTAATTTTAACTGACAGATCTGAAATATGATGGTGAATTATCGCTTAAGTCAGGGTACTTTTTAGAAGTTAATGTTTAATGATTGTTTATATTTTTTCAAACTCAGAATTTTCAATTTACAGTTCTACTAGAAGAGACATAAATATTAATTTTTGGATTATTTCAAATCAAAAACAGTTTAAACAGTTTTAAATCGATAAATTATTTAACGAATGAAGTGAAATATACATATGCAATTATAACATTGCATAAAAGTATTTCAAAGCATTTTATAAAATAAATAAAGTTTGTAGATTAGAAATATGCGACTTTCTTTTTATTAAATTGGAAAAAAAAATGGCAGGTTATTTAATTTCTTTAATGAAAATCCTGTTTTTGTCATTTTTTCCCCATGAAATGCTTTTGAAACATAAGCCAGTAAAGTTCAAAGGAAACAATAAATTCAATTACGGTAACAGCCATAGCAAATATAGCATTATGAATTATTTTTTTAGAATATAGAAAAACAATACTAACAGATGCAGTTTCTACTAGATTATTACTAAAAATTAACGCTTGTAAGGTTAGATTTTTCAATTAATCACACAATTAATAGATTTTTTCCTTTATCAACCCACTCTTGAATATTAAAATTAATTACATAAGAAAACCCGCAAATTTTTATGTTGGCAACAAAATTGAGCAAGCAAAGCTTCAAAGCTGAAATATTTAATCATTCAATCGAATTCTGACACAATATAACTTGTTGTAACATTTTAAATAACTACGTTGTGCGTAACTTTACTGCATAATGAATTTCACTGAAATGAACAATCGTTAGTGACGCAGAAAATACTTTGTAATGATAAGCTATTAGACGTGCTTCGCATAATACGTTTCGTTTAGCGTTACAATGCCATTTCAAAGTTGTTTCGAGTAATTCCGTAAGCGATAACGTTTACGGTAAAGGGTCAGCATTTAAAGAACATTTAAAATCCTCGTCTTATTTTTCAATTACTACATTAAATTTAGAAGGTGATAATGAGGACCCTAAATGATAGTTAGAACTTTAATGTATGCTAATGTACATCAGGACAAACAGATTTTGTAAAAAGTGAAAGAGTCTCAATTTATTTATTTAGTCTGTAATATACTGGGTATAAAATGCCTTAGATATATTTTTATTATACAGAGTGTCCCAGAAACATTGAAATAGATTTTAAGGGGAGGTAGGGGACATCACATGGATTTGCAAACAATGCAACTTATGATCGTAAACGTTTCCCTAACGCGGTAGTAATAACATAAAACACAAGAAAGAAAGGACACGAACAGGGAGATAAAATATATTTATTATTCGCAGTGCTAAAAAATGCCTCTTACAACGCTAGAAAGTGCTGAGAAACTTGTTGTACGCACCGTGTTAGCTGATGCTAAAGTTCGAGACATTCACGTTAATTTCTAGAGAACATTAGACATTCCATGCACTGGAGATGTGCCTCCATGCATAACGACCCGGGGTCGTAATTTAAAACACTTAGTTAGAAGACGATCGTTGTCTCTGTTCATCGTTGTCAATGTTCTTTTTTCTTAGTTTTTGGCTGTACTAAAAATAATAAAGATGTTTTCTATCTTTTTCTTTTCCTGTTTTTCTAGTGTCTTTTGTTGTCACTGCCGCGCCAGGAAAATGTTTTCGACCGTGGGTTGCTATACAAATCTGAATCCTTGTGATATTCCCTACCTCCTCTTAAAGGTTGTTCCAATATTTCTGGGACACACTGTATAACTTATACAACTGTGAAGATTTTGTAATGCATTTTCAATTAACTAACTTTTCATGGTAGAATTGTGTTGACATGAGAAATGCATTATAAAATAAATTTTTCCTACAATAAATAATTGTTTGTGACGCAGGAAATACTTTGTAATGATAAGCTTTTTAGGCGTGCTTCATATAATAGCTTGCGTTTAGCATTATGAAGCCATTTCAAAATTCTTTCGAGTAATTTCACCAGCGTTAAAGTTTTCGGTAAGAGATTTGTATTTAAAGAACATTTGAAATCTTCGTTTTACATTTTTCAATTAATGAATTAAAGTAAGAAGGTGGTAATAAGAAAAAGTTATAAACCATAAATGGTAGATAGAACTTTAATGTATACTAATATCGGTCAAGATAAACAAAAAATTAAAAGGGTTAAATTTATTTATTTCGTCAGCTATTACTAGATGTGAAATGTCTTAAACGTTTTTTTTTTTTTTTTTTTTTTTTTTTTTTTTTTTTAAGTTTGTTTATGTTTTTTTTTTTAAAGCTTTAACAATTATGAAAAATTGGAATAATTTTTTCAATAGAAATTTTTTAAAATATATAAAGGACAGTTGCACCATAAAATTTAACTAATAAGAAAATACAACATATTGCTCAGTGGTGCACAAAACAAGAATTTTAATATGCATTTGTACAATTAAAAACAAATAAAAATATCAACGTTTCGTGCCGTCTTCTGCTGGCGTCTTCAGGAAAATATGATAATGGAAGAACTAAGTTTGTATCTTGATCGAGAGATAATATTTCTAATAAATTAAAATGGAAATGAATTAAAAGTTTAAAAATCTTGCCACTTACACTTGAGCAAAAATTAAAATATTGCAATGAACTAAAAATTTTAAGATTTTATGATGTTATGCCATATTTTTGGTATATTGTAGGATAAATTATCATTACATGGTTTATTTTCTCGTGCTATGATTTCGATAGATTCTCTTATTTTACCTTAAACTGGGTTATTGCACGGAACTATTATTTTGGCCTCATCGCAGATAATATGGCAACCCTTGTTCGCCAAGTAGAAGCGAGAATATGAACAATATAAACAGAATACTGACCTTTCTCGCTTCTACTTGGCGAACAAGGGTTGCCATTTTAATTTCTATGAGGCCAAAATAATAGTTCCGTGCAATAACCCAGTTCAAGGTAAAATAAGAGAATCTATCGAAATTATAGCACGAGAAAATAAACCACTGGACACGGGTACTGATCCTTTAAAGCAATTCGTGCGATTTTTTTCACATTTTAGGGAAATCATGCGATTTTGTAAAAATGTTCGATACCATATCTTCACTATTTTTTTAAATTAGAAACGAAAATATATTTTGGGATACATTGTATTTTTTAACCAAATAAATTGATTTCAATTCCCTGATTTTGAGTACACCCTTTTCTTTCCGTACAAATAGTACTGGGAGAATAATATTATCGATTTTTGCGTGTGTGTGTTTGTGAGAGAGACAATGTGTATTCGAACACAATGACTCTGAAACAGCAATTTCCGATGTAGCTCCAATTTTGAGAACTTCATTTAACCTTTTCGCTACTGGCGATTATTACAGTATTTTTAATTATTACTGAATTATTTCTTCTCTCGTTTGACTTCAGAGCGAGATTTTTGTTTTATTTTCATTAGCTCGAATGTTAGAATTCGAAACATATTATTCTTACATCGAAATTTCATTTATATTTGAGTATCATTAATAAAATGGGACAAAACTGATGTACCCATTTGAGTACTCAGGGACTGAAGAGGTTAAACATCTGCCACAAGATCTGTTTGGATTTTTGTTAAAAATGACCCTTAGATTAGATTCTTAATTCATTCTTAAACCATCTTTAACCCAATTTGAAGCATCACCAAGGAAACGTGTAAGAGTATAACTGCTAAATATTGGGAGATGTAGCGCAGAGGTAATGTCCCGAGTTGCAAAGTAGGAAATTTAAGGTTCCAATAGAAACGACTGAATCCTGTCCGAAATTTATGTGTACAAATTTATGTTCTCGTGTGTTTGTTTATGTATACCAGACGTTGCACAAGAGCCCGAATTGGCGTCATTCCATTTTATATAAATATTAATGTATGTTATATTCAATAAATCTATGAGTTTTTTACAGTTAAACCAATTACCTTTAATATTTTTTTCAATAAATTTGTCACATTTTCTTAAATCTGTTAAATATTGAGAGATCAACCAAGTATGAGTACCGTACAAATAATATCCCCGGTTTTAAACTCAGTTTCAAGTTGTAAATTTAGCTTTCCAATTCAAACGATATCATTGAACATTGTGTCTGAAATATACAGAGTGATTCGATATTCATGGTACAAACTTTAAGAGTTTGTACAGGGCACTGTTAGAATAATTTTTTCAATAGGAATGTATGGGTTCAACTGACGTGTTGGAATACAAGTTTGCCTTTTTTAAATTTCAAAATTTCTCGTTCATACCACTCAAGTTTTATAATATTCTTTTATCTATTTAGGTCAACCATTGTTTAATACCTGCAGAAAAAGTTTGTCTTTGAAACTTTGCGGTATGTAACCGAAAATTTAGAAGTTAAAGAAAAAGGCAAAACCGGCAAATCTGTCTTCTTTTCATGTTACTTCCTGTGTTTCATAAACTTGCCAGTTTTACGGTCTCTTAATTGAAAAAAACTCGATTTCACACCATAAATTTTCAAAGAAAATTTTTTCTTTATATAATTATGAAATGTCTGTCTTAATTAAAGAAAAGAATAGTATGGCATAACTGCCACAAGCGACAATTTTTATATTATGTTCGTACCAATATTATTCTAATAAAAACTTTGAAATATGGTTTTCTCGCAAATGTCCATAAAATATATGTTAAAAATTTCTGTTTAAAAAATCTGGTGCCAGTCAGAATTAAAATTAGTAGCCTGTGGCAGCCCTGTATAGGAATTTTTTCGGATGAATGAGAAATTTTGAAGTAAAAATTTGGTCAAATTGGCCTTCTGACATTTGAACCTCAACGTGTCATTTCTCATCAATACATCTCTGTACAATATATGATTGTTACGGTTCCTGTGCCAATCCTTAAAATTTGTACCATGAAGTTTTATTCACCCTGTATATATGTAAGTCTGTGAGATCTTCCCTGACATTACACATTCATTCGGAATTTTGAATGGTGACCAATGCCATCCTGTATTTTTAAAACTTAGCGTATATTATCTGCAAGAAATATATATTTTTTTTTCTGTTGCATCTTCTTTATTTTCAATAAGCTTCTCATATTTCTTAAACATTTTATAAAAACTAAAAATTTTTATTTCCCTTTATGCGCAAGTTAATTATGCATTTGTTACATTTTACGAAACCATTTTTAATCTTTTCATTGCACTCTGTCAACCTTTTTGATTCCTGTTTATGAAAGGCTCCAGATAAAAATCTGACTTTACTTTAAATCAGTTGGCTTTAGGAACTCAAGTACGAATTCATATTTTAGTAAATAGCATTAAAGATTTTTTTTTTCAAAGATAAGCTTTGAGAGATTTCTAAAGACACAAACTTGTAAAAGCGACAGAATGTATTAGTTATGTTAAAAGAAATTTTAATTAAAATCTTATAATAACACTGTGAATGCTTACTTTTTATCTAATTGTAAGTGAAATACTCATATTCAATAGGATAATATTCTAAATCTTCTTATGTGATTCAAAAAGATTTCATTAAGATCCATGTTTTCTTACAAAACTAAGGAAGAATTTTCAAGTATTTTATAAAGAATTCATAATTTTAACATCGAAACAAATGCTGGTTTTTGATCCGTGGATTTTCAGATTGCTAAAATTGAGGAATGAATAATCCTTAAATGAACATGGTTAACCAGAATTTGAATACTGAATTAACTATTTAAAATTGGATATGGTTTTTAAAAAAATTTTCGTGAGTATGTATTTGCAATTAAATGAATCTATTTATATATAATTTGAATATAATTTCTTTATGGTATAATAGTATTTAAATATACGTACATATGTGTATCATGCAGTTATCGATTAATTATACCTTGTTATACAATAGCGAAATCTTTAATATGCAATAAAGGATTTAAATATTATATTTGAATATCGAATTTATATAAATAAGTATTTAAGACTTATATACTTTTTAGTGAAGCAGTTACATGGTATATTAAAATTGCTAGTTTCATGAATTACATAAATAAGTGGGACTAATAAAATATTTTTTATAGAAAAAATATTTCATTTGTGACTAATAATTCTGAAACATATGTGAAGAATTCTCTCACCAGGTGAGTTTTAATGGTCATTTTTGATTTATAAAATAATAGATATTCCACGAAAAAATTGCTATATAAAATTTATTGGTTTAAATATACATTTCTGAATAAAGGATGCACCATATACGGCAATATTGCTCATAATTAATTTTTTTCATATTTAAAATGTAAACTACATATATAAAAGTTCAGTCACCTTACGAAAATAGCAATATATAAATACCAAGAAGGACAAACAATAATATATAAGTAATATTGAACTCTCACAGGAAAAATGGAAAATGTTTGTTTTCAAATATGAAAAAAGTAACTTTATTTTTGTAAACATGCCAGTGATGGTAACCTCGTCACTGAAATTTTCCCTCGAAATCTCCCTCATGAGCTCGATTTTCCCCTCAAAATTTCCCTCGTGAGTTCAAATTTTCCCACACTGTTAAATTCAGCAGTGCTGCTCTCTATCGGCAAATAATCAAAATTTATTTTATACTACTTTTCATATTGGTTCCTCATATCAAAAATCTTTCAATCAATCGCAGAACATAAGTAACTTAATAAACATAAACATAATATAAAAATAAATTCTTAGGGCAATAATGATGATAATTTTTTTTCAAAACTGTTATTCATTCAAGAAAATTCTATGAAACAGAAGTTTACTTTTGTTATTTCTCTAGAATGAACTGGTTAGTGTTTAAAGTTAATTTTTTTATTCAAACAATATTTATTTTCAAACGTAAAAAGTTTATTCTGATGAAAATAGAAGCAGATTCCTTACAATAAATTACAGAGATGATGTCAGTAAAGAAAATTGTGAAAATTAATTTACAAAATTATTTTTATCATATCAATAAAAAATAAACTTTACTCCAAGAGGGATTTTAGTGGCTCTGGGTGTGTGTGTGTGGGGGGGGGGGGGGGGGGGTAAGGAACATTATAGAATTCTGGGAAGGAAATAAGGAAATTGCACTTTTTGATCACTGAAAACACAAAATCTCCCATCTTCCGGAGGGGACATGTCATTGCTCCGGGTGGAAGTCCTCTTCGGGCCACCCTTTGAATTCAACACTGCGTACACATATTTATATATATTTGCATATATAATATATATATAAAGAGAAAGAGCATATCGTCTAAAACATAATATTATTAAAACAAGACTATAAAAAATTTTCAACTAGGTAATATATTGCTTTATTATTATTTTTTACTTACATTATTGAAGTAATAGAAACTGCTCATCATAAGTCACTGTTGAAGAAACTTTCGTGCTTCTTATTTTATAGTTTTTGGTTGGTGCTATTTAAAATTAATCATGTTTATTAATAAATTCAAAAATTAAATAAAAATGATCTGAGTCCGCATGTTTTTGTAATTCGCTTATTCCACAGAACAATATAGCATCGCATGCTGTACACTTACATCGATTTGGGTCTGATTCTATTGTTGTTAACCAGACTTTAAATTCTGATAGATGACGCCATTCGTATTGAAATACTTTTTTTCTTACTTTCGATTTCTTCTTATCAGAAAAACTATTTTTCCTTTCAACGTTGGTTGTCACAACATTCGAGTCTTCTGCTTTATCCAAATCCATAGCTATAAAACACTAAAATGTAATTTTCGAGATACTACACTATACACATTCTAGAAAAAATTGAGCTAAAATCTAAAACTTTCTCAAGCAAGCGAGCGACCGAAACCGAAAATCGAATAGAATAGTTCTGACTGACGACATAACCTTTTTCCCCCTTCCAAAAATCCCCCAGGTTAATTTTGATTGGTTGGTGGAAAATTGGAGGCATGCGGTCACGTGGTTGAATCTGATCTATTAACTTAGAGAAGTTTAGTTGTATTACTGCTTCGAGAGTCAATGGAACGCAACAGCAATATTCAGTAAAATAGTTACGATGCAATTCGCCAGGAGTTTTGAAAAACAAGTCGAAAGAAAGGGTTTTCTAAAAATTTTTACAGCAAAAAAGGGGAAAAGCGCGTTCATGAGAGTGGAATGGGAAATTCTCAAAATATCCCACAAAACCTCAAGTTTCCCCTTTTTCCCACACAGCTCTGTTTTCCCCACACATGTGGGAATTTTCCCACAAGTTACCACCACTGAAACATGCCACTAAAATTGAAATTATAAAATTTCACTAAAACTTTCTGGTGACAATCTCGTTTAAATTAGGTGGGATAAAATATATTCCATCGCTTCTCAAGGAATTAAATTAAAATATTTAAGTATTTAAATAATAGATAAATGATTAATTCTTTAGTTAGGTTTATATACAGTTTTTAAAGTCACACATACACAAACTGCATGTATTTTAATTAAATACTCATATTAACTTAAGCTGACACCTCTAAACAAATCGAACATTGCACGTCAAACGTGAAAAATGAGGTACGATTCTGATAAAATACCAGTAAATATTCGGATCTTAATGCAATAGCTGTTGCACTTTTCTGCAAAAATACATGAATACAAAATTTATTATGATTCTATGCATTAAATTCAGAAATACGGAAATAATATGACTCCATCTTAAATTGGGTATAATTACTATGACAATCTAGAATAATTTCTTATCATGGGATATCATTGTATTATTTACGTGTGATAGAATATTAAAGATTGAAAAAACTTTTAATAACATATTTTGAAGTTTTGATTAGATTTTCATAAAATTTGAAATGACTCGACAAAAATCTGCCACAATTATTTATATTAATTTTCAAACCATTTGAATAAATAATTTTGTGTGTTATATGCGGTCAAACGGACAGACAGATATACAAAAAGACGGACCAAATGATGACTATAGATACTAAGTATTTATGATTACGAACGCACGTAAAAATATTTTCTTTAAAAATACTTAACCAATGATTAAAGTGCTTTTCTATAATTTATTTCTAATTTACCTTAAGTTAGTTTTATTACCATAAAAAATGCGACAACTAAATATATACGTAATCGATTTTTTATTAAGATATTATTTCTTAAACACGTACAAAAATATAGAAATTTGTAAAAAATACAATATATTTTTCTCTTAAAGAAATGCAACGCAATTACCAAAAGAAATTGCCCCCGTGGATTCGACAAATCCATTATATCGCTTCCTTTTTTCTCCAATGCTGTCATGAATATTATAAATTTTATAAAAAAATTTTTTTTCTTTTTATATATTTTTCAATCTAATAACAAAAAGCCTCAGCTGAGGGATGAATTTAAATGAAATGATAGCAGAAATGTTGGAGACCTGCAACAATCTTGTCTTTTTGTATACAAATGCGCCGAGTAACCTCTAGGAATTTTAAATTGTGCATATATTAAGGAAAATTGATCGTTTTAAAATATATGAAAAAGAATTTCCTTTCTTTGTCGAGGAAAAGACGAATAAAAAGTGAAAGAACTTATAGAAGATTAAAACAACAAGAGTTTGTTTCTGTGCAGAAAAGATGTTTAAAAACAAACATTCTTAATTAGAGACTGGGGAGATGTTTTAATGTCACCGGAGTTGCAATTTGTTATTTTTGACGGACTAAAAAAATGTTTGAATAGATTTATTAAGCATTAAAAATGATTGCATAATTATTTTGGAAGCAATAACCACTATAAAAAAGAAAATTCGCTTATTTTTTTATTTTTAAAAAGATATTAAAAGTTCCATTAATAGCACATATGAATAAGAGTTTTTAAACTGTCAGTCAGGTTTGTAAAATAAATTATACTTTCTATATCGTTATGGCTGAAATCTTTAAAGTATTGCAATTTAATAAATAGCATATAACAAATAGGTCCACAAAAATATACTGCATATTTATTCGGTATTGACATTTTTGCAAAAATCAAATATAACTTTAGTAATAGGACATGAAGGTGTGCTTTATATTAAGTTTTTAAATACGCCATATTGGAATTTCTCATCATCGAATATTTTCAGAATAACGAACTAAATCGGTGGACCATAGAGATTCGTTATAAAGATATTAAAACTGTTCACACAAATGTATATAGATACAATTATTTATTTTTATTCATTTACTTTGACACCTCTAAAATATTAGTTTAATAAAAATATTTAACCAATGTGTAAACAGATTTGATATCTTTTTTTTTCTAATTAATTTTTCTAATTTGATTACAATAAAATGAAAGAGACTACTTAATCATATACGTAATCGATTGGTTATTAATATGTCATTTCCCAAACACATGCAAAAAGTTTAAAAATTGTTAAAACTACAATATTCTTTTCTCTGAAAGAAATACAAAGCAGTTACAAAAATAAAGTTCCCCCGTGGATTCGAGAATTTTATTATACCTTTCCGTTTTTCTTTCATACTCTCATGAATATATTATAAATTTTATAAAAATTCTTTTTTTCCTTCCATGTATTTTTCAATCTAATACCAAAATGCCTCAACTGAGGATTGGATTTAAATGAAATGATAGCGGAAATGTTGGAGACCTGCAACAATCTTGTCTTTTTGTATACAAATGCGCCGAGTAACCTCTAGGAATTTTAAATTGTGCATATATTAAGGAAGATTGATCGTTTTAAAATGTACGAAAAAGAATTTCCGTTCATTGTCGAGGAAAAGACGAATAAAAAGTGTAAAAACTTATAGAAGATTAAAACAACAACAGTTTGTTTCTGTGCAAAAAAGATGTTTAAAAACAAACATTTTTAATTAGAGACTGGGAAGATGTTTTAATGTCACCGGAGTTGCAATTTATTATTTTTGACGGACTAAAAAAATTGTTTGAATAGATTTATTCCGCATTAAAAATGCTTGCATAATTATTTTGGAAGCAATAACCACTATAAAAAAGAAAATTCGCTTATTATTTTTATAATATATTTAAAGTTCCATTAAAAGCACATGTGAATAAGAGTTTTTAAACTGTCAGTGAGGTTTGTAAAATAAATTATACTTTCTACATCGTTATGGCTGAAATCTTAAAAGTAATGGAATTTAATAAATAGCATATAACAAATAGGTCCACAAAAATATACAGCATATTTATTCGTTATTGACTATTTTGCAAAAATCAAATCTAACTTTAGTAATAGGACATGAAGGTGAGATTTATCTTAAGTTTTTAAATACGCCATATTGGAATTTCTTATCATCGGATATTTTCAGAATAACGAACTAAATCGGTGGCCCCTATAGATTTGTTATAAAGATATTTCACTGTACACACAAATGTATATAGATACAATTATTTATTTTTATTCATTTACAGTGACAACTCTGAAATATTACTTTCATAAAAATATTTAATCAATGTGTAAACAGACATGATATCTTTTTTTTTCTAATTCATTTTTCTCATTTGATTACAATAAAATGAAAGAGACTAATTAATCATATACGTAATCGATTAATTATTAATATGTCATTTCCCAAACACATACATAAAGATTAAAAATTGTTAAAATTAAAATATTCTTTTCTCTTAAAGAAATTCAAAGCACTAACAAAAGTAAAGTTCCCCCGTGGATTCGTCAATTTTATTATATCTTTTCCGTTTTCCGTTCATAATCTCATGAATATATATATTAAATTTTATAAAAATTCTTTTTTTCCTTCCATGTATTTTTCAATCTAATACCAAAATGCCTCAACTGAGGATTGAATTTAAATGAAATAATAGCGGAAATGTTGGAGACCTGCAACAATCTTGTCTTTTTGTATCCAAATGCGCCGAACAACCTCTAGGAATTTCAAATTGTGCATATATTACGTAAGATTGATTGTTTTAAAATATACGAAAAAGAGTTTCCGTTCTTTGCCGAAGAAAATAGGAATAAAAAGTGTAAGAACTTATAGAAGATTTATTTATTTATTTTTTTTTTGAAAAAAAGAGTTTGTTTCTGTGCAGAAAAGTTGTTTAAAAACAAACAGTCTTAATTACAGACTGGAGAGATGTTTTAATGTCACCGGAGTTGCAATTTGTTATTTTTGACGCACTATCAAAAAACGTTTTGATAATTTTATAAAGCATTAAAAATGATCACATAAATATTTTAGAAGCAATAACCACTATAAAAAAGAAAATTCGCTTAATGTTTTTTAAATATATTAAAAGTTCCATTAATAGCACATATGAATAAGAATTTTTAAACTGTCTGTAGTAATAAATTATACTTTCTATATCGTTATGGCTAAAATCTTGAAAGTAATGGAATTTAATAAATAGCATATAACAAACAGGTCCATAAAAATATATTGCATATTTATTCGTTATTGACATTTCTGCAAAAATCAAATCTAACTTTAGTAATAGGACATGGAGATGTGTTTTATCTTAAGTTTTTAAATACGCCATATTGCAATTTCTCATCATCGAATATTTTCAGAATAAGGAATTAAATCGGTGGTCCCTAGAGATTCGTTATAAAGATATTTTATTGTTCACACAAATGTATATAGATACAATTATTTATTTTTCTTCATTTACTTTGACACCTCTAAATTATTACTTTAATAAAAATATTTAACCAATGTGTAAACAGATTTGATATCTTTTTTTTTCTAATAAATTTTTCTAATTTGATTACAGTAAAATGAAAGAGACTACTTAATCATATACGTAATCGATTGGTTATTAATATGTCATTTCCCAAACACATGCAAAAAGTTTAAAAATTGTTAAAACTACAATATTCTTTTCTCTGAAAAAAATACAAAGCAGTTACAAAAATAAAGTTCCCTCGTGGATTCGACAATTTCATTATATTTTTTCTGTTTTTCTTTCATACTCTCATGAATATATTATAAATTTTATAAAAATTCTTTTTTTCCTTCCATGTATTTTTCAATCTAATACCAAAAGGCCTCAACTGAGGATTGAATTTAAATGAAATGATAGCGGAAATGTAGGTGACTTGCAACAATCTTGTCTCTTTGTATCCAAATGTGCCGAGCAACATCTAGGAAGTTCAAAATGTGCATATACTACGTAAGATTGATTGTTTTAAGATATACGAAAAAGAATTTCCGTTCTTTGCCGAAGAAAATAGGAATAAAAAGTGTAAGAACTTAAAGAAAATTAAAACAAGAGTTGGTTTCTGTGGAGAAAAGATGTTTAAAAACAAACATTCTTAATTAGAGGCTGCGGAGATGTTTTAATGTCACCGGAGTTGCAATTTGTTATTTTTGACGGACTAACAAAAATTGTTTGAATAGATTTATTACGCATTAAAAAATGATTGCATAAGTATTTTGAAGCAATAACCACTATTAATTTCAAAAATGTTAAAAGTATTTTTGATAATTGTTGTGAATATCGCCTACTTTTTTATTTAAAAATATATTAAAAGTTCCATTAATAGAACATACGGATGAGAGTTTTTCAGCTGTCGGTCAGGTTTGTAAAATAAACCATACTTTCTACATCGTTATGACTTAAATCTTGAAATTAATAGAATTTAATAAATAGCATATAACAAATAGGTACACAATAATATGCTGCATATTTATTCGTTATTGACATTTTTGCAAAAATCAAATATAACTTTAGTAATCGGACATGAAGATGTGTTTAATCTTAAGTTTTTAAATACTTCATTTTTTAATCTCTCATCATAGATTTTTTTCAGAATAACGAACTAAATCAGTGGTCCCTAGAGATTCATTATGCATATATTTTACTGTGTACACAATGTATATATATTCAATTACTCATTTGTATTAATTTACACTGACACCTCTAAAATATTACTTCTATAAAAATATTTAACCAATGTGTAAGCAGGTTTGATATCTTTTTTTTCTGGTTCAACTCGAACTTATTTGATTACAATAAAATAAATTAGACTACTTAAACATATACGTTATAGATTAGTAAATAAAATGTTATTTCCCAAACACATACAAAAAGATATAAATACAATTATATACAATTACAACATATTTTTCTCTCTAAAAAGATTTAAATTTATAAAAAATACAATATAATTTTCTCTTAAAGAAAATCAAAGTAATTTCTAAAATATTGTTCCATTGTGGTTTCGACAATTCCGTTATATCTCAGTTTTTATTCCATACTCTCTTGAATATTATAATTTTAATAAAAATTCCTTTCTTCCTTTCATGTATTCGTCAATTTAATAACGAAATACCTCAGCTTAGGATTGAATTTAAATGAAATGATAGAGAAAATGTTGGAGACCTGCAACGATCTTGTCTTTTTGTATCCAAATGCGCAAAACAACCTCTACGAATTTTAAATTGTGCATACATTAAAGAAGATTGATTTTTAAAAAATATACGGAAAAGAATTTCCGATCTTTGCCGAAGAGAAGATAAATAAAAAGTGTAAGAACTTAAAGAAGATTAACAAAAAACAAGAGTTAGTTTCTGTGCGAAAAAGGTGTTTAAAAACCAACATTCTTAATTAGAGGCTGGGGAAAGGTTATAAGGTCGCTGGAGTTGCAATTTGTTTTTTTTTACGGACTAACAAAAATGTTTTAGTAATTTTACTGCGCTTTAAAAAATAATCACATAAATATTTTAGAAACGATAACCACTAATAACCCCACTAATGTTCAAGATATTTTTGAAAATTATAGTGACTATCAGAAAAAAAAATTATCTTACTTTTTTATATAAAAAATGATTAAAAGTTACATTAATGTTATATGTGAGTGAGAATGTTTCAGCTGTCTGTCAGGTTTGTAATATATAATTATAGTTTCTATGTCGTTACGTCCAGTGTTCTCGCTGACATTTGACCAACATTGGTAATTTGGCTAATTAAAAATAAAAAAACATTCGACAAATGAAAAAAGTATTAGCCAAATAGATTCGCCGTGTAGCACAAATAAATAAAAATAAACCTTTAAAGTACCCCTTTTTTCTCAATGTGTTCTAAAATAACCTAAGTTCTTATAACTGCGGTAACGATTGTTATTAATCTAATTTCAACTATCCGCTACAAATATATTAAAAATGTATGTATATTAAAATTATGCATATATGCATATGTATGAAAAACAGAAAAGAAAAAGAAAGAAAAAGCAAAAATTGAGTACTAGCAATTGAATCTAATGTATAACTACTGAATCGAATCGCTTGTTTCGTTGCCAAATGAAGAATTTAGTCGCAATTTGGCGCAATAGCAAGTGGCCGCGAGAACCCTGGTTACGTCTGAAATCTTGAAAGGAACGGGTTATTCTAAATACTATGTAACAAGTAGGCACACAATAAAATATTGCACATTTTGCACATTTACTCTTTATTGACATTTATGCAGAAATCTAATATAACTTTAGTAATAATATAAAAAGATATAAACTTATAAAAAATACAATGTACTTTTCTCTTAAAGAAATACAAAGCAATTTCTAAAATAAAGTTCCATTGTGGTTTCGACAATTTTCATTATATCTCAGTTTTTATTCCATACTCTCATGAATATTATACATTTTTAAAAAATTCTTTTTTCCTTCCATGTATTTTTCAATCTAATACCAAAATGTCTCAACTGAGAATTGAATTTAAATGAAATGATAGCGGAAATGTTGGAGACTTTCAACAATCTTGTCTTTTTGTATCCAAATGCACCAAGGAACCTCTAGGAATTTTAAATTGTGCATATATTAAGGAAGATTGATCGTTTTAAAATATACGAAAAAGAATTTCCGTTCTTTGACGAAGAGAAGATAAATAAAAAGTGTGAGAACTTTAAGAAGATTAAATGAAAACAAAAGTTGATTTCTGTGCGGAAAAAGATGTTTAAAACAAACATTCTTAATTAGGGGCTAGGGAGAGGTTTTAAGGTCTCAGGAGTTGGAATTAGTGATTTTTGAAGGACAGATAAAAAAGAAATTGAATAATTTTAGTATGCTTAAAAAAATTATATACAGGGAGTTTCTAAATTCATGGTCCAAACTTTAAGGGGTGATAGTACACATCAAGACAAACAATATTTAAATAGGAAACCAAGGGTCCCAAAGTGTTCCGAAGGAGATAGGCGCCATTAAAGTTTAGGGTCCAAAAATTCAAATGATAATGAAAAACAGAAAAATTGATCGATTCGTTTGCGGTTTTCACTAAAATTATTCTTTATGTCAGTATTGTCTTGAAAATAAATTATAAAGATAAATTTCAAAAAATGACGATAGAGGGCGCTTTAGACTTTAGAGTAACGAACAACTATTTTTTATCATTATTTTTTGCATCTCATTAAAGGTTTCGTAAGCTTAGATTTAAACTTAAATTTTGAGCTCAAAATCTGAATAATTTGGAAGCAGTTAAGTAGCACAAACTTAACTGTGTTCAGAGGGTTTTTAATTCAAATGATTATAAAAAACGGAAAAATTGGTCGATTGATTTGCGGTTTTCACTAAAGCCATTCTTTATGTCGGTATTTTATTGAAAATGAATTATAAAGATAAATTACAAAAAATGACGATAGAGGGCGCTTTAGACTTTGCAGTAACGTACAACTATATTTTACCGTTATTTTTCGCATCTCATAAAATTTTCTTAGAAGCTTAGACATAAACTTAAATTTTGAGATGAAAATCTGAATCGTTGGGAGTGGTTAAGTAGAGCAAACTGAACTGTGTTCAATGGGGGTGGGGAGGTTCAAATTTCAAATTGTTATAAAAAACGGAAAAATTGGTCGATTTGTCTGCCGTTTTCGCTAAAACTATTCTTTATGTCAATATTTCCTTGAAAATAAATTTTAAAGATTAATTTCAAAAAATACCGATAGAGGGCGCCTTAAACTTTAGAGTAACCAACAACTATTTTTAAGCGTTATTTTTTGTATCTAATTAAATGCTTGCAAATGCTTAGATTTAAATTTTGAGCTCAAATTCTAAATCGATGGAGGGGTTAAGAAGCGGAAACTGAACAGTGTTCAGGAGTTAAAATGTTACCCTTCCCACCCCTCGAACACATTTCAAATTTCCGCACTTAATTACTCAAAACCATGCAGATTTTGAGCTCAAAATTTAAGTTTGAACTTTTACAAGCATTTAATTAGATACAAAAAATAACGGTTAAAAATAGTTGTTGGTTACTCCAAAGTTTAAGGCGCCCTCTAACGGTATTTTTTAAAATTAATCTTTAAAATTTATTTTCAAGGAAATATTGACATAAAGAATAGTTTTAGCGAAAACGGCAAACGAATCGAACAATTTTTCCGTTTTTTATAATCATTTGAAATTTTAACCTCCCCATCCCCATTGAACACAGTTCAGTTTGCGCTACTTAACCACTCCCAACGATTCAGATTTTCATCTCGAAATTTAAGTTTATGTCTAAGTTTCTAAAAAAATTTTATGAGATGCGAAAAATAATGGTAAAATATAGTTGTACGTTATTCCAAAGTCTAAAGCGCCCTCTATCGGCATTTTTTGAAATTTATATTTATAATTCATTTTCAATAAAATACCGTCATAAAGAATAGTTTTAGTGAAAACCGCAAATCAATCGACCAATTTTTCTGTTTTTTATAATCATTTGAATTTAAAACCCTCTGAACACAGTTAAATTTGTGCTATTTAACTGCTTCCAACTATTCAGATTTTGAGCTCAAAATTAAAGTTAAAGTCTAATCTTACGAAACCTTTAATGAGATGCAAAAAATAACGGTAAAAAATAGTTTTTCGTTACTCTAAAGTCTAAAGCGCCCTCTATCGTCATTTTTTGAAATTTATCTTTATAATTTATTTTCAAGACAATACTGACATAAAGAATAATTTTAGTGAAAACCGCAAACGAATCGACCAATTTTTCTGTTTTTCATAATCATTTGAATTTTTGGACCCTAAACTTTAACCTTTAGATTACGGAGTAGAACTGGCAACTATTTTTATATTCATTCGTACCACAATTTAGAAGAAAAATTCTTCGTATTAGCTATCTCGTGAAATTACACTAGTATTAGTTTATGATAGGGACTAGTTTTCAAAAATTGGTGCGAAAACAATAAAGAAATAGTCTCTGGGACGACATATATCCCAACCCCGTAAGCAAAGGGTTAATGGCGCCTATCTCCTTCGGAAGACTTTGGGACCCTTGGTTTCCTATTTAAATATTGTTTGTCTTGATGTGTACTATCACCCCTTAAAGTTTGGACCATGAATTTAGAAACACCCTGTATATAAATGTATTAGAAAAGAAAGCATCTAACAATTCCACAAAATGTTCAAAATGGACTTGAAAAAAAAATTACATGTAGATAAAATAGGAATTGTCTTAACTTTGAAGTGAAGTGTAAAATTGTAATTTCAAATTACTATTTACTTTTTTGGGGGGAGGAGGAGGGGTAATCCTTTCTTTAAAGCGATTTCATCGAATCCTTTCGAAATTTGAACACAATGTTCTAAAAGCACTAAGGCATATTTAAAAATAATAGTCTGATATTCGACATTTTGTCATTTTTAATCAAAATGACAGATACATTAATGCGAAACGTTCATTTGCGTATAAAAAATGAATTTAAAATTCTGTTATTGTTGAATTGTTACTAAACATATTATAAATGTAGTTGAAGTTTATCACACAAAAAGCCAATTGAAAAAACAAACTTTAACTTACTTTATTATGTTACAATAAAGCAGTAGTGCACTGAATGTTGAGAAACGAATTACAATCTCACCTATAAAAAAAATATTTATTAGTATACAAAAAATCTTTCCAATGAAATATATTTTCAACAAATATTTAAAAAAAAAATACAATATTAACTTAAAAAGGTAAACTTAAAAATTACACTATAAGTAAACTACTTGAAAAGTTAACAAAAAATATTTAAAAATATGTTAAAATACTTTAATTCTTAGTATTTTCAGCTGTAAACACAGCCCTCGTCAGAGAACACAAAAATAATGTTATCACAATCATATTTTTCAAATGTCACGTAGTTGGTGTCAAAAAGGAGTGAAAGTGAAAGTCAATGTTTAGATTTGGAAAAAAATGGGAAAATTAAAACCTGATATTGAAGAAAGTGGATATCAGTTTGCTTAGAGAATCATAAAACAAGTAATATTTCATTTTTTATTTTCTATTTTCTATTGATCCCAGGTTCGATTCCTGGCTCTGGCTAATTTTTCACTCAAGTTGGGTTAAATGTATTTTTTTTATTTTATTCCTGTACATTATTTGTACGTACCTTTATGATTTGATTATGTGTGTTTTAATAAGGTAAAAAGTTGTAAATGAAAAGTCTGGCGTGTATTTTAGACCTCTTGGGTAAAATTTTCCGGATCTAGTGTTAAATTATATTACGAACTATTCTATAAGGATTTCACCGCAAACATTCCAGATTATCCCAATGCTTATTGCATCCTTCCCAACATCTGTTCACTGTTTCGTACCTTTTAACTTGAAAAAAATACCGAATTTCTGAATATTAAACAATTCTGGTATTAATTTTAAAGCTACAAAATGTAAGCCTCGGTATATCAAGAAATGATGTACGCATTCTACGACGATTTTTTTGACAACCTTAAGCACTTATTTTATAACAGATGTAAATATTCCAAGGGGTGAAAAAAGTCCGGGCCAGGATTCGAAGCAGGGATGTATTGGCTGAAGCCGCCAATGCTCTTCCAACTGAGCCATCCCCATCATCATTTGTTTAAAATTATTCTAAAGGTGCTATTACACGTGCGCTGCTGCAGGCGTCAAATCGCAGGCGTCTTCATGTTATCCTATGGGACCAGAAGAGTCGCTTGGTTAGCACGCGATTCTCTTGTGTCGGAGCGTCTTTGACGCCTGGAACGAAGCGAGTCGCCAGTAAGAGCCAATCAAATGCTTGGAAACCCAAATGATGATAAAGACTCTTCTCGAACAGCCAATGAAATGCTAAGAAAACGAAAAAACGCTGGCGAATTTTGTCGCTTGCAATTTTTACGTGTAATAGCACTTTAATGTAATTTCGTATGCAGCGATTTTCTGCAGTTCCAGATATTGACCTTCGATTTATTCTGTTGAGCTTATCCATAGTATCAGATCAGATTCTGTAATCGTTGAGGTCATTTGGGTGAAAAAGTTCTCCAGAATTCCTCCGGGATGGTTCAGTTGGAAGAGCATTGGCGGCATCAGCCAATACATCCTTGGTTCGAATCCTGGCCCGGACTTTTTTCACCCCTTGGAAAATTTACATCCGTTATAATTAATTTACCGATTTGAATAATCGTGTTTAAAATTAATCTAATACACTTATTTTATGCTTATATTTCTATTCATATTCTGTAACGCAAACAATACTAAAACAATACTCAATATAACGAAAATTTCATTGTCAAACATGCTAATACTGCTCACCGCGTTTTCTCAACATCTTTTCTCTCTTTCGTACTTTTAACAAACGAAAAAAAAAGTCCGAATATTAGACAATGCTGATATTAATTATAAAGTAGTGATGTAAACCTTTTTGCCAGAAAATTCTTTGCTACCAGAATATTTAAAAAGTGACGTTTGTTTTATTTAGAAGCAAAGTTTGTATTATAAATTATAATTCACTATCATAATTAAAATTATTCTGCCTAGAAATAGTGATATCCTTTTTGCCAGCGGGCCACAGGTTGTGCAACCTTATTTTAAAGCTACAAAACTTAAGATTGGATATACAAAGAAATTATGTATACTGTGCGATTTTTTTTCACAGCGAAAAGAACTTTTTCCATGATTTCTTTACCTTTCTACTCATATTTAAATACAAACAAGACTGGTGTGTATTAATATTGCAGATCATAACGACAATTTCAATATGACACACGCTAAAACTTCCGAATGCTTAATGAATCCTTTCTCTACAACTATTCTCTGTTCAAAAAATTCTGCAAAATATTAACCTCTAGAAGGGTAATCAATAATATCTCTGTACTAATTAATTCTCACCAAAAAAATAGAAAAAATTTCTTTTAAAATAAGAAAAGACAGTTTTTCAACATTTAGAAGTTAATCATTCAAAAGTCAACATTCAAAGATAAAAACATAAAATTTCGTTGAAAGTTTCTGGTAAATATCTTGTTTAAATTAGCTGGCATAAAATTTTTCCCACCGCCCCTCAAGGGGTTAAACAACGTGGTTTTAATTCTAAAGCTACATAAGGATACTTTTAATATATCAAGAATTTATGTATGTTGTGTGATTTTCTTGGCAACCTTAAGCGTTTTTTCCATGTTTTTTCTTTACCTTTCTACTCACATTTCAATACAAACAAAACTGGTGTGTATTAATAATGCACATCGTAATAACAATGTTGTGAAACTTACTAAAATTTCCCAATGCTTAATGAATCTTTTCTCAACATCTATTCTCTATTTCCTACTTAGAAAAACATCAAATCTCCAAATATTAAACAACGCTGGCATTAATTTTAAAGCTACAGAAAATAACTTTCAATACATCAAAAAATGATGTATATAGAGCGATTTCTTTGACAACCTTAAGCAATTTTTCTATGTTTTTCTTTAACTTTCTACTCACATTCTATAATACAAACAACCTTAAAATAATACTCACCATAATCACAATTTCAAAATGCATATGGCTGTTACACCGTTTCTTTTAAAAATAACTTCGAAGCAAAATGCATCGAGAAATAAATTACCCCCGGCATGTAAGCTACGTGTAAAGACAAAAGTAAAAAATTTTTATTTCTACTGAAAAAGAATGAGGGTTGTGAAATACCGAAAATAACAGTAAAAACCAAGAAAATGTTTGCGCGTTCAAATCATTAATATTCTGCTACCTACATTTTATTTTACACATTACTGAAACCAGAGAAATATACAATGTAAAGTGGAAAAAATAAATAAAAAGTACAGATATTCTTGACTCTTTCAAAAAATGTAAATACAATTTCGCTTTGAATATATTTGCGAAGGTCTTACCACATTCAAAGAAATAAAAGGGTAAGGGCAACATATTCTTTTTGCGAAGGTCATAATGTAAGGAACAGAGAATTTTAAATAAGAAGAAAGATTTGTGCTTTTTGTTTCCAAATACATCTACTTTTTTTCTTACAAAATGTGAGGTATTATGTTCGCCTGGCTCAAAATTTTTAGTCTAGGGAAAGATTGTACTTTTTTTCATTGTCGATTTAAATGGAACTTATTCTACTTTGATTAAATCTGCGAGTGGAATAAAGCCATGAAGGCCGATATTAGAAATGCATTCAGAGGTTAAGCCCCTTTATTAAAACGTGACGTTGCTTGATAATGTTGACGCTACGTGATGTATTTAAATTAAATAGGTTAAACCTGAGTCATTGTGACGCTGATAAGTCGAAGATTGTGGCTAGTCAAAAGATAAAAAGTAACAAATGTGCGGGACGTCAACTCAGAAAGATAAAGATTTTAATTTTAATGACTAGAAAACCGTTAAATTTTGAGAATGGGAAATGACTTAACACCAGAACGCCGGAAAGGTCTAAATTTCGACCTTTTATTCGACGGCACCGACCAATGGAACATTTTTCGATTCAAACAGAAATTTTTGTCATAAAATAAATTTTAAATGGATAATACCGTATTAAGTTAAATATATAAACTAAATAATTCTAAATACATTTTCCGGATTGAAATATTTTTTTTTTAAAAACTTACGTAAAATTTCCTAGCACCATAGTATTAAACGATGCGTGAGTCGTGAGGGATTATTAGTTACGATTAGGTGTTGGAGCGAAGTACATCATATTGAAACTTATTTCACGAATAGTAATTGTTTCGTCG
Source organism: Maratus speculifer (assembly GCA_964019185.1). Taxonomy (NCBI): domain Eukaryota; kingdom Metazoa; phylum Arthropoda; class Arachnida; order Araneae; family Salticidae; genus Maratus; species Maratus speculifer. The sequence continues at coordinate 90,593,139 of OZ025289.1, read as the reverse complement.
AATTGACTGGATAACATATAGTTTATAACAAAAGCACATTTCCACTTACAATGCTACTTCAATATGCAGAACATTATGCGGCCATTTGTAAAAGATAAATGATCCAAAAATCGCAAAAATGAGATATCTACAGCACAGTTGCCCAGTTCAAAAGTTAACGTGTGCAATATCCGTTCCAGTCATAATTGGGGTTGTATTTATCTAAAAACCTGAGAAATGGGGAGGGGGTGTAACTCCAGGAACGTAATATGAAATTCCGAAGGGGGGGGGGGGGGAATTGAGATGAATTTCTGGAGGAGGCGAGGAATTGCCTTTATAGCGAATGTCAAACATAGTTATAGAGGAAAACACTATGAGAAGACACATGGGTATCCCAGAAGCCAAGCGGTATAAGTGACATAATTGAAAAAAATTAACTAAGTGCATATAGGACCTGTAACTATATTTTTTTTCGTTTCAGGTAAAAAAATATAAGTGTTTTTCTAATTATGTGTTGCATTATAGAGATAAACCATTTTTTCCGAAAAATACTCAATAGTGATTAATTATAATTTTTTTTTTTAAATGCACTCTATTTTTTTATATAATTTCTGCATTTATTTATTTATTTATTTATTGTTACAGTTATTGAAATAAGAGTTCAAAGACCACAATGAAACAAGCAGCAATTTCCTATACATATTCAGTCAATTATTATTGATGTTTCAATTTAACATCAATTTTCTTTAAACTTATTTTACTCCAAATCAAATTTTTGACACTTCTATCCATTGGCTTCTGGGAAAATGCTTTATAGATAGAAAAACATAAGAACGATATTCATAAATAAAGTATTTAAGAGATAAAAATAAGTAAATAAATAGAAAATTTCAAAGAAATAAACATTAAAAATATTCATAGAAAATATCATAAAATTATATAAATCGTACATTATCAAAATGCTAGTTATAAAAATATACTACAATTAATTTGTTAGAACTTCAGCAATAACTACGATTTTAGCAATTTTATTATACGATTTAACAATTTTAGCAATAATTACGAGTAAACAGTAATTCTTATTTTAATATTAATACTATGTGAAATAGTTTTATTAATTAAGATACATTTTAATTCAGTCTGCCTGGTTTTAGACAAATGATAAAATTCAAAGGTTGTTATATATCATAAATGAAAATAAAACAGTAATATTTCCTGAACTAAAATTTAAAACGCAGCCAAATGCTAGCTAATTAAAAACTATTCTTTAATATATTTCCATTAATGTACAAAATTCCAGATAGATTTTGAATGCAAAAATTTTCCGTAAAAAAGTGTTTTGTAATTAATTACCTCTAATAACTCACTAAAACATTTCCGGCTGCCATTAAATATGCATTTTCTACTCTTTTATTCACAACATATTTTTTTCGACGGCGCAAACGTGTAATTAAAATGCCAAAAGTAAAGGCAGAAACTAGCATAAATGCATAATTAATTAAGATCCTAATGACTTTTGTAACAAAAATATAAACATGTCTAGATTGAGTTGTTTAAAAGAATATATTATTTGATCTCAGAAAGCTGTCAAATGTTAATAACTTTTGTCACGAGGTAAAACTGTACAATATTTTCTGTCAGATAATTTTCAAGAGATTAACAATATATTAACATTTAATTTGACTGCGTTTCAAAAATTGTTCATGTATTTCGGAATTTCTTTCTCGTTCTTATTCCACAAGAGTGAAATTGGCTATTTCTTGAAGTTGAAGCATTTTAAAGTATTTCACAAGTTTTCTCATTTATTTAGAAAATGAAGTTTCAAATTTTTCAAAACAAATTGCAATTTCCATGGACTTAAAATTATTCAATTGATATTGCAGTAGCGATTCTTATTTAGAATTCTGGTTTTGACACTTTATTTTGGACAATATTTGAGAATTATTTTTAATCTGCAACATTCAGTATCATATGTTTCACGAAATAACTAGCTTGACGTATTATTTGGATATGTAAATTTCTAATATGTTGGCAGAAAATTGGAAAAAAAATGTCATGAGTTCAATGATAAACTGGATTTCAAAATAAAAAGGTAAAAGAACGGGAAATTGGAGAAAAGCAAATGAATAGTGGAGATTGAGATTCTTAGAAGAGATTTATGTATATTATAACCAAGTTCCTCAAATTTAGGAATATTAGTTTTCCCAGTTTTTTATTTAAAACACAATTTACATTTTAAGAAGTCTTTTGGGGATTTATAATTTAGTGGGAGAAGTACGCAGATTAAAGGATGTGAGAATTGCTATAAAGTTCTTATTTTAATCATTATAGACTTTGTAAAATAGTTTTAATAATTAAGAAATGACCTGAATGACTTTAGACAAATGATAAAAGTCAAAAGCTTTTATATCTTATAAAATCAATTAAAACAAAATAACAATATTTCCTGAACTAAAATTTATAATGGAGACAAATGCTAGACAATCAAAAACAATTCTTTAATATATTTCCATTAATATACAAAATTTGAGATAGTTTTTCTATGCACAAACTTCTTTACAGAAGCATATTGAAATTAATTACCTCTATCAACTCACTAAAACATTTCCGGCTTTCATTAAATATGCATTTTCTAGTCTTTTATCCACAACATAATTATTTTTTCGGTGGCACAATTTTTTTATTAAAATGCCGACAGTAAAGGCAGAACTAGCATAAATGCATAATTAATTAAGATCCTAATGACTTTTCTAACAAAAATATAAACATGTCTAGATTGACTTATTTAAAAGAATGTACTATTTGATCTGAGAAAGCTGTCAAATATTAATAACTTTTGTCATGAGGTAAAACTATACAATATTTCTGTCAGCTAATTTTCAAAAGATTAACAACATATTAACATTTAATTTGACTGCGTTTTAAAAATTGTTCATGTATTTCGGAATTTCTTTCTTGCTCTTATTCTACAAGAGTGAAATTAGTTATTTCTTGAAGCTGAAGCAATTTAAAGCATTTCATAAGTTTTCTCATTTATTTAGAAAATGAAGTTTCATATTTTTCCAAACAAAATGTAATTTATATGGACTTAAAAATTATTAAATTATATTGCAAGAGCGATTCTGATTTAAAATTCTGGTTTTGATATTTTATTATAGACAATATTTAAGAATTGTTTTTAATCTGCAACATTCAATATCATATGTTTTACGCAGTAACTAGCTTGACATTTGATTTGGATATGAAAGTTTCTAATATGTTTGCGAAAAACCGGAAAAATTTTGTCATGAGTTCAAAGTTACAGATTTCAAAATACAATTAGAAAAACACGGAAAATTGAAAAAAAAATGAAAAGTGGTGATTAAGATTCTTAGAACAGATTTATATATGCAATAACCGAATTCCTAAAATTTGGGAATATTAGCTTTCACAGTGTTTTATTTGAAACACAATTTACAATTTAAGATGTGTTTTGGGATTTATAATTTGTGGGAGAATAGTGTAGCTTAAAAGTTGATATTTTTAAAGCGATGAAAGTTGTTATAAAATGCTTATTTTAATATTATTAGTCCATGTAAAATAGTTTTAATAATTAAGATACATTTTAATTCAGACTGCCTGACTTTAGACTAATGATGCAATTCAAAGATTTTTGTGGCTCATATACTGAAATAAAATAATATTTCCTGAACTAAAATTTAAAATGCAACCGAATGCTAGCGAATCAAAATCTATAGTTTAATATATTTCCATTAATATACAAAATTGCAAATGTTTTTTTTTTTTTCATGCAAAAATGTTCCTACTAAAAGTTATTCTAATTAATTACTTCTAATAACTCACTAAAATATTTCTGGCTGCCATTAAATATGCATTTTCTAGTATTTTATTCATTCGTTTAATTATTTTTTTTCGGCGGGAAAAACTTTTAATTAAAATGCCAACAGTAAAGGCAGTACTAGCATAAATGCATAGTTAATTAAGAACGTAATGACTTTTCCAACAAAAACATAAACATGTCCAAATTGAGTTATTTAAAAGAATGTGCTTTTTGATCTCAGAAAGCTGTCAAATGTTAATAACTTTTGTCACGAACTAAAACTATATAATATTTTTCGTCAACTAATTTTCAAAAGATTAACAACATATTAACATTTAATATGACTGCGTTTCAAAAATTGTTCATGTACTGTGGAATTTATTTCTCATTCATATTTCATAAGAGTGGTCTTAGTTATTTGTTGAAGCTGAAGCAATTTAAAGTATTTCATAAGTTTTCTCATTTATTTAGAAAATGAAGTTCATATTTTTCAAAATAAAATGCAATTTATATGGACTTAAAAATTATTAAATTGATATTGAAGTAACGATTTTGATATAAAATTCTGGTTTTGATATTTTAATATAAGCAATATTTAAGAATTATTTTTAATCTGCAACATTCATTATCATAGGTTTTACGCAATAACAAGCTAGATATTTGATTTGGATATGAAAGTTTCTAATATATTGGCAGAGAATTGGAAAATTTTTGTCTTGAGTTCAAAGATGTAGATTTTAAAATAGAATGGTAAAAACACGGGAAACTGAAATAAAACAAATGAAAAGTGGAGATTGAGATTCTTAGAGGAGATACAACACACGATTTACGATATTCCATAAACAAATTCCTCAAATTTGGGAATATTAGTTTTCCCAATTTTTGATTTAAAACACAATTTACATTTTAAGAAGTTTTTGGGATTTATAATTTATGGGAGAATTATGTAGCTCAAAAGTTAATATTTTTAAAGCTAAGAGAGTTGTTATAAAATTTTTAATTTTAATAGTCTATGTAAAATAGTTTTAATAATTAACATACATTTTAATTCAACCTGCCTGACATTACACAAAGGATAAAATTCAAAGATTATTATATCTCATAGATAAAAATAAAATAAAACATTTCCTGAACTAAAATTTAAAACACAACTGCATGCGAACGATTCAATAACTATTCTTTAATATATTTCTATAAATATACAAAATTTCAGATAGATTTTCATGCAAATTTTTCCTATGAAAGCGTATTGTAATTAATTACCTCTATAAACTCACTAAAACATTTCCGCCTTCCATTAAATATGCATTTTCTAGTCTTTTATCCACAACATATTTTTTTCCGCGGCACAAACTTTTAATTAAAATGCCGACAGATAAGGCAGAACTAGCATAAATGCATAATTAATTAAGATCCTATTGACTTTTCCAACAAAAATATAATGTCTAGATTGATTTGTTTAAAAGAATGTACTATTTGATCTCAGAAAGCTGTCAAATGTTAATAACTTTTGTCACGAAGTAAAACTGCACAATATTTTCTGTCAGCTAATTTTCAAAAGATTAACAGCATATTAACATTTAATTTGACTGCGTTTCAAAAATTGTTCATGTAGTCAGGAACTTCTTTCTGGTTCTTATTTCATAAGAGTGGAATTAGTATTTCTTGAAGCTGAAACAATTTAAAGAATTTCATAAGTTTTCTCATTTATTTAGAAAATGAAGTTTCATATTTTTCCAAACAAAATGTAATTTATATGGACTTAAAAGTTATTAAATTACATTGCAATAGCGATTCTGATTTAAAATTCTGGTTTTGATATTTTATTATAGACAATATTTAAGAATTATTTTTAATCTGCAACATTCAATATCATATGTTTTACGCAGTAACTAGCTTGACATATGATTTGGATATGAATGTTTCTAATATATTAGAAAAGATTTGAAAATTTTTGTCACGAGTTCAAAGATATAGATTTCAAAATAAAATGGTAAAGGCACGGGAAATTGAAGTAAAGTAAATGTAAAGTGGAGATGGAGTTTCTTAGAGGAAATATACAATAAAGAAATTCCTGAATTTTGGGAAACTTAGTTTTCCCACTTTTTTTTATTTAAAACACAATTTACATTTTAAGATGACTTTTGGGGATTTATAATTTATTGGAGAATTATGTAGCTTAAATGTTAACATTTTAAAAGTTAATAGAGTTGTTATAAAATTCTTGTTTTAATTATAATAGTCTATGTAAAATAATTTTAATAATTAAGTTAAATTTTAATTCAATCTGCCTGATCTTTTAACAAATGATAAAATTCAAGGGTTGCTATGTCTCATAAATAAAAACAAAATAATATTTCCTGAATTAAAATTGAAAACACAGCCGAATGCTCACGAATCAACAACTATTCTTTAATATATTTCCATTAATATACAAAATTGCAAATATTTTCTCTATGCAAAAATGTTCCGACTAAAATGTATTCTAATTAATTACCTCTAATAACTCACTAAAACATTTCCGGCTGCCATTAAATATGCATTTTCTAGTATTTTATCCAGAACATAATTATTTTTTTCGGCGACACAATCTTTAAATTAAAATGCAAACAGTAAAGGCAGAACAAGCATAAATGCATAATTAATTAAGAACGTAATGACTTTTCCAACATAAATATAAACATGCCTAGATTTAGTTGTTTAAGAGAATATACTATTTGATACCGGAAAACTGTCAAATATTAATAAATTTTGTCACGAGGTAAAATTGTACAATATTTTCTCATAGTTAATTTTCAAAAGATTAACAACATATTAACATTTAATTTAACTGCGTTTCGAAAATTGTTCATGTAGTTTGGAATTTCTTTCTCGTTCTTATTTCATAAGAGTGAAATTAGTTATTTCTTCAAGTTGAAGCAAATTAAAGTATTTCGTAAGTTTTCTCATTTATTTAGAAAATGAAATTTCATATTTTTCGAAACAAAATGTAATTTATATAGACTTAAAAATTATTAAATTGATATTGCAGTAGCAATTCTGATTTAAAATTCTGGTTTTGATATTTTATTCCAGACAATATTTAAGAATTATCTTTAATCTGCAACATTCAAAACCATATGGTTTACGCAATAACTAGCTAGACGTATGATCTGTATATGAAAGTTTCTAATATGCTGGCAGGGAATCACAAAATTTTCGTCATCAGCGAAGATATACTACATTTTAAAATAAAACGGTAAAAGAACAGGAAATTGGTGAAATGGTAGAATTGAAGAATTTTAAGGAAATTGAAGAAAAGCAAATGAAAAGTAGAGATGGAGATTTTTAGAGGCGATTTGTATATGTTGCGGCCAATACCCGGATGCTGGCCAATTCTAGAACTGGACGGCCAATACCCGAACTGGCCAAGCTTCCTGGCCAAAACCCGAAATACATGAAATGAATAGCGTATTTCAGGTTTTGGCCGACCAATTCGCGAACTGGCCGGGAAGCCATTGCCAACACCTGAACTATGATGCATAGGTACCAATTTTTTTGTAATTAAGATAATATAACATTAAAATGCACAGTAAAAAAGATTCCCATTCATTATATTGAAACGAAATATTTTTGTGCACCCAACTAAATTAACCAAAAATGGTACACAATTCCCTTTCAATATCGAAATTAATTAAAACCAATTAAGATGACAATTACAAGTTAACCGGAACCTTTACTCGAGTTAGAGCACGGACAGGCTGACATTTAGGCTATTTGAATTTATAGACACTTTCAGCTATGTTAGAAAGGATTAAGCCGAGTGCATATATCAATTTCGCAAATTGGCCAATCGCATCTGGCCAGTTCGGGAATTGTCCAATTGCATCTGGCCAGTTCGCGAATTGACCGGCCAATTCTAGATTTGGCCAGTCATTTTTAAACGTTGCTGGCCAATTCGGGAATTGGCCGACCAGTTCTAGAATTAGCCAATTTCGGGTTTTGGCCGCAACATATACACAGTAAACATATCCATCAAATTTGGGAAATTAGTTTTCCCAGTATTTTATTTGAAATGCAATTTACATTTTAAGATGTTTTTCGGAATTTATAATTTGCTTGAGAAGTATCGAGCTTAAAAGTTGACATTTTTAAAGTTATGAGAGTAGTTGTAAAATTTGGTCGCCATACCTTTATCAGTTGGGTAGACCGAATTTAGTTGAATTCAATCATATTAACTCTATTTTTCCCCTCTATTTCCAATATAAAATCATTTTTTTTTTTTTTTTTTTTTTTTTAATGCAGATTGTGTTGCTATTGTTTTTTTCCTTTTTTTAATTATGTGCTTGATTTTGTTCTACGAAAATTTTCATTATTCAGTCCACAAAAATTTATTGTTGTGTTTAAAAAAATTGAATATAAATAAATAAATAAATACATATCTAGTATTTCTACATTACACTTGAGTCAAACGAAAATATCCGCTAGCTAAAACTAAACCTATGCTTCGATCGCTGTTATTTACCTTAATTTATGCCTTTTAAATTAACCGAAATATGTCCGACGTTCTGCATACAATTCAAGAAGTGCTACTCATAAATAAAATGTTACTGTTTTTTACAGTTAAGTACAATATCGATTATAGTATGCATTTTTAAAAACAGATCCCAAATATATACTTAGAAAACTATTCAAATTTCGTAATCATTTGAAATTACAAATTTCTAGACAGAATATCCATAAGAAAATGCTTCTTATCCGACAAAATTGTAAAAGAAAATTAAATGATAAGAAAATCCTTTGAGGACTGAACTTTTTCAGTAAAGAAAACAGAAAAGAATGCAAAAATAGAAAAAAGTAAAAGAAAAATATAAAAAACAAAAAAAGCAAAATCAGTGCATGCATATTAAATTTATGCGGGACTATCCACAAAATATGCATACGGATTAAGAACCTGCTGCATTAAAAAATATATAATGTTAAAGATAAAATATATAAAAATCTATTCTACAGCTGCATCTAGTGTGAAAAAAAAGGTTAAAAAATGTAAGAAAGAAACTGTTGAATAATTCTTTTACTTAAAACTTTCACTAGGAGAATACTTTTTTTCATTCGTTTTAGTGAAATTCCTTTCTTTCTTTTTTTCCACGCTAAAGCTTACTTAATCCACTCACCATTCCTGTAAACGCTTTTTTTTCTTTTTTTTCTTCCCTAAAATAGCCAAAATACAGTGAAGATTTTATATTTATATTTACATTTTTTATATTTTTTTCGGTAAACGAAAATTCTTTTCGCGATTCAAAATGCTGAAGAAAAAGTATTTTAAAAATACTGAGCGTAGGAAATGGTCTAAAAGAAACTGAAAAAAAAATGGTCATTTAAAAATAATTTCAATAGCAAGCAGGAGTAAAGAGGGATTTAAAAATTTTAAAACACGAGACAAAATTTTGAAGAAATATTACTTTTCGGTGCTTGGATTTTAAAGACTTAAAATAAAATGCGTAAAAACCTAGAGAAAATGTATTTTGTTCTTGCATTGAACATGTTCTAAGCATGCGTAAAAATGTCCTCTCCACGATGAAATTGTTGAATGAATATTTGTCAAAGTCACCCATATTTTAAAAAATGCGCATAATGGCGCTTGTATTTTTTTAGAAGACTTTTATATATTGTTTCCGTTATATTTTATATAAATTGTGTTTATAATTAAAACAGTAAAAATTCTGCAATAAAATTAAACACTTTAAAAAATAACGATGTTTAGAAAAATCAAGTGAATGTATACCAGATAATTTATAAAGCGATTGAAAAAAATGTTTAGCAAAAACTTACTTCGTTTAATTATTTTTTTTTTGAATTTCGTAATATAAAATCGTGCATTAGTTTTATTTTTGCTTAAACGTTTTGTGATATATTGCTTATTGATCTAGATAACAGTTAAAAAGAGTCTGTGAATAAAACCTTTTAAAAATGGTCTTTTATTGAAGTAATAAAAATCACAGAACAAATGGGATAGAAATTATTAACATAAGTAAAAAAATAATAAATTTTAAATAAGTCAATTATTTTACGTTAAAATACATCAGAAAATATCTGATACTCCCTCTGTCCCAAATTAGTTGCGACATTTAGGTTGAAAATTTTGTCCCAAATTAGTTGCTACATTTCAAGTAGATGGAGTCATAAATAATTTCTGATGCAATTTAGTAGATCGACACCAGTAAAATTATACTAGAATTTTGAATTTATACTTTAAAAAAAAAGTAACAGTTGGAATAAATTGTTCTTAAATGTAATCACGATTGATTAGATTGAAGGCAGTTTTATGTGATTACTGTTAAAAAAATCTTAAAAGGGCGTAGCCTAAGAGCGCGTGAACCGGGAATTTTTAAAATAATTAAATACTTATTTATAGAGTTATGGAGGAAATGTTAGATACGTAAATATTGATGATTGATAGTATAGCTCTCTGAAAAATGTTCAAACAAAATCATAAAGTCATAAATATCAATAATCAGTAATAAAGTATTCAAATGTCACAACTAATTTGGGACAGAGGGAGTATAAACTTTCTCAGAAAAAAAAAAATACTTCGTGTAACAACGCAACTAAAATGAGAAAACATGAGAGATGTTTTAGTATAATTACTAATGTCATATGACTACGCCAGAACTCTTCAACGAACATATATTTTGTCATCTTTTGACATCAGTTACTGATAAAATTTTAAAGAACTAATCAATCTTGATTTTCTGTAAACACATTTTTGATTTTGCTTCACTGAAGATCTAGCTTGATCACTAAACTCTAATTTTAAATCTAAAACATTTCAGCTAAAAATACATTAAAAATTTGGAATTGTCAGCTCATAGATGTTCTTAAACCATCATCTGGTGTCTTCACATTAAAAGTAGACAAACATTGTTTTGACATTTGGAAATCACCTGCCACGTAGCAACATGAAACTCGTTATACAAAACTAAAAAGAAAAAAGAAGAAGAAGAAGAAGAAGAAACTGTGAATTGTCTCAAACATGGCTGTTAGATAAACAAGAAATCTACTGTTGGGCTTTAAAAATATCATAATATTTTGTAGCTGGCATTCATTACAGAAGACAAAAATAGAAAATCGATGTTAGCGTGATGTGTTTGAAATCTTTTACTGAGTATAAATTAAGTTTTATCAACTATATTTTTTAAAAAATCAAGTCACTACATACCAGATAATTTATACAGCGATAAAAAAAAAATACGTAGCAAAAACATACCAACTTTATTCATATTCTATTGCATTTTGTAATATATAACCGTTTACGAATTTTATTTTTGCTTAAAACGAATTATAATATGTTGCTTCTTATGCTAAATAACACCTAAAAAAGATCGGTAAATAAAACCTTTTAAAAATGGTTTTTTATTGAATGAATAAAAATTACAGAACAAATAGTATAGTTGTGTTTCGCTAGTATAAGAAAAAAAAATAACATTTTAATAAGTTATTTATTTTATGTTAAAATTCATGAGAAAATATCTCAAAATAAATTTTCTCATTTAAAAAATTCGAAAACAATTTTTTATTGTTTAAGTACAACTAAAATGAGAAAACATGAGAGGTGTTTTAGTATAATTACTAATGTCATATGACTACGTCAGAACTCTTCAACGAACATATATTTTGTCATCTTTTGACATCAGTTACTGATAAAATTTTAAAGAACTAATCAATCTTGATTTTCCGTAAAAACATTTACGATTTTGTTTCACTGCAGATCTAGCTCGATCAGTAAACACTATTTTTAAATCTAAAACAGTTCAGCTAAAAATACATTAAAAATTTGGAATTGTCAGCTCATAGATGTTCTTAAACCATCATCTGGTGTCTTCTCATTAAAAGTAGACAAACATTGTTTTGACATTTGGAAATATCCTCCCACGAAGCAACATGAAACTCGTTATACAAAACTAAAAAGAAAAAAGAAGAAGAAGAAGAAGAAACTGTAAATTGTCTCAAACATGGCTGTTAGATAAACAAGAAATCTACTGTTGGGCTTTGAAAATATCATAATATTTTGTAGCTGGCATTCATTACAGAAGACAAAAATAGAACCTCGATGTTAGCGTGATGTGTTTGAAATCTTTTATTGAGTATAAATTAAGTTTTATTAACTATGTTTTTTTTAAAAATCAAGTCAATACAAACCAGATAATTTATACAGCGATAAAAAAAATACGTAGCAAAAACATACCAACTTTATTCATTTTCTATTGCGTTTTGTAATATATAACCGTTTACGAATTTTATTTTTGCTTAAGCGAATTATAATACGTTGTTTCTTATGCTAAATAACACCTAAAAAAGATCGGTAAATAAAACCTTTTAAAAATGGTTTTTTATTGAATGAATAAAAATTACAGAACAAATAGAATAATTGTTTTCGCTAAGATAAGAAAAAAAAGCATTTAAATAAGTTATTTATTTTAATTTAAAATACATCAGAAAATATCTCAAAATAAATTCTCTAATTTTAAAAACATCGAAAACAATTTTTTATTGTTTAAATACAACTAAAATGAGAAAACATAAGAGATGTTTTAGTGTCATTACAAATGTCATATGATTACGTCAGAACTCTTCAACAAATATATATTTTGTCATCTTTTGACAACAGTTACTGATAAAGTTTTAAAGAACTAATCAATTTTGATTTTCCGTAAAAACATTTATGATTTTATTCCACTGACGATCTAGCTCGAACAGTAAATCCTATTTTTAAATCTAAAACATTTAAGCTAAAAATACATTAAAAATTCTATAATAAATTCTCAGTCCAAAGATGTTCTTTATACCGTCATCTGGTATCTTCTAACTAAAACTAGACAAACATTGTTTTGACATTTGGAAATCTCCTCCCACGAAGCAACATGAAATTCGTTACAAAATTAAGAAAGAAAAAAAATGTAAATTGTCTCAAACATGGCTGTTACATAAACAAGAAATCTGCTGTTGAGCTATGAAAGTATCATAATATTTTGTAGCTGGCATTCATTGCGCAAGTATAAAATAGAATCTCCATGTTAGCGTGGTCTGTTTAAAATCTTTTATTCAGTACAAATTCAGTTTTCCCATGTTTAACAACAACAAAAATTATATACCCAATAACAATGATAAAAAGTTTATTAAATCCATTAAATTTTTAACATTTTAACGTCCATTGGTTTTCTCTACAAAATCACAAAAATTTAAATCCGCTATGCAACAGCGACACCGGAATTTTAAATTAAAAACCTCGTTTAATTCTGATATGCAACAACCACACCGTAATTTTAATTAAAAAACCCATTTAATTATGTATGTGAAAAATCACTTTTTCTAAATTATAAATATATTTGTTCGCAATCACTGGTGTCAGATATTTATTTCAACATCTTAGCAAAGAAAATGTTTTGTTGAAAATTTTATTCATTTACACACGATTATTCCACATTTTTTTTTATATAGAAAAAACTTTAAAAAAATCATAGCTTTTTTAAATACTCTTATTAAAAATATATATATATATTTTTTATTTATTACCGGTGCCAAAAGCAAATTTTACAAAAGAAGATGATCCCAAATTAGAATCTGAGTTGGACTGCAAAATGCTTATAAAACTACAAATTATTTTAAAGACAAAATGAATAATAAATATTTTGCTATAGGCTTCATAAAAATCACAATAATTTATAAAACATATTCAACATTGTAGTAAATTTCAGTGTTGATCTTTTCATTTTAAATAGATATATGGAGCAAAAGGATGTCTGGGCATTTTTAACCTTTTCCGATAGGTGACACTTACGCAAAATTTTACTTGATTGGTACCGCTTTTTAAGAATTTACCTTCAATTTCATAATTTCGAACAAGGCTACCTTTTAATAACAGGCTTGTCATTCGCTAAGTTTCCTTTGACGACCGCAGTACACGTGGTCACCACAGATCATCAGAAACCACATGATTTTCCCTTTGGTAGCGCCTTCTAATGTGAGAAACTGAAATATTTTCCATTTTTTCCTATGAATTTGTGCTTGAATTATTAGCAGTAGTATGCACCAGGTGACGTTACTTATGAGGCAAAGTCATGTAATAAGTTGGCAACTATAGGGACAATTTCAACAATAGATTTTCTCCTGAATGCGAGGCCTGATTGTTATGATAAGGTGGCCTTGATTTCGAAAATGCTTCAATTAAATAAGGCAAAAATTATTTTCCTTTTCATACTGATGCCAAAAGGAAAATTTGCAAAGTTAGATGATCCCGAGATCTTAATTATTCAGTTAATTTTTAGCCGTGAAATGGCATTCGAAAACATTAGAACATTAGAATCCTAAATTTGGATTTAAGCTTTGTTAGCAAAGAGATAACTCGACTTTTCAGTCATTTTGGGCGTAATTTCACTGCTGAAAATTAATTGATTGATTAATTAAAATCATGCATAAACAATTTCCTTTTATTCATAACGGAAATCACATAACCATGAACTGTTTCTGGTAATGTTTCTGGTAACACTGATAAACAAGGTTTCTGTTTCTAACTATGCGTGTGGTGACTTTTATATTTTAGTTGGTGCTGTGAAAGAATATGCCATTAAAAAGTTTCCATCAACCACAGATTTTTAAAAAATTCAAAATCTTGAAAATCTGAATTTTGTAGTATTTATTCAACACATATACCTTATGAAATTTATTATTTGGTATTTTAGTAATGAAAAACTTTTAAATAAACACTTATAAAGCTTAAAATTAACATTTAAAACACTGAAAGTGTGCATTGTTTATAAAGTTTCAGAAAAATATAGAAGAATTTTTGTAAAAAGAAATGACATTAATAAGAAATTTCATACTTTATGTAGCGGTAAATGTCTTATCTGTGTCTGCTCTCTTATAGGCCATTATTCCGAGTTATATTGACAATTTAAAGCAGACATTAAGCCACTTACATCATTACAATAGCATAAATCATCTTAGAAAAAAATGTCAAATATTTCTTATGTCAATCTCGATAAATGGGTATCTTTGTATTATTTTTTAGGAGATTCTAACCTTGCAATCTTGATTCAAGTATTTTTTTTAATATATATATAAATTTAAGTCTTTCACAAAATCATTTAATTCTTTTGGAGTAATTAGGTGTGTTTCTTTATTTATGCCAGGAGAATAGTTCATATCAGATGTAGAGGAAGTTTCAACTTCATCAATTTCCATTTCTACTGCTGCATCATCATATGTAAAATTCTCTGGAGGTTTCGGTATATGTAAATCATCATTATGTAATGCTGGTTACGTTGCTGGAATCTAAGTTCGGTATTTAATATTATGCTCACTTCTTGCAGCGAATCCTTTATTTTTTGTAATACATTAGAAGCAGTCAGTTATATGATCCTTCGGCATGCGCCATATCATGGGTATAGCAAAGGACATACACCTTTTTGTATCTTTCATCCACGCCCGGAGGTTTGAAGCACATAGTGTACAAGAAGAATGAGGCGCCAATTTCTTATCTTGTTCATTTACTTTATACCCAAAGTACATATGTTGGCAGTCTATTAATGGCATGAAAGCGCTTTTCGATGCTTTTTCAAAGTTAGCTCCCCACACACATTACAAAATGAATCGGGTTCATTAACGCATCCTATAGGCATGTTTTACATATTGAGGAGGAAAATTGGATAATTATAATCAAAATTTAATTAAAAAGTCTTACAGAACAAAGAAATCGTTGTTCACTCGTCCTGAAAGTTTCAACTGACATGGATTTGCATTAAAGTCAAATATTGTGGGGGTGGCTAGAGCTGTCTGTTCAAGGTCGTTAACATAAAATTTATTAGGGGGACATCTGTTTCTATTCTCTTGCTGTATCTTCTATCGTTGTAATAAGAAAAAGGAATGCTTGTATGAATTAAATACATGAAAGAGAATAATGTAATATAATTATAATGCCTATAAGATGCCTACATACTCCAAAACGTATAAATGAAATTTCTCAAAATTTGAGGGTGATAGAAATTTTTTACAAACATATTCTTTTTCAGCAGCTTGAAATCTATAAGAAACACCCAACGTATATAGAGAAACAGAAAATTCGTTAAAATTTGTTTATCAGTGTAATTAATGTGAAATATTCATATTAATTGATAATTACACTTTAATCATGAAAATGTGCAAGAAACAACAACAACAAAAACGCTATATAGAAACAGCATCTGTCTTAAAAGTCTACTACACTTTTTAAACTTTAAAAAATCGAAAAAAAAATTTCACAAGGAGCATGAAATTATGTTCATATTTATCATCCTGTTATTTTATTTCAATAATATCCAAAGAAATATTGAGTTATACCACTGATACTCTTTTTCTCTTTTCCACGAATTTTCCATCAAATCTAATTATTTATTATTTAATTGATACACATGAGGTTATCACTAATTATTTTTAAACATGACAGCATTTTTGAAATATTGGAAAGAATATTTTGATTCGTTTTCTATGATAATTTGGCGCACAATACATTCAGAGGAAATGATAATTACACTCACACCATAAAAACACTATGGAACCAATAAGAAAAAAATAAGTTAGGTTATTATACTGGTGTTATTAAATTACAAACAATACAATACTTTAAAAATTAACTACAATAAAAATTCACAAGGGGCATATAATTATTTTCATATACATAAACTTGAATATATATATTTTAAATATTATTGTTACTCTTGTTTTACATGATCGGAACTTTAAGTCAAATTGTTTTTCACAAAAAGCAGTTTTATTACTAGAAATGCCGGAAATTTCACTCAAGCTTTATAAAAAAATGTATTCTATAATTTCCTTTTAAAATGTTTTAAACTATCTTTTACATTTATTTTTTGGCGTGATACACATACTTAACCCTTTTTAAAGACATATCTGATTAAGTCGAATTATTCATAATGCGGTAGCAGTGAAAATGACTGAACGCAATGCTTCTAGCGTTAAAATTATAAAATGAAATAAACATAGAAAAATATATTATTTTCACCAAAAATTGAAAAAAAAAAGTTTCTACTAAACAACTGTACTCAGAGTTCAAAAGAGACAAAATAATGGGTATGAATGTAAATCTAATAGAACTATTTGTACCTTGATCCAAAATAAGTAATTAAGCCTTACAAAGAAAAAATGTCTAATCAATGAGAAAAGCAGATTCTTAAGAGATAAAATATTTTTTAAAAAGCCGAAACAAGTTTTTAAAACTAAGAGAAATATCCACTCATTCCATTGGTATGCAGATGTTTTAATATTTTTCAAAGACTGTCTCATTTGCACTGATGATTTAAAACTTAACCATAGCTGCCAACTTTTACGCATTTTTGCTACCACTAAAGTTGTACAGAGATTTTCCATTTGTTTAATCATGAGATTTCGACGATTAAATAAGACAATATTTACAATAAAACTTTTGTGGTAGGAAAAATGCGTAAAAGTTGGCAGCTATGCTTAACAAATATACACCACACAAGTTTAACCAATCTTAAACTTGACTAAACTTCATTCCGAACCGCTTCCCTTATTATATTATTTAGTTTCGCCAATCGTAGTTTTTCTGTACCACATACAGGCATCCATATGCCAATCATGATTTATTACTCTCACCAATAAATTTATAATGTAAATTTTATATTATTTAATCCGAGGATGTTTCTGATTTAATTAGACAAATATTTCTGCTTTAAAAAACCGGTGAAAATGGATTAAAATCTCTGTAAAACACATACAAAATATGGACATTATTTCAAAGTTTTTTCCAAAAATAAAAATCAATAAAGCGTTCCAAAAATAAAAATCAATAATTTGCGGCCCGCGGCTTTCACTGGCAGTATAATCTGCTTTTCATTTTTTTTTTTTCATATTTAAAAGGTTTGATTCCCACCAGATTTTTTAATAGTTTAATTGGCTTTAATCGCGCATCATTTTTAATTGCCTTTGAGTGAGGCGAATACTTCAAAAAAGTGGTGGCTGATCAGAAAATCTAAATTGAAAAAGAAAAAAAAGTAGCCCACACTTATTTGATGTGACGTTTAAAGGGTTAAAATGAGAAATTTCGTGAAAAGAAGTGAAGTGATTCTTATATTTTATCAACGCAAACTGTTTACTATATTTCTGTATTTTTTTTTTTTTTTTTTTTTTTTTTTTTTTGCTACATAAGCGGAAATTTCAAGCGATCTAAATACATTCGTGACCGAAATACCAATATAAACTGAAGCACAAACACAAAATCTATCCATAGTGTGTTTTTTAGTTAGAATCACCAGCAAAAAAAAAAAATTCTGCAAGACAAGTTTTTGGATATTTCTGAAGAGTAAAAATGAAGAGATCAGGTGTATATTCGACATTGTTGTTTATAACTTAAGCTGATGGAGCAAAAATTAGCCTTAAAAAAGAGAAGCAAATTTCAATCAATTGAATATGTTAGATATCACAAAACTAAAATATCTTTAGAATTAGGAAACAAATTTATTGAACTTACAGCAATATCGTTTTATTTTCTATCAAAAGTTCTCCTACAGCCATTATTTGTAATTAAAATAGTTACTGGTCTAGTTATAATTTAACCCTTCTTTGCATAGTGACGCAAATTTACATCACCTTTTATTTAATTTTAAAAAATAAATTAAGTTCTTAGCAACCACTTAATTCATATAGTAATATTAATCCTGTAAAAATTGCAAAATTGTTCTACTAAATAAGCTGAAAAATCTATCTTAAAATTTCTGGTATCTTATCTTAAAATAAGAATGAAAAAAACACAATCCTAAAAGAATAATTCATGCAAAGAGGGGTTAATTAACTTACATAGTAATATCATTAAACACTTTTATAAATGTATTAAAGATTTGATTATACTTAATAAATAAATAGTTCTCAAAAATTAAATGATGTTAAATTTATAGTTTGTTTTTCCAGATTTTTTAAAAATATTATTGTAATTAATTTTTTACACGATTGGAATGTTAGAATTAAAGTCAAGTTTTTCCAGATAAAGTAATTTAAACTATACAAACTGAAGCCAAAACACATAAAAATGTATTTTCTTTTCGGCATGAAAGAAAAAAGAAGAGGTTCTGCAAAACAACTTCGTCATGAAGAATAAAAGGAAGATTACAAATGTATATTGGATAGAACTTTTATACCTTAAGTCAAAATGAATAATTAAGCATTAAAAAAAAGAAAGAAACATCCAGTCAATGGGAAAAGCAGTTTATGAAAGAGGCAAAATACTTTTAAAACTCCGAAAGAATTTTTTTTTTATAACTGAGAGCAATATCGAATTATTCTATTGATTTGCAGAAATTTTAATACTTTACAAGAATGTTTTATGTTTTCTTTGCACTATTATATTAGGTTGAGCAAAAAGCTCTGGAAAATTTTTAATGTAATTGTTACCAGAATTTGTGTCTCATATAGGAGTATTAGTAGTATATCTATGGGAGCTCAGGAATTTCGGTTTCGACATGGCTTTATCCGATAATGGCCTCTTTCGATCGATACAAAGGTTTTTCAAAGGTCGTTAATTTGAACACTTTAATGTAGTTGAAGGGAAATTTCGTTTTCCAGGGAGCCACAAAGGTAATTCCAGCAAATTCAAAATCGTACAGAAAGTCGTAGACTGTAATGGTCTCTACTTTAAAGATTTGTCCTTGTTGCTTTTATTGTTAATTTACGCATAACAAAGCAGCATTTACAAATTTCCCAGAACTTTTTGTTCAATCTAATACAATTAATATCTAGAAGATTACTGTAAATCATTTTGGGACGAGCTACACGTATAAGTAAGAAGGGAGGGGAGGATTGTACTTTGTGCTTATATATAACTAAATAAATAAACAACTTTAAAGAGCACAAATATTATAAAATAAAAGATGTTAAAAGCATACAGCTTTTTCGGGTTTTCTAAAGTCCCATCATCAGTGCTAAAAAGTGTAAAACGCAAAAGAAAGTCACATCGTTAAATAAAATAAAATAAACCGTGCATCTGAGCTCGCCGTTAAGGCGAACTGACCATGAAACGTCGCAAAGCAACAGTAAAATTAAACTGGCACGCGCACCCAGAGGAGACCAATCATATGTTACTTCTCACTGGATGAGTCCAAATCAAAGGGAACAGGAGGGGGGGAGGGGGAGTGACTCCAGTACTCCAGTAGTCCAGTAGTACTCCATGTCCAGTACTCCAAGATTTTCTGATGTCTGGTTTCCATTCCTGTAATTTCACTCCCCCTCCCTATAACGATTATTTTCGTTCATGTCTTTAAAGAATGGAAGTTAAGTTTGATAACTGCTTAAGACATATGAAGATCAGCCGTGAAAATCAAAATTAAAATTACATTGCGTAAAATTGCAATAACACAGGAAAGAGAGACTCGATGAAGAAAATGCTCAAGTATGTATGTGGCATTTATTAAAGAGAGGTAAAACTTACACTCTCACGGGGTGACCCCCTGGTAAAAATACAGAAGCAGGAGCTCTACATCCTTACAGCAGAACAGTTAGAGATAGACTCATTCCTGACATCAAATAATGTAGCCAAAATGCGTCGAGCTAAAATGTGGTTGCCCTTAGACTATAATAACCCTATACGTATAGTTCATAAAGAAAGTTTAAATTAAAAACATGCCAACCGGACCGTTAATTTGGCGATTAAAATATCAGCGTACAAATATGCATGCCAACACTGATTGCTGAGAAAAATATTTCTAAATCCATAACACAGATGTCAGACGCCGCTTTAATATAAACAGAGCGTTAGATTTTAAGCCGAAAAAGGAGTTGTAATGTCTGTTAATTTGGAAAGGAATTAAACAAGTGACTGAGTAACTGCAAAAGGGCATATGGTTTTTAAAATATCATTCTATGTACTCTTTGAACAAACGAAAGTATGCAGGCTCAGAAAATGATTTTAGGATGAGAAAAGATTGGATTTTGATTTATTTTATTAACGGCCTCGGTTAAACATACATAACTGCAATTTCAAGGAAAGAGATAAATATATTCTTTTTAGAAAGTAAAAATGATGTTTAATTGATTTGAAATTGGGAAAGATAATTTTAATTTTAAATTTGAAAATTTAAATTTAAAAAAAGAAGCTAATAATAATATGTGATGTTATGTTACTTTCGACATCACACTCCCCCCTCCTGTTCTCTTTGATTTGGACTCGTCCAGTGAGAAGTGACCTATGATTGGTCTCCTCTGGGTGCGCGTGCCAGTTTAATTTTACTGTTGCTTTGCGAAGTTTCATGGTTAGTTCGCCTTAGCGGCGAGCTCAGATGCACGGTTTATTTTATTTTATTTAACGATGTGACTTTCTTTTACGTTTTACACTTTTTAGCACTGATGATGGGATTTTAGAAGCCCCGAAACTATGCTTTTAACATCTTTTATTTTATAATATTTGTGCTCTTTAACGTTGTTTATTTATTTAGGTATACTCGTATAAGTGCCGCAAAAAGGGTTTAAGAATCCTTGTTTATCCCCACCAGTAAAACTTTACTATAAAATTTGTCTCATTTAATCGGAGTTTTTTATAAATTTAATAAGGCCGAAACTTCTGTTTTTCAAAACCGGTGACAAAAGATTCAAAATTTCGTAAAAGGCTCCTGTTGCTGTGAAAACTGAAAGGATGTTAATTTTATATTTTATTTTTCAAACATTTTTTGAATATATTAAAACACATTTACATTCAAAAATAAGGCCCAAATACAAACTATTAAATGTACATACATTTATTCGTCAGTCATACATAAAATGCATTCAATATTACCATCGGATTTGAAAAATTAACCAGAGCCAAAAACGTCATAATATTAAAAAATATATAGCCATTATATATACATTATATACATTATTACATAAAAAATATATACATTATCTTTAAATATTATTGTAATTATCTTTTTTTCACGGCCGTAACGTTAAAATTCACGTTATTTTTTTTTTTTATTCACAGAAAGGAATTTAAAACTATGGGAGCTGAAGAAGAAAAAAATAGAAAAATGTATTTTTTTTTTTAATGCAAAAGAAAAAAAATAGTTCTATAAAACAACTGTAGTCAGAATCCCAATGGACCGAGATGAAGAGTTTGAATATATATATTATAAAACTATTTGAATATTAAGGCAAAATAAGTAATTAAGGGTCAGTTGCCGAATTCTTCTACGCAATGTTAAGTCTATGAGCGCCCGATGCATTTTTATATTCAAAATATCTCCCCAGGAAAGTATTATTTTTAATTATTTTTTTAGAGTTCTCTTTTTAAAGGATATTTCTTTTTTCTTAACTTTGAAAATATTTCTAAAACTGTTGTTTATTTTAATATTTTATGTTTCAAATTCTGGCAAACTGGGCGTACAATTTCAACATTCCATATAAAATTAAGCTTAGTTTTTAGAGATATTTTGAAAATTAAGAGAAAAAAAGACCTTGTTAAAGAAGAGTGCACATAAAAATGAAGATAAAAAATTAATTTCACGAGGAAATATTTTGAATATAGGAATGCATCAAACACACATAGACAAAAAATTAGGGAAGGTAATTCGGTAGCTGAGTACCCAGTACCCTTAAATCTTACAAAAATGAAAATAATCAATAGATAATCCAATCAAGAGGTAAACAGTGGCGTAACCAGGGTAAGTACGCAAACCCAGTAACAGAAGATCTTCCAGAGTACTTGAGCACTCACCCTCGTTACGCCACTGAAAAAAAAGCAGATGCCCAAATAACTAATCGGAGAGGTTTGCAGAATAATGTTACTTAATTTTTTTGAAAAAACGACACAAATTTTTAGATCTACGATCGTCGATAAATATCGACTCAGTATCGATTTATTGAATTGGTATGAGAATATTTTATATTTTCCGAAAATGTTTCATTTGCATTAATTATTTGTAATTTAACTTATACAGATTAATCAGTCTTAAATTTGACATCACTTAAAAAAAAATGAAACGATGTTCGAATAATAAGATTACTTTTAAAACCCATCTATCGAAAAATTTACTTTATTTAAGGGCATTTCCATGAGCATTTGTCGTGTAAGTCATATTATTAGTTACTTAAAAATTGTTTGCCACCGTTATTTTCGAAAGGTTTGCATGGCCTTATTCAATTAATGAAATAACTCTAGTAAATTAAATCACATTTTTTCATTCTAAAATATTGGTTTCCAAAATCATAGTATGTGACTTACACGACATGTGCTCATGGAAATACCCTTAAGTACCTTCGTAATCCTTTCCACACGTAAGCAAAACTTTAAAATTCAAGTCTTTTAAACAAATATGTGGTAGAAATATCAATTAAAAGTATATAATCTCAAGTGCAAACAAAAGATATATCAAATAATTTTCAATAGAAAGAAATGTTCATAGAAAATATGTATACTGAGATATTTCAAAAGCAGCAATCGAATGCATATCCTAAACAACAGTTCATAGCTTATGGCGATAGAATAGCAATTAAGCCTTAAAAAAGAGAAGTAAAAATCAATGACTGGGAAACGTGGATTATCACAGAACTAAAATAATTTTAGAATTTGGAAACAAGTTTTTTAGAATTTAGAGCAATATAGATTTATTCATATTATATATAGATTATTTGTATTTTCCAACAAAACTTCTTCTCTAACAATTCATAATTACATCAGTTACTCTATTTGTTTTTTAATTAACTTTCAAAATTATGTTTTGAAATAGTATTAATAAATTTTAGAGATTTATTATAAATTTGGCTACAAAAAAAATTATAAAAAGTGACTGAAGTGATGTTACTTTTACTATTTTTTTTCGAAACATTTTTTGATTATTATTGTAATTGCATTCTTTCCACCATCGTAATTTTAAAATCCAAGTTTTTTTTTCTTTTGGCAAAATGCAATTTAAATCCATAGAAGTTGAAGTAAAAACAAAAACATCGGAATTGTAAAAAGTACCTTTATCTCAACACACAAGAAAAAAAATACTCTGGAAAACAACTCTGGTCAGAATCCCAAAGACCACGATGAAGAATTAAAATGTATATAACAAAAAAGTATTTGTAACCTACGGCAAAATAAGTAATTAAGTCTTCTAAAAAAGAAAATTAAAGTCCAATCAATGAAAAAAGCAGTTTCACAATGAACTAAAATATTTTTGGAACACTAAAACATTTTTTTTTTAATCATTTGCATTCATTATATATAATTTAGTTTATTTATACAAGGCGACTAATCAGTTTTAAACTTACCAACATTAAAAAAAAACTAAATTATGTTTGAAGAATAATGTTACTTATAAATTCCATCTACCCAGAACATTACTTTAAATATTTTTTAATTATTTTTGCACACGAGCAAACTTTTAAAGGTCAGGTCTTCTAAACAAGTTTATGGCGGAAATATCAATTAAATTTACATAAGCTCATGCGCAAACTCAAGATTTATCTAACAATCTTCTTTTGGAGTAAAATCGACAGAAAAAAGTGTTTCTAGAAAACAAGTATACTAGAGTTTTCTGAAGAGCTAAAATGAAGCAATCGTATGGTATCAGATAGAGTTGTTTATAACTTACGGCGATAGAGGATTCATTAACCCTTAATAAAAAGAAGCAAAGCTAAATCGCATGCAGAAATCGCAAAGCTAAAATATTTTTACAAATTGGAAACATGTTTTTTAGAACTGAGAGTAATACTGACTTAATCAACTCACAAGCAAATTTTATCTGTTTCTCATCGAAAACTTCAGCTGTAACTATTTATATCTCAAATAGTTACTACAACTATTAATTTTTGCAGGTTAATTTGTCTAACACTTGACAACACATTTTTAAAATTAACGATGTTTGAAGAATAAAGGTATTTTTAAATTCCACCTATCCAAAAATTTACTTTATTTGAGTATTTTATTAATTTTTTTTCACACAAACAAATCTTCTTATAAACAAATTTGCTGTCGAAATACCAACTAAAACTATATAAACTCAAGCATCAACATAAGATATAGCTAACAATCTTCTTTTGAGTATATTCAACAGAAACAAATGTTTCTAGAAAACAAGTACACTGAGAGTTCTGAAGAGTAAAAATGAAGCTATCGAAATGCATATCACAGAGAGCTGTTTATAGCCCAAGGCGATAATTAAGCCTTAAAAAAGAGAAGGAAAGATCAATGAATGGGAAACGCAGAATTCGCAAAGCTAAAATATTTTTAGAATTCGGAAACATATTTTTTAGAACATAGATCAATATCGACATACTTAGTTCATATGCAGATTATTTTTTTTCAAACAAAGCCTCTTCTCTACCGACCTATAATTAAAATAGTTACACTAGTTTTATTTTAATTAACTTTCATAGAAATATCATTAATAACGTCTAGAGATTTGTTATAAATTTGATTATGCAAAAAATTGTCAAAAATGAAGTGAAATGATGTTACTTTTTTATGTGTTTTCCAAAACATTTTTTATGTTATTATAAATCATCCTTACCCACGATAATAACTTTTAATGTCAAGTGATTGTTTCTTCACAAAAATTAATTTAAATGCATAGAAGCTGAAGCAAAAACACAAACAGAAAAATATAAAAATGTATCTTTTTAACAATACAAAAGGAAAAAAAAATTCCGCAAAACAACTCTAGTTCGAATCCCAAAGGACAAGATGAAGAGTTCGAATGTATATACGATAGAAATATTTGTAACCTAAGGCAAAATAAGTAATTAAGCCTTACAAAAAAGAACATTGATGTCCACACAATAAAAAAAAACAGATTCCATAGCAGCTAAAAAAATCTAAATTAACGACACAAACTTTTAGATCTACGAGTAATATTGACTTATTTCATTGGTACGTAGATATTTTATATTTCTCGAAAATGTTTCATTTGCATTAATTAATTGTAATTTAGTTAGCTTATTTAAATTAATCAGTCTTGACAACATTTGTAAAGTTGCCAAGACTGATTTGTAAAAAAATGATAATTTGTAAAAAATGAGACGATGTTTGAAGTTTGAGTTACTTTTAAATTCTATCTATTGAAAAATGTACTTTATTTGAGTATATTTGCAATTCTTTTTTTATGCTCCCAAGAAAACTTCCAAACACATTTGTGGCCGAAATACCAATTAAAACTATATAACTGAAGCACTAACACAAGATAGATCTAACAATCTTCATTTGAGAAGAATCGACAGAAGAAAATGTTTCTAGAAAACAAGTATACACTGAGAGTTCTGAAGAGCGAAAATGAAACGATCGATTTCATATCAGATAGAGCTTTTTCTAGCTTACGGCGATACAACATTTATTAAGCCTTGATAAAAAGAAGCAAATGATGGGAAAGAATGGGAAACGCAGAATATTACAGAACTAAAATAACTTTAGAGTTTAGAAACATGTGTTTTATAACTGAAAGGAATGTTGACTTAATCAACTCACAAACAGATTTTATGTGTTTTTCATCAAAAACTTCTGCTCTAATTATTTATAAGTCAAATAGTTACTACAGTGAAATTTTCGAATAAAGGACGGCTATGGGATTGGAAATTTTGTCACTTAAATAGAGGTGTCCCTTATTCAGAGTTTTTACTGCAGTGAAACTTCCAAAAAAGGGACAGCTATGGGACTGGAACATTTGTCCCTTATTCGGAGTTTCCTTTATTTGTAGGTTTCACTGTATAACTATTAAGTTTTATATATTATTAAGTCTAAAATTTGACAAACTTTTAAAAAATGGAATGATGTTTTAAGAATAGAGTTATTTTTTAATTCTGTCTATCTAAAAATGTACTTTATTTGAGTACTTCCGTAATTCTTTTTTTCACACAAGCAAAACTTCTTTGAAACAATTTTGCGGCCGAAACACCAATTAAAACTATATAAACTCAAGCG
Organism: Maratus speculifer; assembly: GCA_964019185.1. Classification (NCBI taxonomy): domain Eukaryota; kingdom Metazoa; phylum Arthropoda; class Arachnida; order Araneae; family Salticidae; genus Maratus; species Maratus speculifer. The sequence goes on along the minus strand of OZ025289.1, from coordinate 90,566,422 downwards.
CAAACACAAGATATATCTGACAATCTTCTTTTGTTTAAAATCAACAGAAATAAATGTTTTTAGAAAAGAAATATACTGAAAATTCTGAAGAGCGAAAATGAAGCAATCGAATATTATGAGATAGAAATATTTATAGCTTAAGGCGATGGAACATTAATTAAGAATGAAAAAAAGAAGCAAAGATCAATGAATGCGAAACGCAGAATTTGCAATGCTAAATTATTTTAGGATTTAAAAACATGTTTTTTCGATCATAGAGCAATATCGACTTATTCAATTCATATTAAGGTTATTTTTTTTTTAAAATAAAACTCCTTCTCTATCGATCTATAATTAAAACAGTTACTCTAGTTATATTTTAATTAACTTCCATAGAAATATCATTAATAACTTCTAGAGATTTATTATAAATTTCACTACACAAAAAGTGGTGAAAAGTGAACTGAAGTAATGTTAATTTTATTATTTATTTTCTAAAACATTTTTTTTCAATATTATTGTAATTACCGCATATACGCGTGTATAAGTCAACACCTGAATTCTTGTGAAAATTTTTGAAAAGAAATATAATTTTTATATATATCGAATTTTTGGAACCATTTTTGGCTACCACATTTTTAGTAGTATGTTGAAAAATGATTTATAATCGAGGTTAAAAAAGTAATAAAAAAAATTTCATTAATTAGCTATTTTTTAATTATTCAAAGTTTTAAAGCTGTATAATTACACAAAACTAAAAAATCTTAAACTAATGTGAAAATTAGTCACTTTAATTGAATAATACTTAAAAAGAAGAAAATCTTTGAAAAATCTATTCAAGCCTTATTTAGAAAGGTAAACAATTTTTTTAACCTGCTAAAATGTAATAATTCTTTGTATTGTAGGACTTCTAAAAGAGAAATCTAGAAGTATTTTCAAATTGAACCTCTCTGAAAAGGGGATAAAAATTAAATTTTGTATGAATATTCAGATTCTGAACAATAATGTACATTTATATTAATTTCATCGAAATATTTTAATCTTTAAATGAAAACAATAAAGGTTATCATATTAGTGGTACGTAAATAGGTATTATTTTCTGGCGTTAAAGATCCTCAATATCGATAAATGGGCCAGCATTTATTATTATTATTATTATTATTATTATTATTATTATTTTACATTAAAATTCAAGAGATTTATTTTCACAAGCAGTAATTTAAATGTATCAAAGTTGAAGCCAAAAAAAAAAAAAAAAAAAAAAAAAAAAAAATGGAATGTAAAAATGTAATTTCTATTCAACACAGAAGAAAGAAAAAAATCTGCAAAATAACTGTAATCAAAAACCTAAAGGAACAAGATGAAGAGTTGAAATGTATATGCGATAGAAGTATTTGCAACCTAAGGCAAAATATGTAATTAAGCCTTTTGAAAAAGAAAATTTAAGTCCAATCAAGGAAAAAAAAAAGCAGATTCTCAAAAAGTTAAAATATTTATAAAACTACGAAATATTTTTTTTAGATCTAAGAGTGATATCGACTCCGTTGATATATACATATTTAATATTTTTCGAAAATGTTTCATTTGCACTAATTATTTATAAGAAGGTTAATCTGTCTTATGAAGAGTTCGAATCTATATATGATAGACGTAACAGATGTAATTTTTCCATTTCTAATTTTTGGGTGAAAAAAGTCCGGGCCAGGATTCGAACCAGGGATGTATTGGCGGAAGCCGCCAATGTTCTACCAACTGAGTTATCCCGGACACGAACACTAGAGGACTATTTCCCCCAATTAACCTCAACGATCACTTTATCTGGTCTGATAATTAAGTTAATTTACCGATTGAATAATCGTATTTCAAAATTAATCTAATGTAATTTCGTATTCAGCGATTTTCTGCAGTTCCATATATTGACCTTCGATTTATTCTGTTGAGCTGATCCAGAGTATCAGACCAGATAAAGTGATCGTTGAGGTTAATTGGGTGAAATAGTCCTCCAGTTCGTGTCCGGGATGGCTCAGTTGGTAGAGCATTGGCGGCTTCAGCCAATACATCCCTGGTTCGAATCCTAGCCCGGACTTTTTTCACCCAAAAATTACATCTGTTATAATTAATTTATCGATTGAATGATCGTGTTTCAAAATTAATATTATGATAGACGTATTTGCAACCTAAGGGAAAATAAGTAATTAAACCTTACAAAAAATATAACTGAAGTTCAATCAATGATGAAAAGCAGTTTCTCAAAAAGCTACAGTATTTATAAAACTACGAAACATTTTTTTAAATCTAAGAGTATAGCGTCTGCGTTGATATGTACATATTTAATATTTTGCGAAAATGTTTCATTTGCATTAATTATTATAATTTTGCTAACTTACACAAGAAGGTTAATGTGTCTTGAATTTAACAACACTTTTATAGAATGGAATGAAGGTTTAAGAATAAAGTTACTTTTAAATTCCATGTAGAGAAACAATTTACTTTATTTGAGTATTTTTGTAATTCTTTTGGCACACAAACAAAACTTTAAAAATCATGTCTTCTAAACGAATTTGTGGCTGAAATTCCGACTAAAGCCACATAAACTCAAGTGCAAATAAAAGAGATATCTTACTTCTTTTAAGTAGAATCAATAGAAACAAATATTTCTACTACACAAGTGTACTGAGAATTTTGAAGAGCGAAACTGAAGAGATCGAATGCATATCCAACAGAGCTGTTTGTACCTTAAGGCGATAAAGGAGTAATTAAGTCTTTAAAAAAGTGAAGCCAAGTTCAATAGAAAGAAAAAGCATATTTTAGCTGAAGTAATTTTTGTTTTAGAACTCGGAAAACATGTTTTTAGAACTGATAGAACTATCGACTTCAGATCAGATTTTATGTGTTTATTATTGAAAACCTCTGCTCTAAGTACAGGGTGTCCGAGAAAGATCCGTACAACTTCAAAAATTTATTGAAAAAGAAGCAGTGGGGTAACAGCGAAACTAATTAGGACATTAGATAGAATAACTCAAAGTTTTTTTCTGCAGTATGTTTCTGACCATAGATGGCGCTACATGTCATGCAAAGGAATATTAAAGCATTTTAGTTATTTCAATGGCGGATCGCATGAAGAAAGCTCAATGTGTTGCGTGGTTTATCGAAACAAAATCCGATACGCAAACACATTTCAGTCGCTGAATAATTCTTTTCTACAGCGTTGGATTGGCCGGGATGGTCCCATTGCATGGCCATCCCGGTCTCCTGACCTAACACCACTGGATTTTTTCTTTTGGGGTTATGTTAAAGATACTGTATACCGAACGCAAGTTAACAGTGTCGAAGAATTAAAGCAAAACATCCAAACAGCTGTAGCTACTGTTGATGTTAGCATGCTGAAACGGTCGTAGATGGAATTGGAATATCGTCTTGATATTGTTCGTGCTACGAAAGGGTCTCATGTAGAAATTTCCTAAGGTAATAATTTAAGTTATAGGAAAAAAAACTTTTTGAGTTATTCTATCTAATGTACTAATTAGTTGCGCTGTAACTCTATTGCTTCTTTTTCAATAATTTTTTGAAGTTGTACGGATCTTTATCGGACACCCTGTATTTATGACTCAAGTAGTTACTATAACAATTGATAATTTAATTAACTCGCCCATTACAAATTAATTAAATGTTTGTTAACACTAAAAAAAATTGAAGTGAAGTGATATTCTTATTTTTTTTTAATTTTCCCAGACACTTTAAGCTTTTCTTGGGCAAGGTTCGTATGTTCATAGAATTCTAAAATGAGTAAAAGATACCATAATTAACAATAAAATCTACTTCTAAACAATCTTTTCTTCAAGTATTTTTTAACCAGACCGAGCATGAACTGAAAAATGGTTCGAATTATCTAGAAATTACAAATTAACTAGAAGTTTAATTACATTTAAAAAATCAAAAACATTCTTTGAAGTGATTTGATATTCTTATTTTTCCCAGACACTTTAAGCTTTTCAAGGTCAAGGTAATTTTATTCATAGAATTCTAAAATGAGTGAAAGATTCCGTAATTTACAATAAAATCTATTTCAAAATAAGCAAAAGCTTTTGTTTAAGTACTTGATCACCCGACCGAGCACCAACCAAAAAATGATTAAAACTTGTGTTCACATACTTAGTAAAAAGATATTTCTTATTCTAATGTTCTCTTTCCAATGTGGCATTTCAAAAATAGTTTTAAGGGGGTTCAAAATTGAACTATCTCCACTGAAGGGGTTAAATGATGTGAATATTATTATGTTTCTAGTTTCACATGATAGTAAGAAATCTAACAATTCATGTTCAACAAGCAAAATTTTGGATTAAGTACAAATTAAAACTTTTCGAAACAGAATCTTAATCAAAAGATTAAACTTTATCGTAAGTATCTTTTTCCCAACACAAACAGAAAAGTAATATTTACGCTAAACAAAAATGTGGACGCAGATTAAAATCCAATAGACATATTGAAACTTTACGGCACAGTAAATAATAAAATAATAATATTAAATAATAAATAAGTAAATAATAATAATTAAATAATAATAGTTATCAATAATTAAGTTATTAATAAATAATCCCAATATATAATATATCATAAAAGAGTATATTTTGCATTGTGCGTTTTATTTTTTACATATATAGTTTTTATATTTCTTATTGTTTAAAACATTTCATTGCGGCAGTTTCAGGATAAGTTGCCATAAGTTATTGAGCGTAGTTTGATAAATAAACAAGTCAATTGCTGCTTTAAACCGTACCCAGATGAAACCATACAGAATATTCGATTTATCACGTGCGCCGAAAAAAATATCTTAAAGTTACATTTTTACGCTATGATTAATTCCTAAAAATATTAATTTTTTGTATTATCTTCGAAACACACCTCTATATATAAGTTTTATAATTCTAACGCATTAGGAAGATCGTAAACTATCGATTACAAAATTCTATCTTTATAGTAGAAAATGCCATAATATGATGATGAAATTTAACAAATTGCAGGAAAGAAACATAAATCCACTAGATCTACAGGGTGATTAAAAAAACATTGACAAAATGATATGACAAATCAAACATACAACAAGGATAAAAAATCACACAGGAACACAGGGTCCCAAACTACTTATTGAGTCACAAATACAGGGGGTTTCGTTTTAGCTAAACCCGCTTTAAAAGTAACAATTTCGAGGAAAATAAAAACATTGTAATGAAAATTCAACGATATGTACCTTATTTTGTGTGAAATGTGATAGCGTTTCGAAAAGATTTGGAAAAAAATATTGTTCAAGCAATCGATGATACCGTATAAACTAATTATCTCAGTCCAAAATGTGAGGTGTCAAGTGCATATCGCTGGCGCGCAAAATTCAAACTTCTACCATTCTTATTTGATGTTATCAAATTTAAAACAAAGGTGAGAATGTCTGTTAAATGTTTTATTATAATTTACTTCAGTTTTTTTAAACTTATTACCGTCAACCCAAATTGAATTAGGATGAAACACCCTGTATTTGTGACTCACTAAGTGGTTTTTGGCCTTATATTTCTACGCTTTTTTTATCCTTGTCGTATGCCTGATTTATCATATCATTTTGTCAGCGTTTTTTGAATCGCCCTGTATATAGGCACAACGAATAATTATTTCTAAAGAATATGAAACGTGAAAGCAATGTAATGTGAAAAGTAGGTTCCCAGAGAGCTAAAATAGGAGAATTTATACCATGGACTAACAGAATCTGAAGCTAGAAAAAAATTCCTACTTAGTTCTTTAGATAGAGCTAATGTAGCAATCGTGAACAATTCAGCATAGCTGCGCCACCTGTTGGAAGATTTGCACCACAGAAATACACAGCACTCATTTATATCAGAGATTGACTGTATCAGAAATTTGATGAAAATTCGTGCATTAGTTCTTGAGATAGAGCTATTGAGATAATCGTGAACAATATCAGCAACAGTTTATAATCAGGTCTAAAATAAAGCTTTGTCGTGCATTAGTTCTTAAGATAGGGTGCCCTTAAAATTTTTGTCACACACGGACATACATTGCCTAAAAACCATCAAATTATGTTAAGGAGAACCTATAAATCCATCAAAAAAAGGAAGTCCAAAATTTTCACGAATCCAATTATTTATTTTTTTAAAGTCGGAAGAACTAAAAATAGTCATTACGAACGGGAACTGATTAGTATATATTTATATATTTCTTAGAAATGGCTATATATCAATAACTATTCATAAATGAGCTCTATACATAGAAAGAAAAACCTTTATCTTACGAATATAAATTAGAAATCTAATTCACTGATTGTGAAATCAATTTAGAAAGCATTTAATTAAAGCACTGACTTGACATATTTATATATTTCATGTTTATAGCAGCTTGTTAGAGAAAAATGACTTTATAATCAAAATAATAAACCCTTTTCTAGGCTCATACAAAAATAGCTTTCACTTTCCTTGACTTCCAAATAAATTAAACAATATTTAATTAAACCGTTGGCTTGACAGAAACACTAATCTATTCCATGTTTTTTGGAAAAATACAGCTTGTAACAGAAAAATAATTTTGATAAAATTAATAAATTCTTTTTTTAGATATAAAACTAAACAAAAAAATTACAAAATATCGCAAAAAACAGCTGTCAAGCGAAAATAAAAATACAGCTCTTAAAATTATTATTTTTTCCGGTATCTGTCACAATCTTTGAAATCACAGCTGGCTTTAAACGATTGTTAAGAAAATAAATTAAAGCAAGCAAGTAGCTTTACTTTACAGCATTTTTTTTTTCGTTAAAAGTATATATAAATAAAAAAGATTAAAAAAGAAAGGTTTTTGAAAGCCTAAATGAATAAATAAATAAAAATAAAAGCCTCTAGTAGAAAAAAAAAAAAATCTGGAGACAGAAAAATTGTTTTCTCCGTTAAAACTTTTCTTCGTTGTGATGAATTAGGGAAGCCATTTTTAAGAGTTAAAAATATTGGACAGTTAGGATATCCGGAAGAGCCTGTCCAGTATCGTTTCGCGGACAATGAATAAAGGGTGTTTTCACGGTTTATGTTTGAGGCCTTGAAATAAACTAGTTTGTAGAAGAGAGGAAACGTGCTTTTATGGCTATCCGTTGGATGAGGTTAAGGTCCTGTTAATCTTTATATATTCATTATTTATGGTATTACACCAGAAAAATTCAGAGAATAATTATTTGGGTTCTCTTATTAATGCTTATATATTCAGTGCTATTTCCTGCCATGTATTTGTATACAGGCATACTCTTTAAATTGCTACAAATAAAACAGCGAACGTAATGGAAATAAGGCATTTAACTATGGATTATTAATCACTCTTAATGAAGCTGGATAGAATGTTTTTTACCCTTTTTGATCAATGATAAGTATATTTGACCATAATTTAGTGCATTTTTTAATCAAAATTACTACCAGAATATTTGAAAAGAACGTTCGTGATAAAAAAAAATAAAAATTCGTGCTAAAAATTTTTGGTTCATATTTGAAAAAAAAAATAGTTAAATTAGCAATGCTGTTGGTGAACGATGCGTTACATGTATCCTATAAAACACAGTCACAACCAGAAAATTTACTTTTATTTGCATCACTGCATCAAATTAAAAATGGATTTTTTTTTCTCACGTGTAATTGAAATTTAAAAACTGTTTAGCAAACATCGTCATAAGATTTCTTGTTGCCGTAAAATTGAAAACTTGATTTTCTTTATGTGACACGAATCCAAAAGGATAAAAGCATCAAAAGATACTAAAAATCAAACATGAAAATTACACTAAAAGTGACATTTACGTGACAAGAGGATTTTTTTGACAATCTATGGGTGTTTTTTAATAGGATAAAAAGTCAAATTAACAAAATTTCATTTAGTATGAGTGTTTATTTTATTTTTGAGCAACTTTGATATTTTGAGCATAATTCCATTCAAATTAACTAAATTGTAGCTGAGTATAACACAAATTTAGATTGGTGAGTGATCAAAGAAAAACAAGTTTTAAAAAAGATTAATCTACCAGTATTTTATTATAGAAAATACTTGTAATGTAAAGTTATTATACTAGAAGACGTATTTCTCTTTAATAAAATATTGGTATTTAACAACTTTGTTGAGCGAGTTTTTCCCTGACTATTCGCCACCTTGGGTTCGTAAGCATCTTTCGTAGCGCACGTTTACACATCGTACGTAAGCGTACATTCAAGCATCGTTTTACCAGAATTTTCAGAAAGAATTATTCGACTGAAGGAAAAAAATCAATCTCTCTCTCTCTCTCTCTCTCTCTCTCTCTCTCTCTCTCCTCAGGTGTAGCTATCAGTGCTCTACGAAATTTCTGGTGTTAAAACACTTAAAATCTCCTGAATTCCATAACGCGTACAAACTTTATATAACAAAAATGTCTTATCATTAACATATAAACACAAAATTATATGGATTTATACAAACACACTGCATAACACGTTATGTATAATTTAAATAGCGTGTTTTGGAAAACATAAAAATGTGAAGTCTAAGTTCTCATTTTATAATTCTGCTTTTTACATAAAACTATGTAATTAATGTATCATTACAACTGTCTTAAATTTGATTCTGAAATCTGGAATATAAAATATAAAATACCTGAATTTTTTTTTTCCATCAAGTTTGGCATGTGATAACTTTTACAAACCAATTTTTATTCCATAATATATTCTGAAAGATATATCCGATATTAACGACATCTCATTTCACCAAATCAGTCACTCACTGATATTTCCGGATGCAACATTATGACCTAAATACATAAATTATACGCATACACACATACCTAGTCTTTTGAAAATAATTCATTTTTATTCGGCCGAGACTCAGTCGTATAAAAAATAGTTTTATTTTTAACCTTGTGCAGTCGAATGACAGTTAATGGCTGTCCAAATTTTATATACGTGGTTTTATTTTTATATTCTATTCTCACCATTACATTTTAAGTTACATTTTTTAATAACTTGCAAAACAAATCACAGTAAAATGAAAAAGTTTTCGTAATAATAATAATAATAATAATAATAATAATAATAATAATAATAATAATAATAAATGTTGCCAGCCGAATAAATCCGTGTAAGATATGCCCCTGCCTGAGGGCAGTACTTCGATGGAAAAGGTTAAAGCGTGGCTGAAAATAGACGCTCTAAAAAATAAATAAATACGTTTACGGTGCTTTACCTCACTCCAGTTAAATTACTCCAGTAAATTTAAGGAAAATGACACTTTTTCCAGATATATTGTCAATTCCCATTTTATGTTTTACGGGTAAACCTGTTTTTTAAAGTCAAAGTCCGTCTGGGCTGCAATAAAATTACTACAGCAATTCTTTACAGTGCAACAAAATTTTGTTTAGAAATAATAAAGAAATAAAAATGCTGTTGACATAGCTGCTAACGTTTACGCATTTTTGCTACCACTAAAATTGTATAGATATTTTCCATTTGTTTAATTATAAAATTTCGATGATTAAATGAGACAATATTTATTATAAAATTTTTGTGGTAGGAAAAATGCGTAAACGTTGGCAGCTATGTATTTTTATACAGGGTGATTCCAAATTTTTTTTACAATAAAAGATGGGTGATAGTACACATCAAGACAAACGATATTAAATAGGAAACCAAGGGTCTAAAACGCTTTCCTAAGGAGATAGCGCCATTAAATTTTAGGGACCAAAATTTCAAATAAACATAAAAAAACGGAAAAATCGGTCGATTGATTTGCGGTTTTCACTAAAATTATTCTTTATGTCGGCATTTTCTTAAAATTAAATTATAAATATAATTATAAATTATATAATATATAATTATAATTATATAATTATATAATATATATAATTATAATTAGAAATTTCAAAAAATGCCGATAGAGGGCGCTTTAGACTTTAGAGTAACGAACAACTATTTTTTTCCGGCATGTTTTGAATCTCATTACATGTTTTCGTAAGTTTACACTCAAACTTAAAATTTGAGCTCAAAATCTGTAGTTGGGAGTGGTTAAGTAACACAAACTGAGCTGTGTTCAGAGGGTTCAAATTTCAAATGATTAATAAAAACGGAAAAATTGGTCGATTAATTTGCGGTTTTCACTAAAACTATTCTTTATTTAGGTATTTTCGAGAAAATAAATTAGAAAGATAAATTTCAAATAATACCGATAGAGGGCGCTTAAGACTTTGGAGTAACGAACAACTATTTTTTGCCGTTATTGTTTGCATCTCTTTAAATGATTTAGGAAGGTTAGACATAAACTTAAATTTTGAGCTAAAAATCTGAATAGTAGGGAGTGGTTAAGTAGCACAAACTGAACTGTGTTCAAGGGGAGGAGGAGGTTCAAATTTAAAGTAATTATAGAAAATGGAAAAATTGGTCGATTCATTTGCGGTTTAAAATAAAACTATTCTTTAAGTCAGTATCTTCTTGAAAATAATTTTTAAAGATAAATCAAGGGCGCCTTAAACTTCAGAGTAACCAACAATTCATTTTAACCATTATTTTTTGGTTCTAATTAAATGCTTGCAAAACATTTTAAATGTTCTCGGAAGCTTAGAGTTAAACTTAAATTTTGAGCTCAAATCCTGAATCATTATGAGGAGTTAAGAAGCGCAAACTGAAGTGTGTTCAGGAGTTAAAATTTAACCCTCTTTCCTCCTCGAGCACAATTCAATTTTTCGCTACTTAAACACTCCCAACGATTCAGAATTTGAGCCCAAAATTAAAGTCTATGCATTTGAAAGCTTTTAATGAGATTAAAAAAATAACAGTTAAAAATAGTTGTACGCTACTCAAAAGTCTAAGGCGCCCTCTATCGGCATTTTGTGAAATTTATCTTTAAAAATTATTTTCAAGAAAACACTGATTGATCAAGAAAACTGCTGATTTAAAAATTAGTTTTAGCAAAAACCGCAAACGAATCGACCAATTTTTCCGTTTTTTACAATTATTTAAAATATGAACCCTCTGAACACAGCTAAGTTTGTCTACTTAACCATTCCCAGCTATTCAGATTTTTAGCTCAAAATTTAAGTTAAAGTCTAAGCTTACGAAAGCATTTAAAAGATGCAAAAAATAATGCCAAACTAGTTGGATGTGCCAATCCCAAAACTTTCTTCTATCTCATACATACATTTTAATATTAAAAAAATAGTTACTCATTTTAATGCTTTAATAATTTTAATTCAATAACTTACCAACTTTGATTTTCATCTCAAATTTCTGCTTCAATCAATTAATCGGAGTAAAAACAAATTTCCGTCTCTGCACGGGCCGATGGAGAATAGAATGATAAGCAGATTTTTTTTTTCAAATTCAGGGAGGACCTACTTGCCTTACCAAAAAATAATCATATACAAAATTTTAGTTCAGTTCTAGAACTAACTTCATACACTTTTATGTGGTGCAATATTGAAAATGGCATAAAATTCGGTATTGCAGCGCCCCCTTGCGGCGGATTTTTTTCAGATTCAAGGCGATCCAACTAGCCATAGCCATACACTAACACAAAAAATTTCGTTCAATTCGATGCATAACTTCAAGTACTTTTGGCCGGTACAATATTGAAAATGGCACAAAAATCGCGATTGCAGCGCCCCCTTGCGGCGGATTTTTTTCAAATTCAGGGAGGACCAACTAGCCATAGTCATACACTTACATAAAAAATTTGGTTCAATTCGATGCATAACTTCATATACTTTTGATCGGTACAATATTGAAAATGGTACAAACATCGCGATTGCAGCGCCCCCTTCAGTCGGATTTTTTTCAAATTCAGGGGAGACCAACTAGCCATAGTCATATACATACACAAAAAATTTGGTTCAATTCGATGCATAACTTCAAGTACTTTTGGTCGGTACAATATCTAAAAGGGCACAAACATCGCGATTGCAGCGCCCCCTTCCGGCGGATTTTTTTCAAATTCAGGGAGGACCAACTAGCCATAGTCATACACTTACATAAAAAATTTGGTTCAATTCGATGCATAACTTCATATACTTTTGATCGGTACAATATTGAAAATGGTACAAACATCGCGATTGCAGCGCCCTCTTCCGGCGGATTTTTTTCAAATTCAGGGGGGACCAACTAGCCATAGTCATACACATACACAAAAAATTTGGTTCAATTCGATGCATAACTTCATATACTTTTGATCGGTACAATATTGAAAATGGCACAAAAATCGCGATTGCAGCGCCCCCTTCCGGCGGAATATTTCAAAACTGAAGGAGGACCTGCTTGCCACAGCCAAAAACATTTACAAAAAATTTGGTTCAATTCTATGCATAACTTCATACACTTTTTGATGGTAGAATGGCGACATACAGACACACACACAGACACACACACAGACATACACACAGACACACACACAGACACACGGACAGACAGACATTTTGTAAAAACATGTTTTTTGGAATCTCTGACCCCTAAAACGTATAAATCCGTCGAAAACCGGAAGTCGAAAAAAATTTCGATTACAATACTTTCTTCTATTGAAGATAGAAGAAAGTAAAAAGAGTGTTTCGTTACTCCAAAGTCTAAAGCGCCCTCTATCGGCATTTTTTGAAATTTATCTTTGTAATTTATTTTCACTAAAATACTTAAATAAAGAATAAATTTAGTGAAAACCGCAAATCAATCGACCAATTTTTCCGTTTTTTATAATCATTTGAAATTTGAACCCTCTGAACACAGCTCAGTTTGTGTTACTTAACCACTCCCAACTACAGATTTTGAGCTCAAAATTTAAGTTTGAGTCTAAGCTTGCGAAAAAGTTTAATAAGATGCAAGAAATACCGGCAAAAAATAGCTGTTCGTTACTCCAAAGTCTAAAGCGCCCTCTATCGGCATTTTTTGAAATTTATCTTTAAAAGTTAATTTCAAGAAAATGCCGACATAAAGAATAATTTTAGTGAAAACCGCAAATCAATGGACCAATTTTTCCGTTTTTTATAATCATTTGAAATTTGAACCCTCTGAACACAGCTCAGTTTGTGTTACTTAACCACTCCCAACTACAGATTTTGAGCTCAAAATTTAAGTTTGAGTCTAAGCTTGCGAAAACGTTTAATGAGATGCAACAAATACCAGCAATATATAGCTGTTCGTTACTCCAAAGTCTACAGCGCCCTCTATCGGCATTTTTTGAAATTTATCTTTAAAATTTAATGCCGACATAAAGAATAATTTTAGTGAAAAAAGCAAATCAATCGACGGATTTTTCCGTTTTTTATGTTTATTTGAAATTTTGGTCCCTAAACTTTAATGGCGGCTATTTCCTAAGGAAAACGTTTTGGACCCCTGGTCTCCTATTTAGTATTGTTTGTCTTGATGTGTACTATCACACCTCTTTTATTGTAAAAAAAATTCGGAATGACCCTGTATAGAACCCGTTCTTTCTCTAATATTAGAAATAGAGTTATATCTCATTATTTTATGCGAAAGACTGTAATAAGCTAAATATATATTATACTCGTTATGAACATTCCTCTCTAGTTAAGCGTTATATGCCAAGCGAAATGAACGTTGATAAATATAGTACCTCGTTAACTACTATTATTATGACATAAGTCAATGTCATTTTCCTAAAATCATTCAAAATCTCTAGACAATATTAAAGCTACTGGGAGCGTGTTTCAGTTATAAGTAAATGACGAGTAGTAAACTTATTGAAGCCATATAATAAAACAAATTTTTTAAAATTAACTTTAAATATTTTTACTTGCAAAATTGAATAAAGACACTATTTAATTAAACATATATATACTTATGCACTAAAATTGTTTGAAATCTTTAGACAATATTAAAGGTCCTGTGAGCGTGTTTGAGTTATAAATAAAGGACTAGTAGTGCTTCAATAGAAACTAATTAATAAATCATGTTTTTTAAAAATTATCTTTAAATGTTTTTCCTCACAAAATTACATAATAAATATGTACATACAACCGCACTAAAATCATTCAAAATCCGTAGACAATATTAAAGATACTGAGCGTGTTTGAGGTATAAATAAATGACAAATAATGATTTTATAAAAGCCAATTAATAAATCACATTTTTTAAAAGTAATTTTAAATATTTTTAACTACACAGTTACATAAAGAATACAATTTAAAGAAATACATATTATGCAGAAAATGATATAAATCTAAACCGCATTTTTAATGATATTCAGTATATTACAAATGGAGAGAGATGTGAAATAAACAGATTATTTTATTTCCACATATTACAGAGAACTCTTAAATACAATAAGAATTAATCAGCAGAATATGAAAAGGTATTATTAAATTATATTTCACCGCCAATGAATTTCGTTTCTGATGGTGCAGTTTCTAATAATATAATTAGAGGAATACCGTGGGGCATTTATATGCCTAACAATGCTGTGAAGCTCGTATACATTTAATAAATGTCAGAAATCGAGCTTTTATTTGAGTTCAGTTGAAGGCAGAAATATGTTCATATGTTATATCAAACTGTAATGAAGAGTAGAGAAGTAGTAATGATGGATAAATACAGAGATGTCCGTAAATGAATCTCCCAGTTTCAATGGTACATTATAAAGGTTCAACCACTCAACCGATCAATATTTGTGAAAAAACTTTCAAATAATGCCTATTTTGTGTCTTTTACAGAATTTTTAATCTTTTATCACCGGTTTTGCAAAGCAGAATTTTTTTCCCAACTAAATAAATAAATAAAAAAAATTGCTCGGATTAAATAATGCAAAACTGACAATAAAAATTTATTGGTGAGAAAAATAAATTATGATTTGAAATCAATTACCCATACCTGGTACGGGAAAATCACAATTGGCAAAAAAACTTTGCCTGTATGGCGTATGGACAAACCACGGAAGCGCCCACATAGCATGCATGGTCACAATGACGTCACTGTGAGTCACTTTGGCCACATCACATCTGTGACCAAAATGCCACCACTTAGGACGTCACATTGTGACTGAGATGTGACTTTATTAAAAACTTTTAGAAAATTACAAATATTCTTCAAAACATGTTATTTATTTTTAAAAATATGTTTCTGGCAATTTAAATATCGTTGCTTTTGTCACAGTTTCGTCACAATGTTAATGTCAAAGTAGTCACCAATGACACATTTTTCACAAATTTGTCACACTTTGACTTCATAAAGTGGTCACATTGTGACGTCACAAACGAGCTCTAAACAATTCTACGGCCATAACGACTGTACATTTTAGTCACTGTGACTTCACATCGACATCACGTGACGTCACATCGACAATCGATGGTCACAAAGTCACCTTGTGACTTCACAACGACGTCGCAATGACGTCGCCATGCCTTACAGGCGGTTAATGTATTGGATATTTCGAAAAATCATGTCCGTTTGGGAAAATATATTCGTACCGAAAAATTCTGTTACTTAATTATTGGATATTGTTTCCAATGTCCAATGTTTAGTAATTAATGGGCAGAATTTTCCAGTATGAAATTCTTTTCCCAAACGGACACAATTTTTCGAGCGACTCAATAGATTATTTGCAACAAATCATATATCTGATTGAAAGTAAACTAACCTAGTTTTTCTTACATGTGTTCAACATATGCAGCTTTAATAATATGGTACACATCTAACCGAAATTTCAACTCTTCCCGCACTTCAGTTAGCAAATGTAGAATAATGGAATCAATAACCTCAACAGTTCTATGTCTCAACTCTTCCAAGTCATTGGATAGCAGCGGAACATAGATACGGACTTTTGTAAAATCACAAAAGTAAAAATCTCACAACTCCAACGACATCAAAATATTCAGCCCAGCAATAACGCTTTACAAACAAGTGCCTTTTCATTGCGCATGGTGCACTGCATGGGTGTAAATAACAAAGAAGTATTCGCGCATGCGCAGTTCTAAAACTGTGTGAGTTACTCTTTATTTGTGATATTGAACCAATATTTTAAAACGTTGACAGTTTATACCATTGAAATTTATCACTTGGAAATTGTGTTATGGATACACAGTATTTAAAAAATTGCAATATGCTTAAAACATTGAGTGCTACGACAGTCACTGGTGATTGACACTGAAATTTTCGACAATTCGTGTCAGTCACCGATGACTGACTGTCTAAAATATGATATAAACTTATAAAAAGTATATTGTTTTAAGTAATTACTGGAAATATATTTAAAATTTACTAAACTTTTAGTTGTTACAGGATTATACTTTCTTAATAATTATTCATAACAATATATTTATTTTTAGTTTTATATCATATACTAGACTATCTATCACCAGTGACTGACGAGGCCTGAACGGAAAGTTCAGTGTCAATCACCGTGGCACTAAACGTGTTAATCGTCTGATGATCTTGGTAATGCATGCACTACGATCTATTGTCAACAGTTGGTAAATATTTTGTTTGTATATAATTGCTTTACTGCTACGACTTCTTTAAAGTTATAACACCCACTTTACTTAACTACAGATAAATATCAGCTGAAGTAACTTTTCAAAACTAGTCGTTGGGGAGGCCACCGTAATACTTACCCATCATGGATATGTATATGAAAATAAAACATGTGAAAACTATTTATACAATGCATTGCAATTCATAATCAAAATTCTAATATTGTTCTAATATACATAGTAATGCTATATTAAAGAACTGCTGATGTACCAATTTGGACAAATTATATAAAATGCCAACCTGCTCAAGTAGTACCGAACTGCGTAAAAGAAACATCCTTATAACTCCGAAAATAATAACTCTATTAACTAGCAATTAACTGCGTCGGATTAAGTGTCTCATTTCTAATTAAAATATACCTCTGAATTGAAATTTGAATGAAATACAGGGTAATGAAAAATCAAAGAATGTGGAAAACAAAATTACAAATATCTCGGCAACTAATAATCCGATCGACGTCATTTTATATGCAAAATTTGTGTTATTTTATTGCCTTTTATGTCCAATCCTTAGAACAAAAAAATTCGAAAATTTTTATATATCTTTCATCAGAACGAATTTTTCGAGAGTCCGAAAAAAATAGTTCCGGATAATCGAGGTTGCTGATATTAAATAGGCTTCGTCCCATTCTTACATACTAACTACATACAAAATTTTAAGTCTCTATCTCAATTTGTTAGGGAGATAGAGCGTTTACAGACAAACAGACAGACAAACGGACGGCAAAATTGTTTTTTCTAAAAATATGTTTTTCGGAATCTCCACTATCTAAAACGTGTAAAACCGTCAAAAAAAATTTTCCATTTTCAAAACGATTGCAAGACTTACCCTATACTAAAGTGGTAACTATCCGAAGAAAAGTAAATCAACCTAAACACATACTTATGGCAAGTGAAGGACAATTGAGGGTCAAATTCTATTTTATTAAAATAATTAAAAATGCTCAGCCTTATTATTTACGCTACACTTTTATTGTATATCCGCTAAAATATTTAAAAAAATTCTAGATCTGCTTCAATCAATTTTCCGAAAACGTGTCAAAAACTTAAAGAAAAAGAAATAAATATATATATAAATTCAGGACACAGTGAAATCAGTTTGATTCGAATGCTGGACATCTTGCTTTGAAAGTGAAAGCATTCTCTCTGCGCAACTAATTCCTTATCACATCATAAAAATGCTTATCATACGTATTCAATCACATTACTTTGGTTATATACTCTATTGAATCAGTTCGTGTATCCGTTTCGAGTTTGTCTATCCGTCAGTTAGTCCGTCTGTCTGTATGTGTGTATATAAGCGTTCTATTTTCCGAACATATTAAGACAGAGACTTGGAATTTGTTTTACTAATGAGCATCAGTATGAAGCCTAATGAGTATCAGTAACCTCGATAATCCGATTTTTTTTCGGATTTTCGAAACATTAGTTCTGATGAATGGCATATAAAATTTTACGAAATTATTTATTTTAAACAGTGAATATAAAACGTAATAAAAAACCCCATAAATCATGCATAAAGATTGAAGTCGATCGGCTAATTAATTTCTGAAATATTTGTAATCCTCTTTTCCATATTCTTCTATTTTTCGCGACTCTGTATTTTATTCAAAATTCAATTCAAAGATATATTTTAACTAGAAATGAGACATTTAATTCGACGCAGTAAACTATGAGTTAATTGGATTATCAGTTTTAAGGTTATAAGGATTGTTCCGCTTCTGTATTGTGATCTTGTAACATCGCCTTGGCGACAAACACAGCCCACGCCAATTATAAGCCAATCGGCAATTTAGTGTAACCCTGCTCACATGTCGTGTGACGCAGTGGATTGAGAGAAACGGTCTCTTAGCAACAAGCTCTAATGCTGCAACAAGCGGTGACTCTTAGAAAATAAACATTCCATTAAATTTACAGTCTACTTGCTTTTTCTTTTTTAATTTAGTTTTTCTTTTTAATTTAGTACACCTCCGTACAAGGATATTTCTTTTACGCAATTCGGCACTAATTGATTAACCCGTTGACCAAAAAATTATCGACAAACCATAAGATTAAACGCCAATAACGGAGATCGTAATCTGCCACATTCCCATGACATTAAACACGTTACGCAAGTTAATTACGTCATCAAGTACTATTTTTTAATTAGACGTTGTATTTGTAAATGTTGTAATTCTTTTACTAATTTATTTGTTTTTTCGTTATTTAAAACAAAAGTTAAACATGCTAATTAACTAACATGCTAATTTGTATAATTCATGAGTGGTTCAGTGTCAAAATTGGACGACGGGATAATCAAGTAGTACTGCGATTCCGTAACAGAGCATTACTATGTATTAAAATATTTATATATATGTTTAAATTTTATTTTGGATTTTTAATGTATTTTACAAATAGTTTACACTTGTTTTATTTTCATATTTTATATTATGCATTTTAAAATAACCATGATGGGTAAGAATTATAGTGGTTCCCAACGACCAGTTTATATTGGTGTTAAATTCTTTGTTTTTAAAATGATTAAGATTTTCATCTGAAAAATTAAATAAACATATTTCTTATTATTGTAGAGTATTGTTTGAAATTTGCAAACTACAGTCGAATCTCTCTATATCGAAACTCCGTACATCGAATTTTTCTGTATAACGAATTTTTTGTAGGAACGGTCCCCTTTTCGCATGATTACATTAAAAACAGTCTCTATATAGCGAAATATCTATCTCCATATAACGAATTTTTTCATAAATTGGTTTTAATTTATTCAGGTTTAAAAAAGCTTCGAAATCATATGGAATCAATTTTCCATCACTTATTTTTGATTTATCGTTCAGTGCTGAGTTTTTTGTATATTATTTCTCTCCTTGTTCTTTAAATCCAACGAATTCATCCCACCTCCCACACACCTTTCAACATTCTTCTAAAAACAGAGTCAATTAGATTGTTACACTTATAAGAAAGGAATCAATGAGAGGCACATAAGAGAGGCCTCCAAATGGAGGAAAATGTTAACTACAATTTTTCATTCCTTTGTAAAATTTGAACTTTTTTTTTTTTTTTTTTTTTTTTTTTTTTTTTTGAGAGAGAGAGTAACAATTTTAAAATCCAAACAACAAAAAAATACAGATTTCTTCGTCTGAAATTAATGCAAGTCTTACTTATTTAATTTTCATTAAGCTTTCAAATAAATGTCTGTTCTCTTTTTTGAAACTGCTTAAATAATTAAGAAATAGAATGTTAGGTTAATATTTACTTTTAAACATTTCAAATTCTTAATTAAAAACATCAAAAATAATATTTGTTCAAAATTTACACATTAAATACGATTTTTAACATAATTTTCTATACATCGAATTTCTCTATATAACGAATTTTTTACTGGAACGATGGATTTCGTTATATAGAGGCTCGACTGTATATTGTATTCATTAAAGACATTTCAATTTAATCGAGATTTATAAGTCAAGTGGAATGCATGTTGATAAATAATAGCACCTCGTTAAGTATTAGTATTATAACATAACCCCTTGTCATTCGTCCAAAATCACTCAAAGATTCATCCTGAATAGTACTACAATTATAATCTCAAAATTTATATGTGTAATAAAATTTATACATGCATTATTATGTATGCGTTAGTTATATATATAATAATTACATATATTTATGTATTTGTTTAGGTAATTTAACATTTATAGTGTGAAATTTATACATTCCGCTGGAACTATAAAATTTGTTCTTATTCTTTTTTATTTTAGAACTAGCAGGGGAGACCGAGCTTAGCTCGGTCAAAATTAACTTTGTGTTCAACTCGATATAGCATTTTCACTGTATCATTAACTCTGTGTTATTACTGTAAAACATGTTTATAACAGTATTATTTAGAAAAACAATCAATAAGAAAACTATTTTTTTATGCACATGTTTATAAATTTTACTTTATTTTAAAATTTACAACGAAAGGACATCGATCTAAATCACTTTTTTAGCTCGATTCTGATTGGTTTAACCATGCATTTCGAATCCTCTTAAGAATGTATAAAAAAAAATTCTTTACATTCTGAAAGACAATATTTTTTGCTAGATATAGCCAAATTTGGAGGCATTCTTTCATTTGGCTCCAAATACGTGTTTTGATTTTCGTAATTTTTATAGCCATATCTCGCCAATATTATGTCAAATATCACCAAGTTATTGGCTTTTGCCATATTCTCGTAACCCTGGCCCGTATTACCCAAAATGAGCCACTAATCAAATTTGATCAAGCATGTGACATAGCTCAATCGTCTTCAGGTAATCAAAAACAGTAGAATATAAAATTGAATCAAAATCGTTCAAACCATTTTTTAGGTAAAATTAGCTTGGCAGCATTCAGCAATGAAGCGAAATGACCCATTAATATAATTTTGTTTAACATGCGACTCAGCCCAATAGTCTTCTCGTGACAAAAAAGGTTTCGTTACAAAATTTAGGTAAAATTGATTGAGTCGTTATTATATATAATTAGAATGACCCTAACCCATTATGACCCAAAATGGCCCACTAATCGAATTTTCGCGAGCATGTGTCATAGCCCAATGGTTTTCTCTTTCCCGAAAATGATATAATACAAAGTATAGTCAAAATGGTTACGTGCCATTTTTTTACATAAAATTAGCATGACCCATCATAACCACAAATTACCCTTATAATCGAAATCTCTCGAACGTGTGAATTAGCCCATTAGTTTTCTCGTGTCTAAAAATTGTTGCATACAAAATTTCGTTAAAATCGATTTGGCCGTTCTTTAAATATAAATAGCTTGACCCAGACCCTTTATGATCCTTTAATTGAAATTTCTCGAACGTGTGACCTAGCCCAATGATTTTATCGTGCCAAAAAAATGTTGCATACAAAATTTCATTAAAATCGATCCACCTGTTCTTTAGATATAGTTTGACCATGACCCATTATGACCCATCATGACCCACAAATGACCCTCATAGTCGAAATCTCTCAAACATGTGATTTAGCCCATTAGTTTTCTCATGTCAAAAAACTGTCACATACAAAATTTCGTTATAATCCATCACGCCGTTCTTTAAATATAAATAGCTTGACCCAGACTCTTAATGACCCAAAATGACCCATTAATCGAAATTTTTCGAACATGTAACCTAGTCCAATGATTTTATCGTGCCAAAAAAATTTTGTATACAAAATTTCGTTAAAATCGATCCACCTGTTCTTTAGATATAGGTTGACCATGACCCATTATGACCCATCATGACCCACAAATGACCCTCATAGTCGAAATCTCTCAAACATGTGATTTAGCCCATTAGTTTTCTCATGTCAAAAAACTGTCACATACAAAATTTCGTTATAATCCATCACGCCATTCTTTAAATATAAATAGCTTGACCCGGACTCTTAATGACCCAAAATGACCCATTAATCGAAATTTTTCGAACATGTAACCTAGTCCAATGATTTTATCGTGCCAAAAAAATGTTGCATACAAAATTTCGTTAAAATCGATCCACCTGTTCTTTAGATATAGGTTGACCATGACCCATTATGACCCACAAATGACCCTCATAGTCGAAATCTCACAAACATGTGATTTAGCCCATTAGTTTTCTCATGTCAAAAAACTGTTACATACAAAATTTCGTTATAATCCATCACGCCGTTCTTTAAATATAAATAGCTTGACCCAGACTCTTAATGACCCAATATGACCCATTGAAATTTTTTCTCGAACATGTAACCTAGCCCAATGTTTTTCTCGTGCCCGAAAACCATAGAATGCAATTTTTAGTCAAAATTGCGTGAGAAAATCGCTAGATAAAAATAGCATGACCCACAATGACCCCAAGAATGACCCACTTACCGAATTTTCTCGAACATGTTACCTAACCCAATGGTCTTCTTGTAATCCAAAACGATACAATATAAAATTTGGTCAAAATCGTTAGAGCCGTTTTTTAGATAAAAATGGCTTGACCCATAATGACCCCAAAATGACCCACTAATCGAAATTTTTCGAACATGTGACCCAGCCCAATAGTTTTCTCGTGCCAAAAAACGATTGGATACAAAATTGCCTTAAAATCCATCCAGCCGTTCTCTAGATATAAATAGCTTGATCCTGACCCATTGTGACCCAAAATGACCCAGTAATCGAATTTTCCCGAACATGGGACCTAGCCCAATGGTCTTCTCGTGCCCGAAAATGGTAAAATCCAAATTTTTGCGAAAATCGTTAGAGCCGTTTTTGAGATAAAATTTACCCACACACACACACACACACACACACAATTTTTGCTCGCATTATAGTATAAGATATGATTATTCTGACCTATATTCCTTTAAAAATACTAGATTGTATTTATTATAAAGGTTTGACGGTAAATAACTTGTATGTTTCATTAGAAAAAATCGTAATTTTTAATATAATTGCTTATAAATTATTATTGAAATCGGGAATTTTTTCTCAAATTGTGTTAGAAGGATTCCTGAAAACGATAGATGGTGCAGTCGGTATAACCTATTCAGAGAAGAGAAAGAATTTTAATTTGACATACTGATAGTTTACTTGCAATTGTGATTGCTTTTTATGAAAATTTACCCGAAAATACTGAATAGAGCATCGATTTTTACTTAGGGTCTCATATTTTTTAATAACAATATTTATTTTTATTTACTGTATATTTCCATGTATAAGTCGAAAATATTTTGGCTTTTTTTTACACGAAAGTTGGAGCGTCGGCTTATATACGAGTCTACAAATTTTTTTAAAATTTAATATTCTATAATAAAAAGGATGTTATGCATAAAGCAAGTCAGATGTGGCAATCGCAAAATTTTTTTTCTATCTCATACACGTTAATGCTTTCAGAAAAATTAAACATAGCAGCATCACTGGTTAGCTATTTTACACCAAAATCTAATCTGCAACAATTTATTTCAAGCTTTTACTAACTCTGAAATTTGATAAAAATCCACATATTAGTATTTGAGATAGAATTATCACAGAAATCGAAAAAAACTGGATAGAAGCGTCACCTGTTGAGATATTTACTCCAAGAACTACAGAATACTAATCTATATCAGGGACTAACTTAATTTGAAATTTAATGAAAATTCGCGCATTAGTTCCTGTGATAGAGTTTTTGCGATAATCACGAAAATCGCATAAATCGCATGTATTTGAAACTTCACATCACTTTTTTGCATCACTGAAAAAAAAAAAAAAAACAGAAATTTTTATATACGTCTTGAGACCATTTGAGAGAGATATATGCTACCAAATGTTTTTTTTTTTTCTCAAATAGTGGGGCGAACAGAATATAAAAGAAATCGTCTGTAACTGAAACTTTACGATACATCCATTATATATTCTTTTAGAGAAATAAATTAAGGCTTCGCTAATGACATTTAGCATACTTTAAATATAGAGAAATATGAAGCACAGAGATTATTTAATATGCATCTATTACAGAAGACTTCTTAACACAATAAGAACTAATCAGTAGAATGGGAAATGATATTATTAAATTACATTTCAACATCGTTGAATTTCATTTATGATGCTACAGCCTGTGTAACTAACTGTATAATTACAACAATACCCTAGGGCATTTGGGTGGCTAACCATTCTGTAATGCTGGTGTGTCTTTAATAAAAGACAAAAATCGAGCTTCTGTTTGAATAAAGATAAATTCACACCTTACAGTATATTGTACTGACGAGTAAAAAAAACAATATATATATCTATATATTTATATATCTATCTATATATATATATATCAATAAAAACAAATATCATTAAAGGAAAAGTATTAAAATAAAATTTATATAGAGAGAAAGTTTAGGTGACCATTTACATTTTCATGTGTTAGTCAAAAATAAATAAATAAATAAGTAATAAATAAATTAAATCCATTAAATGTTAGTAAAGGGCAAATTTTGGCTATTTATTGACACATTTTGAATGCGCTTAAAAAAGTAGAAGAAAAGGAAAACATATCAATATTTAGTTTTTTCTTTAAATATCTTTGTGAATACAGACAAACAGTCGGGAATATTAGAATCGGGCGACAAGGAATATTAAAAATGAAAATTAAAACTGCGATTTAAACGAAAAACTCAAAATTAATTAACAAGTAATACATATTACATCATATATACATTACCAGATTCTTTTCGAAGCAGTTTTAATTATTAGACTTGTTTTGAAACAATTGTCTGGCTGATATGCTATACTACTCATATATAGATCATCTTGAGAAATATAACTTTTTCAATCGTCAGCAAATTAGCATACACTGTGAAAAAAAATCTGTAAAGGTACTAAACATTTTCTTGGAAACTGGGATTCCAAAAACTTTTCCTGTAACAGTAACAGCAAAAATTCAAGTTTTAGAATCGATTACATGGGTTTTTCCTGTTACCATTACATGAAAAGTTCTTGGAATCCCAGTTTCCTAGAAAATGTTTAGTACCTTTACAGATTTTTTTTACAGTGTAGAAGAAAACTGATTTATACAGCAATAAATATAACTGTTCAACTTAATAAAGAACTCGGTTCACGATACCAACAAAGATGTTTTATTATTAATAGAAATCGTACAAAATTTACCTGAAAAATTGAAAAATTGAGAATAAGGTTTTATTTCACCGCATCTCTCCAAGAAAAAGTAATCACACGGAAATGAACCCCTCGTGTGAGTGCCTCATGCGAATATTCGGAAATCACATGACACGTTTACTCTTGAGTACGCTTAGTAAGTTTACGACGGATAATGAAGTAGTCTGTGTCGTCCGATTATACCATAATACCCGAACATAATCTATTGGTTGAGGTATAGATGTATATAGATTTTCACTATACTATTTTCGTTTGAAAACAAAAATAAATAAATAAACCTAACTGATATAATTTAAAAAAAAGTAAAAGTAGGAGTAATTTAAGTAAAGAACTTTGCAGCATATTTAACCGTTTCCCTGATCTGCCCGTACGTCGAACGGGCAATGTGTTTTTGCCAATCATGATTTACCTGTACTACGTACGGGCACCCCCATTCTACTCCAATCATAATTTATTATTCTCACCAGTAAAATTTTATTGTAAATTTGGTAAAATTTAATCAGAGCATCTTTCTGATTCAATTAGGCAAAAACAGGCAGATCAAAACAGCAATAGCTCCCTATGGAGATTTCCTCGCATGCTCATTAAATGCTAAAGTGGTAATCACGATTGGCAATACAGATTTAAATAGAATTGCCAAATTACACAGGCAAATCGAGTGTCGATTTATATAACATTTTTAGCTCCGGATTTTTCCATTTATAAAACATTTTTAGTTCCGGATTTTTTTCATTTACATAACATTTTTAGCTCCGGATTTTTCCATTTATACAATACTTTTAGCTCCGGATTTTTCGATTTATTCAAAATTTTTAGCTCCGGATTTTTCGATTTATTCAAAATTTTTAACTTCGGATTTTTTGATTTATTAAAAATTTTTAAATTCTGTATCTTTCAATCTATGCAGATTTTTTTAGCTCCGGATTTTTCGCCGCGGTGATCGTCTTCGTAGGGAGCTATTGCTGTTTGGATCCACTAGTTTAAGCAAAAAGTCTGTTTTGAAAAACCGGTAATAAAATATTAAAAATTCTGTAAAAGACATGAAACAGATACAGATTATTTGAAAGTTAAAAAAAATATATTGATCAGTTAATTGGTTAATTTTTTAAATTGAAATTACCGCCTCATTGCTTATCGGATAATGAGCGTTGATGCATTTTGTGTTATTATGTAAAACCTTTTCTTCCATGAAATAAATAATTCAATTAAATTGCAAAACTAGTCATTGGGGGCCACCGTAATACTTACCCATCATGGATATGTATATGAAAATAAACATGTGAAAACTATTTATACAATGCATTGCAATTCATAAACAAAATTTAAATATTGTTAATATACATAGAAATGCTTTATTAAAGAACTGCTGATGTACCAATTTCGACAAATTACACTGGTGTCCAAAATTTAAGCATAGTTGGTAATTAAGTAATTATTTTTAAGTAATGAAAGAAATATGAATCGGAATGTGCTGAAACTCCAGGTGGGTAAACAAAATAGTATGCGTCACATATTTTCGCGAAGAGTTTTCCCCGAAATCGAACAGGGGACCGTCAACAAATTAAAAAAGAACGAAGATCTTTTGGATAACCCTGTCAAAACTAATGTAGCAAAAGCGTTCAAACTGCACATTATGATTAATTGGCTTATTGTAATGTACTGTGTTAATTTTTACAAGGATAGCATGTATACTCGTAGAGAAATTAAGGTTTTTATAAAAACAGTCCTAAGTTTTTTGCTTATAATTCGTAATATAAAATAGTGTTCTTTTTTGAAAAAATGACAAACATCATTGTACATAATACCCTGTCATCAGAATTAAAAAATAATAAAAATTGTATGACAAATGAGCAGGTTTACTAAATAATTTTTTACTGCGCATGCGTGAACGCTATTAAAATTTCATTTACATATTATGTTAGTTAAATGTATAGAGCAACTTCTGTAAAAGTTTCAAAAACATAGCTTAAAAATTCTGAAAATTATCGTTGATAGAATGAGATCAAAATCCTTTATTCCCTAAATGAAGCAAAAAGATGAGGGGCTGTATCCATATTTCATTGTTTAGTGCCTACACAATATTGCACGTACAACTATATTTAGGTAAAACCCCTGATTTTTTTGCTTCCTTTAGGAATAACGGATTTTGAGTTGGTTCTATAGGCTCCCATTTTCAGAATTTTCAAGCTATGTTTTTGAAACTTTTACAGAAGTTGCTCTATACATTTAGCTAACACAATATGTAAATGACATTTTGATATCGTTGACGCATGCGCAATGAAAAATTATTTACTAAACATACTCATTTTTCATACAATTTTTATTATTTTTAAATTCAGATGACATGATATTGTGTACAATGATGTTTGTCATATTTTCAGAAAAGAACATTATTTTATAATAAGAACTCTGCAAATTATAAGCAAAAAACTTGGAAAAATTTAGGACTGTTTTTATAAAAACCTTAATTTCTCTACGAGTATACATGCTATCCTTGTAAAAATTAACACAGTACATTACAATACGCCAATTAATCATAATGTCCAGTTTGAACGCTTTTGCTACATTAGTTTTGACAGGGTTATCCAAAAGATCTTCGTTCTTTTTCAATTTGTTGACGGTCCCCTGTTCGATTTCGGGGAAAACTCTTCCCGAAAATATGTGACGCGTACTATTTTGTTTACACACCTGGAGTTTCAGCACATTCCGATTAATATTTCTTTCATTACTTAAAAATAATTACTTAATTACCAATTATGCTTAAATTTTGGACACCAGTGTATATAAAACGCCAAACTACTCAAGTAGTACCGAACTGCGTAAAAGAAACATCCTTATAACTCCAAAAATAATAATTCTATTAACTAACAATTAACTGCGTCGGATTAAGCGTCTCATTTCCAATTAAAATATACCTCTGAATTGAAATATGAATGAAATACAGGGTCGTGAAAAATCGAAGAATGTGGAAAAAAGGATTACAAATATCTCGGCAACTAATGATCCGATTGACCTTGTTCTATATGCAAAATGTGTGTTATTTTATTGCCTTTTACGTCCATTCCTTAAAACAAAAAAATTTGAAAATTTTTATTTACCTTTCATCAGAAAAAAATTTTCGAGGGTCCGAAAAAATTAGTTCCGGATAATCGAGGTTGCTGATATTAAATAGGCTTCATCCCATTCTTACATTCTAACTACATACAAAATTTCAAGACGCTATCTCAATTTCTTCGGGAGATAGATCGTTTACAGACAGACAGACAGACTGACAGACAGACAGACAGAAAGACGGACGGCAAAATTTTTTTTTCTAAAAATATGTTTTTCGGAATCTTCACTATCTAAAACGTGTAAATCCGTCAAAATTTTTTTTTTCGATTTTCAAAGCGATTGCAAGACTTACTCTATACTACGTATGATGGGTAAGTAAAAGGGAGTAAACGATGTATATATTACGCTTTTGATTTCTAGTGCTTTATTTATACCTTCTTTGTCAGAAATTTGAAAAAAGATATGAAAAATAAATGACAAAAACTAGCGACATTTATAAATAATCTGTTTATTACAGTTTCAAAAACTTGAAATATTTATAAGTGTGGTTAATTTTTTATTGTTATTTAAATTAACACATGAATCTTATTGTTTCAAGATGAACAATAAATAGAACACACAAATTCAACTAAACAATCGAAGACATATAATAATTTAACGCTCAAACAGTAAAAGTACGAATTGCATTTCCAAACACTGATGCTTTATTAATATGAATTGTCTATTTTGGCGATTTACCACGTTTTAAAGGAAAAACAATCCAAATGCTTGATTAAGTTAATATAAATAAAATCCTGTGTTTCATGCGAGATCTAATCAGTAATTATTGGTATTTAGATCTGTGCATTGGGTTCGGTAACCCGATTTTACACGAACCCGATTTCATACGCGGATGAGTTCGTGCCGGTTTATTTTTTTAGTTCCGGTTTGGATTTAACTTGATTTCAGATAGAGTATGGATTCATTCGAGTTGGTTTTAGATTGACTCGATTTTTCAAAAGAAATTCCTGAATATTTTTAATTATAATATATATATATATAATATAAATGATATATTTATATATCTATATCTATCTATCTACATATATATATAATATGTATAATATACATTATACATAGGTATATATGCATATACATATATATATAGAGAGAGAGATTTATAAATTATATATTTAAATATGAATATGTGTATGTGTGTCTATTTTTATACAAATAAATAAAATTGATATTGAAGATATTATTCTACAACACCTTTCCTTAATTGTAATCAAATACGGATTATTTTTTGCTTACTTCATGTTCGGGTTGAAATATCACGAGTTCGGACCGATTTCGGGTTAAGTGCGGAAGGTTTTGGGTTGAGGAATAATTTTGTGGACGGATTCGTGTCGGACTTTGAGTTGACTAGATTAGTTCGAGTTAAAGACAATAAATATCTAGATTGAAGTTTCTCAAATTTTCAAAGAACACACAACCGAAATGAATTCTATAGGTTGAAACAGAGATCATATTTAGTTTTTATTAAACATAGCCTGGTTATGATAGTTCTACAATATTTATAAATCTGGAATAATAATATTGCTTTAGTTCAAACTACAAATAAATATATAATGAAAAGAGAAAGCAAAATAAAGTGGCAAAAAATAAAAAATATTGTGCACAATGTAACAAAATACATCTTTCGAATTTTTTTCAAATGAGTAATAATAAAAAAGATATACAATTAAATATTGTAAAGATAATTAAAAAAAATGATTTTTGTAGAAGTATATTTAAATATTGGTATAAGTCATCAATTAAAAAATGCGACTGCAATTTATTTTATTTCATACATAAATTCTCCCGACAAAAATATCTCTAAGTAAAATTACCTTTTAGTGTACAATTTAAGACATACGTTAAGCACATTGTAATAGTGGGGAAGAAATTCTCAAAAGCCCTTTTCTCAATTGACCTTTAGCCTTCTGCTTTTCTCTGTAGAAAGCAAAAGCTTAACAGATATATTCCCATGGTTATTTTCTAAATAAACACATGATACAATCAATCATTATTAATGTATATTGCTGAGAGTTAAGCATAAATTAAGTTCCACTTATATCTAATAAATTTCGTAAAGTATTAACGCAGTGATTTATATAGGTTAACAAGGAATACTCAAATTTCTACTTTGAAATTAAGATAGCAAAAAGGTGTATGAATAAAATTATACCTACTGTTAATTTAGAAAGATATAGAATATGTTTAAACAGATTCGTTCTTTTTTAAAAAGCATACAACCGAAGTGAATTCGACAGGTTGAAACTGAGATCATATTTGATTTTTTTAAAAACCAATCTTGTTATGATTGTTTCTACAACGTTTCTAAATTTGGAATAATAATATCAATTAAATTCAAACCACCGATAAATAGATTATATAAAGAGATAATTAAATAAAATGGAAAACACTAACAAGATAATATATGTATTATGCATAACATAGAAATTAAATAACAAAACACATTTTTCGAGAAACTTTTTACATGAAAAAAGGATATACCGTTAAATATCTTGAAGATAATTCGTAAAAATTCTTTACTTTTGCAGAAATGATTCTAAATTTCGGTTAAAAGCCATCGATTAAAAAACGAGACAGTAATTTATTTTAATTCATATATAAACTTTTCACACAAAAAAACTCTATGTAAAGTTACCTTTTAATGTGCAATTTAAACAATTCGTTAAGCTCTTTCTAATAGAGGGGATGCGATTTCCAAAAGATCTTTTCTCAATTGACCTTTAGCCTTCTGCTATTCTCTCTAGAAAGCAAAAGCTTAACAGATATATTCCCATGGTTATTTTCTAAATGAACTTATGATACTATCTATCATTATTAATGTACATTGCTGAGAGTTAAGCATGAATTAAGTTCCACTTATATCTAATCAATCTCGTAAAGTATCAACACAGTGATTTATCTAGATCAACAAGGAATACTGAAAAATTTACTTTGAAATTAATGTAGCTGAAAGGTGTGTGAATGAAATTATACCTATTGTTATTTCAGAAAAAGATAGAATATGTTTAAACACGTTCGTTGTTTCTTGAAAAGCATACAACCAAAGTGAATTGGACAGGTAGAAGCAATGACCACATTTGATTTTTTTTAAATCAATCTTGTTGTGATTGTTGCTACAATGTTTCTAAATTTGGAATAATAATATTGATTGAATTCAAACTACAAATAAATAGATAATGTAAAGAACAAATTAAAAAAAGCAGAAAACACTAAAGAGGTATATATGCATAACATGGAAAGTAAATATAGCAAAATACATTTTTTGATAAATTTTATACATAGAAAAAAGATATATCATTAAATGTCGTAAAGATATATTTTGTAAAAATTTTCTATTTTCGCAAAAATGTTTTTAAATTTTGGTGAAAGCCATCAATTAAGGAATGCGACTGTAATTTACTTTAATTCAAACATAAATTCTTTACAAAAATCACTCTCTAAGTAACATTGTCTTTTACTGTACAATTTAAACAATTCGTTACACACTTTCTAATAGTGGGGACGCATAGAAAAAAGATAGAAAATGTTTAAACAGGTTCGTTGTTTCTTAAAAAACATACAATCGAAGTGAATTCGGCAGGTTGAATCAGAGATCATATTTTTTTTTTTTAAACAATCTTATTATGATTGTTTCTACAATGTTTCTAAATTTGGAATAATAATATTGATTTAATTCAAACCACAAATAAATAGATAATATAAAGAGGAATTAAAATAAAGAAAACAAACATTAACAAGTTAATATATATGTTATGCATATCACAGAAAGTAAATAACAAAAAAAAAATTATACACTTTTTACATGGAAAAAATATATATATACTGCTAAATATCGTAAAGATAACTCGTAAAACTTCTTTATTTTTGCAGAAATATATGTAAATTTCAGTATAAGTCACCGATTAAGTATATAAATAAATAAATATCGTGACGGTAATTTCTTTTAATTCAAATATAAATTATTTACAAAAACACACTCTCTAAGTAATATTGCCGTTTAACCCCTCGGGGACAAGCGACAGGTATACGTGCCACAAATAGGCTTAAGAATCTGTGTTTATCGCCACCAGTAAAATTGTACTGTAAAATTTACCTTATTTAATTAGAGCATTTTCTCGATTTATTAAGCCACAAATTTCTGCTTTTTAAAACCGGTGAGAAAACATTTAACATTTTGTAAAATTCTCCCATCGCAAAGGGGTTAATGTACATTTTAAACAATTCGTTAAGCTCTTTCTATGAATAGTGCTTAATAGTGCTTAATATTGCTTAATAGTGCTTAATAGTGAAGACGCAATTTTGAAAAGCCCTTTTCTCAGTTGACCTTTAGCCTTTTACTATTCTCTCTAGGAAGCAAAATCTTAACAACTATATTCCCATGGTTATTTTCTAAATGAAGACATGATACAATCGGGCATTATTAATGTATATTGCTGAGAGTTGAGCATGAATTAAGTTCCACTTATACCTAATAAATCTCGTAAAATATCAACGCAGTGATTTACTAGGTCAACAAGGAATACTCAAATTTCCACTTTGAAATCCATGTAGCTGAAAGGTGTTACAATGAAATTATCCTACTATTATTTTGGAAAAATATAGAATATATTTAAAGAGCTTCGTTGAAGAGCTTTCGTAAACATACATAATAATTTCGATGCTAGTATAAATAAAGTTTCTGTTTTCTGGTGGAATAATTTTGGTTAAGTATTTACTATTTTACTAATTTAGATATTGTTTTCTAATATAATTTAATGATTTTTAAGGCAATGTATTATAATAAACAGAAGGAAACCTAAAAACCTATGATAACTTTGCCTTATACAAATGCATAATTTTTAATATTTTCGATTTAATATCGTTGTATTCGTACACAGACACATGGAAATACTAAAATGAAATCGCACATAACATAGAAACTAAATACAAGACAATTTTGTTGTTAAATTTTTCATGACCTAATATATATAGGATATGCATATAAAGGGTGCATCTAAACACTTGGGCAAAACTTTAAGGGGTGATAGTACACATCAAGACAAACAATATTAAACAGGAAACTAAGGGTCCCAAAGGTTTTCAGAAGGAGATAGGCTCATTAAAGTTTAGGGTCCAAAATTTCAAATAAACATAAAAAAACTGAAAAATTGGTCGATTGATTTGGGATTTTCACTAAAACTATTCTTTATGTCAGTATTTTCTTGAAAATAAATTATAAAGGTAAATTTCAAAAAATGTCAATAGAGAGCGCTTTAGACTTTGCAGCAACGTACAACTATTTTTTGCGTTATTTTTTGCAATTCATTAAAAGTTTTCGGAAGCTTAGACTTAAACTTAAATTTTGAGCTCAAAATGTGAATAGTTGGGAGTGGTTAAGTAGCGCAAACTGAACCGTGTTCAAAGGTTAGAATTTCGAATGATTATAAAAAACTGAAAAATTGGTCTATTCCTTGGCGGTTTTCGCTAAAGCTATTCTTTAAAACAGTATTTTCTTGAAAATAAATTTTAAAGATAAATTTTAAAAAATGCCGATAGAGGGCGCCTTAGACTTTGGAGTGACGTACAATTATTTTTAAACGTTATTTTTTTAATCTCATTAAATGCTTGAAAAAACTTAAACTTAAATTTTGAGCTTCATCTGCATCGTTGGGACTAATTAAGTGGGGCAAAATTGAACTGTGTTCGAGGTGTGTGTGTGGGGGGGGGGAGGTTAAATTTCAAACCCTAAACACAGTTCAATTTGCACTTCTAAACCCCTTCCAACGATTCAGAATTTGAGCTCAAAATTTAAGTCTAAGCTTTTGCAAGGAATTAATTAGATACAAAAAATAACAATTAAAAATAGTTGTTGGTTACTCTTAAGTTTAAAACGCCCTCTAAAGAAATTTTTTGAAATTTATTTTTAAAATTTATTTTCTAGAAAATACTGACTTAAAGAATAGTTTTAGCGGAAACGGCAAACGAATCGACTTAATTTTTTCCGTTTTTTAATATCATTTGAAAGTTGACTCCCCCCCCCTCCCTTGAACACAGTTCAGTTTGCGCTACTTAACCACTCCCAACGATTGAGATTTTGAACACAAAGCTGAAGTTTATGTCTAAGCTTCTAAAAAATTTCAATGAGATGCAAAAATAGTTGTTCGTTACTCCAAAGTCTAAGGCGCCTTCTATCGGCATTTTTTGGAATTTATCTTTAAAATTTATTTTAAAGAAAATACTGATTTAAAGAGTAGTTTTAACAAAAACCACAAACGAATCGACCAATTTTTCCGTTTTTTATAATCATTTAAAATTTGAACCTCTGAACATAGTTCAGTTTGCGTTACTTAACCACTCCCAACTATTTGACATAACTGATTTTGAGCTGAAAATTTAAGTCTAAGCTTCCGAAAACATTTAATGAGATGCAAAAAATAACAGCAAAAATAGTTGTTCGCTACTCCAAAGTCAAAAGCGCCCTCTATAAACATTTTTTTAAATTTATTCTTATAATTTATTTTCATGAAAATACTGAAGTAAAGAATAGTTTAAGTGAACACCGCAAATCGACTGACCAATTTTTCCTTTTTTTATGTTTATTTGAAATTTTGGACCCCAAACTTTAATTGTATATCTCCTTCGGAAGACGTTTGGGACCCTTAGTTTCCCATTTAATATTGTTTGTCTTGATGTGTACTATCCCTCCTTAAAGTTTTGCCCAAGAGTTTAGATACACCCTGTATATAAACAGAAGTATGGTACAAATAACTTGTAAAAGTTCTTTAATTTGCAGAAATAAATCTAGATTTTTGCAAAAGTTAACGATAATTTAAGGACCGAAATTTTTATTAGTCCAAACATAATTTCTTTAAAAAATACACTTTTAAATAATATTATCCACTGTTAAACAATTTAATTAATTTATTAAATATTTTGTAATAGTGGGGACACAACTTATCTTTTACTTTTCTCTATTGACCTTTAGCCTTTTGCTATTCCGTCTAGTAAGTAAAAATTTAACAGTTATATCCCCATGAGTATTCTTTAAATGAGAACATGATACAAACTATCATTATTGATATATATTGCTGGGAGTTAAGCATTAATTTATTAGGAATAAGTTAAGTTCCACTTATTCCTAATAAATCTTGTACGGCATCAGCGCAGTGATTTACGAAGGTCAGCAAGCATTACTCAAGTTTCTTCTTTGAAATTCATTTAGTTGAAAGGTGCAAGAATGAATTTATTACTTATAATTATTTTAAAAACAGAGAAAATAAGTTTAGGGAAGTTTGTTGCATCTTAAACATAGATGAGGATTATGTTGCTATTATGAAGTAAAATTTCTGTTTTCTGATATTGTAATTTTTGTTAAGTATTTTCTGTTTCATAGAAAACGTAATTGCATTTCTAGTATTATATAATCATGTTTGAAGACAATAAGTAATTATAATACACTTAATAAAACATGAAAATCTAACTGAGCTTATATAAATACATTGCTTTATTTTAGTGTATCATTTCTAATATTTTTGCTTTTATAAGATTGGTTTAATTTTAATGCAAATTCCTTAAAAAGCATAATATAAGGAGTATTATTTATAGTACTGAACAATTTAAACACTTGGGCTATGGGATATATTTTGTCCTATCTAAAATTAATAAAGATTTGCACCAGAAAAAAATTATTGAATTTTAGTTTTAAAGCTTTGATGGAAAACAATCATGAAAACGCCCTTTTTTTTTTTCTTCAAATTTTGGAATATTCTTTTTATATTTCCGGTGGGAGTTCAGAATTTTACAAACGCAATTGCTTGCACTTCAAAGGGTTAAATGATTCTTTAAGGCGCAGCACTAGGCACAGAAAAAGTCCCGGATGATAATGTAAAGTCTATGGGGGCGTTCTTTTCACATATCTCGCTAAAATTTTAATATTTTTACATGATTTTTTTTTCATAGGATAGCTGAGGACGATCTACAACCGGCCCAGTTTTTACTTTTTCGATTTTGCTTACATATTTTTTATATTATGATAGTTTCAATTTCAGAACCGGTTTGAACTGGATTTGGAAGTTAAAGTAATTTTTTTTTTAATTCCGAACCCAAAACTGAAAAAGTAAATACTAGGGCGGTTGTGGATCGTCCTTAGCTATCTTATGCAAAAAATCATGTAAAAATATTAAAATTTGAGCGAGATATTTGAAAAGAACGCCCCCATAGACTTCGCAATTATCATCCGGGTCTTTTTCTGTGCCTAGTTTGAGGCTTTAAGCATTTTCTAATAGTGGGGACACAATTTTCAAAAGCACTTTTCTTAATTGAACTTTAAACTCTTGTTATTCCCTTCAGGAAGTAAAAGCTTAACAGCTCTATTCTCATGAGTATGCTCTAAATGAACACATGATACAAGGTATCATTATTAATATATATTGCTGAGAGTAAAATATAAATTAAGCTCCAATTATTCCTAATAATTCTCTTGCGGCGTCAGCGCAGTGATTTATTTAGGTGAACAAGGAATACTCAAATTTCTTCTTTGAAATTCGTGTAATCGAAAGGTGCAAGAATGAAATTAATATCCACGGTAATTTTAGAAACGGAGTACCGTATTTACTCCTGTATACCGCGCACCCTGTACCTTACAAGAAAAAATGATGATTTTTTTTAAAATCTTGTGTATAACGCGCACCGTAAATTTGATATGCTAATGAAGAATGACCAAATGAATTTCAGTAAAGAAAGTTGAAACAAACATTACATCAGGCCAGAAAACAAGACGAAAATGGACATTTTTAGACTTCAGGTAGTGTGTGAATGACGGGAAATAGGAGAGAGGCATGGCAATGAGAATTGCTAATTAGCGTGTAGATAATATTACTAGCTATGTTGTATAAAAAAAACTGTAAGGAATGAAATAAAGATGCAGTAATACCTCAATTGTGTAAGATTTTCTGAGTGATTGCGATTTCTTTGAATAATTTCTTGTTTTATATTTATATCTTGTGATTACATCCAACAGTAAACTAGCAAAAGCCATGCTTTGTTTGGATTCGCGAAGTATTATGCTATCAGATAAATATTTGAAAGTAATAATATATTTTTTCAATTACTTTTGCATCTTACTTTTGCATTAAGCAAAAATGTAATTTAAAGTTTCGGGGCATTTTAATTTAAAAATGTATTTCAACCAAATAACTATGAATTTCCTTAGATTCACTGGAAAAAAATACGACTTCTTTGCTACATCGTCACTCCACCGCTTGTATAGAAAACGGTTACTTCAGGCTAACATGGAACATTCTCAGTGACCAAAAGAGTGAAATGCTATAAAAGCGGGGGAGTGACGATGCAGCAAAATAGTCATATTTTATACAGTGTTGTTTATTTATGACATAAGACTGGTATAAATAAAAATATTTTCGAAGTAGAATTATACAAAATATTAATTAATTTTATTTGTTTACAATTCTTTTATTGCCACTCCACAAAAACATATAAATAAAAATATTTTCGAAGTAGAATTATACAAAATATTAATTAATTTTATTTGTTTACAATTCTTTTATTGCCACTTCACAAAAACATATTATAATTCTTTTAAAATTCATAAATATCGTCTGCTTAAATGATTTCACAAAATAAGAATAAGTTGTGTAGTTGAATTCCTAACACAGAAAAATACTTTTATAATTAAATGTTAATAAGAGAATTTTCACAAATTTTAATTCATTAAAAATATGCTATAATTTTTCTAAAAAAAAGTATTTTATAAATTTTATAAAAGAAATCATGAAACTAAGTTAAAAGGAATGAGCATAGTTTGAAAATCTGAAAGCAGTTTTTGAGATATTTTGTCAGAATAATGAAAATATATTTTATTTATTTATTTGTTTAATGATGATTCTAGCTATAATCACTGACCCCATGATTTAAGTTTTTATTCTGAAAACGTACATGTTTCACGTTTTATTTGAAAAAATGCGTTCGAAATGGAAAAGCATGTAAAATAAATTAATTAAAATAATAATTCATTGAAAAGTATTTTTATAAAAAAATAATATTCTGGAAATCTACAGATCATAATTTATATTTGTGTTTAATTTCAAGTCAAAATACTGCACAGTTTTTTTGTAAAGTGTACGACAAAGTGTCATTTGAGTGGCCTAGTAGAGGATTCGCTTCGCTCATCCTAAAAATTATTCCGTGTATAGCATCTAGGATTTTTGCCCTAATTTTTTGAAAAAAAGTGAGCGTTATACACGAGTAAATACGGTAAGTTTCTGAATAAAATAAAAATATTAAAAAAATGGAACTTAATGAACAGATAATTTTAATAGATTTCATATCGGCATTTAACATCGAAATATAAAACGAAAAAACTTCGAAATAAACAATACGTGAAATAATATATAGAAAGATAAGTTATTTTGAAAGATAAGTAAAATACTAATCTGCGCATTTTAAACAGAAATAAATTAAAAAAAATAATTGGACTTTTTTTTTAATTTGAGGTAGGCAATATTTTTTTTAAGTATAAATGTGGGAAATAGGAAATTTTGGCGCGGAAATTTAATTTTCTTAATATATAAATGTGAGTGCATCAAAGATTAAAATATTATACATACATATTAACATACATAGAACACAGGTACAAATATATACCAATGCAATATAATTTATAATTTTATTTAATTTCATTTATTAGTTTATATTTATATACTTGATTATTGCAAATGATATATACTCTAAAACACTAAAATTTTCTTAATTAAATTACATAATATATTATATAATATACCCAAATTTGTAGATAAAAATTAAGAATACAGTAAAATTAAATCGGTAAACAGAATAAGT
The DNA here is from genome assembly GCA_964019185.1 of Maratus speculifer. Lineage (NCBI taxonomy): Eukaryota > Metazoa > Arthropoda > Arachnida > Araneae > Salticidae > Maratus > Maratus speculifer. The sequence continues at coordinate 90,527,348 of OZ025289.1, read as the reverse complement.
GCCATTGAAAAAAAAGTTTTATGAGAGAAATTAATGACGATAATAAACATAAAAACAAATCTTTTTTCAGCTCCAGATAAGTATACAATTATTCAATATTTATGTCATTAATATCTAATTGCCCAAAGAGATAAAAGGTTAAGCCGCAATTTAATGACCTCTTAAGGACAATGCAAGTATCATAAAACACTTCCGCAAGTACTTGTTGCACAGATGTTCGTCAATTCATGTCTTCTTTGATAAATCTGATGTCAGTTCAGATTGTATTGAGAATAGATTTGAAGTAGTGCTTTAAGTCAATTCATTTTTCTATTTTGTTGAAATGGTAATGATTTTAACAGAACACATAACACATAACATATGCGCATAAACACACACATGTATACCTGCAACATAATTTATAAACTTATTTGATTTCATTTATTATTTTCTGTATATATAGGAAATTATTGCAAATGATATGTACATTAAATTTCTGAAAATAATTTCTTAATTAAATTACTTAATATATTTTTAAATGATCTCTAATTTGTAGATAATAAACAAGAATAAAGTATAAATAAATCGATAAACGAAATAAATATGATTAAAATAATGAAAGGTTTATGAGATAATTTAATGGCGATAATAAACATAAAAACAAATCTTTTTTGAGCTCCAGATAAACGTACATTTATTAAAGATTATGTCATTAATGTCTAATTTCCCAAAGAGATAAAAGGTTAAGCCGCAACTTAATGACCTTTTGAGCCATAATGAAAGTATCATAAAACACTTCTGCAATCACTTGTTACACAGCTGTTCGTCAATTCATGTTTTCTTTGATAAATCTGATGTCAGTTCAGATTGTATAGCGAATATAAATGAAGTAGTTCTTTAAGTCATTTCATTTTTCTATTTTGTTGATGTTTTAATGATTTTAATAATATATATATCGCATATACACATAAACATATATATATATATATATATATACCGGGTGTCCCAAAAATGATTGATGGATTTTAAAATTCAATAACTTGCAAACGGTGACAGCTATTTAAAAAATTGTTGCAGGAGGGTTATGTTTAATGTCAGGAGTTTTTTGCCGTAATTTTTTAATTTAATTCGCATCTCAAACAATAGGTGACGCTGACGACGATTGAAGTCCAGATGATCAGTGCTGAGTGAAGCGTCGATCTGGCCTTCAATCACCGTCAGCGCCACATATTGTTTGAGATGCGAACTAAAATAAAAAATTACGCTTAAAAAACTCCTGACATTATACATAACCCTCCTGCAAAATTTTTTTAAATAGCTGTCACCGTTTGAAAGTTATTGAATTTTTAAATCCATCAGTCATTTTTGGGACACCCGGTATATATGTATATATTTTTATATATGCAACATAATTTATAAATTTGTTTAATTTTATTTTTTATTTTGTATATATACAGTAAATTATTGCAACTGATACATACACCAAATAAGTAAAAATGATTTTGTAATTAAATTACTTATTATATTATAACTTAATCTCAAATATGTAGATAAAAATCAAGAATACAATGAAACAAAATCGATAAATAGAATAAATATGATTTAAAAAAAAAAAAAAAGGTTTATGAGAGAAATTAATGACGATAATAAACATAAAAACAAATCTTTTTTTTACAGCTCCAGATAAGTGCGCATCTGTTGAAGATTTATGCAATTATTATCTAAATGCCCAAAGAGATAAAAGGTTAAGCCGTAATTTAATGACCTCTTGAGCGACAATGCAAATATCATAAAACACTTCCGCAATCACTTGTTACACAGCTGTTCGTCAATTCATGTCTTCTTTGATAAATCTGATGCCAGTTCAGAATATATTGCAAATATAAGGAGAATAATGCTTTAAGTTAATTCGTTTTTTGTATTTTGTTGAAGTGTTAATGATTTTAATAATAATGTATATTGTATTTATATATATATATGCACGCACACCCATATATATACAGGGTGATTCATAAAAGATGGGCAGAACTTTAAGGGGTTATAGTACAAGACAAATAATATTAAATAGGAGACTAAGGGTCCCAGACGTATTCCCAAGGAGATAGGGGGCATTAAAGTTTAGGGTCCGAAGTTTCAAATGATTATAAAAAATGGAAAAAATTGGTCGATTCGTTTGCGGTTTTTGCAAAAAATTTTCTTTATGCCAGTATTTTCTTGAAATAAAATTTTAAAGTTCAATTTCAAAAAATGCCGATAGGGGGCGCTTTAGACTTTGGAGTAACAAACAACTATTTTTTAACGTTATTTTTTGTATTTCTTTAAATGATTTCGAAAGCTTAGACTTAAACTTAAATTTTGATCTAAAAATCTGAGTCCTAACGAGTAGTTAAGTAGCGTAAACTGAAATTTGAAATTTGAAACCCTTCTCCCCCCCAGAACAAAAATCAGTTATTCCCGATCTTTGTGTCGTAGATTAGGCTCTAACTACTGCCGCGTTTTGCTAAAATTATTCTTTATGTCAGTATTTTCTTGAAAATAAATTTTAAAGAAAAGTTTCAAAAAATTCCGATAGAGGGCGCTTTAGACTTTGGAGTAACGAACAACTATTTTATACCGTTATTTTTTGTGTCTCATTAAATGCTTTCTAAAGCTTAGACTTAAATTTTCAGCCCAAAATCTGAATCGTTAGACGTGGTTAAGTTACTGGGGAGAGGGGTTTGAAATTTCTACTCCTGAGCACAGTTCAGTTTACCATGTCCACACATTGTGTGCTGTGATACGAGGTAAAAAGACGCAAATTAGGATTATGTTACCAAAGCATATTTATTAACATGTAATTACAATAAATGTTCAAAATTGTGACCACCAGAGGTTATGCACGCAGAACAACGGCGAAGAATGGAACGGCGAACATTCACGAAAACATTAGTCTTTTCGAGCACTTCCCCTACAGCGGCGGAAAGTCTGGCGACGAGTTCCTCGGGGGATTCAATGGGTGTCTCATACATAAGAGCCTTCAATTGTCCCCAAAAAAAGAAATCGAGGGGTGAAAGATCTGGCGAGTGAGCAGGCCAAGCAACAGGACCACCTCGACCAATCCATCTGTTCGGAAATGTGATGTCCAGATAGTTGTGGACGTCTCGTACGTAATGGGCTGGCGCTCCATCGTTCTGGAACCACATGACCCGCCGGATGCGTGGACGAGCAACGTTTAACAGGTCTGGCAGCACATGTTGCAGAAATGTGAGGTATGTTTTACCGTTGAGGCGTTCAAGAAGAAGGTACGGTCCGATTAGGTGGTCTCCGAGGATTCCTGCCCAAACATTGATGGAAAAGCGTCTCTGATGAGCATGTGGATACGTAGCATGTGGATTGACATCCGCCCATACATGTGCATTGTGTGTGTTAAATGTACCTTCACGTGTGAAGGTACATTCATCGGTGAAAAGCACAGTTCGTCCAAAATGTGGATTTAGCGCGTTCTGCTGCAGAAACCAGCGGGCGAATTCAATACGATTTAGATAATCCCCTGGAGACAGTTTCTGAACTCGTTGCACATGAAACGGGAGCAAATGTTCATCCTTCAGTACCCTCCAAGTCATGGACTGTGAGGTATCCACCTGCCTAGCCACTGTTCGTGTACTTGTACTTGGCTGCACCGCTACTACATCCAGAATGGCTTCTGCAACAACTACTGATTCGTCCTTTTTTGCACGACCTGCATTCGACCGGGAAGCGATAAATGATCCCGTCTCACACAACTGTCTGTGCAAGCGCTCGAAAGTTTTGCGGTTAGACAACCGCCTGTTGGGAAATCGCTCTCCGTACATTCGTTGTGCCTCTGCACCATTTCCATCTGCCGCTCCGTAAATTAAATGCATCTCAGCCTTTCCCTTATTCGTGAAGGGCACCATCTTCCGATTCATTACTACAGCGACTTACACTTGACTCACCATTCAGTGGTTTTTATGCCTGAATCGTGTCGAAATTTTGCATACGTGTTCTTCTTCTTCCCCATTTGACATTTGCATACTTTCTGTCTCCTTCTTCACCCGGTGACTAGCGTCAGGAATGGAGCTTTAACGTTTGCATGAGCGACGTTTCCAACTGTGCCAGTGCCTTTATGAGTGAATTCCGACTATGCAGTCCTTGACGAAAGTTGTATTTTTGCCTCGTATCACAGCACAGAATCGTTGGGCATGGTTAAGTAGTGCAAACTGAACTATGTTCAGAAGTTGAAATTTGAACCCCCTCCCCTCGCTACTGAACCACGCTCAGCGATTCAGATTTTGAGCTGAAAATTTAAGTTTAAGTCTAAGCTTTAGAAAGCATTTAATGAGACACAAAAAATAACGGTATAAAATAGTTGTTCGCTACTCCAAAGTCTAAAGCGCCCTCTATCGGAATTTTTTGAAACTTTTCTTTAAAATTTATTTTCAAGAAAATACTGACATAAAGAATAATTTTAGCAAAACGCGGCAGTAGTTAGAGCCTAATCTACGACACAAAGATCGGGAATAACTGATTTTTGTTCTGGGGGGAGAAGGGTTTCAAATTTCAAATTTCAGTTTACGCTACTTAACTACTCGTTAGGACTCACATTTTTAGATCAAAATTTAAGTTTAAGTCTAAGCTTTCGAAATCATTTAAAGAAATACAAAAAATAACGTTAAAAATTGTTGTTTGTTACTCCAAAGTCTAAAGCGCCCCCTATCGGCATTTTTTGAAATTGAACTTTAAAATTTTATTTCAAGAAAATACTGGCATAAAGAAAATTTTTTGCAAAAACCGCAAACGAATCGACCAATTTTTCCATTTTTTATAATCATTTGAAATTTCGGACCCTAAACTTTAATGCCCCCTATCTCCTTGGGAATACGTCTGGGACCCTTAGTCTCCTATTTAATATTATTTGTCTTTAAGTGTACTATAACCCCTTAAAGTTCTGCCCATGTCTTTTATGAATCACCCTGTATATATATGTATGTATGCAACATAATTTATAAATTTATTTCTTTTCATTTGTTATTTTGTACATAATCACTAAATTATTGAAAATGATTTCTTATTAGATAATTTAGTACATTAAAAAAATAATCCCTAATTTGTAGATAAAAATCAGGAATAGAGTAAAAGTAAATCGATAAACAGAGTAAATATGATTAAAAAAATTAAAGGGTTGTGAGAGAATTTAATGGCGATTATAAACATAAAAACAAATCTTTTTTTTTCAGCTCCAGATAAGTGTGCATTTATTCAAGATTTATCTCATTAATATCTAATTGCCCAAAGAGATAAAAGGTTAAGCCGCAATTTAATGACCTCTTGAGCGACAATGCAAGTATCATAAAACACTTCTGCAAATACTTGTTACACAGCTGTTCGTCAATTCATGTCTTTTTTGATAAATCTGATGTCGGTTCAGATTGTATTGCGAATATAAGATGAATAGTATTTTATGTCAAAGCATTTTTCTGCTTAGTTAAAATTTTAGAATACTAATTAATTTGATTTGATTCACCTTTTCGGTACTAAATTAACTGGTTAAAGATATATACCTACCTTCAAAGGTGATTTAATCAAATCTAATTAAAAACTAATTTTAACGTTAACCCATTAATACTTAGCCCTTTTTTCACACCAATATTTTTTAACGAAACATTATGTTTATCTGATGACTCAAACTTCGTGATAAATTTAACCAAAAAATGCAGTTTAAAATATAATTGGTGAGAAATACAAGTTTTGCATTTAAAGAGGGATATAATTTTGGATTTAATGGGTTAATTTTAATTGTGTTAATTTATCGTGCTTGTCTCTAAAGCAAGTTTGTTAAGCGCGAAAAAGTTTCCATGAAAAACGATGGCATCTGGAAAACATACCTTTTATGCAAAAACTGACAAGCACACAGTAAAAACTACCTGGAAACTCCTCCAAATATGCGTGGCAGTAGAAGAAACTGTTTTTTATTTAAATGCTTTTACAAATCTCGAAAAATATCAGTTTCTGATATTTGTAAATATAAAAAACGCTTTTCGAAATCGAATATAACTTGATAACATGTATTATCCTACGTAGTTATATAAAATTTTAATAAATTAAGAAATATTTGTCATTTTTACCATGTAGTGAGAATAGTCGATGTTACCAATTTAAAAATAGCACCTTAAAGTACTTATTGCGTTTTTACATGCTTTTATATAAGAAAGGATTATTAGCTTAGGATTATGAGATATATTTAAGGGAGACCCGAACCCCATTTTCGGCCAAAAATCATCAAAAGTTCATTTTTTTTTTTTTTCTCAGAAAACGATAAAATACTTACTTGCAAATATCCATGCAAAATTTCAGAACTCGGGGACACTTGTAACAGGTAGAAAATGTGTTTTTTAAATTCACTATAGAGTTTAAAGGACTAGCGGCCATTTAAAACGTGTTTTCCTGAAAATGACTTTTTACATATTTTGCCTAAGTTCAAAGTACTAAGGCTCAGTGGTAAAATGATTTAGAAACAAAGTGTTTATGTTTATAGAATCTTAAAAAAATTTGCAACAAAAGTAAGGAGAGATTTTTTTTTTAATATTTCTGAAAATTTTACATAAATTGGTAAACATGAAAATTATAACGAATTTAAGGAAATTTACCATGCGTATTTTTTTTTTTTTTTTTTTTTTTTTTTTTTTTTTAGCCGATTAAAATAGAAAATTCAAAATATCTCTCCTTAGTTCTTTTCTATATACTATAACACTATTTAAGAAATTTTAGTAATACCAAAATATTGAAAATTGAATGAGGAGTAGTAATTTTAAAAAGTGTATTTTTCGGCAAAAAAAAAAATAAAAAAATAAAAAAATAAAAAAAAAAAATCATAAAAATCCCCATAAAAAATATACTTTTTAATAAAAAGTGAATTTTTTTGCTAATTATTCCTTACAAGAAGATTCTTAAATAGTACACCAAAATTCATTACTTTAAAATCAAAAATAAAAATTTTGGGTTTTTGCTTACGGGTCTCCCTTAATTGTAATTAATATAACTTCTCATATACAATTATCTTTCTTTGTATGTGGCAGTCAAATCCTGTTATTCAATTTTTACTCATTTCCAGTTGACATAGATCTTTGAAGTTTGGTATATATACCTTATCCTGAGGGAATACATGAATTAAACGTTGATTTTATTTAAATTCGGACCCTAAGGGGGAATACGGAAGGGAAACTGTTGATTTCTTACGGAAAAATCAGTGTTAGCTTCGACAGTGTGTATTTGTAATATAAATGGCAGGGTTAGAACAATGTCGCCAATTTTTGGTCAACTTGCTGAAGTTTCACCAAACTTGGTGACAAAAGGTGTCACACATGACTCCCAACTTAGGAATAGCCAGCTAATTTGCCTAAATTATTATTTTTACTTTTTGGTGCATTTAAAAGAATATGTATTTGTTTTGTATAGTTTTGTGAATTTTAATTAAAGCATACTAAAAATTTTTACATTCATATTTATTTTCATTACAAAGAAATAAACTTTTTATAAATATACATGAAAAATGTACTTTATACTTGTAAATCTTTTATAATGTTGTTTTAGTACCTTTACATTTCTATAAAATTTAACTCGTTTTTTGCAAATTTAGATTGCTAAGGAATGTCATAAAAAAAAGCATTTCGTCGCAAACTCTCGTGCAAAATACAAATATTTATGAACCACATTACACTGAAAATAATAAAACATTTTTTTCTGTTAACTATATATGTGTCTGTTGAATTTTATGTATTTCAATATGCATTTGATACGCAACACAAACTTCACATAAATAAAGATTCCAAATCTATTTTGTTAAATATAAGACCTTTGACGTTTAGTTAGGAAGTGAGTCTGCAATAAGATTTTTGTTTAAATTTTTAGAAGCATTATACTTGCAAAACATGATTCAGTATGCTAAACAACAATAAAATTAAATATTATGGTATATACAGTTAGAGCATATTTTCCAATTTTTGGGTTTTGAAAGTCTATTCAACAAACTTTTGCTTAGGCATAAAAATAATATTTTCCGAAAACAATTTTATATATTCATAATCCTCTTAAAATTTCAGCCACAAACATTTTGCTGGAACTTATTTATAAATTTAAACTTTCCATTTTAGATTTAGCAACAATTCTGAGATATAGGTTGAGTGTCAGCTACTTTAAATTCAAAATATAAAAAGCAAAATGTGCATTCTCATCAAATTTTCCTGGAATTTTCACGAGTAGAAAATATTATTTTTAAATATTTAAATAAACAGTTTTTTTCGACGCTGTATTCCGTTATGCAAATTTGCAACTTGTATTCTAATTGCTCGGAATTAAATTTTATCTTGATACTTATTCCATTACGTAGAAAATATATTGATATTCTTTGATTCTCATTTAAAACAACAAATTTCATTCTCTTGAAACGTGCAGTAAAAATAACTTAAATATTAAAGACATTCTGTGAAAACTAAATTTCCGCCATTATTTGGAAAGAAAATGTGATTTGAATAATTTAATTTGTTGAAAGAGAGAGAAATATTAAATGAAACTTTCATTCTTTGGAATAAAATTTTTCTTTCTGACTTTTATTGGAAATTTGATATTCTCATTTATTTATAAATTTGTTTTTTACTTTACAGTTAAGTTGGAAGAAGCTAAAATAATAGACAATTTAGTGTTAAATTTCGAGTTAATAGTTTCTAAAATAACATTAAATCCTAAAAACAAATTTTACATAAAAAATTATTTATAGAAAGTAAAAAAAAAATGATGTTAAATTTAAATTTATTAGTTTCAAAAATAACATTTAATCTTAAGGCAGGATTTACATAAAAAAAAAGGAATTTCTTATCAAGTTTACCAACTGAATGATATTATTACACTTTTGTTATATTTTGTCAAACAGATAGGATAGAAAGACTATTTACTTTTCAAAAATAACATAAGAAGTAAGTATTTTCATTTTGTTTAATTTTTTAGAAGTATTACAATTGCAAAATATGATTCGGTATGTTAAACATGAATAAGATGAAATTTTATACGATATTGAGTCAGGGCATATTTTTGAGTCTTTGGATTTTAAGTCTTTTCAACAACCATTTTCTTAGGTACAAAATTTAAATTTACCAAAAACAACTTTATACATTCATAATCCTCTTAAAATTTCAGCTACTAACATTATGCTGGAACTTATTTATATATTTAAACTTTCCATTACAGAATCAGCAGCTATTTTGTGAGATAGGTTGAGTGTAAGCCACTTTAAATTCAATATATATAAAAGCAAAGATGTATACTCATCAAAAACTTCCTAAAACTTCAGCGAGAAGAAAATGCCATTTTAAAATATTTAAATAAACGGCTTTTACACGGCGCTGTGTTCCGTTATGCAAATTACCATTTCTATTTTGACTTTATCTTGAATTAAATTTTATCTTGATACTTCTTCCATACATAGATAATATATTAATATTCTTTGACTCGCATTTAAAACAACAATTTTCATTCTTTTTAAACGTGCAGTAAAAATAACTTAAATATTAAAGATATTTTGCAAAAACAAAATTTACGCCATTTTCTTTAAAGAAAATGTGATTTAAATATTTTAATTTGTTTAAAGAGAGAGAAATATTTTAGTTTTTTTTTCTAAAATTTATGTAACTTTTTTTAGAATGTTGTAATAATAAAAATATAATGTTGAATTTAAATTTAATAGCATCTAAAATAACATTAAATCTTATGAGAGAATTTAGATAAAAAATTGAAATTTTTATAAAATTCATGAATTGCATGGTAATGTTACATTTTATGTTATATTTTGTTAACCATATAGGGTAGAAAGAAAATTTCTTTTTCAAAAATAACCTAAGAAGTTAGTATTTTGAGATTGTTTAATTTTTTAGAAGCATTACAAAAGCACAATATGATTCGGTATGTTAAACATGAATAAGATGAAATATTATATTGTATTTAGTTTAATGTATTTTTAAGTCTTTGGATTTTGAAAATCTTTTCAACAATCTTTTGCTTAGGCAAAAAAAATAAAATTTCCAAAACAACTTTATATTTATATAAACCTTTTAAAATTTCAGCTGCGAACGTTATGCTGGAAATTATTTATATATTTAAACATTTCCTTACAGAGTCATTAACTATTCTGAGAGATAGGTTGAGTGCCAACTACTTTAAATTCAAAATATATATAAAGCAGAACAAGCATTCTCATCAAAATTTCTTGCAATTTTCACGAGTAGAAAATATAATTTTAAAATATTTAAATAAACAGTTTTCCCTCGATGCTGTGTTCCGTTATGCAAATTGCAATATCTATTCTGATTCCTCGGAATTAAATTTGATCTTCATGCTTTTTCCATTACGTAGAGAATATATTAATATTCTTTGATTCGCATTTAAAACAACAATTTTCATTCCTTTGAAACGCGCAGTAAAAATAACTTAAATATTAAAGACATTTTCGTATACTAAAATTCCGCCATTTTCTGGAAAGAAAATCTAATTTGAATAATTTAATTTGTTCAAAGAGAGAGAAATATTAAATTAAACTCCCATTCTTTCGAATAAAATTCTTATTTCCGACCTTTATTGGAAATTTGACCTTCTGATTTATACATTTGTTCTCTTTTTTACAGTTAAATTCTAGGAAGTTAAAATATTAGAAAATTAAGTGTTAAATTTTGGGTTAATAGATTCTAAAATAACATTAAATCCTGAAAAAAAAAAAACTACATAAAAATTAGTTTTTTTTCTAAACTTTATCTAATTTTTTTTAGAAAAAAAATTATGTTGAATTTAAATTTAATAGATTCCAAAGTAACATTAAATTTTAGAGACAAATTTACACAATAAAGTCAAATTCTTATAAAATTTACTAGTTGCATAATATTAATACATTTTCTGTTATATCTTCTTAACCATATAGGGTAGAAAGGCTTTTTCTTTTTTAAAAAATAACCTAAGAAGTTAGTATTTTGTGATTGTTTATTTTTTGTGAAGCATTACAATTGCAAAATATTATTCGGTATGTAGAACAGATATAAGATGAAAAAATGTTTTGTGTATAGTTAGAGCATATTTTTGAGTCTTTGGATTTTGAAAGTATTTTCAACAACCTTTTTGCTTAGACATACAAATATAATTTTCCCAAAAAGGCTTTAATTATTCATATTGATCTTAAAATGTCATTTACGAACATAAAGTTGGAACTTATTTATATATTTAAACTTTTCATTATAGAATCAACAAAAATTCTGAGAGAAAGGCTGAGTGTCAGCTACTTTAATTTAAATATATATAAAAGCAAACGATCCATTCTCATCAAAATCTTCCAGGAATTTTCACGAGTAGAAAATATCTTTTTAAAATATTTAAGCAAACAGTTTTCCCTCGACGCCGTGTTCTGTTATGCAAATTGCAATTTCTGTTCTGATTTCTCGGAATCAAATTTTATCTTGATACGTGTCCCATTACGTAGATAATATATTAATATTCATTGACTCACATTTAAAACAACAATTTTCGTTCTTTTCAAAAGTGCAGTAAAAATAACTTAAATATTGAAGATATTTTGCGAAAACTAAATTTCCGCCATTTTCTTGAAAGAAAACGTGATTTGAATAATTTAATTTGCTCAAAAAGAAAAAAAATATTAAATTAAACTTTCATTCTTTCGAATAAAATTCTTATTTATAACCTTTATTGGAAACTTTATCTTCTGATTTATGCACAAGTTTGTTCTTTTTTTTTTTTTTTTTTTTTTACAATTCGAGGAAGTTAAAATAATAGAAAATTTTGTGTTAAAATCGAGTTAATAAATTCTAAAATAACATTAAATCCTAAAAACAAATTTTACTTAAGAAATATTATTTTTCTAAACTTAGTGTAACTTTTTTAGAAAGAAAAAAAAAAAAAAAAAATTGATGTTAGATTTAAATATAATAGATTCAAAAATAACATTAAATCTTAAGGCAAGATTTACATTTAAAAAATCAATTTCTTATAAAATTTACCATTTGAATGATATTAATTACATTTTGTTTTAGATTTTGTTAAACATATAGTATAGAAGGACTATTTCTTTTTCAAAAATAACCTAAAAAGTAAGTATTTTGAAATTGTTTAATTTTTCAGAATCATTACAATCCTAAAATCTGATACGTATGTTAAACAAGAATAAAAGGAGATATTATACTGTATATAGTTAGAGTATATATTTGATACTTTGGATTTTGAAAGTCTTTTCAACAAACTTTTGCTTAACTACAAAAATTACATTTTCCAATAACAACTTTATATTTTCATAATCCTCTTAAAATTTCGGCTACTTACATTAAGCTGGAACTTATATTTATGTATTTAAACTTTCATTATAGAATCAGCAACAATTCTGAGAGATAGGTTGAGTGTCAACTACTTTAAATTCAAAATACATAAAAGTAAAAGATGCATTATCATCAAAAACTTCCTGGAATTCTCACGAGTAGAAAATATCATTTTAAAATATTTAAATAAACAGTTTCCCTCGACGCTGTGTTCCGTTATGCAAATGGCAATTTCTATTCTGATTTCTCGGAATTAATCTTGATACTTCCTCCATTACATAGAGAATATATTAATATTCTTTAACTTGCAATTAAAACAACAATTTTCATTCTATTAAAACGTGCAGTAAAAATAACTTAAATATTAAAGACATTTTGCGAAAACTAAATTTTCGCCATTTTCTGGAAAGAAAATGTGATTTGAATAATTTAGTTTGTTCAAAGAGAGAGAAATATTGAATTAAACGTTCATTCTTTGGAATAAAATTCTTATTTCAGACCTTTATTGGAAACTTGATATTTTGATTTATGCATGAGTTTGTTCTTCTTTTACAGTGAATTTCGATGAATTAAAAAAAATAGAAAATTTAGTGTTAAATTCCGAGTTAATAGATTCTAAAATAACATTAAATCCTGAAACAAAATGTACATAAAGTTTTAGTTTTTTTCTAAACTTTATCCTAATATTTTAGAAAAAAAATTGATGTTGAATTTAAATTTAATACATTCTAAAATAACATTAAATCTTAAGACAGAATTTACATTAAAAAAAAAGCTATATTCCTATCAAATTTACCAATTGCAAAATATTACACTTTGTCATATTTTGTTATATTTTGTTAAACATATAGGATAGAAAAACTATTTCCTTTTCAAAAATACGTAAAAGTGAGTATTCTATTATTCAAAAGCTTGAGATTTAATTTTTCAGACGCATTATAAATGTAAAATATGATTTGGTATGTTATTTTGGTATGGTTATACAAGAATATTATGAAATATTGTATATAAATTTGTATATAGAAATTAGACTATGTTTTTGAGTCTTTGGATTTTGAAAGTTTTTTTGATAACATTTTGCTTGCAGGCATAAAAATTTAAATTTCCAAAAGCAACTTTATATATTTAGAATCCTCTTAAAGTTCAGCTACAAATATTATGCTTCAACTTATTTATATATTTAACCTTTTCATTATAGAATCAGCAAGAATTTTGAGAGATAGTTTGAGTGAGTATATAAAAAGAAAAAGATGCATTCTCATCAAAACTTCCTGAAATTTTCTCGAGTAGAAACTATCATTTTAAAATATTTAAATAAACAGTTTTCCCTCGACGCTGTGTTCCGTTATGTAAATTGCAATTTATATTCTATTCTGATTTCTCAGAATTAAATTTGATCTTGATATTTCTTCCATTACGTGGAGAATATATTAATATTCTTTGACTCGAATTTAAAACAACAATATTCATTTTCTTGAAACATGCAGTAAAAATAACCTAAATATTAAAGACGTTTTGCGAAAACAAAAATTTCGCTATTCTCTGGAAAGAAAACGTGATTTGAATAATTTAATTTGTTCAAAGACAGAGAAATATTAAATTAAACGTTCATTCTTTGGAATGAAATTCTTATTTCAGACCTTTATTGGAAACTTGATCTTCTGATTTATACATAAGTTTGTTCTTCTTTCATAGAGAATTTCGATGAATTAAAAAAAAAATGAAAATTTAGTGTTAAATTCCGAGTTAATAGATTCTAAAATAACATTACACAATAATACACAAAAATTACATAAAAATTTAGTTTCTTTAAACATTTTCATACTTTTTTTAGAAAGTTAAAATAATAAAAAAAATTATTGTGAATTTAAATTTAATAGGTTCTAAAATAACATCCAATCTTAAGACAGAATTTATATTAAAAAATCAAATTGTTATCAAATAAACCAATTGTAAGATAATATTACACTTTTTGTTGCATTTTTTTAACCATATAGGATAGAAAAAATACTTCTATTTCAAAAATAACCTAAGAATTGAGTATTTTGAGATTGTTTAATGTTTCAGAAGCATTACGATTGCAAAATATAATTCGATATGTTAAATAACAAAGAGATAAAATATTATATTGCGTATAGTTAGAGCATATTTTTGAGTCCTTGGATTTTGAAAGTACTTTCAACAAACTTTTGATTAGGCATTAAAAATATAGTTTATATACTCATAATCCTCTTAATATTTCAGCTACGAACATTATGCTGGAACTTATTCATGTATTTAAACTTTCCATTATAAAATCAGCAACAATTCTGAGAGATATTTTCAGTGTTAGCTACTTTAAATTCAAAATATATAAAAAGCAAAAGATGCATTCTCATCAAAACTTCTTGGAATTTTCACGAGCAGAAGATATCCTTTAAAAATATTTAAATAATATTCTTTGATTCGCTTTTAAAACAACAATTTTCATTCTCTTGTAACGTGCAGTAAAAATAACTTAAATAATAAAGACATCTTGCAAAAACCAAATTTCCGCCATTTTCTGTAAAGAAAATGTGATTTGAATAATTTAATTTGTTCAAAAAGAGAGAAATGTTAAATTAAACTTTCATTCTTTCGAATAAAATTCTTATTTCCGACCTTTATTAAAATTTGCTCTTCTGATTTATACATATATTTATTTTCATTTTACAGCTAAGATCAAGGAAGTTAAAATAATAGGAAGTTTAGTGCTAAATTTCGAGTTAATAGATTCTAAAATAACATTAAATCCTGAAACAAAATTTACATAAAAAGTTATTTTTTTTTTCAAAACTTTATCTGACTGTTATGGGTAAGTTAAAAAGATTGAAAATTTAGCATTTAATTTCAATTTAATATATCCTAAAATAACATTAAATCTTCAGACAATTTTTATATAATAAAGTTTTTAAATAGTTTATCGGATAATTTTAACCATATAGATTCTTTCCATAGTTTTTTCTAAAGTTTAGTATCCACGTGATAATATTACACTTTTTGTTGCATTTTAAAAACCACGTGGTGTAGACAACCTATATCCTTTTCAAAATAAGCTAAAAAATGGGGAATTAAAAAAAAAAATCTGTGTACTTAAAAGATACAGCTTATGCATTGGTTGATTGCCATCTGATGGAAAGGGTGATTTCAATAGTAATAAATATATGCAGAATTGCAATTCTTATCATTTTTATGAAGTCAAAGAAATCTATGCATTTTATCAGAAATTTTTTTAATAAATGTAGCCAAATAAAGAGTATATAAAAGGAAAGTAACTTTCTACGTATTTATTAAATAAATTTTCTTGTTGAAGTGATTTGAAGAAATAAAAAAGGACAGACATAGTGACAGACAAGCTGTCATCTGTGACCGGGTTCCTATGTTTCATGGAATTTTACGAGCAATATAATTGTATTTCTTAATAAAAAACTAAATCTAGGTTAATTTCGTTCATTTTTGAGGAGAAATTTTCTTAAGAAAATATCGTTACTGAATTATACGTCCATTTACAGTCAAATAAACATATTTTAAACAGAAATTTTACTTGACCTTTGGCAATACTTGGTACAATATATGACAATGAATAAATCTAGCTTTTATTTTGATGAAAAACATTAGTGGTTCCAAACACCTTTATACGATTTAAAAAGGTGTAGAAGATGGCAGCTTCACATTTTATAATAAATCCACAGTAGTAATACACTTAACACAAATATACAGAGGTACTTAATCAAAGATTTTTTTATAAATACAATTAATACAATAAATACCGATTATAAATACAGGGGTTGGACAAAAATATGGAAACACCTTTTGAAATGCATGTTTGAAAAAAAAAAAGATTGATTATAATGCACTATGTTGATGGCACTGGAGTTTTCGCCTACTGACGCCACCTATACAACTTCGTAAAATCGCTGCACCGTCCAGTCGTTGTTGGAGCACTGTTATGTGAGATTATCATTGCATTATGTCAGAGTTAACAGACTTCGAACGTGGACAAATTGTTGGAGCGCGTATGGTGGGTGCTTCCGTAAGCAAGGTAGCCGAGGTTTTTAGTGTTTCAAGAGGTACTGTGTCGAAGATTTATTCCGCATATTTGAAATGCGGAAAAAACATCATCAGCTAAATCACAGCGCGGACGAAAGTCTGTGCTGAGTGACCGTGACAGACGATCATTAAGGAGGATTATCGCGAAAAATAAGCAGTCCACAGCTGCAAAAGTTACTGCTGAAATGAATGTCGTGTTACCAAATCCTGTGAGTACCAAAACAATTAGAAGGGAGCTTCATAAATAGGGAATCGCTGGCCATGTTGCAATTGAAAAGCCATCCATCAGTAATGCTAATGCCTGTAACAGGAAAAAGTGGTGTTTAAGTCATAAAGCCTGGATTATAGAGCAGTGGAAGAGTGCAATATGGTCTGATGAGTCTTTTTTCACATTGTTCCCCACTTCTGGCCGAGTTTACGTCTGGAGAACGCCATCTCAAGCCTATATTACAGACTGGTTGTTGCCAAGAGTGAAACATGGCGGAGGTTTGATGATGGTTTGGGCAGCCATATCGTGGTTCTCTTCTGGCCCCATGATAACTCTGTAAGGGCGTATTACTGCTCAGACTTATGTGAACATTTTGGCCGATCAAGTCCATCCAATGGTAAAAGCTTTGTTCCCCAATGATGATGGTATCTTCCAAGACGACAACATCCCCGTTCACACAGCTCACGTTCTCCAGGACTGGTTTTCTGAGCACGAGGATGAATTTTCGCATCTCCCCAAGCCACCAAAGTCCTCAGACTTGAATATTATCAAACCATTGTGGTCTACATTGGAGCGGAAAGTGCGTTCTCGCTATCCACCGCCAACATCGTTTTCTGAACTTGCCACTGTTTTGCAGGAATAATGGTACAATATTCTCTTGGCAAACATATAGAAACTGTATTTATCCATTCCGAGAAGACTGCAAGCTGTTTTGAATAACAACGGGTACCGTACATAATACTAGGCAAGAAAACGTGTTTTTTTTAAGGTGTTTCCATATTTTTGTCCAACCCCTGTACAACAATAATGTTCATAGAGCAGTAGAATTTACAACGGGCTTGCTTTGTTTGGTTTGAAATGTGCTAATATTATCTCATATTCACCATCCGTATAAAAAATATTCTGAGCTGCATGCTGCTTTTATTTCAATGTAACTGACCAAATTAATGTGATGCATTGTCGTCTTATTGCAATATAATTTTAAATTTGTGTACTTTATTAGGTAATATTTGCTAAATATGCCTTCCAGTTTCAAAAGAACAAGAACAAAGGCCAAAGATCAAAACAGTCACATTCATTCATCTCCTTAAAAAAAGAAAAAAAGAAAAGAAAGAAAAAGAAAAGAAAGAAAAGGAAAAGAAAAAAAGGAAACAGAAAAAGAAACGAGATACGGAATGTTTCCCTGATATCAAAATGTGTTTAACAATAATTTCGCAATACATTTTTGTGATTAAGAAAATGTATTATGTTCACCTTACGTGTATCTTCACAATAGTAGAAAAATAAAAACGAAATTTCGCTAAATAAAGCATTGTTATATTTAAAAATCATGCTGAAAAGAAAATGGAAATCATACAAAGAATTAAATTATGCTCTTTTCTTGTCAAATAGTAATTTTTATTTATTTTTAACTGTAAATAATATTATTCCAATAAATTACTTAAATTATAATTATTGACGTACATATGTGATTATTTCTAATAATTCGATATTATTCTTCTTATCAAAAATATTTTCTCATTCATTAAGTTTTGCGGCATAGATAAAACCAGTCGTTGGGGGCCACTGTAATACTTACTCATCAAGGATATAAATACTATAAAATATGAAAATAAAGCACGTGTAAACTATTTATAAAATGCAATTCAATTCCAAAATAAAAATTAAACGTATATTTAAACATTTTTAAAATATAGTAATGCTCGATGACGGAATTACGGGTGCTACTTGGTTGTTCCATTGACCCATTTTCACAAATTATATAAATCGCCAAACAACTTGTAAATTATACAAATTGGCATAATTTTTATTTTAAATAACGAAAGAACAAATAAATCAGCAAAAGAATAATGAAAGTGCAAATAAAACGTCAAATTGAAAAACAGTTATGATACAAACATATATAATATATTTAATGTCAAGTGCACATGACATATGTGATAAGACATTATTGGCCTTTAATCTTATAGTTGGGCGATAGTTTTTTGGTCGACGTAATAATCAAACAGAAAAAAACATCCTTATAAGTCCAAAAATGTTAAACCTATTAATTAATAACTTACTGATGAAATGTTTCATTTCCAAATAAACTGTATATTAGAATTGAAATTTGAATGAAATATAGGGACATGAAAAATCGAAAAGTGTGGAAAATAGAATTATAAATATCTCAACAACTAAGTATCCGATCGATTTAATTCTTTATTCAAAATTCATATTTTTTATCATCTTATTCAGTCATTGCTCAAAATTTAAAAAAAAATCGAAAATTTTTGTATGCCTTTCTGCAGAACGAATAATTCGAGAGTCCGAAAAAATAGTTGTTGAATAACAGAGATTAATGATATTCGATGGTTTTCTTTCCATTATTTCATACTAAACGCACACGAAATTTTAAGTATCTATCTTATTTTCTTCGGGAGTTAGAGTGTTTAAAGACAGATAGATGAATGGACAGACTGCAATTTTTTAAGTATGTTTTTTCGGAATCTTCAGATCTAAAATGTGTAAATACGTCAATTTTTTTTCGATTTTAAAAACAATTGCAAGACTTACCCTAATCCTATACTAGGTATGAATATATGTAGGTATGAATGGATAAGTTAAAATTGTTATTTTAAATCTTTCTAACCTCCGATCTTCAGCTTATAGTAGTAAAAATCTAAATCGATTTTGATAAAACTTTAAAGAAATTGATGGAACAGTATGCTTTAAAAATAACAAAACTTCTTCTTTGTAATTTAATTAGTTTTACTTCTATTAGTTTTAAAATAAGCACTGTTAGCTTTATTTCTTTGAGATTCAACGTAATCTCTTTAAAAATTGCAGAAGAATAAGATAAAGAAAAATCCCTTTTCTTAATTTTCTGAACTTCAGAGATTTAGTGTAATCTTTTACACACAGCTGCGTTATTGCTATTTTTCCACGCATAAAATCAACAAAAATATATTAATAAGAAAAGAAACATTTAAAAATGTCTTTATGTACTACACTTTATCTAGGAAACTGGGATTCCAAGAAATTTTCCTGTAACGGTAACAACAAAAACTCAAGTTTTAGAATCGGTTACATGGATTTTTCCTGTTATCGTTACATGAAAAGTTCTTGGAATCCCAGTTTCCTAGAAAATGTTCAGTACTTTTACAGATTTTTTTTTTACAGTGTAGTGATTAAAATTTAAGCAAGCAAACGGAAAATCACATTAACCATTCTAAATTAAATTGCGAATTGAACCACATACTGAAAAAAAAATCTGTAAAGTTGCTAAATTTTTTCTAGAACATTGGGATTGCTAGAAGTTTTCATGTAACGGTTACCGTTACATAAAAAGTTCTAGGAATTCTATTTTCCTAGAAACATTCTAGCAACTTTACAGATTTTTTTTTTACAGTGTAGTGATTAAAATTTAAGCAAGCAAACGGAAAATCACATTAACCATTCTAAATTAAATTGCGAATTGAACAACATACTGAAAAAAAAATCTGTAAAGTTGCTAAATTTTTTCTAGAACATTGGGATTCCTAGAAGTTTTCATGTAACGGTTACCGTTACATAAAAAGTTCTAGGAATTCTATTTTCCTAGAAACATTCTAGCAACTTTACAGATTTTTTTACAGTGTACTTCGTCGTTGTAAAATATGGTTTTGTGCAAAGGAAAAAAAAAAAAAAGACTTTAAAATTAATTAAGATTTTTCTGAAAAACTGGAATTCCAAAGACCTTTTTATGCAACGGCAACAACGAATATCCATATAAGAGACACGTGGTTACACTGTAAATCAAAATATCTGTAAAGTTACTAAGAATTTTTCAGTAATCCGGGATGCCCAGAACTATTTATGTAACTGCATTACTGGTCACAGGTAAAATTTTAGTACGATTACTATAACTTAGTACACTGTAAAAAAAATCTGTAAATGTACTATACTTTATCTAGGAAACTGGGATTCCAAGAACTTTTCCTGTAACGGTAACAACGAAAACTCAAGTTTTATTATCGGTTACATGGATTTTTCCTGTTATCGTTACATGAAAAGTTCTTGGAATCCCAGTTTCCTAGAAAATGTTTAGTACCTTTACAGATTTTTTTTTACAGTGTAATTATAATTAATATATTCTTTTTAAAGCTACAGCTTTTTGAAACTTCACTAAAGCTAATTTTGTAGATTTACATCTTTACTGTACATTATACAGATAAAATTTTAGTAAACAAACAGACTTCTGTAACTTTACAGCGTAATTATTTTTTTACAGCGTAATAAAAAATTCATATTATAGGAAGTTAAAACCATTGACATAAATGAGTACAATATCTGCTGAAGTCTGCTTTTTTCTAATCTTTTTTTCTAACCGAAACAGAAATTGACATACCGGATTTCGGTAATCTTCATATTTTCGGCCTAAACCGAAAACATTATTTATTAAATAATTAATGCATACATAATTATACATAAGTCTTACTTATTTATGCATGCGTCCCAAATCTTTATGTGTGCCTTAGACAAAAAACTTTTTATTTTCACGAGAAAAAAAAAAAGTAATCATTTTATTAACATCACACAATAATTTTCTAATTACATGAATTTCATTAAAAATTAGGTAAAAAAAGTTTACTTATCGATTAATCTTTAATAATGATTTTTGTAAATGTTAAACTGTTTTACTAGAAATTTCTCAAAGTGTATTAGAATCATTTTTCAAACTAAAAATGTTCTACACTGTAAAAAAAAAAAAAAAAAAAAAAAAAAAAAAAAAAAATGTAAAGTTATTAAAAGTTGTCTGGGAAACTGGGATTCCTAGAGCTTTTCATGTACGCGCAGCAGTAAAAGTTCATGTAACAGATACAATTTCGCGCTGAAAATCAAACAATATGTAAGGTTACTAAGAATTTTATAGGAAACTTGGGATGCCTAGAATATATTATGAAATTGCAACCCAGCTTACAGATAAAATTTTAGTAAGATCACTATAGCCAAGTCTGTAGCTTTACAAAAATTAGTTTTGTACATTTACATTTTGTCTTGGACAATGTACAGATAAAATGATATAAAACATACAATTTTCGGCAACTTTACGTTTGTACAGTTTTTTTACAGTGTATTAGTGTTCACTCTATATCATTTAATGATCACATGAAAAGCTTCTTCAAAGTTTAGCGATATACGAGTTACTTGCTGTATAACGCATGCACTTACGTCCTACACTGTAAAAAAAAAATGTAAAGGTACTACACTTTATCGAGGTAACTGGGATTCCAAGACCTTTTCCTGTAACGGTAACAACAAAAACTCAAGTTTTAGAATCGGTTACATGGATTTTTCCTGTTATCGTTACATGAAAAGTTCTTGGAATCCCAGTTTCCTAGAAATTGTTTAGTACCTTTACAGATTTTTTTTTACAGTGTAAGTCAATCATTACTAATAATACAAAGCGAATTTCGTAACACTATATAGAGTCTCATTTTGGTTGATAAAACTAAAATCAATCAATAACATTAAATTTTTTTCAAAAAAAGAAAATATTTTTTGGAATAAAGATAATTTTTGTCGAGTTTCGGTACAGCCGAATTTTTGACAACTTTTTCACCCAAAAAGGATAATTGTCGAAACTCAGATTTTGGACCGAAAATGAAAGCGAATTTCCGGTCGATCGTTGGTTTTTCTCATTCAGATTACCGTGCATGTTCATAGTAAATTTAAGCATCTAAAATATATTAATCTTGTTTCTTTTTAAAAAGTTAATTACGCTATAAAAACTAAGATTTTGATATGCAAATTGTAAACATGAAGTAATTTATAAAATATAAAACATCAAAAACTGTTTGGAATATAAAATACGACTAAAGGAAATAATCATATTTAAGGAAAATTCCTTTTTTTACTTTCCCAGAAAAATGACACAGAGTAACAAGTTGCGTGTCTGGAAAGTAGTGCAGAAGACAAATAAAACATATTTTATTATGTCTTATGACGTCAAATATTCCAAGAATTGCATGTCTCACATAACAGTAGTTTTGTATTTCTTTACTGGATTATATATGTTACAAAAATGTGGATAGAAAATGGTTGATAGCTTATATTGTATTATTCTGTATTAAAATTAATAGTAATACTTTAACAAAATACATTAACCATTTGAAAAACGACTTTTTCAAAGACTAAAATTTAATACTTACAAAAAACGTCTAAAGAAAAAAAAAACATGGTCTTTAACAATCAATTAGTTCAGAAAATAGATTGTTCCATTTTTCGTGAACGTCGCACATTTCGTAATCGGTTGGATTGATAATCAGAGCTCTTTTTTTCTCCTTTAAAAGACGATTTTTCATACGACGCCTTTCTTTGGATTCCTTTTTTTCCATATCTGATAATTTGCTTTAACTTATTTACTTTCTTGTTTATTAACAATGGCATTTTTTTTTTGTCATTTAAATTATAAAAAAATTCTGAATGCAAAAAGAAAAAAAAATCGTAAAATAATAATAATAACAACAATAACAATAACCAAAGTTTTATGCTGATCTGAAAGTAGCTTACTTAATAAAAGAGTTATATATTGCGTACACCGTGGATTAAACATTAATATTCCTGAACCAATCATAAACAAATTTTAAATGAAATTTCAGTTTTTCAATTTTCAGTGCTGCAATATTTTAAATTTCTAAACATCACACATTTTTAGTTTTCGCACCGTCGTACAGGGGAAAAAAATGTAATTTTAAATGCAATTTGTTTAAAAGTATGTCAATTTGTTTCTGAGTTGTTAATTTTTTCTGGTTTTTCATACTTTTTTGTGATTGTGGTTCAAAGGTATTTCTGGACATTAAACATGGACCAATTAGAAAACGAATAAAACTGGATATCCTTTCAAACAGTGTTCTCGCTGACATTTGACAACGTTAGTAATTTGGCTAATTAAAAATACAAAACATTCACCAAATGAAAAACGTATTAGCAAAAGAAATTCGCTGTGTAGTTAAAAAAAAAAAAAAAAAAAAAAAAAGAAAGAAAGAAAGAAAAAAGAAAAAATATCTTTAATCCTCTAATGTACCCCCTTTTCTTCAATTTGTTTTAAAAAAACCTAAGTTTTTATAACAGCGACAACGATTGCTATTAATCTATTTTCAACTATCCGCCACAACTGTATTAAAAATATGTATATATGCATGTGTATGAAAAACGAAAACGAAAAAGCAAAAATTGAGCACTAACAATTTGGCGAATTTAATCGCTTGTTTACTCGCCAAATGAAGAATTTAGTCGCAATTTGGCGCAATGGCGATCGACAGCGAGAACCCTGCTTTCAAATATGCTTGCTATATCACTATGCTTCCAAATAATTAATAAATCTTTTAAAATTTTATTCAATAAATAAATAAATAAATTTTAAATTACATTTAGATAGACTAAAAAGACATAACTTTAAAAAACTAAACAAGCCTAAAATTCAAACATGTCAAATCTAATGACGCAAATGAGGTGCGTTTGTGGTATAACTTGATTTATAAATATTCGGATCTTGGTGCAATAGCTGTTACACTCTAATGCAAAATCGCAAAAAAAAAAAAAAAAAAAAAAATATTATGATTATATATATTAAATTCGGTAATATGGAAATAATATGATTCCAACTTAAATAGGACGTAATCACCAGGGCAACCTAGAATCGTTATCTATAATGAGATATTATTCTATATCTATGCTAAGTAAAAAGCTAGGTTTTTGTTACTTTATGTAATAAATAATTAAACAAATAAATTAAAAATAAATTTTTAGAACTTCAAACTTTTATAATCTTTGGAATAAACCTTAAAAAGAGCTGGAGCGTTTGTACAAAGTACATCTTATAACAATAATACTTTTTGAATTTCAGTCAAACGGAAAAAGTATTTGACTATTTTCTAAGTATAAAGATATTTGTTTCGTATTTAAAAAAAACTTTTATAAATCGTTAATGATTATAAAAATCTTTCTAACGAAGACAATCTTTTGTTTTAACTCAATAAAAGAATAATAAATTAAAAGGTTGTTTTGATATGCAAATTACAATAAGAAATAATTAAAAAAAAAAAGGGTATAAACACGTTCTCGGAATGTAAAGTATGAGAAAAAGAAATAATCCAATTTAATAAAAACTTTTTTTTTAAATTTCTGAAAAAAAAGTGAAACAGTGTAATAATTTGCGTGTCTAGAAAATAACGTAGAAGATAAATAACCCGTATTTTACTTTGTTTTGTCACCTTAAAAGTTCAAGAATTAGATTTTTCATATAACAGATGGTTTATATCTCTTAAGTACATTATACAGGGTGATTCAAAATAACGTGGACAAATTGATATGATAAATCAGGCATACGACAAAGATAAAAAATCACATAGGAACATAGGGTCGAAAACTACTTATTGAGTCCCAAATACAGGGCGTTTCATTCTAGCTACAACAGGTTTGAAAGTAATAATTTCCAGGAAAATATTAATATCGTAATGAAAATGAAACGATGTGTACCTAATTTTCTGTGAAATGCGATAACGTATGAAAAGATCTGGAAAAACATATTGCTCAAGCAATCGACGATACCGTATAAACTGATTATCTCAGTCCAAAATGTAAGGTGTCAAGTGCGTATTGCTGCTGCGCATAACGCAAACTTCTACCACTTTTGTTTGGTGTTATCACATTTAAAACAAAGGTGAGAATGTCTGTTAAATGTTTTATTAAAATTTACTTCATTTTTCTGAAATTTATTACCGTCAACCCAAATTGAGTTAGGATGAAACACCCTGTATTTGTGACTCAACAAAGGGCTTGCGGCCCTATGTTCCTATGTGATTTTTTATCCTTGTCGTATGCCTGATTTGTCATATCAATTTGTACACGTAATTTTGAATCACCCTGTATACATTTTATAAATAGACATGATAAACAGGATACCATAAAAAGTATTATTCTGTATTAAAGCTAATTAAAAAGCAAGATTTTTATTACTTTGTTATATAAATAACTAAATAAAAAATAAAAAAAATTCAGTATTTAAACTTCAAATTTTTAAATATATACTATAAATTATGGAATAAACTGTATGGAAAAATGTTAACAAGAGCTGGAACGTTATTACAAGTATATCTTCTGGTAACAATGCTTTTAGAATTGTAGTGATTCGAAAAAAAATTGACTTTATTCTAAGTATAAAAGCCGTGGTTTCGTAATTATAAACTTTCATTAATAATTAATGCTTATAAAAGTATTTTTGATGAAAACGGTACTTTGTTTAAACTCAATAAGAAAATAACAAATTAAAACGTTATTTTGATATTCAAATTACAACAAGAGGTAATTTATAAAAGATAGGGCATCAACACGTTATCGGAATGTAAAGGACAGGGAAAAGAAATAGTTCTATTTAATAAAAAGATTCTTTTTTTATTTTCTAAAAAAAAGTGAAAAAAGTTGGTTTCTAGAAAATCGCGCAAAAGATAAATAACTCGTGTTTTAACTTTGTCTTGTGATATTAAACGTTCAAGGATTATATGTTTCATGTAACACATAGTTTATATTTCTGAAGTACATTATATATATTTTAAGAATGTGCATGTGCATGATAAACATGATGCCATGAAAGGAATTATTCTGTATTAAAGATAATAAAAATCCATTATTTTTATTACTTTATTAAATTATAACTATAGCCTATATTTATACAAATTTTAACTATATCCTATAACATTTGGAATAAATGTTAAGGAAAAATGTTAACAAGAGCACGAAAGTTCTTACAAAGTAAATCTTATGGTTACAATGTTTATTTAATTTAAGTCATTAAAAGAAAAATATCTGGCTATATTTTAAGTATAAACGCATTTGTTTTGTAATTAAAAACTTTCAACTTTCATAAATAATTAATGCTTAAAAAAGTTTCTTTGATGAAGACAGTCATTTGTTTTAACTCAATAAAAAAGTAATAAATAAAAAAGTTATTTTGATATGCAAATTAGAATAGGAAGTAATTTATAAAAGATAGGGCATCAACACGTTCTCGGAATGTAAAGTATGGAGAAGGAAAATAATTCTATTTAATGAAAAACATTTTTTTTTTTACTTTCTGGAAAAAAAGTTAAACAGAGTAATAAGTTGCGTGTCTGGGAAATAGCGAGAAGATAAATAGCTCGTTTTTTATTTTGTCTTATGACATTAAAAGTTCAAGAATTAGATATTTCATATTAGAGTACATTGTTAAAAAAACATCCATGAATTCACGGTTAAACAAATG
This sequence comes from Maratus speculifer, assembly GCA_964019185.1. Classification (NCBI taxonomy): domain Eukaryota; kingdom Metazoa; phylum Arthropoda; class Arachnida; order Araneae; family Salticidae; genus Maratus; species Maratus speculifer. The sequence goes on along the minus strand of OZ025289.1, from coordinate 90,500,473 downwards.
GCAGCAAAGTTGCCAGACTTTTTCCGTTTCGTCTGTAAATTTTTCGTTTGGGGAAACAAAAGATGGAAAAACTCCATTTGAAGAAGCAGCTACTATTCACTATAAAATTGGTATAACAGTGTCTGATTGTGCCATCTATCGAATAGTTTAGAAGCATCTGTATTTGTTCACCATGGGAAAAAAAAAGTCGTCGGTGGAATTCGAACCGAGAACCGTTGGTGTGAGAGTCCGTTGCCCTAGCTATTACGCCATAGGGTCTTCGAATAAACGACTCAAATTTTTATTATCTTTCGAATAATTTTTTTAAAAAGTTAACAATAACTGGAACGTTTTTAGCAAATGATAACAATTCTTTTAGAATAAGAAAAATATTCGACTTTATTCTAAGTATAAAGGTATTTGTTTCTTAATTAAAAACTTTCATAAATAGTCAATGATTATAAAAGTATTTTTGATGAATACAGTCTTTTGTTTTAACTCAATAAGAAAATAACAAATGAAAAGGTTATTTTTTATATGCAAATTACAACAAGAAGTGATTTATAAAAGAAAGGGCAACAACACGTTCTCTGAATGTAAAGTATGGAAAAAGGAAATAATCCTATTTAATAAAAGCTTTTTTTTTACTTTCTGAAAAAAAGTGAAACAGTGTAATATGTTCCGTGTCTAGAAAATAGCGCAGAAGATAAATAAGTGGTGTTTTATTTTGTCTTATGACGTTAAAAGTTCAGGAATTAAATGTATCATATTAGGGTGGTTTAGTGTTTCTTTACTCCATTTTGTTTATCTTGGAGATGAACAAGAGAAATAAGTGATACTTTGAAAGATATATCCTTTTTAAAATTTATATTTCAGTTTTTGAGAAAAAAAAACCCTTGAAAATAATGAAAAAAAAAGTTTTGGAAACAAACATGCTTTTTGATGAAATCACTGATTTCAATTTTCATCATCATTAAAAGAAAATAAAAATAAAAATAAAAATAAAAATAAAAATAAATAAATACCCCATGTTATGCATCGATTATGAAACACCAACGCGTTGAAAATACTATTGAAAAAAAAAACTATTTAATAAAGCTAAAAAAATTACCTAATTTGGGAATTCAATAGATTTCTGAATAATTAATGCTTATAAACGTCTTTTTAATGAAAATAAGTCTTTTGTTTTAACTTGATAAGAAAATAATAATTAAAAGGTTATTTTGATATGCAAATTAGAACAAGAAGTAATTTATAAAAGATAGGGCATCAACACGTTCTCGGAATGTAATGTACGGAGAAAGGAAATAATCCTATTTAATAAAAACTTCTTTTTTTAATTTCTGAAAAAAAGTGAAACCGAGTAATAATTTGCGTGTCTAGAAAATAGAGCCTCGTGTTTTACTTTGTCTTATGACAATATGTGTTGAAGAATTAGATGTTTCATATTAGGTAGTTTATGTTTCTTTACTGCATTTTATTTACCTCGGCAAGAAAAGTAGATGAACTTTGAAAGATATTCCTTTTTTTAAACTTTTATTTAAAAAAAAAAAAGTTTTAAAATAATGAAGAAATGTCCTGGAAAATTATGCTCTGTGATGAAACTACTAGTTTTGATTTTCATCATCATGAATTAATAATAATAATAATTAATAAACAGGAAAGAAAAATTATGCATAGATTTAATGCATAGATAATTATGCTGAAGTACGAAGAAAAGGAATAATCATATTTAATAAAAAAACTTCTTTTTTTTACTTTCTGAAAAAAAGTGAAACAAAGTAATAAGTTGCGTGTTTAGAAAATAGCACAAAAGAGAAATAGCTGGTGTTTTACTTTGTCTTGTAACATTAAAAGTTCCACAATTAGATGTTTCATATTAGGGTAGTTTTGTGTTTCTTTACTGCCTTTTATTTACCTTGGTGATGAAGAAGAAAAGTAGATGATATTTTGAAGGGTATTCCTTTTTTTAAACTTATATTATAGATTTACAAAAGAAAAAAGTCTTAAAATAAGAATTTAAAAAAAAAGTTTTGAAAAAAATGTGCACTGTGATGAAATCATTAGTTTCCGTTTTTCATCATCATTAAAAAAAAATCATCTTATGCATAGAATATGAAACACCAACACGAGCAAAATACTATTAATTTTTTTAGTAAGACTAAAAATTATATTTAAATTGGGAAATCAGCCAATTTCTCAATAATTAATGCCTCTAAACGTCTTTTTGACGAAGACAGTCTTTTGTTTTAACTCTACAAGAAAATAACAAATTTAAAGGTTATTTTAATATGCAAATTGCGACAAGAAGTAATAACAGATAGGACATCAACACGTTCTCGGAATGTAAAGTATGGAGGAAGGAAATAATTCTATTTAGTAAAAAGACAAGTGAAATAGAGTAATAAGTTGCGCGTCTAGAAAATAGCACAGAAGATAAATAGATCGTGTTTTACTTTGTCTTGTGACATTAAAAGTTCCAAAATTAGATGTTTCATATTAGGGTAATTTTGTGTTTCTTTACTGCATTTTATTTATCTTGGAGATGAACAAGAAAAGTAGGGGATATTTTGACGGGTATTCCTTTTTTTAAACTTTAATTACAGATTTTGAGGAAAAAATCCTTGAAAATAATGAAAAAAAATGTCCGCCATTGAAAATTTCCATTAATAATTTTGAATAGAAATTTTCATCTTATTTAAAAATCTTATTCATTCGAAATTTCTTTCCCAAATATGGGAGAAATTATATGTTTTTTTTTAACTGGTGACAATTTTCACGGGCATTATAATATTTTCACCGACACTGACAAGAGTTTCCATGGTTGTCTTAGTATAGATGAACTACTACCGTTAAAGTGAATCCCCCCCCCCCCCCAATAAAAATAAATGTCAGTGTTAGCCATTATTTTTGACTGAAGCTTTCCATAAATATGTTGTTTCAATAAAGAGGAAATTTCTAATTAAATTTATGGTGGGAGTTTAAATGATCCTGTTTAACCCTTTAAGTGTCCTACGAAATTTTGAATGCAAGTTTAACGATTCATAAAATAACAGCTACGGAAAGTATTGATATGGATATTTCTATTCTACAATATGAGACATTTATTTATCATATGCAATTGAAAAAAATAGCATTGACATAAATTTTAAGTTAAATAAGCCTTTGAATACAAAAACTACGTGACGGAAAATCCCGGTCAGGCCACTTAAAGGGTTAATAAAAACTTATTTTTTTTTACTTTCTGAAAAAAGTGAAACACAGTAATAAGTAGTGTGTCTAGAATATAGTTCAGAAGATAAATAACTCGTGTTTTACTTTGTCTTGTAGCATTAAAAGTTCAAGAATTAGATGTTTCATATAAGGGTAGTTTTGTGTTTCTTTACTGCATTTTATTTACCTTGGAGATGAATAGGAAAAGTAGAAGATATTTTGAAAGGTATTCCTTTTTTGAAACTTTTTTGAAACTTTTATTACAGACTTTACAAAAATGAATAAAAAAAAAAGTTGAAAATAATGAAAAAAGAAATATTTCGGAAAAAATATGCTTTGTGGTGAAACTATTAGTCATCATCATTAATTTTTTTAAAAAAAAAGCAAAATATTTGGAAAAATTGTAGATTATTACACATTTTTGTTGCCATTTTTCCATAACAGGTGAAAAAAAATTGTCATTTAACAATTTAAAGACTAAAATTTTAGACATGCATAAATTCTATATTTAAAAATATAATAATAATAAACGTAATTTTAATGATGATAAAAACGTAATAAAAAATCACATAATTACAAAATAATGCATTGCGTACGCCTTAAATAAACATTAATAATAAAGTTTTTTTTTTTTTTTTTTTTTTTTTTTTTTTTTTTTTTTTTTTTTTACTTTCAGGAAAAAAGAAGTGGAACAGAGTAATAAGTCGCATGTGTAGAAAATAGCGCAGAAGATAAATAACTCGTGTTTTACTTCGTCTTGTGACATTAAAAGTTCCAGAATTAAATGTTTCGTATTAAGGTAGTTTTGTGTTTCTTTACTGCATTTTATTTACTTTGGAGATGAACAGGAAAAGTAGGGGATATTTTCACGGGTATTCCTTTTTTGAAACTTTAATTGCAGATTTTAAGAAAAAAATCGTTGAAAATAATGAACAAAAATGTCCACGTTTGAAAATTTCCATTAATAATTTTGAATAGAAATTTTCATCTTATTTAAAAATCTTATTCATTTGAAATTTCATTCCCAAATATGGGAGAAATTTTATATTTCTTTTAACTGGTGTCACTTCTCACGGGCATTATAATATTTTCACCGACACTGACAAGAGTTTCAATGATTGTCTTAGTATAGATGAACTACTACTGTTAAAGTGAATTTCCCCCCAATAAAAATAAATATCAGTGTTAGCCATTATTTTTGACTGAAGCTTTCCATAAATATGTTGTTTCTATAAAGAGAAGAGTTCTAATTAAATTTATGGTGGGAGTTTAAATAATAATGTTTAATAAAAACTTATTTTTTTTTTACTTCCTGAAAAAATTCAAGAATTAGATGTTTCATATAAGGGTAGTTTTGTGTTTCTTTACTGCATTTTATTTACCTGAGATGAACAGGAAAAGTAAAAGATATTTTGAAAGGTATTCTTTTTTTGAAACTTTTATTGCAGATTTTACAAAAAAGAAAAAAAAAACTTTGAAAATAATGAGGAAAAAAAAATGATTCGGAAAAAAATATGCTTTGTGATGAAACTATTAGTCATCATTGTTATTTTTTTAAAGCAAAATACTTGGAAAAATTGTAGATTATTATGCATTTTTGTTGCTATTTTTCCATAACAGCTGAAAACAAAATGTCATTTAAAAAATTACAACGACCATTTTAAAAATAATATTTTCAAAGAATTTTAGACATACATAAATTCTATATTTAAAGTATAATAATAATAAACATAATTTTAATGGTGATAAAAACATAATAAAAAAATACATAATAACGGAATAATACATTGCGTACGCCTTGAATAAACATTAATAATAAAGTTTTTTTTTTTTTTTTACTTTCAGGAAAAAAGAAGTGGAACAGAGTAATAAGTCGCGTGTGTAGAAAATAGCGCAGAAGATAAATAACTCGTGTTTTACTTCGTCTTGTGACATTAAAAGTTCCAGAATTAAATGTTTCGTATTAAGGTAGTTTTGTGTTTCTTTACTGTATTTTATTTACTTTGGAGATGAACAGGAAAAGTAGGGGATATTTTGACGGGTATTCCTTTTTTGAAACTTTTATTACAGATTTTACCAAAAAAAAAAAAAATCTTGAAAATAATGAAGAAAAAAAGTTTTTGAAAAAATATGCTTTATGATGTAATGATTTAAAAAAGGGTGGTGGGGGGGGGGAGTAAAATCATGTCTTATGCATAGACTATGAAACACCGACACGTTGAATATACTATTAAAAAACTCTATTTGCTAAGACGGAAGATTATACCTAATTTACGAATTGAATCAGCTACTCAACGGTTTCGAAAACACAAAATAACGTATGTGAAGGTAATATGACCGACCACCTTAAGAATTGAATATTTCTGGCGATAGCTGTAATTGATAAAAAAGTGTCTAAAAAAGAAAAGAAAAGAGTAAATTTAAATTAATCATGATTTAAAATTGCAGTATTTATTTATTTATTTATTTATTGGAAAAAAGTTATTTCAAGATAATATGGCCATATGTAGGTAAAATTGTAATAGGCGAAATATAATGAAAATATTCCTATTTTACGAACGAGAAACTAAAACCGCAGAAAACCAAATTTAATTTTCAAATTTTTACAAACAAAAGAAAGCATAATAGATTATATACAGTATATTTATTTTTCATTTATAAATAATAATGTTTTAATTGATTTTATAACCCATGTGTCTTAACCTCTTCTCTGATTTGTGCGTACGCCATACGGGCAACCTGTTTTTGCATATCATGTGCGGGCATTCATATCCCAATAATGATTAATTACTCTCCCCAGAAAATTTTTATTGTAAATTTTGCTTTTTTTAATTCGAGCATTTTTTTCTGATTCAATTAGGAAAAACATTCTGTTTTCAAAAACCGGTGATGAAAGATTAAAAATTCTTTAAAGACATGAAAAAAAATTGGCATTATTTAAAAGGTTTTTTTTTTTTTTTTTTTTTTTTTTTTTTTTTTTTTTTTTTTGAAAATATTGATCAATTAATTGATTAAAGACAAAATAGACATTTTCATAATTTCATTATTAGTCGATGATATAAATAGAATTTATATTTTAAACTAGAGTTTCCCAAACTTTTAAATATCACGTAGTCCATAAAGATTCGCGCGTGTTTGAGGTATTCCCTGTTCGGTACTTACTGCAGATAGGTAATGCTGATAGATCGTTAGAAATTTTGTTCGTTGCTAATTCTGTTTGCTGATGTCAATCACGTTCAAACTATATACATTAAAAAAAAATAAAGAGACTTTGACAATGAAATAAACTGCAATAAATAAATTGCATTATCTTTCTCTTTTTTGACTAGGAAAATTTTATAATAAATACCATTTTAAATCGCCGTATCTGCTAATAAAATGAAACAGAAATTTCTAATAAATTTTTCCGGGCCGAAAAATTAGAAGAGTTTGCAATTATGCATTAATAACAAACAAATTATAAGAATATAAAAAATAGTGGTTACTGTAAAATAGTGATACTGACATAGTTGCACCTTTAAGACACGAATAACATTTCAAGTACCCTATAGTTTTTAACTTATCGAAATCATGATTGGTAAAATAGAAAAAAAATGAAAGCAGCGTATAAGTGCATGTAAACATAACTTTCTTCACAAAAAAAAAAAAAAAAAAAAAAAAAAAAAAAAACTGTAATGTTATTTTTTTTTCAGGAAGCTGAAATTCCTAGAATTTTTTATGTAACGGCAACAACCAAAAATCATGTAACGTATACACGTTTGTTCTTTAAATCAAAAAATCTCTAAGGTTACTAAGATTTTTTTTAGAAAACTGGGTTGCCGAGAACTTTTTCTGTTATTGCGACCCGGGGTACAAATAAAATTTGAAGCTTGGTGTAATTTTAGCAAATCCTTTTATAAATCTTCAGATATACACTCTCAAAAAAATTTCCATCTTTTCACAGAAAAAGTACTGGCAGCACTGTTGCCAGAAATTGTCTGTACATTGACGATTTTCTGTTTATTTTTTCTCCGTCAAAAGAGGAAAAATATCCGTCACTTGAAAAAAGTTTGGAAAAAATCAACGCGAAGAGGTGGGAATCGAACTGAGGACCACAGGATTACAAGGCCAACACTCATCCACAGCGCCAAGATTGCTCATGAAGATTTTGCTTTAAAATGGAAGCGTTGATTTCATATGGGTGTTGTTTGGTGTATTTCGTTAAAAAGCTTTTAAAATTTTGCAGTTAATCTCGGAAAGTTTTCATCTTTAATGAAGCTGTGGCTGTTTTTTTTTCTTTACGTTTAGTATTAATATAGTATAAAAATGTGAATTTTAAATATATTATGTAGATTGTCAGAGAAAAAACATGGATGTTTTATTTTTATTCGATAAGATTTTTTTTAATAATATCAATTTTTCTTGCATTTTATTTTTTAATTAAAATATTTTTTAAATGTCTACACTTAAAGTATATTTTATATGCGAATATTTATCATAGAAATAACTTAGTATATTGAACTTTATTCAACTTATCCAACTTTGAATAACAGATTGTGAGAATTTTTGAACGAATAAAGAAAGTAATTGTTATTTATTTTTAAATTCGAAAACATTTTTGTCTTTTAAAACTAAATTAGACATTTTAATCGATAGAATATTTTTGTTTTTCATTTTAAAAATAAATTCGAATTTATTACTAACAGACCCAATGCGCATGCGTGCTAGATATAAACGGAATCGTTTCCTCATTTTTCGACTTTCGGAATGAACTCACAGAACAAATACGTTTTCTGGGAGAACAGAAGTTATTTGTGAAAAAATGACGATAACTTAGTGTATATTGACGAATTTTTCTGACAGTGTATGTAACAATAAAAAATAGTTTGTCTGTTTACATCTTTCTTTGTACAGTGTACAGATAAAATTTTAGCAACTATGCAGTTTTTCGAAACTTTAAATGTATAGAATTACAGTTTTTTTTTTTTTTTACAGTCTTTTATATATCATGTAATTATTATAAGTTTAAGTACTTTAACGAACATTAAGTACACTAACTTTTTCACTCTACCTTATTTCTTTCATATTTGGTATTATTATATATTGGTTTGTCATTTTAGCAATTTTACGCTCATATATATCTGTAAGTTCGTGTTTACAAAGAGTAGATCTTTCTAGGCTATCTAGTCGATATATGGGGGTAATTGTCTTATATATACGTTTAAATAGCCAAAAACAGCTGACATAGTGAGTAACTAGACTAAATATATGCTATCGAAGCTATATACAGGATAACTAGGAGTAACTCCCGTATATACAAACTACCCATATACCTAGTCGATACATACGGTAACTAGCCTATATATAGGCATAAATAGCCTAAAATGGTTTAAATAGATGGGTTACTAGCCTATACATTGGCATAATAGCCTAAAATGGGTTTAAAAAAAACTTTATATAGAAAGCACATGTCAAGTAATTTCAGTTCTGTTTTCATTTTCTTAAATTTAACTCACTATGAATCTGATAGTAATCAAATTTCACTCAAGATGCAACGGCAAAAATTACATTTCAGGGCAATATTTTTTGTACAATTTGCATATTTTTTTATAATCATTTCAGTGTAATATTTACATGCTTGTTATCTGTGTAGTTTAAATCCTAATAAATAAATTTCAAGTGATTTTGGTTCATAAATTTTTGATCCATATACAGTAGATTGTCGCCAATTCGAAATCGGATAATTCGAATCTTCGCTTAATTCGAACTAAACATGAAGTCCCAAAAATTTCAATGGCAGAATAATGTTAAAATTTTTCCTTAACTCGAACTCATTTTCTCTCGACTTCGTTTAATTTGAACTAACGAAAATTCCAATTTTTTATTTTTCTTTTCTTTCTCACCAATTTCCGATCATTTGAATAACTTTCTTTCTTTGATTTTTGTGAAAATTGTTCCGAATGAGTATACATATAATACAATGTATCTGATATCCACTTTCTTAGAGCCCCGTCTGTCCATCAGTGACGCTTTAAATTTTTCTTCCATCGTGCTTGTTTCTAATCTTTTAATAAGTTAATATATTTTTATTAAGTCATATTCTAATGATAACTGACGAAATACATTTAGAAAACACTATAACATTAATTCCTTTGTAATAGTACCGTTTTCATTTCATATTTTCCTTAATTCGAACTTCGGATAATTCGAATATTTCTTGTGGTCCCGATGAGTTCGAATTAACGAGAGCCGACTGTACATTTATTTTTTAGATGGCACGTTTTGGTCAAGTAAAATATTTCTTTAAAATAAAACAAATGCAACATATACCTATATAAAACATATCTAAATTTCAAAATCGCTTTAAAAAATTAACATTTCAAATGCATCATTAGTTCAATTTTTGAAATATTTAAAAAACAGATATCTATTTTTAGTTTGATAAAAATGTGGAATTTTATTTGAACAAAATAGTACAAATGCGACCCACAATTTAATATTTGAAATTTCAGATGCATTATTAGTTCAATTTAAAAAAATATTTTAAAAACATTTATCTATTTTTAATTTGATGAAAATGTATAATTTTATTTTTAAAAGAATGGTACACATTCACAATTTAATAGTAATAAAAATAGAGCTAATTTCTGAATAACATAATATGTGAGTATAAAAAAGAAACCGCATAAAATTTGTCTTTTGTATTTTCCACTCTACTTCGTGCAAAAAGATTTCTATAACAACCACTTGAATTATGAGCTACATTTTTCAATACTTAGTGCAGTTACAATAGATTTTTGAATGGGATAAAAAGTAGAATTTTTATAAAAATACTAACGAATAAATTGAAAAATAATTTCTTTGAATAGAAAAACAATTAAAAATATTTCATATGCTTGATGTAGGTTCAAAGAAATTAAAAATGTATGTTTTGATGCATATTTACTTATTTAAAACAAATACTGCAATTGTATAATTATTGCTTTCCTTGTAGTAAGTTTATTATAAAATACTCGACACAAAAAAGAAAAACTGTTGTAGTTATTAAAAGAAAAAAATATTTTCCAGTAACACATCATTTAAAACAAGGAAAAATAATTATTAATAAACATGAACGAGTAGAAAAAAAAGATGTTTTCTCAAAGCTAAGCTAGATTAAATTGTATGTGCTTATTTGTGGAATAGAAATAAAAAACTTCGCTGAAAAATCAGATGATAAAACATGAAAATTAATCAGAAAAGAAAATTAGAAATAATTATGAATATAAAAACAAACCACTTTACAATAAATAAGAATAAATATGTTTTTAATAAGATGGGAACTGGCAATTACCTATAACCGTTTTAATTATTTTCTTCAAAAAGTATTTGAAGAACTTAAATAAATATTCGGATTTTATGATTTTGAAATTTTTAAAGTAATTTATGAAAAAAATTACAAAACAATCTGAAAAACGTCGAATTTCGTTTATTATGACATTTTAAATGTATCATTAGTTCAATTTTTAAAATATTTTAAAAACAATTATCTATTTTTAGATTGATAAAAATGTGGAATTTTATTTGAACAAAATAGTACAAAAACTATTCACTATTTAATATTAAAAATTTCAAATGCATTATTAGTTCAATTTAAAGAAACATTTAAAAAAACATTTACCTGTTTTTAATTTGATGTAAATATATAATTTTATTTGAACAAAATAGTACAGATTCACAATTTAATAATAATAATAAAGAACTTATTGCTGAATAATATAATACATGAGTTAAAAAAAATCGATAAAATTTGTTTTTTGTATTTTCCAATCTACTTCGTGTATTTATAAAAACATTTCTTTTACAATCACTTGAATTATGAGTTTCATTTTTCAATACTTAGCGCAGATACATTAGATTTTTGAATGGGATAAAAATTGGAATTTTCATAAAAATTGTAATGAATAAATTGAAAAACAATTTATTGGAGTAGAAAAACAATTTAAAAACATTTTATACGCTTGATTTAAGTTCAAAGAAATTTAAAATATATATTTTAATGCATTTTTACTTATTTAAATCAGAGACTGCAATTCTATAATTATTGCTTTCCTTGTAATATATTTATTATAAAGCACTAGACACAACAAACAAAAACTGCAGCAGTTATTAAAAGAAAAAATATTTTTCCAATAAAAGATGATTCAAAACAAGGAAAAATAGTTATTAATAAACTAGAACAAGAAAGAAAAAATACGTTTTCTCAAAGCTCAGCTGAAATAAATTGTATGCACTTATTTGTGGAAAAAATATAAAAAACTTCACTTAAAAATCATATGTTAAAGCAAGAAAACTGAGCAAAAAAGAAAATTAACAATATTTATGAAGATAAAAAACACACCACTTTACAATAAATAAGAATAAAATATGTTTTAAAAAGGTGCGAACTAGCAATTACCTGTAATCGCTTTAATTATTTTCTGCAAAAACTATATGAAGAACTAAAAATAGTTTTTGGGATTTTATGCTTTTGCAATTTTTAAAGTAATTTATAAAAAAAAATTTACAAAAAATACAAAGAAATACAGAAACAAAATCTGGAAAACGTCGAATTTCGTTTTTTATAAAAGGGTTAATATTTCAAATGCATCATTAGTTCAATTTTTAAAATATTTTAAAAACAATTATCTATTTTGGTTTGATAAAAATGCGGAATTTTTTTCGAACAAAATAGTACAAAAGCAATTCATAATTTAATATTAAAAATTTCAAATGCATCATTATTTCAATTTAAAGGAACAATTAAAACAATATATCTATTTTTAATTTGATGAAAATGCACATTAATGAAAATGTACATGTAAATTTTATTTGAACAAATTTGTACAGATTCACAATTTAATAATAATAATAGTAAAAAGCTTATAGCTGACTAATATAATACGTGAGTATGAAAAGAAATCCATAAAATTTGTCTTTTGCATTTTCCATTCTACTTCGTGCATTTGTAAAAAGATTTCTTTAATAACCACTTGAATTATGAGCTACATTTTTTAATACTTAGTGTACGCTTTAAACTTTTCAATACGGTAAAAAATAGAATTTTCATAAAATTTGTAACGAATAAATTGAAAAACAATTTCTTGTAGTAGAAAAAACAATTTAAAAACATTTTATACGCTTAGTTTAAGTTCATAGAAATTCCAAATATATGTTTTGATGCATTTTTACTTATTTCAATCAAAGACTGAAATTCTACATATATTGATTTCTTTGTAATATGTTTATTATAAAATACTTGACACAACAAACAAAAACTGCTGCAGTTATTAAAAGAAAAAAATATTTTCCAGTAAAAGGTTATTCGAAACAAGGAAAAAATAGTTATTAATAAACTACAACAAGAAATTTTTTTCTGAAAGCTCAGCTGAAATAAATTGTATGCACTTATTTGTGGAATAAATATGAAAAAAACTTCGCTGAAAAATCAGATGATAAAGCAAGAAAACTAAGCAAAAAAGAAAATTAGCAATATTTATGAAGATAAAAAACGAACCACTTTAGAACAAATGAGAACAAAATATGTTTAAAAATTATGCGAACTGGCAATTATTTATAACCATTTTAATTATTTTCTTCTAGTATTTGAAAGACTTCAGTAATTATCGGGATATTATGTTTTTGCAATTTTTAATGTATATTTATAAAGAAAAAATTCTGGAAAACATTATACTTTGTTTAAATAAATTCATTTTTTAGTCAACATTTTCGAAACTTTTAAATATACAGCTCATATTCAAAATATTAGAATAATTGAGAAAAAGTAATAAGAAAAAATTATTTGTGATTTATTTATTTTTTATACTAAGTAAATGCAATTAAATTTCTTATAAATTAAATCTGGAATGTTCAGATAAGATTTTAACATTTATAAAATATAAAATACAGCACAATAAATTAGGTATACAGCTTCCTTAAACACACCAGAATATTAGAATAAAATTTAGATTGGTTCAAAATATTAGAATATTTTATTTTACGCAACAATATTACCTTATGAATATGAAGTAAATGGTAGTTAATATTTTGTAGCATCCCCTTTAGCTTTCATAACAGCGTACAATCGATCTTGCATACTATATACAAGGTGTTTACAAACATTTCTATCAATATTAGCCCAAATACACTTTATACGTGCCACTAACTCAGTTTTACTTGAAGGAGGATTTTCTTGAAGTTTTTTCTTCATTATACACCATAAGTTTTCGATGGGATTAAGATCTGGTGAATTTGGTGGCCAAGGAAGTACCTTAATGTTGCGTTGGCGGAACCAATTCTTAGTTGACACCGAGGTATGCGGGGACGCTAAATCTTGTTGAAAGATGAAATCATCTTCAAATAAATCTTCTGATGATGGAATCATGTAATATTCTAAAATTTCTTGATATATCAGAGTGTTAACCTTTTCGTAGACGATGCATAACTTTCCAGGTCCTTCTGCACCCATACAACCCCAAACCATGACACTAGCAGCAAATTTTACGGAACGTTTAAGGCATTCTTTATCAAATGCTTCTTGCTTCATTCTCCAAACTCGAATACCTTGATTACCATATGAAACACAAAACATACTTTCATCACTAAATAATATATTTTTCCAATCTTCATTGCTCCATAAACGTCTTGATTTACACCAATTCAATGTTATACGCTTTTGTCTTGCAGTCATGAGAGGTTTTGTTTTCGGTACACGAGATTCAAATTTAAATTTATGGAGACGTCTTAATGTTGTCGATGTAGAAACTTCAACTCCTTCTTCTTTCCATTTTCGGTGCAAGAATCGCACACTTTTAAAACGGTTTTTCTTAACTATACGCTTCAGTTTCCTGTCATCTCTAGCAGATGTTTTTGGTTTTCGGCCACCATTTCGGCGATTATTTTGAAATTTTCCAATTTTTGAATATTGTGTTAGTATTTTACTAACGCTCGATTGCGAACAATGTAAATAATTCGCTATAAAACATTGATTTTTACTGTGCCGATACAAATCAACCATACGAAGTTTAGTAGATTCAGGAATATCACTCACACGGCCCATTTTAAGACGAAAAAGAAACAAACTGCAAAAAAGAATACTGATTTTAAATAAAATAGTCTGAATTTAATCAATGATGCCACCAGTTAAGAATTGGTAATAATTAAAGGAGAATTAATGTGAAATATTCTAATATTTTGAACCACTTGAATAAATATTCTAATATTTTGACTTTTCAAAATAATTTTTTTTGCAATTAATCTTTTCAAAAATGATATTAAATTTAAGATAACAAGTAAGTTTAATCATCAATAAGTTCTTAATAAAAATATCGTTTGCATATTTTCATTAAAAGACATTAAATTACCAAGCGATATTTTCAATTTCTGAAAAAAAGGTAATTATTCTAATATTTTGAATATGAGCTGTATTTATTTTTTAACTATCTTAAATATTTAAAGGGTAATTAATAAGAGAATATTTCTTAAAATATTATGTTATACAAATAAAAAACAATAAATGAAAAACTCTATTAGAGAAAAACTCCTATGACGCAGAATGTAAATAAAATACATAACTTCATCAATCCGGTATTTTATGGTCGTGCACGACTTTCGGAAAAGAAACAAATAAAACAAAAAAATGTTTAATCACCCATAGTGTGTATAACAGGGGTCGATTTAGAAAAAGAAAGTTGCATAGCAGTAACTGCTATACAAAGTCAGTTTTGAATAGCAATTAGACACTTTTGTATATCAAGTAAAAAATAGCTAACGTAAATTTAACGTAATTTAACGTAAATTTACATTTTTTTAAAAGAATTTATTTAACCAAAAGCATAAATGAAAGTAAATAAAATTATACAAAGAATAAAAAATAAATTATTAGATGAATTTTTTTTATTTCTGGTCCTTCCACACAAATACGTATAAGATTATCTAGCATATCCTCCTCCTAGAATCTTCGCTGTCTGTTTCGATGCATAAAGTAAAAGGATCGTAACAGTGAGTGTTCATTTTAGAACCACTACAACACGCACGTCAAACTTCTATGAGCAAACGCCGTGATTAGCGAGTAATAGTGATTCAGTAATCAATCACAGCGTCAGGGCGGGAACACATCATGTGTTTACTGGGAACACTGGGCCCAGCAATGGCGTCTCGCTGTACTTCCATTGTAGATAAACACTTGGGGAGAGTAAAAACACAACGTATTTCGTGTAAAAAGTCTTTAAATTTTAATTTTAAGAGTACATGACATAACAAAGGGTGTGGGAAATATACATCGCTATGATTGCGATTTAATGCATTTCTTGGATCGCATTTTAGTTAAATTTGAATCGCAGATTGCGATGCGATACCGCTTAAATCGAACCCTGGTGTATAATAATATGATGGCACTTAAGAATGGAAGATTACGTAGAAACCCATTACAAAAGTAGTTCTATTCCCTATTTCTTCCATTGAAAATTTAGGTTTGCATTTAGATTTTCTGGATAAGGAGAGTTTTCAAATTCATGTCCTCATATGTTGTACATTATATTATTGAATATATTTTTTTCATTATAGTCAAGTAATTTTTTAATACTTAGTGCATATGCATTAGATTTTTAAATGGAATAAAAAATACAATTTATATAAAAAAAAATAAAAAAATTACTAAGAAATAAATTTAAAAACAATTTCTTGTAGTAGAAAAACAATTTAAAAAAAATTTTTATGCTTGATTTAAATTTAAAGAAATTTAAAATGTATGATTTGAAGCATTTTTACTTATTATCTTTTATAATTATTGCTTTCCTTGTAATATATTTATTATAGACACAACAAACAAAAACTCTGCAGTTATTAAAAGAAAGACTATTTCTTAGTAAAAGATGATTCAAAAGAAGGAAAAAATAGTTATTAATAAACTAGAACAAGAAAGAAAAATATATTTTCTGAAATCTCAGCTGGAATAAATGGTATGCACTTATTCTTGGAATAAATATAAAAAACTTCGCTGAAAATCAGATGTGATAAAGCAAGAAAACTAAGCAAAAAGGAAAATTAGCAATATTTATGAAGATAAAAAACGAACCTCTTATAAAATACTTAAGAAGAAAATATATTTTTGCGATGCGAACTGGCAATTACTTATAATCGTTTTAATTGTTTTCTTCTATTATTTGAAAAACATCCGTAATTATTGGGATGTTATGCTTTTGTAATTTTTAACGTAATTTATGAAAAAAAAGTTCTGAAAAACATTTTAGTTTTGTTTAAATAAATTCATTTTTCAGTCAACATTTTCAAAACATTTTAATGTTTATTTTTTATCTATCTTTAAATTTATAGCGTAATTTGTAAAAGTAAAAATTTCTTTAAATACCATATTAGTACAAAAAATCACTTTTGGAGAAAAAATTATTTGACGGATTATGTAAATGAAATATAGTAAACTTTCCTCTAATCCGTCATATATCCGTCACAACTTTTGGAAAAAAAGATTTGTTTAATAACTCCTAATGTTTGTAATAATCTGATAGAACTTTAGAATGAACATGTTCGAAAGTGTACATCAATTGTCGCACATGAGGTGCATTCGTACTTTGAATTATAATTAAATTTTTCAATACTTAGCATAAATGCATTAAATTTTTCAATGGGATAAAAAACAGAATATTCATAACAATTGTAACGAATTAATTGAAAAACAATTCCTTGGGTTAAAAAAAAAATCCAATTTAAAAACATTTTATACGTTTCAATTAAGTTGAAAAGAAATTTGAAATGTATGTTTCGATACAATTTTATTTATTTAAATCAAAGACGGCAATTCTATAATTATTACTTTCCTTGTAATATGTTTTTTGTAAAGTACTACACAACAAACAAAAACTGCTGCAGTTATTAAAAGGAAAAATAGTTTCCAGTAAAAGATTATTAATTACAAAAAAAAAAAAAAAAAAAAAAAAAAAAGTTATTTATAAAGAAGAACAAAATAAATAAATAAATAAATAAAATAAAATAAAATAAAATAAAAAAGATGTTTTCTAAAAGCTGCGCTGGAATAAATTGTGCGCCACTTATTTATTGAATAGATATAAAAAACTTCGCTGAAAAATCAGATGATAAAACATGAAAACTAAGCAGAAAAAAGCAATATTTATTAACATAAAAAGGAACCACTATACAATAAAGAAGAATAAAATATGTTTAAAAAAGAACTCGAACTGGCAATTACCTATAATCGTTTTAATTATTTTCTTTAAAAAGTATTTGAGGAACTTAAATAATTATTGAAATTTTATGCTTGTACAATTTTTAACGTAATTTCTGGAAAAAAATTACAAAACAATCTGGAAAATACTTTCAGTTTTTTTTTAAGGAAATTCATTTTTTAGTCCAACATTTTCAAAACTTTTTAATATGTTTATTCTTTAACAATCTTTAATATTCGAACCGCAATTAATAAAAAAATCTTCCTTTAAATATGATATTTATACAAAAAAAAAAAAAAAAAAAAAAAAAAAAAATACTTTTAGAGAAAAAAATTAAATGCCACAGAATGTAAATCAAATTCCTCTAATCCGGCATGTTATTATCCGTCATGACTTCTGGAGAAAAAAATATTTGTTTAATAAATTCTAAAGTCTATAATAGTCTAATCTGATGGAACTTAAAAATGAACAAGTTGAAAATTGCACGTCAAGTGTACTAAATGATGTGCGTTCATAATATTAGGAAGTTTTAAAAATATTCAGAACTCGGTGTAATAGTATACAATAATTCGGGTACAGCAGAGTATCCGAAATTTTTTGTATATCCCTGTAAATACTATCTCATTTTCATTATGCAGGAAGCCGCTCCTAGAAAATCTTAGCAACATATATCAATTTCATAAAATGTGAAACAGTTAATGTTATTAAAACGCGTCTCAAACAATGTTTTCTCCCTATATTTTTAAGTAATGGGATACATTTGAATGGCCCTGTAAATTAATAACAATAAGTCTTTGCATCACAGATCGTAAAAAATGTATATTTTAGTACACACTTCATAGATGCATTTAACCTTTATTATATTCGAAAGCGTTTAACATCATTAAAATGCACTTAAAGCTATTTCCCCCCATTGATCATAATGTAATGTAATAATTTTGATTGCCCCTGTAATCAAACTATGCATCTGATTTTCATAAAATTTGAAACGACTCGACAAAATTATCAAAAATTACATACTTTAAAATTCAAAAGTTTTGGTAGGATAGTATATGCTCTGCTATATGCGGACGGACTGACAGACGTCTATAGGTGCCATGCATTTACGATAATTACGAACGCAACTAAAAACGAACCGACTTTACAATAAGTAAAAGTAAAAATAAAAATATCTATTAAAAACAGTGTTCATACGGAACCGATATTTTTCAGGTGTGACGCCAGTTTTTTTATATATATAAATTAATCAAGTGCAAAAAATTTCGTTTTTTTTAGTAGATATTTTCTATAAGAAAATTCTGGTACCAATGAATTTCCTGGTTTTTGAAATTCCGGGAACCCTTACGAAGAAAGGATGTGACTTATTCCTGTAAAAAGGATGTGAATTGACAATTTCTTTAATCGTGTTAATTATTTTCTTGCAGCGTTTAAAGAAAGTAAATAATTATTAGGATTTTTTTTATCTTACAATTTTCAACGTAATGTACATATATTTTTTTCCTGCGAAGTAATATGAAAGCTTTTTAATTTTTCTAAATAAATTTATTTTTTTAGACAGTATTTGCAAATTTTTTAATACGTATACTTTCTTCTAAATTTATTTCTTCTAACTGCTTTCTATTAGAAATGTAGTTAATAAATATTATTTCTTTAAATACAAACACTAGTAAAAAAATACTATTAGAGAAAAAAACGCAATTACGATACAGAAGAAAAATCAAAAATACATAATTTCTTTTTTTTTTTTTCGATTTAAATCAGTATAAATCAGACTTAAGTTGATGATGACTTTAAAATATCATAAAACTAAATGCCACTAACAACTATTATTTATTATTCTGTCTAGAACTATTTTTATGAAAATTATATTCTAATGGAAAAGCTAAAAAACAATTCCCTGGAGAAAAATAATAATTCAAAACCATCTGAAACGTTTGATTTAACTTCAAAAGAATCCAAAATATGTGCTTAGATATATGTTTACTTATTTTACATAGACTATAGTCTCATAATTACTGCTTTTCTTTAAAATTTTCGTTGTGTAAGACTAGATAAAACAAACAAAAATATCAGTTATTAAAACACAAAAACTTTGGATAAAATAGAACTTAAAATAGAGAAAAAGTAGATGTTAATAAAAAGCTACAAGAATAAAGAATCGAAAAAAACATCTTTTTTGAAAGCTTAACTAGAATGAGATTATTCATTGTGAAGATGTAAAAATAATTTCGCAGACTCGGCAAATAAAATAAATAAATCGGCATGCTCGATAAACAGACAGCGTCTTTTGTACTAAAAAAAAACAAACGATCTAATACCTCTTCTTTGGTTGGATTCGTTTTTATTCATATCTAATAATTTGTCTATATCAATTTTGTAATTTTTTTTTTTTACTTTTTTCTATATTAACCACGACATTTCGATTTCTTATGCAAATAAAAATTCTACTAAACATAAAGAATTTCGTAAAAAAAAGGACACTTACTTTCTAAAACAAACTGCTTGAATGTTTCTTTTTGAGTTAAGAAAGATCAATAAAAACATCATTTTTATGATGATCAAAACATGGCTAACGTAATAACAGTCATACATTACGTACTCCATGGATTAAATCTAATTATTCCTGAATCAATCCAAATAAGAATTGAAAGCGTACATTACAAAGTCCATTTTCGACCAGAAACAACAATAATTTTTCAAATAGTTACAAAAAAAAAAAAAAAAAAAAAAAAAAAAAAAAAAAAAACTAAACAGAAACAAAATTAGTACTATTTATAAAGATATTAAACTAAACCACTTTACAATAAGTAAGAACAAAAATATGTAATAAAATGTATGCAAATTAGCAATTATTTTAATCATTTAATTTATTTTCATCCAGCGTTTAATAAAAGTAAATAATTACTATGATTTTTTGCTCTTGCAATTTTTAACGTAATTTAAAGTTTTAATTTTTTTATTTTTTTATCAAACAATTTAGAAGCATTTTAGTTTTTCTAAATACATTCAGTGATTTTATCCAACACTTTTAAAACTTTTAAAAAGGCATATTTTAGAAATTTCTTTCATATTTAAATGTATTTGATAAAAGAACATTTCTTTAAACGCTACATATAAGTACAAAAAATCACTTTCAGAGAAAAATTAGGTAATTATGATACAGAGGGGAAAAAAACACGTTAATTATTTTTTTGCTAAAGTAAATGAATTTAAAAAATTATAGCGCAAATAGCCACTTGTTACAATTATTTTATTATTTTGTTTGCCACTATTTTTAGGAAAATTGTATTAGTCGTTAGGGGGGGAGGCTACCGTAATACTTACCTATAATGGATATGCATAATATAATATATAAAAATAAAACATGTGTAAAATATTTAAAAAATGCATTGCAATTCCAAAAAAAAAAAAAAAAAAAAAAAAATTAAACGCATATTTAAATATTTCTAATATACATAGTAATGCTCTATTAATGAATTGCTGATGAACCAATTTCGACAAATTATATAAAACGCAAAACTACTCAGGTAGTACCGAATTGGGTAAAACAAACAATCTTAAAGCACCAAAATAATAATCCTATTAACTAACAGTTTACTGCGTAGGATTAAACGTCTTATTTCCTATTAAAATAAATCTTTGAATTGAAATTTGAATGAAATACCGGCTCATGAAAAATCGAAGAATGTGAAAACAGGATTATAAATACCTTGGCAACTAATAATCCGGTCAACTTAGTTCTTTATGCAAAATTTTAGTTTTTTTTTTTTTTTTTTTGTCTTTTATGCTCATTTTTTAAAATAAAACAATTCGAAAAATTTTATATACCTTTCATCAGAAAGAATTTTTCGAGGGTCCGAAAAAAATAGTTCCGGATAATCGAGGTTACTGATATTAAATAGGCGTCGTGCAGTTCTAACATATTAAGTACATAGAAAATTTCAAGTCTCTAACTCATTTTGTTCGGGCGATAGAGCGTTTACAAACACACAGGCGGAGGGGCGGCAATTAATTTTTTTTCTAAAAATATGTTTTTCGGAATCTCTAGTATATGAAACATGAAAAATCCTTCAAAAATTTTTCTGGATTTTCAAAACGATTCCAAGATTGACCCTATACTACGTATGATGGATAAGTAAAAAATGAACAGCAACTTGTTGGTTTATAAGAAAGCAATTTAAAACCATCTTACACATCTGATTTCAATTCAAAAGAATCCAAAATGAGTGTTTAGGTACATTTTAACTTTTTTTAAATTGAAGACTACATTTCTAGAATTATTGCTTTCTTTAAAAATTTTATACATAAAATACTAAGAACAAATAAAATGTAAATAAGTGTGATCACTGATCGCACAGAGGGTTTCGTTTAATTTTTCTTTCAAAATAAGGTACCTTTTAACTTATTAATCCAAACTGTTAATTTATAATTATTAAATTCTTACATAGATGATTACACCAATAAATTTAATTTAAAAATAATTATAAAAGGAAAACATTTATTTTAATCAAATTAAAAATGTTAAAAAAAAGAATATTGCCCAGTTAAAGTGTGGCATTGAGCTACTGGCTACGCTTACTAATTGTATATTACAGCCTTATATTTTCAAGGGTTAATTCCATTCGAAAAACAAATTAAGGGGGGGGGGCGGCTACACCCGTTTCCCCGTTTTATACTTAATCATTAAACTCCTTAAACTAATCAGAGGTATGATTTATCATATAAAATTTTTGAACAAAAACTGATAATTATGCATGAAAAACCTATTTATATCAATTAAGGGGAAGAACATGAACCCTCGTCCTCCTCTTTTACTTATCCAATGATCACCTAATGCTAATCACGGAAGCGCCTCGTGAGAATGAATTTACATCTAAATTTTGAACAAAAACTGATAATTCTGCATGAAAAACTCATTTATATAAATTAAGAGGAAGGGCATTAGCCCGCGTTTCCTCTGTTATACATTTCGAATGAACTCCAAAAACTAATCAGTGAAGCGCCTTATCAGAATATACATATATCTAAAATTTTAAGTGAATCGGATATTTTTACCATGAGTTATCGCGTTACGCACATACGCACATACAGAACGGACGGGCTCATAAACTCCCAGGCTTGATAGCCTGTGAGCTAGAAACTAATTATTTAAATAAAATCTAAAATTCTAAATTTTTTGAACAGGCGATATTTGAAAAAAAGTTAACTAAATGAATAAATTTTATATTTCTATAAATGAAAAAGAAAATAAATCGAAATCAATAAACGATTTAAAATCCTGAATCATTAATATGTCACAATAGTTTTTAAAATAGAAAGAAAATTTAATCGCAAAAAATATTATGAATGTCAGATGAACGAAGCCCTAATAATATAAATTCTTATATTTTCAAAAAAATACGAAATTACTTTTCATTAAATCCATCTTAATATGAAAATTTCAACTATTAGCTTTGGGTATCGGACAATCAATCACCTGTTTACTAGACAACTGCTCTACACGCAAAACATTCAAATTAAGGTTATGTTTTAAAATGAAAATCGCAAAAATGAACGGATGATAACATTGATAAAATTAATTTGACTAAAATAACAGGTTTTTCAAAATTTTGTGATAGGTATGGAAGTATCTTTTTGCGATGCATGCAAAAACCTTTTTTAGATCAAGGTATAAAGTTAAAAATAAAATGTTTAAGCGCCTACTCTACTGATTGAAAAAACCCGAATAATAATGCTATGTCTATGGGGGCGTTCTTTTCAAATATCTCGCTCAAAATTAAAATTTTTTACATGATTTTTTTCTTTTCTTTGCATAGGACAGCTGAGGACGATCTACAACCGGGATAGTTTTAATTTTTCAATTTTGGTTTCAGATTTTCTGTAAATTACTGCAACTTTCCAAACCGGTTAGAACTGGTTCTGAAATTGAAACTATCATAATTTAAAAATATATATAACGAAAATTGAAAAAGTAAAAACCAGCCCGGTTGTAGATCGTCATCAGCTATCCTATGCAAAAAAAATGTAAAAATATTAAAATTTAAGCGGGGTATTAGAAAAGAACGCCCCCATAGACTTTACATTATCATCCGGGAGTTTTTAGTGTCATTAGATTGGGCTATAAAAAATTTTATGTCGAATTCCCTTTGTTACCTACAAATTACTTGATCAAACAGGAATACAAGCTGTATATAGTATACTTAAAAAAATAGCGATTTTTTTTGTTGTTATTCTATACGTTGGCACGTGTCAACTTCAATTCATGTGCAAGCCTTGCAGTAAACATCATAATCGAATGTTGGAAAAATACTTTTTACTTTAAATTTTTTGTCGTCATAGTTTTAATAAATATGGAAAAATCCGTCCGGAATGTATACAAAACCTCTTTTAGGTCTAGATAAAAAGCTAAAACAAAATATTTAATAAAAGAAGACTCTAAAATTCCTCTAAAAAATTTTGGTGTCCAATATCCATTCACGGTTCCTACACTTTCAGCTAAAATATCAGAAGTTTCAACTAGAAAATCTCGACTCATAAAATCATACGATTGGAAAAAGTGAGTTTTCTTTAAAAGAAAATACTGATGTTTATCTGACCGAAGGTGAGTAAAAATTCCCTGATCTGTAGGCAGGACCGTAGGTAGAAGTGAACTATGGGGGGTTGGGGCTCATAAGATTTTTTCTCTTTCTCTCTGACGCAGAAAGATAAATTAGCGCATATTAACATTGCAGGTACTATGTTTCTTATTAAATTGTTGCAATAACTTCATTTTATACAAAGAAAAGTATATGATGAGGAAAATTTTGATTGTATAACTGGTGCAAAATTAAACATCACGTTAACTTCCTATGTGCAAATGGTATGAGCGTGTGTTGAAATACTTATTTTAGTTACAATTTAATATTTCTGCAAAACTGTGAAAGGACCTCAAAAGTAAATTAGATTTTTGAACAGAATTTCATTTGAGTTTTCGGAACAGAAATTCATTTAGTGACCTTGGAATCTTTTCCAGGGGGGCTCAAAATATTTTAGAAGGAGCTGAGCCGCCCACAGCACCCCCCTTAGCTACGGACCTGACCTGTAGGAACTCTGTCATTGTTACTTTCAAATTACTTGATTAAACAGAAATACTGGCTGCATGTGTTTTGCTTAAAGCGAGGGAGAATGTCTGTTTTAACTATACATGCCACATTCAATTCCCTTGCAAATTTTACAGTAAACACACTCCCTGAAAATCACTAAAATCACTGAATTTTGAAAAAAACCACTTTCAATTTATTGTCGCTCTACTTGTAACATAAGTAATTATTAACAAAAAAAAAATAAATTAGATTTCAGAGGATTTTTTTTTTTACTTTCGTGTTTGTATGAACACTGTATTATTATTCAGAATAGAGACTTGTGTATATAAGGTTTTATCAATCTGAACTCAAAATGAAAATACACTATCTTATACTATAAGCGATTTCCAGTTTTGCCCGTTACGCCATACGGGAAACGTGTTTTTGCCAATCATCATTTGCCCGTACTATGCACGGGCATCCAAATTCGAATCATAATTTATTTTTCTCACCAGTAAATTTTACACTTTTTAAGTAGAGCGTTTTTCTAAATAGATTAGGCAAAAATTCCTATTTTGAAAAATCGGTGATAAAAGATTAAAAATTCTGCAAAATACCTGAAAAAATAGGCATTATTTGAAAGTTTTTTTCAAAAAATATTGATTAGCTAAGTGGTTAATAAACAAATATACTATGGTTATATTTCTAATACCAATTTTATTTTTTATCCATCAAAATAAACGTATTTATTTACATTCAAGTATAAAATCTTTTTTTTATATATAATCTTAACACGTTCGCTGCCGCTTACGTGAAGATGTGATGATAGTTAATGACGAACTATAGAAGTGGGTTTTTCCCAATAGCCGATTTACTTTTTATAACAAAGAACCAGTGAAAGATTTTCCCGCGCTAGCGCGTGACTGGCTATTGGACATCACACCACATCACGCGCCTGCACGTGAGTGGCCCCTTAACATTGGCGCCATATCACATGCTTTCGCGTGAGCGGCAGCGAATGTGTTAAATAATATTGTGGAATCCTCAATTTTTGAAAACTGTTAATCCACCCCGCGAGAATCAAAACTGTATTCGCGATTCCTCTGAAAACTTTACAGTTACAGTCAGCCACACACGAATAAACAGCAACAACATCATTTACTGCACTGACCCGAAGCCGATCTGGTCACGTTACAGTACGATCGGCTAAAACTTCTCACCGCCGGGAACTGATATATCTGTTCACTACGCTGTAGGTTTAACTGTATATAAGCATTATTTAAATTAACATTATTCTACAGATAAAATCCAATTTGAATTATTAAGTTATAATTGTAACTTTTATGGCATATATGAATAAAATTAATGAAATTTTTAAACCCATTAATGAGCCTAACTGTGTTTTTCCGCCACGTTATATTTCTATTCAAAAGCTGAATTAACACAAGACTGAAATTAATGATTTTTTTTTAATTTTATAAGCTAAAAAATATATAAAGTTATCAAATACAAATCTTGATACCGATATTTTTCACAGTGATTATTTTTGAATCAGGAAACATAAGTGAAAAAATCTGCAGGACTTTTAAAGGGTTAAATCATGTTGGAAAAAACACCTTTTTCACCATTTAATTTAATACAGAGAAATCAACATTACAATTTTTCCCTTTTGCTCGGCAATCAGGGAGTTAATATATCTTATATAGAACTTCAATCTACATTCATTTTAAGTACCATTTTTGAAACTATAAGTTATGTCGTTTAATACGCGATATAATAAAAGAATTGAGGTCTCCCTTTAAAAATCATTATCCGTGATACAACTATTTAAAAACCGCAAAATATTGCTGCATATTTCAACACCATATACAAATTTTGTCACGGTCGGTCAGTTTTAACAAAAGTTTAAATCGATAAAGTCAAACAAAGACAGGAAAATCGACAGACATGGAAGTATATTATCTTTAGATTCTCAAGGCATTGCATCAGGACCATCTGCGGAAAGATAACTTTCCAATAGCAACAACCGAAAAGGAAAGGATAAAAATCAGACTTCCTCTTAAAAATATGTGTAGACATACATGGCTAGTTCCATGAATTTTTGTAGTGTAAGTCAGAAAACTGATAACCGTTATGCTTGTTCGACACTGTATTTTCGAAAAATTTGCTCAAGAAACCTGACATATTACTACTTTTATTACTATGAAGTTATAATTTAAAAATTTTGTTTTAAAGATGTTTACTTTGAGTTCTAGATTAGGAAATAGACTTTTGAATCATTTTAAGCAACAGCGAAAATTTATGCGCTCATCAATAAAATTGACACAATAATAGTAAAAAAAAAAAAAACATTCAAATACTATAACAAAATTTCACATTTTATTAAGATAAAACGTTATTATAAAATTATAAAACAGCCTTAACCCATTTTAGGCCAAACACAGAAATTTTATAAAATGTAGCATTATTTTTATTGAAATATGCTTAAATTACATACATTAAGACACAAAAAAAGATTCGTGCATGAAAAATAATATTTTATATAAAAAATAATATTTTATATAATAATATAAAATATTATTTTTTATAATGAATAATATGAATATGAATAATATTTTTATGACTTTTGTTTTATTCTTATTTCATATACAGAATTTGCAACTTTAATCTATTTTAAAAGCATATAATTCATTTCAATTGGAATAATAATATATTTTTAAAAAGTCGAATTTGTCAAAGGCGTTTCAAATTAAAACTCTAGCGTATTTTGAAAATTTTTTAAGAGAAAGTGTTTACTCCAATTGAATTACTAATATTTTATGGATGTCTTCAAAAGCCTTAAAAAATAGAAGAAAAATAAAATTCTTGAAAAAAATGTGTCAGAGTGTTAAAAAAAAATATTTATCGAAATGTTTCGTATACGAACCTTTGGCCGAAAATGGGTTAATAATTTGGGAAACGCTCAATGCATTTGAAAACTCATTTTCTGCAATTACCAGTAATTATACACACGAAGTACTGTGTAAAAGAAGAAAAAACTCAATTTATAAATCCGTACTACAACCGAATACGCGCTTCCAGCAATTTTATTCAGTATTGTAGCCAAATTGTTTTTTTGTGTCCATGTAAATGTACGATAAACTCTATGCACAACACATTCTACACTAAGTGGTTTGTAGTATACCTCATGTATGTATATATAAATTTCAACGCATTTAAAACAGTGTTATCTCATTAAAATGCACCGCAAACGACTTTTTCAGTAATATAACCGAATTACTGGGGGGTTACTGTTTACGAATAGTAACTGCGGCATCTTTAATTTTAAAATTCCATACATACTACTGTAAAACATGCGCCAATAAGACATATCAATTTCAAGGTAACGTAATAATATTTACGTGAGTTAGAGCATGAACAGATGGGGGGGGGGGGGAAACAAATCGAATTCATAAGCACGTTGTAACTGCGTTGAAAAAGGAACTCCAAGGTGAACTCTAAGTAAGACAAAAATATATCTAAAAAGGAAATATTTTCAAGTATTGAAGACTATTTTTAATACAGTAAACTTTGTACTGTATATGATGGAAAATATTCCAAGTACAGATCGATCGAAGTTTTAGACAATTTTAATTGAATTTTCAAAAACGCACAAAACCGTAGCACACAACCTCGTACATAGTATACAATTAAGCAATCAACACTGTATTATATTTTTGCAATCAAAAGACGTTCATACTGTTACCCCCAAAAATATCCAATGTTTAATTATCATATCTTATTTTCATTCAAAATAAAATAAATATATCTGGAAGAGGATTATAATTTTATAAATGATGCAAAAATAAATAAATAAATAAAATAGCAAAACGTATCTAAATTTTCTTTATATAATAAGATAAAGCTTACTGTAAACAGTATAATTTTTTAATTATTAACTATTTTTTATCCTAATTAATTACTATAATTTATTCGCATTCTTATACACTAGTGTATTCAGATTTATTTTTACACAAACATTCATAAAAAAATAATGATTTTGGCCCGAATCTTATCTTTTTTACATAAGTATATTTTTTAACGGATAATTTTTTTTTCAAGATCACTTACTGATATATTTTGTGGAAGTAATGGAAATAATTATAGAAGTAAAATGCGATGCATGAATTTGTATAATTTTTTTAAACTTATTAAATATTAATTTTGATAAATTTGTCATTATTTTTTGTTGGTATTCTTAACATAGATAAATACCTCTCACTTAATTTAGAACACATAAGGTCTCCATTCCTTTATAATTTCTTTATAGTCTCGAATAAAGGGACTAAAGTTAAATAATTTAAAGATAGAATATAAATAAATACAGAAGAGTTAAATTTTCGACAATCTTGTTATCTGAAGAATTGAAGTAATAAAAATGTTACACATTTATAATCCAGTGAATATTGTACGCAGTTCGCTAGTTATTGATTATTGACCTAATTAGCACATATACAGTGTATTGCATTCGGTTTATTAATATTATTGATTGAAATATCTGCTTTTAAAAGAGGATATCTGGCAAACAAAACATATTCTAAACGTTAAATATAATTCTGCATTCACGAAAGCCAATCGTGTTTATATTTTAGACTAAAGCCCAATTAAAATCGATTGAATTTGTTAATTTAATTTCGGAGCAGTTACTTTTCGATAGGTATTGTTGTTGAGGCATTAGTAAGAACTGCTGGGGTTTTCGGTGAAAAGAGTATTTCTAAGAGAATCAAAAAGAAATTAAGCTGTAATTTATTTGTATAAATTATTTATTACTCTAGTCAGAGTAAAGAGAAAGCATGCAGTAAACTATAGTTAATGCGTCTAAGCTTAACAAGTACATATCTCCCGCTTATAAAAAAAATGCATACGTAATATGATTTTTCATAAATTTGTCATTATTTTTTGTCTGTATTTTTAACATAGATAAATACCCCTCACTTAATTTAGAATAAATAAGATTTATTTTCCTTTATATATATATATATATATATATATATATATATATATATATATATATATATATATATTTTTTTTTTTTTTTTGCTCACAAATAAATAGAGGAAAATCAAAGAATTTAACGATAAATATAAATAAATATAAAAGAGTTATATTTTTCGGCAATTATATTAGCTGAAGAATTGAAGTAATAAAAATGTTACACATTTATAATCCAGTGCATATTGTACGCAGTTCGCTAGTTATTGATTATTGGCCTAATTAGCACATATTGGTGATTCTCAAAATAGGGGATAATTTCAAAAGTGAAATCTTAAAAAAATTATTGTTAGCAAAATTTCTGAAAAAAATAGGCGTTGTTAATATAGTATTAGGTATACTTTACATGTAGTCAGCAGAGCTAAATATTTAAAAATTAACTTAAAAAAATAATTAGTATTTTTGAGCCATGCTAATGACAAACCAAATTGCATGGAATAAATATATTAAGAAATTTTTATTTTCTTCCTGTTTAAATATTTTTTTCTATATGTATTAGCCTTCCTTTTCAGCAAATGGTTTCCATTTTTACATATATACATATAAGGAGAACAAAAACATTACCAAAGAGCAAACTTTGTTTACATGAACAACATTCTGACAATGAATATGTAAGAAGCTGTCTTAGTGATTTTCTGACAGATTTAATGCATATTTTAGGGATAATAAATGTAATACTTAAATTTATATGAAAAATTAAACTTTATAAAAGATAAAATATAAGCAATGGTTACATTTATGCACATAGGAGTCTTTAGCATGGACAGAAAAACCATGCTAATGACACTGATATTTGTCCATTCTAATGACAAATTTTAATTTAAATAAGATTATGAGCCATAATATAATCACAATGTAATAGTCCTTTCTGGGGCTTTTTAAAACACAAAAGTTCTATGCAAATCAGTAAAATACAAATTTTAATTATAAAATAAACATGATAATTATTATCCATTCTAATAACATACAATTGATGTACGCCCCTAATTTTCAACTTCTATTCTTAAAATACAATACATGCTTCTATTTTCAGGTTGGGATAAAATGGCTACTTGTTGCCATGGAGAAACGTTATATTTTCAAACTATTGTCATATGTGAAAATGAAATTTTGATTAATAACCAGCTGTTATAGTATGACCTTGTTTTGAAAATAGAATATGGAGGACAAACTTTAATTCTTTTTTTATATACTATAATTTTATTTTTAAAAAGAAATTTATTGGATAAATCCTCTCCTTGATTAATTTAAAGTAAGAATAACATTTGTTTTATTTTATAAACATGATATTAACTCTTCAAAAAGCTAGTATATACAAGGCACAGCTGCTGTGGACATCCATGCTAATGACATTTTGAACATTTATTCTGTTATTTTAAGGTGTTTTTAACTAAAAAGTGAGTAATTCTTGAGTGCAAATAATGAATAATATTAAGACAAACATATCTAAATATAAAAACATGACAGAAAACCTCTCAATTTTTTTGCATGCCGAAAGACGTAAATTGTCCCCTATTTTGAGAATCACCCATATATGACATATACAGTGTATTTCTTTCGGTTTATGAGCATTATTGATTAAAATATCTGCTTTTAAAAGAGGGTATGTGACAAACAAATTGTAATCTAAACGTTAAATATAATTTTGCATTCACGAAAGCCAATCGTATTTATATTGTATGCTAAAGCACAATGAAAATCGATTACCGTACTTTCGGGTCTATAAGGCGCGGATCAAACAATTCTTTTTGGACCCAGAAATATTATTTAGTGATTGAAGACATATATTTATTGCAATCTATTTAGTCATATTTGTTTCTTAAAAAATTCTGGGTCAAAAAAGAATTGTTTGATCCGCGGCTTGTACACCCGAAATTACGGTAAATTTGTTAATTTTATTTCGTAGTAGTTACTTTTAGATAGGTATTGTTGTTGAGGCATTAGCGACAACTGCTGGGTATTTTTTAAGCAAATAAGTAAGAAATTAAGATAAATTTTATTTGTATAAATCATTTATGACACTAGTAGGGTAAATATTAAGCATGCAGTGAACTATAGTTAATGCGTGTAAGCTTAATTTTTTCCGGCGCGCTGCCCCCCAAAAAAGGACGCCTAATTTAATTTTACTGACACCCAGAATACTTAATTAAAATTTTCCTTTTATAAGATACCTGAAAATAACCAAGCTCGTATTTTCGAATAATTTCGTTCATTAAGTCAGGTGTATGTTAATTATTTCAAAGAGATATACTCCATGCCGGAAAGGGTTAACAAATATCTCCCGTTTATAAGAACTATTTCGTTTCCCCATTATTTTTTTCATCATCCGACAATAATTTTTGTTAAATGTTAAAGAGTGTACATCAATATGCTATAAAATTAATACACTAAGAGAAAAATAAAATTTTAAATATATTTTACTAATTGTCTATTAGTTTTAGCTCTATCGCATAGAGAAAGACGGACTGTAAAATATTTATAAAGTCCTTCTTATGTAGCAAATTTTACAACATTTATTAAAAAATATCAACGAAAGTATGTATTAAAAAATAAAAAAGGTCATTCTCATCGCAGAATCAAATAAAATGACGCATTTTAACAAATAAAATATGTTTACTTCATAACTTATGCTAATAAGATAAATAAGTTCAACTAATAATTCTTCGATCCAGTATTCGGTAGTAAATACATATCCATAATTATTAAAGCTTTAACAATCGTTATTCATCTTTAACAACCAAAAATATTTTCCTAAAAACATATATTCCTAACAAAAGGCCAGATAAAAACAAAAGAATAATGTATTTATGTAATTTAAGTTGCTCCTCCCCGACATCCCGGTTGAGATGGGTGTTAGAAATCTGACACATTTTAACTGCTTAAGAGGATTTCAGAAAGATTATATTCACATATATATTACTGTAATTCTTATTTATGGTTGAAACAGTTTATGGGAGTGGAAGAAAATGCAGTTCCCTTTGTTCTTTCCTTTTTTTTCACATATTTCTAAATTTATGAGTAGAGTAAATCGAAAGCTCAAATAATACCTTTTATCTGAGCGTGTTTGTTAATAATGTATCTTATATATTTGTACGTGTGTGTATACATATGTAATTTACAAAAAACTGCTAAATAACATGAGTTGATTACTAATGCTTTTTAATATGCCTTAGAATACTTGGATATAATTTTGACTAATTATAATACTGGAAAATAAGTGCAATTATATTATGAGTGCTGCAAAAATTTGAACTAACACAACAGATTTTTACCTTGACTTATTGCATACGAAATTATGTAACATTTTTCGTAAAATTTTTAAATTGGAATATACCTTTTATTTAAAGGACGTATTTCTCTTACATAAATTAAATATTTTTATACAATAAAAGTGGTGAGTGGTCCCTTACTTTTTATTTATTGTGTCAAAATTAATTAACCTCTTGTGGGGTTAAAATTGTTCTAAGAAGCAATTTTTACAACATTCTTTTATACATCTCTTTGAAACTAACCAAAGTATATATCCAAAAATACCAAAAGTTAATTCTAATCGTAGAATAAATAAAATTATGTGCTGTAATTCCTAAAGCATATTTACGAAACAGTTTTGGCTAATAAGCAAAAATTTTCAAATAATTTTTTTTTCATCCATATTTCATTTATGATTACGATCATATATTGTAAAAATAACAGCCGATATTCACCATTAACAATGGAAGAGATTTCTTTAAAAAGTATATTTCTAACAAAAGACCAACAAAATGAAGAAAAATGGTGCTGCTTGGTTGTCCCGTCGACCAAAAAACTGTCGCCAAAGTGTGCCAATAATGGATGATCGTGTATGTCACGTTTTCATTAAATACAGTACGCACGTTTAAAACATCATTAAGTTATTTTTATTTCGATTTTTATTTGTATTTTTATAAATATTCTACTAATTATAATACTATTTTACTATTTAAAATAAAAATTACGTCAATACGTATAATTTGGCTGTTAGTTTAGCGATTTAATTTGGCGATATCGGTCAACGGGATAACCAAGTAGTACCAGAAAAATAGTATATTTATGTAATTTACATTTCTCCTCCGCGCCCCACCAGTTGAGATGGGTGTTAGAAATCTGACGCATTTTAAGTAATTAAGAGGATTTGAAGGGAAAGATTATTTTCACGTATACATTATTGTAATTTTTATTTATCGTTGCAACAGTTTAAGGGGGTGGAAGAAATCGCTTTTCTTTTTGTTCTTTACTTTTTTTCCCTCATATTTCTAAATTTATGAGTAGATAAGAACAAAAACCCGGATAATACCTTAAATCTAGGCATCAAAGTGTTTGTTAATAATGCATGTACAAAACGCATTACTTGCAAATAACACATGCATTTATTATGAATACATTTTGATAAGAATTAAAGTAGTTGCTTATAATTTTGACTGAAATTATAATGTATGCAAATAAATAAAATTATGTTATGAGTATTGTAAATCTTAAGCTAACATAAATCATTTTTAATCTGGGATTGCGACTTAGGAAATTATTATTATTATTATTATTATTATTATTATTATTATTATTATTATTTTCAATTTAAAACTGCAATATTCGTTTTTTTTTAAATGGCAGACATGTTTTAATTGTGTAAGGAAAATATTTTAGCGCGGTCAAAGTCGTGTATAATTTTTATTTATTGTTTATTTTGTTAAAAAAAAAAAAAAAAAAAAAAAAAAAAAAAAAAAAAAAAAAAAAAAGACTTTTTAAAGAGTCATATTGATTCTATGTAGCAACTATTTCAACATCTTTTTATACATCCTTTGGAAATTAATGAAATTGTGTATCAGCACACAAGAAAATTTAATTTTCAGCTTTGAATAAAATAAAAGCTATGTACTCTGAGTGGTAAAGCATATTTACAACATAATTTATGCTAATAAGCAAATAAGCTCAATTAATTTTTTTTATCCAGTTTCGTTTTCAGTAATAATTACACATCTAGCATTAAAAAAGCTTTAGCAATCGTTATTAACCTTTAACAACTAAAGAGATTTTCTGAAAAAGTATATTTCTAACAAAAGACCTGCAAAACAAAAGAATAATATATTTATGTAATTTATGTTTCTCTTCCCCGATATACTGGTTCAGATGGGTGTTAGAAATCTGACACATTTTAACTGCTTAAGAGGATTTCAGAAAGATTATATTCACATATATATTAGTGCAATTCTTATTTATGGCTGAAACAGTTTGTGGGCGTAGAAGAAAATGTATTTACTCTTGTTCTTTACTTTTTTCCCCCATATATTTCTAAATTAATGAGTAGAATAGATTCTAGATAACACTTTTTATCTAAGCATCTAAGCGTGTCTGTTACAAAATGATGTATATATATAAATGCTTTCAAATAACAACCATCGATTAAGAATGCATTTTAATGAGGATTAAAATGTTTGTGTATAAGTCTGGCAAGAATTATAATGTATGCAAATTAAAATAATTACATTATGAGCACCTCAAAACTGAAGCTAACATAACGGGTTTTAATTTGGACTTGTGAAAAAAGAAACTAATATATATATTTGGTAATACTAGGTTATCCCGTCAACCAAAAAGTTATTGCCAAACTATAAGATTAAATGCCAATAATGAATGATCGTGAATGTCACATTCAATGACATTAAATACGATTCACCAGTTTCAAACGTCATGAAGTGATTTTTATTTCGATTTTTTATTTGTATTTTTATTAATATTCCACTAATTATTTGTTTTTTCGTTATTTAAAATAAAAATTATGTCAATATGTATAATTTGGTTATTAGTTTGGCGATTTGCATAATTTGGCTATTAGTTTGGCGATTTCCATAATTTGGCGAAATTGGTCGACGGGATAACAGAGTAGTACCATATACTTTTTTATTGCAGTATTCTTTTCCTTTAATGGCAGATGTATTTCGATTATATAAGAGAAAAAGGAGTACGATAAAAGTGGTGTACGGTCCCTATGTTAATTTATTGTGTCAAAGGTAATTAACCTCTTAAAGGGTCGCAAAATTCTTAAAATTGGAAAAAAAATTAACAAAAACAAAGATCATTTTGAACATTTTATATTTTAAAATATACAGTCAATCGGATTAACTTTGATCTATTGGGGTAACTTTGGTCCAAGATAAGAAATAAAAAAGGTTAGATCTGCAACATCACTTCAGTTAACGGTAAAGTTTTGGTCTCAAAATATAGATAGCAGCACTAGTGTCTGTTTGGCAACTTACCAGAAATAATTCGTTAAGATTCCACCCTGGCAGAATCGATCAAAATTTCGTAAAGACGAAGCAAAGTTATCCTGATTTGGCTCAAAGTTACCCTGATTGACTGTATTTTATTTTAAGACTCAATTGGATCATAGATATAACACTGTAAAAAAATGTTGCAGTAATTTTACTGAAGCAGAGATTCCAGACAATGTCCTTAAAAAGACAGACTTTATTCTTATATCAACGAATTTTGCCATAACATTAACAGGTTTTGCCCGTAAAGCATAAAAAATAGCGGAAGTTGACCATTTATGTGAAAAAAAGGGACATTTCCCGTAAATTTACTGGATAATTCACAGTAAAGTACCGTAAATTTACATTTTTTTTACTTTGAATTATGATCTTTATTTTATGCATTTAAAAAATTGCAAGATGCAGAATAAGTATTTACAAAGGGTTCGAAACAGTTAGACATATGACAAGCAGAAAATCGTCATAACAGATTAAGCGCCAGGTTACAAATAGTGGCGTAGCCAGCATGGGTGTCCAAACGCACTGGATATAGCTAATTTATTAGAATATACGAATTAAATATTTCCAAATGAGCGAAAAATTGCCCAGACCGAAAATCGAACCCAGATGGATTACAAGGTCGTTTAAGCTAAGGCTTTACCGTTTCAGCTAACTGGGCGACAACCAGCAGGAATTTCACGCTCAGATAACCTTATTTGTCATAACATATGGTCTGTCATTTAGACAATCCGACAGAATAAATTGCATGTAAAGGAACTCTATATAACGATGAGTACGTAGATATACGATTATTTTAACACAATGAAAGTGATTGGTAAATTTCTTTCTTGGTAAAATACTTGACTTGACTTTTTTCTGGTCTTAGATTGCTTTCAGAGAAAATGTTTTCTTGCGTTCAGTGCCATATTTTAATGATTTTTGTAACTAAATATTTAAAGTTTCTGAAAATCAAAAATATATATATATATTAAGAAAAATCATTTAAATATGGAATTGTATGCCAAAAAATTCGTCCTCTGCTAGCAAGCTGAAATAAGAAAAATGTCAAGTCAAGAATTCACTGTAACCAGAACACAATCTCTTCAAAATATCACTGTTCGTAACTTCTGTATAACTTTTTCACAGTTCGTCTAATAAACAACCAGTTTACCGCATAATTCTAAGATTCTTTGTTTTTCAGAAATTCAATTTTGAAATCGGAGTCTTATTTGCTGAACTATACTTCTGACCGTAATGATCTTTCTTTTTCCCCACATATTTCTAAATTTATCTGTAGAAAAGATCGAAAACGTAGATAACTTCTTTTATCTAAGCATCTATAAGTGTATCTGATAAGAGTACATGTATGTATATATTCTTATATCTATTGCAAAAAACGCGTTACTTTCAAATAACATGCTTTTACGAATACATTTTAATATGAATGAAAAATGTTTATCAGTAATGTTGACTAAAATATTAATATATGCAAATAAATGCAATTATGTTATTTGTACAGCAAAAGTTTTTAATCTAGCCTTATGTTTTGGAAATTATAATAATTTCTTTTCGATACATTGAAATAAAAATAGAAATGAGTGAAATTATCATTGGTATTTAAGTAAAATATTAAATGATATTTTTTTGGATCTATGCATGTTAGTTTGTGAAATTTAATATATTCTTTGAAATTATGAATTACTTAAAAATAAGAGTAAAAATATCTTAAAATTATCGTAAAAGAAAGTTTTAAATAAGGGCATTTTAGCTAGTCAATAGTAAAACGCATTTACGCATTTCTTAAATTTTCATTTTGAATAGAATTTATTACGCATATGTATTGATACATACGTAAGTAGAGTTAGATAATAAATAAAACAAAAAACTATGATGATAGTTTTCCATTAAACAATGGAACCAATTGCATTTTCAATATATTTTCTTTTTAAAAATTACTTTATATAAATGCAAATTGTTTTAAATAGTTTAATGTATTCCTCAAAATAACTTGAAAGATATTTACATTTTCAAAAAAAAAAAAAAAAAAATCAAGTTATTCGCTAACTAAAATTTATATTGGTTCGCATAATTTTTTTAATTTTTAAATATATAATCGGGAATTATACTACGGCTCTTAATTTTGAATCCCACTAATAACAAATAATATTATTTCTTTTACATCAGCACAGAAATTCTGGATAAAATAAAACTGAGTTTAATACTCAAAAATTGTATATTAGAACAGAAAATGTAGCCGAACTCTGATAATTTCCAGTTTATAGATTAAATTCAAATTAGAATATACTGAAAGAGATTACTTTTTCACGATATGCATTTGTCTTAAATTTTGCAATCGTAAAATTTTGTAATTTTTTTTTTTTTTTTTTTTTTTTTTTTTTTTTAACACTTGAAAAGGTTTCTGAAATATTGCGGAAATATGTTTTAAAATTTCAAGTTGTGTAGTACGCGCCTTGGGGATTATGTTAAGAAAGATAATGATTTACTAATTAATAACCGATACACAATTGCATATAAAAGTGCCTCGAAACTTTAATCAATACAATAATAAAAAATTAGTAAATAAACGGTCAAATGAGAGTATTACTTGGACTCAGAAGGTTTCATCAATAAATATATCAATTATTAACTGTATTATATAATTAAAGAAATCTTTGCTGAAAGAATAATGAGACTTTGTAAAAACGTATACAACGTATAGTTGGGTGCAACTGTAAATACTAGAAAAATATTAATATAATAAAATTTGAAAGAGATTTGAAACCTAAATAATATAAGATATATCTATTCTCTACAACTCTTTTTTAATCTTATTTTAATCTGTTTTCTGTTGTTTTTTATTTTTTATTTTTTATAGACTTAATTCGAAAATGATAATAAAAATAATGCACATTTATACTTCATTTAGCTTTTCATAAAACTAAACTGAATGTAATAATAATCTTTGTTTTTACAATGCAGCTAAAATAAAACTCTTGTTTGAAGTTTAAACTTAGCATTGTGCTACGCACGCTCCAAAAGTATGTTGCAAATTTACTATGCTGCCACGTGTTTCAAAAGAGGTTTTAACATTAGAAAAACCGAAAATTTTAATCAAGTTTTATGAAAGTATTTGACGCCAGAATTTTCATTTAAAATAGTTTAATTTTTTTACTTAACATTTCTTTTCTTATGTAATTAAAAAAAAATTTAATAAAATTTCTGGTTAACAAAATATATTCGCATGCCAGCCTGCAAAATGACCGCTCAGGCCAACTCTAATGTTAATTAATATTAAAGACACGAGTGGTATATTGAGAGATCCTTCAGAGCAAACTAGTCGTGAATATCATAGTATTTATCAGATTACCCTATTATTTGTTAAGCACAATTAAACTTTATACTTTCGTGCATCGTATCATGGAGAATTTGGCTCATAAAATTTCGTATACATAACTAATCTTTCGTGCAAAAGGAAATTATTTTACGATAACTCTTTAAAAGTTATTGAGTTCAAAACATTTTATGGCATTTGCTATGATTAGAAAATAGCATGCAAGCTGTAAATAAATTTTCACGGATAATATTAATATGAGAAATTTAAATGAAATAGCAGAATAGCAATTTAGAAGCTAATTTGTTAAACTGATATCTAAATTTAACTATTAGCATATTGCTACTTTTGCGACTAAAGTTGAGATTATATTTTTAATTACAAATTACAATTTTTTTTCCAATATGCATCAAAATTATTAAAGCTGCAAGATATCGTGCGATTTTTTTACATGAGTTTTTTCAATAATAACGCCGTCATTTATACTCCTATATGTTCTCAAAAGCAAATAAATTGGTAGCAATAAATTGTTATTTATTTGCATAGTTCGGGAAAGTTTTCTACTTATTTATTCTTAATCATTTTTGCTAATTTGTAGCCTATTGATAAAGCACGGCCAAACATAATTCTTTGTGTAACATCTTATGAAAAATTTACGCCATACAATTTCCTATAAAGCACTAAACTTTCGTACATGGAGTAATGTAAATTTATTGTAATTCTTCAAAAGTTGTTGAATTCAAAGCAATATTTTAGCATTCGCTTTTGTTAAAAAATGATATGGCGGATTTAAATAGATTGCTACAGTTAATATGAGATTTTAAGCCCTAACATCTTAATCTTGCCTAGAAGCTAAATAGTCAAATAAATATCAACAATGCTTGCATTTAAAGAATATTGTAGATTTCGGCTTCATTGTGTTTGTGTTGCATTAAATTTAGAAAGACAGCATTGTGAAAACAAAAATATAAGAAAATATAAAACGTATACAGCTGTTTCAAAGCCTCTACGAACTCATCATAAGTGCATAAAATCAAACATTACATTAAAATCGTGGATAAGAAGGTATGGGAAGGTGGGGTTAAACAAAAGGATGGAGAGGCGTGTCTCACAGTTCCACTGCCAACGGCGAAATGCAGTTGACTAACAACGGTGGAATCAATCTCAATCACACAGGGAGACCATCAAAATTGAACAGACATTGCGGAAGAGTCTAAACAAAGAGGAGAAAAAGGAGAGTGAAGGGGAGAGAACGAATTCTTAAAATTTAAACCATAGTTCTGAAAAAAAGTGGGCGTAATGGACAAATCGTTAACTAAGGTGTTTGAATTTTTTCATGTAAGATAATCCTCCCAAAAATCAAGATCATAAACTGATGAACATTTCTCTATTACCGAGCCTTCGAAAATTTTAAAATTATGATTGTTGGATCAGCAGTAGTTAGCAATAGCGGAACATTTCGTTAGAAATTTTCCCAATTTCTAAAAGTTTTGACTCCATCAAGAAACATGTCGGAAAACATGTCCCATATACTGTTAGAAAACTTGCCTCATCGCTATATTTGAACTTTTACACTACCTAGATGAAAAATGATGCAAGTTTGCGAAACAAACGCACAGTTTCATGAAGAACTTAAATTAATGCATGCGATGTCAATGTTAGAACAAAAAGCTGAATGCTAGTACTTTTTTGTTGTTGTTGTTTTCGTTTTAATCATGCGACTAATCATTTAAATAAAACTTTTAAAGAATAGCTATTTTTTCGTCTCTTTGACAGAATCTTTTATCACCAGTTTCAAAACTGAAATTCTTACCAAATTGATGAGATAAATACACGGATTAACCCTTTTCAGTGCAGAGCAGATTCATTGCTTAAGTATTGAAATTAATGACTGACGCCGGAATTTGAAAACAACTTTATTTGTAAATAAGAAAACGGTATAATTCACACATTAAATAAACCGTAATTTTTTTAAACAAAATTCCGGTGCCAATGTGGAGTTTAAGAATTAAAATTAAGTGATATATCTATGA
This sequence comes from Maratus speculifer, assembly GCA_964019185.1. NCBI lineage: Eukaryota > Metazoa > Arthropoda > Arachnida > Araneae > Salticidae > Maratus > Maratus speculifer. The sequence goes on along the minus strand of OZ025289.1, from coordinate 90,459,367 downwards.
AACCGCTGCGCCGCAAACGGTTAAATAATATAAAATTTACACTAAAATTTTATTGGTGAGAGTAATAATTAATGCTTGGAAAATGGATGTCCATGCGTGGTAGGGGCAAATTAGGGAAGCCGTTAATAAAGACCGGAAATTTTATTCAACGTTTAAAAAAATGAAAAAAATAATAGCTCATCTAACTAAGTGATAGCAGTTATTAAACTAAAACTTTTATAGATCGTTTGTAAAATGATGCCTTTTCAGCCACTTCATCCGCTGGTCTCATCTAGCGGCTCATTTAAAATATAAAGCGAGTTGGAAGACCTGCACCTATGGAAAAGATGACCTGACCTCCTCTCTCTATATATAGATATAGATGGTACTACTATGTTATTCCGTCGACCAATTTCACCAATTTATACAAATCGCCAAACTATTAGCCAAATTATACGTATTGACATAATTTTTTTTTTAATGACGAAAAAACAAATAATTAGTAGAATATTAATAAAAATATTAATAAAAAGTCGAAATAAAATCACTTAATGACATTTTAAACACATGAATCGTATTTAATGTCATTGAATGTGATATTCATGATCATCCATTATTGGCATTTAATCTTACAGTTTGGCGGTAATTTTTTGGTCGACGGGATAAGCTAGTAGTACCATATATATATATATGTATATGTGTGTGTAGGTAGATATATAGATATATTTTTTTATATTTTTATTTCTGAATTGTATCATTGAAATTAATAATTCGAAAAAGAAAATATTTAATCAACTTTAAATTTAAACCTATAATTTGCAAATTAAATAACACACATATAAATATATTTTTTACTAAATAATTTGAAAATATTTTCAAAATTTATTTATAAAAAGTTATGTGCTAATAAAAATAAATGCAAATTTTGAATTTAAAATAAATACAAATTTTTAATAAACTAGAAACCAGCACAGTTCAAATTAAATAAAATAGTCTTTTAATTTTCACTTTAAAAGACATTCAGTATTTTTTTGCTTCAGTAAAAGATTTTAGATGGCAAAGCAAATTTATCTTTATAACATTAATTAACATTACACATTCAAACATATTTATCGTTAGATTTTTAACTGAAAAAAATGTATATCTACAACTTTTTTTTTCCTGAAGCGCTGAAATCAAAAATTTCCGTCCTTCTCTGATTCAATGTAAATAAAGTTTGAATGGTGTTCATTCATTAACAGTTGAAAGAAGAAAAAGTGGACATTATGGAACAGAAATTACAACATCCATACATTTTTTTTAGAGAATGAATATTTTAGAGGAGAATAAACAATCCAAATAGCACTTTGTACACTAATAATAAAAAAACATTTTATTTCGACTTTTATTTTAAAAAAAATTAATATGACTTTGAGTACATAAAATTTGTAATACTAGAATGTTGCAAAAATTTAATTTTAAATAACTATAAAAATTAGCATATTCAGTAAATGCCGCATTTTATGCTACAAACGTAAGTAATGCTACGTAGATATTATTTTTCTACAAAATCATTTTCAGTTTAAGGTGCATTAGATTTATAATCTAATAGAAAAATACACCATTTTTTAAATGAATAATATATGTCACATGGAATGCATATATATTTCTAGTGATTTTTTAACAGTACCAAAATATACCGATATAAAGATATAAAAATAATTTTGACATTAATTAAAGTACACTGTAAAAAAAAATTCAAGAGGTTACTAAAAATTTTTTAGTGAATTTGTATGCCACAGAATTTTTTAGTAACCATTACAAACTTTTTTTTTTTTTGCAAGTAAAACAAGCATTTCTTTTGTAAACGGAACAAAAGAATTTTTTGTATAACTAACTTAAAAATTTTTAGTATGAGCCACCAAGCAAATTTTAGTAATAGCTCCAAAATTATTTTTAATAATCATTACGTGCGCCCGAAGGGCAGGCGGTTCCTTCGAGCTGCACCCAGACTTCTGAAGCGGAAGATTTTCGGCAAAACTGCAATAGATGGCAGCACCAAACATTGCTAACTGCTTCGACAGGATTTTCATTATCCCTTTACTAACGAGTACTTACACTACATACATTCGGGACGTATTTGGCGGTGGCCAGTATCGAACCCGGGACCTTTTAGTCTGGAGTCCGTTATTATAACCACTATGCTATCAAGGCCACACCAAGTGAGTTTTAGTAATAGTTATTAAAAATATAAAACTATTAACTCTCTTCGTTGCTAACTTTTTTCTAGTATATCTTACAGATTTTCTTGTAACCGACTAAGATTACTAAAAATTTTTTAGTAATTACAAGGATCACTAAAGTTTTTTTAGTAGATCGACCCTTTTTTTTACAGTGTAAATATAGCAAAAAAAAAAATTTGTAAATCATAATGGGATTTTCTGTCACTGAACTTTTCTAGCCAGAATGTTTACTGTAAATTTTTAACGACGTATTCCGTTCTTTTATGTTATTTGAAAAGGAAAACTGTTGTCTAAGTTTTTAGCTGTGTATCTGTTCTTTGCACAAATAGACAAAAAAAAAGTGTGCTCATTAATACAAAAGAATTCTTTAATAGAAAATGCACATTTTCATTCATGAGTGTACACTGAAAAAAAAATGAAGTATTCAAAATTGAGTAAGTCGATGTTCTCATATCGAATTGAGTATGTTTCGATCAAAATTGAACGCACTGCGTTCCCAATTTCGAAACAGCATATGTTATAAAATCCAAACAAACGCTAATTATGTACCCAGTATTGGTTTATCTCATGCATGGAGGCATAAAAGATGTTTATTAATGTAAATATTAAATTACGCACAGTATTTTAAAATAAATTTAAAGTATTCTTGCTAATAATGCTCTTGTCATAAAAATGTTCGATTTGGGTATTTTACTTATAATTTTGCTATTTCTCTTAATAAATAATCAATTAACAGTTTATTGTTCATAATTTTGAGCAAGAAATAAATACCAGCATATTTTCACTTTAATTTGTAAATTCAGGGGGCAGATAATAGTGATTTATATTTGATCACAACCATGGAATCAAAAATGAGTACATGTGTTTTTCAGTTTTGAGAACTTTTGGATCGGAGTTATTTTGAGTATGTGAAGTACTTAAAATTGAGTACTTTTTACTCAATTTTGAGAACCCATTTTTTTTTAGAGTATTGCCTTTTACTTCGAAATGAGTAATATTATCTCAGAATTCGTATTAAAATGAAAAGATAAATCACCAGACAAAATGTACCAGATTTGGCAACATTGTTTCTACCGGGTGAATTTGTGAGAAATATCTCTGCTTTATCCGAAATGTAGTACACAGTAATCGAAGCGACTTTTGTTATAACGCAGTAATCGAAGCGACGTTATTAACGTCAATTGCAATAATAAATCAAAGCCAAAAGAAATTTTGCAGAATTAAATGAATGTACGTTTATAGCGGAGGCGAATGAAACATAATTTATTGTTAGTTTAAATGAATATTATACACACATTCCGACAAATGCGATGCCAAAATTATTGTGTTCCCGAGTACTTTAGACTACATTTTTGGCGAAAAATGGTTGCATTAAGGAGCGTAAGGTAAAAAATAAAAAATAAAAGGTAATGAAAAATTGAACTAGTAAAAAATTTAGGTTGTATCAATGTGCCCCATACAGCCATTTTGAATAAAATGAGTCTCAAATCCAACACTTTATGATTTATCTAACAATAAAGAAAGAGGAACTGATAAATAGTAGCTTTACTTGCGAGGGAGAGTATTCTTTTCGGTTGAAAATACTGGAACAGTTGTATAATACCATTTCAATTGTACAACTCAAATTTACTTTTGGCCTACAAAACAATTAATCATTCGTCCCATTTCATCAAACTACTCAATCATTCCAAGATTTTCTGTATGTAGTTGAGTGCGCTAGAACCACCCTTTGGAGCTGTTGTGAAACTTCCTGTAATGACTCTGTGTGCAGTACAGGGGGTGTATCAATGTGCCCCATGTATCAATGTACCCCAGCCCCCCCCCCCCCTTACAGGGTGAAGCGCGCATTTAAGAACAAAATAATGCCTTCTTTCAAAGATGAATATAAAACATAGAGATAAAGAATTTTTTTCATTTTAGCGTTATTTACAGATGACTACATAAACAATAAATGGCATCATTCACTATAACCGCGTTTAGCTGCAGTAACCATTATCAGGAGTCACATATAGGGAAGAAATTATTGTTCCAATCAAAATCCTTAATCTGTTATTTTCATAATCATTTTATTTAAGATGTGCTGTAGAGAGATACGAAGAATACATTATTTTCAAATTAGTCTCAAGAACAATACAATTATTCTGTTTTTAATTGGAATAAAATATTTTCTAATCCAATGTAAATGAAATTCGTATGAATATCATTTATTCGCTTGTTAAAAAAAAAAACTGTTAATAGAAAAAATGACATTATAAAAAAATGATTGCGTCATTATTACTATTTTTTGTTTTAAAAAAAGCTCTGTTTAGAAAAATATTCGTATCAGTTTTACTTATAAAGATTCGGAAACTTTTTCTTAAATTTTATTTTATGCTTCCAGTTGTATGATTTTCCTAGTTATCTTAAGCATACAAGAAATAATACGTTACGGTATTCTAAAAATTGATTATGAATCACAAATTTCGATAGATAAAATAAAAAAATTATTAAGATACTAAGTGCATATGTTAACCCTTTCCAGCTCACTTTGCCCAGTCCCCTGGGATACCTGATTTTAATTCCAAACTTGCAATCGGCAACAATAATATTTTAGTAATATTTTGCTTTTACAATAAAAGCCTAGATTAAGGATTTCAAAATATCTAAATAATTTGTTTATAAATTCCCGTGTTAGTCGATAATTTCTCAATTTATTAGCAGATTTTGCTCGTGTCGGGAAGGGTTAATAAGAATTACTTATGTATAAGGTGAAATTAAAAAAACTTCCCTCACGAAATTAGTCGATTTAAAAATAACTTCGAAATAATGAAATGAATTCGACAAAAGTGAATAAAATTTAAAACAGATTTCCGATAAAATTTAAATAAAAATTCCCCACCTGTGTAGCTTTAATTTAATTAGAATAGTCTTGGAAGTTCGTATTATATTTTTTCCTCTGAATTAATTTTTTTGAAATATGTTTTAGATAACAAAGCATATTTACCTTAGTAGCATTAATTAACGTTACATAGTTAAATATATTTGTCGTTAGATTTTTAACAGATTAAAATCAATTTTATTTCTGAAAACACCTTTTTTTCTGAAACAGTGCTATAAAATACTACCACTGACAATAAAGTTCGGTGAATGAATTCAGAACGACCGACCTGGCAACACTGGGGAAATAAAACGCTGCACATGCATAGAGGCAAGTGTTGACCACATTCCTCCACTGTTGTTCAGTTGAGCGTCGTTTATGTTCTGTGTAAGACGTGCTTTACTAAGTGCTTGTTCAGTGTGTTGGTTCTTAACTGAGAACAGGAAAATGAACGAACAAACGATCAGTATAAAATTTGACTTTAAGTTTTGCAAGACACCGAACGAAATTAATGAAGAGTGGTGCAAATTGAACATCCGCCATACTCGCCAGATCTCAGTCCTCCAGACTTCTTCCTATTTTCACGACTGAAACTCTCTTTTAAAGAGATTTGACCATATTGTTGACATCCAACGAAACGTGACGAAGCTTTTGAACTTCATCTCAAAAGAAGACTTCTTGCGAATTTCCCAGGACATGTATATCAGATCTCAGCGGTTCATACTTATGGGAGATGACTATTTCGAAGGATGGTATGGTAATTTTCGTAAATATTTCATCTACATTAATGTTACAGGACTATTCACCGAATTGTATTGTCAGAGGTAGTATTTCCTGATTCAGTGTAAATTAAGTACGAATTTTACAAATTCCTTTTATGTCCTGTGTCGGATTTTTTCTTCCTATGTATCTTAATCATGCAAAATTAATACGTTACCGTATTCTAAAAATTGACTATGAATAAAAAAAATTAACCGATAGACTAAAAAATTATTTCGATACTAAGTGCATATGTAAATAAGAATCACACATGTATTTCCATAAGTTGAAATAAAAAAAACACCCCTTTCGAAATAAGTCAATTTAAAAGTTATTTCGAAATAATAAAATTAATTCTAAAATCTTAATAAAACTAAATACATATTTCATATAAAATTTAAATAAAAAATTCCCACCAGTATAGCTTTAATTTAATTAGAATAGTGTTGGAATTTCGAATTAAACCTTTCCTGAATAAAGTTTTTTAAATGTATTTCAGATAATAAAGCATATTTACCTTTGTAAAATTAATTATCGTTGCATTGTAGAGCATATTTGTCGTCAGATTTTTAACAGATTAAATACCATATTTTTTAAATACTTGTTTTTCTGAACCACCGCTATGAAATATTTCCTGATTCAATGTAAATAATGTATGAATGGAATTCATTTATTTATAGTTTTAAAAAAATCAACATTAGGAAAAAACAGTTACCTTATCAATACTTTTATTTTTTAGAAACTGCACTGTATTGAAATATGTTAAGCTGTGTTTTAAATTAAAAAGATTCGAAATTATTAATTTTTTAAGTCGTTTGATTTGCCGTGTCAAGTGTTTTTTTTTTTTAGTTATCGCAGTTATACAAAAAATTAATAAATAAAATTGATTATGAAGCAAAAATTTTCATCACTAAAATAAAAAAAAAAGTTGGTGTACTAGATATAACGTATAAAAAAAAGATTACATACCTATTTCTATTAATAGACGAAAAATTGAAGTAAGTCGGTTTAAAAAAAATTTCGAGTAATAAATTGAACTCATAAATCTTCAAATTTCCAGTAAAAATGAATTGAAAAAAAAAAAAAGAAACGAATAAAGCTTTTATTTAAATACAATGCTCTTGATAATCCATATTTTAAATTTTCCTGAAAGGAAACTATTTTAATTTGTTTTAGAGTGCAAAACATATTTAATTTGATTGTAATAATTAACTTTTCATATATATAGATAGTTTTTATCATATTTTTAACTGAGATAAAACTTACGCATTTCTACAAATATCTCTTTTTCAGAAACACTACAAAAAAAATTCCTTATTCAAAGTAAATAAAGGTTCGAATTAAGTTCATTTATTTTCTTGTTAAAAAAAGGAAAATTCGACATCATAAAAAAGGAACGATTACATCATCAAAACTTTAAAAGAAAAAAAAATCAGTTTGGGAAACTATCTAGGTCAGTTTTAAACGAGAAAATTCGGAATACATTTTTTAAGACATTTTTTTTTTCATACCGTGTCAGTTGTTTTCAAGTTATTGTGGTACGGGAAAAATAATATATTACAGTGTTCTTAAAACTGATTATAAAGCAAAACTTTTAATGAATAGAATAAAAAACGATTACTATATATCTACCTAAATAAAGATTACACATGTATTTCTATAAACTGAAGTAAAAAACTTCCCTCTCGAAATAAGTAGATTGAAAAATAATTTCAAAATAACAAAATGAATTCGAGAATTTTAATAAAATTAAATACATATTTCCTATAAAAAGTAAATAAAAAAACCACTAGTCCAGTTTTAATTTAATTAGAATAGTCTGGGTAATTTCTACCTATTTTAAATTTATCAGAATAAAAAAAATAGTTCAATATATGTATTTTAGATTAAAAATCATATTAACCTTAACAGAATTATTAATTAATTTTAAACTTTCAAAGATATTTGTCGTCAGATTTTTTTCTAACTAAGTGTAACGTTTGAATTTTAGAATACTTTTTTTTAATGCTACTCTCAAATATTTCTGGGCTTAGTGTAAATAAAGAGCGAAAAAAATTATTTTTTGCTTTCTGCAAAAAAGAAAAATCAACATCATGAAAAAACGTTTACGTCATCAATATTTTTTTTTTCAAAATATGCCATTTGGAAAAGTGTTCAGATCAATTTTAAATGAGAAGTTTCTAAATAATACATTTTTTATGACATTTTACATGCTTTGTCAGATTTCCTCTGTAGTTTTATAAAAAATTAATACATTACAGAGTAGAAAAATTAGATTACGAAGCAAACTTGTGATTTATAATCTATAAAAATAAGATTGCGATACTACGTGTATATACCTGTTTCTATTATTCAGAGTAAAAAAAGTGAAAGAGGTCGATTTAAAAATAATTTCAAACAATAAAATAAATTTATAAATCGTAACAAAATTGAATTCCGATTTCCAATATAAATGAAAGGCAAATAATAGAATCTAGTAAAGCTTTAAATTAATTACAATGCTCTTGATAATCCGTACTTTAATTTTCCCTGTAAAAAACTCTTTTAATACGTTTTAGATTGCAAAGCATATTTACCTTAATAACATTAATTAACTTTACATAAGTTTAAAGATATTTGTCGTCGAATTTTTAACTAAATAAAAAAATATACATTTATTTATTTTTGCCAATACTTTTTCTCTGAAAAGACGCAATCAAATATTTCCTTCGTTCTTGGATTTAGTGTAAACAAAGTTCGAATTTCCTTCGTTCTTGGATTTAGTGTAAACAAAGTTCGAATGGAGTTAGATTCTTTGCACGTTAAAAGGGCAAAAAATCCAAATAATGACAAAGTAATAATTACGTCCACATTACTAATTTTATAGAGAAGGTAAAGTTTAGAAAAAATATTCAGTTATATATACCGGGTGTCCCAAAAATGACTGATGGATTTTAAAATTCAATAACTAGCAAACGGTGACAGCTATTTAAAAAATTATTGCAGAAGGGTTATGCATATGCCAGGAGTTTTTTTACCGTAATTTTTTATTTTAGTTCGAATTTCAAACAATAGATAGCGCTGACGGCGATTGAAGGCCAAGTGATCAGAGCAGAGTAAGGTCAGTTTCGGCGTTAACCTGGGCTTCAATTGCCGTCAGCACCACCTATTGTTTGAAATTAGAACTAAAATAAAAAATTATGGTTAAAAAAAAACTCCTGACATTATGCATAACCCTCCTGCAAAATTTTTTTAAATAGCTGTCACCGTTTGCAAGTTATTGAATTTTAAAATCCATCAGTCATTTTTGGGACACCCGGTATGTAACTGAACATTTTTTCTAAACTTTGTATACAAAGACTAGGAATCGGATGTTTTTTCTAGCCCATTTTATAAGCATATTATTTTTTATTTTTTATTTTTTATTTCCGAGTGCATAATAAAAAGAAAGTATTGTATAAATCTTTAAAATACTAACATTCAAACGAGAAATCTGAAAGGAAAGGTTTTACATAATTAATGTTAACTCATAAGTGTTTTCCTGTGACTAATATAGGATCTTAAGAAAAAGTCTACACGACGAAACGTATATACTGTTAAGGGTGTATTTCGATTCAAACTGCTTATTTTCCGATTTATTTTTGAATTCATTTTTGCTCGCATATGCATCAAACTTGCAAATTGTCGTATTTAGAAAGTAACAAAGGTGTCGTGATTGTCGATTCTTTGAAAAATCCAGAAAATATTACAAAAAAGGCAATCAAAAACGGTATTTTGAACTGATTTTACAGAAGCAGATTTTTTCCGAAGCGGGAGATCTCTGAAGGAAAAAAAGGGGTCATACTGAGAAGGTAATTGTTTATAAATCAAATTCTAATGAATTTAGCGCAAAATGACATCACACGGCATTTTATACGTCTCTTCAAAAATCTCCTCAGCAAGTTTTATGTTTCTATTTTTAAAAATGTGTCTGAAATTGTATCAGAAAATTTCGAGCTGTTGAAGGAGGGAAAGTGTTTTTTCGAATACAACCTTAATCCTTTGGCATAGCTGCCAACTCTTACGACTTTTTGGGCGAGAAAATATTAATTGAATTTTTTCCCTTATTGAATCGGTGATCATTTCGGCTATTTGCAATGATAAACACAACTGTAGGTTTTTGTGGCACAAAAATGCGGATAATGTTGTCAGCGTTATTTTCAAAATTTTTCGCTTGGATTTTACTATTTTCGAACATATTATTTTGCATATTACTGAAGTCTATTATGTTAGCTAAGATCTATCTCTTACCTGGCTATTGGTTAATGTTTTCTTTCATATACATTAAAACAGTTGATATTTTAGAACGGGTTCTAATAGTCACAGAAGTAAAAGTGATTTTTACAAAATAAATCATAAACCAAAATCGAATAAGTAAAAACTAGCCTGATTCAGTGTTGCCAAGTTGAACACCAGGACACAGCTGCCAATTCTTCCGATTTTTTTGGCCCGAAAAAATTTAATAGAATGTTTTACCTCATTAAATCAGCAGATTATCTAATTAAGTTTTGAGGTCCTTTCACAGTTTTGCAGGAATACTAAATTGTAACTAAATTAAGTGTTTCAACACTCGCTCATCCTATTTGCAAAAATGAAAATAACGTGATGTTTAATTTTGTACTAGTTGTACATCCGAATTTTTCATCATCATATTTTTGTAGCATAAAATGATGTATTAAAACGGTTTAATGAGAAGCATAGTACCTACAATGTGAATATGCACTAATTTATCTTTCTGCGTCAGAGAGAGAGAGAGAAAAAACATGAGCCCATCCCCATCATCCCCATGAGCCCCTCTTCCATCTCTCAATTTTAGCTACGGTCCTATATCGCATGCGATAAAAAGCAGTTTAAAATATTAAAATGTAGGGAGACATTTGAAAATAACGTTCTTATAGAGGTAACATCACTGTTCGCGTTTCTTCGCGTAACTATTGTTGGCTCTAAAGATATAATAGTAACGTGTAAGAGCTCGAAAGCTTATGCTAATCCTATGGGGAAGTTATCTTAAATTTTCTTACTTGGATTTTAGTATTTTTGAATGGAATAAATGAATATGATCTCTAGCGAGGATACTCTTGACTTTCATGATTTTTGTTCCAGATTAAAATATATATATATATATATATATATATATATATATATTACTTCAACTTTCGGAACTGGTTATGAATTTAACCTACTCTAATATAAACAACTAAAACTCAAATGAAACTAGTTGGATGTGGCAATACCAAAACTTTCTTCTATCTCATAAATGTTAATACTTCCAGGGATCCCAAATGGTCCGTGAATTGAACATCAATATTTTTTAACAGATATTTTCATGATAGGTATCTACAGCATTTGCGCTATAATGAACCACCGAAGGTTTTTTCTGGGCAGTATGCAGAATTAGGAAAATTTTCTAAGAGATTTTTGGTGTTCATTTGGCAGACCATTTGGGAGCCCTGTATTTCAAAATTCGCAATCACAGTGGCAAAATTAGAGGGCATTCTATACCCATCATGTGAATTTTTAAGATATAAATTCCATGATTCTTGATGTATGACTATCTCTAAAATCATATAATACTACAAAATGCAGATTAGCAAGCGACCTATTTTGTGATTAAAATGGAAACCGAATCCGCATCAACTTGTGTCAACGTCAAACTGAATTCCTAGTTTCATGACAGTCCGTGCGTTAATTCTAGAGATAGGGTTATTGCGAAAATAACAAAAAATGCAGCATAGCAGCGTCATCTGTTTAGCGATTTACACCAAAATACAGAAAACGTTAATTCATGTCAAGGACTTCGCGAGAAATGCAGCCTAGAAGCCCCATCTGTTGAGTGTTTAACACGATGATGTAGAACATGTTAATTCATGACAAAGACTAACGAAATCTGAAATTCGATGAAAATTCATGCATTAGTTCTTGAGATAAAGCTATTGCGGTAATCGTAAAAAATGCTACATAGCAGTGCCACCTTTTGAGAGATTTACACTAAAAACTAATCAGCACCAATTTATATCAGGTACTAATTGAATATAAATTAATATAAAATTTAGCGCATTAATTCTTGAGATAAAGCGACTATAAAATTTCTCTTGTAAACAGACAGACAGAGTCAGAGACTCACAGACAGACATTTAATAAAAAAACATATTTTTTTGGTATCTCTGTTCCCCTAAAACATGTAAATCCGTTATAAATCGAAATTTGAAAAATTTCACGAATCTTTTCTCGAATCGAATAATTAGTAAAGATAGAAGTAAAGATAGGTAAAGATAAAGTAAAGATAGAAGAAAGTAAAGATTTTGGTAAAGATAGAAGTAAGTAAAATGTAAATGCAGTTTTTGAATTTTTAAAGTAAAAGTTAATGAATTGACATCAACTGCTTTAATACAAAAAGTTAAAATATTAAGATGCATTCGAGATATTTGAAAATAATTTGCCTTACCCTTAACATTAGCGTTGTCATTTCCTGTCTTCATTAATGTAGCCTAGTAGAAAAATTATTGTTTTAAACAAACACATATTTCATATTCAGTTACTGATGCAAATATACTACAAAGGCTGCAATATCTGGAGTAGCTTTTATTTCATCCCATGATATCTTTTGAATCAATAATTTCTTACATGTATTCTTTTATTTAAAGTTCTCAGTTTTATTTCCATAAATGAAACTTAACAATTAACAATACTAATAACATAAATCTTCCTACTTAAGAATCTAGGCTAAATTTTATTTTTAATGCAAAGTTTAGTTTATAATGAGTAATAAAAATTAAGCATCATACTAAGTGCTTTTCCCATCAAAATATTTTCTCGCGGAACTTTCTAAATAATTTAGAGTGTTTAACAAATACTTTAATAAAAATTATAACGCTAAAAGTGAAAAGTTTATTCAAAGATTGAAACATTTTCTAATCAATAAATTGATTTTTACTCAAATCCCAATTAATAAATTTTCTACACAAGGAAAAGATTTTTGCTCTTGACATTGCAAAGACATTACAACGAGAACGCTGTTTTTGGCTCAAAGGAAAAAGTAATTTTGATTCTTCAAAATTTTGAAACGTAATTATGACATACAGCTTATTGCGTTTGAATGGTGATAGAAATTATAAAATATATTAAGACACGTGTTGACATTTTGAAGCCATACTATGAAAGGACTTTATTAGAAGTTGATTTTTCTGAAAAGTGAACCCGTACTAAATTTATTATTGAATAGCCCACACTACTGAGTGAAAATTCTCTGGCGATAATGTGAAGTCTATAAGGGCGTTCTTTTCAAAAATCTCGCTCAAATTTTAATATTTTTGAATGATTTTTTTGCACAGAATAGCTGAGGACGATCTGCAACCGGGTAATTTTTTTTCCCTTTTCTATTTTGGTTACATATCTTTTTTTTTTTTTTTTTTTTTAGGATAGTTTCAATTTCAGAACCGTTTCAAAAGTTAAAGTGATTTAAAAAAAAAACTGAAACCAAAAATTAAAAAATTTCCAGGTTGTCAATAGTCCTCAACTATTCTAAGCAAAAAAAAATCATGAAGATAATCAAATTTGAGAGAGAGATTTGAAAAGAACGCTCCCATAGACTTAACACTATCATCCGGGACTTTTTCACTAAGTAGTGTGAGCCCTTAATCCATTGCGGCGCCAAACCCTTACATTGCTTAAGTGTTAAAATTAATGAATTACTACGGAGTTTGAAATAATTTTACTTGTAAATAAGAAAAAAGGCTATATTATTCGCATCTAATAAACCGAGTTTTTTACGAAAATTTTGGATCCAATTTGGCAATTGGGGATCAAAATTAAGTGGTTTCATAGGAATACTAACGCCCCTCAATGGGATAATATGTTTTAAATATAAACTGACAAGAATTTTCGATATGAATAATGTATTTCTAATAACTTTTTTTTTATTCAGATTGTTTGATTACTTTTTTAAGGAATAAATACTTTTTTAAAGAATAAATATTCCCTTTATTTAAGGGTGGATAAAATGATGCGAAAAAAAGCTAATTTCACTGTAAAAGTAGTTGGATGTGGAAATCCCAAAACTTTGAAGGATATCATGTATGTTAATTCGCTACTAATATATGTTTGACGGCGGTCTGGGGCCATTCAATAGTGTCCCTGGTCTCTTCTGAGACCGTATACTACGGAGATTCTCCTTTCCTTTTGGCTTTTCTGTCTTAGTCCATGTTGGACTTTTAGCATAGTTATTTCACCCTGCTAGGTGGGGCTTGTTGAGCTTAAGCCATTTGGTAGGCCTCCCCACCTAGCTGAAACTGAAACTGAAACTGTTAATTCGCTATCACAGTGTCAAAATGAAATGGTAATCTACGCCCATCATGCGGATTCTTAAAATATAAAATTCCGTGCATGAGTTCTGGTGATATGACTAAATGCAGCTTAGCAACGCCACCTATTTTTCGATTAACACAGAAACTTAATCCGCAACGACTTGTTTAAATGTCTACTGAAGCCTGAAAATTCTTGCATTAATTCTTGAAGAAGAGTTATTGTGGAAATCGCGAAAAATTCAGCAATTCCACCTGTTGACCGATTTATACCAAAATAATCAGCACCATTATTTATCAAGGTATACATGAATCTGAAGTTTGATGTAAATCCGTGCATTACTTCTTCAGATAGGGCCACTGCGGGAATCTAAAAAAATGCAGCATAGCAGCGACACTTGTTGTGCGACTTACACCATAATGTAAAAAATGTCAAATCATGTCAAGGACTAAGAGAATCTGAAGTTTGCTGAAAATACATGCATTAGTTCTGCAAATTTGAGCGATTACGGAAATCGTGAAAAATGCTGCATAGTATCGCCATCTGTTGAGAGATTTAAAATCAAAACTAATCAGCATCAATTTATATTAAAGATTAACTAAATGTAATTTCTTATTAAATTCCGTGCATTACTTCTTGGGATAGAGTGCTAACAAAATTTGTGTCACATACAGACACACAGCCCGACTCAAAGATAAATATTTTGAGAGGAAAAAACCCCCATGTTTTTCGTGATTTCATAAAAAATAATAACATCATTTTTATGATGATCAAAATGTAGTTTATATAATAACAGAATCATGAATCACATTAATATTCTTGGGCTAGACATAAACAAATATTACATGAAATTTCAATTTAACAATTTTCGGTACTTTAACCCTTTGCTTACGGGGTTGGGATATATGTCGTCCCAGAGACTATTTCTTTATTGTTTTCGCACCAATTTTTGAAAACTAGTCCCTATCATAAACTAATACTAGTGTAATTTCACGAGATAGCTAATACGAAGAATTTTTCTTCTAAATTGTGGTACGAATGAATAAAAAAAATAGTTGCCAGTTCTACTCCGTAATCTAAAGGTTAATTGCCGAAACGTCAGTGAAGGCTTACTGTGGAGACACGAAATTTTTTGGTTTCTGTCTGTCTGTCAGTTTGTCAGTCTGTCTGTTCCGCGATAACTTCCGTAAAAAGCATCCGATTGGCTTGAAATTAAGTGGGTATGTTAGTGAGGCACTGGGATTAAGCTGTATAGTTTTATGTAAGATTTGGTTCATTCGTTCGAAAAATATAGAATATTTTATTTTGCGCAATAATGCTTTCCTATGGCAAATCCAATGATTTCCATTTTTTTTCTTGAGAGAAAATGTCACATTATGATAAATGGATGCTAAAATTTACCGGTTAAATTATTCGTATTGTTTTGAAATTTTGTCTATTTATTTGTCAGATTTTTAAAATTATTACTGTAAATTTTGGAGATTTTTTATAAATGTGTTCCAATAATATAGACTAATTTGTTTTAGAGATTTACTTATATGAAATGTATTTATTTCATTTTCTTTATTTTCTTTTAATGGTTGCTAAGCAACCATTCATCTTAATGCTTATCCTTATAATGCTGTAAATTTGAAAGCGTGTGCGAAAATTTAAATGAAGTCAACATCAAAAAGTCAACAATCAATGAAGTCAACATCAAAACTTATGAATTAATTAATGTTTTTGTATCTTTGCGTATAAATGTAGCATAGCCCAGAAAAAAAAACATAGGCTATGTTTTATTAATCTTATTCAAATATTTTCCTTAATAATTCAAAATTTTTTTCTTTTTCATGCAGAATCAATAGGGATTTTTAAAATAAAATTTAAGCAATTTCCTTTATCGTTGCCAAAAAAAATCAAAATTTAGAATAATAATTTTTTAACAGCAATAAGTTTCAATTGAGCAATTTCCATTCGAAAAATTAAACTATGAAAAAAAAAATGACGTCAGAATTAAAATAACTATAGATATAGTACTTTTTGCTAAATATTAAACACGGATATTCGTTTCGTTAATAGGAATTTTTCTGACAAAAATGGGGACATAATTAGAAGTAAAAGAAATAAAAAAAGAATTATATTTTTAATAAATATTTCACTAAGTAAAATATGACGTCATAGTTGAACAAAAACAGGTATTTTATAGTAGTCGTTAAAAATACAAGAAACATGAATATCAATAACTTATGAATAATGAGGTCATTGCCGAAACTTCAGTGAAGGCTTACTTTGGAGACACGAAATTTATTTTTTTTCATATGTCAGTCTCTTCTTCTGTATGTCTGTCTGTCCCGCTATAACTGCAGCAAAATGGAATCAAAACTTTTTTTATTCGGAAACAAAATTGTAAAACTCTAGATAACTGAGTTTACACTTACAAAAGTTCCTGATGCATCAGGTTTAGGTGTTTGTGGCTGGCAGGCATGTAGAAGTATGAAGATAAAGAAAAATATTTGCCCAAACTGTTACTTATTCTTATAAATCAAAATGTATAAAGAAATGCAAAATATACAATAATCATTAGCACAATTATTAGAAAGTGACAAATTTAAATGAAGTGAGGCTCGGGGGGTTCAGGGGGGCGGAGCCTCCCTGAAGAAATCTACTATGTTATAATAAAGAAAACAAAAATAATAGATCATGAAAATTTCAGAATATCCTAACATAACTAAATTTTTAATTTACCGCTTTTGATGGCTGAAAACTTCTAATTCCTATTTTATTCTTATAAATAATTAAGCAATTTAAAAATTTTAAATTACAGTTTCCAGGGAGTTGAATATTACCCAAAGTGTGTTTTAAAAAAAAAGATGTGAAAAGCTGACGTTGAGGCTCCTGATCTGCAGTTTTACTAGTTTACATTAATTTCTAAACATCGCACATTTTCAATTTTTACACCATCGTATATAGAAAAAAATTTACTTTCAAATGCAACTTGTCGGAAATCTGTATCTAAATTTGTTATTGAGTCATTATTATTTTTTTTATTTTTATTTTTTTTTTTGTAGTTTTTAATTTTTTTTTTTTTTTTTTTTTTTTTTTGTCATTGTGGCAACAGAAGTATTTCATTTCTAGACATTAAGCTTGGACCAATCAGAAAACGAATCAAATAAAAAAACAGAAGTATTCCATTTTTGAACATTAAACATAGACCAATAAGAAAACGAATAAAATGAAATAAGTTGCACATATATGTGCCCGTTTCAAAATTTTATTTCTATTCAGAAATTCCGAATCATTACCGGAAATTCCGAAAGAAGAATGACTTTATATAATCACAAAGTGTCAGTTATGAATGATGCAAAAATTATAATTAATAATTTCATGTTTGAATTCAAAACTACCGAATAAAAAAAACTTCATATATACATGCTTCGGATGTAATTGAATTAAAATATATATATATATATATATAACAGTTTCAGCTAGGTGGGGAGGCCTACCAAATGGCTTAAACTAGTGATGGGCGATTCTGGAAATTTTGAGAATCGATTAAAATCGATATCGTATAAAACAACATCGATCATAATAAGAATCGATTTCTCAGTTCTAGAATCGATACTAGAATCGATATTTCGATATTTAGGTTCACACAGAGAAGATCCAAATTACTAATTCCAAAACTTAGACAATCAGCAGGACCGTAATTACCGCCTCCCACCCCCCATCCCCATTTAGGGAGGCATAGAATTAAGCTATTGTAGATTTTAGAGTCGGATAATAAGAATTTTAAATTTTAAAATGATTGTCACTTATGGTTTTCACTTACGCAAAACTTTGACAAATTTAAGAGACATAACTCAACTAATAACAACACTGAGTAACTTGGCATTAAATCGAGTATAAAGAGTGCCAAGAGCGTGTAACTAGGATGGGGAACAAGGAGTATAGATAAAAGAACTTTTTTTTTTCTAATGCCAACCAAATGTTACACGAGATAGTTTGGAAGAACATAAAATATGCCCCCATTCCCAAGGGGTCAGGTAACCCCCACTCTTGACGGAAAGGCAACCATAGCCCAAATGTATCTTTTGTCGAAGTTTCAAAATGAGGATTTACAATAAAATAGAACGAGAATTGGACATTTTAAAAATTGCATGCATACTTTGAACGGCCCATTTAGTAAAGATTGGCGAGGAAGGGGAGGGGGGGGGGAGGGATTAGAACGGACGAACTTGAAAAAAAAATTAACTAATAACCCAAATAACTGAGCTTCTAAACAAAAATATAGTGCTTAACTTAGTGTTGAATTCATGGGGTGGCCCGCGGGGAACATGCACACTTTGAAAATATAAAAAGTACCAAGAGCATGTAACTAGGTGGAGAAAGGGTTAGTAACAGTAAAAAACGAGGAGATAAGCTTTATAACGATATGTTACATGAGATGGTGTGGAAGAAACAAAAAATATGACCCCACGCAGGGGGCAAGGTGAATCCCAAACGGACAGAAGGGCGACCCCGGCCCAAATGTATCTTTTATTGAGGTTTCAAAATATGGATTTATAACAAAATAGAACGAGGATTAGACTTTTTTTAAATCGCAGTCATAATTTGAACGAACCTGTAAGTTAAGATTGGTGAGGAAGGGGGGGGGGAAGGAGGAGTAGAACGGGCGAACATGAAAAAAAAAAAATAGTGGCACTCTGACAGTGCCGATAGAAGTGAAACCTTGAACAATTACGTGTGCATTTTTGAATCGTTAGGATATATAATTTTGAATCGCCAGGAAATACTTTTAAATGAATAAAAAAAGGTTCTATAATATTAAAAAAAATATTAATGTCTATTAAAAAAAAAAAAAAAAAAAAAAAAAAAAAAAAAAAAAACCGCGCGATACCATATGTCCAGCTATTGCAGTTAACTCACTATAACTACTTTCTTACATTTTAAAACGCGATAAATACACCAACCAAATTTAGACCATACTATCGATACCTTAATCCTTATCCAAATAAATCATTTTGTATTAATGCCTGTTACAATATCTGTAGATTACTTTTTGAATTATTCAAATCGGACATTCCATTCAAAAGATATTACGAATTTAAAGATGACAATCTAAAGAAATAATAGTGCTGCTGAATACTCGGTGGCCAATAAGCTTAAGGATTACGTGTGCAATCAAACGATTGCGGGTTCGAACCCCAGTTTCGCTGATATGTATCAATGTTTTTTTTTTTTTTTTTTTTTTTGAAGAAGTTTGAAAAATTAAAATTTTAACACATTATGGGTCCGTAATGTGACCTGAAATGATGGGAGAAAATTTCTTTTGCTAGATTTGTAATGTATGAAGCATAAGCTTTTAACAGACATATTGTATCAAGAAAAACCCCCTCTGCCCCCCCCCCAAAAAAAACAAAAAAGGTCCTATAGGGAAAACCGGGAAACTGGAAAAGCAAAAAGAACGGCGAGAAATGGTTAGCTATACTAGAATTTTTCTCATCACTGTAACTCCTATAGAAGCAAAGTTATAGCCTTTTAAAGATTGAAATGAAGTGAAGAAATAAGCAAAATTAGGTGAGTGATCGACAGGGGGGGGGGAGAATCCACAGCTCTGGGGGTGCCATGTAGCTTAAACTTTTAAGTTAAAAATGGTAGAAAATTAAATGAGCGAAATTTTAAGGTGTATATTGGGGGAGGGTGCAAGCCCCCCCCTGAAAAATTTTATTGTTTCTTTTGAAGAAACAAAAAAATATGCTCCCCGGCGGGGCGCAGATAAACCCCAAACGGGCGGAAGGGCGACTTTTTATTTATCTTTTGTCAAGGATTTAAAATGTGGATCTGAAATAAAATAGACCGAGAATTGGACATTTTTAAAACTGTATGCATATTTCGAACGGCCCTGTAAGTTAAAACTGACGTGGAAGGGGGGATTAGAAGAGACGAACGTAAAAAATAAAACATAATAAACTAATACTTCAAATAACTGGACTTCTAAACAAAAATATAACGATTTAACCTAGTGTCGAATAAACGGGGTGGCCCGCAGGGGATTATCCCCCCCCCAGAAGTTATGAGATTTTATGCTTTTTAATGCACAAGACAAATTGCGATTCCCCCTGTCTTACAGAGCTGTAAAACATGATGCCTTTCTCCGGAGTCGCAGAAAAATACCTGCATTCAACACTGATTTAGCCTGGAAAGAAAAAAAAATCGAAATCGAATCTAAAGATCGAAATCGAATCTAAAGATCGACATCGAATCTAAGATCGACATCGAATCTAAGATCGACATCGAATCTAAAGATCGAAATCGAATCTAAAGATCGACATCGAATCTAAAGACCGATCTTACGGGCAGAATCGATTTTACATTTTTACTTTCTTTTGTAACTTTACAAGAAGAGAGTATTAGATTCGTGAAAAATTTTGACTTCCCGTTTTTGATGGATTTATATATTTTAGAAGGTCTTTAACACGATTTCATGTTTTTTAAGAAATATCTGTCTGTGTGTGTGTCTGTCACTCTGTGCGTCTGTATACGACAAAAATTTCTGACTGTTCTATCTGAAGAACAAATGCACGGAATTCCACAAAACTTTAGATTTAGTTTGACCTTGATATAAACTGAATCTAATTAATTTTTGGTGCATATAGCCTAACAGGTGGCGCTGCTATACTGCATTTTTTGCGATTTGCGCAACAGCTATATCTGATAAACGAATGAACGGATTTTCATCACATTTTAGATCCAGTTATTCCTTGACATGAATTGATGTTTTTTGCATTTTGATGTATATAGCTTCTCAGATGGTGCTGCTATACTGAATTTTTCACAATTTCCGCTCAGCGCCATGTAAAAGGGGGGGGGCGAAAGGAAGCGGTCGTTCCGAGCACGGAAATTTAGGGGGCGCCAAATTTTTACTACTAACATCACTTCTAGCCTATCACAAGAAAAAGTAAATGGGGGGGGGGGCTAAATTGGAACTTTGAACCGGGCGCAGTTCTCTTTTCGCACGCCCCTGTTTCCATTTCAGCTTTATCTCAAGAACTAATGCACGGACTTTCATAAAATTTTAGATTCAATTAGTCCTTGATATTATTTGATCCTAATTACATTTTGGTGGAAATCGCTTAAGAGATGGCGCTGCTATACTGCATTATTCATGATTAACGCAATAGCGCTATCTCAAGAACGAATTTTCATCAAAATTCAGATTCAGTAAATCTCTGACATAGATTAGTGTTATTTAGTTCTTGGTGTAGATTGCCCAACAGGTGACGCTGATATGCTGCATTTTTTATAATTTCGCAATAGCTGTATCTCGCGCTTCCATGGATTTTCATCAAAATTCAGATTCAGCTGGTATTCAATAAAAATTGATCCTAATCAATTTTTGGTGTACATCACTAAAAAAAAACGCTATTTTGCAAGGGGGGGGGGGGCGGGTTCTGAGGTTTCTTTAATTCTTCTATCTTAGAAACGAATACACTGAAATTTTGGAATTGGCACATCCGTCTATTTTATCTTCGACTTTTGAAGGAAAATGAAAATTATATTATCTTCAGAGAAATCGATTAAAAATTTTAAAGTATCGATTAAATCGAGTTGGCCGTAGTATCGATTAAATCGATTTAAAAAATCGAAATCGCCCATCACTAGCTTAAGCTCAACAAGCCCCACCTATATATATATAACATGCAAACGTAGAATATACTGCACTATTAATGTAATAGAATAACGTATACTATGTTATCAAGAATATGCATTAGTAATATTTTCATGCCGGCTAAAATATTTCAAAGATTCTGTTTAAAATTCGTATAAGTACAAAAATATATTGCAAAAAATTTCTATTTCGAAGATATTTTAACTTTTTCTCTTGCCATTTGCTATTAAGGAAGAGCTTGGAAAAGTCATAAAACATAATCGGCTTACAAATTGAAATGTAAGAATTTCTTTTTGAACTTTTAAAATATTTTGATTTATTTCGGTCGAAATTTATGTACATTAAAAATTTTGTGTGCATTAAAAATTAGATATATGTGTGCGAAAGCTTTCTTTCTTTTTCCCCATTTCCATCTTAACTAAAGCATTACATTTATTATTTAAGT
This sequence comes from Maratus speculifer, assembly GCA_964019185.1. Lineage (NCBI taxonomy): Eukaryota > Metazoa > Arthropoda > Arachnida > Araneae > Salticidae > Maratus > Maratus speculifer. The sequence continues at coordinate 90,437,135 of OZ025289.1, read as the reverse complement.
ACTCCTATTATTTACTATAAAGTAAAACAAGTTGGAAATTGCACGTGAAGCGTAGCAAATGAGGTGCGTTCGTACTATAAGTTTTAAAATATTCAGATCTTGCTGATATAGTAAGAGCGTACTTTGGATACAGTACAGTGGTCGAAATCTTTGTGTTCCTGGAAATATGCAGGAAGTAATTTTTATTATACTTCATTAACGTATATCTTATTCATAAAATGTGAAGTAGGTCAATATAATTAAAACACGCCCCAAACAATGTTTTCCCGTATAACATTATTTAGTGGAATACATTTGTGTGGCCCTGTAATTTAATAATAAATATTCTCTGCATCCCAGATTGTAGAGAATGTAGATATTAGTACATACATCAAAGATTCATGTCAATTATATTATGTTCAAATGAGTGTAACCCCATTAAAATGCATTTGAAACATTTTTTCCTATTCATCGTAATGTAACGGAATACTTTTGATTGTTCCATGTAATTGATCTATGCATCCGATTTTCATAACATTTGAAATGACTCGACAAAATTATGTAATAATTAAACGTTTTAAATTTCAAACGATTAAAATGCATTTGAAACTTTTTTTCCCATTGACCGTAATGTAACGGAATACTTTTGATTGTCCCTGTAACTGATCTATGCATCCGATTTTCATAACATTTGAAATGACTCGACAAAATTATGTAATAAATATACATTTTAAATTTCAAATGATTAAAATGCATTTGAAACTTTTTTCCCCATTGACGTAATGTAACGGAATCCTTTTGATTGTCCCTGTAATTGATCTATCCATCCGATTTTCAAAAAATGTAAAATGACTCGACAAAATTATGTAATAATTATATATTTTAAATTTCAAACGATTCGGTTGGATAGTTTTTGCGTTGTTATATGCAAACGGACAGACAGACGGAAAGACTGAGCGACAACAATACGTGCTACGTATTTACATAATTACGAACGCACCTAAAAAAAATCGCCTTAGCTAGAAAAACCCTTTCATCATTTATGTAAATTATTTCTGGTATTAATATATTTTTTTCTAAGTAGATATAAAACGTTAAACTGTCAATGACACCTTAACCACTTAAGGATTCACAATGTCACCGGAAAATAGCCGGATGATAATGTAAAGTCTATGGGAGCGTTCTTTTCAAATATCGCGCTCAAATTTTAATATTTTTATATGTTTTTTTAATAGGGTAGCTGAGAACAATCTACATCCGGCCTGGTTTTTACTTTTTCGATTTTGCTTACACATTTTTTATATAATGGTAGTTTCAATTTCAAAACCGGTTTAAATAGGTTTTGAAATTAAAAGTAATTAAAAAAAATTCTCAAACCAAAATTAAAAAATTTAAAAGTAGGCAGGTTGTGGATCGTCTTCAGCTATCCTATGCAAAAAAAAAAAAATAAATAAATAAATAAAAATTGAGGGAGATATTTTGAAAAAAACGCTCCCATGGACATTACACTATCATCCGGGCCTTTTTCCGTGACTAGCGTTGTGCCTTAATTGATCAATATTTTTGAAAAAAAACTTTCAAAGAATGCCTTTTCTTCATCTCTTTTTCAAAATTTTTAATCTTGTATCACCGTTTTTTCAAAACAGAAAATTTTCCAAATTGAATTAGAAAAATGCTCGTTTTAAAAAGTGCAAAATTTACTGATGAGAATAATAATAAATCCTGATTTATTATGGTCCCTTATGAGAATAATAATAAATCCTGATTTATTACGTATGCTCGTACATGGTATGGACAAGTCATATGGGGCAAAAACACGTTGCCCATATGACGTACGGGCAAATCAGAGAGTTGATTGAGGATGGATTTTTTTAACATAATGCTCTTACATGTTCCTAATACACCTTTCTTATTTAAAATTGAAGTCAATTTAACATTTATAGAAAAAAAAAATCAGCAAAGGATCTCAAAAACTTGCGAATAAAAGACGCGCATTGTGTGCATTAATATTAGTTATAAATTTATAATTGTTATATTATGTATAGTAAGTATCATAAAAACTGTATCCAAAAAAACAAATATTGGGACATGTGAATCGGTAATTGCATTAAAAAGCAAAACAATTATACAGAGTTCATAAATAAAGATTATATCGTAATTTGAATTATAAGATAATTTTTCGTTAAGATTTCTACATTGAAAAAAATAATTACAACTTATTAAATATATATGGAAGCATAGTGAAGTGAGATTTTATAATTCCTTTATTTATAATGATATAAACGCAATATAATGGAAAAGGATTTAAAAAGATAAAGTCAACATTCATGTAACAGCTCAGATATAAATAAAAAAGAGCATGAAAAAATCGCATAATATATGCATTACTGCTGCGTTTCGGAAACAAACAACAACAAAAATCTATTTATTTTAAATAATAATAAGATTAGCTTTCTAAAGCAGTTTAGCTAGCATTTGTTATTTTTTTCAGCTTTATCTAGTATATGAAAGAATATCGTTTTTAACTAATGAGTAACGCGTATAATGTATATATATATAAGTAATCTAGTTAAGTTTCTTACATACATATTATTGTTATTATTATTATCATTTTCATATTCTGAAATGTGCAAATATTTTTATAAATTTTTATCTGGAAAAATATCAAGTTGCTATCATATTTTACAACTTGCAAAGTTTTTACGTGAAACTATGATGAATCGACGAAATAACGTATTATTGATCTAAAGATTAAGACATCAGCTTTAGATGTATTGCGATTGTTTATGTGTATTTTAACCATTATCATTTTGATTACAGGTTTTGTTATTTATGTATTAGTAATATTGCTGTTCATTGAAACTTGAAACGATGTTCAAATTCTTACTGTTTTTGGTATTTCACAAAACACAAATTTAAGATTTTTTATTTGATTTTACAAGATTTTATGGAAAACAGACGTGGGTGTTTTTTTTTTATTATCTGTACAACAGATGAGATGCAGAAATGACTGCAGATGGTTTTTTTTCATATATTAATGTGCTTTAAAAATTATGGTCGCAAAGTGCAAAACGCAAAGCATTTTCTATTCGAAATTGAATTATTATACCATTAGTATTCATGTTCGAAAAACGTGTTTTTCTGTTTTTTTTTTTTTTTTTCTTCATCATATACTGTAAACGCATAAAATACTTTTACAATACAAATGGAACATAAAAACCAACAATTCTAACAAAAAACGTTTTCGATTGTATTGTGAATGTGTTGCGAATGTATTGTACGGAATTAAAAGATAGTGCAAAAAGTTTTGTTAAAAATTACAAGCGGAGAAAATGTGTTTTCAAAACATTTATTTTTTAAAATTGTGTAATTTTAAAGGCACCTCGTAGGAAATAATTTAAAAGTGCAGAGTTTCCCCCAGAGGGTTTCAGGGGGGCGCTCCGCCCCTCCTGCCCTTTAGTTTAAAAAATAGCGCCCCTCTTGCCCCTCATCCAAAAACTAGCGCCCCTCTTGTCATTCATTCAAAAAAAATTGTGCCCTTCTTGCCCCACATTTGAAAAAACGCAGCCCTCCAGCAATGATCCGAACGCGCTATAGCGCGTAAATTACACAAGAAATCGGCGACGGAATGCAAAAATAGCCTCATACGCCTCCCGTGGGATGGGTAATTTCGTCATAAAATAGCTAAAAAATTTTCGGCAACATTTGCATAAAAAAAAATGGTTAATTTTGTTAAAAAATGTCACAAAACGGCCGATTTTTTCAAAAGATCGTGGAAAAACGACAATTTTCTTCCAAAAATCGTGATAAAATGAAAATTTTTGTCAAACGAGTCGCAAAAGATGAAAACTTTCGTCAAAAAATAGCGATAAAACGGCAGATTTCGTCAAAAGATTTGCGAGAAAAACGGCAAATTTCGTCCAAAAATCACAATAAAACGGAGAATTCTGTGAAAAGTTCTGTTTTTTCGCTATATTTTCATGAGATTTGTTGTTTTTTTCCGATTTTGTTTAGCAAAATATGCCATTTTTTACGATCTTTTAACAAAAACTGCTGTTTTCACGATCTTTTAACAAAATTGGCCGTTTTTTCAAGATCTTTTATCAATATTTGCCGTTTTTTTTGAGATCTTTTAAAAAATTTACCTTTTTTTTATTTTTTTTTATTTTTTGATTGTATTTCTGTTTTTTCGCGATTTTTTGAACCACTAGATTCTTGATTCAACTATATAAAAGTGCCCTTAAAAATGAAAAAGTGCCCTTAAAATGTAAAAAGTGCCCTGAAAAATGTAAAAAATGCCCTTTTCAGAGCAGTAGCGCTCTGCCCTTTTTTAAACCGGGGGGAAACTCTGAAAAGTGTTTCACATATGATGTTGTTTTATGGTCTTCTATATTGCGTGGCGTTTACAATGTGTTGTTAATTTGGGAACAAAGTGTTGCACAACGCAACGTTATTTTAAGAAACTATTTTCGACAACACTATTTTTAGAACACATTTTTAGGTAGCAATACCTTGCAACATATTAAGAACACATTTCTAGAGAGCAACTTTTTTGGAATGTAATATTAATACAACAATATAATTCAACAGAATATAACTTATCCCATTATCTAATTTTTTGAAGTTATTATATTTATTTATATTTGTTCTGTAGGTCTTTCTATCCGGAGCCAAGAAAGGATACGATCAGTAACATTCTTCGGTAATTCAAATAACAAAAATTGTATAAATACTTGTTATTTAACAGTTTTTGTGTTTAATATCCACCTTATCTATATTTTTATTATCATGAAATGGATTTTTACTACTTTCCTCTGCTAGTTTTATGCATACAAACTCGCGTGTGATGCATAAAAGACGCCAAAACGTAAATCTAATAAAATTATTCGGAAGTTTTTATTTGTGACTAATTGAAAATCTTACACATAAATTTACTAGTTTTTAAATATTTATTAAAAAAACATAATTGAATTAATTATAATGTTTAAAAAGTTAAAAAACATACATTTTTTTTTTCTTACGGATTAAAATGTTTAGCGAAACTGTAAGAAATCGTATTTTCTTTACATATTACTCTAATGTATAAAAAACTGCCCGGTTTTTTAATATTTGTCACATATGCTCTGTTGAATTACGAGCAATAAATGCATTAATGCCAAACAAAAAATGCACAACATTTCTCTTCAGATTGAGACATTTATTTTAAAATAATAAAAATATTTAAAAACTTTTTTCAAAATGTGCATACACATGCAATATGTTAGTTAAATGGTTTCAAAGCTATTGAAAATCTAATTCTAATTCCATAATTTTTCAATATTTCTTATGCTTCAGAAAGCTAATTTCAGAGAAATAAATATATATGTTGTTTTTAACACTGCATTTTAATTAGAAACAATTTAAATAAGAAAATACTTTAATTAACTCAAAGTTTATAATAATAAAAAGAAAATGCTTCCATACTTATATAATGATTTCAAAATACAATCTAGGAGTATATGCAATATTAATTACAATTGTAATTAACCTTCCTTCCCTGAATGGGTCTAATCGACCCATAACTATAATTTGTTTTATACGATTCGAACCAGATCGTTTTTCATAAAGAAAGTTAAATAATAGATTCCGAGAAATAAGTAAATGAAATATATTAAAATGTTTTAAATAACAATTCTGGTGTGAAAATTTTTATCAAGATTGAGTAAAATTTGAGCAGGGTAGGAAGGTTAATAATGACTAGAATGTAATAAATAAAATGAATTATTATTATTCTAATGCAATAGTAGCCAGTATTCTTTAAGAAAATTATTTGAAAAATTCAACGCATTTTAGAATGTACATGTTGAGTTCTAATAAAACATTCACTTATCGATACTTTTCCAGGAATGTCCCTCAAAATAAATAAAGAATGATGTTTAAAATAAATTCTTAATTATTTTCACATTTATAAAGTTTGCATTAAAAATACATGTCAAATTAGTTCTATGTATAATATTAATAAATATTTTTTGTTACTAATTTTCTAAAAATTTTCATACATTTGTTACATACATACACTTATTTTTAATGATTATCAAAATTTATAATTGTTCACCTTAAATCGTGTAATTTATTGGGATTTTATGAAAAAGTTGGTTGAATTAAAAATAAAAATATACTATGAAAATACTATGAAGAAAATACTTTAGTAGACGTATTTACGTGTATTTTAATTTATTTAACGACTTCTGTAAACAGTAATTTCAGACTCGCTTGTCATTCTCGAAATAAAATCTATGAAACATTTCGTGTTTTTAATTTCAACAACTAACTTATGTTTTCAATATTTCTAATGAAACAATACTTTAGTAAAATTCTTCTTTTTTTATTTTATTTTCATTTATTTATTTACTTATTTGTAAAATGTTTCACGTTTTTCGAAACACAGTTAAAACTCTCTTTATCTATTTAGATTTACCGATGCTTTTCCTAAAAATGTCGTCAAAAACTAAAGATATATTTGTTGGTTAGTTTCGAAATTATTATTTATTAAAGTAAAATTTCTTCATTAATTTAAGGATTACAATGTTTTCTAAAAAGTTAATTTCTAAACAAAATGTTAATATTAATTATTTTCAATATTTTGAAGGCTGCTGTAACAAATCGCGATTCTGTAAATTTTACATTAAATGATAAATTCTTCTAAAAAATTTGTATCTTACTATTTTGCCATTCCTTACAAAACACAAAGTAGACAAATTTAATTTATCGAATATGTAAATTTTGCAAGCATGAATTTAAAGATATGTTAATATTTTCTGTTTCATAGCGTTTTAAAAAGCATTTATTCGTTTTAAACTTTTACAAAAAAACTAATTTTGAAAGAAAAATTTCAATCTACAGCTCATATTCAAAATATTAGAATAATTACCTTTTTTTAGAAATTGAAAATATCGTTGGGTAATTTAATGTCTTTTAATGAAAATATGCAAACGATATTTTTATTAAGAACTTATTGTTGATTAAACTTACTTGTTATCTTAAATTTAATATCATTTTTGAAAAGATTAATTGCAAAAAAAATTATTTTGAAAAGTCAAAATATTAGAATATTTATTCAAGTGGTTCAAAATATTAGAATATTTCACATTAATTCTCCTTTAATTATTACCAATTCTTAACTGGTGGCATCATTGATTAAATTCAGACTATTTTATTTAAAATCAGTATTCTTTTTTGCAGTTTGTTTCTTTTTCGTCTTAAAATGGGCCGTGTGAGTGATATTCCTGAATCTACTAAACTTCGTATGGTTGATTTGTATCGGCACGGTAAAAATCAATGTTTTATAGCGAATTATTTACATTGTTCGCAATCGAGCGTTAGTGAAATACTAACACAATATTCAAAAATTGGAAAATTTCAAAATAATCGCCGAAATGGTGGCCGAAAACCAAAAACATCTGCTAGAGATGACAGGAAACTGAAGCGTATAGTTAAGAAAAACCGTTTTAAAAGTGTGCGATTCTTGCACCGAAAATGGAAAGAAGAAGGAGTTGAAGTTTCTACATCTACAACATTAAGACGTATCCATAAATTTAAATTTGAATCTCGTGTACCGAAAACAAAACCTCTCATGACTGCAAGACAAAAGCGTATAAGATTGAATTGGTGTAAATCAAGACGTTTATGGAGCAATGAAGATTGGAAAAATATATTATTTAGTGATGAAAGTATGTTTTGTGTTTCATATGGTAATCAAGGTATTCGAGTTTGGAGAATAAAGCAAGAAGCATTTGATAAAGAATGCCTTAAACGTTCCGTAAAATTTGCTGCTAGTGTCATGGTTTGGGGTTGTATGAGTGCAGAAGGACCTGGAAAGTTATGCATCGTCTACGAAAAGGTTAACTCTCTGATATATCAAGAAATTTTAGAATATTACATGATTCCATCATCAGAAGATTTATTTGAAGATGATTTCATCTTTCAACAAGATTTAGCGTCCCCGCATACCTCGGTGTCAACTAAGAATTGGTTTCGCCAACGCAACATTAAGGTACTTCCTTGGCCACCAAATTCACCAGATCTTAATCCCATCGAAAACTTATGGTGTATAATGAAGAAAAAACTTCAAGAAAATCCTCCTTCAAGTAAAACTGAGTTAGTGGCACGTATAAAGTCTATTTGGGCTAATATTGATAGAAATGTTTGTAAACACCTTGTATATAGTATGCAAGATCGATTGTACGCTGTTATGAAAGCTAAAGGGGATGCTACAAGATATTAACTACCATTTACTTCATATTCATAAGGTAATATCGTTGCGTAAAATAAAATATTCTAATATTTTGAACCAATCTAAATTTTATTCTAATATTCTGGTGTGTTTAAGGAAGCTGTATACCTAATTTATTGTGCTGTATTTTATATTTTATAAATGTTAAAATCTTATCTAAACATTCCAGATTTAGTTTATAAGAAATTTAATTGCATTTACTTAGTATAAAAAATAAATAAATGACAAATAATTTTTTCTTATTACTTTTTCTCAATTATTCTAATATTTTGAATATGAGCTGTATTTGATCAATATATTTTATAAATCGAATTCTGGGATTTAAAAAAAGGTAAAATATTTCTTTAAAATAGGCTTACATTTTTTATTTATTTTCAGAATATAATTTTAACATATACATCTCTCTCTATATACATTTGTATACAAACATACGACTTAGTGTAATTTTTATCTTGTTTTAAACACAAAATATACAATATGAACTTTAAAACGTTCACTGTTTTAATTAAAAGACTGTATAATTTAAATATATCGCCTTATATATTTATATATTTTACACACACACACACGCACATACATATATATATATATATATATATATATGTATATATATATATATCAGAAATTCTATTTGTTTCCGAAAATGTACATTAAAGCCCAATGTCGAGTTATTCTGTCAGTACTAACATTAATGACGATGTTAAATGGAAAATAGTAAAAATATTTGATTTGTCTTACGATACATTCGTCTATAAGGAAACAACTATTGATTCCGAAATTAAAATATTAAAAATTTTAACTATCAAATGTTTAAATTCTGCATGCTGGTTTTAAACCCTTAACTGGTTTGCCCGAACGTCGTTCGGGCAAGACGAATTTGCTTATTGCATCATTTAAAGCTCTTTTGACACCACTATCATTTTTAAGAAAATTTTCATTCTATTGAAAGACGGCAATTGTTTATAGACTAAATTGCACGAATATTTTATTTAAATAATAGTGGTGTGAATCCGCTATTTTCTATTTATTAAACGGAAAAGAGTTAACCAGTTAAGGGGTTAAAAATATGTTACTATACGTAGTTTCGTAGCATTTTCAGAAAATTTTTATTCTTTCTAAACTATTTCAGAAAAGCATACTGAGATTTTAAAAATATCTCGATCTATTTAATCAATACGTTTATAAAACGAATTATGGGGTTAAAATTGGAAAAATATTAATTTAACCTCTTAACTGATCAATATTTTTTAAAATAACTTTATAAAAATGCCTATTTTTTGCATGATTCTTAACAAGATTTTCCATCTTTTTTCATCGGCTTTTCAAAAGGTAATTTTGTCCCTGATTGAATCGGAAAAATGCTCGGATTAAATAATGCAAAATTGACAATAAATATTTACTGGTGAGAGTAATAAATCATGATTAGAATATGGATGCTTGTACATGGTATAGGCAAATCGTGATTAGCAGAAACACTTTGGCCGTGTGACACACGGGCAAATTAAAAGGAGATTTAATTTCCTTAGTAATTTTCATTACACAGTTTCAATAGAAAATGCATATTTCAGAAATTCTACTTTATTTCCGATGATGCATTTTAAATCCTAATTTGCGTAATTATCATTTCAGTACTAATCTAAATCACAATGGTAAATGGAAAATACTAAAATACTTGATATATAACTTCGGACATATTTCTTTATAAATAATCAATTTTTGATTCCGAAATAAAAATGCATCAAAATACATATCTTATTGAAACTATATAGCTATAACAAGCAGTCTCTATAACAGCTAAGAAAAAATTAGGTAAAAAAGAAAATAAAAAAACTCTTATTTTTATTATATTCTTATGTGTTCGAATTATGAATACATTTAAATTTCTTAATTTTAAATGGAAGCATCACGTATTTGAATATTGGACAACGATTATGCCCTTTTATGCCCTTACTATTAATAATACATCACTATTATACTATTATACTATCACTAATATACTATTAATAATACATCAGGCCCGATTAAGCCCTTTCGTGCCTGACGTATTATTAATAGTACAGGTCTTTACATATAGTGTTATTTTGTTTTAACAATTACTTTTGTTACTTTATCATGTAAAAATCAGAGTATATGCCTATGCTTTTCCTATTGGGACATAATTATTTTTTTGACATTTAGTGATAACAGTAATAATAAAAATATTCATAATTCCCTTTACACCGTTGACGATTCCTTTATTTTATGCATAGATTCCGAATTATTAAAATTTAAAATATAGTTAACTTTTTTGAACGAATCGTGTGTGTTAAAACATGAGGCACATTTCAAAGTTGTAATGTCTGTTAAACCATGTTGTAGTATGATAGCTTCCAAAAACTCTTCCTTAACCTATTATCATATAAATATGAATTGAATAGTGCACAAAATAAGTACATTTGTGAGAATTTAGACGAAAAGATAACTTTTAAACATTAGTAAATATATTTGGATAGCTACGATTAACATTACTGAATTAAAAATAATTTTGTTTTCAAACTGGAAAAATAATTTGGACCCGAAAGGATTAGATCCAGCCATCACATATTTGAGCAACGGACAATGATTACGTTAAAAAAATAACCATAACATTTCAATTATGTATCGTAAGAGTCATTTTGTACACGTATTGTGCATAACAATTTTGTTTAAATACACATAGAAGAACTAACTGTTACTAATACTATATTTTCAGGTACATTCGTTTATAGAATTAAAAGCAATTGATTTCGAAAAATAATAGAAAAAAATGCGATTAGAGGGACTCATATTTACAAAAATATTCGATTTTAAGAAAAAAAACGTTAAAACAATACCCGAAGGTATTACGTTAAAACAATAACCGAAACATTTCAATTATGTGTCGTAAGAGTAATTTTGTACACGTATTGTGCATAACAATTTTGTTTAAATACACATAGAAGAACTAACTGTTCATTACTTATGATAGATTGATTTAACTTACGATGACGTTACTTATTAATGCAGTTTATTACAGCAATCTGCAATGCTTAATAAATAACAGTCAAAATATCTTACTATATTTTCCGGTACATTCGTTTATAGAATTAAAAGCAATTGATTTCGAAAATTATTAGAAAAAAAAGCGATTAGAGGGACTCATATTTACAAAAACATTCGATTTAAAGAAAAAAATCGATCAATGTTTTGCACATCTGCATGTGTTTGAAAGATTAAAATCCATAACTTTCTTAATTTTAATTCAAATCTTCTACTATTTGAGTAATCAAGACCGATAACATTAAACAAACCGTTTTTTAAATTTACACCGTAATTTAAATCATATGTTTTAAATCTGTTATTTTTCACACAATTGTATGCGTTTGAAATACATATGAATACCTTTAATTTTATTAAATTTAAAACGAACCATCAGCAATTTGAGCAACGAACAACGATTGAGTTAAAGTAATATCCTCAAAATTTGAATTATATATATTAAGAGTGATTTGTAAACATTCTACATATTATGCATAACTATTCTGGTTAAATGCACAATCACAGAACTAACAATTCAATATGATAAATTAATGTAATCGACAATTACATTATTAATGTAAACTATAATGCAAAATCAGTAATAGTAACTGTATCTGATACAATTGATTGAACTGACTGATGTAAATACGCCTAAAGTAAGAAAATAATCGATTCCGACAAATAATACGTTATAATACCATAAAAGGCATTTATAATAATTACGAAAACACGAGATTTTTTTTAAATTCTATTAATAATTTGCGCATTCGCGTGTGTTTGAATAATTAAAATTTTCTTAATCTTTTTTAATTTTAACTTAAACCGAAAACTATTTGAGCTACCAATATCAATAACATTAAACCAATATCCTCCCAATATATATATTAAAAGTTTAAGTACAATAGGTATTAATTATTAGGCAAAGCATATTTGAAAAAATAAAATAATCTATCAATGTTTTGCACGTATCTGATTAAACAATCAAAATCTATACTTTTCCTAATTTTAATGCAAACTATCTACTATTTGAGCTATTACCATCGATTACATTAAACTAATGCACCCAAAATTTACATTATAAGTTTTTAGAGAAATTTGAGAACATACAAAACATGCAAAATTATTCTGTTACAATACACAGAAATACTATTAGATAACAGTGATAGAATTTCCTCTAAATTCATTTAAAATTCTAAATTATTAGATTTATTTTAATTTCAATCAATAAATCAATGTTTATATACGGCTATAAACTATTTATCATCTTTTTTAACTGCAGATGTTTGTGTTACACAACATCATTTCTTAAAGGCACTATGAATAATCCCAAAATTCTACAGTTGACAAAATCTATAACTTTCTTAATTTAAATTCGAACTATATACTATTTGAACTAGCGACACCGATCACATTAACGTTTTCGGGTCTGGTGTACTATTAATTAAGTATTATTTTGTTTTAATAAATATTTTTGTTTCTTTTTACATGCAGTAATGTTTTTATCTGTCTATCTGTTTACATATGACTTCATTAACGTTTATCTATTTAGTAATAATGGTAATAACGATAAATATTTGATTAATTATCTTTGCACTGTTTGCGATTCTTTTATTTCAAACACATATTTCACTCGTTAAATGAAAAAAAAAATTGGTTAGTTTTTTTTGAAAGAATAATTTTGATGAAACGGAAAAGAATATTAGAAAGTTATAAAGCCTGTTAAATTTTGTTGGGATTTGCTCTTATCGAAACGTCCCCAGAGACTCTTCCTTAGTCTATTTTCATATGAAAATAAATTCAATAGTATGCAAAATAACTATATTTGTTAGATTTCATAATATGACACATCTATTAAACTTCCGTAAATCTATTCGGATATTAGAATTAACATTATTAATATGAAAGTAATTTTTCTCACAAAATTAAAAAAGGATTTACAAATGAAAAAAGTAAAGGAATTTTCTTCAAAGTTTATAAAACGTTTTTACGGGTACATAATAATAACGAAGACATAGATTTCAAAAGAAAATTTATCAATGTTTTCCACCTTTAAAGCGTTTAAAAGATTAAAAAATGTAACGTATAAATTTTAAATCAAACTATCCACTGTCAGAGCTATCAACAGGATGATATTAAACCAATATCGCAAAAATTTAAACATAAAGTTTTAAGGCTATTTCTAATAACTAAGAAAAAAATTAGAATTGAAAAAATAAAAAATCTATTAATGCTTTGCACATTTGCATAAGTTTGAAAGATTAAAACCTGAAACTTTTTAAATTTTATTTTGAACTATCGCCTGCTTGAGCTACCAACACCTATTACATTAAACCAATATCCCCAAAATTTAAATTATATGTTTCAAGATATGTAGATGTTAAACATATCGAGCACTGTATCAATACATAAAAACATTCTTCGATATTAGAGGGAAAATCTAAATTTATTTAATATTCTAAATTATTATGTCTTTTATTTCAACTTCTTCAAATCAATGTTTTTATACGGTTATAAATAATTTTCTATCTTTTTTTTAACAACGTGATGAGTACAGGTGTTTGTGCTACACATAGCATCAACATTTTCTAAAATTAATTTTAATGAATCGCTAAATTCTACGATTAACGGATAAAAAATGAAACACCCCTACCCCTCCCGAATACCAGTTAAAATGCTACATATTGTTTTAACACTAGAACCGCGGCGACGGGTCATTTTGACCCGGACCAAGCGAATAAGTGTCGATTGAAACCAGAAATTTCTTCGCAGAATAAGTTAATTAAGTTCCGAATTAGGATAGTTTAAACAAATAAATTAAATGGTTTAGTTAAAAAATCTGGTGTGAGATATTTTTATGAAATTTGAGTAAAATTTCCCGCGGTTCTAGTGTTAAACATGATACGATTTATTTTTAATTGATCTTTTAGATGTGTACTTTACTATATGTATGATGTTGTTTATAAACAATTGTTATGTGGTATTTTGCTAATTATATGCGTCATCTCTAATCGCTACCTGAACCAGTAAAACAATCCAATATCCACTAAAGCACATCCTATATAAAAATGTGTGAAAATTTCAGTTACATTCATTTATAGAAAAAAACTATCAATGTTTTGCACTGTTGTATGTTTTTAAAAGATCAAAACCTATAACTTTTTAATTTTAATTCAAACTATCTATTATTTGGGCTACGAACATCTATTACACCAAAATCTCACAAAATTTAAATTATATCTTCTAAAAGCAATTTGTAAACGTTATGCACATCGTGCAAAAATATACAGTATCGATGCATAATAATATTATTACATAATAATGATAATCTCTAGATTAATTTAATATTCTAAATTATTATAATCACTTTAATTTCTTCAAATTAATATTTATATGCGGCTATAAACTATTTTTTAGCTTATCTTTTAACTACAGGATCTGTGCAGGTGTTTGTGTTACACACCTCCATTTTCTAAAAGAAATATTATTAAATATTAGCGAAATTCTGCGATTAAGGGAAAATATTTCTATCCCGAAATAGTGGTAATGAAAAATGAGAAACCCAATTCATCCTGAATAGCATTTGGAATGCTACATTATGCTATTGTTTTACATTATTTATTTTTTATTGATCATATGTGTGTATAATTTATTATATGTATGATTATGTTTATAAACGATTAATATACGATATTTTACTATTCATATGGATCAGCTGTAATTGCTATCTGAAACAGTAAAACAATCGGATAAAGAAACCACCGGAAAAACAGATCCTCTATAAAATAGAAATTTTGAACTTCGTTTATAGAAAAAACATAATTGATTAAAAAAAATAATACGTTAAAGCACCAGAAGAGAGATTTATTATAATTAAAAAAAACATTAGATAAAAAAAAAATCTATCAATATTTCGCACATTTGTATTCGTTTAAAAGATAAAAAGCTATATTTTTTTTATTTAAATTTAAACTATCTGTTATTTCACCTAACAACTTCGATTACATTTACCAAAATCCCCCAAAATTTAAATTATATGTTTTAAAAGCAATTTGTAAACGTTATGCACATCGTGCAAAAATATACAGTATCGATACATAATAATACTATTCCATAATAGTGAATATCGCTAGATTAATTTAATATTCTAAATTATTATAATTACTTTTAATTTCTTCAAATTAATGTTTATATGCTGCTATAAACCATTTTTTAGCCTCTTTTTTTTAACTACAAAATCAGTGAAGATGTTTGTGTTACACACCACAATTTTCTAAAAGTAATATTGAGTATCGTATAGTTCTGCTATTTAGGGCCAACATTTCTATTCCGAAACAGTGGTACTGAAAAATGAAAACCCCTAAAAATTTTGAATACAATTTCAAATGCTACATGTTGTTTTATATACGACAGGATTTATTTTTCATTGATCGTTGAAGCGTGTATAATTTAGTGTATTTATGATGATGTTTACAAACAATTATTAACAAACGGTATTTTATTATTTATAAGCACCAGCTGTAATCGCTACCTGAACCAATGAAACTATCGGATATCCCTTAAATAACCATTAAAAGAAATTAAAATGAAATTTTGTGCTAGATTAATTTATAGAAAAAAAAAACAATTGATTCCAAAAACTAATACGTTATAACACCATAAGAGAGATTTATAATAATTACGAAAACGTCAGATTAATATATATACACATATATATATATATCTTTTGCATATTTGTATGCGTTTAAAAGATAAAAAGCTATGACTTTTTAAATTTTAATTTAAACTATCTGTTATTTCACCTATCAACGTCGATTACATTAATAAAAAATTCCCCAAAATTTAAATTATATGTTTTAAAATCAATTTGTAAACATTACTCACATCGTACAAAAATATATAGTATCGATACAAAATAATATTATTCCATAATATTGATAATCTTTAATTTAATTTAATATTCTAAATTATTACAATTACTTTAATTTCTTCAGATCATTGTTTATATACAGCTATAAACCAATGTTTAGCATTTCTTTTTAACTACAGGATCAGTGCAGGTGTTTGTGTTACAAACCACCATTTTCTAAAATATAATATTAAATAATCGCATAATTCTGCGATTAATAGCCAATATTTCTATCCTGAAATAGTGGAACTGATAATTTAGGAACCCAAGTAATCCTGAATAACATTTGGAATACTACATACTGTTTTATACACGGCGCGATTTATTTTTCCTTGATCGTTAAATCGTATAAATTATTGTATGTATGATGATGTTTACAAACAATTATTATGCGGTATTTTACTATCCATATGCATCAGTTGTAATCGTTACCTGAACCCGTAAAACAATCGAATATCCTCTAAGCTTGAGAGAGAAGAAAAATTGAGAAATTTTGAGCAACATTTTTTTTTTTTTTAGAAAAAAAAAATAGTAATACGTTAGAACATCTTAAGAGAGATTTATAATAATTACGAAAACATTAGATTAAAAAAAAAAATCTATCCATGTTTTGCATATTTACTTGAGTTTAAAAGATCAAAATCTATAACTTTTTTAAATTTTAATTCAAACTATCCAATATTTGAGCTATCGACATCGATTACATTAACCAAAAACTCTTGAAATTTAAATTGTATCGTTTAAGAGCGATTTATAAACGTTACACACATCGCTCAAAACTATTCAATATCAATACATAAAAACACTATTCGATAATAATGATAATCTAATAATTAATTTAATGTTCTGAACTATTATAATTACTTTAATTTTTTCAAATCAGTTTTTATATGCGATTATAAACCCTTTTTTTAAGCTTCTCATTTAATTACATGATCAGTGCTAGTGTTTGTGTTATGCACCACCATTTTCTAAAAGTAATACTAATTAATCGCATAATTTTGCGATTAAGGGCAACTATTTCTATTCCGAAACTGTGGTATTTAAAAAGGAAAAATCCTACCGCCTTGATTACCATGAAATGTTACATATTGTTTTATACACGACACTATTTATTTTTCATTCATCGTTTAAGTGTAGAATTTATTATTACATGTATGATTATGTTTACAAACAATTATTAAGCGATATTTTATTATTTATGAGTATTAGCGGTAACCGCTACCTGAACCAATAAAATAATCTGATAACTGCTAAAGCAACCGTTGAAAAAAAAATATCCCATATGAAATATGAGAAATTTTGAGTTAGGTTTGCTTATGGAAAGGAAATAATTGATTCCAAAAAATAGTATGCTAGAGCAACACCATAAGAGAGATTCCTAATAACTACGAAAACATTACATTAAAAAAATTAAATTAAAAGCGATTTGTATACATTATATACATCGTTCAAACCCATTCAGTATCGATTCATAATAACATTATTCGATAATAATGATAATCTTTAAATTAATTTAATATTTTAAATTATTATAGTTTAATTTCTTCAACTGAATGTTTATATACGATTATAAATCATTTTTCAGCTTCTTTTTTAATTTTTGGATTGGTGCAGTTTTTGTGTTACACACCACTACTTTCTAAAAGTAATATTATGTAATCGCATAATTCTGCGAATAAGGACCAATATTGCTATTTCGAAGTAGTGGTACTAAAAAATGAGAAACTGTACTCATACTAAATATTATTTGGAATGCTACATATTGTGTTATACACGATACGATTTATTTTCCATTGCTCGTTTAAGTGTGTAATTTATTATATGCATGATGATGTAAACAAACAATTATTCTGCGGTAATATTTTACTATTCATATGCACCAGCTATAACCACTACCTGAACCAATAAAACAATCGGATATCCTATAAAGCAACCGTTGATGGAAAAAAAAATTAGAACATCCCATATGAAAAATTTCATTCCAAATTGAAAATTTATCTTTTTTTTAATCCCCCCCTGGCTAAACCTACCTTTAGTCCAGATAGCCAGTAGTATCCATAGTAGAAACAGTGACCCCATATTCTTTGGTCTGTTTGTTTAAAATTTCACACAATCACTGCTTTGTTTTGTTTTGTTATTTTCCTTCCTTTTAAAAATCCAAATTTCGTCGATAGATATTTCTACGCACTACTCTGATAGCACAACTCACACGGACTGCTTTCGCAGTTCGAACTAAAGCCGCGCTAGAGATCGCCATTTGACGGCAGTTGATATTTTGCCTCAGGCTAATGAACGCCATCTATGGTAGAAAGATTGAAACATGCTTTCTTTTTCTGGGGGAAAATATTTCACTGTGGGCTGAATAAATATTGCGGGATTTTCATAGAAAATAAACTGGAACGTCACTTTAGATTTATCTTCAGAGAGGTCAAAAATCTATTATTACACATAATAAATTTTATATTATTTTTTCTGGTGTTTTTTCATTTTTATTTTTTTAAGAAAGAATTTCCTTGAAACAATTTAATAACATGGAATTAGTAGCATTATGGTAAAACAAATAAAATCATTCATATAATTAGGTAATTCAATAATTAAAAATGAGGTATTTTTTTATTGTTATACCATCAATGGTAGAAAGATTGAAACATGCTTTCTTTTTCTGGGGGAAAATATTTCACTGTGGGCTGAATAAATATTGCGGGATTTTCATAGAAAATAAACTGGAACATAACTTTAGATTTATCTCGGGGAGGTCAAGAATCTGTTATTACACATAATAAATTTAGTATTATTTTTTCTGCCACTTCTTCATTTTTATTTATTTTTTTAAGATAGAATTTCCTTGAAATAATTTAATAACATGGAATTAGTAGCATATATTGGTAGAACAAATAAAATCATTCATCTAATAATTAGAAATTGGGTATTTTTTAAATTATTATACCATCTAAAATAGATTGAAACTTGCTTTCTTTTTCTGGGGGAAAATATTTCACTGTGGGCTGAATAAAAATTACAGGATTGTCACAGAAAATAAACTGGAACGTCATTTCAGATTTATCTCTTTGAAGACGTCAAAAATCTATTACTAATTTGCATAATAAATTTTGTATTATTTTTTTAGCATTGTTTTAAATGACTATTTTTTAAAAGAAAGAATTTTCTTGAAACAATTTAATAACATGGAATTAATAGCATTATGGCGAAACAAATAAAATCATTCATCTAATAATTAGAAATTAGGTAGTTTTTTTTCATTATTACTATACCATATATCAGGCCTGTCCAACCTTTCAGTAACCAGGGGCGCATCTTGGTTCTTGGCACTCAATGAAGGGCGCCATTGTTTATGTGCCTGAAAACATGCCGGAATATTATTGCAAAGTACTTATTATACACGCACGTCTTAACATAATGCAAATGAACCGTACTGCGGTAAAGAAAAGACTCCTACAGTACTCAAGTTATACATATTAAATTTCAAATTATACATTTTTTGTATGAGAAGTCTACATCAAAAATATTTGAGGGTAAGGCACGAGAAACTTTAATTGGATCTATAATAATAATAATAGCAAATAAGTAAATGTGAAAATCAGAGGTATTGTTAGATTTCTTTTAGGATGTGAAAATATAGTTTGATTTATTTTGAAGGTGTGGATTAGTTTTATGAAATGTACAAAAACAGACAAGTATGATAGCGATCAAACCATGTGGCTGGTTTCAGAAGAATAGTCTGCAAGTGCTTTCATGGACAGAAATCATTCTGCACTGTTTATAATTTTTTCTAAGTAAAATTAAAAAAAAAAAAAAAAAAAAAAAAAAAGAAAGAAAAAAATTCTTGTTTAATTTCAAAAATTAAGAAAAAAAATTAAGCCTCTTTATCCTTTATATGAAAAGTCTATGGACCAGTGTGAAACAGTAAAAAGAAAAAAGCTTTGCTTTCATGCACATTTATCTTCAAATGGGAAGGGGGAGGGGCATATGTTTCTGGTTTTTAATGTACGATGGTAAGCCAACAGCATGCCGAACACAGGTTTTAAAAATATCTCTGATAAAATATTAATGATTTTAAAGAAAGCATTCTTTTTAAAGGAATTTTATTTCCAAAATGTTTAATAGCAGGAAATATTCAAAAGGGCGCCAAGAAAACCTTCAAAGGGCGCAATGGCGCCCGCGGGCGCCGCGTTGGACAGCCTTGCCATATATGATAGAAAGATTGAAACATACTTTCTTTTTCTAGGGAAAATATTTCACCGTGGGCTGAATAAATATTACAGGATTGTCGCAGAAAATAAAGTGGAACGTGATATTAGTTTTATCTCTTCGAAGAGGTCAAAAATCTTTTATTGAAATAATAAATTTTGTGTTATTTTTTTCATCCATTCATTTTTTATTTCTGGATTTTTAAAAGAAATTTTTTTATTGTTACACTTTAATAACATAGAATTAGTAACATATTGTTAAAACAAAATAAAACATTCATAAAAATAAATTAGAAAAAATGATAATTATTATTTTTTAAGTCTGAAAATTTGACGGTAGAGTTATAAATAATAGTGGCAGGAGGAAAGAGGGCATTTTTCCATCTTATCCTCCATAGATGCAAACAATATTGGACCAATATTGGCTACATCTTGGAGCAATATTGGCACATTGGCACAATATTGGCATGAAATATTGCCCCATTATTGGGATGTTTATATTTTGCCCTTATTTAGCCAATATTTGCAGCCAATATTATGCTAATATTGGGGATTCATTAGAAACATTGCCAATAAAACGCCAATATTGGTTAAATATGAGAACTTCATTGGAAATATTTCCAATGAAACGTCAACATTTGTGCAATATTGGCAATATTTCCAATAAAACTCCAATATTGGTATAATATTGGCTCCAAATATTGGCTAAATAAGGACAAAATGTAAGCATCCCAATATTGGAGCAATATTGACGTTTCATTGGCAATATTTCCAATAGATGAAATATTGTCGCAACGTTGGACCAATATTGGTTGGCTACTAGGAACCGTTTCGCAAAATAACGATATCATTTAACTATGAAAATTTTAAATAATTATTGGTATTCACATTTTTAAAAAGAAAAAATATAACTATAAAAGATAAAATAACCCCCCCCCCCACACACACACACAGAACTTTGCATTTGTAGATCTTTTCATGGAATCATCTTACATATAAAAGCATAAAATTTTAAAAAATTTACTGCTAAAATGCAAAAAAAAAGAAATCGTGTATAACTTTTACAGAAAGTATTAAATTGTGAGTGATAATCGATTTCTTCTTGATGATGATCTTTTACATAAAAAAAGAAAAGATAAAACTATAAAAGATAAAGGAACGCCCCCCTCCCCCCTCCATGCGCAGGACTTCGCATTTTTAGATATTTTCATGGAATCAATTTACAATAAAAGGTTGCAATTTTCAAAAATCATAAGCCAAAAAATTGAATAAATTGCTGAATTTTATAAAATGTAATTTAATAAAAAAAAGCATTAAATCTTTTAAAAAGTATTCTATTTTCGCTATATTTTAACTTTGACAAGGTCATGTTGAGATTCAGTGCTAAAATTACACAAACATCAAGTATCAAAAGTTGAAAAACACAGCCATCTCTTCTATTTTATAGTATTCGATTTTTTAAAAAATATAATGACAGTTTATGACATCTAAGTATTTTTTTTAAATGACAATTATTTTGACAAAAAACGTTAAGTTTCAGATGTAACTCAAGCCGTTCAAAATTCTTCTTTATCATACATGCCTCTTTAAAATTAATTAAATAAATTAACTTACCCAAAACAAACTTTCAAAAATTGAATAAAAATTCGTAAAATGAATGATGCTTACTTAAAAGGCGAATAAATAATCAATTATAGATGTTAAAAGTTAATTTTATTTAAAAATCTTAGTACTTTCAAACCTTTTCCAAACAGGTTCTTCCTCAGAGAATATTTTCTTTTATAAATACAAATATAAGATTACATTTGTATTTATAAAAGAAAATATTTTCTGAGGAAGAACCTATTTGGAAAACGTTTGAAAGTACTAAGATTTTTAAATAAAATTAACTTTTTACATGTATAATTGATTATTTAATCGCCTTTTAAGTAAGCATCATTTATTTTATGTTAAAAGCAAGGCGAAAATTTCATTCCGTCATATATCTTGTATTTATCTGAAAATTTGTAATATGTATTGGTACACAATTGTCCTTAAAACGCTTTAAATACTCAAAAATTTTCAATCATTATTTCCTTTATAAAACAAGTAACGCAAACGAACTGAAACTTTTTTTCTTCAAAATAAAATGAACCTAGATTTTTATTTTATGTTTTATTTTTTTTTTTTCAGTTTGAAATCAGAAAGAAGTATCTTAAATGAAGGTGATGTAGACGAAAATGCGAAGTTTTTCTTTGTAGTGACTGAAACTTGATAACTAAAGTATCATGTTCACTATTTGTTAAGTCTCGGAATATATGTTTAAAGTTTTTTTTAACAGGTTCTAACCTGATAAAATCTATTTTGTTACAACTTATTTATAAAGTGTAGAAATATCGTATAACAAAGATGCATTGAATGCTTGCTAACTGATACCTAAATGTGATTTAATTTTATAGCACCAAAAATTTGTAAGTATTGTTGCTATCAAACTTATAATGTTAAGGATTTATACTAGCTCGTAAAGAATGATGCGTTCGATTTGAAATGCAGAATCTGACAGGGGTCTTCGGAAATTTTAAATTCAAGAAATTTTCAGTGTCTTTTGTACCTTGTGAATAAATTTAAAAATATTACTTTTAAATTTTTTCTGGTGTGTTTTTGTAATCTCTGACCGAAAATTCTGGAAAAAAAGCACGAAAATTGTACTTTATACTGGGTGATTCTAAATTATTTTTACATTAAAAGAACAGTGTAGTACACATCAAGACAAACAATATTAAATAGGAAACCAAGGGTCCCAAACGTCCTCCGAAGGAAGTAGCCGCTATTAATGTTTAGGGTCCAAAAATTCAAATAAACATAAAAAAAGGAAAAATTGGTCGATAGATTTGCGGTTTTCACTAAAACTATTATTTATGTCAGTATTGTCTTGAAAATAA
Organism: Maratus speculifer; assembly: GCA_964019185.1. NCBI lineage: Eukaryota > Metazoa > Arthropoda > Arachnida > Araneae > Salticidae > Maratus > Maratus speculifer. Next base: position 90,413,810 of record OZ025289.1, on the reverse strand, counting down.
ATTAAAAAGATAAATTTCAAAAAATGCCGATAGAGGGCGCTTGAAACATTGGAGTAACGAACAACTATTTTTTGCCGTTATTTTTTTGCGTCTCATTAAATGTTTTCGGAAACTTATACTTAAACTTAAATTTTGAGCTCAAAATTTTAGTAGTTGGGAGTTGTTAAGTAGCGCAAACTGAACTGTGTTTAAGTGGGGGGGGGGAGGTTCAGATTTCAAATAATTATAGAAAATGGAAAAGTTGGTCGATTTGTTTACGGTTTAAAATAAAACTATTTTTTAAGTCAGTATCTTCTTGAAAATAAATTGTAAAGAAAATTTTCAAAAAAAATCCGTTAGAGGGCGCCTTAAACTTCACAGTAACCAACAACTAATTTTAACCATTATTTTTTGTATCTAATTAAATGTTTGAAAAAGCTTATTAAATGTTTTCGAAAGCTTAGATTTAAACTTAAATTTTGCGCTTAAATTCTGAATCGTAGGGAGGGGTTAAGAAGCGCAAACTGCAGTGTGTTCAGGAGTTGAAATTTAACCCTCTCCCCTCTCGAACACAATTCAATTTTTCGCTACTTAAACACTCTCAAAAATTCAGAATTTAAGCTCAAAATTTAAGCCTATGCATTTGAAAGCATTTAATGAGACTAAAAAAATAACGGTTAAAAATAGTTGTACGCTACTGCAAAGTCTAAGGCGCCCTCTACCGGTATTTTATTAAATTTATCTTTAAAATTTATTTTCAAGAAAATGCTGATTTAAAGAGTAGTTTTAGCGAAAACCGCAAACGAATCGACCAATTTTTCCGTTTTTTATAATCATTTGAAAATTGAACCCTCTGAACACAGTTCAGTTTGTCTACTTACCCACTACCAAATATTCAGATTTTGAACTCAAAATTTAAGTCTAAGCTTACGAAAACATTTAAAAAGATGCAAAAGATAACGGCAAAAAAGCAGTTGCTTGTTACTCCAATGTCTAAAGCGCCCTCTATCGGCATTTTCTGAAATCTATCTTTATAATTTAATTTCAAGAAAATGCCAACATAAAGAATGATTTTAGTGAAAACCGCAAATCAATCGACCAATTTTTCCGTTTTTTATGTTTATTTCAAATTTTGGTCCCTAAACTTTAATGGCGGCTTTGGAAAACATTTGGGACCCTTGGTCTCCTATTTAATATTGTTTGTCTTGATGTGTACTATCACCCCTCGTTTATTGTAAAAACAATTTAGAATCACCCTGTATATACATAAATTGAAAATCGTCTTTTAGTGTGAATATCACACAATATCAGATTTTCGTCATCTGACATATTGAAAATATCCATTCTAACAATTCAAAATTTATTCAAGAGATAAATGTATTTTCTATTAAATAATAAAAGGGTTTTTCATGTAAAATTGCTAAATTTTGAAGAAATAAAAAAAAATAAGTTAATCTTTATGTAATTATATGTTATTTCTTGGCATTTCCATGCCAGTATAATGACAATTTCGCTGGAAAACATTTTTACATTTTTTTAAGATCTAACATTTTAATTTTGTTTAAATAAATATTTTGCAATGTAGTAATTAAAATTCCACGTTCAGTTTTGTTAGTTAATTCATGAAAGCCAGGAAAATGACATAATAAAAATCTACTCAATTTTAAAGACTTTAAAAATATTATTTTCAAGAAATATCTAAAAGACTTTGCTGTTAGCTATGATTTTATTACTTCTGACTTCAACTGTGTCAAAAATAAGAAATACTCTGCAGCGCCATATTTATATATGATAGAGGATTAAAAGGCAGGACAAGAAAATGATATTCATTTTCAGTGACAGCAATATTTTAATTATAAAAATGTATTTGTAAAATACAAAATTTGTTACCTTCCTCATATATACGTTTTATAAGATATAAATATTAATTAGAAATTAAAAAGATTAGGAAAAGCTATTTATACTGTATTGCACAATGCCTTTTACTTTGCACACATCACAGTGTGACATGAAAATGACACGAAAACGACAAAGATGTCCTAAGTCTTTTAATTGTTACTAGACATCTAATGTCTCTTGAAAATAATTCTAAGGATATTTCTTTATTAAAATGTATCAAAAGAAGTTCCATTTCATAAGAATTTTACTCTACGGACTGCAATTTCCGTATTTTTTTTATATACAACCTTTAAACGCTTTATATACAAAAACTTCCTGAAAACTTTTTCCTTATGAAAAAAGTAATGCAAACAAACTGGATATTTTTTCTTTAGAATAAAATGAGCACAGAATTCTTTTAGTTTGAAATTAGAAAAAAGTATCTTAAATGAAATTGTTGCGAGTGAAAATGTGAAGGATTTTTCTTTGCATCAGCTGGAGCTTGATAACTGAAGTCTCATGTTCATATAGTTACCGTATAGGGACCTGCGCTACGACCTCGTACAAAAGGTAAGGGCCTTCGAGCCGGGGTTGGATCTTCTGATTTAGTAATTCCATTCCATAAATAACACGCTGCAATTGCATTACTGTAACAGCATTTTAAAAATAAAGAATTAAAACATTTATTTATGTTCACTTTCCTTACTATCCTGAGTTATCTCGGCTTCACATATACAGTAACACTAATTATTACCCTGAGTAAACTCGGGCGTACACGGCTGCCTCTAGCTACTAGTTTGATATTGTATTCGCACACTATCTCTAAAAATTAAATTTTGTTGAATATTTTTGTTGCACATGTTGTAATGATACATGTGAAAGATTTGTGGTTTTAAGTGTTAGAAAGTGGATGTATTAGAAAGAAATGTGTTAGAAAGTTAATGATGTGTTTGAGAGTGGTGCGAGTTAGAATTGAAAAATAAATACTAATCAGGAATTTAAACTGAAAATAAAATTTAATATACCTGTAAAAAATTAAAAATTCAACATAAAACCTATAAATAAAATATTGTTTATTTAAAGTTTTTTCTTTTTCTTTTTTTACATATTCTAACATGACAAAATCTGTTTTGTTGCAGTTTATTTATAAGGTACTAAAAATATCTTATAACAAAGATGCAATGCGGGCATACTCACTGACACTTAAATGTGATTTAAATCTTATTGTATCAGAAAATTCATAATATCTTTACTACAGAAGTGATAAAGTTAAGGACTTACATTAGTTTATTAAATATGATACTTTCGATTTAAAATGCAAAATGTGGCGGTTTATTATTATTGTTATCATTATTATTCAGAATTATCAAATTTTAGAGAATTTTATTAATTTTTTCGTTAGCGAAATGTTAAGAATTTGATGAATACATTAAAAAAATTATTTTAAAAAACCTTCTGTTCGGATTTCTAAATGTCTGAATAAACACCCCTCCCTCCTCCCAAAAAATAAACAGGAAATTTACTCATTAACAATAAGAATTTAAAGATCAAAAATTGTCAATTAAACTCTTTAAATAATCAGAAACTTCCAAACATCTTCTTTATAAAACACGTAATGCAAACAAACTGAATATTTTGTCTTCAAAATAAAATGAGCCTGGATTTTTTAGTTCGAGAACAGGAGGAATTTTAAATGAAGGTGATGTATAAAAAAATCTAAAGCGTTTTTTTTTTTTTTTTTTTTTTCATGCAGTGAAGGAAACTTGATAACTAACGTATCACGTTCACTATTTGTATAGTTTCAGAATATATATTTAAAACTGTTTTCCGAACAGGTTCTAACATGACAAGATATATTCTGTTACCATTTATTTACAAAGTATTAAAAATATCGTATTACGAAGATGCATTGAGGACATTTTAATAGATATCAACATGTGATTTAAATTTTATTAATTATCAAAGATCGCTTAATATTTTCACTATGAAATGATTAATGTTGATGAATTATATTAGATCGTCAATCTTTTACACACTATGAAATATACAATACAGTCGACTCTCGTTAATTCGAAATCGGATAATTCGAATCTTCACTTAAATCGAACTAAAATGAAGTCCCGAAATTTTCAGTGGCAGAATAATGATAAAAATTTTCTTTAATTCGCACTCACTTTCTACCGACTTCGTTTAATTCGAACTAACGAGAATTCCAATTTTTCATTTTTCTATTCCTTTTCATGGATTTCAGATCATTTGAATAACTTTCTTTTTTTGACTTTTTGTGAAAATTGTTCCAAACGAGTATACATATAATCCAATCCATTTGATATCCACTTTCTTAGTGATCCGTCTGTCCATCACTGACGCTTTAAATTTTTCTTCCATCGTGCTTGTTTCTAATCTTTTAATTAGTTTATGTATTTATACATTCTAATTTAATATTAAGTCATATTCTAATGATAACAGCCGAAGTAAATTTAAAAAACACTATAACATTAATCCCGTTGTAATAGCACCATATTCAGCATGTTTTCCTCTCATAGTTTCCATAATTCGAACTTCGTTTAATTCGAACATTTCTTGTGGTCCCGACGAGTTCGAATTAACGAGAGCCGACGATATATTTAATTCTATTTTGTTCATTTCAAATAATGACTTATTCAGCGTACGACCAAAATTTCATATTGTCACAAAGACTTGTAGGTAGTGGGCGACATCCGACGTTTGAGTGCATGGGTTTAACACTGGAATGTCCTGAAATTTGAGTCAAGTTTTATAAAAACTACTCCACACCACAATTTTTGATGTTAAAAAGTTTAACTTTATTATTTAATGTTTTTTTCTTTGTATTTTTTAAACTTATTTCATAATCAAATTTCTGGTATGAACCGAAGCATATTTACATCATAATCATCGAAATGACGGCTCACCGTCTGGCTTACCGATTTGGCCTCTTTTTTTAAAGCTTTTAAATTCTAAATTTTACGTTCACACCAGAAATTTGGTATAGTCTTGTTTTCTTTACTTTATGATAAACGTTTCGTGATTACCTAGAGCACAGAGTACGTAACAGAGCCTCAACTCGACTTGAAAAGAACGCCCTCAGTGGATCACTTAAAAACTAAACCATCGCGTTGGCGATTTTTATCCTCGTGATTTCTGTTTAACTGTAACCCTATTCTGGTTTGGCGCTTCTTGCTGAATGCTGATTTGATTATCTTTGCACACGTGCTTATGCTATTTGATCTTAGATTTCCGCGCTTATATTGATTCGTAATTACTACTGTTATTATTCTTGAATTTTCAAGTTTAAATTATTAGGTCGTTATGTTACGAAGAGACACATGTATTGTTTGCAAGACGAATACGTCAAAGTTATTTCATATTAAAATAATTATTTCATAAATTTCAAAACAAGAAGCAGTAAGCCGTCGCTTTATTTTTTTTCTTTTTTCTTTTATCATTTGTCGCCAAGGAAGCGATGTTTCGCCGAATTAGCAACCTCTCTTATGTTATGATCGTAGTTTCAGAGTGGTCCGCTCGTCTCGCTACTGTCAATGCGTAATCCCATGTTAAACAAGTTGCCATTACAGTGTATGAAAGTTGATTCTCTGTTACTACTCTGTGACCTAGAGCAGTGGTTCCCAAACTTTTGGGCTCGCAGAGCTTTTTTTGGAAAGAATTTCTAAGAAGTAGCCCCTTAACTCCACGATACTCTAAGGTTTATAAAATAATGTTTTTTATGACTACGGAGTAGAGAAAAATGTCCTGGACAAGAGTCCGTGCCAGTAGTTTGCAACATGTGGCTAAGATTCTCAATTTCGCCCTTTTCTTGATACAGAAATTCTGAATTCATGCTAGAAATTTTAAAAATCAAATTTTCTATTATTGAACTCCTTAACAGTTTTATTTAAATATCACTATTATTGGACATTGGACACAACAATTTAAAAATAAAGAATAAAAACCACTTTTTTGTATTAAAATATCTGCTTTGTATAATCGAGATATGCCCGTTAAACATAGGGGTTTGCCGTACTTGCCATTGGTTTTGTCCAGAGCTGAATACCGGAGGGAGGGACTTCCTCGCTCCAACCAATGGGGAAAACAGTTCTGACTCTCCCATCTTCTGACATTCCTTGAGCACTCTGACGTTCTCCTGTTATGCTCACTTCGCTGCTGACTGCTCATCCACTTATGTGTCTGGGATATGGGACTAAGGCCCCAGGCCCCTCGAGAAAATGTTTAGTAGCTAGGTTAAATATAGCAAAAATTATAGTTAAAAATTTGTTGTTTCTGAAAGCGTTTTTTACCCGAACGGCGTTTGAGCAATATTGTTAAGAGATTAGTGACATCCATTTTTAAAATATAAAATAGTCTTTCGGGATTTCTAGCATAAATTTGGAATTACAGATCAAAATGATAAGCATGTCTGTGTCATGCATTGCATTGGATCTTACGTGAAACTTTTATTATTTTTGGCAAAAGCCACGCATACTCAGAAAAAAAGGTAAATTGTTCATTTTTCATTTACAAAAAGAGACTTCTGTCAACAAGCTACTAGCGAAAAGAAAAAAAAAATACGCTGGCAGAGTTGCTCATAAGTAATTATATAACCCATTTTGCTAGTCCCGCCCATTAGTAGAATCGTGTGATTACGGATTCTTTGTCGATCTTCTTTATGTTTCTATTACTTCTAAACATACTGCAATGAAAATGAATCGCCTCTGAGCTTCTTGTTTTGAGCCATTTTTAAAAAGATCATTTAGAAGCAGATCATCGTTTAAGTGTTTAATTGGGCGGGGCAAAATGCATAATTTGTTTTGTATATTATATTGTTGCATTTGTTTGTACACACACATCAACATAGTTCATTTTCTGAATGTTTTATTTGAAGTATTTAGCAATTAATTATAGTTTTGAAAGAAACTTTGTTTCATCATTGCTTTTGAATCAAAATAGATATACGATTAGAAACTACACTTGATAAATTAATGCAACTAGTAGAAAAACTTTACTAACAAAACCGGATTTATGGGTGGGGTTAGATTTATATCAGGCGGATACTCATTGAAAAAAATCGAAGCTGGGGGTGAACTGAGCAAAAGTTTAAATTGATAGTGTAAAGACAAATGCAAAGATCCAATATATTTTTAAGTTGAAATTTTTAAAGCACATTAATTGCAAAAACACAAAATAAAGTAGTTCAAACTAAAAATATTATATAGAAAATGGATACAACTATAATGAAAATGTTTTCATGATTTAAGCCTTTGCGGCGCAGGGCAAATTCATTGCTTAAGTGTTGAAATTAATGACTGTCACCGGAATTTGAAAACATCTTTTTAAATAAGAAAAAGCTATATTTCACGCATTAATCTAAATTTCTTTAAATTAAATTCCACTGCTAATGTAGCGTTTGGAAATTAAAATTAAGTGGTTTCATAAATATACCACCGCACCGCAAGGGGTTAAAATATATGTATTATAGTATTTTTCAACCCGGTGATAGATATATTAATTTTTCACACACACACAAAGTTCCTACATACATTCGAAAATTTTTCTCGTGCAATATATAACTTTCCTTCGTGTTTTTTTTTTTTTTTCCTGGAACGTAGCGGAGTCCCTGACAAGTACAGGCGGAGCCTCAAGAGCTCCGCGGAGCACACTTTAGGAACCTCTGACCTAGAATAAAAAAAATATTTCGGAATATCTGATGTGAATTCGAAGTTTTAAACTGAAAGTAGAAGCCAATCTGGAAATCCAGCTCACGTTAGTTCTAGTGTTAACACGATGCATTCGACTTGAAATTCCAAATCTAAAATTCCTAACTCTAGAAAATTTTAATAATATTATTTTTTTATTGAACCAATGGATTATTGGAGTAAATTATAAAATTCCTATAACAGCGCTAATTCTTTTGTTTGCATTCACTCGTTGAGCATTGATGAAGAGATGATAAATACAGGAAGTTCAGCCGTGAACTGGATGAGGTGATGGCTTATACAGCTGATAAAAGACTATAATGGGTGTCATTAGAAAGTCTGATATGTACTTTGAGTATAATCATATCGCACTTAAGACATATATTAACAGCGAATGATTTACCGGGTGTCCCAAAAATGACTGATTTTAAAATTCAATAACTTGCAAACGGTGACAGTTATTTGAAAAAATTTTGAAGGGGGTTTATGTATAATGTCAGGAGTTTTTTTTACCGTAATTTTTTATTTTAGTTCGAATTTCAAACAATAGGGGGCGCTGACGACAATTGAAGGCCAGATGATCAGTGCTGAGTGAAGCGTCGACCTGACCTTCAATCGCCGTCAATGCCACCTATTGTTTGGAATTCGAACTAAAATAAAAAACGGTAAAAAAACTCCTGACATTATACATAACCCTCCTGAATTTTTTTTTTAATAGCTGTCACCGTTTGCAAGTTATTGAATTTTAAAATCCATCAGTCATCTTTGGGACACCCAGTATATGCTACCTTATTGATTTTTGTAGAAACATTTGATTTTTTTTAATGCATTGTAAGATCCATCTAATTTTTACAGTATTACTCGTAATTTTACTGGAATATACAAAGTTAAAATGCGAAGAACTCGATTTGAGAAGAATCATCTGTTCTAAATTTCAGTTTTTTTATTTTCAATTGGTCAGCTGGCTTTTTGTATGGCGATTTATATTTGGTTGCAAAATTTGGCGATAGTCCACCAAAGGTCGCCATGCTTGGCAAGAAATTTGACGTTACTATATATTAATACAGAGTTTTATGCTAATAATTGGGAAAATGTCTACAGCAATGTAAGATAATTGAGGAGAAATTACTTTCACTGAAATTCATAAAACTATTCCCTTTTTTTGTTTGTTGCTTAGAGTAGTATATGTTAAGAATGAACGTCATATACAGAGTAACGTCTAACTTTATACACAGGAGTTTAAACAGCGGTTAAATGGAAGCATCTGAGATGAAAAAAGTTATTCTATGTGGAAAAGTTGCTTAACATTAAGATAGAGGTATTCTGTGTATGTGTTGTGTAAATATATAAAAACTTAGGTGAATAAACCTATCCAAGTTATAATAGAGGAGTATAGCAGAATACCGGTATATGCTGTAATAAGTGTTACAAACTTTAACCTGATACCACATTAAATATTTTTGGGTTTTGACAGACATGCAACTTTCTGAAGGGGTTCTGAAGTTTTTCTTCGATAGTTGATGGATCCACCACCAATTTTTGATTGTTTCAAAGATCTACTAAGTTACATTGAACAAACTGTAATCACTCAAATACATCCGGTATTATTCTGTATCGTAAATTCTTTTATCCAGTGGTTTCTCTCTACCTTTCTTATTTCTTAACCCGGGAGAACGCGCGCTTAACCAGGATATGAATGGTTTTAACTTTGCCAACAATAAAATCAAATTATATTAGTCACTTTATTAAGATTGAGACAATTCTTACAAATTTTACGATAAAATAAGTTGAACATTACTTTTAGAAAATTAGTGGTTACAATTGTAAAAACCATACGCACTCCGGGTCTTTTAAGCCCTGCGCGCGTCCTCCCGGGTTAATTGTTGTAAAGAACAAGAAAATACATTTCATGGAAATTATAATAATTCTGACATCAAATTTACAGATCAGCAGCAGAATATACTTCCGTTACGTAAAAATCTTTCGTGTTTCGAAATAAAAGTTATAATTTACTCTATATCATAGGTGCCCAACGGGGGCGGTACCGCCCCCCAGTGGGCGCTGGAGCCTTCCAGGGGGGCGGTAGCGAGTCTAGAGAAAAATGGGGGGCGTTAGGGCAGTGAAGGTGGGCGGTCATGGCATACCTACCTATTTAGGAACTAATATAGTGAAAATAGCTGATCTCCTCTGCACTCTCGGATTTGGCACTCGAATTGGTACCCAGTCGAAAAACCAAGCTAATTTCCACCATTTGGCAACTCCAGCTCTGGCAGTAACCTTCGGAACTTTCAAGGGTTACGTTCCGGCGCAGTAGATTCATGCCGAAGTGGGTACCAATTATTTAAAACAAAATGGATTTGCGTCAGCCTCTATTATAAGAGGTCCCCAATCCGTGACAAAAAGATAACTGCACCTTTAAATGGAAATCTATACAAACGAACCTAGATCTGTGGGATAGGGTAGGAATTGAATTTGTTTTACTAATGTTTAAAAACACACGGAACACGAAGAAGGGATAAAATCGAGGAGAACAGAAATTTATTTTATCCGGCGAAAAACATTGTTGCTCAATTCTTTCAAGAATATCAAAATAACCCTGTGGAACACGAAAAATCGCTATGACGCGGATTGAATATCATTATGAATTCAAATTGTGGAGTACAAAATTCGCAATAAATGGCTAGCTAAAAGTTTTAAACAGAATTTTTTTTTTTTTATTAACCTGTATTTCCAGAAAAATATGACGACGTATGGCAGAAAAGTTATTTTTAAATGAATCCGTGATTTGAATCACTTCAAGAAATATAAAACAACTTTATTCTTAGTGAAAGTGTTAAAAATCGTTGTATCCATAAATTTGTTCAAAAGTAAATTTATTTAAACTTAAATAGGGAAAAATTTTATGTTTCAAAATATCTTAATCGAAGAAGAAATGCTGGCAGTACAGTATTAAACATTTGAAATGTGGATCTAGGCACTCTCCTACAAACCAATCGTTACCTATGGGCTTAATTTGCCAAAAAGTTTTTTTTCAAATGAAGCCATGAAAGCCTTCTAGGCTACAAAAACATTTGAATAAATGCGTGCTGATACTAGAAAAGACAAAGATATGTGATATTTTTACTTTCTTTTATCTTTACAAAAGAAAGTATTTTGGATTCTTGAAAATTTTCAAGTTCTGGTCTTTGACGGAATTACATGTTTTAGGGGTCAGAGATTTTAAAAAACATGTTTTTACAAAATGCCTTTTTGTGATTCTGTGAGTCTACGACTCTGTTTGCATGTGATACAAACTTTGTGGGCCCTCTATCTCAACAACTAACGCACGGAATTTAGCAAAAATTTATACTCAGGTGGTTCCTGATATAAATTGATACTGATTTGTTTTTCGTGCAAATCAATTAACAAGTTGACGCTATTATGCTGTTTTTTTCCGATTTCTGCCACTACTTTATCTTAAAAATTGCGACACAGATTTTGATCAAACTTCAGATTCTGTTAGTCCTCGACATGAATGCATACTGTTTACATTTTGTTGAAAATTGCAGAAAAGGTGGCACTGCTAGGCTGCCTTTTTCACGATTTCTGCAAAAGCTCTATCTCAAGAACTAATGCACGGATTTTCACCAAACTTCAGATTTGATTATTCCTTGAGATGAATAGATGCTGTTTACATTTTGTTAAAAAACGCTCAAAGGATGTCACGGCTATGCTGTCTTTTTCCCGATTTCTGCAACAGCTCAATATCAAGAAATAGTTGTCTCTGCTATGCTGAAAAACTTCCGTTTTTCGTAAAAGCTGTATCTCAAGAGCTAATGCGTGAATGTTATCAAACTACAAATTCATTTTTATCTTGATAAATATTATTGCTGATTATGTTGTGGCGTAAATCGCACAACAGTGCATTTATTCTACATTTTTCTCGATATTAGCAATAGTCCTATTTCAAGAACTAATGCACGGAATTTCATACCATTAGAATTCTCACGATGAGTATAGATTGTTATTTAATTTTGTTACTGTGATAGCGGATTTTGAAGTATTAACATGTATGAAATGAAAGCTTTGATCTTTCCACATCTGACTTGTTCAAAGACCCTTTTTAGATAATTTCGCAAATACAGATGCAGCAGTATCATCATATTTGGAAGAGGAACTCACAGCAAACGAGAACTAAAAGTAAAATTCGGAAATGGATACCAAGAGTTCCAACCTCAAAAACCAATACAGCTCTCTAACCTGGATTGTGAATGAGAGGACATAAAATTTTAACTGCTTTTCCTTCATCAGATTTAGCTCAGAGTGGGTTCCGTGCAGTAGTTAATCTACTGTCTAAAAAAAGGCACAGACATCTTTGAATCTAACAATTTGTGAAAGATGTTAATGAAATTAGAACCCGACATGAACAAATTGTGATGCCTTCATATGAAGACCGGGTAGCGTGGTGCGGGTACTTCGGTGAGGCGGTGACTCATGTGAGAATTAATCAAAAAACATTTTATTATATGTTATAGAAGAATCTTGATTACACAAAATCACTATCACAAACAAAGAGTTATTAGTCTATGAAAGGGTTCCAATTTCAAATAAAATTACTGAGATGAATGGCTGAGTCTGAGAGTTTTTGATTCCATTCAATTAGTCTATTGAAAATTCACTACGAGCATTTAGTTGCTCAGATGGAGAAATGCAATCAATAGTTCCTTTGATTAAAATAAATCGTTTTCACAATTTCACGACGAGTGTCCACTCAGCTGCACTATTCTTGCTCCCATATCCGGAGTCATCTTCCTGGAAGATCAGCCAGGTCCGCTGATTTTAAGTCACTTCCTCGAGAGAAAAACCACTCTGCTCCAAGCAGGTGTCATCACCTTTCTCTTCCTTCCATAACTGGACTCCCTTCTCTTTTTCATCTTTACTCGATCCCCCGTCCAAAAAACCTCCTTTACTTTTTTTGTCCATTTAAGTCTTACCTCCCTTATGTCACTAACAAGCTGTTTTCTTATTCGTCGATCCCAGTTTCATTTTTGCCTTGCAATATGTTTTCTGAACCGTGGGATAATCTCGGACTCTCACCGAAGCGGCAATTTCAAAAGGGCGACATACTGTCCCGTCTATTTTCTGCTTCTCTGAAAAACTGTCTCTTGCTAAGATGAATTGATATACATTAGTTCTTTCTACTTTTCCGACCTTTGTATGGGATTTTTCTTAAATTTTAATACAGCTTTCATTTCATACATGTTAATACTTCAAAATCCGCTATCACAGTAACAAAATTAAATAACAATCTATACTCATCGTGAGAATTCTAATGGTATGAAATTCCGTGCATTAGTTCTTGAAATAGGACTATTGCTAATATCGAGAAAAATGTAGAAATACTGTCCGGGGGTTTTCTCTCGGAAAATCATCTAATTTCCTACAAAATCAATAAAACTCCATCAGCCTCAACCATTTCGTTTTTTTTTTTTTTTTTTTTTTTTTTTTTTTTTTTTTTTTAATGTGGGTTTTGTGAATATTTCAATTTTTAATAAACAGTTTTTTACTACATTTAATGGTTGTTTTAACTAACGTCAACTTTGTGATTCTTAATAGATAGCTAGACAGATAAAATATAGATAATATGCTACAATATTTTAATATTTTGTATAATTAATTATTATGGAAGAGGGGGGCGTTGGCATTTTTTTCTCTTGTAAAGGGGGCGGTGGTTCAAAAAAGGTTGGGAACCTATGCTCTATATCAACATTTATTATGGAAAAAACAAGAACTGGAAAAGAACATTAATCAAAAAAAAGAAAAAAAAAATAGTAAAATAGATTCTGTGCAATTAGGTTAGAAGTTGTCATGTTTCTGGCACTAATTGGTATTCTTGCATTTAATGTCGAAAGCAAAACAATCCATTCTGCGCTGAAAATACCAAAGTAAATGATTCGTTGATTTAAAAAGTCAAACAGCAAGAAATATACAGCTCACAAGGAAGGCCTCCATACTGGGCATACCCAGAATTTTACGAAAAAAAAATAATTAAAGAACTTATATATGTAATAAAGGATCAGTCAAAATTAGCGGCGGAATCACATTAGATATTGTGTAAAAAAATAAAATATTTTCGAATATTTGCCGTGAAAAGAGTAAAGAGTCACTCGATTTGGCGAGCAGCCCTTTTCCTCGCCAAAAGCAAACGATTATAATGAAACTCAAAACTGTTGGGTATTTAGTTTGCGTGTAAATGGTATTTAATGAATTTAAACATAAACAATGAGAGACTTTAATATATTATATACATCTATATACATACTGTATTACATATATATTTATATTACTCGTTGAAGTAGTTATTTAATTAATAGCTGGAAAAAAATGTTTTCATAGCTAAAAAAAATCATATTGAGAAAAATTATTTTCATACATTTAAGCGTATTCAAAAATAAACGTCATATGTTTCCATAGCAACAAAATCTAATCGACAATTCTCAATTGGACTCTGAGCTTGAAACAAATTTAATTAAATTTAAATTATGAATTTCGTTTTAAATCTCAAATTTTGAAGATTAAATTTGAATATAAATACATATAAATTTCGATATAACAAAATTATACTTAAAACATACAAAACTAAAGTTATTTAAATTAAACCTATCAAAACAAGTTCAACATGAATTTTTTTTTCTTGAAGGGTATTTGACATAAAGTATTTTTTTGAAATTACATTCCATTGCCAACCGGCGATAAATCGCCAAATAAGGAAATTTTCATTATTTTTTTACGGTTACTGAATGGAGGTTCCGCCGAAATTTTTTTATAAACGTATATATCCACACGAGAAGAACATTCTGTAATTTTTTCAGATTTTTCAGGGTATGCCCGTATGGAGACCTTCCTTGTCAGCATGGATCCAGTTTCCTTTCTCATTACTGACGACCTTTCAATTATCGGTTGTCGTTATGGCTAACCTTGAACAAAGAATTTGCGAAGGAAAAACAAATAGCATTTAGCCTTTTAGAGGATTTTTTTGTCGAAATCCTTAAAGATATTAGGAAATTATAGCCTGTAAAAAACATATCTCTAAACATAAACATACAAGATTCAGACGACCACTCATCCTTTACTCCTTTCCGGCACGGACAAAATCTGTTATAAAATGAGAAGTTATCGACTGACACCGGAATTCTTAAGCGAATTTTTTAGATATATTGAATTCCTTATTTTAAACTTTTATTGTAAATGCAAAATTTTACTAAAATGTTATTGGTGCCGTTGGTGAGTTTGGAATTAAAATTAGGTATCCCAGACCGGGCACAGTGTGCCTCAAAACCGTACTGCTTCTGGCTAAACTTTATTGATTTCAAGATGTCATAGGTCTTTCCCCCAAAAGTAAGCAAGCTAAAAGACATAATCAAGATATACATCTTAATCCCTTGGGGACGAAAAGGCACGTATACGTACCACACAGAGGTTTAAGAATCCTCGTTTATCCCCACCAGTAAAATTTTATTGTAACATTTACATTATTTAATCGGAACATTTTCTAAATTAAATAAGGCACAAATTTCTCTTTCTTAAAACCGGTGAAAAAAAAATTAAAAATCTCGTATAAGGCTTCCACCCCGAAGGGGTTTAAGGTGATGCAGGACGCAAAAAGCTTCAAATTTTAATTTTTTTTTTTTTTTACTACATTAAAAATTTTTTTGTTTTCTTCTGCTTAAAATGGTATTTAAATCATGTTCATACCTTAATTAGAACAGGAAGCCTTAATTTTTATATTCTGGTTTGTTTTAAAAATATAGCTTTCAAGAAATGGCTGTTAATCGAAATGACTTCTTTTGAAAATTCATTTTTCTTAATGATAGGTTTTTCACCATTTCTCCAATTTAAATTGTTACAACCCAAGAACTATTTACTTAGGTAAGTGGTTGTAACTTGGATCGTGACTTTTTCAAATTTTTTACTTTAATTTTGATTTAGCAAACTTGAAAGAAAAATATTTTACTTTTCAAAATATGATTTTTTTTTTAAAAGTTACATCATCTTTTTTTTCAAATTTTTACTTTAACTATTTTTATTTTTTATTTAAATTAATGTTTTTAAAAACGATGATTCAAAATTAAAACATGTATATTTCTATTTATTTAAATGAAAAAAAAATTAATTCTACAAATAATATTTCAAGTTATTACCATTTTAATTTACCCCATTTTTAAAATAAATTGTAATTAATTAAAAAAAATTGATGAGTTTTATCATGTGATTTTGTATACTAATGAACAATATTAATAATTAACCATCACAAAAATTTCGAAATTTTAACTCGATAAATATTTTTTTAATGTGTTCCGCAACCTCCTAAATCGAAATGGACAATAACAGGAATATAGCAGACCACAATAATTAAATAACTAGATATAATGAAGATGATCATGCGTTTCACTCCAAGATAAACTTTTCTCGGCAGTTGGATGTAGAATTAAGTTACATACCAATATTTGGATGGGAGAATGGTAAACGGTGCATTGAGTACTGTAAAAAATACCGTCTATAACCAAGGATTTCAGCTTCCAAGCTTGAAATACTACAGACTGTAACGATTAATTTTGATGATTATCATGGGAATTTACAACTGGAAGATTTTTCCTTATGCGACCTATTTATATATATTGGAAAGAAGAAAAGGACTAATGCAGACGAAGCCCATTAACTTAAAATCTTATACACCCTGCCACCATACACAAATCTCAAAGTTTAATTGTATCCAAAAGTGTTGTAGACATTGGTCTAAAGGAGTCGTCAAACAAAAACAATTTAAGTCACTTTTAGTATTAGTTTGTTGTTTAAAGGAAGTTCACACTGAAATTTTTTTCGCTAAAGATAAACTTGATAAACTTGGAAGGAAGGGATCACAGATTGGAGTATGCGAATTACTTAGAACAATTCACGACTGAATTAAATACTTTAAAATGAAGACTTCACAAGTGATATTTCTAACTTACTTTTATACTAACGAGGTGGAAACCGTCGAAATTCGGTGAAAAGAAAGGTTTAAGAAAGAACTGTATCAGTGATTTTTTATAAATCTACAAAACTAATTACAGTAAAAAATGCATTTTATATTGGTCAGTCTAACACTCAAACAAATATTATTTTAAGCTAAAATTAGTTACAGTAAAAAAGGCATCTTATATTGGTCAGTCTAACTCTTAAACAAATATTATTTTAAGCTAAAATTAACAAAATAATATTTCTATGAAACTCAATTGTCCAAATTATTAAAATTAAACTTTAATTGCATATGTAATCAATAAAATGTAATAAAGTTCAGTTATCATGACGAAGTTATCAATTGAGGCTCTTGTCTTTGGTATAAATGCGAATGAAGATAATAATTATATCCAAATAAAAATTGACACGGCCACAGACGATATATTTGACATTTTAATTTTTTTTTCAATTTTAGGAGAAAATGAAGTGGTTCTGTTGCCACAATCACAATATTTGCACTAAAAACTATAAAAAATTACTATCTATCACTATCTCAAAAACAAATTGAGATACAGCTTTCAAACATATTGCATTTAAGGGTATATTTTTTCTCTATACCATGGTGTAAAAATTTAAAATGTGAAATCTTTAGCAAAGTAAAATTTACATTAGCAAAAATTGCAAAATCGAAATTGTATGGGAAACGGTTGCCATTCGAAAAATGACGTATGCGTTACGCACAGATACGTTTGGCCTTTATAGTATAGATAAACAATATTCCTGAAAATAAAACTTTGTTTTTAATTTAAAATTATTATCTTATAAGTTTATGCGACTTCATGCTCTGACATATGACCTGACGGATTCTAGTATGACCTATCAAAAATGCCGCTTATGGATCTTCATCCTTTTTTTAAAGTATTAAGCTTGAGCAAGTTAGAAGGATGGGATCACAGATTGAAGTTTGAGCATTACCAAGAACAATTCCTATTGAATTAAACACTTTATAATGAAGACTTCACAAGGGATATTTCAAACTTACTTTTATACTATTAAACAGTAATCATGAAAATAAAACATTTTTTTTTATTTTAAAATATTATTTTATAAGTTTATGCGACTCCATGCTCTGACATATGACCTGACGGATTCTAGTATGACCTATCAAAAATCCCACTTAAGGACCTTGATCCTTTTTTTTTTTTTTTTTTTTTTTTTTTTTTAATATTTTATAACTGTTAGGAAGTGTTTCATAACCTATGCTTGATGTCAGATTTTTTATTCTTGTTCATTCGTATTGTCATTCCTACTTTCATTCTTCTGCATTCTTATTATGAAGGACAACTGACATTCATAAATTTTACGAAATATAAAGTACAATTTATATTCAATTTTTTTAATATATTATATATTTTTAATATCTATAATTTTACGGTGTGAGATTTATGATAAACGGATATAATTTGTAATATATAGCGATAATTGTGTTTATAAATAAATTTATTCTAATTGAATAAATATTATTATGAGACATATAAAGAGAAAATGTAATGTCGTTTACCCAAGATAAAATTTTTCATATTATTGCAGGTATTTACTATTAAAAGAAGGTGAAATTAATGTATAAAATTGATCAATTATGTGGATTAAATTGATCGAATAATTAAGCTATTTTATTATGCAGAAAATTAAATTTTAAACAAAATATTTAACTTGTCATTTACATCTTCGAATGTTTAATAGTGATACTGGGTCTAAAATTATTACCTAAACTGTTTCATATTATTTCTTCAATGATTTGAAAGTAGTATTTCAGTAGTAGCAAATATGTATGTAGAAGAATGTGCTAATATTTATATCTGTATTTATTTCCTTCTATCGTTACATGAAGGTATTCGATTCGTGAAAAATTTCGAATTTAGGTTTTTAACGGATTTATACATTTTAAGGGTCAGAGATTCCAAAAAAAGAAACATGTTTTTACAAAGTGCCTGTCTGCGAGTCTGTGAGTTTGTAACTCTGTCTGGCTGAATGTGACAAATTTTATGGGGACTCTATCTCAAGAACTAATTCACGGAGAACTATAAAAAATAATATTCAAGTAATCCCTATTATAAAATGATGCTGATTAGTTTTTGGTATAAATCGATCAACAGCTGGAGCTGTTGTGCCTCATTTTTTACGATTTACGCAACAACTATATCTCAGTAACTAATGCATGGATTTTTATCAAACTTCAAAATTCAATAAATACTTTCTAGCTTTATGAACTAGTTCTGGTCATGTTTTCTGGTCAATAACCAACAGGCGGCGCTGCTATGCTGAATTTTCCCTATTCATGCTATAGATCTGTCATGCAAGATTATTTTTCATCAAACTTTCCGATTCTGGTATAGCGTCATAAATATTTTTGTTGTCTTATAATACGCTTTTTTATTAATCGCCCAACAAGTAACGTGTTGGTTTTTATGTTGCATTTTTCCTGATATTGCAATAGTCCTATATTTCAAGAACTAAAGCACGGAATTTCATGGCTTTAGAATTCTCACGATCACAGCTTGTAATTTAATTTCGGCACTGTAGTAGCGACTTTTGAAGTATCAACATGGATGAGGTAGAAGAAACTTTTGGGATTACTACATCCGATTAATTAAAAATAATCCAAAAAATTATATTAAAATTTTATACAATATTTTAAGTTTATTAAACTTTAATAATGGATTTATTCTATCTTTCGATATTATAGCTGTTCAAAAAAAGCTGAAGTGTAAAATATTTTAAAAGACCTCGAAGTATAAATATGATCGCGAATCAGACAGCAAGATATGAAATTGGTAAAGGCCATTTTAAATCGATGTATTTAATAGCGGAAAGTAAACCTTGAGTTAATAGACAAAGAAATCGTTAACATATTCGCTGGCGCCCACGCGCCAGCGCGTGATATGGCGCCAACGTTAGGGGGGCAATCACGCGCCTGTGCGTGATGTGGGGTAATGTCCAATAGCCAGTCACGCGCTGGCGCGGGAAAATCTTTTACTGATTCTTTGTTATAAAACGTAAACGGGCTTCTGGGAAAAACCCACGTCTACAGTGCGGCAGTAAGTGTCATCGCATGTTCACGTAAGCGGCAGCGAACGTGTTAAAGATTTCTCTATTTACAGCTTCCTTTGTTGATTGGAAACATTTTGGTGATTTAACCGCTTCCTCGATTTGCCCATGCGTCATACGGGCAATGTATTCTTGTCAAACATGATTTGCCCGAACTACATATGGACCTCCATATTCCGATCGTGATTTATTGTTCTGAACAGTAAATTTTTATTCTAAATTCTGCATTATTTAATCCTCTCAATTTTCTGATTCAAATAGGCAAAAATTTCTGTTTTGAAAAACTGGTGATGAAAAATTAAAATTTCTGTCAAAATCACGAAAAAATAAGCGTTATTTGAAAGGATTTTTTTCAAAAATATTGATCAATAAAGTGGTATTTTTATGTTTTACATGCAATAAATTGAAAAAATGGGTTAAACACCACTTACTTTAGGTAAAATATTCATAAAATTTAGTCTATTCATTTCTGTCATTAAGTAGCAAAAAATTGTAATTAAAAAATTAGTGGCACGAATAAGATTTAAGTGGTGGATCAACCAAACTATTCTTCCCCGTACCACGTACGGGAAAATTATTTTAATTGGTTAAACAAGTATTTTATTATATTCCTGTTAATATTAGATTTTATTCATATATATATCTATACATATTTAATGAAATTTTAAATTCGTTGCCAAACATAAAGCTGGATTCAAATGCTGAAATATTTATATTGTTTTAAGCAAACTGATTATTCTTTCGTAATTGGGATAAACATGATAAAAATGGATTTAAAAAAAATCATGCTTTAAAACAATTTTAAAAATCTTTAAAATCCGTAATTTGATATACAGTTTTCAAACTATTTGCATTTGAAATATTATTTTATACCTATTCGAAGATGAAAAAAAAATGCGATTTATAGAAGTTTACAAATGTGCAACTAAAGCGATATTTAGTCATGTGTTGCTACTGTCAATATGACGTCGACGTTACTTAGACACACCATTTTGCTTCATAAATGTCATATTGTATTGGGTTGTTCGGAAAGTCCTTTCCGTTTGGGAAAATCAATTCGTACCGGAAAATTCTATTACTTCATTATTAGACATTGTTTCCGATGTTTAATACTTAGATATAAATGGAAATTTTTTTCCAGTATGAATTGATTTTCCCAAACGGAAACGACTTTCCGAACGACCCAATAGTTAGAAAAAATCAAAAAAATGAAACATTGCAGTTTAACTTCTGAACAAGATCTCGCTTTGCTGCGGTGGATTAAGTTTGCACAATACAGCTGATCTAGCCAAAAGCCGTGTGGATGTTGAAATGATGGCTACGCAGTTGGTGGAAGAGTCTGCTCTTGAAGTTATTTCTAGTCGTATGTACACTATATATATACATATATATTTTTTTAAACCGAATGATTTTACGGTGATTGTACTGACGATCGGGACGGCAGTACAATTCAATGTTTTTTAACAACTTAATCGTCGCGCCGAGACTTTCACGGGCAGTAAGATTAATGGCTTTTATTGAGAACTGTTTGATTCCCACCAGTTTTACAAAATAGTGCCCCCTCTGTCCCAAATTAGTTGCGACATTTGAATACATTTGTACTGATTATTGATATTTATGACTTTATGATTTTGTGTGAACATTTAGAGAGCTATACTATCAATCGACAATATTTACGTACCTAACATTCCCTCCATCATAAATAAGTAATTAATTTAAAAAATCCCTGTTCACACGCTCTTAAGCCATGCCCCATTAAGATTCTTTTAACAGTAATCACATAAAACTGTCTTCAATCTGATCAATCGTGAATTTATTTAACCCTTTCAGGGGCAAGGTATTTCTGTTCCGAAAATGTTCAAATAATTGATTCACACCACAATTAAAGAACAGATTTATTTGAAAATAATCAAGAGCTGTTTTTCGCGAATATTATAAAATCGAAATTGCACGAAAATTATACTGGTGCCAGTTCGAAATTGGAACAGTAATATTATGTGTTTGCAGACTGCAAACACCGCCCCTGAAAGGGTTAAGAGCATTTTATACCGGCTATTACTTCTATTTTCTTTTTTAGTATAAATTTAAAATTCTAGTATGTTTTACTGGTGTCGATCTACTAAACTGCATCAAAAATTATTTATGACTCCACCTACTTGAAATGTAGCAACTAATTTGGGACAAACTTTTCAACCTAAATGTCGCAACTAATTTGGGACAGAGGGAGTATAATTAATTTATTTTGGTATCAATTTACTCTGCATTAAATAAGATAAATATTTTCTTTGAAAAAAGTGGTGGCAATATTTAATTGGAATTTTAAAACCGTAATTTAATGCGACCATTAATCCTTTCCGGCGCAGTGTGCCCACTCTGGGCACACTTTATTTTAATTCCAAACTTGCAAACGGCACCAAGAACATTTGAAAGAAATTTCACTTTTACGACGAAAGCGTAAATTTAGGAATTCTTAATCTTATAAAAGTTGTTTTTAAATTACGGTGTCAATCAATAATTTCTTATTTTATGAGTGGAATTTGCCTGCGTTGAAAAGGGTTAAGGGGTTAACGGAACACTCCCCTAAATTACAAAAAAATTTCTGTTTTTTCTGAAAAAACGGAAAAATTTCTGGAATTTTCAGAAAAGTTTTCAGTTAAGAAACAGTGAATTGAAAACTGAGTAGAATCTCCGTAAAAAGTGTGTTTTTTAGGGTAGGTTTACAAAGTAGGGGTAGCCTAAAGTTATAATAATCACTAGTAAATTATTGAGATCTCTGAACAAAAATATTTTCCGCTTATTAATTGTTTCGTGTGTAGATAGGGACATCGTAAATTTTTAATCACAGGTAACGATTTTTATATTCTATTCGTATCGTATTCGTATCGTAATTTAGAAACGTATCTTTCGCAGTAATAATAGTACAAAAGCGATATTTTGCCTTGTGTAATATATATATATATATATACAGTCGGCTCTCATTAATTCGAACTTCTTGGGACCATAAGTAATGTTCGAATTATGGAAAGTATGAAAGATAAACATGTTTAAAGGGGTGCTAATACAAAGAAATTAATATTATAGTATTTTTAAATATATTTCACTTTTTATGATTAGAATATGAATTATTATTAAAATAAAACATATAAATACATAAACTTATTAAGGGATTAGAAACAAGCATAGACGAAGATGAGGTGAAGTTGTCATTGATGGACAGACAGGCATTAAAAAGCGGATATAAAATTTTTGGGACTATATGTATACTTTCTAAGAACAATTCTGACAAAAAACAAAGTAAGTTATTTCAAAGATCTGAAGTCCGGGAGAAAGTAAGGTAAAATATGAATTTCGTTAGTTCGAATTAAACGAAGTGAAGAGAAAATGAGTTCGAATAAATTAAAGTTTTTAACTATATTCTGATATTGAAAATTTCGTGACTTCATGTTTAGTTCGTATTAAGCGAAGATTCGATTTATCCGATTTCGAATTAACGAGAGCTGGATGCATATGTTACACTAAGAAAGGCGGAAAATTTTATCAAGCTTTTTTAAATAAAGTTAACACCGGATTTTGTAAAAAAACAGTTTAATTTCTTTATTTAACATTTTTCTTCTTTGTTTGTTTTAAATTTATTTTATAGTGAAATTTTGAGATTTGAATAGAAATATTTTAATAGGGTAGCGGTCAAACTGCCGTTCATGGCCAATCTACTGATAAATATTATCTTATCAGTTTATGAGACTCCATGCTTCGATATTTCGGAGTGAGGGATACTAGTTAAAAAAATTTCTTCATCATATATTGTTTAGGAAATATTTGCATATATCGATTTATGCAAATTTTGGAATTTATGTACAACTGTATGCTTTTTTAGTTAATAAAAACTACTTAAAAATTGAATTTTTAGAAAGATAGTTTAAAAAAAATATATTTGAAATATCACTTTCAATTCAAGTGTATAATTATATGAGATAATTTCAGTGAAATCGTCAACTCGATATTTCTTTGAACCAACGAAAATATAAAATATTCGTTCTTTAGTGAGCTAAAAAAATATTAATTTATGGAGTTAATTATTTACAAAACAAAAATGAATGATCGTGATGTTGCATTCATTTGACGTCAGATTCATTACATGTGTTTATTACGCCATGAAGTGATTTTTAATTGGACATTTATCTGTATTCATAATCATGTGAAGATAATAGTACATGATTTGTATTTATATGTTGTATTTTTACATGATTTGTATTTGTATATATTTTGTGGTTTTAAGTTTTACACATGTGTAAAAATTCGCAATAAAATACTATACGTTGCTTAGAAACCTTTTATTATCATATTTCTAAACAATATAAAGTCCTTCCTTATTAAAATAAAGATATTTTATTGATTTATTAGTTTCTTCATTAATTAAAGTAACAATTACGTCATTAAACACGGAATTTGTGATATTAAAAATTATTAAGTATTAAACAAATATGGTGATACATTTGAACAATTTTATGTGACTCCCCTATTTATTAAGTATTCAGGGGTCGTACTTGTCCAGAAAATTCAAAAGCAGCAAATTGATTGGATCGTGTATTTTGTGACGGCCGATTATCTACGCTAGGGATATAGGCCCAGGGGGAGGGATGCCCTTCGTGGGGATCTTTCTAAGGGAACCTAACCCGTATTTACGCAAGGTTCGAAGAAAACCACGAAAACTCCGAACGGTTAGGCCGACGGCCGCGATTGGGTTCGAACCCAGCACCTGCCCTCTACCACTTGAGAGGTCAGACCCTCTCGGCCACTGGTGGGGCGCAAATTGATTGGAACCATTATTTTATTAACCCCTTGGGGACGAGTGACACATACATTTGCCGCAAAAAGGACTTAACGAAAGATGAACGTTTATCCCTACCAATAAAATTATACTGTAAAATTTGGCTTATTTAATCGCAACATTTTCTCGATTCAAAAAGACGCAAATTTCTCTTTTTTAAAACCGGTCGCAAAACATTAAAAATTTCGTAAAAGGCTCCCGTCGCGAAGGAGTTAATCTTTTTCGGCACATTGTACCCAGTCTGAGATACCTAATTTTAATGCCAAACGTGCAAATGACACCACTACTATTTTAATAGAATTTTGCTTTTACAATAAAAGCTTAATTTAAGGAATTCATAATTTCTAAAAAAGTCGTATCTAAATTCCGGTGCCAGTCGATAATTTTTCATTTTACTAGCAGAATTTACCCGTACCGGAAAATGTTAAAGAAAGTATCTTCTTAAATAAGAAAAAAATTCCCATAACATAAATTTATTTTAATTAAAAAATACTGTTTTTTTTTTTTGAAAAATTTCTGGAAGTGTCCGACCCCTGATATTAAAGATTGATGAATAATTCGGAGGTAAGATTTTTTAGGTAGATTTCGTAAGAAATACTACCTGTTGCAGTAGTTACCATCGTAAAACTTTATCATAACTTTTCATTATATAACCCAAAAAACCCCAAACCACTCCTATATAATAGGTTTATATATTATATAAACCTATATATATATATGTGTGTGTATGTATGTATGTACAGTAGAACCCCGCTAATTCGGACCCCGATAATCCGGATTTCCGGATAATTCGGATCAGTTTGTTCATTTTTTTTTTCAAGTTTGAGAAGCGATTGGCTAATTTCCACAACATTAACTTCTTTCATCGTCGTATTCTAAATAAAAAAAACTTTTTCTGACATGTTTTCGGAATAATTAAGCAAAGTAAACGTTATTACTGTCTGCAAATATTCAATAAGTTTAACATAAAGGTAATTTTCTGTTAGTATGTTATATTTTATTTCATTTTTTTTTCTAATTCTCAGGATAATCCGGATTTTTGATAATCCGGATTGAATCCGGTCCCAATTAATCCGAATTATCGGGGTTTACTGTACTAAATTTTGTCGGCACGATAAAAGTCGCAATTATGTGCGAATCGTCTTCAAACTCGTCAAATACATCGAAATGGTTAATTAATATCTCGGTGGGGATTGCAAATGGGCAAAATCAGCCAAAGGGGTTGGAAATGATGAGAGTTCAAAAATTTTAATACCGCCTTAACATAGCTCTGACAAAACCAGCTTTTACAGCAAACAGTAAATTTGGCTCATCAGTGTATAATTTATATCTATTATATACTGATGAGCCGAATTTATTGTATGTTGTATTATCAAATAGTGTAATTGGTCCTTTTATAATAACAGCTTTTACAGAACAACGACTGAAAAAAATTAACATTTTTCGTTATAGGCGTTGCCGACAATAATAATAATAAACTACAATAAAATTAATGCAAAATTTGCACGTGAAAAATAAAAGAAAAAATATGTTAACGAAATTAAGAAAAATATTACGTATTAACTTTTCTATAGCAAGATTTTCACATGAAAAAGGAAAATGAAATTAATCGCCTGGTGGATTTAAAAAAAAGCAAATATTATGTCATAATGGAAATATAATTGACGAAAAGCAGATAAATATAGCGTCACGCGTGTTTGTAAAAATAAATTGAAATATGATGAATCCAGACAATAGAAATATAGGCATATTTTAACATTTTCAAGTTCTCTGCCTTTGTTTTCGCCATTTTTAAATTTATTCCATATATATGTATACGCGTATGTGCATGCGTGTATATTAGAATTTTCACAAAAGGTTTAGGACCCTAGAGCTCATTTTTAGTGATGAAACTGGGTTTATCTATAATTCTGATTTAGTTTTTATTGGTTAAATTTATACTTAACTTCCAAATTTACTTCCACTTGTACTACCACTTGATTTTTTTTATTATTTTTTTTAATAGAAAGTAGAGTCAAAAGATGTAATGGGGATAGTCTCAAAAAAGGTATCAGCAACAATATTTTATTTTAGTGCAAGTATAGATATCATTAAAGTCCTTTCACCCACAAAAAATTTCATTGCGTAGGTCATATTAGTTATAATGTATCATGTGATAGTTGACCCAATTATAGAAAATTATGCAACATGTATTATAATCTCATTAGTATTGCGTCTGAGAAGAAAAAAGACATGAAGTATAAATATCAAAGTTAGCTAAGCAGTTTTTTCCCAGGAAATTCGAAATGCATAACAACAAAAAATATATAAAATGTTTTCATAATCGCATACATATTTGATTTCTATATCAGAATATACTGATTTGGTGAAGAAAAGCAAATAAGTAAAATTGTGAATAAACGTAACATGCTGCAATGCTTAGTATACATTTAAAGGAGACCATACTGATCGCCAGAGGCTGCTAGTCTAGTAATAATTAAAAAAAAAACATACACCAACATTGGCCCCGCCCCGAATTAGATGATTAAAAAAACATAAAACCATCGAAACACAAAATATGCACACATCCCGCCCCCAAACAATGAATATTGCCCTTTTTTTTGTTCAGGGGGTGGGGGAAATGCATATTTACACGTTAAAAGGTGAAAATGCGCATGTTATTATTTAGAAAGGATTGACTGGATGTATATACATCCAAATAAAAAACTAATTTGACGTATTTGTATTAATTTTTATAGAAAAGACAAATAAAGCGGCATTGAATGAACGGCAAACTTTTTTTTTGCATTTTTTTTTTTGAAACACTATTCCCGCAAAAGACGCCAACTTTAACGTAAAAAATTCTGGCCAATCAGATATGGAGATGGCAAAATGTGGGTGGAAAAACCGCAATATTTCTCTGTCGATTATGCTCGATGATGTGAACGAGGATAAATGTTAAATACAATAGTTATGTATTTTTGCCCGTAGAATCCGAATTTGCAATGAAGAATGGGGAGTTAGAATTCACGATTTCAAAGTTGGACCCCTTCTTATCCCCAGGGGGTCGGTTTCGATTATAAAATTTGGCATCACTGAGTACCTTTTTTAAAAATATTTAAAACGTACATTTCCGTTTTCTAATGTGATGTGTATTTCTGGAGTTGTTCGAAGGTTTCCAGAATTTTCGGACACCCTGTATATAAATATAAGCATCAAATACGCCATTTAAGGATGTAGATCCTTTTATTAAAGTGTTCCCTAACTTTTAGAAAGCGTTTCAAAACCTATGCTTGACATTGGATTTTTCTTTCTAGTTTATGATTATTATCAGTTGCACCAAGGGCAGCTGATTTTCATGAATTAACATTGAATATGCATAATGATTATGATTTAAGCTTATTTTCATATATTATATATATCTTTAATAGCTATAATTTTACGGTGTGAGTTTTATGATAAATGGACATAATTTGTAGTATATAGTGAAAATTGTGTTTATAAGTTCATGTACTCTAACAGAATAAATATTATTATGAGACATACAAAGAGAAGATTTAATGTCGTTTTTACAAGATAAAATCATTATATTACTGCAGGTAATTAGTACTAGATGAAGAAGAAATTAATTTGCGAAATGATCAGTCTTGTGGATTAAATTAATCGAATAATTAAGTTATTTTATTATGCAGCAATTTGGATTTTAAACAAAATTTTTAATTTGCCATTTTTATGTTTCGATATCTTCAAATGTTCGATACTAATATTAGATCTAAAATTATTATCTAAACTTTTTCATATTATTCCTGCAAAGATTTAAAAGTCCTTAAAACTATACAGTAATAGCAAATATCTACATAGAAGTATGTGCTAATTTATATAGATATTTTTACTTTCTTTCATCTTTACAAGAAGAAACTATTAGATTCATGAAAATTATCCAATTCTGAGTTTCGACAGATTTACCAGAAAATGATCAGTCTTGTGGATTAAATTAATCGAATAATTAAGTTATTTTATTATGCAGCAATTTGGATTTTAAACAAAATTTTTAATTTGCCATTTTTATGTTTCGATATCTTCAAATGTTCGATACTAATATTAGATCTAAAATTATTACCTAAACTTTTTCATATTATTCTTGCAAAGATTTAAAAGTCCTTAAAACTATACAGTAATAGCAAATATCTACATAGAAGTATGTGCTAATTTATATATATTTTTTTACTTTCTTTCATCTTTACAAGAAGAAACTATTAGATTCATGAAAATTATCCAATTCTGAGTTTCGACAGATTTACCAGAAAATGATCAGTCTTGTGGATTAAATTAATCGAATAATTAAGTTATTTTATTATGCAGCAATTTGGATTTTAAACAAAATTTTTAATTTGCCATTTTTATGTTTCGATATCTTCAAATGTTCGATACTAATATTAGATCTAAAATTATTACCTAAACTTTTTCATATTATTCTTGCAAAGATTTAAAAGTCCTTAAAACTATACAGTAATAGCAAATATCTACATAGAAGTATGTGCTAATTTATATATATTTTTTTACTTTCTTTCATCTTTACAAGAAGAAACTATTAGATTCATGAAAATTATCCAATTCTGAGTTTCGACAGATTTACCAGAAAATGATCAGTCTTGTGGATTAAATTAATCGAATAATTAAGTTATTTTATTATGCAGCAATTTGGATTTTAAACAAAATTTTTAATTTGCCATTTTTATGTTTCGATATCTTCAAATGTTCGATACTAATATTAGATCTAAAATTATTACCTAAACTTTTTCATATTATTCCTGCAAAGATTTAAAAGTCCTTAAAACTATACAGTAATAGCAAATATCTACATAGAAGTATGTGCTAATTTATATATATATTTTTACTTTCTTTCATCTTTACAAGAAGAAACTATTAGATTCATGAAAATTATCCAATTCTGAGTTTCGACAGATTTACCAGAAAATGATCAGTCTTGTGGATTAAATTAATCGAATAATTAAGTTATTTTATTATGCAGCAATTTGGATTTTAAACAAAATTTTTAATTTGCCATTTTTATGTTTCGATATCTTCAAATGTTCGATACTAATATTAGATCTAAAATTATTACCTAAACTTTTTCATATTATTCCTGCAAAGATTTAAAAGTCCTTAAAACTATACAGTAATAGTAAATATCTACATAGAAGTATGTGCTAATTTATACATATTTTTTTACTTTCTTTCATCTTTACAAGAAGAAACTATTAGATTCATGAAGATTATCCAATTCTGAGTTTCGACAGATTTACCAGAAAATGATCAGTCTTGTGGATTAAATTAATCGAATAATTAAGTTATTTTATTATGCAGCAATTTGGATTTTAAACAAAATTTTTAATTTGCCATTTTTATGTTTCGATATCTTCAAATGTTCGATACTAATATTAGATCTAAAATTATTACCTAAACTTTTTCATATTATTCCTGCAAAGATTTAAAAGTCCTTAAAACTATACAGTAATAGCAAATATCCACATAGAAGTATGTGCTAATTTATATATATTTTTTTACTTTCTTTCATCTTTACAAGAAGAAACTATTAGATTCATGAAAATTATCCAATTCTGAGTTTCGACAGATTTACCAGAAAATGATCAGTCTTGTGGATTAAATTAATCGAATAATTAAGTTATTTTATTATGCAGCAATTTGGATTTTAAACAAAATTTTTAATTTGCCATTTTTATGTTTCGATATCTTCAAATGTTCGATACTAATATTAGATCTAAAATTATTACCTAAACTTTTTCATATTATTCCTGCAAAGATTTAAAAGTCCTTAAAACTATACAGTAATAGCAAATATCTACATAGAAGTATGTGCTAATTTATATATATTTTTTTACTTTCTTTCATCTTTACAAGAAGAAACTATTAGATTCATGAAAATTATCCAATTCTGAGTTTCGACAGATTTACCAGAAAATGATCAGTCTTGTGGATTAAATTAATCGAATAATTAAGTTATTTTATTATGCAGCAATTTGGATTTTAAACAAAATTTTTAATTTGCCATTTTTATGTTTCGATATCTTCAAATGTTCGATACTAATATTAGATCTAAAATTATTACCTAAACTTTTTCATATTATTCCTGCAAAGATTTAAAAGTCCTTAAAACTATACAGTAATAGCAAATATCTACATAGAAGTATGTGCTAATTTATATATATTTTTTTACTTTCTTTCATCTTTACAAGAAGAAACTATTAGATTCATGAAAATTATCCAATTCTGAGTTTCGACAGATTTACTGATTTTATGTGACAGAGATTCCCGCTCAGAGATGTTTTTACAAAATGTCTGTCTGTGAGTCCGTCTGTATGTCTGTAATGTGGCATAAATTTCGTGGGCGCTTTATCTCAAGAACTAATGCATGAAATTTATTAGAAATTTATGCTAGCTTGGAAACCAAATACCGAGGGTCTCCAAGGCTGACCAACTGGCCGAGACTTATGCTAAGTAGCACCTAAGGGCCCAGGGTCTAGTAAGCAGGGATAGACATTGTCAGCGCAGATACTTAATGGATTGTAATGCCACATAATTTAGTTTTAGTTAGTCCCTAATATAAATTTATGCTTAGTATTTTTTTCGTGTAAATCGTTGAATAGGGGACGCAGCTATGCTGTATTTATTATGATGTACGTAAGAGGTATACCGCAGTAACTAATGCACGGATTTCAATCAAATTTCAGATTCAGTTAGTCCTTTACATGAAGTGGTGTTGTTTAGAATTTTATGTAAATTGCTGAATTGGTGGCGCTACTATGCTTCATTTTTCACGATTTTTGCTGTAGCTGTATCTCAAGCACTAAAGCGCTGAATTTCATAAAAAATTAGATTTATGTAGTCCCTGATATATATTGATTCTGATTAGTTTTGGTAAAAATTGCTCAATAGGTGGCATTACTATGCTGCATTTATTATGGTTTTTGTAATAGTTCTATCTCAAGAACTAATGCATGGAATTTACTAAAAGATTATATTCAGGTCGTCCCTTATATAGATTGATGCTGAAATGTTTTGAGCGTAAACCGTTCAGCAGATGGCGGTGCTATGCTGCATTTTTACGCAACAGATATGAAACAGCTTTATCTCAATAACTAATGCTCGGATTTCCATCAAACAGTTCAGTTAATTCAGTTAGTTCTTGACATGAAGTAATACTGTTTAAATTTTGGTGTAAAATGCTGAGTATTTGCGCTGCCATGTTAAATAGTTCATGATTTCCGCAATAGCTTTATTTGAAGCACTAGTGCACAGAGTTTAATATAAATTTATATTTGGGTAGTCCCCGATATATATGCTCATTAATTTTGGCGTAAATCGCTGAATAGATGGCGCTGCTATGCTAATTTTTTTACGGTTTTTACAATAATTCTATCTCATGAATTAATGACCGGAATTTACTAAAAGATTACAATCAGGTAGTCCCTGATAATGCTGATAAGTTTTGGGTGTAAATCGTTTAGCAGTTGGAAGTGCTAACCTGTATTTTTACGCAACACATATTCAACAGCTCTATTTCTTTAACTAATGCAAGGATTTCTATCAAACTTCAGATTTAGTTAGTCCATACAATGAACCGATGTTGTTTTTTATTTTGGTGTAAACCGCGCAGCAGGTGACGCTGCTATGCTGCGTATTTCATGATTTCCGCAACATGGCTCTATCTCAAGCACTAATGCACAGAATTTGATAAAAATTTATATTCAGGTAGTCACTGGTATTTATTGATTCTGATTAGTTTTAGCATAAATCGCTCAATAGATTGCGCTGCTATGCTGCATTTTTGCAATTTAAGCAACAGCTTTATCTCCATAACTAACACACGGATTTCAATTAAACTTTAGATTCTGTTAGTCCTTGACATGAATTTAACATGAATTCATGTTGTCTATATTTAGGTGTAAAATACTCAACAGGTAACGTTGCTGTGCTGCATATTTAATGATTTCCGCTATAGCTCTATCTCAAGAATCAATCCTCGTATTTTCACTAAACTTCAGATTCAGTAAATCCGTGAAATAATCCGTAGCGTCAATAATCCAACAGTTGGCGCTGCTATGCTGAATTTTTCCGATTCTTGCTATAGCTTTAACTCAAGAACGAATGCACGAATTTTTTCATCAAACTTCAGATTTTGGTATAGCTTGATAAATATTATTGCTGTCTATGTTTTGGTGTTCATCACTCAAAAAGTGGCGCTTTAATGTTACATTTTTTCCCGATATCCGCAATAGTTGTACCGTAGAACCCCGCTATTTCGGACCCCGTTAATCCGGATCGGTTTGGTAATTTTTTTTTCAAGTTTGAGAAGTGATTGGCTGATTTCCATAACATTAACTTGTTTCATCGTCGTATTCTGAATAAAAAATAACTTTTTCTGAAATCTTTTCGGAAGAATTAAGCAAGTAAACATTTTTACTGTCTGTAAATATTCAATAAGTTTAACATAAAGGTGATTTTCTGTATGTATGTCTTATTTTATTTCCTTTTTTTTCTATTTCTCCGGATAATTCGGATTGCGTCCGGTCCCAATTAATCCGAATTATCGGGGTTTTACTGTACTTGAAAAACTATTACACGAAATTTCATGTCTTTAGAATCCGCACAATGGGCATAGATTTTCATTTAATTTTGGCACTGTGGTAATGACTTTTGAAGGATTAACATGATTGAAATAGAAGAAAATTTTTGTGATTGGCATATCCGACTAGTTAAAAATAATCTAATAAATAATATTAATTTTCTATGCAGTCCTTTGTGGGGCCGTCTAGATAGCTGCATTTGATCAAAAAAATTTAATTTGTTCTTCGGAAGCAAACAAACAAAAAAAATCAATCAAGAAATTAAGACAAAATTTACTATTATTATATTTACTGAATATTTAAAAAGACCAATATAAAGAAAGTTGCAGAGTATTAATCAGATAAAACTAATTAATTTAAGCCCTTTTAATTACAAAATAGAGCAATACGATATTTAGTAAACCTAATTGTATATATTGGATACACGCCATAAAAATAAAAATTTTAGCTGAAAATTTTAAAATTATTTTTCTACTATTTTCCTCATTATTAGAGTGATTTAACGATTTCAAATAATTTTTTCATAAAAATAGAAAAAATCATGCAACAAGGATCTAATGCCTTTAATAAAATTATAAAATTGAACTGACAATTCATTTCATTGGAAATAGCTACTGAAATACCTTACATAATTCTGTTAATGCTTTAAATAATTATCCATTTTTGTATAGTTACTTAATGTCTTTAATAAAATTATAAAACTGAGTTTACAGTTCATTTCATCAGAAACAGCTAGTGAAATACGAGGGCAATTCGGAAAGAAACCTCTGTTTATGAATAAAAAAAAAACGTTTTTTAATATTCACGTTTGAAAGGCACATTCTTCAGCTATTTCTCAGCATAATCGAAGTATTATTTAAAACAATTATCATATCTGTAAATCAGCTTTGAAATTCCATCGTCACAGATTTCTGCCGCCGGTTTATTCAACAGGGCTGTTTGTTCTATTCTATCCGCACTAATATTTTTTATTTAGTTTGTAATGAAAGGACATTTCGAAAATTAACATCCGTCGAGGCGTGGCACTATTAGTAGTGGGCGGAGCGCAACCATTGCTAAATCAAGCAATCTGTAATTCCGTAAAATTTCAACAATCTTAGGGAGAGTGTCGAACTACCGCGCGTTTCCTCGTTATAACGTCACAAAATGTGCGCTGCTATTGAAAATTCTGCCAAATGCGAGGTACAAGGAGTAATAAGATTTCTTTGGGCGAAAAAACTGTCAGCAGCGGACATTCATTGTGAACTGTGTGCCATATGTGGCCCAAACATTATGAGTGAAGGTGTAGTGCGTCAATGGGTCAGGTTTTTCAATGGAGGAAGAACAAGCATCCGTGATGAATCAAAGAGTGGGAGGCCGTCTGTAGTGAGTGATAAACTCGTCGAACAAATTGAAAACAAAATTCGACAGATCCGTCGATTCACAATCTCGGAACTTTCCCAAGAATTTCCGAACATTTCTCGGACTGTTTTGTACGAAATTGTCACCGAAAAATTAGGCTATCGGAAGTTCTGTGCTCGATGGGTACCAAAGATTTTCATGGAGACCCACAAAATTATTCGAATGGGCGCTGCCTTAGACTTTCTTTCCCGGTACAACACGGAAGGGGAGAAGTTTTTAAATAGAATAGTGACTGGCGATGAGACTTGGATTGCGTATGTAAATGCTGAAACAAAGCAACAGTCAATGGCATGGGGTCATACCGGTTCTCCAAACCGACTGAGGAAAGCCCGTGAAACTTTGACATCGATGAAGATTATGTTAATCGTGTTTTAGGATGCTCATGGTATCTTGCTGGCTGAATTGATGAAACTTGGTAAGACAACAAATTCTGAAGTTTACTGTAACACTTTGAAGAAACTGAAGGGAGCCATCCAGAACAAACGTCGCGGCCTGCTGACAACTGGAATTGTCTTCTTGCACGATAATGCTCGCCCTCACAGTGCTCAGAAAACACAAAATCTTTTGCGCTAATTCGAATGGGACGTGTTTAATCATCCCCCCTACAGCCCCAACTTGGTTCCTTCTGATTTCCATCTGTTCAAGGAAATGAAGAACTGGCTTGGAGCACAGTACTTAACTAACGATGTGGATCTTCAAACCGCTGTGACAAGTTGGCTGAATTTGCAGACAGCTGAGTTTTATTCAAAAGGGATTGGTAATTTGGTAAAACGTATGACAAGTACATGAATGTACATGGTGACTATGTTGAAAAATAGAAGACAGCCGTACCTTTGAGATGTAAATAAAAAAAATTGTTGAAAGTAGGCGTGTTTTTCATTTATACAACAAAACGGATATTAGTTTCTGAAATGCTCTCGTAATATTTTACTTGACCCAGTATTTTTTAAAACATCTTTGGTAGTACATTTATCAGCAAATTATATAGAAAAATATGTTAAAATTCTTTGGATTGAAAGAGTGGTGCGAGTTGAATTTAAAAACAATCGTAGTTTAATAGGCCGGCGGCAGAAGTCTGTGACGATGGAATTTCAAACCTGATTTACCGTTATGATAATTGTTTTAATTAATACGGCAATTATGTTGAGAAGTAGCTGAAGAACGTGTCTTTAATACGTAAGTAATAAAACATGTTTCCTTTTATTAGTATTTTTTAAAATTCATAAACGGAGGTTACTTTCCGAATTGCCCTCATATCTTAATAAGTAATTCCCTTAAAGCTTTGAATAATAATTATTTTTTGTATATATACCTGATATCTTTAATAATACTAAAAACTGAGTTTGCAATTCCTTTCATCAGGAACAGTTTGTGAAGTGTCTTAATATACATTTTACTTAAAGCCATAAATGTTTATAAAATTTTACATTAATGTTTAATATTTTTAAAAAAATTATAAAACTGAGTTTACAATTCATTTCAGGAAAAAGTGAAATAGCTTAATATTTTTTTTTACCTAAACCTCAAATAATTATCAGATTTTACTTGGATACTTAATAAAATTATAAAATTCAGTTTACAGTCCATTTCATCCTTCATTCATTTTTTATCTACTTTAATTTAGATTGCATTTTATTTTATGTGATTTAATTTGAAACCAAATAAAACAGAAACTGCTAATTCCCACCAACAAATTTGATTGTTAAATCTTCCTTTATTTTAAGACAGATATTTCATTATTAATTAAAGTAAAAAAAACGCTTTCAAAATTTCCAATATAATTTTGGTATGTTGGGAACAAAATTAATTCGAAACAGGCATAACTGGTTAAATAATTACTCAATTCTTTTTGAAAATACTAATTACTTTATCGTTTTGTAATAATAAATCTGGGCATAAATATATTTTTTTTTAATACTGAAACATATAAAGAATTTATGCATTGTAAAACTGATTTGTATTATGAATACGTACCAAGAACACTGTGTCCATAATAATGTGTCACAGTTTCAAAAATATATTATAACAGTTTAATTTAGACAATTTGCAACAAATCCTAAAATCAAATTGCAAGTAAACTAAC
This sequence comes from Maratus speculifer, assembly GCA_964019185.1. Taxonomy (NCBI): domain Eukaryota; kingdom Metazoa; phylum Arthropoda; class Arachnida; order Araneae; family Salticidae; genus Maratus; species Maratus speculifer. Next base: position 90,377,216 of record OZ025289.1, on the reverse strand, counting down.
CTAGCTATTCTACAAATTGTTAATATGTGCAGCTTTAATTATACGCCACGAATTCAAGTAATGTCCGCATCTTCCCATACGTTGGTTAAGAAGTTTGGAATAATGGAAGTAATAATCTTATCAACTTTATGTCTCAAATCTTGCAAATTATAAGGTAGCGGCGGAACATAGAAACAATTTTTCATAGAGCCCCAAAAGAAAAAAAATCTCGTGGCATTTAAATCTTCAGCCTAGCAAAATACGCTACATTGAGGAGTCGCCATTTTGAATATGTTGCAGTGCAAGCGAGTAAACAAGAAGAAGCACATATCTAAAAATAATTCGGTTACTCTTTATTTGTGACCTTGAACCAATATTCTACAGCGCTCACATTTAATAATATAAAAAGTTATAAAAAGGATTTTCTTTTATCCACACCCTGCATATTGCACAAATAATTTACACTTGAATAAAAGACATTCCCACTGAGATCCATTGGAGCTCGACAGATAGGAATTTAAACTATGTGCCCTGTTTATGCAGCTTATTCCTACATTAAACTCTAATGAGGTGGAACCAGTCGAAATTCGACGAAAGAAAACCTTTAAGAAAGAACTCTTTCATTGGTTTATAATAAATCTACAAAATTAGTTAAAATAAACAATGCATCTTATATTGGTCAATCTAACTCTCAAACAAATATTATTTTAAGTTAAATTTGACAAAATAGTATAAAACCCAATTAGCCAAATTATTAAACGAAATAAAACCAAAATTCACCGGATTTCATAGCAGGCGATATATTAAAAATAGTATACGCATTTTAATTTCTATTTTTTCTTTCAATTTTAAGATAAAATGGCGTGTTTCTATAGCCAAAATTACACAATTGGTACTAGAAACTATAAAAAAAATAATATCACAAAATTTAATTCAGATACAGATTTGAAATAAATGTCATTTAAAAGTACATTTTTTTCTCTATACGACGGTACAAAAATTTAATAATGTACGATATTTAGAAGTGTAAACACAACAACAACATACATCTAACTAGCGTTGCAAAGGTTAGAAAAAACCCGGTTTAAACCCGGGAATAAACCGGGTTTTTAGGAATAAACCTGGAAAAAACCCGGGATTTTTTGGAATAATTCGGTTTTTTGGGAATAAACCTGGGAATAAACCTGGTCTATTGGAAATAAACCCGGGAATAAACCGACTTTTTGCAACTCTACATCTAACTTGTGTGCTCGACATGAAGCCTGCTTGTAAGTCATCGCCGAAATACAGGGACGAGATAGCACATGGAAATTTTATAACACAAGATATATACAACCAGGAGCTGGGGTATGGTATTCAGATAAAAAAAGGAAAATTAAATGTGAATACTGTTTTCTTTCAAGTTTTTGTTTCCCCGTTGAAGACATGTTTTCCATTTTCTCTCTTTATTTTGGGAAAAAAAATTAGAGAACTGTTTTTATTTTCGTGCAGTAAAGTAGTTATAAATATTGAAAATCGCTTTTTATTTTGTGGAAATGGTGAAATACGTTAGTACGTATTTCACTTACAGATATTATTATTTGCTATGCACATATATTATGGCTACATTAAATTAATAAAACTATTAACTACTTTATAATTAGAAACTTTTAGTTTATATTGCAATTTGTTTCCCATTATTTCATTTGAAATTAAATAAAATAGCACATGTTGATGACACGATTTCCAGTATGACGTCATTTTTTATTCTGAAATTTAGAATTAACATCAGAAATATTTCATGATAAATTTTAATAAAAAAAAAAAATAGACATCGAAATAGTAATTCCCTAGGTAGTTCTTGACCTACATTTATGCTTATTTTAACTTATTAAATATTTTAACTTTTCATTTTTTTCTCTCTCTATCCTATATTTAGTTTACTTATTCTACTTAATCTTAATGTTTTTACTAGTTTAAATCATTTAACCTTTAGTTTTTAAATTTACTTTTTTTAATTTTTAAATGTTTTTATTTTTAATTTAAGCAATATTTACTACAGCTTAACCTTTCACTCCCAACGGTTCCATATTTTTGCAAGACATTTCACATTTACTCCGGGTGTGCAGTTGATTGCAACTAAATAGTCCATGAAATGAAAATCAAACTGTTCGCAATGAAACTAATTAGTAATTAAAATAAAAATTTTTCATAAATTGCCAACGTGAATTCTGAATTTTGGAATAAAAATTAAGTCCAAACTGACAATTCTGATTGATTAATTATTCAGTTATTTTTCAAATTAGCTATTTCTTCATCGCTTTGCAATATTAAATATGGAAATAAATTCGTTTTTGTATCCTAAAATAAAAAAAAACATTTATAAATTTTTAATTTGATTTATACTGTTATTGCATACCAAGTATATTGGAACAACAACTTACTCTCAAATAAGACTCAATCCCACTAAGTTTGAGATCATTAAACTTGTTATCATACTAATTGAATATTTTCCAACTGAGAGAAAAATTGCCCAGGCCGGGAATTGAACCCGGATACTTGGCTTACAAGGCCAATGTTTTACCTGTTAAAATAACCGGGCGATAACCGGCTGGGATTTTTCGCTCAGATAACCTTATTGGCCATAACATCTGGTCTGTCATTTAGACAGCTCGGCAGAATAAGCCGCAGGTAATGGAACTCCATAGAAAGATGGATACGTAGATATACTATTATTTTACACCAAATAACCATTATATACGGTTATTTTAACAGGTAAAGCATTGGCCTTGTAAGCCAAGTATCCGGGTTCGTTTCCCGGCCTGGGCAATTTTTCGCACAGTTGGAAAATATTCAATTCGTATGATAACTTTACCAATCAGTTAGATTGTGTTAAAATAATAGTATATCTACGTATTCATCGTTCTATGGAGTTCCATTACCTGCGACTTATTCTGCCGAGCTGTCTAAATGACAGACCAGATGTTATGGCCAATAAGGTTATCTGAGCGAAAAATCCCAGCCGGTTATCGCCCGGTTATTTTAACAGGTAAAGCATTGGCCTTGTAAGCCAAGTATACGGGTTCAATTCCCGGCCTGGGCAATTTTTCGCTCAGTTGGAAAATATTCAATTCGTATGATAACTTTACCAATCAGTTAGATTGTGTTAAAATAATAGTATATCATTAAACTTGATTTTTAAAACGTCATTATCAAAACGATATAGTTAAAATCACACTTTTAAAACATTATATTTTATGCAATATACATAAAACGTCATATTTAAAATATATTTAAAACGTCATATTTAAAATACAGCCGGCTCTCGTTAATTCGAACTCGTCGGGACCACAAGAAATGTTCGAATTATCCGAAGTTCGAATTCTGGAAAGCATCAAATGAAAAAAAAATGCTTAACATAGTACTATTACAAAGGAATTAATGCTAGTTTTTTTTAAGTTTATTTTATCTGTTAGCATTAGAATATGACTTTATACTAAATTAGAATGTATAAATACATAAACTAATTAAAAGATTAAAAACAAGCACAATGGAAGAGAAGTTTTAAACATCACTAATCGACAGACGGGGCACTAAGAAAGTGCATATGAAATGCATGAGATTATATGCATACGCGTTCGGAACAATTTTCACAAAAATCAAAGTTATTCAAATGATCTGAAATCCGTGAGAAAGAAAAAATAAAAATGAAAAATCGGAATTCACGTTAGTTCGAATTAATCGAAGTCAAGGGAAAATGAGTTCGAATTAATGAAAATTTTTAACGTTATTCTGCCATTGAAAAATTCAAGACTTCATGTTTAGTTCGCATTAAGCGAAGATTCGAATTATCCGATTTCGAATTAACGAGAGTCGGCTGTATATTTAAAACGTCATATTTAAAAAATATTTAAAACGTCATATTTAAATAAAAATTTTTCTAGCATTTAAAACAATTTTTTACAGATGTTATAATAGTCCAGGAGGCAGCTAGATATTTGACTTAAACATTTTATGCATTCGGAATTCAAATTTGTAATTGATATGACCTAGACAATCACAAAACAGGCATCAAACATTGCCACTGCTGTGGAGGTCATAAAATATTTCTTCAGTCAAAATCAAATGTATAAGGCGACCCGATTAAGGAACATTGCCTTAAATCGTGATAATATCTTTCAATCTTCCGTAATAAAATAATATTTTAAAGCAGGGCAAATATGGCACTTATTATTCCACATAAAATCTGGACGGTCGTTGGCGAGCGTAGCTTGTACGGGTCACATTTTCAGAAAGAATCACGTTTTGATCACCTTATCGCCAAAACAACCATTGGCGCGGAGATGAAGTCAATGCTACGCACCCTTTCTTGTTTGTGACCTCACACGCATAGCGAATAGCAACCCTTCCTTCCGCAAAGAGATCGTGCTTATTGTTTATTTGTCTTTCCGTAAATGTTATCAAACAAAGACTAGAATATGAGGAAATGTTATTCACCGTTGTCTTCGATTAAAACATAGTTTAAAACAAAGAGCCTTTTCAGATTAAAATGCTTTAAATTTCACAAAACATTTAAACAGTTTTTTTCCTTCATACAAAAATATTATTTCCTTAACTCGCTATGTTCAAAGAAATCGAGAAGTTAATTAAAAACAGTAGTAAAGATTCTCTTGTAATAAATATAATTCTATTAATCATATGTTTTATGACACATTTGAACTTAGTTTATTTTGTGTTTGGCGATGCAGCTAGCTGAACGTTCTCGCTTTCGCCAACTCGCCAAGGCTGATTCTCAAAACGTTCTAAAAATGCGTACGGGTCAAAGACTGCTAATTAATGCAAAATCTTGTTTTATGTCATACTTTATTATTCGCTACAGATGTCTTCAAAATATATATGTATACGAAATATGTAATACAATAAGAATAATGATTATAATCCGTCTGTGAATTTTCTATTTAATTTCGAAATTCAATTCCTTTTTTATTAAAGTTTATTATTTAATAGTTTTATTACTGCACACATGCTCTCATTGCTGTTTAAAATGTCTCTCAATCAAATGTTTATGCAGAGAGAACTAACTATACATTCTTAATGGAAATTTGCTGCTTTGGTATTCTGCTACTGGCATGAATTAATCACAGAAGGTGTTTGAAATCTTTTGGAATTTGATTGATTTTCATATGATTCTAGGTTGTGAATGTGCTTGGAAAAGGATTACTGAATGATTGTGAAAATAACACTAAATTAATAAGAAGATAGAGATCTTGCAAAAAACCAAATGGAAGGTCACAATATACTTCTTCAATGCAAAAGTTTTGAGTAAATTTTCTCTTAAAGAAAAACATGCAATCAAATTTAAATCACAAAACAATAAAATATATAAAATGGGTATACCAAAAATGACGAGCCTATTAAAAAAGAAAAAAAAGTTTGCTTTTAATGGCAAGTGATTTCTGAAAACAGCAAATTTATATCAGGATATAATACGTAATATGTATTTAAAATAAAAATAAAAGAAATAAAACAATATATTTTTTCAAATAAACGTGTCATTTTTGGGACACGTGGTAGATGAATTAAAACATCAAATCGTTAAGTAATCAGCATAGTGTCAATCCGTTCTTCTTTCAGTCGACGCACTTGTTTTAAATCCATTAACCTTCCTGAAAAGGAAAAAAAAATGTAATCATCTTTTGTAAGAATACTTATAACACATTCGGCGGTTTTAATTAAAAATCTTATGTATGTTTACAGGGTGTATCTGCAAAAAAAGATATAATTTTATTTGTAAACTCTTTATGTTACAAACCTTAAAGCAACAGAATATTGTCAATTCTTACTTTTTAGCTCACAGGCTATCATAGCTTGAGAGCTTATGTGCCCGTCCGTTCTGTATGTTCGTTCGTGCGTAACGCGATAACTCGTGATAAAAATATCCGATCCACTTGAAATTTTGTATGTAGGTATATTCTGACAAGGCGCTTCCCTGATTAGTTTTTGGAGTTCATTCGATATGTATAAGAGGGGGAACGGGGGGCTCATGCCCCTCCCCTTAGTTGATATAAATGGGATTTTCACGCAGAATTAAGTTTTGGTTCAAAATTTAGACTAGGATCATTCTGATGTGGCGATTCCGTGACTGTTATTATGTGTTCATTGAATAAGTATAAATAGGGGGAACAGGGGTTCTAATTCCCCCCCCCCTTAATTTATATAAATGGGTTTTTCAAGCAGAATTTTCAGATTTCGTTCAAATCTCTGAATAGTTTTGGAAGTTTAATGGTTAAGTATAAAAGAGGGGGATAACTCCTTTTAAATTATATAAATGCTAAATGGGTTTTTATTAAGAATTATCTCATTTGCTCTGAATTTTGGATATAGATTTTTTTATATGATAAAGCATGTCTTTGATATTATAGGAGGTTCAATGATTAAGTATAAAAAAAGAGGAAAAGGGACAGCTGTTTCCCCTTCTTATTTTTTTTTCGAACGGAATTAACCTTTGAAAATATAAGGCTTTAATGTATAATTAGTATTTGTAGCCTGTGAGCTCAATGCCATCAGTTTAACTAGGCAGTATTCTTTATTTCGTTAATGTCTTTTTTTTTTTTTTTTTAGTCGGTGCACTTTTCTGAAAAAAAAATCTTCTTTACCATTTGTAAACAGACTTATGTTGATTAAATTAAAACCTAATGTATGCATACATGGATACATATATAAGAAAAAGATGTCATTAATTGAACTTTGTGTCTTACAAACTTAAATCAACCGAATAATGTCAATTCATACATTGGCACCTCATTCCAATCGGTTCAGCTTCACTTGCTTATCAATTTCACCGTGTTTCTAAGAGAGAAACTTCATTAGAATTCGCCGCAAACAATTTTCCTTCACAGACCATAATAGCGCAGAAAAATATTGAGTTCTCGTGCACGTGTTAGACATAATATATTTCACAAAAACCATCTTCTAATTCATCTCAATAAAATGTAAATATTCCACTATGTTTAAAATAATTTAAAATCATTACAAAGCAACTCAAATGATTTTGCTTTATAGATCATAATGTTACTGAGTTCATTTTAGTGCCCCTGTAGATCTAACTAGTATTAACATTACACACATCATTTACGATGCAGAACTTGCCATGGTAACCATTATTAATATACACGTTGAACGTGATTAAACTGACAGCACTCGAAGTGTTCTGTAGTACAATCCTATTGGGAGAATAACGCCTTATTTTTGAGATAAAACAGCACAGGGGACGAAGGATTGCGCGAAACAAAATTAGTTCCAAAAGTCACCGTAGGAAAGTGGTGCTATGCATCAGAAATGTGACTTTAAAATAATACACAATCAGTACTAAAATCGCTAAATATGCTAATTAAATTATTTTAATTCAGAACTGATTCTTCATTTTTTATACTCTCTTTTATGTTACACAGCTCCATCTAATGCCTAAGCGTAGATTTTAGTAAACTTTTTTTTCAGCGAAATCCTTCTTCACTTGTCTAGTTTGATCTATTTACAAAATTTGGCGTCATTCTCTGAGTAACTACTTTTAGTTTAATTATGGTCAACTTGTATATGAATTACATAAAAAACCTAATATATTCATGAAAATTAGAACGTGGACGTAGACAGACAGACAAACGAATTCATAAATACTATTCAAATACATGATATAGAAGTTAAAATTTACTGAAATTACGTTCTTTATTTTCACTTAATATAAAGATTTTTTTTTACTCGGTACTTGTGTGAAATTCAGATTGTTAGTATGAATTGATATTTATAGCTCAGTTTAGCAACATTTACTGATATAGCTATTTGGGAATGAATTCACCACGTATCTCCACATAATAAAAATAAAACTTATAATCACTAGGTGCTTGGGAGTTTATTGTGTTTGCTGTTTGTGATGAGAATTTATAATACGAATTTTTCTTTCTCCTTTACAGACTAAAACATCACGTATGACCTACATTTTTTCTCATATAAAAGTATCTAAAAAGAATAACGAGACAAATATATACAATATAATAATTATTGGAATTGTATTCATTGTTTGAAAAATATACTAATGCTGTTTGAAATGATTTATCCTTTTTATTAATGAACATATGTTTTATAAATGAGACATTTGCACACTTCAATTATGCCAATCCACATGTTTGCTATATAACGTAATTTTAGTTAAATACAAAAAAGAATTTAATTTAAATACGGAAGTTTTATTTATTTTAATATTTCCATTATAACTAACTTCGATGCATTACTTTGAATTAATATTATATATTAACATGTATTATTATGTAATGCAAACCGTTGCACAAATATTTTTATAGCGTTAATTTGATTAATATTTCAAAAATGCATAAAACATTGTAAAATTCTGCATTAAAAGCAGTTTTTAATCAGAAACCTGCAACATACGTTAATGTGTAACTATACAAAAATTTATTTAATTTGCCTGCATAACCTGCATTTTCAACCATTATTTAAACTGTGTTTTCATTGTATAAAAATATTACAATTTTATAATTTTATAAGTAAAAATTTATATAAACTTGAGTAGTATATTAAACACAACAAATTTAAGAAATAGTTTAATCAAACACTCTTTAAAAACAAATATCTATATCAAATATATTATCGGCGAAGTACAGTAATTTCAGGCGTATAATCCACGGATGAAACAAACATTTTTCGACCCGGAATTTTTTAGAAATAACATGTAATTTTTTAAATCGCGTAAAAAATTTGGTTTCAATTACAAAATAGAATTTCTGGATCCAAAAAGAATTGTTTGATAAGCGGATTATACGCCGGAAATTACAATACTTGTGAACGGGCAATGCCGACTATGCTAGGCATAGGTAGTTATTTTTTGGCGCTTGTGAAAAATGCTGACTATGTCGGCACTTTTCACAAGCACCAAAAAATAACTACAGATGTTAAATATGTTTTGTAATAAAACATTTATTTGAAATATTGAACGCAATAGAAATCTGCAAATCATAAAAATAAAATTAATTACAAGTATTTTCACAAAATAGATTGTTTTACCATTTGCCAACATTTTAAATGTATAACGCAAGCTAAACTCAGATTTGAAAAGTATTTACTCAGATGTTATAATGCATCTGTTTGAAAGGGAGACATAAGTGATTTTTTTAAATTAATTTTATTATTAGTTTTATTATTGGCTTAAAAAAATTCTTTGCACCTTCCGGAATCTATTGACTTGCCTAATTTTCTTCTGACCATTAGAAATAATTGTAAATAATCATGGCAAAACATGACCCTTATTCCACGCCCATTTACATGAATTTAATGATAACATTTTATACTTGATTCTATTTTTATAATGTACTCAGATAACTATATTTTTAAAATAAAGGATCTAGCGAGAAAAGCATGGCGAAATGGCCCCCACAGCCAGTGTCTACAATAATATGTGTGAAAATAAGGCCTATCGAGAGAATGCAGTACACAGTGTTTTTATCGTCTGACTTTGTAATGCCCTTGAAATAATCCGAAAAGTAAGCCATTTTTCAAATGCATTTTTCTCAAAAAATACGAAAGTTTAAAAAAAATGAAACCACTACGAATTATTGAAGAATATATTAGGTTGCATAAGATATATTTTTTATATTTTTACGCAGATTTTAACATAAAAAATAAACATTTATTATTACTATTATTATAATTGTACTAATTTTATAGTTACACCGTCCAAAAAAATACAGAATAATGCTCAAATTATGTACTTTTATGAAAAGAATATTGGTAAAATTGATGATGTGCTTTTTTGAGTAATAACAAAAATAATGTTAGCAACATGCCAAAGTATTCGCAACTTCCCCTGTTTGCTTTTTTTAAAACAAGCTACTATCAATGCATTGGTCGATTCGTGACGTTTCTACTCGTGCAGGGTGCGCAGTATACCAAAATAAGAGATTTTTTTTTAATACATACCACTTCCTTATAGGTTACATTCGCGTTTGTAAACATTATGTTATTTTGGCGACTGCCCATCAAATACATCGTTTTAATAATGATGTTTTGAAAATCACGTTTTAAATATGGCATAAGTAAAGTAATAAGTTTAAACGCGTTTAGTGCACAGTAATATAAATTGTAATTACATTCTCCTAATTTTATTTTAAAAAAAAACTGTCCAAAAACTTTTTCATCGAAAGATGTATAATTAAAACTTTCTGATCGGTCATTTTGTTATGTGTAAGTTTTATGTTTTACTATTTAGTGCCATTTCCACAACCATTCATGAATTCCTTTTCCAAGCACATTCACAACTTAGAATCATATGAAAATCAATCAAATTCCAAAAGCATTTCAAACACCTTCTGTGATTAATTCATACCAGAAGCAGAATACTAAAGCAGCGAGTTTCCATCGCGAGTGCATAAAATGTATATCATACTTGTCTGCCTGGAATTCTGAAAATGTATGAACTCCTAACACCACAAAATATCTATTTTTAAATAGGAATAGGAATTAAACGCTCGAAATTAAACAGAAAACGCAAAAACTAATTCTAAATGTTAGTTTTATCATATTATATGGTTGCTATGAAATAAATTTTCTGATTTGGAGATATCTGTAGCAACACCTGATGGATGACATGAAAATAAAGTTAACATTTTTTAGTACCAAAATTAATTTCCAAACATCGTCTAGCATTTATACCCGCCAATTTACCCTGTATTAAAAAGATTACCCAATTACGAAAATTAAAAGTATTATCATAACTAATGACGATCTTCTGCAATCTGGTTGACATTCATTTCCCTTTGACTGAAAACTTCTGTCATTTTCGGCCTCATCCCTCGCTGTGCTATGTTCTGTTTTTGGGTGTGTTTTTCGTAATTAAAAAATTCAATTAAATCATATTTCTGAAAATCCGATTTTATAAAATGACTAAGTAAATTATATCGCATTTCCCGGACTATTATAACCGTAAGAACTCTAGAAAAGACAGTAAAAGGGCTGCACTATGTGTGTACACTATGAAAAGTTACAAATAATCTTGAAAATAATAATCACAAGCTTATTAAACAGTTGTACAAATCGTTGCAAAGCCTTAAAGCTATACAATCATTAAAATAAAGTTAAGATATTCAACGTTTCGATTTTCTTCTGAAATCTTCATCAGGAAACCTTTGTGATGCTGATCTGTTTTTTGGAAACATTATGATAGATTTTTTCCTGATGAAGATCTCAGAAGATCATCAAAAGGTTGAATACCTTAATTTTATTTTAATGATTACATATTTTTTTTAGACTTTAAAACGATTTGTTTACCGTTTAGTAAATTTGTGATTATTATTTTCAAGATTATTCATAGAATATACGCTGTAAGAAATTAGTTTTAAATATGATGTAAATATGAGTTTTAAATTTTTTTAGCACAAATTACTTTTAAATATTTGATGTTTTCTTTATCTTTTATATATGCATATTTATCTTTTATTTCTCAATTGAAAAATCTTTGCATACATTATTAGACGTTTTAAAATCTGACAAAAAAGCAAAAAACGACTGTTTAAAACTACGAATTTATTCTTTATTCTAATTCATGAAATATGGAATAATTTAAAAAAAAAAAAAAAACGTCAAAATATAGACTAAAAAATGAGCCAGATGAAAAAAAGAAATTCTTTCAAACATTTCAAAAATATGCATTAAAATATTTAATTGCTATAAAGGACGTCAAATACTAATAAAAACATTAAAAGATCTCAATAATTTTTACATGTTTCGATTGAATTTACTCAATCATCATCAGAAAAACAAAATACAAATAAACACAAAGATGGAAAATCGAAACATGTAAAAATTATTAAGATCTTTTAATGTTTTTATTAGTATTTGACGTCCTTTATAGCAATTAAATATTTTAATGCATATTTTTGAAATGTTTTTAATGGACGTATAATAAGACTTCTATTTATAATTAATCTTCTTTCAAACAGTATATGGACAGTTAACATTTCAGGATATTTAAGTCAATCAGTTTTTTTTTTCAGTCATTTTCAAAAAGCTCATTTTGGGGTTGTTTTTAAACTTTAAAATTGAGTTGGCTACTACTGCTGCGTGGTCCACTATAGATGAATGCACTTTTTATAGGCAGGTATATGACCAGATTTTAGCAGCTACAAGAATGGCAATTAGATATTTTTAACTACTTCCCTGATTGCTAATCATGATTTGCCTGTACCAAGTACAGGCATCCATATTTCAATCATGATTTATTATTATCACCAGTAAATTTCTATTATAAATTTTTCATTATTTAATCCGAGCATTTTCTAATTCAATTAGACAAGAAATTTTGTTTTCAAAAGCCATTCAGCATTTTGTAAAACCGCAAAATATAGGGATTTTTTGAAAGTTCTTTTTTTTTCAAAACTACTGACCCGTTAAGTGGTTAAATAAAAAAAAAAGTTTTCTTCCAAATTGTCTGCAAAAATTTATGTTTCAAATTTTGTAATGTTATGTTGTTATTTTGTGAATTTTCACTTTATTTCTTTATATTTCATATACTCCACAACTTTCTCCATTTCCGCACGCATAAATAAATTCATTTTCAAGAATATTTGTAATATATGGAATTCCATCAAATTCAGAAAGCATTCAGAACACCTCTTTGATTAATGCATGCCAGAGACAGAATACCAAAGCAGAAATTTCCAATTGAAGAGTATATTTCCCTTTCTATAAAGTATCTAGCATATTTGTTTGGTTACGCATTAGAAACAGAAATTGCGGAAATGGATTAGGTGTTGCAAAAATTCAAATGTTTTAAATTAAAATAGTGTAATTATCAATCACGATAAAAAAAAATCGCAGTGAAATATTAAATTTTAAAATGATTCCAAATGCATTCCGATGTAGTAACTCAAGATAGCTATGAAATAACGAAACTTTTTGAGACACGTTTAACCCTTCGGACTCCGGTGCCTCTTATACAATTTTTATTCGATTAGCACCACTTTTTTAACAAGTTGGAAATTGCACGGGAAGTGTAGCAAATGAGGTGCGTTCGTACGATAACGAAGTTTTAAAAATATTACTCTCATATATCAATCTCATAAAATTGTAAATAGTGAATTATATTTAAAACGCTCATTAAACAATGTTCTCCCTATACCATTATGTAATTTAATACTTTTGTATGGCCTTGTAAATCAATAACAAACGTTCTTTGCACCACAAATTATGTAAAATGTATATTATAATATGTACTTTATAGTTGCATATAAATTTTATTAATTTCGAATGAGTGTAACACCATTAAAATGCATTTTAAACATTTTTCCCTACTGACCGTAATGTAACGGAATACTTTTGATTGTCCCTGTAATTGATCAATGCATCCGATTTTCATAAAATTTGAAAAAACTCGACAAAATTATGTAATAATTATGTATTTTAAATTTCAAACATATAAAATACATTTGAAACTTTTTCCCCATCGATCATAATGTAATTGAATACTTTTGATTGCCCTTGTAATTGATCTATGCACTCGATTATCAAAAAATTTGAAATAACTTGACAAAATTATGTAATAATTATGTATTTTAGATTTCAAACGATTAAAATGCATTTGAAACTTTTTTCCCCATTGACCGTAATGCAATGGAATACTTTTGATTGCCACTGTAATTTATCTATGCATCCGATTTTCATAAAATTTGAAATGACTCGAGAAAATTTTGTAATAATTAGGTATTCCAAATTTCAAACGATTCGGTTGGGTATTTTTTGCGTTGTTATATGCGGACGGACGGACAGACAGACAAACGGACGGACTGAACGACCACTATAGGTGCTACGTATTTACATAATTACGAACGCACCTAAAAAGAACTTTCCTTGAAGTAGACAATTTAAAAAACTGTCTGATTAATTTTTTTTCTTTAATTCTGGCGCTAAAAACAGATTTTGGAAGGAAAGATGATGTCTCCTCAGCGGAGACAACGGAGTGCCAAGAGTTAACATTCTAATACCCGGATTAGATAATATTCCAGAATTTGCGTAATTTTGCGAATCAGAATTTATAGAATGGTAAATAGATATGAATGGTCTAATAGAGATGATGCCATAGAATGGTCATAGAGTGGTAAATTCCGTTTATGTACAAACAAAATACGCCTTACTAAATAAAATAAAAATTTCCCTTTTAAATTTCTGATGTTTCACGGAATAAGTTTTTACTAAATAAAGAACACTGATAGTAATATAAATTCTACCTTGTTCAATAGAAGGATAAGTAAAATTTATGAAAGATTTCAGATTACAAATTTCGATTAAAATTTTTTCGTAAGATATGTAGGATCGATATCTTTCGTACAGCCAACTAACCGTGTTTGTAGATTCTCCATGGCACTACTCTGAAACGAAGGCTCTCAGTAAGGCAGACGATAAGAGAAGCAACTATTAATTCAGACGCAGCCAGACGAAAGCGTCAGAAAAAGAACTAAACTGAGTTGATGGAGAATGGAATGTTTTTCGTTTGGTTTGTTGTAAGAAGAATGTAAGATAGAGAGGACGAATTAATTAGAGTTTATGATTGTTTAAATTGTAAATATTGTTTTTGTAAATTCATAGAAATGAATTTCATAGATATAAGATTAATAATGCGAAGTTAAAAATTGTGCCAAAAAAGAAAAGTTATGTCGATGATTAGTGCTGTCGGATTGAAAAAAATACGCAAATTTCAATTTGCTGCAAGTAAAATTAATTCGCAAACCAGTAATTTATGTAAAAACAATAGTACATGACACTGCATACACTGTATTTACATCACATTTATGCATAGCAATGCTTTAACACTTTTGCCTGTTTATTATAATTTTTAAGAAACACTTATTTTGGACATTTCAATCAAAATAATTAAAGGGAATAAAAGAATGACATATTGCACGTTTACTGTATTTTTTAATGCTTATTTTGTAACGTTACACCCATGGTGGGCGTCATTTGTAAATCGCTGCCCCCCTCTCACAAAATTACGTTCCCCCTCATTTCTCAAATTACTATCTGTGACCGGTCTCCGACGAGGGTTACGCAAATCCCGTTGATCCGAGCTATGCCGAGTCTCATACTTCGATAATATCTGATGCATTTCTGCAAAATTCTTCGGTGCTCTAACTTCAATAAAGTCCTGTATATTTGGATTAAAAAGAGGAAAAACAATGTCCAACAATTCCTCAAATGTGATATCTAAATCTAATTTATTTTTTAGTTCAAGCTTACGAAGATAAAATTTTGACACCGACTCATAAATATTCTGCCTGTTGCAATAGAACTCTTTTCTCAAAATACTTTTATCTTTAACGGGAGGAAATGCCTTCTTTAACTCAATCACAGTTTGTTCAAATCTTTTCGCTTCATCATTAATCAAAAACTTTCCTATATTTTCCAACCACAAAAGTGCTTCGCCCTTCAACGAGCATTTAAGCACTACGTATCTACTTTTTTCAGGTATATTATTGAACAAAATATAATCATCTAATTTAACTAAAAATTCACTAATATCACCTGCACCGGTAAAATACACACGTGGCACAATCTCATAATGTCCGATGTTCCGTTGGGCGCCATTTGTAACGTTACACCCATGGTGGGCGTCATTTATAACGGTGGGTTGGTCGTGGTGGAGGTTAAATGTAGACATACTCAGTAATTTAGGATAAAATAACAAAGTTTATTAAAGTGATAATGGCTGAAGGGAAGTGGAGCAAGTCTCAAATTTACACAACTGAAAACACTATGAACAGCTAAATCATACTCACAGGCTTCGGCCTAGCTCAGTCGGGGCACTGCCTAACACTTCTCACTATCTTCAGGCTGAGCTGCTAAACAAAGCTTAATTAAACAGCCCGTGGCTGTGGGTAATTCTTTATTTCACCAAATAATCAAAAATGGAACTATTGTAAACTCTCTTACCACGGCCGAATCTCAAATCAATTATCCAAACTCCTTTCCACTTCGCTGAACAATAATTCACTTCGCTTGTCTAATACTAGAGGTCGTCACTCGCTGGCTGCTGGCTAATGCCAGAGACACGCCAGAGACACACCAGAGACATACCAACCCAAGCTTTTATATGCTGCAAACTGAGATACTTCACATTAACATATTACTAATAACCGCAAGCTAACTGTAAAATCCGAAAGAGCACACACACTCTAGAAAGTTAAAGTAAAAGAGAGGATAGATGTCGCTTTTACGCTTACACTTGTTAAATTATTGACGTCACGATCTCAGAAACACTAGAGTGCCTTTATGGAAAGGTCACTCCCTCACAACCCCCCCTCGGATTTTACAGAGAAAAAGGGCTGGGCCAAATGCATGCCCAGAACTTTTTCTTGTTATAAATTTCGAACCGTAATAAACACAGTGATGGGTGAAATTTAGCGCCGAAACATAACTTTTAAAATATTAACTTTAACCCATCACAACCAAAAAACCTCAGTTTGCCTCAAAAAATTCACATATTCATTCCAATCATTCTTCTATCTTACAAATAGCCTCCGTAAAACTTCCAAAAACTCGTAAAACTTTCAAAACTAATTACTTCTTCTTTCAAAACAGCCCACTCCACTGGGAGTGCTAAAATTTCTTAAAATACTAAACTTCCGAAATTTTCCTCAATATTGCAATACAACTATAACATTACCAAAAATTATCTCTCCATAACTTTCCTAATACTAAAATTCGCACCAAGTCCAAAAAACCCAATGCGCAAAAATTTTCCTCATCCAAATTCCGAACTCATCTAAAATTAAATTTTACTTCATACTCAAAATAACTCTGCTATTACGTAATACCTACATACCCATTAGCCAATGAACTAACTCCCAAAATTCTTCAGAACTTAACTCCACTTTAACAATAATTGGGGCACATACGTACAGCGTCATATCGCTGTGCTTATGCAACAATCAAATTAAATATCAAAAATTTACAAAATGACGTCATCATGCTCTTCATCTGTATTAACTAAAAGAAAAATAGCAGAATCAATACATAACACAGGTATACTTCCCTGCAAGAAAATCACATTAACATTCAATTTTAATACAATACAATTTCAAATTCAAACGCAGCTTAAAAATTCGCAACTTGCGGAAACCATTCCCAACTAAAGTACAAACGCAACACATAAAACACGAACGATAAGAAGAAAGTTAATTCATTAAATGTTAGTATAAGAGATAGAAACGCGTGTCAAGGACTTCTTGACCGCAAAACACGTGCGTGCCTGAACCGCGGCGCGTGTACAAAATAACCCAAATTACTATCTGTACTTTCTGAAAATTTAAACATACATTAACATACATTTTATAACACATGAACAATATAACAATATAGTAACATTTTTAACAAATAACACAACAATTTAACAATAGATCCAGAATTTTTAAAAGCAGTTAAGACCACAATCTCAAACATACATAAAACTAACAATTTTGCAAACAAATTTTGAACACAATTAAGCACCAATCGTGAGTCCGTCAAAAAATTCCAAAAATGGCCAAAAAGTACCAAACAGTCTTTCTGCTTTCTATTCTTTCACATTGCTACCACATATATGCACTCTAATAGAAATTTAATAAAGAACATTATCACCCAATCATAGAGATGATTCGCTGCTGGCTGGCTTCATACTACAGGATGGTTTTCTCCTCTTGTCCCAGAAACCTTGTACGAAGGATCTTTCGTCATCGGAACTGTATGGTGACGCCACAGTTGACTGTCGTGCCTGCAGCCTGGTTCTGAATGGATGCAGCGGGATACTTGTAGGTTCCGCTCTACGACTCTGCTCTGGCCGGTTCGCTGGAGTCACTCCATGGCGAGATTCAAACTGTTGATGCCGGTAATCTGAGCGTTGTCTCCTCTTTCTAGATGCACCCGAAGTTACTGAGGATCCTAGGCCACGTTTCTTTCCGGACCTATGTTGTTTCTTATTGGGTAAAAATTCCGACTTTAAAGTCCTTTTAACAGTTTGGCGAGTGTCCATCTGAAATCTTTTCCGGGGATTAAGTACCGAAGATGGAGAACTATTAGATAATTTATGTTTGCGAGGTTGCTGTCTCATAAGTGGAGGAACTGGACAGTTTATAATTTTTTGTCTTTTATGGCACACAGAGTCCGATGTATTTGACACAGTTCTCTTATTTTTATTATCATACTTTGCTCTCGGATTGCTAGGCTTTCGACTTTCAAGAACAGTTTTTGGAGCTGTTTGACCAAATTTTCTTCTTGAATATTGATGAAAAGAATTAGATGAAGAATTGCTGGACTCGGGACACTCATTGGATCGGGAATTTCGCGAAACACCACTCGACACATGAGAACCTTCACTACCATTTTCTCTAAACTTATAAACTCTAACCTGATTCAAATTAACCGTTATTCTTTCACCATTGACATCAACAACCAAATTATTATTTCGAACTTCTAAAACCTCGAACGGACCTACAAACTTCGGACCAAACTTAGCCACTCTCTTTTGACGACTTGAACTTAACCAATGCTTTTCTACTAACACAAAATCTCCAACTTTCACTTCTAATTCCCTTCTACGCATATTATAATACTGAGCCTGCTTTTCTTGCGCTTTTCCCATCTGAACTTGAGCTTCCTTAACCAACCTCTCAATATCCTGACACATGTACTGACTTTCCGCATCTGACACCATAACTAGCCTTTGGAATGGAGTAACGACTTTTCTACCCAAAAACAATTCAGCTGGCGTTTTCCCCGTTGACTCGTGAACTGCTGTACGAAGTGCGTACGCAAAATGCTGCAGAAACTGGTCCCAATTTGCATGATGAGAACCAACATATGAAGAAATCATTTGAATTAATGTACGATTTACACGTTCAGCCATATTAGACTGAGGTCGATACGGAACAGTAAAAGAATGATCGATCTCCAGCTTCTCACACAGGGCCTTAAATATATCAGAAATAAAACAAGGGCCATGATCGCTCACTACCCTAATTGGTGCACCATATTTAGAAATATAATTATCGAAAAATGCATCGGCAACTGCAGGTGCAGAAGCCTTCCTGAGGGGGACTAACTCTACCCATTTACTAAAATAATCAACTATAACTAGCACAAATCTATATCTTTTAGGATTAGACAATGGATAAGGACCGATTAAATCTACACCTACACATTCATTAGGAAAATTTACTTTAATAGGAATTAATTTGCCAGCTGGACTTACATTTTTATAATTATAACGTTGGCATGTGCTACAGCTGGAGACATAAGCGCGCACTGCTTCCCGCATTTTAGGGAAGTAGCAGGATTCACAAATTCGAGCATAAGTTTTCCTGATTCCTAAGTGACCTGCTAATGGATTATCGTGAAATTCTTTCAAGATGGCCTTACGAAGACTAGCCGGAATAAAAACTCTTAATTCACCACGTGAATTTACAATTTTAGAATAAAAAAGAAGACCATCGATAAGCTTAAAAGATTGGGACCATTTCTCAAACATAGGCACATCTGCGCTCGGGACATCATCAGGATTTTCCAAGTAACGATACAAACTACCAAACTCTTCATCTTGCTTCTGTTCTCTTATCAACTGCTCTCGCGACCTTAACACCAATGAAGACAATGCACAACACTTAACTTCCTCCGTGACCTCTAAACCACCATGCGGGTTTCGTGACAGAGCGTCCGCTACCGCATTCTCCTTGCCAGCCCTATGTTCTATAACCACATTATACTCTGCTAACTTCAAACACCATCTGACCATACGAGACGACAAACCCTTTCCATTAGTTAACTTTGTCAAAGCTGAATGATCCGTAATGACTTTAACCGGTATATTAGTGAAAAAACAACGAAATTTATTCAAAGCTCAAATTACTGCAAGACACTCCCTTTCCGTAATCGAATAGTTCCTTTCGGCTGCATTTAAAATTCTCGACGCAAAAGCTATAGGTCGACCTTTCTGTGCTAACATCGCTCCAACCCCCACTGCACTCGCATCGCAATACACTTCAAACTGAGATGAATAATCGGGGTGAGCCAAAACAGGAGGGGAAACTACTGCCTCTTTTAATAACTCAAACGACCTCTGAGCCGCTGATGACCATACAAACTTCACCCTCTTCCTTTTTTAATTATACAACGGTTCACATAACTCCGAAAAACGTGGAATGAACTTGGCAAACCAAGCCACCATCCCTAAAAATGTCGCCACTTCCTTACTATTTTTGGGGGGACTCATTGACGTAATTGCCTCAATTTTCTCATTATCTATATTAATACCATCACGCGTAATTTTAACTCCTAAATACTTTATCTCTTTTCTCAAAAATTTACATTTTTCTAACTTAACTGTTAATCCAGCATCTCTTAACAACGTAAATACTTCCCTCAACAATCTTAAATGCTCTTCAAAAGTAGCTGCCATTATAATTATGTCGTCCAGGTAGACCAAGACACCCTTACCAAGCAAAGGTTTAAGGATATTATTCATGGCCTTCTGGAACGTTGCCGGCGCTCCCGATAAACCAAAACTCATTCTCTTAAAAGCAAAACAACCGTCCCGAGTAATAAAAGCAGTCTTAGGTATGTCCTCCGGCTTCATTGCAATCTGAAAATAACCCGACGTAAGATCTAACGTTGACATATAATTCGTACTCGTTATATTAGCCAAAATGTCGTCAATTACTGGAATAGGATACCGAGGGTATTGCATTATCGCATTTAACTTTCTATAATCTACTGCAAACCTATATGCCTCTGGATTATCTAAACTTTTCCCATTATTTTTACGACATAACACTACTGGAGATTCAATTGGCAGGAGACTCAAAAGGAGACTCAATTGGCATTATAATATCGTCCGCTAGCATTTTTTTAATATGATAATCAATTATACCTTGTTTAACTTTATCATAACGATAGGGTTTACTAGCAACAGGTGCTTTCAAACCAGTATCAATCTCATGCCACGCAACATGCGTTAAACCCGGTTTATCAGAAAAAACCTCTCTAAATTCATTCAAAAACTTATTAAATTCCTCCTTCTCGATTTCACTTAACCCCGACTCCTCCAAATTAACTGACACTGAAACTGGCTCTTTCTTACTCACATTCTCATCATTATTCACTATTAACGACTTTTTAAAAAAATCCAAACTAATTCCTCTATCCTTCATATAATCCACACCAACTATACAATGCACTTTTAATCCATCTAACACACAAAACTCCCAACATGTCTTAACCGAACGAATTTCAACTTCCAATTCTACTGAACCTTTATTATCGCAAGCTACTCCCTGTGCCGACTGAACCACCAGACTTGACCTCTTCAACTTCTTATACGAAAAATATTCCCGATAACAATCAAAAGAAATGAACGACTTATCTGCCCCTGTATCGAAGACACTTTTAACGACAATACCATCTAACACAATTAACACTTCAGGTAACTCAACCGGATTAATAGTAATTTTATTCAACCTCACAGAAGGCTTTTCCGATTTAATCTGTGACTGCATACCTTCCGAAATACAGTCACCTACCAGTTTAACTGACCCGACCTCTGAACACATCTCTTTTGCATTGACCTATTTTCAACATTCTCATCCGAAGTCAATCTCCTTACTTGCGAAGAAACATTCCTGTCCCGTCCTCCCCCACTACGATTATAACCACTATTTTGTATATTTCCATACATACTTCTCTCACCACTTCTAAAATTATTAGCACCATCACGATTCCTATTACCGTTATTCGTATTCGACATATTACGACCAAATCCATCATTTCTATTACGCAAATTACTATCCGGAAATCGCTGCCCCCCTCTCACAAAATTACGTTCCCCCTCATTTCTCAAATTACTATCTGTGACCGGTCTCCGACGAGGGTTACGCAAATCCCGTTGATCCGAGCTATGCCGAGTCTCATACTTCGATAATATCTGATGCATTTCTGCAAAATTCTTCGGTGCTCTAACTTCAATAAAGTCCTGTATATTTGGATTAAAAAGAGGAAAAACAATGTCCAACAATTCCTCAAATGTGATATCTAAATCTAATTTATTTTTTAGTTCAAGCTTACGAAGATAAAATTTTGACACCGACTCATAAATATTCTGCCTGTTGCAATAGAACTCTTTTCTCAAAATACTTTTATCTTTAACGGGAGGAAATGCCTTCTTTAACTCAATCACAGTTTGTTCAAATCTTTTCGCTTCATCATTAATCAAAAACTTTCCTATATTTTCCAACCACAAAAGGTTTCGCCCTTCAACGAGCATTTAAGCACTACGTATCTACTTTTTTCAGGTATATTATTGAACAAAATATAATCATCTAATTTAACTAAAAATTCACTAATATCACCTGCACCGGTAAAATACACACGTGGCACAATCTCATAATGTCCGATGTTCCGTTGGGCGCCATTTGTAACGTTACACCCATGGTGGGCGTCATTTGTAACGGTGGGTTGGTCGTGGTGGAGGTTAAATGTAGACATACTCAGTAATTTAGGATAAAATAACAAAGTTTATTAAAGTGATAATGGCTGAAGGGAAGTGGAGCAAGTCTCAAATTTACACAACTGAAAACACTATGAACAGCTAAATCATACTCTCATTCTTCGGCCTAGCTCAGTCGGGGCACTGCCTAACACTTCTCACTATCTTCAGGCTGAGCTGCTAAACAAAGCTTAATTAAACAGCCCGTGGCTGTGGGTAATTCTTTATTTCACCAAATAATCAAAAATGGAACTATTGTAAACTCTCTTACCACGGCCGAATCTCAAATCAATTATCCAAACTCCTTTCCACTTCGCTGAACAATAATTCACTTCGCTTGTCTAATACTAGAGGTCGTCACTCGCTGGCTGCTGGCTAATGCCAGAGACACGCCAGAGACACACCAGAGACATACCAACCCAAGCTTTTATATGCTGCAAACTGAGATACTTCACATTAACATATTACTAATAATCGCAAGCTAACTGTAAAATCCGAAAGAGCACACACACTCTAGAAAGTTAAAGTAAAAGAGAGGATAGATGTCGCTTTTACGCTTACACTTGTTAAATTATTGACGTCACGATCTCAGAAACACTAGAGTGCCTTTATGGAAAGGTCACTCCCTCACAATTTGTTTGGCCATTTAAGTGGAAATTACTTATGCAGATGTAGGAATTCCAAGTTAGACAGATTTTTATGTAGTTGATTTAAAACCATTCGGCTTCTATTTATAGATGTTTCAATGTTGAAAGATATTATTTAATGTTAAAAAAATGAGCGGAGAGAGAAAGGCATAAATAATAATGGTAGTCGAAGGATTTATCATTTAATGTAAAAATTTCCTCCAGATTTACAATCGTAGAGAAATATTGTTTGACAAAAACAAGCTTCAAAATTTGTTGGAGAAATAATTGAACATAGCAAATAAATTGTCATGCTTCATTTTTTATGAAAAACACAAATAATTCTTCTCTTCGAAAACAAGAGTTAAGGCAATCCGTGATATTTTTCAATGTGTCATTTATTGAAAATAATGATGCTTCTGTCTGAAGATTATTTTTTTAACATGTTTTGCCATTATTTACCTTTTATAATATATCTTATACTATAATGCGAGCAAAAATTATGTGTGTGTGTGTGTCTGTGTGTGTAAATTTTATCTCAAAAATGGCTCTAACGATTTTCGCAAAAATTTAGATTTTATCATTTTCGGGCACGAGAAGACCATTGGGCCAGGTCACATGTTCGAGAAAATTCAATTATTGGGTCATAATGGGTCAGGATTAATCTATTTATATCTAGTGAACGGCTGGATCGATTTTAAGTATACAATCGTTTTTCCGCACCAGAAAACTATTGGGCTGGGTCACATGTTCGAAAAATTTCGATTAGTGTGTCATTTTCGGGTCATTATGGGTCAAGCCATTTTTATCTAAAAAACGGCTCTAACGATTTTGACCAAATTTTATATTGTATCGTTTTGGTTTACAAGAAGACCATTGGATTAGGTAACATGTTCGAGAAAATTCGGTCAGTGGGTCATTTTTGGGGGTCATTGTGGATCATGCTATTTTTATCTAGAGATTTTCTCACGCAATTTTGGCTAAAAATTGCATTATATGGTTTTCGGACACGAGAAAAACATTGGGCCAGGTTAAATTTTCGGGAAAAAAATTTAATGGGTCAAGCCATTTTTATCTTAAAAACGGCTCTAACGATTTTGACCAAATTTTATATTGTATCGTTTTGGTTTACAAGAAGACCATTGGGTTAGGTAACATGTTCGAGAAAATTCGGCCAGTGGGTCATTTTTGGGGTCATTGTGGATCATGCTATTTTATCTAGAGATTTTCTCACGCAATTTTGGCTAAAAATTGCATTATATGGTTTTCGGACACGAGAAAACATTGAGCCAGGTTAAATTTTCGAGAAAAAAATTTAATGGGTCATATTGGGTCATTAAGGGCCTGGGTTAAGCTATTTATATTTAAGGAACGACAGAATCAATTTCATCGAAATTTTTCCTGTAACAGTTTTTTGACACGAGAAAGCTAATAAGCTGTCACACGATCGAGCGATTTCGATTATAAGAGTCATTTGTGGGTTATGATGGGTCATAATGGGTCATGATTAAGCTATATCTAAAGAACAGGTGGATCAATTTTAACGAAATTTTGTCTACAACATTTGGCAAGAGAAAACTATTGGGCTAGGTCTCAGTTCGAGAAATATCGATTACTGGGTCATTTTGGGTCATAAAAGGTTTGGGTCAAGCTATTTATATATAAAGTTCGACAATATCAAATTTAATTAAATTTTGCGTGTAACAGTTTTTTGACACGAGAAAACTAATTGCTGTCTCACCTGTTTGAAAGATTTCGATCATAAGAGTGATTTATGGGTCATGATGGGTCATAATGGGTCATGTCAAGCTATATCTAAAGAACATGTGGATCAATTTTAACAAAATTTTGTCTACAAAATTTTTTTGTCTCGAGAAAATCATTGGGCTAAGTCACATGATTGAGATATTTCGTTTAATGGGTCATTTTGGGTCATAAAGGGTCTGAGTCAAGCTATTTATATTTAAAGAACGGCAGGATCCAGTTTAACGAAATATTATGTGTAACAATATTTATACACGAGAAAACTAATGGGCTAAGTCACATGTTCGAGAGATTTCGATTATAAGGGTTATTTGTGGGTCATGATGGGTCATGGTAAAGCTATATCTAAAGAACCGGTGAATAGATTTTAACGAAATTTTGTATACAGCATATTTTTGGTACGAGAAAATCATTGGGCTAGGTCACATGTTCGAGAAATTTCGATCAGTGGGTCACTTTTGGGTTATTCTAATTTTATCTGGACAATGACTCGTGCAATTTTGACTAAATTTTATATTCTATCGCTTTCGGACACAAGAAAATCATTGGGTTAGGTCAGATCTTTGAGAAAATTCGATTAATGAGTCATTTTGGGTCATAATGGGTCAAGGTCAAACTATTTATACCTAATAATTGGCTCAATCGATTTTATCTAAATTTTGTATCTAACGTTTTTCGGCACACAAAAATTAGTGAGCTAGGTCACATTTTCAACAGATTTCGATATAAGGTTCATTTGTGGGTCATGCTAATTTTATCTAGAAAATTGTTTTCACCATTTTGAGTATTATTTTCTATTATATCGTTTTCGGGCAAGAGAAAACCATTGAGCTATGACACGTGCTCGTAACAATTCAATTTGTGGGTTGTTTTAGGTCTTAATGGGTTCGGATCATTTTAATTATACATAACAATACTCAATCAATTTTACCTAAATTTTGCAACGAAACGTCTTTTGTTACGAGAAGACTATTGGGCCGAGTTGCATATTAAACAAAATTATATTAGTGAGTCATATCTCTTCATTGCTGAATGCTGTCGAGCTAATTTTACTTAAGAAATGGCTTAAACCACTTTGATTCATTTTATAATCTACTGTTTTTGATTACATGAAGACCATTGAGCTAAGTCACATGTTTAATCACATTCGATTAGTGGATCATTTGGGTAATAAGGGTCAGGATCACGAAAATATAACAAAGGCCAATAAGTTGGCGATATTTGACAAAATACCGGTGAAATTTGGCCGAAAAATCGACTATTAAGATTACGAAACCAAAACACGTACTTGGCACCAAATGAAAGAATGTGTCCAAATTTGGCTATATCTGGCAAAAAATATTGCCTTTCAGAATGTGAAGAAATTTCTTATACATTCTTACTAGTATTCGAAATGCATAGTTAAACTAATCAGAGTCGAGCTAAAAAAGTGATTTGGATTGATGTCATTTCGTTGTAAATTTTAAAATAAAGTAAAATTTATGAACATGTGCATACAAACATAGTTTTCTTATTGATTGTTTCTATAAATAAAACTATTATTAATAACATGTTTTACAGTAATAATACAGAGTAAATGATACAGGGAAATACTATATCGAGTTGAACACAAAGTTAATTTTGACCGAGCTGAGCTCGGTCACCCCTGCTAGTTGCATTGAAAACTTCAGGTATTTTACCTAATAATAACACATTGCTCAGTGGTGCATAAAACAGGAATTTTAATATACATTTGCACAATTAAAATAAAATAAAACTTTCAACGTTTCGCGCCGTCTTCTGCGGGCGTCTTCAGGAAAATATGATAATGGATGGACTACGTTTGCATCTTGATCGAGAGATAATATTTCTACTAAATTAAAATCTAAATGAATTAAAATTTTAAAAAATGTTGCCATTTACACGTGAGTAAAAATTAAAATATTGCAAGTAAATAAAAATTTTAAAATTTTATGATGTTGTGCCATATTTTTGGTATATTGTAGGATAAATTATTATTACATGGTTTATTTTCTCGTGCTATGATTTCGATGGATTCTCTTATTTTACCTTGAACTGGGTTATTGCATGGAACTATGATTTTGGCTTCCTCAAAATTAATATGGCAACCAAAAATATGGCACAACATCATAAAATCTTAAAATTTTTATTTCCTTGCAATATTTTAATTTTTACTCACGTGTAAATGGCAACAATTTTTAAAATTTTAATTCATTTAGATTTTAATTTAGTAGAAATATTATCTCTCGATCAAGATGCAAACGTAGTCCTTTCGTTATCATATTTTCCTGAAGACGCCGGCAGAAGACGGCGCGGAACGTTGATAGTTTTATTTTATTTTAATTGTACAAATGTATATTAAAATTTCTGTTTTGTGCACCACTGAGCAATGTGTTATTATTAGTTAAATGTTATGGTGCAACTGTCCTATATATATTCAGGTATTCTTTTATAATAAAAAGTAAGCCATAAACAGACAGTTTTTAAGAGGTTTAGCTAAAAAAATATTTCGAGATAAAATTGCTGAACTTTTAAAAAGCTTTATTTTCTTAGAGGTAATATGTATACATTTTATATAATTACCATAAAAACATTTTTTAAATTTTTAAACTTGGGTACATACACACACACACACACATATATATATATATACATATGATCGCAACTTACTGTACTTTTTAATTCTTATTTCTTCGCCATTTCAGTGTGAATAGCTCTATCAATTGAGGAAATTTCCAGTTAGACGGATTTTGACAAAGTTGAAAGAAGAACATTGAGCTCTAATTTACAGATATTTCATTTTTACGCAAAATGAAAGATATTACTTATGGTTAGAAAAGAAGAACAGACACAGAAAGGCATAAAAAATAATGGTAGTTGGAGTATTCCATCATTTAATAGAAAAATTTCCCTCAAATTTATATTCTGAGTGAAATATTGTTTGACAAAAAACAAGCTTAAAAAATTGCTGGAGAAATAGTTAAACATAAAAAATAAATTGTCATGCCTTTTTTTTATGAAAAACGTAAAGAAATCTACTAAGAATGTATTTATTAAAAATACAAAACATTGCTTAGTGGTGCATAAAACAAGAACTTTAATATGAACTTGTATAATTAAAATAAAATAAAATATCAAAGTTTCACGCCGTCTTCAGGAATATATGATATTGCAATGAGTAAAAGTTTGCTTCCCGATTGAGAGATAATATTTCTAATATTAAACCTTCCTCTTCCTCTAGATTGGGAAGCAAACTTTTAGTCATTGCAATATCATATATTCCTGAAGACGGCCACAGAAGACGGCGCGAAACGTTGATGTTTTATTTTATTCTAATTGTACAAGTTCATATTAAAGTTCTTGTTTTGTGCGCCACTGAGCAATGTTTTGTATTTTTAATAAATGCATTCTTAGTAGTTAAATTGCATGGTGCAATTGTCCGGTATATGTTTAGTAAATAATTATTTTCTTTGAAAACAAGGGTTACGAAATTCCATGAGGTTTTTCAATTTATCATTTACTGAAAATAATGATGCTTTTATCTGAAGAATGTAATTTTTAAAATCATGTCTTGGCACTATTTACTTTTTATAATATATTGGAATTAAGCTTTCAGGTACTTCCTCAGAAAAAAAGTAAGTCATAAACAGACGGTTTTTAAGAGGTTTAAACAGAAATATTTCAAGATTAAATTTCTCAGCTTTTAAAAGGTTTTATTTTCTTAGAGGTGATTCACATATTTTTGTATAATTACCCATAAAAACATTAACAGAAGTCGAAAACTTCAGTACATATATACATATAATCACAACTTTAAAACTGCAATTTTAGAGCAGATAGAGCAAAAAAGAGTTTAGTAAAAGTTTTTTTCTGTTTGAATGTATTATTTTAGAAATTTGATGCTCCATAGAAAGTAAAATTTTTTAAACAAAACGCATCGGCAAGTTATTGTATGAATTGAAAATCAACTTCGCCGTAACTCTAGATAAAGCAAGGATTATTAGAAAAAACAAATCATATAGAATAAGGACATTTCGTTGGAATTGACTAAGACAAATGAGGGAATTGCAAGTGAGAGAAATTTTTATATAGTTAAAAGAAAAGCATTCAGCTCTAATTTACAGATATTTCAATGTTTTACAAAATGAAACATATTATTTAGTGTTAGAAAAAAATAAGGAGGCACAAAAAGGCATAAAAAATGGTAGTTTAAGTATTCATCATTTAATACAGTATTTTCCTTCAAATTTATGTGGGATCCATCGACAAAGGCACTCAGTAACGAGAGTTGAACTGTACACTGCTGAATAAGAACATTCTATGATGAGGCTCTGGATGATCGGCTTAGACTCGCGAACAACGGAAATTTTGATGAACTAAGTAATTTTTTAGGAGAATTGAGATAGAGGCTAGCGGAGATCAGCGGAGAACAGACGATTCTGTGGTTGTCCGCATACTTCGGAGTGAAACCCAGGTCAGACGGACCTGTGGCAAACGGAATAATGGCAAGCTATTTCGGATTTAAGCAAGCTTGGATAGGCAGACGGCCTGTTGCAGTTCGTTTTCATATATTGCACCTCTATCAATAAGTATATAATATTGTTCCAGTCTACATATATGTATATATTTAATCTAGAACATTGAAACATTAAAATAACTAAGATTTACATCAAAAAATCGCCTGGGCCATCATTTGAACCCTAGAGTTTGAACCCTTACTTTACAGTAGATCAATAATTTCCCACATTTATATTCTGAGTGAAATATTGTTTGACAAAAACAAGCTTAAAAAATTGTTGGAGAAATAGTTCAACATAACGAATAAATTGTCATGCTTCATTTTTTTATGAAAAACGAATTTATATGAATTGATATTTTATGAAATAATTCTTTTTTCCAGAAGGAAGGTTACGACAATTCATTTTTCAATATATTAGTCATTTATTGAAAATAATGATGCTTTTGTCTAAAGAATGTAATTTTTTTAATCATGTATTGGCACTATTTACTTTTTTATAATATATTGGTTGGTTGGTTGGTTGGTTGTATAGGGTTTAATGGCGCAAAATCCCTTTAGGGATATGCTGCTCCAAATATAATATATTGGATTTAAGCGTTCAGGTACTTTCTTGGAAAAAAGGAAGTCATAAACAAATGGTTTTTAAGAGGTTTAAATGGAAAATATTTCGAGATAAAATTGGTAAGCTTTTAGCAGACTTTATTTTCTTGGAGGTAATACATATACTAGCCGTCATTAATGATCAGTTTAGACTCCCTTGAATGTATACTAAGCATTAAATCATATTTTTATAATTTATTTTTTGCTTTTATTTATAATTATATTTGCTTTTATTCATAATTTATTTTAATTGCTAAATTTGTCACCAAATTTGAAGATTCTGCTAGAAAAATAGACGCAGATGACAAATACGCACCATATTCGCGCGGTTGTAACAAAATGGTAATTATATGTGCTTCACATGGTAACCTGACTATTGTTATTTATTTATTAATAAATTTTTTGTTTGCTTTTATTTTCTTTTTTAAAATTATGTAAATTATTTTATTCCATAATTATTAACTAAACTTTACTTTAGTTATTATTTCATTTTTAAAATAATAGAAATTAGTTAAAAATATATATGTAACTCGTACTTGAAAACGAAGTTTTCGCCAAATTGGCTTCAGAAAAATAATGCGTGAATGGGGTGCATCTATGGAATCTGTGCTGATGAATCAAGAACTCAGTATTTTTATGCTATAACAGCGCGGATAATAAATCGCCAAATTTTGGTAAACCCGTGGCAATTTTTCGTCTTTCATTAAGTTTAAAATTCATGAGTTTTATTCATTTTTATTAAGTAAAAAGAACAGAAAAAAATTAAAATGATATGGATAAAAGGTGTTAAATGAAAAAAAGGTGTTAAAAAAAAGTTTTTTTTCTGTTTTAATATATTTTTTCAATTATTTTCAATAAATGACATATTGAAAATTGTCACGTATTGTATTATTCTTAAGAGATCACAGAATTATTACATAAAAACAAAATAATTAGCCAAAAAGGAAATTTATGGGGATGTTTAGTGCTATCGGATTACAAAATATATGGAGATTTCAATTACTGCTAAAAAATGCATTACACTCTTATTTTGAATCCAATAATTTATGTAACATCTAAAGACTGCTTACTTTATACTAACATCATACTTCTGAATATTCCGTTTTAAAACTTTTGTAGGTATATTTTAAAACTCATATATTTTGGAAATTTCAATCAAAGTGATTGAAGAAAATGGGAATATGAAAAAGTTAGACAGATTTTGTTTACCACAAAGAGAAGCATATACATTTAATTTATACAGATTTATTAAATTTGGATATTTCAAATTAAAATATTTATTAAAATGACTAAAGCAAATGACGTACTACCAGGTAAGAGAAATTTTAATATAGATCAAAGAACGGCATTTAATTCTAAATTATACATAATTCAATAATATTCAAAAAGAGAAAACATTGTATTTGATTTTGTAACTTTAATTGAAATAGCGACATTACATGTTTAATATATTTTTTAAATGCTTATTTGCACGGTCATTCCAATGGAAATGACTAAAAAAAAAGAAGGAGTTGCAATTTAAAGAAATTTTGATTTAGTTCAAAATAAAGCATTCAGGTCTTATTTATAGATATTTCAAGGTTTTAAAATATGAAATGTATTACTTAATGTTAGAAAAAAAGGCAAAAAAGGCATAAATAATAAAGGTAGTTGAAGAATTTATCATTTAATATAAAACTTTCCCTCAGATTTATATTAGCAGAGAGATATCGTTTGACAAAAACAAGCTTCAAAAATTGTTATAGAAACAATCCAAGTTAACGAATAAATTGTCATGCTTCATTTTTTCTGAAAAACTTAAATAAATCTTTGTTTCGAAAACAAAAATTACAATAAATTGTGAGATTTTTCAATCTGTCATTTATTGAAAATAATGATGCTTCTGTCAGAAGATTGAATTTTTTTTTTATCATGCCTTAGCACTTTTTACTTTATGTAATATATTGGATTTAAACTTTCAGATTTTTTTAGAAAAAAAATATGCCATAAACAGACGGTTTTTAAGAGGTTTAGCTAAAACATATTACGAGATAAAATTTCTGAGCTTTTAAAAGGTTTTATTTTCTGAGAGGTAATATTTTTTTTTTTTTTTATAATTACACATAAAAATATGTTTTTGAATCTGAAATCTTTATATATACATATACATATATATATATATATATATATATATATATATATATATACAGTGGCGCCAACTTTTAAAAAATATTGGGTGGGCTCAATTAATAAGAGATAAAATGAGATATCAAATTATTGGATGGGCTCGCATCCCATGGGCCCATATAATTTGGCGGCACTGTACACACACACACACACACACACACATATGTATATATATATATATATATATATATATATATATATATATATATATATACAGGGTGTCCCTAAACAAATGGTATATACGCTAGGGGTGATAGAACACATCAAGACGAGTATTAGTAAATAGGAAACCAAGGGTCCCAAACGTTTTCCAAAGGAGATAGCCGCTATTAAAGTTTGGGGTCCAAAATTTCAAATACACATAAAAAACGAGAAAATCGGTCGATTGATTTGTGGTTTTTACTAAAACTATTCTTTATGTTGTTATTTTCTTAAAAATAAATTATAAAGATAAATTTCAAAAAATGCCGATAGAGGGCGCTTTGGACTTTGAAGTAATGAAAAACTATTTTTTTGCCGTGAGTTTTTGCATGTCATTAAATGGTTTCGTAAGCTTAGACTTAAAGTTAAATTTTGAGCTCAAAATCTGAATAGTTGGAAGCGGTTATGTAGCACAAACTGAACTGTGTTCAGAGGGTTTAAATTTCAAATGATTATAAAAAACGCAAAAATTTGTCGATTGATTTGCGGTTTTCACTAAAACTATTCTTTATGTCGGTATTTTATTGAAAATGAATTATAAAGATAAATTTCAAAAAATGCCGATAGAGGGCGCTTTAGACTTTGGATTAACGAAATTCCATCATAATACTATTTTTTGCCGTTATTTTTTGCATCTCATTAAATGGTTTCGCAGGCTTAGATTTAAACTTAAATTTTGAGCTCGAAATCTGAATAGTTAGGAGTGATTAAATAGCACAAACTGAACTGTGTTCAGAGGGTTTAAATTTCAAACGAAACGGAAAACTATAAAAAACCGGAAAAATTAGTCGATTCGTTTGCGGTTTTTGCTAAAACTACTCTTTAAAACAGGGTTTTCTTAAAAATAAATTTTAAAGATAAATTTCACAAAATGCCGATAGAGGGCGCCTTAGACATTGGAGTAGCGTACAATTATTTTTAACCGTTATTTTTTAAAATCTCATTAAATGCTTTAAAATGCTTAGATTTAAATTTTGAGATCAAATTCTGAGTCGTTGCGAGTGTTTAAGTAACGCAAAAGTGAACTGTGTTTGAGGGGGGGGGGGGTTAAATTTCAACTCCTGAACACATTTCAGTTTGCGCTTGTTAACCCCTCCCAACGATTCAGAATTTGAGTTCAAAATTTAAGTTTAAATCTAACATTTCTAAAACATTTAACAAGTTTTAGAAAGCATTTAATTAGATACAAAAAGTAACGGTTAAAATTTGCTTTGGTTACTCTGAAGTTTAAGGCGCCCTCTAACGGAATTTTTTGAAATTTATCTTTAAAATTCATTTTCAAGAAGATACTGACTTAAAGAATAGTTTTATTCTAAACCGCAAACGAATCGACCAATTTTTCCGTTTTCTATTATCATTTGAATTTTGAACCCTCTGAACACAGTTCAGTTTCTGCTACTTAACTACTCCCAACTATTCAGATTTTGAGCTCAAAATTTAAGTTTAAATCTAAGTTTACGAAAACATTTAAGCAGGTGCAAAAAATAGCGTAAAAAGTAGTTGTTCGTTACTCCAAAGTTTAAAGCGCCCTCTATCGGCATTTTTAAAAATTTATCTTTATAATTAATTTTCAATAAAATACCGACATAAAGAATAGTTTTAGTGAAAACCGCAAATCAATCGACCAATTTTTTCGTTTTTTATAATTATTTCTAATTTAAACCCTCTGAACGCAGTTAAGTTTGTGCTACTTAACCGCTTCCAAGTATTCAGATTTTAAGCTCAGAATTTAAGTTTAAGTCAAAGCTTACGAAACCATTTAATAGGATGCAAAAAATTACGGCAAAAAATAGTTTTTCATTACTTCAAAGTCTAAAGCGCCCTCTATCGGCATTTTTCGAAATTTATCTTTATAATTTATTTTCAAGAAAATACCAACATAAAGAATAGTTTTAGTGAAAACCGCAAATTAATCGACCAATTTTTCCGTTTTTTATGTGTAATTTAAATTTTGGACCCTAAACTTTAATGGTGGCTATCTCCTTTGGAAAACGTTTGGGACCCTTGGTTTCCTATTTACTATTACTCGTCTTGATCTGTTCTATCACCCCCTAGCGTATATACCATTTGTTTAGGGACACCCTGGATATATAATCATAATTTAAAAATTCCAATTTTAGAGCAGAGATATAAAATGTTCGAAAAAAATATGCAGAAAGTCATAAATAATTGTTGAAGGTTTTATCATTTAATTGAAGGATTTATCATTTAATACAAAATTTCACTTCAGTTTTATAATCATAGAGAAATATCGTTTGGCAAAAACAAGCTTCAAAAATTGTTGGAGAAATAATTTAACAGAACGAATAAATTGTCATGCTTCCTTATTTTTAATAGAAAAAATTAAATAATTCTTTTTTACGAAAGCAAGTGCTACGACAGTCTGTGAGATTTTTCAACCTGTCATTTATTGAAAATAATAATGTTTTAGGGTAAAGATTATAATTTTTTTATCATGCCTTGGCACTATTTACTTTTTATAATATACTGGGTTTAAACTTTCAGATTTTTTTTTAGAAAAAAAAAGTAAGTCATAAACATACGGTTTTTAAGAGGTTTAACAAAAAATATTTCCAGATTAAATTGTTGAGTTTTTAAAAAGTTTTATTTTCTGAGAGGTATTATTTTTTATAATTACACATAAAAACATTTTTGTATTTAAAATCTTTACATACATATATGAGGACCCCAGAAGCCAAGGAGTATAAGTGACAAAATTGAAAAAATTGAGTTAAGTGCACAGAGTATGTGGAAATATCCTTTTTTCATTTCAGGTAATGAAATATAGGTCATTTTCTTATTATTTCGGGAGTTATAGAGATAAACCACTTTTTTCGAAAAACAAACAACATTGATTAATATACATTTAAAGAAAAATGTACTCTTTTTTTTTAACAGTTATTGAAATGAGAGTTCAAAGATTAGAATGCAACAAGCAGATGTTTCCTATTTCAATTTAGTCAATTGTTATTGATGTTCCAATTTAACATCAATTATCTTTAAACCCAATTTACTCCAAATCGACATTTTGTCACTTGTACCCCTTGGCTTCTGAGGTCGTCATATATATATTGCAATTTTAGAGCAGAGATATAAATGTTAGAAAACAAATATGCCTAAAGTCATAAATAATAATGGCGATTGAAGGATTTATCATTCAATACAAAATTTTCCTTCAAATTTATAATTTTAGAGAAATATTGTTTAGAAAATCAAGCTTAAAAATTGTTGGATAAATAGTTCAACATAACAAATAAATTGTCATGCTTCATTTTTTATGAAAAACGTAAATAATTCTTTTCTTCGGAAGTAAGGGTTACGGAAGTCCGTGAGATTTTTCTACCTGTCAAAAATTGTTGGAGAAATAGTTCAGCATAACGAATATATTGTTATGCTTCATTTTTTTAAATGAAAATTGTAAATAATTCCTTTCTAAGAAAACAAGGGTTACGACTGTCCGTGAGATTTTTCAATCTTTCATTTACTGAAAATCATGATGCTTCTGTCTAAAGAATGAATTTTTTTTATTCATGTCTTAGCACTATTTGCTTTTTTATAATATATTAGATTTAAGCGTTCAGGTACTTTCTTAGAAAAAAGGAAGTCATAAATAGACAGTTTTTAAGAGGTTTAAATACAAATATTTCGAGAAAAAATTGCTGACCTGTTAAAAGGCTTTATTTTCTTGGAGGTAATACATATAAATTTTATGTAATTACACATAAAACATTTTTTAATTCGAAAACTTTAGTACATAGACACATATATATGTACACATAAATCTTAACATACTGTACTTTTAAATTCTTATTACTTTGGCCATTCCAGTGGAAATAACTCTATCAAATGAGAAAATTCCAAGTTAGAGGAAATTCCAAGATTTTGATATAGTTGAAAAAACATTTAGCTCTAATTTATAGCTTTTTCAATGTTACGCAAAATGAAAGATATTATTTAATGCTCAAAACTGAGCAGACACAGAAAGGCATAAATAATAAAGGTACTTGAAATATTCATCATTTATATCAAGCTTTTCCTTCAGATTTACATTCGTAAAGAAATATTGTTACGAATTTTGTAAATAGTTAGTGTTTGTACTGTAAAATAATGTAAATAATCTTATTAAGCTCCATTTCTTTACTAATATTAGTTTTAGTTACATTGTCTCTGTTATCAAGCAAACTTGTCTATTATTTTCAGTGTATGTGTATGGCAGCTTTGCGAAATATTAGAGATATCGCCAAGTTGGCGTCACTTTTGGCAACTAATTTTGGTCGCCAAATTTGGCGATATATCGCCAAGTTGGCGACAAACTTGGCGATTGTTGGCGATGGTAACCCTTCCCTGTTTATGGTAACCCCCCCCCCCTTAGGTCTACTGATACATTGTTTGTTGTTCCGTGGTTTTCCAGGTTTTTCTAGAAATTTCTAGCTCATGCTACGAGACTATATATAAGGAGAGCGATACGAGCTGTTGTTGTTGTTATTTACCAGTCAGTCATTGAGTGAGCTACTAGAGATTGTCCAAGCAAGTTTGCTTGATGTATTGAGTTTTATCTACGTTGTTTTGA
The DNA here is from genome assembly GCA_964019185.1 of Maratus speculifer. Lineage (NCBI taxonomy): Eukaryota > Metazoa > Arthropoda > Arachnida > Araneae > Salticidae > Maratus > Maratus speculifer. Next base: position 90,340,245 of record OZ025289.1, on the reverse strand, counting down.
ATGTGATATAGTGTTGAGACATTGTATAAAGAGTCTCTGCGACCTATATTTGTACTTGTTCGATAGATTTAAACAGTTATTTTGGAATATCTTGTAATATTTGTGAGCTTCGAAGACTCTGTTGTTCTGAAGATCTGTAAATAAATTATTTTCTACTTTTCTAAGAGAAAAGAGTTTGAAGTTGTCTAACCATAAGATCGAAAGAACCCTATATACGTTGCAACATTTGGTGTCAGAAGTGGGATCTTATGGCGAAAACAAGAACAATGGATGGTCAACTGAAAGAACTGTTAGAAGCTATTAATGGAATAAAGGCAGAATTGACGAAAGGCCAAGAAGAGTTGGCGGAAAAAATGAATAAAGGCCAAGAAGAGTTGGCGAAAAAAATGAATAAAGGCCAAGAAGAGTTGGCGGAAAATATGAACAAATGCCAAGAAGATGTGACTGAAAAGATTAATAAAGGCCAAGAAGAAATGAAGAAAACTTTAGAAGAAAAGTTCTCGTCGGTAGAGAGAAGAATAGGCTCGGTAGAAGAGAAAATAGAGGAAGTAGAAGAGAAAATTCAGAATGAAGTTAGTAATGTTGAACAGAAAATGGAACGGAAAATGGCGGAAGTAGAAGAGAAAATTCAGAATGAAGTTTGTAACGTTGAAGAGAAAATCAGTAACGTTGAAGAGAAAATCAGTAACGTTGAAGAGAAAATACTAGGTGAAGTAGATGAAAAGCTAAATAAAAAAGTACAAGATCTTGAGAAGAAACTTTCAGCGTCTAGTGGTAATTATGAAGAATTTAGGAATCCGCCTGCTTCTCCTGTGCACATTAAGCTGTCGACATACGATGGAAAGAGTTCCTGGCAAGTTTACAAGACCCAATTCACCATTGTAGCTGAAGCGAACAAATGGAGTGACGAGGTGAAAGCTTGTCAACTGGCAGCATCTTTAAGAGGAGAAGCCGCCGACGTGCTGCAGACATTGCCCGATATGACGCAACTCAATTTTGAGACTCTAAGTTGTGCACTTGAAATGAGATTCGGCGAAAAATTCTTCAAGGATTATACGAGAATACAAATGAAGAGCCGCCATCAAAAATCGAGTGAAACCCTTCAAGAGTTTGCCTCGGAAATTGAACGGCTTGCAAATTTAGCCTTCATCGACTGTCCAACAAATGTACGGGAAATGCTCTCACTGCAATATTTCGTAGACGGAATAAAAGATCCAGAAGTGCAGAGAGCGGTACGAATGGCAGATGTACAGGATTTAAAAGCTGCATTACTATATGCCTTAAAGTTGGAAGCAGCTACACAAGCCAGCCGAAGAGATCGTCATTCAGTCCGAGGGTCAACGGTGAACAAAAGCTCAGACACTGAGAGCGACGTCTTGAAAGAAATTAGGAAAATAAATCAAGAGCTGGAAGCTTTAAAATATGGAAGAACAAGCTCAAGAAGACAGAATCTCAGGTGCTGGGGATGCGGTGATACAGGACATCTCCGAAGAAACTGCCCCAAAGTCCACGAACGTGAGATGAATTCAAGACCGGAGAATAAAAAGCCCCACCTGAAGATCCTTCAAATATCGAAAATGAGTGGCGGCGATAATGAATTATATGTGATAGGCTTTATTAACGGAATTCAGTGCCGTATGATTGTCGATACAGGAGCCAATGTTACAATAATAAGAGAAGATTTGGCTCGAAAATTGAAATGTAATCTCATCTGGAATCCTCCATGCGTTACCCTGCAAACTGTGACCGGCGACAAAATAGGCATATATGGAAAGGCAAATTTAACTATCAACTTTGGAGGAACGAAATATTACCATACGGCATATGTGGCTGACATAACAGATCCTTGCTTAATCGGACTAGATTTTCTGAAGAAATTTGGCTTCAAACTTGATTTCAAAAATAATAAAATGCTCTCTAAATTTGAAGAAATAAGTCTTTTTGGATTAAATAACGAAATTGAATGTAAACAAATAGTAACAGCCAAAGAAGACATCCATCTAGATCCAAGAACAGAATTTTTGGTTCCAGCTGTAATTAACAATGAAACTAATTATCGATTTGGCCATATAGATTATCCCGAGGACAATAGTAAACAAGCAGAAGTATTGGTGGCTTCATCTGTGGTGGACCTCTCGAGGAAGACCATTCCAGTCAGAATTGCTAACATCAGTGATAAGACAAAGACTATCAAGAAAGGAGAGGTGATAGCGTCATGTGCTCCTGTGACGTGCATAAGTCAAAATTCCAGTCACTCTGAGAAATCTTCAGATAATTTAGTCAAGGATTTGTTACAAAATACAGACTTAAATCCAAAACAGTTGGAAGCTGCGGAAAATTTAATTAGAGAATTCCAAAGTTTATTTTCCCAAACATCTGAAGACTTTGGACGAACTAAAATGGCACAACACCGAATTGACACGGGAGATCACTCTCCTATTAAACAGCACCCTAGACGATTACCTTTTGCCAAGCAAGAAGAGGTGCAGAATTTAATTAAAGATATGGAAGAAAATGACGTCATCGAACCATCAACAAGTCCATGGGCGTCTCCCATTGTATTAGTAAGAAAGAAGGATGGTTCTACAAGATTTTGTGTAGACTACCGCCGACTGAATGACGTCACCAAAAAGGATAGTTACCCTCTGCCAAGGATTGACGACACTCTTGACACACTTGCGGGCAACACTTGGTTCTCGACTTTAGACTTGAAGAGTGGTTACTGGCAGGTAGAGATCCATCCCGACGACCGCGAGAAGACTGCCTTTACAACGGGACAAGGATTATGGCAGTTCAAGGTAATGCCTTTTGGTCTATGTAACGCACCTGCAACTTTTGAACGCCCTATGGAAACGGTTCTTCGGGGACTGTCATATGAGGCATGTCTTGTTTATTTAGACGATATCATAATCATAGGAAAATCTTTTGATGAACATCTGAACAACCTCAGGCGGGTGCTACAAAAATTAAAGGAAGCTAATTTGAAGTTAAGCCCTTCGAAGTGCAGTTTGTTTCGTAATGAAGTCGCCTACCTTGGACACATCATTTCGGCGGAAGGAGTTAGGACTGATCCGGAGAAGATATCGGCCGTGAAAAATTGGAATCGTCCAGCAGATGTTCACCAGCTTCGAAGTTTTCTAGGATTATGCACCTATTACAGAAAATTCGTCAAAGGCTTCTCGATGATTGCAAGACCACTTCATAAATTAACAGAAGCCAATCAAAAATTTATGTGGACACAGGAATGTGACGCTGCTTTCGAAAAGCTTAAGGAGGCCTTGACATCCACTCCAATTCTGTCGTATCCTCAAATCTATAAACAGTTTATACTTGATACGGATGCAAGCAACGAAAGCATTGGCGCTGTACTGTCCCAGGAAATCGACGGCCAGGAGCGTGTTATCGCCTATTTCAGCAAGTGCCTGTCAAAGGCCGAGCGAAACTACTGCGTAACAAGAAAAGAGCTTCTTGCTGTAGTGAAAGCCATAGACCACTTTCATCACTATCTTTACGGTCGAAAGTTCCTGATCCGAACTGATCATGCTTCTCTAACTTGGCTATTGAATTTTAAGAACCCTGAAGGCCAGATAGCCAGGTGGATACAAAAGCTTCAAGAGTACGATATGGAGATACGCCATCGAAAAGGCTCATCACATGGAAATGCAGATGCTCTCTCAAGAAGACCCTGCTCAGAGAATTGTAGATACTGCGACCGGGCTGAGAAGAAATTTAATGTCAAAGGTCCTATAGTAAGACAAGTTACAACTGGGTCTACATCATCGCAAGATCCGTGGAGTGACGAGAGCCTGCGTAAAGATCAACTTGCTGATCCTGAAATTAAGCCAATTCTAGAGCTGAAAGAGGAGTCCAACAGGAAGCCCAGCTGGCAAGACATGGCCCATTACCATCCTACGACTAAACGTTATTGGGCTCTCTGGGATTCCTTACATTTGAAGAACGGCATCTTGTACCGAAAATGGGAGTCTGACGATGGAAAGACATGTAAATGGCAACTACTACTCCCTAAGTCGAGAATTTCTATGGTCCTTCAAGAACTGCATGGTAGTCCCACAGGAGGTCATTTTGGTGTAATGAAGACCCTGCAAAAGGTTCGAGAGCGTTTCTACTGGAATAATGTTCGCAGTGACGTGGAGAAGTGGTGTCGAGCTTGTGACACCTGTGTAGCACGTAAAGGTCCTAAGCGGCGCACCCGTGGACGATTGCAACGTTATAATGTAGGAGCTCCTTTCGAACGAATTGCCCTAGACATCCTGGGTCCACTTCCAAGAACATCTGATGGCAATAAGTACATCCTCGTTGTCATGGACTACTTCACTAAGTGGCCTGAAGCCTATGCCATTCCTAATCAAGAGGCGGTAACCGTAGCAGACATACTGATTCAACACTGGGTTTCCAGATACGGAGTTCCTCTTCAAATCCATTCCGATCAAGGAAGAAATTTTGATTCGGCTGTGTTCAAGGAAATGTGTGAACTACTCGGCATGGACAAAACCCGAACAACACCTCTACACCCTCAATCGGACGGCATGGTAGAGCGGTTCAATCGTACCATCCTAAATAGCCTCTCTCTCCTGGTGTCTAGAGACCAACAGGACTGGGACAAGAAATTGCCTCTTTTCCTGCTTGCTTACAGGAGTGCCACTCATGAGGCCACTGGTTACTCCCCTTCTCAAATGCTCTTTGGTCGTGATCTTCGTCTACCTGCGGATCTTTTGTTTGGCCGTCCTCCTGATGCTCCTTCATCGCCTGAGGAATATGTCGATGAACTCCAGGCGCGGATTGAGAAGATTCATTGTCTAGCGAGGAACCGAATCGGACTGGCATCAGAAAAGATGAAGACACGGTACGACACAAAGGCAACTGGACATGAGTTCAACGAAGGTGACAAAGTTTGGTTGTGGAATCCGATACGTCGTAAGGGACTGTCGCCAAAACTACAAAGAAACTGGGACGGTCCTTACACAGTCGTCAACAGGCTGAATGACGTCGTCGTACGCATACGAAAATCGCCACACACCAAACCCAAGGTCGTACATTATAACCGGCTAGCCCCTTATTTTGGCCAAAGTGATTAAAAATTCAAAACTGGAATTTCAGACCATGGTCATGAAAGTCACTTTTTGTAAATATGTAAATAGTAATTAGTTCTTATTTATGTAAATTTTATTATTATTGTTATTATTATTTTATTTATTTATTTATTTGTTTATTTATTTTAAGTGTTTTCCTCTAACTCAAGGATTGCACTGCCCGGGACGTGCAGTCTTTGAGGAGGGGGTAGTGTTACGAATTTTGTAAATAGTTAGTGTTTGTACTGTAAAATAATGTAAATAATCTTATTAAGCTCCATTTCTTTACTAATATTAGTTTTAGTTACATTGTCTCTGTTATCAAGCAAACTTGTCTATTATTTTCAGTGTATGTGTATGGCAGCTTTGCGAAATATTAGAGATATCGCCAAGTTGGCGTCACTTTTGGCAACTAATTTTGGTCGCCAAATTTGGCGATATATCGCCAAGTTGGCGACAAACTTGGCAATTGTTGGCGATGGTAACCCTTCCCTGTTTATGGTAACCCCCCCCCCTTAGGTCTACTGATACATTGTTTGTTGTTCCGTGGTTTTCCAGGTTTTTCTAGAAATTTCTAGCTCATGCTACGAGACTATATATAAGGAGAGCGATACGAGCTGTTGTTGTTGTTATTTACCAGTCAGTCATTGAGTGAGCTACTAGAGATTGTCCAAGCAAGTTTGCTTGATGTATTGAGTTTTATCTACGTTGTTTTGAATGTGATATAGTGTTGAGACATTGTATAAAGAGTCTCTGCGACCTATATTTGTACTTGTTCGATAGATTTAAACAGTTATTTTGGAATATCTTGTAATATTTGTGAGCTTCGAAGACTCTGTTGTTCTGAAGATCTGCAAATAAATTATTTTCTACTTTTCTAAAAGAAAAGAGTTTGAAGTTGTCTAACCATAAGATCGAAAGAACCCTATATACGCTGCAACAATATTGTTTAACAAAAGCAAGCTTTAAAAATTGTTGGACAAACAGTTTAACGAATAAATTGTCATGCTTTATTTTTTATGAAAAACGTAAATAATTCTTTTCTTCGAAAACAAGTGTTGTGACAATCCGTGAGACTTTTCAATCTGTCATAAATTGAAAATAATGATTCTTCTGTCTAAAGATTGTAATTTTTTTTATTATGTCTTGCCACTATTTACCTTTTATAATAAATTGGATTTAAACGTTTAGGTTCTTTTTAAGAAAAAAAAGTAAGTCATAAACAGATAGTTTATAAAAGGTTTCGCTAAAAATATTTCAAGATAAATTTGTTGAGCTTTTAAAAAAGTCTTATTTGAGAATAACAGTTTTGAATTCAGAATGTATAAAATGGTTAGGAAAAACATATATCTGCCTCCCGTACTATTACATCATCTGTATTAAAAAATGTTTTAAACGATATATGAGATTCTTTTTAAATATGACGTTTTAAATATGATATTTTTAAAGTGATATGTTAAAAACCGTACATTTCCTTTCATAAACCGATCCGTGTATAAGACAAATATACGATTTTCAGTGAAAATTCGTTCTAAATATGATACTCGAATATAAGCCGATTTAAAAAAAATTGTAAAGAAAAATTCAACAAACGAATATTAAGCTATTTTTTTTTAAATAGATAATAAAAAAAAATACGGTCTCCAAAATTATTGATCGCTTCTATTTTTGTCCTCGTCGCGCTTCCAGAACTCTTTAATATGCTTTCGCTCATTCTGTTATGAATTGCTCATACATAAAAACCGAATATCCTAATTTTAGCTTGAATTACAATAAAAGAAAAAAATCATCGTTTGATCTTTTAAAGATGTTGAATTAATAATTTAAAGGATGGAACGCAAGACATTTACCTTTTTAGAAAAAAGCTACTGTGTTAGTGATGAATTAGATACTATCAATATTCATATTGATATGCAAATGTAATGAATTGCTTAAAAATTCTAATAACGATTTGGATAATGAATGAGGATCGGTAACTTTTATCATTGTAAAATAATGAAGCTGTAAAGTATTCATAATAAAATTATGTATTTTTAAAGATTTTTTTATTTGCCACCCTTTCTTTTTCTTTTTAGAATATCAGTTTTTGAAATTTACTTATATTGGTGTTTAACTATTAAAACTATAAACTAACGTGTAAAACTATTGATCGATTGATTAAATAAAGAAAAGTTTTCTTTCAAAATGTCTGCAATAAATTTATCTTTCAAATTTTGCTATTTCGTGAATTTTCATTTTACTTCTTTATATTTCATACACTTCACAACTTTCTCTATATCCACACGCATACATAAATTCATTTTCAAGCATATTCGCAACATAGAATCATGAAAGTCCATCAAATTCGGAAAGCATTCAGAACACCTCTTTGATTAATGCATGCCAGAGACAGAATACCAAAGCAGCAAATTTCCAAATGGAGAGTTCATTTTCCCTTTCTATAAAGTATCTGGCATATTTGTTTGGTTACGCATTAGAAACAGAAATTGTGGAAATTGACTAATAATGTTGTAGAAATTCAAATTTTTTAAATTAAAATAGTATAATTATCAATTACGATTGAAAATCGCAGTGAAATATTAAATTTTAAAATGATTCTAAATGCATTTTGCTGTACTAACTCAAGATTGCTATGAAATAACGAAACTTTTTGAGACACGTTTAACGTTCTAATGCACATTATAGAACACACTGCAGAAACTGCGTAAAAATGAGAATAAAAATTCATAGAAGAAAGTCTATATGGTAAATTTCGCTTAATTATAAACAAAATATCTAATATTAAATAACACAAAAACTTCCCTTTTAAGTGTCTGGTGTTTTACGGTATAAGTTTTTACTAAATCAGGAACACTGGTTGTAATATTAATTCTACCTTGTTCAATTGAAGGATAACTAAAATTTATAAAAGTTTTGAGATTACATTTTGGTATTAAATTTTTTTCGTGAGATCTGAGATCAATAATGCGAAATAAAAAATTGTACCAAGAAAAAAAAAAAAAAAAAAAAAAAAAAAAAGGTTATGTCGATGACTACACTGTAAAAAAAAAACATTCAAGAGGTTACTAAAAATTTTTTAGTAAATTTGTATTCCACAGAATTTTTTAATAACCATTACAAACTTTGTTTTTGCAAGTGAAACAAACACTTTTTTTGTAAACTGAAGAAAAGAATTTTTTGTATAACTAACTTAGAACTTTTTAGTATGAGCCACCAAGCAAATTTTAGTAATAGCTCCAAAATTATTTTTAGTAACTATGACGTGTGCCGAAGGGCAGGAGCTTCCTTCGAGCTGCATCCAATGGGTAAAAAGACACACTTCTGAAGCGGAACATTTTCAACAAAGCCGCAATAGATGGCAGCACCAAACATTGCCATCATGTTTCTAAAGGGGAGGGAAAGTTCAGAGATCATTACACAAGGTAACTGCTACGACAGGATTTTCATAATCCCTTTATTTAACAAGTACTTACATTGCATACATTCGGAGCATATTTGGTGGCGGCCAGCATCAAACCGAGGTACTTTCAGCGTGGAGTTCGGTGCTATGACCACTAGGATATCAGGGCCACACCAAGGGAGGTTTAGTAATAGCTATAAAAAATGTAAAACTATTAACTCTATTCGTTGCTACCCTTTTTCTAGTAATTCTTACAGATTCCTTGTAACCGAGTAAGATTACTAAAAATTTTTTAGTAATTACAAGGATCACTAAAAATTTTTTAGTAGATCAACCTTCTTTTTTTAGAGAAGTTGCTTTTTTTTTGTGCTGTCAGATTAAAACAAATACGCAAATTTGAATTTGCTGCAATTAAAATTAATTCCTAAACCAGTATTTTATGTAACATTTACAATACCTATCACTACATACACTGTATTTACATCATATTTATGCATAGCAATGCTTTAACACTTTTTCATGCATATTATAATTTTTAAGACTATTTTGTTTTGGACATTTCAATCAAAGTGATGTAAGCAAATAAAAAAATAACAAACTACACGTTTACAGCATTTTTTTAATGCTTATTTGTTTGGCCATTTCAGTGGAAATTACTAAAGCAAATGAAGGAATTCCAAATTTGACTGATTTTGATGTAATTGATTTAAAACCATTCGGCTTCTATTTATAGATGTTTCAATGTTGAAAGATATTATTTAATGTTAAAAAATGAGCAGACACAGAAAGGCATAAATAATAATGGTAGTCGAAGGATTTATCATTTAATGTAAAATTTTCCAACAGATTTACATTCATAGAGAAATACTGTTTGACAAAAACAAGCTTCAAAAATTGTTGGAGAAATAATTGAACGTAACGAATAAATTGTCATGCTTCATTTTTTATGAAAAATACAAATAATTCTTGTCTTCGAAAACAAGTGTTACTAAAATCCGTGAGATTTTTCAATATGTCATTTACTGAAAATAATGATGCTTATGTCTAAAGACTGTAATTTTTTATTTTTACATTCTTGACGGTCTTTACTTTCTTATAATATATTGCATTTAACCGTTCAAGTACTTTTTTAGAAAAAAAAAGTAACTCGTAAGCAGGCAGTTTTTAAGAAATTTAAATAAAATATTTCGAGATAAAATTGCTCAGCTTTTAAAACTTTTTATATTATGAGAGGTAATGAATATCTTTTTTATAATTACACATAAAAACAATTTTTGAATTTGAAAACTTGACTACGTATGTATATCTACATATGTAGATAATCACAACTTAAATACTGCTATTTTTGAACAGAAAATTAAAAAAAAAGTTTTAAATAAAAGTTTATTTTTCTCTTTGAATATTTTTTCAATTATTTTAGGTAAATTGCAAATTGAAAAATCTCATGGATTGTATCATAAATAAGAGATCACAGAATTAATACATAAAAAATAAAATTAGCCAAAAAGGAAATTGATGGTCATGTTTAGTGCTATCGGATTACAAAATATATAGAGATTTCAATTACTAGCTGCTAAAAATGCATTGTACTCTTAGTTTGAATCCAATAATTTATGTAACATCTAAAGACTGCATACTTTATACTAACATCATATTTCTGAATATTCTGTTTTAAAACTTTTGTAGGTATATTATTATTTTTAAAACTGATACATTTTGGAAATTTCAATCAAAGTGATTAAAGAAAATGAAAATATGCCAAAGTTAGACAGATATTGTTTACCACAAACAGAAACATATACTTTTAATTTATACTGATTTTTTATGTTTGGATATTTCAAATTAAAATATTTATTTAAATGACTAAAGCAAATGACGCACTACCAGGTAATAGACATTTTAATATAGATCAAAGAACGGTATTTAATTTTAAATTGTACATAATTCAATATTACTCAAAGTGAGAAAAAAATGTATTTGATTTAGTAACTTGATTGAAATAGCCACATCACATGTTTAATATTTTTTAAAAGCTTATTTCCATGGGCATTCCAATGGAAATGTCTAAAATAAATGTGAGAATTGCATGTTAGAGAAATTTTGATTGAGTTTAAAGTAAAGCATTCAGGTCTAATTTATAGATATTTCAATGTTATACAATATGAAAGGTTAGAAAGAAAAAAATGAGGCATAAATAATAATCGTAGTTGAAGGATTTATCATTTAATATAAAACATTTTTCAGATTTATATTCGTAGATATATATTGTTCGACAAAAACAAGCTTAAAAAATTATTGGAGAAACAATTCAAGTTAACGAGAAATTTTCATGGTTCATTTTTTCTGAATAACTTAAATAAATCTTTGCTTCGAAAACAAAGGTTACTATAATCCGTGAGATTTTTCAATGAGTCATTTATTGAAAACTAGCGGCCATCGCCCGCTACGCTGGTCGGTTTATCTAAAGAAATCTTGAAGAAGTAGTTAGATAAGGTTCAGACATACATTAAAAAAAAAAAAAAGCAAGTCGATCATTCAAAAAACGTTGGGAAATATCAAATATTTACTGTAATTTTTTAAGAAAAACAAAGTTTCGAAAAAAAAAATTAAATCGAAAAAAAAATTACACTGACATATTAATGCAAGGAAATTTTCCCAGAGAGAAAATTCGCCTTGAATACAATATTTCAAATTCTTTTAATTGCTTATAGGCGTTAATGCCAACATAGTGAAAAAAAATTCCATGCTGGGAATCGAACCCGGGCCATCAGTATGGCGCACTGACGTTCTACCGACTAAACCACATGGAACGACAGCCAGCTTGAAACTTTCTCATACTTAAGTAGACTGGCGAAAACATAACGATAGCGCGTTTTAAAATCGCACAGTGACATCTATTGGATTTTATATGTACTAAAAAACGTTATGTACTAAAAAACGTGAGCAGCGCACCTAATAGTTTCTTTTGTTTCTTTTTGTTACTTTTTTGTCTGTTGTCCGATTTTGATGAAACAAAGCCTATACACTGCCCGGGAGTGTGCATTCTTCATTAGTGAAAACCGCATAAAAATCCATTCAGTAGTTACGAAGATAACCTCGAACAAACAGACAGACAGACAGACAGACAGACAGACAGACAGACAAAAAATTCAAAAAAATTTTTTTTGTGTTTCATTGGTTTTCTTTTATCGCCCTGACTCCATTTTTGTCAATTATCTTCAATGTACAGACACACCGGGTCCTACTGTTTTATTATATGTATAGATAATGATGCCTCTGTCTGAAGATTGTAATTTTTTTATCATGTTTTGGCACTATTTATTTTTTGTAATATATTGGATTTAAACTTTCAGATTTTTTTAAGAAAAAAATTAGTCATAAACACACAGTTTTTAAGAGATTTAACAAAAATATTTTCAGATAAAATTGTTGAGATTTTAAAAGGTTTTATTTTCTAAGAGAGGTAATATTTTTTTATAATTACACACAAAAACTTTTTTTGAATTTGAAATCTTTTGAAATCATAAAAGTCATAAATAATAATGGCAGTTGAAGGATATATCATTTAATACAAAATTTTCTTTCAGATATATAATCTTAGAAAAATTTTGTTTAGCAAAAACAAGCTTTAAAATTGTTGGAGAAATACTTCTACAGAACGAATAAATTGTCATGCTTCATTTTTTATGAAAAACGTAAATAATTATTTTCTTCGAAACCAAGTGTTACGAGAGTCTGTGAGATTTTTCAACCTGTTATTTATTGAAAATAATAATGCTTCTGTCTAAACATTGCAATTTTTTTATCATGCCTTGGCACTATTTACTTTTTATAATATATTTCATTTAAGCATTCAGTTACTTTTTTAGAAAAAAAAAATAAATCATAAACAGACATTTTTGAAAAGGTTTAAATAGAAATATTTTGAAATAAAATTTCTGAACTTTTAAAAGGTTTTATTTTCTGAGAGGTAATACTTTTTTTATAATTAGACATAAAAACATTTTTTGAATTTGAAATCTTTATATATATATAATCATAATTTAAAAATATCAAATTTAGAGCAGACATATAATGTTAGAAAAAAATCTGCAGAAAGTCATAAATAATAATGGTAGTTGAAAGATTCATCTTTTATCGCATTTATTCCTGTATAACGCGCTCTTTTTTTCAAAAAAATTGGGAAAAACTCCTACGTGCGCATTATACATGGGATATTTTTTTACTGCTGGAAGTAATTACACGATATGCATATGAATCAAGAAATGTATTCAAAGAGGAGATAATTCCTCGAAAAGTCTTATTTATTGAAGTTTTACTGCATCTTTATTTCACTCTTTGCACTTTTTTATACATTGACATTGTACAAACGCTAATTAGCAATTCTCACTGACGTGACTCATTCCTACCCACTGCCTTTCACTCCCTAACCGAAGTCAAAAAATATATTTTTGTCTTGTTTATGGCCCGGTATAATGTTTTTATCGACTTTCTTTACTAAAATTCGTTTAGACGTTCATTAACTTGCATATCATATGGATGGTGCGTGTTATAGACGAGATTTTAAAAAATCGCCATTTTTTCTTATAAAGTAGGGGTGCGCGTTATATACGCATGCGCGGTATACACGAGTAAATACGGCAATACAAAATTTTCCTCCAGATTTATAATTGTAGAGAAATATTGTTTAGAAAAAACAAGCTTGAAAAATAGTTGGAGAAATAGTTCAACATAACAAACAAATTGTCGTGCTTCATTTTTGTAAAAAATAATTCTTTTCTTCGAAAGCAAGTGTTACGACAGTTTGTGAGATTTTTCATCCTGTCATTTATTGAAGATAATAATGCTTCTATCTAAAGATTTTTCATGCCTTGGGACTATTTACTTTTTCTAATATATTGGATTTAAAGAGCAGGTGCTTAAAAAAATGAGTTGGAAGCAGACAGTTTGTAAACAGTTTAAGTAAAAATATTTAGAGATAAAGATGCTACGCTTTTAAAAGATCTTAATTTCTGAGAGGTAATAGATATATCTTTATAACTATGCATAAAAATATTTATTAACTTTGAAAACTTGAGTACACATATCTATATTATAAAGGCCAAACGTATCTGTTCATAACGCATACGTCTTTTGCGCATTTCAATCAAAGTGATAAAAACAAATGAGAATATGTTAGACAGATTTTGTTTGTCACAAAGAGAAGCATTTACTTTTAATTTATACAGATTTATTAATTTTGGATACATCAATAAAATGACTAAAGCAAAGGACGTACTACCGAGTTAGATAATTTTTAATATAGATCAAAGAGAATCATTTATTTTCTAATATATACGTAATTAAAGTTACTCAAAAAACTGCATTTGATTAAGTAACTGAGTAAGGTAGACACATTTCACGTTACTATACCTTTTAATGCTTATTTGTCTGGACATTTCATTGGAAATAGCTAAAGTAAAAGAGGGGATTCCAAGTTAGAGAAATTTTGGTATAGTTGAAACAAAAGCATTCAGATCTAATTTTTAGAGATTTTAATGTTACACAAAATGAAAAATGTTACTTAATCTTAGAAAAAAAGAACAGACATAAAGAAGCATAAATAATAATGGCAGTTGAAGTATTCATCATTTAATACAAAATTTTCCTTCAGATTTATATTCGAAGAGAAATGTTGTTTGACAAAAAACAAGCTTCAAAAATTGTTGGTGAAATAGTTCAACATAACGAAAAAATTGTCATGCTTTTTTTTTATGAAAAATGTAAATAATTCTTTTCTTCGAAAGCAAGTGCTACGACAGTCTGTGAGTTTTTTCAACCTGTCATTTATAGAAAATAATAATGCTTCTGTCTAAAGATTGTAATTTTTTTTATCATGCCTTTACATTATTTACTTTTTATAATATACAGTCGGCTCTCGTTAATTCGAACTCGTCGGGACCACAAAAAAGTTCGAATTATGGAAAGTATGAAATGAGAACATGCTTAATACGATACTATTACAAAGGAATTAATGTTATAGTGTTTTTAAATTTATTATGTCTGTTATCATCAGAATATGATTTAATATGAAATTAGAATGTGTAAATACATAAACTAATTAAAAGATTAGAAACAACCACAGTGGAAGAAAAATTTGAAGCGTCACTGATGGACAGACGGGGCACTTAAAAAGTGGATATCAAATGCATGGGATTATATGTCTACGCGTTCGGAACAATTTTCACAAAAATCAAAGAAAGAAAGTTATTCAAATGATCGGAAATCCGTGAGAAAGAAAGGAATAATAAAAAATCGGAGTTCTCGTTAGTTCGAATTAAACGAAGTCAAGAGAAAATGAGTTCGAATTAATGAAAAAGTTTAACGTTATTCTGCCATTGAAAATTTCGGGACTTCACGTTTAGTTCGAATTAAGCGATGATTCGAATTATCCGATATCGAATTAACGAGAGTCGAGTGTATTGTATTTAAAGTTCAGGTACTCTTAAAAACATGATTCGTAAGCAGACAGTTTGTAAGAGGTTCAACTAAAAATATTTTGAGATAAAATTGCTGCGCTTTTAAAAGATCTTAATTTCTCAGAGGTAACACATAAATTTTCCATAACTATGCATAAAAATATTTATTGACTTCGAAAACTTTAGTACATATATATGTTATAAAGTTGGGCTTGCATCGTTCCTAAAATTTTCACACATTGCTACCAGTATTTTAAACCAAAAATCTTCATGAAAGGTCCATTTAACATGTACAATAGAATTATACAATAAATATAACCGTTTAAAAATTGTGGTAGGAAAGTACGAAAATTTTAGGAATAGTGCGAATCCTGTGTAAACGCCAAACGTATCTGTGCATAACGCATACGTCATTTTGCGAATTTCAATCAAAGTGATTAAAACAAGTGAGAATATGTTAGAGAGATTTTGTTTGTCACGAAGAGAAGCATTTACTTTTTATTTATATAGATTTATTAATTTTGGCTATATCAATAAAAATGACTAAAGTAAAGGACGTTAGATAATTTTTAATATAGATCAAAGAGAATCAGTTAATTTCTAATATATACATAATTAAAGTTACTCAAAATGAAAAAAAAACTGCATTTGATTAAGTAATTTTGAGTAAAATAGACTAATTTCACGTTTACTACAACGTTTACTATCACGTTTTTTTTCTGTCTGAAGATTGTAATTTTTTTTTTACTATGTCTTGGCACTATTTGCCTTTTATAATATATTGGATTTTAACGTTTAGGTACTTTTTAAGAAAAAAAAGTAAGTTATAAACAGAGAGTTTTTAAAAGGTTTCACTAAAAATATTTTGAGATAAAATTGTTGAGCTTTAAAAGGTTTTATTTTCTGAGAGGTAATAGATATATTTTTTATAATTATACATAAACACTTATTGAATTTGAAAATCTGGGTACACACACACACACACATACACATATATGTATATATATATATATATATATATATATACCTTGACTAAGTGAAAAAAATATTACTATCTTTATGCAACCGGCGCATAGCAGCTCTGTTTTTGCACAAAGTTCATATACTCTTTTATGAGAAAAGTATGAAAAATGATGAAAAGATGAAAAAAATGTAAAAATGGGTGAAACAACAATGAACCACAAATGAGCAACACCAAAAAAACAAAACAAAATAAACTCCCTGCTCTTCAGAAGGTGGGAGGAGCAACAGGTATCAAAAAATTGTAAAAAAGTGTATCCTCACAGGTTTCGCAAGGCATCACAAATATATATATATATATTTAAAAAAAATATATTTATATATATATTTAATATATATTTAATATATATTTAATTTATATTAAATATATATATATATATATATATATATTAACTTAAAAAATACAATTTTTAAGCAAATATATTAAAAAAAAGTGTTCGGTAAAACTTTTTTTTCTGTTTAAATATTTGTGTTCAATTATTTTCAATAAATGACACGTTGAAAAACCTCACGAATTGTATGAGATCACGAATGAAATTCACAAAATCAAAAGAATTTTCAAGGCAATGTTTAGAGCTATCGGATTACAAAATATGTAGAGATTTCAATTGGTAGCTGCTAATAAAATGCATTATACTCTTTTTTTTAATTCAATAGTTTATGTAAAATATAAAGACTGCATACACTATACTAACATCATATTTCTGAATATTCTGTTTTAGCACTTTTACAGCTACATTATAATTGATAAAACCTGTAAATTTTGGAAATTTCAATCAAAGTGGTTAAATAAAATGAGAATATGCCAAAGTTACACAGATTTTATCACAAAGAGAAGCATTTACTTCTGATTTATAGAAATTTATTAATTTCGGATTTATCAATAAAAATGACGAGAGAAAATAATGTACTACCAAGTTAAAAAGTTTTTAATGTGGATCAAAGAACAGTATTAATTTCTAACTTTATACAAAATTCAAAGTTATTCAAAATCAGAAAAAAATGCATTTCATTTAATAGTTTTGATTAACATAGCGAAATTACATGTTTACTGTATTTTTAATGCTTATTTGTTTGGCCATTTCAGTGACAAAAAACTAAAGTAAATGTGGGAATTACAAGTTAAAGAGATTTTGATATAGTGGAAAAAAAATCTTTCGGCCCTAATTTATAGAGATTTCAATGTTACAAAAAACGAAACATATTTTTTAATGTTAGAAAAAAAAGCAGATACAGAAAGGCATAAATAATAATGATAGTTGAAGTATCCATCATTTAATTAAAAAAATCTTTCAGATTTATATCTGTAGAGAAATATTGTTTAACAAAAACAAGCTTCAAAAATTTTGGAGAATAGTTGTGTAACACCTATACTACTTGTCACTAAATACACTGTATTTACATCCTATTTCTGTATAGTACAGATTTAAAACTTTTGCATGCATATTATAATTTTTAGGACTATTTTATTTTGGAAATTTAATTCAAAAGTGATTTAAGCAAATAAGAAAATACCAAATTAATTAAATGTATTTTTTAATGCTTATTTGTTTGGCCATTTCATTGGAAATTATTAAAGCAAATGAAAGTATTCCAAGTTAGACACATTCTAATGTAGTTGATTTAAAATCAAACGTCTCAAATTTTTAGATATTTCAATGTTACATAAAATGAAAGTTATTATTTAATGCTAAAAAATGAGCAGACACAGAAAGGCATAAATGATAATGGTAGTTGAAGTATTGATCATTTAACACAAAATATTCCTTAAGATTTATATTCGAAGAGAAATATTGTTTGACAAAAACAAGTTTCAAAAATTGTTGTAGAAATATTTCAACAAAACGAATAAATTGTCATGCATCATTTTTTATGATAAACACAATTAATTCTTTTCTTTGAAAAAAGAATTCTGACAATCCATGAGATTTTCCAATGTGTAATTTATTGAAAATAATGATGCTTCTGTCTGAAGATTATAATTTTTTTTATCATGATTCACCAATATTTACCTTTTATAATATATTGGATTTAAACCTTCAGGTATTTTTTTAGAAGAAAAAAGTATGTCATAAACAGACGGTTTTTAAGAGGTTTAGCTAAAAAATATATTTCGAGATAAAATTGCTGAGCTTTTAAAAGACTATTTTCTTAGAGGTAATATATATATATATTATTGCCGAAACGACAGTGAAGGCTTACTTTGGAGACACGAAATTTTTTTGTTTCTGTCTGTCTGTCTGTCAGTCAGTCTGTCAGTTCCGCGATAACTGACGTAAAAAGCATTCGATTGACTTGAAATTAAGTGGGTATGTTAGTGAGGCACTGGGATTAAGCTGTATAGTTTTTTGTAAGATTTGATTCATTCGTTCGGAAAATATAGAATATTTTAATTTGGGCAATAATGCTTTTCTATGGCGAATCCAATGATTTTCAATTTTTTTAGAGAAAATGACACATTTGATTAATGGAATTCAATGACAAATAGATACTGAAATTTACCGGTTAATTTATTCGTATTGTTTTGAAAATTTGTCTACGCATTTGTCAGACTTTTTAAATTATTACTGTAAATTTTGGAGATTTTTTATAAATGTGTTCCTATAATATAGACTAATTTGTTTTAGAGATTTATTTATTTCAAATATATATTATTTCATTTTCTTTATTTTCTCATATTGGTTGCTACTCAACCATTCATCCTAATTCTTATGCATAATTTGAAAGCATGTACGAAAATTTAAATGAAGTCAACATCAAAACTGATGAATTAATTAATGTCTTTGTATCTTTGCATATAAATATAACATAGCCCAGAAAAGAACAAAGGTTATGTTTCATTAATTTTATTCAAATATTTTCATTAATAATTCAAAATTTCATTCTTTTTCATACACAATCAATAGAGACTTTTTAGATACAATTTGACCATTTTCCTTTATCGTTGCCAAAAAAATTAAAATCTGGAATAATTATTTTTCAACGGCAATAAGTTTCAATTCAGAAATCTCCATTCGAGAAATTAAACTAAGAAAAAATAAATAAATATGACGTCAGAATTAAAATAAAAATAGATATAGTACTTTTTGTTAAATATTAAACACGGATATATGTTTCGTTAATAAGAATTTTTCTGACAAAAATGGAGACATAATTAGAAGTAAAAGAAATAAAAAAGAATTATATTTTTAACAAACAATTCACTTGGTAAAATATGATGTCATAATTGAAATAAAACAGGTATTTTATAGTAGTTGTTAGAAATACAACAAACATGGATATCAATAACTCATGAATAATGACGTCACTGCCGAAACTTCAGTGAAGGCTTACTTCGGTGTCTCGAAATTTATTGTTCATGAAATTATTCGAAATTTATTGTTTATTCCGCCTGTCTGTTTCGCGATAACTGGTGCAAAATGCAATCAAACTTTTGTTTTCGGAAAAAAATTGTAAAACTCTAGATTATTAATTTTACACTTTAAAAAGTTCCTTATACATCAGATTTAGGTGTTTGGGGTTGGCAGGCATGTAGAAGTATGAGGTTAATGAAAAATGCTTGTCCAAACTGTTACTAATCTTTATAAATAAAAATGTATAAAGAAATGCAAGATGTACGATAACCATTAGCACATTTAATAGAAAGTTGAAAATTTAAATTTAATGAGACTACGGGGGGTTCAGGGGAGGTCTCTGCCCCCCTGAAGCGATCTGCTATGTTATAATTAAAAAAAAACAAAAATAATAGATCATGAAAATTTCAGAATTTCCTAACATAACTAAATTTTTAATTTAACGGATTTGATGGCTGAAAACCTCTTAAGAATAAGAATCACTTTGTTTCAGAACAGATTTTATTCTTATAAATAATTACGTAATTTGAATATTTTAAATTACAGTTTCCAGAAAGTTGATTTTTGCACAAAGTGTGTTTTAAAAAAATGATGTGCAAAGCTGACGTTAAGGCTCCTGATCTGCAGATTTACTAGTATTAATTATACTTAAAATCCTTTTTTATATATGAAAACTTGTGTATACACACACACACAAATATATATAGATAATCGCAACTTACTGTATTTTTTAATCCTTAATTCTTTGACCATTTCAATAGAAATAACTCTATCAAATGAGGAATTTCCAAGATAAAAATATTTTGATGCAGTTGATAGAAAAACATTTAGCTCTAATTCATAGATATATCCATGTTACGCATAATTAAATATATTACTTAAGGTTAGAAAAAAAAGAACACACAAAAAGGCATTGACAATAATGGTAGTTGAAGTATTCATCATTTAGAACGAAAATTTCCTTCAGATTTATAATCTTAGAGAAATATTGTTTAGCAAAAACAAGCTTCTAAAACTGTTGGAGAAATGGTTCAACATAACGAATAAACTGTCAAGCTTCATTTTTTCATGAGAAACGCAAATAACTATTTTCTTCGAAACAAGTCTTACGACAGTCTGTGAGATTTTTCAACCTATCATTTACTGAAAATAATAATGCTTCTGTCTAAAGATTGTAATTTTTTTTTTTTTTTTTTTATCATGCCTTGATACTATTTACTTTTGATAATATATTGGATTTAAAGTTCAGGTGCTTTAAAAAAATGATTCGGAAGCAGACAGTTTTTAAGAGGTTTAACGAAAAATATTTCGTGATAAAATTGCTAAGCTTTTAAAGATCTTAATTTATGAGAGGTAATACATATATTTCTAAAACTATGCATAAAAATATTTATTGAATTAGAAAACTTGATTATATATATCTATATTATAAAGACCAAACGTATCTGTGTGTAACGCATACGTCATTTTGCGAATTTCAATCAAAGTGATTAAAACAAATGAGAATATGTTAGAGAGATTTTGTATGTCACACAGAGAAGCATTTACTTTTAATTTATACAGATTTATTAATTTTGACTATATCAAAAAAATGATTAAAGCAAAGGGCCTACTACCAAGTTGGATAACTTTTAATATAGATCAAAGAAAATCATTTTTTTCTGATATGTACATAATAAAAGTTACTCAAAATAAAAACAAAAACTGCATTTGATTAAGTAACTCTGAGTAAAATAGACACACGTCACGTTTTATACAATATTTTTTAATGCTTATTTGTCTAGACATTTCAATGGAAATGACTAAAGCAAAAGAGAGAATCACAACTTTAAGAAATGTTGATAAGTTGAAAGAAAAGCATTCAGAACTAATTTATAGAGATTTCAATGTTACACAAAATGTAAAAAAGGTACAGTAAAACCCGATAATTCGGATTAATTAGGACCGAACCCAATCCGGATTATCCGGAGAATTAAAGAAAAATGAAATAAAATAAAACATACTTACAGAAAATCATGTTTATGTGAAACTTATTGAATATTTACAGACAGTAAAAATGTTTACTTTGCTTAATTCTTCCGAAAAGATTTCAGAAAAAGTTTTTTTGATTCAGAATACGACGGTGAAATAAGTTAATGTTATGGAAATTAGCCGAACGCTTCTGAAACTTGAAAAAAAAATTGACCAAATTGATCCGGATTATCCGGAGATCCGGATTAACGGGGTCCGAATTAGTGGGGTTTTACTGTACTTACTATTAGAAAATAAATGAGCAGATATAGAAAGCCATAAATAATAATGGTAGTTGAAGTATTCATCATTTAATGCAAAAATTTCCCTCAGATTTATATTCGAAGAGAAATATTCCTTGACAAAAACAAATTTCAAAAGTTGTTGGAGAAATAGTTCAACATAACAAATAAATAGTCATGCTTCATTTTTTATGAAAAACGAAAATAATTCTTTCCTTCGAAAACAAGAGTTATGACAGTCTGTGAGATTTTTCAATATGTCATTTATTGAAAATAATGATGCTTACATCTAAAGATTGTAATTTTTTTATGTCTTGGAAATATTTACCTTTAATAATATATTGGATTTATACCTATAGATACTTTTTTAAGGGAAAAAGTAAGTTCTAATGGCTGAGCTTTTAAAAGGTAGAGGTAATATATATATTTCTGTGAGGTAATATATATATATATTTTATAATTACAAACCAAAACATTTTTTGAATTTGAAAACTTGAGTACATATACTATACATATATACGTGTATATACACACACACACACACACAGACACACACACATATATATATATATATATATATATATATATATATATATAGAGAGAGAGAGAGAGAGAGAGAGAGAGAGATAATCACAACTTAAAAACCGCATATTTACAGCAGAGTTATTAAAAAAAGTATCGAATAAAAAAGTTTTTCTGTTTGAATTTTTTTTTCGAAATTCGATACTCTAAAAAGTAAAATTATTTAAATAAAAACGTTTCATTAAAACGCGCAAATTATTGTATAAACCGAAAATGAGCCTCATCGTAATTTTACATAAAGCACTGATTACTAGAGAAAACAAAAGTTATAAAATAAGAAGTTGTGCAATGTCTCGAGTGTTTGTAATTCCTTACCCCTCCTCCCCCCCCCAAAAAAAAAAATCTTGCCCTTGTGGATGAGATAAAAAGTATGATATATACATGTAAAAAATATGGGTACTATGCCATACGGGTTGGCCCGTCGACCAAAAAATTATCTCCAAACTATACGATGAAATCCCAATAACAGATGATCGTGAATGTCACATTCGATGACATTAAGAACGATTCACGTGTTTAAAATGTCATTAAGTGATTTTTATTTCGACTTTTTATTAATATTTTTTTAATATTCTACTAATTATTTGTTTTTTCGTTATTGAAAATAAAAATTATGTCAATATGTACAATTTGGCTATTATTTTGGCGATTTGTGTAATTTGGCGAAATTGGTCGAAGGGATAACAGAGAGTAGTACCAAAATATGATATTAGCGGCTTCTCTGTTTTGATCGTACGTCATACGGGCAATTTGTTTTTGCCAAACATGATTTGCGCGTACCACGTATGGGCATCCATATACCAATCATGATTTGTTATTCTCACCAGTAAATTTTTATTGTAAATTTCCCCATTGTTTAAGCCGAGCATTTTTCTGTTTCAATTAGGCAAAATTTTCTATTTTGAAAAACTGGTGATAAATGTTTAAAAATTCTGTATCAGACAGGTGGAAAAAAAGGCATTATTTAAAAGTTTTTTCTCTAAAATATTTTTCAGTTAATTGATTAATGCATTTTATGTGAGGTAGAAGCCATGTGCTTACAATGTCTTTTTAGGTGCGTTAGTAATTATCTTAACACGTAGCACTAATTATGTACTTTTATGTACTACGTATGTACTTTTTATACTTTTTAGCACTAATTATGTAAATACGTAGTAGTTTTGTAAATACGTAGTAATTATGTAAATATGTATAGTTATCGTTCAGTCCGCCCACCTGTCTGTCTGAAAGTCCGTCCGTCTGTACACATATAACAACACAAAAACTACCCAACCGAATCGTTTGAAATTTAAAATATATAACTATTACATAATTGTGTCGAGTCATTTCAAATTTTATGAAAATCGGATGTATAGATCAATTACATGAGCAATCAAAAGTATTCCGTTACATTTTGGTCAATGGGGAAAAAAATTCAAATGTATTTTCATTGTTTGAAATTTAAAATATATAATTATTGCATAATTTTGTCGAGTTATTTAAAATTTTATGAAAGTGGAATTCATAGATCAATTACAGGAAAAATCAAAAGTATGCCGTTACATTACGGTCACCGGGGAAAATGTTTCAAGAGCATTTTAATGGTGTTAAACTCTTTCGAATATAATAGAATTGACATGAACCTATGAAATATATATATATATATATATATTCTGTATAAAAGAAAGCAGATAGTCTTTACAGGGACACAGAAAAGATTTTGGCTAATATACTGTGTCCAAAATGCTCTTGTACTGTGTACTATAACATGATATGAATAATTTTAAATGCGTCCGTATTTATATAAATAGCTAGCATACATATTCGTCGTTCAGTCTGAGATTCGTCTTTCCGTCCGTCCGTCTGCCTGCCCGCATATAACAAAGCAAAAACTGCCCAACTAAATCGTAAGATATATAAAATAAATAATTTAGCTGAATTTTGTTGAGTCATTTAAAATTTTAGAAAAATCGGATGTATTGTTTAATTAGAGGGACAATAAAAAGTACTCCATTACATTACGATTAATAGGAATAAATTGTTTTAAGTACATTTTAATTATGTTAGAATCTTTCGAATATAATTGCATTGACATGAACCTATGAAATATATATATATTAAAATATACTTTCTGTACAATCTGTGATGCAAAGAATATTTATTATTAAATTACAGGGCCACACAAATGTATTCCACTACATAATGTTACACGTGAAAACATTGTTCGGAGCGTGTGTTAATTACACTCAAGAGCCAAAACATCATGACCACCTGTCAGTAACGAGTTGTTCCACCTTTGGCGCGTAACACAGCTTCAACCCGCCTTGGCCTGGGTGCCACAAGTCCTTGGTAGATGGCCGGAGACGGATGGTACCAGATGTTTAAGAAAAGGTCACGCAAATCCGAGATATTGCGAATTGGTGGTCTATGAACTCTGAGCTGCAGTCCCATGAAACCCCAAATGTGTTCTATCGGATTGAGATCCGGTGAGTTAGGCGGCCAGAACATTAACTGGAATTCTTCATCATGTTCCTGGAACCACTCCAACAAAATTTTCGCCGTGTGACACGGGGCGTTGTTCTTTTGGAACATTCCATTTCCGGTTGGAAAAACAGAGGCCATGTAAGGGTGCAACTGGTCCGCAATGATGTTCAGATACCCTGTAACATTCATGGTCTGCTCTACCACAACCACGGGTCCCAGAGACGCCCAAGAGAACGTCCCTAAAAGCATAATACCGCCACCCCGGGTCAGTGTATGACTTACAGTACATTGAGGGAGCAACTGTTCGCCTGAAAGACGGCGTATCCTGACACGGCTATCGGTGTGACGAATCACAAACCGTGCTTCATCTCATCAGGCAATTCTCTCCCACTGATCCATGGACCAGTCGCGATGTTCCGGGGCCCAGCGAAGGCGCAGTTGACGATGACGCTTGGTTAGCAAAGGCACACGAGTGGGACGTTTACTACGTAGCCCCACATCCAACAGTGTGCGCTAAACAGTGTGCTTCGATACTATTCTACTTGGCCCTGTAATGTATTCGGCTGTTAGCTGAGCCACTGTCTGGCTCCGGTTTTGCTTCACCATGCGAGACAGTCTCCGATGACCTCTTTCTTTGATAGCGTGTGGACGTCCCACACCATGTCGTCTACTGCTGGTTTCACCGTCGCTCATCCACTTTGCATACGTACTAACAACTGTAGATCGCGAACAACCCACGAGTCATGCAGTTTTGGAAATACTTGTTCCGGGCCTTAGAGCCATTACAATTTGCCCTCTATCAAAGTCGCTTAGATCCACAGCCTTTCCCATCACTCATAGAGGTAAGTGAAAGAATTATTCTTCAGACTCTCCAGCAGCAGTTAAACACCACTTCCACCAGATCTTGTGCCTTCCACGTCATCCAGGCGAGTTCATTGCAAAAAGAAGGGATGGTCATAATGTTTTGGCACCTCAGTGTATATTAAATTATTTCACATTTTATGAATATGATATACGTTGCTCAGGTGTAATAAAAGTTGCTTCCTGTATATTTAGAGGAACACAAAAAAGATTTCAATCTCTATACTATATTCGAAGTACTGTCTACTATAACAGCAAGATCTAAATATTTTTAAATCTGAGTTAACGTACGAATGCACCTCATTTGCTACGCTTCACATGCAATTTCCAACTTGTTTATAATAGGTCAAAGTGTATACACAGGACTACACTATCGCATCCTGTATCTTACCGTTAAATTTTCAACGTTTAATTTATTTAAACGGAACATTAAGTAAGCTCATTTTAAATTAAAATATCGTTATTTTTTATGACACTGCATTTCTATGAAAACTTTCATAATATGCATGCTAAGTTCATATGGTAATTCTTTAAACAATTATACGTCAATTCATTAGTATTGATATAATAACACCATAATTATCATCGACAGCCCTCTTTCGAATGCAATACCTAACTACAACTACGCGAAAATCCATCAAATTTCGAAAGCAGTTTCAACACATTGTGATTAATGTATGCTAGTAACGAATGCCAAAACAGGAGATTTCCATTCTAAGTATGTATTTTGCAGCGCATACGGAAAACGTTGTATATATTAAAATGACTCAAATGATAAAAGGCGTTTTAACGCCATTTCTAAAGGTGTCAAATCACACCTATTTAAAGTTTTTATAAATATTTATTTTTTAATTAGTTTTTGAATGTAATAAGCATAAAAAGGTCCCCAATGCATTAAAAAGATTTTGTTATTCTTTCAATTGGAAAATTACTAATGAGAAATTTTGGTACTACTCTGTTATCCCGTCGACCAATTTCGACAAATTATACAAATCGTCAAACTAATAGCCAAATTATACATATTGACATAATTATTTTTAAATAACGAAAAAAAAATAGTAGAATATTAATAAAAATCTATACTAATAAAATCCGTGCGCCTCTGTCTGCTTGAAGCTAATTACAGGTCGCAACGCGGGCGAGTATGAAGTCGCGAGAGGTGTCTTTCGATTGGAAAAATTCCGGGGAAGTCATTTCGGGCATTTTCGAGACCGTGGGACCAAAATTAAAAAAGTTATGAATTAAAAACCCCTTGGGAATCGGAACGAAAAATGTCTCAAATCCCAAACGGCGCTCAAACGGAGCTCTGGGGCAGAACACTGCGCCACCTTGCGGTGAAGAACCTGAACTTTTCCCCTTTGGCTAAAAGAAGAAGCAGTCGAAAACCTCTTTTTCTCCCTTTTTTGCGCGTTTTTTCTTAAACTATCATGCAGACAGTTTTTAAAGTAGAAAAAAACTGATTACATATTCAGAATCTGCGTAAAAGTCTCCTTCTGATGAACCAAAAAATACGAGAAAATGTCTTATGGGCGCGCAGAGCCAACCGTACAAAACCAAATATTTTTAATGGGACGATGGCGACCATGGAGCGTAGAGCCCACTGTGCGAAATCACATATTTTTAACGGGATAATGGGCGCATAACAACCATAGCTCTTTAATTTACTTTTTTTGTGCTTGAGGATTCGAACACCAAGACTTGCTTATTAAATGATTTTTTTTGTTTATTATATATTGCTTAATATCGAGGTTCGTTTGGAAAAACTGGCCCAGCTAGCGGGCGTAGCTCGCTAGTATTAATAAAAAGTCGAAATAAAAATCACTTAATGGCATTTTAAACATACGAATCATATTTAATGTCATTGAATGTGACATTCAAGATCATCCATTATTGGCATTTAACCTTATAGTTTGGTGATATTTTTTTGGTCGACGGGATAACCTAGTAGTACCGAAATTTTAAATCGAAATCTTTTAACGACTTAACTGATCAACTTAACCAATTAACACTATTTGAAAAAATGAAATAATGCCTATTTTTACTTACCCATCATACGTAGTATAGGGTAAGTCTTGCAATCGTTTTGAAAATCGAAAAATTTTTTTTGACGGATTAACACGTTTTCGACACTGAAGATTTCGAAAAACATATTTTTAGAAACAAAAAATTTGCCGTCCGTCTGTCTGTCTGTAAACGCTCTATCTCCTGAACGAATTGAGATAGAGACTTGAAATTTTGTATGTACTTAGTATGTAAGAATGGAACGAAGCCTATTCAATATCAGTAACCTCGATTATCCGGAACTATTTTTTTCGGACTCTCGAAAAATTCGTTCTGATGAAAGGTACATAAAAATTTTCGAAATTTTTTATTTTAAGGAGTGATCGTAAAAAGCAATAAAATAACAAAAATTTTGCATAAAGAACGAAGTTGATCGAATTATTAGTTGCCGAGATATCTGTAATCCTGTTTTCCACATTCTTCGATTTTTCATGACCCTGTATTTCATTCAAATTTCAATTCAAAGATATATTTTAATTGGAAATGAGACGCTTAATCCGACGCAATAAACTGTTAGTTAATAAGATTATTATTTTTGGAGTTATAAAGATGTTTCTTTTTCGCAATTCAGTACTACTTGAGTAGTTAGGCGTGTTGTACAATTTATCGAAAGAGATTCATCAGCAACTCATTAATACAGCAATACTATGCAACAATAAAAATAAAAATACACATTTGAATTTTGTTTTGGATAAGCAATCAATTTTATAAATAGTTATCAAATGTATTATTTTCATAGATTATATATGCATAATAATGATGGGTAAGTATTACGGTGGCCCCAACGACTAGTTTCATATCTTTTACAGATTTTTCAATCTTTTTTCTAAACTGAAATTTTTGTCTAACAAGCAAGGTCTCCATACTGGACATACTCGAATTTTTTTGAAAAAAATAAATACTAATTAAACTACTCATGTATGTAATAAAGGATCAGTGAAAATTAGCGGCGGAATCGCCGAAGGAAACATGTAAAAAATGAAATACTTTTGAATATTTGGAGTGAAAAGACGAAAGTGTCACACAATTTGGCGAGCAGCACTTTTCACCGCCAAAAGCAAACGATTTTAATGCAACCGAAAACGCTTGGATTTTTAGAATCCGTGTAAATGAATTTAAACATAAACAATGAGTGAGTTTAATATATTATATACATATCTATACATTAGATTGCATATAGTTATATTATTTGTCTCTGTAGTTATTTAATTTACCTCTGGAAAAAATATTTTAATATGTAAAAAATTCTTATTCAGTAAAATTTTTTTCATACGTTTAAGCGTATCCAAAAATAAAAGTGAGACATTTCCATAGCAACCTAATCGAATTGACAATGCTCAACTGAACTTTGAACATCAAACAATGAATTTAAATTTGAATTTCGTTTTAAATCTCAAATTTTGATGGTTAAATTCGAATATAAATACACATAAATATCAATATAACGAAATTATACTTAAAACAAACTAAAGCTGACAAAACAAAAGATATTTATCTAAATACATTAAACATGAGACTTTTTTATTTTTAAAATGCATTTGACATTTAAAATGCATTTTGAATTTGCTTTTCATCGCCAACCGATGATAAATCGCCAAATAATGAAATTTTCATTATTTTTTTTACGGGCAGGGTACGGAGGTTCCGCCGAAAACTTTTTTATAAACGTATATATCCTTATGAGAAGAGCATTTGGCAATTTTTTCAGATTTTTTGGAGTATGCTCGTATGGAGGCCTTCCTTGTAAGTGAGTCCGAAAAATGCTCGGATTAAAAAATACAAAATTTTGAATTAAAATGCATTAGTGAGAATAATAAATTATGAATGAAATATGATGCGCTTTCGTGGTACCAGCAAATCATAATTGGGGAAAACAATACTGCAAAACACTTTGACCGTACGACGTACGGGGAAATCAGGGAAGCGGTTAAGGGGACTGACTACCTTGTAATTGGTTAAAATATCGAGTTTCTTTTCTCAATATAGTCTGAAAGCTTCTCTTTAATTGTGAATATTTTGTCATCTCATTTTCACATATACGAGAATTATATCGCTATATTGTAAATTTTGTTAAGGGATCAAACCGTCATAGCATGGTTGGTCGCATCATATCTGTGTCCAAAATGCCACCACTCAGTGACGTCACATTGTGACTAAAATGTGACTTTCTTAAAAAATTAAAAAAAATTACAAATATTCTTCAAAACATGTTATTTACTTTAAAAAACATGTTTCTGGCAATTTAAATATCGCCGTTTTTGTCACAGTTTTGTCACAATGTTGATGTCAAAGTAGTCACAAATGACGCATTTTTCACAAATTTGTCACACCGTGACTTCACAAAGTGGTCACAATGTGACGTCACAAACAAGCTCTAAAACGGCCATAAAGACTTCACATTTTGTCACTGTGACTTCACATCGACGTCACGTGACGTCACATTGACAATCGATGGTCACAAAGTCACAATGTGACGTCACCATGCCATATGGGAACGTAATTAAGAGCACACACTAGTCACGCGGTAAAAGCCGAGCGCTAATGTAAAGTCTATGGGGCCGTTCTTTTCGAATATCTCGCTGAAATTTTAATATTTTTACATGATTTTTTTGCACAAGATAGCTGAGGGCGATCCACAACCGGCCTAGTTTTTACTTTTTCAGTTTTCGTTTCAGATTTTCTTTAAACAATTACTTAAACTTTCGGAACCGGTTTAAACCAGTTCTGAAATTGAAACTATCGTAATATAAAAAATATATAACCAAAATCGAAAAAGCAAAAGCTAGGCCGGTTGTGGATCGTCCTCAACTATCCTATGCAAAAAAATCATGTCAAAATATTAAAATTTGAATGAGATATTAGAAAAGAACGCCCCCATAGACTTTACATTAGCGCTCGGCTTTTACCGCGTGACTAGTGTACGCTCTTAACCTTACAAATGAAAACTGATTTTTCTATTGACTGATGACTGATTTTTCTCCCTGTTAATTTTTTTTATAACTTGCTTGTTCGTTAAACATTAAGGCTTTTTTGCGAATTTTAAGATTTTTTTTTTTTTTAAATTCTCATGTAGTGTTTAAAATTTTGTGCATGGATTTAATAATCAATATTATAGTTATTTAAAAAATATTTAAGTTGAGAGTTTGTTGAAATTCTTTTTTTTTTTTTTTTGGTACACATGAGAAAAAACCATATTAAATGTGAAGTACCACACATCTAAAAATTCATGAATAGTTTTATGCAGTATATTCTTTTGAATGTGGAATAAAAAATAGAAGAAAAATATTCGTATTTCTAAAAGTAATAGAAAATTTTAAGTTAAATTTTAATAAAATAGGCTTTGCGAGAACTTTTTAAAAAATTATATTTAATTTTCAGTACTAAGCATTGTATCATCACATATATTACAGTACTTTTCAAAATTGAAGAGATGGTTTCAAATGTACTTTGACTCCTTCAAAGGTATCGTTTAATACTGATAGGGTTAGAGTTAAATAAAATTAACCACTCAGGGTCCATCCATAAATAATGTCATGCATTTTTTCCATATTTTTGACATCTCTCCCCCTTTCTTTGTCACAAAGTGTCACACATCACTTTACCCCCTTCCCCCCTCTTGTCACGCCACGCTCTATTACGTAAACATATACTGGCAGCAGAAACAAAGCCCTACGTTTTAAATCACATTTCAAATTTTAAATTTAAACTTTGACTATGTGTTTTAATGATATTTGTGAGCTGAACAATAAAAATGATTCGTGTTTTGTATAAAATAATGTTTACATATAATAGTAATAATGTAGAATAGTAATATAGTTGTTAATATGAAAGAGCAATTGAAAACAGTAGTATTTTGGAATTCGAAATAGAATTTAACATATTTGTCCTTAAATCTTATCTTTTTGAATGCAAAATATGTACATTCAAATTTAATTAATCTTTCGATCCTTCTAAAATCCTTTAAAAAAATATTAAATAGACTATGTAAATCTTTTAATTTAGTTTAAACAATTTACAAAAAATGCTTTAGAATGTAAAATTTTCATGAATTCATAATTCGATTGATAAAGGATTAAAACTAGTGAGTATTCTGTTAGTGCAACTACAGAGAAAGAACATAATTGAAAATTAACAGAAGATTCACAGAGATGAAGTTAAACGCTTTTATGTAATAAAAACTTGCAATACTTTTCAAATACAACTAAATTTTTACATTTAATACGTAGAAACTATCACAGTATCGGAAATATTTGGAAAATGTTTGAAATATAAATTATTAAACATTAATTTTAAAACTGAACACTTCGGATTTTAAAAGGTGTATATGTGGACCCGATTGGAGATAATGCATCGATTTTAGAAATTTATACCTAATTCATTGGCATGCACATGAAAAGCAATCTTTTGGAAGTTTAAGAAATAGTTTTCAGAGCAGTTAAAGAAATTTGAAAACTATGCAAGGCTAACATAATTGAATGAAATGGTATTTTTAAAACTATTATATATATTAGAATTGTAAAACTATTACATATACAATGTTATCAATTTTTTAATCCCCCCCCCCCTGACGAGAGCATACGTTATCATCTCTCGATCACCCCAATAATAGCGTCATTAATCTCTAAAAAAACCTGATTTTTGGATTTTTTTTTTGTGTGTGTGTGGGGGAGGGTCACAATTCACACAGACAACCTTTTGAAAAATTTCTCTTATCTTTTAGCTGAAGAAGCTTAATAGAATAAATCGCAGGAAATATAATTTAGGTTGAAAATTGAAACTTATTATATTTATTTATCATTACAATAATTGTTAAAATTAACCAATTGTAATTACTTATCTAGCGATTTACTTGGAGTTCCATTAGTTAAATAATTCAGTTGGCAGACCATTGGTAGGTTGTGCTAATGGTACCTGTATCAAATTTTGGCTTGTTGCTTTTTTATTAAAATTGAAAATTCATGTCATTAATGTGTTCGTTATATTCATGATATTCGACATATTGCCACGTTATTGTAATTCGCGTCATTACTGCTTTATTTACTTTTCATATGCATGTGAATGCACTTCCCCCTCATAGCATGCCCCTCATAGCATGCATGGTCACAGTGACGTCATTGTGACGTCACTGTGAGTCACCTTGGTCATATCACATCTGTGATCAAAATGCCACCACTCAGTGACGTCACATTGTGACTGAGATGTGACTTTCTTGAAAATCTTTAGAAAATTACAAATATTCTTCAAAACACATCATTTACTTTAAAAAAACATGTTTCTGGCAATTTAAATATCGTCGCTTTTGTCACAGTTTCGTCACAATGTTAATTTCAAATTAGTCACAAATGACACATTTTTCACAAATTTGTCACACCGTGACTTCAATAAGTGGTCACAATGTGACGTCTCAAACGAGCTCTAAAATGGCCATAACGACTTCACATTTTAGTCAATGTGACTTTTCATCGACTTCACGTGACGTCATATCGACGAACAATGGTCACAAAGTCACAATATGACTTCACAACGACGTTGCAGTGAAGTCACCATGCTTTACAGGAAGTAATGATATAGGGTGAATGCATGGAGTTCTAACACAATTTTTAAATATAATGGTTCCCCTTAATTTAATTACTGAAAAGAACTCTAATAATTTTGCATTCAAAATCATTAAGCTAATTTCTGAAAAAACAATAGAAAGCAAAGATTACTTATGGGAAAATTTGGTGTTAATATTGATGGAAATTATAAGGAATATTCTCGCTCATCTTTACATGCCAGTAACACAAAAATGACTACGGAAGTCGATTTGATTATGACCAATTGATTAAATTTTAGTTCGAAGCCGAATTTTTGTAATAAAATAAAATAATTTTACAATTTAGCATAATGTGAAAACAACAACAAAATATATACATAACTTATTTTCTGATTTTATGTAAAATTTCCAGTAAAAATCATTTTTATAAAGATTGAGTAAGACTACTGATTTTTCTAGTGTTAAAAACCGTTTGATGCTAATCATAAAACAAACGGAGAAAAAATCATATGTTTCATATATACTGGATATCACTTACAAATATTATTTTATTTTAAATAACATATATCAAACAGAATAAACTGTCTTGTGTCAAGAAAATTTTTGTTTTGGAAAGCGACCAACAGTTTATTCTACATTGTTCGTTTTAAAATAATTGGAAGAATAAATCATCGATTATGAAGTGTTGAAAAAGAAATGATATACGATATAATACTGGAGTATATACATTGTATTATATATCTAACAATAAATTGAAAACTGCTACAATGTCTTATATTTTAAAATTTCTTGGCAGTAAATCAAAATTTAAATCAGTGATCTGCAATATTTACTCACCAATTTTTAAAGAACTTTAGATATTTCATATTACATTAAATTAAGGCTACAAAATTAACTTGCAATTATTATTCTTTTAGACAAACATGTTTTGTAAAAAAAATAAAGGATAAAATGGAAAAAAAAATATTTTTAAAAAATCAGTGACAGAATCCATGTTGTTAAAAATATTTTATTATGTTGTTTGTGTTTTAAAGTAAAATATGATTAAGCTGCAATGTTAACATTATAGTTTATTTATACAATATTTTATAATTATTATATATATTATTATTATAATTTAATATTTATTTATACATTATGTTATAATACTTAATACAGTTTTATTTGATAATTTTAAAACTAATGTTTTTTTGAAAAGTTCAGAAGTTTTTCTATTAGAGTTTAATTCTACTTTCAAACAATTTTAAATAAAATAAATCAGTAAAATTAACAATAAAGATTTTTTATTTCAATATTCTTTCGTTCACTCCTTCGGAAAGACAGACTTTTATAGAATTTTTAATCTTTTTTCACAATTTTTTTAAAGCTAAAATTTCTGATTAATTGAAACTACAAACACACTCTTATTAACTTAAACAGTTATTAAATCTTTTAGATATTTTAATCACAAGATATTAAGATATACACCTTTTACATATAAACATTCCAATAAACAATTTTATTTTACTTGATAGGTGTAACGAAAAAATAAAAACAATGAGGCGATAAAAATTCTGTTTAATGAAAGCAAATTATGTTTCCTATCAAATTGTTGTCGTAAGTCCATTATAAGGGAGTTTATTGAAATTTATACACGTAAAAATTTTGTTTGCAATGATAATTTTTCTTTCAATAGTCATAAATTATGGTTAGAGTTTATAAATGAATTCCTCGTGAGAGCTTGAATAGGATGAAGTTGATAATTAATTTTGACCATGGTCTATTTTTAATTTTTTTATTTTTACAATTATTATGATTATGGTTCTTATAAGACGGATTCGAAACATTTGTTTTTATTTTTTCGTTACACCTATCAAGTAAAATGAAATTTTTTATTGAAATGCTCTTATTAAATAACACAAAATTTAGAATACAACTGTTTTGGCGAGTAATAAACAAGGATTCTGGGCATCTTATGCAGTACGTATAGTGGTCGGTCGTCCCCAAGAGCTTAAACCCAGAAAATGTGCAAGCCATTTTAAAAAGATATTATCAACTACTTATATAACTTAACTAATCTAACACTCTTCATATAATACAATTTTATGCAATCTATTTTATAATATATCTGATGTGATTGCCGTCATTTGATTTACACTATTACCTCACAATAAGGGCTGCCTTGGAGCAAGACTTTTGTTTCTTTAATAAACACTTTCTCATTCAACGGTAACCATAATGTAAAATATATACATAATTGCAACATTACAATTTGTCTATATCGTCTTATTTCTACTTTCACAATATGAAAGTATCGGTTTCGTAAAAATTTCGTTAATACAGTTTCAATGGTTTATTTTTATGATTATCAACAAGTGGGATATGGGTCAGAAAGTTGTGGGTTGATCTCTGTGGGGGTCTTTCAAAGGGAACCTAACCCGTATTTACTCAAGAAGATCCAAGGATCGGAGATAACCACGGAAAACTCCGAAAGGTTAGGCCGGCGGCCACGACTCGGTTCGAATCCAACACCTACCGCCTACCAAATGAGAGGTCAGAACCTCTCGGTCACTG
Source organism: Maratus speculifer (assembly GCA_964019185.1). Lineage (NCBI taxonomy): Eukaryota > Metazoa > Arthropoda > Arachnida > Araneae > Salticidae > Maratus > Maratus speculifer. The sequence goes on along the minus strand of OZ025289.1, from coordinate 90,304,616 downwards.
GTGGGGCTCAATTTGAATGGATTTAAACATTTAAGGAAGACCTGAATACATACATTTAAAAATTTCAAACATTTCAGAAAATGAGTATGTGCGTTTGTGCTACACAAATTTTATAGCTTCTTCAACTCACACGGAGTTTGTTGCAAACCATAACCATAATGAATTTTTTTTTATTACATGTTAGTGTACGTTTATTGAAATAAATTAAAATAAAGTATCCATTCATTCTTCAGAAAATAAATTAAATAATAGAAACTTATTTACTTATAGAAGGACAAATTCCAAATATCTTGATTAACTCCTTAACTGTGTTGCCCGAACTGACTTCGGGCAACAGGAACTCTTTGCACGCTTTGCTGCTTATAGCTTTTTGACTTATGATTATGGTTCTTATATGACAGAATCGAAACATGTCAATGTTTGTTTTTATTTTTTCGTTACACCTATCAAGTAAAATAAAATTGTTTATTGAAATGCTCTTATTAAATAATACAAAATTTACAATACAACTTCTTCGGCGAGTATAAACAAGAATTCTGAACATTTTATGCGGTACGTATACCTGTCGGTCGTCTCCAAGAGCTTAAACCCAGAAAATGTGCATGCCATTTTAAAAAGATATTATCAACTACTTACATAACTTAACTTATCTAACACTCTTCATATGTAACAATTTTATGCAATCTATTTTATAATATATCTGATGTGATTGTCGTCATTTGATTTTCACTATTACCTCACAATAAGAATTGCCTTGGGACAAGACTTTTGTTCCTTTAATAAACACTTTTTCATTCAACGGTGACCATAATATAAAATAGAAACATAATTGCAACATTACCATTTGTCTATATCGTCTTATTTCTGTTTTCACAATATGAAAGTATCGGCTTCGTAACAATTTCGTCAATACAATTTTAATGGATTTAAACGTTTAGGAAAGACATGAATATATACATTTAAAAATTTTAAACATTTCAGAAAATGAGTATGTGCATTTTGTGCTACACAAATTTTATAGCGTCTGTAATACACAAGGAGTTTGTTGAAAACCATAACGATTTTTTTTGACATGTCAGTATATACTTATTGAAATAGATTAAAATGAAGTACCCATTAATTCACCAGAAAATAAATTCACAAATAGATACTTATTTCCTTAAACAAGGACAAATTCCACATATCTTGATTAATCTTTTTCTATTTTTGGATAGGAGAAAGCTTTTTATGAAGAAAGGTTTATCGTGAGAGAAGACATTTTGTTTCTTTAATAAAAGCATTTCTTATTCAACGGTAACCATAATGTGAAATTGATACATAATTGCAACATTACCGTTTGTCTATATCGTTTTATTTCTATTTTCAAAATGTGAAAGTATCGACTTCGTAAAAATTTCGTTAATATAGTTTGAATGGATTTAAACGTTTAGGAAATACATGAATATATATGTTACAGGCCAAACCCGATTTTAGGCCAAACTAGATTGGCCTAGGCCAAACCGGTCTATCCTAACGCCCATCGGATAAACTAGTTTTTCCTAGGCCAAACCGGTCTATCCTAACGCCCATCGGACAAATTAGTTTTTACTAGGCCAAACCGGTTTATCCTTACGTCCATCGGATAAACTAGTTTTTCCTTGGCCAAACTAGTCTATCCTAAGGCCCATAGGACAAACTAGATTTTCCTAGGCCAAACAAGTTTGGCCTAACTTTTATAGGATAAACTAGTTTGGACTGCTGTTTATTGGTCTGAACTAGTTTATCCTAGGCCGATCTAGTTTAGCCTAGGCCGATCTAGTTTAGCCTAGGCCAATTCAATTTGGCGTGATTTTGTTGAATTCAACGAACGCCTCAACGCCAACATTCTTGTTTGACCTAGGCTGATCTAGTTCATCCTAGGTCAATGTAGTTTTACGTGTTTTTAGGCCACAGGCGTGAAAGCCAGAGAAATAATGGGCTCACAGGTTCTGTATATGCATGTACGCATGTATGTACGTATGTTCATACGTATGTGCGTAAGTATGTACGTAACGGGATAACTCTTGATAGAGATATCAGACTTACTTCAAATTTTGGATGTAGGTTCATTCTGATAAGGTACTTTTCTGATTAATTTTGGGAATTCATCGGATAAGAATAAAAGGGGGCGAACGGGAGGCTAATCTCCCACCATTAATTTAGAATATTTTGAATATATTTCTCGGTCATTCCTTAAGGCTTTTCGCAAATCCTAAAGAGCTACATCATAACACATTTATGAACTACTTCCTTTTCGGAAATGCATAAGGTTAACAGATTCAGATAATATGTAATCGAATGGCGTAAACCATTTTTTCATAAAAGCGATGTATCTTTGAGAAAATACTAAAGATACGTTTTGAATCGAATTTCCGGTTACAAATTCACAAAAAAGAAAAAAAAAATGACGCCGTAACAAAAATAGCTTATATGTCGACAGGTAATTAATTTCTCAAAAATGGAAAATGCTGTTCGATTACAATAATTATAATAATAGTAATAATAATAATAATAATAATAATAATAACAATAAATGCAAGTCTGATCTCTGTTGTCACCAGAGTGCGGAAAAAAAATAAGCAAACACATGTCCAATGCATCATGTCTCTACGGTGGTCATGTTAAATTTCTGTATTGATGTTATAAGCAATAACTCTTAACATATATTTATACTTATTCTAGTGATAGATATGTTTTTTACCGGCCAAACCCGATTTCAAGCCAAATTAGATTGGCCTATGCCAAACTATTTTATCCTAACGTCAACTGGATAAACTAGTTTCTCCTATGCCAAACTAGTTTATCTAAAGGCCCATAGGATAAACTAGTTTTTTCTAGATAAGAGGGTAATCCTTCATTTTTCCTTTCATACTTAACCATTAAACCTCCAAAACTATTTAGGGAATCCCCTTATCAGAAAGAACCTATATACAAATTTGAAGCAAATCCGTAAATTCTGCGTCAAAAATCATTTATCTAAATTATGGGGGGGGGGGTAACCTACATTGCCCTTTTTTTACACTTAAAAATAAACATGCACAACTAATCATGGAGGCGCCTTGTCAGAATGATTCTATATCTAAAATTTTAAATAAAAACTGATAATTCTGCATGAAAAATCCATTTCTTTAAATTAACGGTGGGGGATTAGCCTCCCGTTCGCTCCCCTTTATTCTTGTCCAATGAATTCCCAAAATTAATCAGAAAAGTACCTTATATCAATGAACGTACATCCAAAATTTGAAGCAAATCGGATATTTCTATCACGAGTTATCGCATTACGTACATACGCACGTAAATACGTACATACATGCGTACATACATACAGAACATGCCAGTTCCATTATTTCTCCTATGAGCTAATACACGTAAAATTACATTGGCCTAGGATTAACTAGATCAGCCTAGGACAAACTAGAATGTTGGCGCTGTGGCGGTCATTGAATTCAATAAAATCAAGCCAAATTGAATTGGCCTAGGTTAAACTAGATCGGCCTAGGAGAAACTAGTTCAGACCAATAAACAGCAGGCTAAACTAATTTATCCTATAAGAGTTAGGCCAAACTAGTTTGGCCTAGGAAAAACTAGATTGTCCTACGTGCCTTAGGATAGACTAGTTTGGCCTAGGAAAAACTAGTTTATCCGATGGGCGATAGGATAGACCGGTTTGGCCTAGGAAAAACTAGTTTATCCGATGGGCGCTAGGATAGACCGGTTTGGCCTAGGAAAAACTAGTCTATCCGATGGGCGATAGGATAAACTAGTTTGGCCTAGGCCAATCTAGTTTGGCCTAAAATCGGGTTTGGCCTGTAACATATACATTTAAAAATTTGAAACATTTCAGAAAATGAGTATATGCATCTTTGCTACACAAATTTTATAGCGTTTTAAATTCACAAGGAGTTTGTTGAAAACCATAACGAATTTTTTTGACATGTCAGTATACACTTAATGAAATAGATTAAAATGAAGTACCCATTAATTCACCAGAAAATAAATTCACAAATAGATACTTATTTACTTAAACAAGGACAAATTCCAAATATCTTGATTAATCTTTTTCTAATTTCGGATAGAAGAAAGATTTTTATCAAGAAAGGTTTATCGTGGGAGAAGACATTCTGTTTCTTTAACCCTTTCGGGTCTGGTGTACTATTAATAGTACATGTCTTTTAATGAAGAATTATTTTGCTTTAAGAAATACTTTTGCTGTCATTTACATATAGTAATGTTAGTATATGTCTATGCATTTAAAATATGATATCATTTATGTTTAGGCATTTAGGAATAATAATTATTAAAATTATTTGCTTCATTCTCTTTGCGCGTTTGCGATTCTTTTATTTTAAACATATACTTTACGCTATAAATTTAAAATTAAAGTTACTTTCCTGAAAGAATCCTGAGAAATAAAGCATAAAAAGTATTAGAAAGCTGCAACATAAGTTAAGTCTTATTGTAATACAATATTCTCTAAACATCTCAAAAATTTCTTCCTTAGCCTATTGTTATATGAATATTACCTGAATAGTGCACAAAAAAACAACATTCGTTACCTTCCAGATAGTGAAATATTCATTAAACACTAATTAATCTATTTAGATGGCAATTGTTAATGTTATTAACACAAAAATAATTTTTTTAAAACTGAAAAAAGAAATTCGAACCCTAAAGGGTTAATAAATTGAATATATTAATATGATTTGATTACGGACAGGTGACAACCAGGGAGACAGACGTAGAGATAGTCCGAATTAAGAAACACTTTGCTGCTATGTTGAAAATTGTTAAAAAAAGTGCGAAGAATTTAACTTCATAAGTAACAATAAAGTTCAAAGTTACTACTATTTATGATAAAATTATAATTTAATTTAATTTCTTTATTTTATGTTTTTTGTGCATGACGTCACAGAAAAAAATGGTCGGTATCTTGTAAAAAGTTTTTTTTTTCGAATAGTACCAATATTTTAATGAACATGACTATCAAGAGCTTTCCAATGATATTACATCTGACAGCATCTAAAACAAACAGTTTAACATGTGTAAAAGTTTTATACCACCTAGTAAGAGAATCGGCTCAAATCGCAAGTGGACAATCATCTTTGGCCATGTAGTGTATACCAGGAGATAAAAAAAGATTTTGCTTCTGAAATTTCAAATCATTCTCTTACACTGACAGCCTTGCTTCTGAAATGTGACAGTCATCGTGTGATAAGAGTACGTAATTATCCGAGCTCTACTGCCACCGGCGGCTGTAGCCATGGAAGATTAAATTCTCCTTTTCTTTCTATATGACAAGAACTTTCATTAAAAAGCAGTGTCCATATTAATAATGAACTCTTATTTCCAATTCTATTCCTGTCTGCTTATTTAAAATTATGCCGCAAATGTTATTTTATTTACTAAAACATGTAAAATATTTCTTAAGCAACAATGATTTGCTTAGTGGAAAATGTCTTAGAATAATGCTGATGTATTTTATTTGCGTTAAATATTAATGTACACCTTAGAAACATAATACAGTCGAATCTCTATGTAACGAAATCCATTGTTCCATTAAAAAATTCGTTATATATAGAAACTCGTTGTATAGAGAATGAAGTTAAAACTCTTATGTAATGTGTAAATTTTGAACAAATATTATTTTTGATGTGTTTAATTAATAATTTGAAATGTTTAGCTATAAATATTATCTTAATATTCTATTTTTTAATATTTAAACAGTTTCAAAAAAGAAAACAGACATTTATTTGAAAGCTTAATGGAAATCTAATAAGGAAGACATGATTAATTTTAGACAAAGAAATCTGTAACTTTTGGTTGTTTTGATTTCAAAATCATTACACTCTCGAAAAAAGATTCAAATTTTAGCAATTACCCCCCAAAAATTACAAATTCACCACAAATTCAAAAATTACCCCTATTGATCCCGCTCTTATATGTGTAACAATCCAATTGTCACTATTTTGAGAAGGATCTTGAAAGTTGTGTGGGACGGGGGGGGGGGAGGGTTAATTCGTTGGACTTAAAGAACAAGGACATCAGAGGAGAGAAGTAATGTAAAAAACTCAGCAATGAACGATAAATTAGAAATAAGTGATGGAAAATTGATTCCATGTAATTTCTAAGCTTTTTTAAAACTGAATAAATAAAGAGCATTTTATGAAAATATTCGTTATATAAAGATATATCTTTCGGTATATAGAGACTGTTTTTAATCTAATCATAGGAAAATGGTACCGTTCCTACTAAAAATTCATTATATAGAGAAATTCGAGGTATGGAGTTTCGTTAAGGCGAGACACTATTGTATTTTTGTATTGATCTACAGAAATTTATATATATATTACGCTAACGTATGTGGCACAAAAACCACAGTTATTTGTTAATTGTTTAATAGCAACGTCCGAATGAAAGTATCTAGGCCGTGGTCACATAAATTGGGTTTATTTACGTCTTGTTCTTTCGCTGCAATTCTGGATCTTCAAAATATCGTTATTTGTGCTTTGTATTTTTATTCAATTGGCTTAAAAAATAAAAATCATAAATTTTAAACGGTTCAGATTAAAGTTATGCTATTATAAATAAAATGAGTGAAAGGGTTATATTATTAAATATATTTTAAATGAAATTACTGAAATACAAAAATAAATGCCACGGGTACAATGTTTGGCGATGCGCCAAGTTAGCATAAAAATACCGAGTACTTGATTTATCGGGACAGATATCATATACGCATCTCGTTGGTGTGATTTTTTCTGATGCCAATTTGGCGAAAACTTCATTTTCAATACCAAATACATATATGTGTATATTTAACTCTTTTCTATAATTTAAAAAAGGAAATATTAATATCAAAAAAAGTTTAATGAGTAATTATAGAACATTACATCTTATATCATTTTAAAAAAGAAAATAAAAGTAAGTAAACAGTTAATTAAAGAATAAATAATAATTGCCGGGTTGTCATGTAAAGCATATATTTACCTTTTTTTGTAATTGTGCCAATGTGGTGCGTATATGACATCCACGCCTTATTCTTTAACAGGATATTCTAATTTGGAAAAATACTGAGCAAATAAAATAAAGTATGAATAAAAACAATATGATTTAATGCTTAGTATGCATTTAAGGGAGACCAAACTGGTCACCAATGGCGGCTAGTAAATAAGTAATACTGTAACTATGTTATTTTTTTAACCATATTTCATTACTTAAGCTTTTTTTTTTTGTTTTGTAAAATATAGAAAAAAAACTAAAAACTTAATAATCTGAAACTACACAATAGAAACTTTAAAACGTGTACTGTTTACTTGAAATATGACAGATAATATAAAAAACTACAGATTTTACAAGTTTAAAAAGTACTGTACATTTTTATTTCCTAGTACTGTCTGTCTGAATTTAGAAGTCATTGTCAATGAATATTTGCATTAATTCTGATTCATCCGTCCAAAGAAATTATTTCCTGACGGTGGCTGCGATATTACAAATTGAAAGCACTAGGAAGTTCAATAAAATGTATCTTTAAAACTTGTAACACCTGTGATAGTTTTGCCGAATAAGCAGATTTTTTTAAAATTCATATTGCGTAATTTTTGTATCATTGCGCATCATTGCATTATTGCATAATATACAATATTGCATTTTTTATTATCAGTTTATTTATTTAATATGCATATTTTTTTTTAATCTTTTTCTTTATGAATTTGTTGTTACATTCTTCTTATTATTTTTAATAATTCAGAGTTAAATACGAAAAATTATATATAAAAGAAAGAAAAAAATATTGCAACATAAACAATATATCACTGTTAAAAAACAAGGGTAAAACCCGTATTTCGTTAAACTTCTATTTCTTCATCCAAAATATCGTATTCTTTTCAGTTCTTAATGTATGTTTACCCAATATAATAACGTTTTCGAAATATTTGTTTGCATATAATATCATCTTCATATATTTTTATGTAACTAAATTGTATTGAAATGCATTCAAATATTTTTGAAAAAAAATATTTCAAGTATTTTATCGTAAGTAATTTATTGTATCATAAGAATAAAACACTCGATATTGTGTAATTCGGAATCAATATAATGCAATCTGAACAATCTAATCTGAAAAAAAAGGCTCAAAAGATTGTGGAATCATAAGTATAACTTATTTGTTTTATGCAACATATTTACATCTTAGATGATACTGTGGATTAATAATTGATCAGACCTTATTGTTTAATATTTTAGAAGTACAAATTTTTTGGAATTTATTTCAAATGTAAATATTGTTATTTTTTTACAAGACGCACTTGAAAGATAAAAGTATACACAGTAATTTAAGAAGATTATCTTTGATTGCGTATTTTGTAACGTTTGCTTTTTTTAAGCAGATCCATTCGATTTTAATTTTCTGTTCATTAATTTATTTGTTAAACAAAATGTTTGAAGTTTAGTACATTCTGGACAATTGCACTGTGAAATACGAGGACTGTTTTTTTCAACCTCCAAACGAACCCAAAATAAAGACTGTTATAAACAATAAAACGCTTTTATAACATAAAGTACAACCAAATCTACATTTTGACATATTCACAGTAAAGATTGAGAAATTTGTCATGTTGGTGGGCGAGGGGAAGCATACTCACTTCAAAAAATTTGCTGCCTGTGTATTGACATAGGACAAAAAGGCAAATGTGAGGATATTGTTGGAATTACCTCGCCCCATACCCACTCACCCACCCACCAAATTTGAAGTGATATGTTTTATTTGTGATAGAAGCTTTAAGGCCATAACTTCGGCTAGCAATGAGTAATTGGTCTATATATTTTTTGAGATCTGAAGATAGATCTGGGTGGACTGCAAGCCATTTCACTTTTTATTAAAACAAAAATTCCTAAAATGCCTTGGAGAGCTATCTAATATCCTGGGGGCAACCTTCATCAAAGAGGATATACTCCCCACGGCCGCCACTGTGACAAATGACTCAATCTTCACCGCGACTAAGTCGAAATGCAGATTTGATTGATTTTTTTTTACTCTAGGTTATAAAACAATTTTACTATTCATACTCTATACCTTACAGCTCGTCGGAGATTGAAAATAAAATTCCTCGTATTATGTATAAGAATATATTCATTAATATAAAATTGAGCGTAATTCATTTCCCTTTTCACAGATAATTACACTGGTGTGTAATGTGGTGATAATTACACACAGATGGTGTTTAATTGAACTACCGTCTCATTTTAAACTTATTTAATTTTAATTTTTTTGCTGGATGGCGTGCTGTCGTTTTCCAGTCATGTAATTGATCAAGACTCTACAACTTGTCTCTGATATAAGATACTTTCGTTTCTAAAATTTTAGACCACGTCAAATTCCATATTCTATACTGAAGACGATTGCTAAAGCAGTTTAAAACGTATGTTTAATATATAAACGAATGTTTATATATGTATTTATCATCATATTTATTTGTCAAAGTTTATGCAAAAGTCCTTGTTCTGTATGCCCTTTAGCAATTTTATTTGCTTTAACAAATAGATTCTTATTTATAAATTTGAGTTACATTTTAAGATATATTGCTGTTAATTTGTAATCTGAAAACATTATTTAATAAAAAATACATATTTAAAAAGCATTACTATGCAATAAAAAAGTAGATTGCTTGAAATAACCTTTAAAAAACATATTGTAATATATATAATTATTCATTTAATGTGCAGGCAATCATATAAGTCTAGTGCCATAAGCCCAAGGATTTTGAGATTTTTTTTTCCCTTTCCAAAAATGTTTTTTTCTAATTTTGTCTCAGCAGTGTTTGAGAGGTTCTTCTCTCGAAGCTGGTTGTCAGGAATTTCTAAATTCGAAACCACAAATGGTTTTATGTTACTCCAAACAACACATAAGTTTAAAGGTTAATTAACAATCTTTTAAAAAATAATCTTTTAAAGATTAATAATATTTCAATAGCAAAATATTTTTCCTTTACTGAAAACAATTCCTATGCGTGAAAGTTAAATTTATTTATCAGCGTGATTTTTTTAGTTGATATTTGTATTACAAAACAATAACTATTTCTCCACTCTGTTAAAAAAAAATCTGAAATTCACCGGATATATTTTTCCTGAATTTCACAAAAAAAGTTCGTTTTCACAGTAAAAAATGCATTTGCCGTTAAAAATCTGAAAATTCCACGATATTTCCTGAAAATAACAAAACGGATGAAGATAGAAAGAAAAAACGGAGACACTCCATTATTTGGGTATCTCCGTGGTTGAGTGGTCAAGGCACCACGCCACTAAACTCCTGATAGCATAGATTTTGGGTTCGGATCCCACTAACGCCATGAAATATGAAAACACAAAAAGTCTCTTTTTAAGTCTCTTTCTTAAGTATTTTTTTCTGTTTATTTTTCTCTTCTTTTTATATTTTTTTCACTAATTAGCCCCCCAAAAAAGTAAATAAATTGTGTACGACAGTTTCAAAAAATTGTCTATAACATTATTTTTTGTAAAAAATGAATAATTTTTTTTATATGCATTCATTTATTCAAAAAAAGTGATTTTAAACAGTGATTTTTTAAAATTTTAACTAGTTCAAAAATTGATTTTACATTGATTTAAAAAAATTATAAGTATTATGCATTGGTCTAAAGTAAAATAAAATAAACCGCTTACGAATATTCTAAGGAATATATTTGAAAGGAAATCTTTGAAGAGCACATCAAATTTTCTTACTAACTCATAAAATACATACTTTGTACAGACTGGCATCAGCAGCTTTGACTGAGTCAGTAAGGACTCATTCCGCTGTCAAAAGGCCTCGAGTTCGATATACAGGACGGGTTGAAGTAAATTATACAAAATAATAATAATAATAACTAAATAATATAGCAGTTCAAAATCATTCGGAAAGTTCGAATTCTTTGACGATTGTTCTGTTCATTAATTTAAATTACATTGTTATTATTAAAAATCAAACCTTGTAACGGAAAGTTACCGGTTTTTTAAACGGAGTTTTCCTTTCTTTTGTTTTCCAAAAAGGAAAATCTACTAACGGAACTGTAAATGTGTGACAAATTTGCCGCCAGTAGTTTTACCGTAAAATCACAGATTTTTTTTAACAGTGTAATTAAAGCAATTAAAGGAATACATTAAAAAGTAAATTAAATAAACTATAATTAAGTAATGCGAAGTAATCATTTTTGCTTGTTTGTAAATGTTTTGTAAATGTCATTAAACAACCTCAGTTTTCAAAAATACGCATATAACTTAGAATATCATAATTTTGAGAAAAATTATTGTCACAATAAGATTCGTTGTTATATTTTTAAGTATTTTAAAAATTTTAAGAAAGCTATAGCATTATTCGTAAAGTTTTGCAATTGTCCCTACGCAAATTTCGTTACACATAAATTGACTGCACTTATGTAAGCACATATTTACTTTCATAAAATAATAAACTAATATTGTAGTAACATATTTACTTTTAGCATTTTTGCACACTGTTTTTCGGAGAAAATGTAATTATGTACCTTTTAAAGCTGAAAAGCCCTGAAATGAGCAAATTCTATTTATAGTTTTCATTATGTGGAGTACTTTTTAAATTTTAATAGCGCAACATAAGTTTTAATGTTGATGGCGTTATTGATTTTGAAATTTACAGGTGTATAAAAGTTGCGTTATCTAAATATCTAACTTTATGAAATAATGTGTTCAGAGAACATATGCTAAATTATGTTTATTTATTAAATTTTAATATTTTATTTTGATTATGTAGTGCCAAATGCGGAAATATGAACCGGAAATGTAATATGAACCAGGCGATTTACTACATTTACATATATTCTGTTTACAGTGCTCCCTCTAAGTATCTCAAAAAACAGTCAGGTAACGGGCCTATTTTAGTTCCCGAAATTACAAAATATACTGATTAATATATACGAAGATAACATTTCTTTTTTAAAATAAAGCAAATACAAATATTACTTTACAAAAATTCTGGTAAGAGGTGTTTGATAGTCTTTGAAGCGTACAATCCTAGGATTATGCTCCACTCCACACTGCAGATATTCAACACTGTAAAAATAAACACATATTAAAACAATTTTTCTCACCAAATTTTCAACACATTAACGTGTTGCGAATTAGAAATCTTTATACATAAAACCTATTTTGTGTTGTGATCGTGTTCTTAATATATTACGATAGTGCAACTATCTAAAAATGTGTTCTTAATATTTTGCAAAAATGTTGCTATCTAGAAGTGTTTTTTTAATGCGTTAAAAAAATGTTGACACAACAGTGAAATGGGCTCTAAAAATAGTGTTGTTAATTATGTTGAAATAGTTTTGATAAAAATATTTTCTTACAATTATGTTGTGCTGCACATCACGTTGTCACCAAATTAATTAAAAACACATTGTAAATACCCCATAATTTAGAATACTATAAAACGAAGCACTTACAAAACACTTTCTACATGGCGCCTTTAAAATTACACAATTTTAAAAATAGGAATAAGGGACAGTTCGCTTTATAGAAAAAAATGCAGGTGATAATAAGGAGTGATTTGATCGATTTTGTCAATAAATATCAATAACTGCATTTCTGGAAAAATTATGTATTTTTTAACAATAGTTTTTGCACAATATTTTTTCTGGAACAACACATTTGGAGCACATTCACAAAACAAACGAAAATGGTTTTAGTTAGAACTGTTAATTATTATGTTGAGTTAGTGTTGCAAAAGCGTTTTATGAATGTGTAGGACAGTAGTGGGATTTATAATTTACTGATACTGAATCTATAAGATTTTCGGTATATCCAACCAATTATTTACAAGTAGATCGAGTAAATTAAATAGAGTATATCAACTACAGTTAAATTTTTAAAAAAGCTCGATATTAAAGAAACATCTTAGATAAAAAGTTGTTCCTTAATACAGTCTAGAAAAATATGCCCAAAAAATCTGTTTTTAGAGACACTAGAAAATACACAATTTAAATAGAAGAAAAAATCGCTCATTCGAAAACAGTTATGGAAATATAACATTTGAGGATGTACCAATCAGATTTCTTTCAGTCGTTTTTCAGAATTGTATGTTGGGCTTGTTTTTAGATTTTAAAATTACTGGCCCACTATATGTGCATCTACCATACTACTGCTATAAAATTAAGCAAAGATATCCATAAAAAGTACTACTTAAGATATTAAAGCTGATAGCTTTAATGTGCCTCGAGTTGTTTTAATTCACTATGAACATCTCGTGCGTTTAATGATTAATTAACACTCTTTTAACATTTTATCTGCAAAATTACTTATAAAGAAATTACCTCATCTCAAAAATTATCTTTTTTACTATCTGAAGATGTACTGCAATTTTTAAATAATAATAATGTAGAATTTAGAAAGTTTTTTTTTTTATTATTAAAACTGAATAAATATTTTGGTAGTTATATTTTTGTGTATAATATTTACAAAAATAATAAGACTATAAATCCAAAATGACTTTTATGAAAATATCACAATTCTTATAGAAGTAATGTATTTAAATGTACTTTGTTAAAAAAGAGAAATGATATACATATGGAAATAATTAAGACAAATAATTCTTTTCACAGACATTTAGCTGCAACTGTTTTTTTTTATTTATCGAATAGATTATTATGTTGTGTGGAAAGAAAAAAAAATTATAAAAAGAAAAAATAAACAAGTTTTATATCAAATATTCTTCAATGGTACTTAAAAGTATGTAACCTGCAGTGCACAGAAAAATTGTTTTGTTGAATCAACTAAAATTTGTTTAATATAGCTCCAATTAAATATTTTGGTTCAAATTATAAGTAAACTGACAAAATAATTTTGTTAATTTAACAAAACTTTGTTTAAAATTTGGTAATATCAACCACCATTTTTGGTTAGACTATATATTACGCAAAATTTACTTGTTTTAAAAAAACAGCTTTTTCCGTGGGCATAAAAGGTTAAATTTTAACGATCTTTCAATTGCAAAATATTTTGTTCATTCACTGAAAACAAGTTCTTGACGATGAAATTAAATTTATTTATCTGCATTTTTTTAGTTGTTACTTTAATATAAAACGATAAAAATTTCTCTAAATAAAGTTTTTAAATTAATAGATTAAAAAAAATAAATCAAGTAAAATGAAATAACACGAAATAATCATCTTCTAGCAGATATGTTCTGCAATTGTCATTAAATAACCCGAGTTTTCAAAACATACACATATAATTTAAAAAATCATTATTCAGAGTAAAATTATTGTTACAATGTTGTTATGTTTCAACGTATATTAAAAATTTTAAGAGTGCTATAACACTACGTGTAAAATTTCGCTATTACCCTAAAGGAAATTTAATTACAACTAAAGTTACTGCACTTAAGTAAGCACATATTTATTTTCGTAAAATAATAAAATAATATCGGAGTAACGTATTTGCTTTCAAAATTCGCGCTTGCAGTTGTTTGGAGAAAATTGTAATTGCAGCTTTTAAATCTGAAAAATCCTAAAATTAGTAAATTCCATTTCCAGTTTTAATTGTGTGGAATATTTTTTTCTTTTAAATTTAAGTAAGACATCATAAGTTTTAATATTGATTTTGAACTTCACGGACATACACAAATTGCGTTTGTCTAATTATTTCTATTTGATGGAATAATGTGTTGGCAGAACATTCGCTAAATTAGTCTTTATTTAAGAATTCTAAAAAATTCATTTTCATTATGTAAGGTTAAGATAGGAAAATGGGCCAGAAATATGCAATATGAACCAGGCGGTTTATTATATTTTATTTTCATTCTACTTATAGTGCATCCTCTAAAGAGATCAAAAATCAGTCAGGTAACAGACGGTAGCCAAAGTTGCAGGTTTGACCTTTTTTATTAATTTGGTAATTTAAAAATTTAAATTTTTGAGGGAAATTTCCAAAAAAATTTCTTTGCATTAAAAAAAAATCAAAACATGTTTACTAATAAAAACACAGAAAAAGGTTATAAGAATTGTCTGGAATAAATTCAAAATTTCGGAATTATTAAAAGACAAATGTGAATACCCTGCTTGCGGTTTGTTTGCTTTGTGTCCACAAATTTAAATATATATGTTTATTTCATGTGAAATTTCCTCGCATATGTGACTCCTGATAATTTATTATTTAAACTGCAATGGTTAATAGTAATAGTTATCTAAATGTTAGGAAATAAACTTTAGAGTTTAATGACGAATTTCTATGATTTTTAGCAGAAGTAAACTTTAACATACTTTTTCTACTGGTTTCTAATTATATAAATACGTAGAACCCATAGTTAAGGCTTCAGAAAAAAAGCTGATTCACGTCTCTTTTAAATTTCTCAAACGAACGCCAGACTTGGCGTCATATCGCCTACCGTGCTGAGTGAATTGCGTTACATAAACTCATGCAAAAATATATAAATAAATAATTAAGACATTTAATCATGTTGTATATTAAAGGATAAAATAGTTATATTTAGTTATGCTTCCGTGTAATGCTATATTAGAATTAAAAATTTAATTTCATCAATTAATCTTAATTGATACGTTTTACATGCATGTTTAAGAAAAAGCATAATAAACTTAACTAATACTAAATTTTATTTCATGTGAGAATACACAAATACATATGTATATTCAGATGCATTGGACTATGTTTTTATTGCTTTCACTATGAAATGATTATATTATTTATTATTAGTTTAAAAAGTCACCAGATGCTAATATTCTATGCAATAAGTTTCCTGAGTTAAATATCCTATTTTTACGATTTAATCACATGCAAAATAACCCATTATTAAAAATTAGAAAAAGAAAGAAATTAATAAGGAAGAATGAGTCCTTCTGCGTCTGCGTTATCTTTTAATTTTTATCTGAACCTCCTCCCCCCCCTACACACAAAGACACATAACCTAAAAGTTTAAACCAAAGACTAAGATTTTAAAGCTTGTTTAAATATTCATTATATATTTAAATCTCAGCCTTCCAAAATTACTGATTTCGCCTCCCCACCATTGACCATTGAAAATGTAAAATACTTAAGCAAAACAATTTTTTATTGATACCCATCATAGGTAGTATAGGATAAGTCTTGCTTTCGTTTTGAAAATCAATTTTTTGATGGATTTACATGTTTTAGATACTGGAGATTTTGAAAAACACATTTTTTAGACAAAAAAAAAACTTGCCGTCCGTCTGTCAGTGTGTCCGCAAACGCTATTTCTCCGAAACAAGTTGAGATATAGAGACTTGAAATTCGGTGTATACTTAGTATGTAATAATCGAAAGAAGCCTACTGAATATCAATAACCTCGAATAGCCGGGACTATTTTTTTCAGACCCACGAAATATTCGTTCTGATGAAAGGTACATAAAAATTTCGAAATTTTTTATTTTAAGGAGTGGATGTAAATGTAATAAAAAACACAAATTATGCATAAAAAACAAAGTCATTAGCTGAGATATTTGTAATCCTATTTTCCCACTCTTCTATTTTTCAAGATCCTGTATTTCATTCAAATTTCAATTCAAAGATATATTTTAATTTGAAACTAGATGCTTAGTAAAGTTAATAATCGCTGTTAGTTAATATGATAGTTATTTTTGGAGATATAAGGGTGTTTCTTTTACGTAATTGTGTACTACTTGAGTAGTTTGGCATTTTATATAATTTGTCAAAATGGGTTGGTCAGCAATTCATTAATAGCGTATGACTATGTATTAAAAATATTTTAATATTCGTTTAAATTTTATTTTGTAATTATGATGTATTTTAAATATAGTTTACATATTTTTTTTCACATTTTTATTATGCATACCTATGCTGGGTCTGTATTATGGTGGCCCATGACGACTACTTTTTTCAGACTTATTTTTAATTTTAATTTTTTCTGTTCGATTTATAATTTTATAGTAACAGTACCCCACTAAACATAATCTTAAGATTATCTAAATAAATTGTCACTTTGTTCATATATTCAATCGAAATACGAAGAAATTTTTCAGATATATCTTTAGCTTTATAATATCTGCAGTATTTTTTAAAACATCTTTAAAATTACCTGCAGAATTTTTTAAAATGGGCCGATTGCCTACAGCTTTTCTTCAGATTATTTTAAAGATTTTATTCAGATATTTTTAGAGTGGCAAATAAATACTTGATTGCTAAATTAATCCTCCCCCCTAAAAAATTAATAATAATAATAAAATTTGGTAATCACCCATTTTTTGGCTGACAAAACTAGGAATATATAAAACATACACATTTTTCTCTCACGTTTTTATAAAAAGGGGGATGGGGTAGAGCGAAGAATTTTGCGAAAAAAAATTATGTCCAAAGTCATTGCTAAAGGGATATGTGGCTCTGAAAAATAGAAAAGAGTGTTTTCAAAAATACAGAATCAAAATTAAAATTTTTAAATGAGCTAAATAAAATGTGATTTTATTCCAGTATTGATTCTGCTTTTTTTAAAGAAAATTCTTTTATGCTATGCAGTGTCACATATTCCCCTAACAGTGACTTTTAAAACTATTTTTTTTTTCGCAGAATCCTTCGTCCCCGTCTTTTTTAATCTTCTTAGAATATTTCGCGTAATCAAATAGATCAGGCTACACAACAGTATGAGTATTGTCAGTTTAGTTAAGGCCACCTTGTATATTAAAATAGAAAAATGTCTTTGTGCATATTGCTGACGTCATTTTGATGGTGGTAACAGCAGCTGATTGAAAAAAAAAACTTTTATTTCAACACAGAAATCTTCCTTTTAAATTTTGTTTATTAGGCTTATTTCATTTCAAAAAAAGTTGAGAGTGCATATTAATTGCATTTTTTTTCTTGTCATGCGTAATAACTTGTTGTACACAGTATTGTGCAAAGTTTTTTTATTCACTACAGCAAAGTACTCAATTCCAAAATTAAAGTCACAAGCATAAAATAAGTAAAAACTGCTGAACTAATCACTGTTTTGCTACGAAATTTTGCACAGAGATCTATAACAATAGGAGAAATAATGCAGGAACAAAGTTCGTTATCACCTATTAATTTTCAGATATATACTAAAGCGAAGAAAAAAAATCAACAAAAAAAAAAAAAAAAAAAACTTTCGCTTTGTTTTGATCAAAATTTATTTCGATTATATAAAACCTTTTTTCAATATGCTGCTTACGGGTCTGGTATACCATTAATAGTACATGCGTTTTAATAGAGTATTATTTTGTTTTAAGAAATATTTTTGCTATTATTTACATGTAGTAACATTAGTACATCTATGCATTTACTATATGACTTCATTTATGTGCAGGTATTTAGTAATAATAATAAGAATCATTATTAGGTTAGTTCTTTTTGCGCCATTTGCAAATCTTTTATTTTAAACATATATTTCACTGTTTAAATTTAAATTAAAAGTTACTTTTCTGAAAGAATCCTGTGTAATAAAGCGCAAAAAGTATTAGAAAATAGAAATATAATTTAAATAGTATTGTAATACAATTTTTTCTAAACATCTTTAGAAATTCTTCTTTAGTCTATTGGCATATGAATGTTAATTGAATAGTGGACAAAACAACAACATTTGTTATTTTTCAGAGAATGAAATATTCACTATATAACACAACTAATCTATTTGGATTATTAGTGTTAATAATATTAACTTAAACGTAATTTTTTTTCTAAAATTAAAAAAAAAAGAAAAATCGGACCCTAAAGGGTTAATTAACATTCAGTGGTAGGATATACATAATTTCCCGGAAATCATACTTATATGTTTCTTTAAAATTACTTCCATTCTTCATAATAGTTTGTATTACATTCAGAGTTCTCGCTGTCGTTCGCCAATGCGCCAAATTGCGACTAAATTCTTCATTCGGCGAGTAAATAAGCGATTAGATTCGCCAAATCGCTAGTGCTCAATTTTTATTTCTTTTTTCCTTTTTCAGACACATGCGTATATGCATATTTTTCATATATTTGTAGCGCATAATTAGATTAATAACAATCATTGTCACAGTTATAAAAACTTAGGTTATTTCAGAACATATTAAACAAAGAAATACATGAAAAGATTAAAGACTTTCTTTGTGTGTGTGCTACACGACGAATTAATTTTGCGAATACTTTTTTCATTTGGTGAATGTTTTTTATTTTAAATTAGCTAAATAACTAACATTGGTCAAATTTCAGCTAGAATACTTAATACGTTCCATTAATATATTTCACCGTACATTTTGAAATAATAAAAACTTCGCTTATATTTCTTTTTAGGTGCGTTCGTAATTATATAATACGTAGCACCTATAGTTGTCGTTCAGTCCGTCCGTCTGTCCGTCCGTCCGTCTGTCCGTCCGTCCGTCTGTCCGTCCGTCCGTCTGTCCGCATATAACAACGCAAAAACTACCCAACCGAATCGTTTGAAATTTAAAATACATAAATATTAGATATTTTTGTCGAGTCATTTCAAATTTTATGAGAATCGGATGGATAGATCAATTACAGGGACGATCAAAAGTATTCCATTACATTACGGTCAATGGGGAAAAAAGTTTCAAATGCATTTTAATCGTTTGAAATTTAAAATACGCAATTATTACATAATTCTGTCGTGTTATTTCAAATTTTTTGATAATCGTGTGCATAGATCAATTACAGGGGCAATCAAAAGTATTCAATTACATTATGGTCAATGGGGAAAAAGTTTCAAATATATTCTATACGTTTGAAATTTAAAATACATAATTATTACATAATTTTTTCGAGTTATTTCAAATTTTATGAAACTCGGACGAATAGATCAATTACAGGGACAATCAAAAGTATTCCATTACATTACAGTCAATGGGAAAAAATGTTTCAAATGCATTTTAATCGTTTGAAATTTAAAATACGCAATTATTACATAATTCTGTCGAGTTATTTCAAATTTTTTGATTATCGTGTGCATAGATCAATTACAGGGACAATCAAAAGTATTCAATTACATTATGGTCAATGGGGAAAAAGTTTCAAATATATTCTATACGTTTGAAATTTAAAATACATAATTATTGCATAATATTTTCGAGTTATTACAAATTTTATGAAAATCGGATGCATAGATCAATTACAGGGACAATCAAAAGTATTCCATTACATTACGGTCAATGGGGAAAAATGTTTCAAATGCATTTTAATCGTGTTACACTCATGCGAACTTAATAAAATTTATATGCAACTATAAAGTACATATTATAATATACATCTTACATAATTTGTGGTGCAAAGAACATTTGTTATTGATTTACAAGGCCACACAAAAGTATTCCATTACATAATGGTATAGGGAGAACATTGTTTGATGAGCGTTTTAATTGTAGTTCACTATTTACAATGTTATGAGATTGATATATGAACGTAATATTTTTAAAACTTCGTTATCGTCCGAACGCACCTAATTTGCTACGCTTCACGTGCAATTTCCAACTTGTTTGAAAATGCGCTGTTGTATACCTTTGAAAATATTTCAGCAAAATCGATAGTAGGCTATTTTTTATTTAAAAGGTTAAGTTCTAGTCTGAACTCGAAAGATTTACTAAGGTAAAATTAATTTTTCCCTGGTGTGCCACTAAAATATATTACCCGATCAAAACATCATTTATTTCAATAAAATATCATATTGAAGATATTCTTGATAATAGACATTTATCTAGAATATCTTGACTTTCTGGAGTAAAGCAATTTTTCCCATATTCTTTTAGATCCCACGAGAAAAGTAAATAAATCTTCGAGAAAATATGAGGGAAATATGTTACAAAGTATTTTATATCAAACTACCGAAATAGTATATATATCGAACTAAAATAAATTTTATGGCCTAAAAAAAGATTTGAGATCAGAGTTCGTTGATATACATCAATGGATATTATATCATGATACTTATCTTGATATATATCCGATATTTAATTTTTAAATATCAAGATTTTGGTATTTTGAAATTTTTGATATTTTTTTTTTATTAAAATATCAAGATGTTTGGTATTTTGTATACTTGATATTTATTTTCAAAATATCACCATACAAGATGATTTTGATATTTTCTTCAATCAAAAGAAGTGCAAATGAAATTTTCATCCACCGTGCCCTGAAATCTAGACCCGAGCGCTAACACAAATATGACGGATGTATAAGGCCGAATTTTTTTTCAGCCTGTGTACGGTCCCTTAAATATTAGTACCAATTATATTTTAAAGCTTTATTCGCTTTATTTTTTGTGATTATACAAATAAAAAACACTTTTGTAAAATACTGGTGTCTAATTTTAAGGGGTCATGCATATGTTTAAAAAAATTTGGCAATCGTCATTTTCTCTCAGCGCTCTGACCTAGTCTTCAGGGGTCGGTATTTTCATCTGCTGTTGAATTGTGGCTGATTTGACTGCGTCGTTGTATATGAAAAGAACTTTTGATTATGGCAATAACATTTTTTTGCATAGAAGAAAAATATATTTTTCCAAGATTTATGTTTGAAGTTTTTTATTTTCAAATGCAGAACTTTTGATTATTTACCGTAATTTCCTGCGTATAATCCGCGGGTCAAACAATTATTTTTCGACACAGAATTTGTTTAAAAAAGACATTTAACTATATAGATCGCCTTAAATATTTGTCTTCAATCACTGAATAAAATTTCTTGGTCCAAAACGAATTATTTCATCCGCGGATTATACGCAGGAAATTACGGTAAGACAATTCAGAACAGCCTTTGAAAGGCAAACTATAAAATTTTGAAAATCAGTTATACAGGGTGAATCTAAACTCTTAGGAAATACTTTAAGGGGTGATAGTACACATCATAGTCCAAGAGCCGACCGCACAAAACTCTAAGTCATCGAGCACAAGAAAAATCCTTTAAGTTATGGAAGAGTAGTCATAGGGGAATCTAATGATCCATGTCTGCCGGAAGTGAAGTGGTGCATAAGCCAAGAATTAATACCACTAGTGGCTCTCGTAGGTCTAACATTATGTTTGCCGTACAATCAAAAGTATGAAAACACAGGAAACTGGGTGCAGGAAAACATAATGCCAAGTCTACGAGTAAACCACTAATAGTATTCACTTTTCGCTTATACACCACTTTGTTTCCGGCAGACATAGATCATTAGATTCCCCTATGACTACACTTCCATAACATAAATGATTTTTTCTTGTGCTCGATGACTTAGGGTTTTGTGTGGTCGGCTCTTGGACTATCAAGACAAACAATATTAAATGGAAAACTAACGGTGGTCCCAAAAGCATTTTGATAGAGATAGACACCACTAAAAATTAGGGTCCAAAATTTCATGAATATAAAAAACGGAAAAAAATTGGTCGATATCACTTGATGGTTGATTTTATTGTACAACATCACATATACCCAGATACACAGATGATTATGCAGCAAATTCTCTGTTTGGTTCAAATCTGACTTATTACCAGTGAAGTTGCTGAATTTGTTTCGTCGTCAGAAAATCTATAATAATGTCTAGCCTGTGACAAGGAGCACAATTATGCATGAAAATGAAACATCAATGAAGTTTCAAATTATAAAACGTAGCAAATTAAGATAATTACTCCCATTCATAGCGGTTTTAAGTGGCAGAAAGTTCAAATTAGAAATACGAGATACACACATTGAACTCCATATCATCTGACTTGGAAGATGTTTCAATGCTGGAATTGGATATCTTTCTTCATTTCTCTATCCAATAGGACGGCGAACACATCTAGCACGAGTATTTGCTGGATACTTGACTCACCGGAAAATAATACCGAATATCATTGTTTTTCTGTCGAGTTTTTATGTTTTCGGGCGTAAGTCAGTCGTTTTTTTTAAATTCGATATAAGCCGCATTTTCCTAACAGGTTTGTAGAATAATAAATAAAATATTTAGCCAAACGTTTTTAAATAGTGCTCAGAGTAACGTCGGTACCTTTTACAACCACAATATGTTCAATGTTCTTGAAGGAAGCAATTGAAACTGCTTTACCACCCTTTCGTTCACATGATCATAATGAACACTAGTTTTTTCTTGGTCGACCACTTCATTTCAGGTCATTGTACTTTCGCGAAACATTAAACTCACTGACAGCTTGATGAAAAGCAGACTTGCTGACATGTATCCTCTTAGCTATTTAGTGTTAAGAAAGCTCAACTTTATGCGGGACAACTATTAGTATCATTTTTGCAAATGAAAGTGGTGGTTTCTTATCTATTACAAAAAATAAAAAACAGCACCGCATACGATTAAATTTACAACATAAATGGCCAGGAATGAGACGGGGGAAGTTATTTATAACAGGCGAAAGAGTCTACGTAATCAACATATAAGATGACGTAATATTCGGCATTAATGATGTTTTATGTTTAAATACCAAAATTTGGCTGCTGGTCTTAAACTTTTGTACACGATAGTAATATAATTATAAATGCACCTAAAAATGAACCAAAATAAAAAAAAGTGTAAAAGTACTAGATACTGTTGTTTTTTATCATTTGTTATAATAAATTTCTTTACATGAAATGTTTTTCTGGTTTCATTTATGATAATGTATACGCCCATGTTTTTCATGCATAAGCATGTTTTTAATGCACAGTTTTATTATAAGTAATAGGAAATTATAATTTTCTATTAATTTCATGTAGGGTTTGCAAGAAATTGTGTATAGCCAAGGCTACTACAGGCGACTATTTTTATATTCTATTCGCACCAGTATATTTCTAATATAAATTTGAAGATATATTTTTCTGGCAAATGGTGTCAAAATATTTCTTAATAATTTCTATTTAGATAAAGTGGTGCCAGTTAGAATAAAAAAATAGCCGCCTATGGCAACCCTTTTGTAGCAGATAAATAAGTAGAATGCTATATTCATCTTTAGAAAAGGTAAACTTAAAATTACACTATGTGTAAATTACTTACAGATAAAAAAAAATATGCACGATGAATACATTAGGAAAACATTTTTATTAAAAAAATGATTTTAGCGATTTATTTTATTTCTTAACTTAATCTTGAGAAATGCACTCTATTCGGATTTCTGAATTTATTTATATTGCCTGGAATGCATTAGGATGGAAAATTCGAAATTTACAGTAAAATTTGGGATGCTTTCTTATTATAGCGGACCACATAAATAGGATTATGCAAAGGTCGCAGTAAGAGTGTGCCATGATCGTCGCCAATCTTATAGATATATTATTATGCCATGTTATTAAGCTATATATCAGAGGTCGGAGTATATAGGACAAATGTTATTGTTCGTACCAGTGTTCTAATAATAAAATTCATCATACATGTTCATATTGCATATCTTATCAAAATGTCTCTTGAGGCTTATAAAAGACATTGGCAAGAGCATTAAACTCTGTCCTTTATGCATGTATATGTATATACATATATATAATTAGTTTTACAAATAAAACCAAAGTAACTCAGATATTACCATAACAATAAGCCAATGAAATCAGTATTTACACTGTCATCCTATTAAAAACCATTTGAAGTTTTAAATAATATAGAAAACAGATTACTAAAATTATGAAAGGCAAATGGATAAATATACAGTAGAAGGCTTTTTCATTAAACTACTCATAAGGGGTGCATAGTTTAATAAAAATGCAAAACATCGAATAAGTTTCTGTTATAGGTCGTGCTATAAGCTAAGAAATTCGTTCCATTATGCACCCGACTGGTTGGATTTTATTTACTATTTCAAATTAGGAAAAGAAGAATTCAATGAAATGACAACATTAAATAATAACTGTAATAAAATATATATATACTAAAATATTTACCAAACATATATCTAGAATGAGCAATGAATCAAGAGAATTGGATCAGTCATGTGCTATGTCAGATTTAAGATTACACGGGACTCGAGTATAAGGTTAAAAGTTACAGTTATCACAACAAATGTAGATTATAAAATAAAAAAAATAACAATAATTATTACGTTAAAATTTAGTAGATCATACATTATATTATACCTCTCATTATACAATTAAAATCAGTAATTGTTACTGTTAAAGGCATTATTTTTTAGAACAATTATCAGTAATACTGTTTTAATTTTTAACTAAAAAAATAATACTTCTACTCCAAATGCACAAAAAACCATTAGTGCTGCCATCTATTACAATATATATTCACTATTTTTTATACTTATGGTGCTGCATCTATTATGAAATATAAGAGAAATATTATTTAAATAAAAGAAAAATTATTTCAAAAGCATGAGAGTCTTTTTAGAATAGTTTCTATTTCAATAATTTTATAAGTAATTTTTTTAAACCAAATGCAATTGACAACCATATCTTATAGCAATATCTTGATCATTTTTAATTTATGCATTTTAATTTTAGGTTAACAGATAATTTTTAATTCTATGTGTAAAATTAAGTAAAATATTTATATATCATAATTAATCATTGCGTATTATCCAGACAACACAGCCGTCCCCGTATTCTAACATCTATCTACCCAGTCATCATATTATACATGCTTTTTTAATATTTAATTTACATTTACTAATCTCCATTTAAATACTTCAATCTGCGTTTATTGACGACCATATACCACACCACTATTCCGTAAATAGAAGTGCATGCAAATTTATCAAATTTCTAGAACATTTCCAACACCTTTGTGATTAATACATTCTGGTATTATATAGTAACAGAAAGACTCCCCATCATACATTTGCCACTGTCAGTATATACTGCATTAATACATTGCATATGTTTCGTGATTTAATGAAAATGATTTACGAAAAGATTACACAGAAGCATAAAACAACTTCCATTCTTTAAAGATTATTATTATTATTATTATTGAAGCACAGGAAAATATTAAGACAGATTTATTATAAATTCTTTAAATAAATACAACTGTTACTATCAGTGATAAAATTTAGCAACCAACTTCAATTTTTTTTCATCTTACACTTAAAAATACAGTCAATAAATTACACTAAAAAAATGTCATCAAAAATTTAAAAATTTAATCATGAATTTTGAATCACGTGTAAGAAGAAGAATATAGTCTGGCACACCACACGACCGCAAGTACTGCGATTCATCGTTTTTGATAAATGATTTAGAGCAGTATTAAGTGTTCTTGATGTAAGGTAGCAATTTACATACATACGTATATATAAATCCTATTTACGTTATATATATATATTCCATAAAAGTTTTGTAAATATCTAATTTATCAAAAATCTAATTTGTCGTTTATATTATGTTTTGTTATTTATTATACATTTTCTCTTAGCCAAAACATGAAATACAGTAGTTTTCAATGAATAAAACGTTTTATAACAATAGTGTTTGTACCTACTTTTCTTTTGTGCAGTTTGTAAACATATAACATTAGCATGCATTATACTGTAACATTAATATGTACTTATCGTAATTTACATATACCAATTATCCTTTTAAATACTCATTCTCGTCTGCGCGTTCATTGGTGATCATCTACCACACGAGCATTCTGTATATGGAAGCATATGCAAACTTATCAAATTTCCAAAGCATTTCCAACACATTTGTGAGTAATACATTCTGGTAGTGCATAATAACAGCAGGACTCCCCATCATTCACTTGCCACTGTCAGTATATGCTGCATTAATATAATGCATATGTTTTATGATTTAATGAAAATAAGTTACTAAAGGTTACACAGAAACATAAAACAACTTCCATTCTTTAAAGCTTTTTAATATTATTATTATTGTTTTTTGAAGCACACGAAAATATTAAAACAGATTTATTATAAATTCCTTAAATAAATACAACTGGCTCTATCAGTGATAAAATTAAGCAACCAACTGAAATTTTTTCATCTTATATATTAAAAATACAATCAATAAATTACACTATGAAAAAAAAAATGTCGCCACAAATTCAAAACTATAATCATAAATTTTGAATCACGTGTGACAAGAATAACATTTTCCGGCATGTCACACGGCTGCAGGTACTGCGATTCGGTGTTTTTGATAAATGATTTAGAGCAGCATTTTATTTTTTAAGTGTTTTTTATAAATTGTTTAAAGTTACAATTTGCATACATAGGTTTATACCTCTAGGTTTATCATACTATCTAGTTATACCATAGGTATATCATATTTATACCTCTTACGTTACATATGTATTCTATAAAAGTTATGTAAATATCTAATATGGCAAAGGTGTAATTTGTCGCTTATATTATGTTATGTTGTTTATGATATATTTTCTGTTTGCCAAAACATGAAATGCATCACTTTTCAATGAATAAAACGTTTTATAAGAATAATATTTGCACCTACTTTTCTTTTGTGCAGTTTGTAAAAACATAATACAGTCAAACCTACTTAACATGAACATGCTTAACGGGAATAACTTTTAACACGAACTGTTTTCACAGTCCCTATAAAGACGAAAACAAAGATTTGATACTGATAACATGAATTACTGTTAACATGAACAGGTTTAGATTCTTCTTGAGGTTCATGTTAACGAGGTTCGACTGTATTAGCATAGTTTATACTGTAATATTAATACGTACTTAATTTATATTTACCAATCTCCATTTAAATATTCCAGTCTTCGTTCATTGACGACCATACGCCACAGCAGCATTCCGTAAATAGCAGTGCATAATATAAATGCAAATTTATCAAGCAAGCGATTTCTAGAGCATTTCCAACACGTTTGTGATTAATACATTCTGGTATTACATAGTAACCGCAGTACTCCCCGTCGTACACTTGCCACTGTCAGTATATACTGTATTATTGCATTGGATAGATATGTTTTATGATTTAATAAAAATAATTTACTAAAAGTTACACAGAAACATAAAATATATTCCGTTCTTTAAGCTTTAAATAAAAAAAAACAAGTAGGTAAGTGTAATTCCAGGTCGCACAGAGGGTTTTGTTTAATATTTCTTTCGAAACAACTTATCTTTTAATTAATAAATATAAATTATTAAGTTATATTTATTAAATTCTTACATTCTTACATCAGTTTCTTATGGTACCAATAAATTTTGTCGAATAATAATTTCATATAAAAATGTTATTTATTTTAATCAACTTTAAAATGTTAAAATTAAATTATTTAAATGAAATGGAAAATTCGAAATTTTTTGACAATCCGATATAAGCAAAATTTTATAAATCAAAAGCAGAAAAAATGTTTAAAATTAAATTTAAAATTCTGAATTACTAATAAATCACAAAAGTTTTTTAAAAGAAAAGAATATTTATTACCAAAAACAATTATGAATGTCAGATATGCGAAGCCTTGATAATATAAACACTTAAATCGACCAAAAATACGAATTTTTTTTCTTATTAAGTACATCTTATTATGAAAAGTTAAATTCTAGCATCGAGGTTCGAACTAAAAACGTTCTGTTTACCAGCGCGAATTAAAGAAGGTGAAATTTTGTTTAGTAAAATACTAATATTTAACACCTTTTTTGAATGCATTTATTCCTGAACACTCGCCCCCTTACTTAATTTACTTCCTTGCATTTTGTTTAAACATAATATTAGCTCGGATTATACTGTAATATTAATATGCACTTAATTTAAATTTACCAATCTACATATTAATACTCCAGTCTGCGTTCATTGACGACCATATACCACACGAGCATTCCGTAAATAGAAGTATATGCAAAAGTATCAAACTTTTAGAGCATTTCCAACACGTTTGTAATTAATACATTCTGGTATTACATAGTAACAGCAGGACTTCCCGTCATACACTTATCACTGTCAGTACATACTGCATTAATTCATTGCATATGTTTCATGATTTAATGAAAATAAGTTACGAAAGGTTACTCAGAAATGAAAAATAACTTCTATTCTTTAAAGGTTTAAATCTTAAAAAAAAAAAATGCATGCGAAATTAATGGACGTATTTACTATAAATTCCTTAGATAAATACAACTATTTTCTTTTAGTTATAAAATTTAGCACCCTGTATTTATATCTCTTACGTTATATATATTACACAAAAGTTTTCTAAATATGCCCCATGTATACCACTTCTATAAAGCACAGTTGTACGTACCCATCACACATCCTGATTAAAAATCATCGTACATAAACTCGAGGTGATTTTTGTCGTATAATTTTGTCGCATCTTTTTATAATATCCAAACGAGAAAAGAATTCTCTTAGCGAATCCCTTTTGGGGTCTATCATAAGAGAGAGGTTCTAAATTTAGAAAAAAAAATACATTTATTATATATTTTCTATTTGACAAAACATGGGATGCATGAATTTCTATGAATAAAAAGTTTTATAACAATGATATTTTTACCTTCAAGTTGGTGAATGGCGAGAGTATACAGAAAAAAAAACAAAAAAATACCAGTATTTTATCATGAAGAATGCTTGAAATAATGTAAAGGAATTGAAGAAGGTGAACTTCTCTTTAAGAAAAAAATACTAATATTCAACCCCTTTTTTTTTACTTAGTTTTTCTCTGACCACTCACCATCCTGACCTACTTTACTTTCTTGCAGTTTAAGTAAAAAATAATATTAGCATGGATTATCCTGTAATATTAATATGCACTTAATTTATATTTAACAATCTCTATTTAAATATTCCAGTCTGCGTTCATTGACGACCATATACCATACGAGCATTCCGTAAATAGAAGTGCATGCAAATTTATCAAATTTCTAGAGCATTTCCAACACGTTTGTGATTAATACATTCTGGTATTACATAGTAACAGCAGGACACCCCGTGATACATTTACCACTGTCAGTACATACTGCATTAATGTATTGCATATGTTTCATGATTTAATGAAAATAAGTTACTAAAGGTTACGCAGAAACATAAAATAACTTCCATTCTTCAAAGCTTTAAATGTTAAAAAACAAGAGGGTAAATGTGAACGCAGATCACATAAATGATTTCGTTTAATATTTTTTTTTCAAAACAACTTACCTTTTAATTAATAAATCTAAATCATTAATTTATATTTATTAAATTCTTACATTCTTACACACGTTTCTTATAGTACCAATATATTTCATTTAAAAATAATTATACAAAAAAAATATTTCTTTTAATCAAATTATTAATATTCAAATCAGATTATTTAAAATTCTAAAAACCAAATGCTTTGAAAATCCGAAAAAAAAAAATGCGGATATATATAATTTTTTAATATTCTAAAAGCAAAAAAAAAAAAAAAAAAAAAAAAAAAAAAAAAAAAAAAAAAAATTAATAAAATAAAAATGCTAAATTATTAATAAATCGCAAAAGTTTTTTAAATAGATCAATTGAAGCATTATGAATATCAGAAGAACGCAACACTAAAAATATAAACATTTAAATCGGCCCAAAATAGGAAATTTCTTCTTAAATCCATATGAAAATTTCAAGTTCCAGCAGTGGGGATCTAACTAAGAACCTTCTGTTTACCAATAAGATGCCTTAACTGTAAGCTATGATGCCTACACAAAAAACGCTGAAATTAAGGTTTTCTTTTAAAATTTAAGTAAAAAAAAATTAACAGATAACATCGAAAAAATCAGTTTACTTAAAATAATAAAATTTTCCATTGTGGTTTGTAGTATTTAACTGCAAGCACACAGAATTTTAATTCTCTGAAATATACACAGTTTTTGTGAACGGAAGCTGTAACAGACATAATGCAGTCAGAGTACAGAGGCTAATAGAGTTTTGTTAGATGAGCGAAACCCAAAACAGCGAAACCCAAAAATTAATAGAGAGATTTAGTGTAATTTTTTTAAGAGCCCACACTATTGATTGAAAAAGACCCCGATGATATGTAAAGTCTATCGGGGCGTTCTTGTTAAACATCTCGCTCAAATTTTAATATTTTGACGTGATTTTTTTTTGGCATAGGATAGCTGAGGACGACCCACAACCGGCCTAGTTTTTACTTTTTTGATTATGGTTATGTGCTGTGTATACTAGGATAGTCTCATTTCATAACCGATTCAAACCGGTTCTGAAAGTTAAAGTATTTTTTAAAAATCTGACACCCAAATCGAAAAAGTAAAAACTAGGCCGGTTGTGGATCGTTCTCAGCTGTCCTATGCAAAAAAAAAAAAAAAAAAAAAAAAAAAAAAAAAAAACCTTCGAATTAGGAATTTGAAGTAAATGTAACTAAAAGAACATTTCATTTTCTGGTCTTTGAAAAAAATTTGTCTATTGACAAAATAATGGCAAAAAATTGTAATCTTTTCAATTTTTTTTTTTTTTTTTTTTTTTTTTTTTAAACAGTGAAAAAGGATTTTTGTAAAAATTCCATTTCTAATGCAAAAAAGTAATTTCAGAACAGCTACCCGAATAACCCTGGGATTCGACGAAAATTTAACTGTGGGTTACATTATTTAAGAAAATTTATAGGTTACATTTGTGAATTTATTAATATATTTTTGGAAAAATAGCCAACGAAACTAAAAGTTTTCATTTTTTAAAGAAATATGATAAATGAGAAAATACGTTCAATTTAAGGACTTTTTCTGATGTTGTACATTTAATAAATTTTATCTTATTATAGGTAATTTCAGCAGAAAATGTTATTAATACAGTGAAACCTCCAAATAAGGGACACCCATGATAACGGAACTTTTGTCCCTTAAATAGTCCTTTATTCAGAGTTTTGTTTATTATTTTTAATTAATCGTTCAGGGGGATAAAAAAATAACAAATTAAAAGTGAACCTTAAGTGTACCCGAAGTGTATAAATTACGTTAATCAAAAACAAAAGTAATAGAAGATTAATAGATTAAAATTTTCAACCGATGACTAAATCATTAAATTATTTATAGAATTATTGATTTTTATTTTATAGGCAAATTCTGTACTTGCAAAAAGTATTAAAATATTTAAAAAATTTTTATTTGAAGTAATCAATCAAAATAATTGTTTTGCCAATTTTAATTTTTCACTTAATTTTTAATTTAATTTTCAAATCTTTCAAGTGTTCATTTACCAAAGAAATTTAGATTCTTCATTATCAGCAGTATTTTAAAAAAAAATATTCAACTGCTTTGCGTAGGGCAACAAATCTCTCAATCGCTGTGCTCAGCTCGCGGAAAATGTTTTGACACAGTTATAATAAATTCAATTTTTAACGCAAATGTATAAAACTGGAATGCCTGACTGTGGTAGCGATTAAAAATCAAAGCACTTTCATTTTTTTTTATATAAATAAATCATCTACTGAGTTATAAGTTATTTTAATCATGTGACAAAGACATTTTCCCTCATTTCTTGAGTAGTTATTCTTCTTTCATGTACAAATTCGGTTCAAATGCCCACTTTGGCAATATTTTCTGAAAGATCCATTGCGTTTGTAATAAATAAACAGAAAACTAATTTAGTTTATTTTAATTAACACAGTTTATGAACAACAAAGCCTGCTAGTTTTAAATTGTTACCAAATGATCAAAGAGTAACATTTCCTATCACTTATTCGATAAATAAATTAACTATTTAGTTATAAGCGATTTTGCTAGTTTTTAGCAGTTCCGAATCAAAACAAGCTAAAACTTATGCCATAAAATTTACCCTTTCGGATTTGAGAACAGCCTAAAAACATCTGCAAATTTCTTTATTTTATAATTTTCTTTTATTCTTCACTTTCAAATCATCCTCAAAATTTTCAGTATTGTTTTCTAAAGGGATAAATGCACTGATGGCAAATCAAAATTGTGGGTAAATAAATGCTCATCAATTGTATCGCATACCTCTGTACCCACATGACTGTCTGTGACAAATTCACAAAAATCTGTATTTTCATTTTAATCACAGACTTCATTATCTGAAATGCAGAAACCAGTCCCTTTGATCTCATTTTCAACTGCCCCTTAAATAGAGTTGCCTTTATTCAGAGGTAAATACACTACATGTCCTATACCAAGAGACTGGGATCGGAACTTTTGAGCGTCTTTTAGAGATTTATAATCATTTATCTCCGGTTTTTTCACACAGAAAGTTTTGAATTATTAAATTGGGAAACTTCTAAGATTAAATAAGGCTAAATTTACAATAAAATTTTATTGGTGAGAATATTGAACGATTCTGAACACTTTATGCGATACGTATACAGGTCGCTCGTTTCCAAGGGGTTGAACATAAAAAAGGGTTAACTTAATTCCTATAAAATGTAGTTTATTATTAAATACAGTATAGCAATAAATCTAATACGTACCTGCTAAATTTTTTGGCAGTTTTTGTCAATATTTTATTTGCATCAACATATTTTAACCCTTTCCGGCACAGTGTGACCGGTCTGGACACACCCAATTTTAATTCAAAATTTGCAATTGGCACAAGTAATATTTTAATACAATTTTGCGTTTTATAATAAAAGCTTAAATTAAGCA
Source organism: Maratus speculifer (assembly GCA_964019185.1). NCBI lineage: Eukaryota > Metazoa > Arthropoda > Arachnida > Araneae > Salticidae > Maratus > Maratus speculifer. Next base: position 90,271,170 of record OZ025289.1, on the reverse strand, counting down.
ATTCTTGATTTCTTAAAAAGTCGTTTGAAAATCCCGGTGTCAGTCGATAATTTCTCATTTTACTAACAGAATTTGTCCACGCCGGAAAGGATTAAAGGAAATATTTCAGTAAATTCCTCTTCCACATGTTATCTATACTAATAAAAGAACAAAACGCTCTGTCTGTGTGTGTATCTGTGTGTGTGTCTGCGATGGCTAGCAAAATCTACAGCACGTACAAAGCTCAAACTTTTTTTGAGAATAGCCCAATGTCTCTCCAGATGCACCTGAAGCTCAGAATTTCAAAATTCTATTTATTAACTGAGTAATTAATTAAATTCCAAAGTTCACTCTAATAAAAAATCGCCTTTTTTCGCTTTTTTTCCATTTCATTTTCTTATGGTTGATTGGTTGCATAAAATTTTCGCAGAAAGAATTAAAAAAGCTGGGACAGACCTTTAAAATTCATAGACTGTCAAACTGGCAGTTTAAATGAGGATTTTTTTTAAATCACAGCTGCTGTACACCATGGAGAAAAAGATAGGTGGCGGCGAAGTAAACCGAAAAAAGGTTTGCAGCACGGAGTAAGAAGTGTCTTACTCCGTGGTTTGCAATATTAAACCATTTATCGCTGAAATTTTAATGCCTCAAACAAAAGCACGAGGAAGGAATTTTGTATTAATAAAACGAAAGAAACGAATTACAGCTGAAGCATATTTTACGAATAAATAGTAATTTTTTAAAATGGTTTTTTTCTATTATATTATTTAGGTTAAAGTTAGGTTAAAGTTAAATTGCATTTATGTTATGGTTAGAATAAGGATATGTTACAATAAAGTGAATACATTTAGGCTAGGTTACATTTCTGTTATATTTAATTTACGGTAGGATACTGTTAAGTCGCTGTTAGGTTTCAGACAGGTTCTGGTTACGGTATAAAAGTTTAAGGTTAGGAATTTATACACAGAGTGAACCTATACGCAAGATTTGATTAAAAATAATACTTACTTTTGTTAAATAGCTCTGAAATTATAGTACTACCAACCTTTTAGCTACCATCGTGTATCGATTTCATTCATGGTATAGTCGGATTTAAGAGTGATATAATTAGTTTGAAATTCAAAACATTTCACTTGGGATTTGTATGTGAAAATAATAATTAGTTACGTGACTTAACAGTGATTTTTACGGGTAAATATCAACTTTTTTACACGAAAATCATGCAATCGTTGGATACATATTCCCTCCCGTGTTTTTCATTGCTCATTTTGAGTATTTTTAGAGCTTAATATTAGTCGTTTTTAAAACCGATTTTTCACACAGTCAGTGGCTACGTATTTCAGACAATGCATTTCTGCATGTAACGAGTTAATAATAAAATCATACAAATTTCAAGTTCGTTTAATATTGTTAATACGGACCCGGGCAACGCCGGGCGGGTCAGCTAGTAATTTAAATAAAAATGTTTCTTTTTTTAAAAAAAGTGGTACAATCGATTAGATTTAATAATAGATGCAGATTTCTGGAAGTAATACTTCGACCGCAAAGGCATGTTTTATGGCATATTTTAATAAAAAGATGTGACTAAAAATGCAGGAAGATATAAGCATAGCTGCCAGCTTTTATTCATTTATCCTACCACAAAAATTTTATAGTAAATACTTTCTTAATCATTCGTCGAAATCTTATGATTAAACAAATGGAAAATATATTTACAATTTTAGTGGTAGAAAAAATTCGTAAAAGCTGGCAGCTATGTTTAAATAAGCCTTTTAAAATTCAAAATATTTTATTCAGTTTACGCGATAATTATCATCAATGTTCATTCTTTTTTTGAAGAAATTAAGTATCAGATTTTAGTTCTAGACAAATAGTTATATTTCTTAAATTTTCCTTTGACGATTCTTAATTCAGGGTTCGTACGCGGTAAGAAATTTAAAGAATTTTAAGTTTTTAGAACCATTTTTTTAAGTACTGGTCGCTATGGCTGAAGATAGATCCTTTATACATTAAATAAGGCAAATAAGAGTTTATGAAAGTGCTGAGAAAAGTTGATTGAATGTCCTTGAAGAGTACAAACTTGGTTAACTGGTGGATGGAAACAGCAATGCCTCCCTACGAAAAATATCATCGCGCATGCGCTATCCCAATTTCCTTTAGAACTCCGGATGGCTAACCTTTAGCGTAGTAAAAAATTCTGCATAAATCGAAAAATCAGGAGCTAAAAATTCTTCATAAATCGAAAAATCGGGAGCTAAAAATTCTTCATTAATCGAAAAATCGGGAGCTAAAAATTCTTCATTAATCGAAAAATCGGGAGCTAAAATATTCTGCATAAATCGAAATATCCGGAACTAAAAATTTTAAATAAATCGAAAAATCCGGAGCTAAAAATTTTGAATAAATCGAAAAGTCCGGAGTTAAAAATGTTGTATAAATCGAAAATCTGGAGCTAAAAATGTTGTATATATCAACGCTAAATGAGTATGAACAGCAAAATCTCCATAGGAAGGCTTTGCAGTTTCTATCCGCCTGTACCCGGTTAAGGGGACAGAGTCCATTTCGTCTGGTAAGATGAGTACAAGGTGTGCGGCAACAAATCACAAAGTTAACCCAATGTGTAATAAACCACAAAGATTACCAACAAAGCACTTAACCTAAACAGCCGACCCGGGTACTTGTCTTAGTGGTTCGCCACTTTGCCGGCAAAAATTACATCATGTACGCTAATGGCGCCTGGTGCATGTAAAATCCGTCGTGGGTGCAAAGTCCTCCAAGTTACCTGTGAATTATACCTCTGGAGGTGCCTTGCCAGGTGAAGGTCTCGTCATCTGATCAAGGCTCTAAATTACGAGACCATTTTGCGAAGCCATTTACAATTCAAACAACAGGATGTACCATTAATTAACAGGCGAAACAAAGTATGCTCAACGAAATGATGGCATGCGTAGCAAAGAAATCAGGTTTATTGCTACGCGGCAATTAGGCGGTCGACCTCCCCGATACCAGGTATCTAACCCATTAAGCTGAGATAACTCGGCAGGTAGGGGCCTGGCCATCGGTTAGAAAGAAAGAAAAATGGGAACAGAGTACGTTTGAAGCCGTCTCATCAATATCGAATAATACTATGATGTATGTGGTGGAACAATACTTAATACTAAAAATGATTTTTTTTAAATATGCATTAGAACAGCATATTTTAATAAAATTTATTTATTTTTTTAACTTTAACTTTTTATAAATCCCACTACTTTTAAAAATATGAGTAATTTTGCTTAGCTTTTTTTCTCCTATTCATTAGAATAATATTACATAAAACCGTGCATAGATTTTTAAATTTAATTTAATTTTATAGAATTTTTTTTCTCTTGTAAATATAAAAAATGAAGTAAATTTAACAAATTCTCAATTTAAATATTTAAAAAAATAACTAAAAACTTGAATGTTAAATACATGTACAAAAATATTAAATACCCATAGAGAATACAGGGAAAAAATTAAATCTCTATCTAAATGAGCAAAAAAGCTTAGTGTTTCACGAAAATCCAATCTATAAAAATATAAAGAGGGACAAAAATCAAGTTTTCATTTGTATGCGTAATTGCGCTTCGATCTATTAAGACAATTTTAAATATCTCGCTATATAGTTGCCGTATAGGTCAAAATGAAGTGTCAAAATTTCAGAATAAAAGAAGATTTTAGTTAATTAAAAAAAAAAAATCTATATTTAGACAAATTACAATGTATTCTGACCCGTAATTCCCTAACTGCCCAGAAAAAGGGCAAAACTCTAATGTTGCTTTCTTCATAATTTTGTTTAATATGCTACAAAAAATTATTTTTGCTACATGATGTAAAAAACACGTTTAGAGATATTAATATAACCCTTGAGAATATTAATCATTAGTCAATTTTTTAATCTGTATTATATTTGTAAAATTATATTAATTTAAATAATGCTTCTACTGCAGTGAAACCTGCAGCTTAATGAACGGATATATCAGTTCGTGGCGGTGAGAAAATTAATTAAATAATCTTAATTTTCATCTCTTATTAGATATTCTGCTTTCATTCATGGCCACCTTTTCTAAAGGAACACCACTTTTTAGAAACACGTGGAAACCTACCAAATTTTAGAAGCATTGTCAATATCTCTGTGATTAACACATTCAGAAATGAGTTTCTTCAGCAGAATTGCAAAACAGAGATTTACCAATACCAACGTATATTTCCAGCATACCTGCATTTAAATGAGGCATGTTACTATAATAATAGCGTACTATCATTAATGCATGTCTTTTAATGGAATATTATTTTATTTTAAGAAATTTTTTGGCCACTTTTTACATGTAGACATATTAATATATGTGTCTATGCTTTACTATATATGAATTCCTTTCTGTTTAGGTACTATGTAATAAACAATCATCTGTAATAAAGCACAAAAAGTATTAGAAAATTGTAATATAAATTAAATATTATTCTAATAGAATCTTGTCCAAACATCTTCGAAAATAATTCCTTAGCCTATTTTCATATGAATGTTAATTGAATTGTACCCAAAACAACAAAATTCATCTTTCACTCTTTCAGACAGTATAATATTCTATTATTTTAACACAATCATACTAATTGGTAAATTTACCGCACGAATCGAATATTTCCAACTGAGCGAAAAACTGCCCAGGCCGGGGATCGAACCTAGATCCTTGGCTTGCAAGGCCTACGGTTTATTCTGAGGAGCTGTCTAAACGACAGACTGGATATTATGACCAATAAGGTTAGCTGAGGGAGAAATGCCGCCGGTAATCGCCCAGTTAGCTTAATCGGTAAAGCGTTGACTTTGTAAGATAAAAATCTGGGTTCGATTCCAGGCCTGGGCAATTTTTCGCTCTGTTGGAAATATTCAATTCGTATAGTAAAATATTCGTTTAACACTAATTAATCTATTTAGGATAGTTAATGTTATTAACGTAAATTTTTTTTTCTAAAAATTGAAAAAGTATTCGAACCCAAAACAATTAATAGAATATAGATGACGCATGAAAATTAAAAAAAAAAAATTGTAAATATCAACATATATTGCGCAATTTGTTCCATAATTTCCATTGACGTTCTTTGTAGTGTATTAAGAAATTAAGGATCAAATTTAACTTAATATAAACATAAGCAGTTTATTTTTTAAAAATAAAAATGTTTTGGAAAATAGTCTCTTGGTCTCTATTTTTTTGGCAATTCTTAATCACATCACCTTAATTTCCATGCCCCATTACTCATTGAAATATTCCATTCTGCAATCATTAATGGCCACTCTGTTTACAGAGAGTGATAATATATTAAATTTCAGGAGCATTTACAAAATGTCTAATTCGTTCCAGTAATGCATTTTAACAACGAAAAAAAAAATAAAAAAAAAGAATATATAACAGAGATTTACCACTACCAGCATATACTGCGGTATACGTTCATTAAAATGGGACACGTTTTGGTGAAAAGCAGCGACTAAAAGACATGAAAATTGTGATGAATTTACGAAATCATTCTCATATAATAAATTTACTTTATAATGTTCAGTGATTTTCTTCTGATGTATTTTAAGTGTTCAAGGGTTACATATGGCATAATATAAATATGCTGTGATTTCCCAAATGCAAAAATAATTAAATTTTGGAACTTTTTTGCTACCAAACTAACAACACATTAATGCGCTGAATTAGAAAACTTCAGATACAAAACATTTTTTGTGTTGCGATTATGCTCTTAATATGTTGCAAAATTCGATATCTAGAAATGTGTTCTAAAAATAGTGTTGTTAATTGTGTTGGAATGTTGTTGAAAATAGTGTTGATAAAAATACGTTCTTACAATAGAGTTGTACTGTACAGTATTTTGTCACCAAATAACAGCCTGTTGTAAACACACCACAATTTAGAACACTATAAAACAACATATCTAAAACATTCTCTAAACACTTTCTCGATGTTTTCAAAATTGCATAATTTAAAAAATGAATGTTTTGAAATATGTTTGAAAAACACGTTATCTCCTCTTGCAATTTTTAACACAAATTTCTGCACAATCTTTTTATTTGACATGCAAAAATATACTTCTTTCATGTAGAAATTCGGTTCAAATGCCCACTTTGGCAACATTTTCATTACGTTTGTAATAAATAAACAGAAAACTAATTTGATTACAAAGTTTCTGAACAACAAAGCCTGCTAGTTTTAAATTGTTACCAAATGATCAAAGAATAACATTTCCTATCACTTATTCGATAAATAAATTAACTATTGAGTTTTAAGAGATTTTGCTAGTTTCTAGCATTTCTGAATCAAAACAAGTTAAAACTTATGCCATAAAATTTACCCTTTAGGATTTGAAAATGGCCTAAAAGCATCTGTAAATTTCTTCATTTCATAATTTTCTTTTATTCTTCACTTTCAAATCATCCTCAAAATTTTCAGTATTATTTTCAATAGGGATAAATGCACTGATGGCAAATCTTAATTGTAGGTAAATGAATGCTCATCAATTGTATCGTATACCTTTGTATCCATATGACTGTCTGTGATAAATTCACAAAAATCTGCATTTTCATTTTCATATATATATGTGTGACATAACATATATGTAACATATACGCGTAATTGAAAACGATTTAATTTAAAAGTGTTAATTATTATGTTCAGTTAGTCTTGCAGGAATGTTTTGCGAAATTGTAGAGTAGTGTATCTTTCAAAAAAATGTTAAAGAAAATAGTTTTTTGCTTTCTATTTTTTTAACAATTCTTATTAATATCTATTTAATTAAATGTCCCATTCTTCATTGAAACACTCCAGTTTGCGTTCGTCGGTGGAAACCCTCTATAGAAACAGTCCGTGTTTGGAATCTCATAATCATCTATCAAATATCAAGAGCATTTCCAACACCTCTTTGATTAACGAATTCTATTATGCATAGCATGGTAACAGTATAATTTCTAAACAGGGATTTACTACTTGAGTATACAGTTCAGATTTTCAGAGTATACAGTACTAGTACATTAAGATGTGAAATTTTTCAAAGGAAAAAATGACTAAAAGTACATGAAAATAAAAAATTACTTTCATACTTTAACAGAATCCAGGGCACTTTTAAAAATAATTTTTATTTATTAACCCTTTCGGGTCTGGTGTACTATTAATAGTACATGTGTTTTAAAGGAGAATTTTTTTGTTTTAGGAAACTAGGGGGGCTCCGCCCCCCGGCTCGCTACGCTCGCCAACGCCCCACGTAATCGCTTCGCGATTCCAAGTTGTACGCTACCAATGCTTGTTGCGCTCACCAATACCCCATGGAATCGCTTCGCGATGCATAGACGGAGCCCTTTCCTGATTGGTCTATTCGACTCATGGAAGGTGTGGTCCACCCGGGCGCGTTATTCCCGGAAACCTTACACATCAGCATCATTCCAGGAGTCATTCCTGGAGATTTGTTTAAGGCTAGTTTTTTTTTTTTACTATAGAAGGATACTTTTGCTACAATTTACATGTAGTAATGCTTTTATCATATAATGCATAAAAGTTTATGCATTTATCTTATAACTTCATTTATGTTTAGGTATTTGCAATAATAATAATTATTATTATTTACTTAATTCTCTTTCGCCGTTTGCGATTGTTTTATTTTAAACATATATTTCACTCTTTAAATTAAAAATAAAATATTTTTTCCTGAAAGAATCATGTGTAACGAAGCGCAAAAAGCATTAGTAAGTTGTAATATAAGTTAAGTCCTATTGTAATGTAATATTTTCCAAACATTACCAATAATTCTTTCTTAGCCTATTGTCATATGAATATGAATTAACACTAGAACCGCGGAGCGGGTCAATTTGACCCAAATCGATATTTAATTTCTCGCCGTGCGAAAAGTATTCATCGAAAAAACGATTCCTTTTCTGACTTTTAATATTTTAAGGTAAGCAACAACTTTTTGTATTTAATAGCGAATAGCATAAATAATTTTTGAGTTATAATCATGTATACCTAGAACCGCGAAGCGGGTCAATTTGACCCGTAATAAGTTTTTACACATAAATGACAAAATAGAGATGCATTTTTTCAGAAATAATGATAAATAATATCTGTCGCACTTGCAATAACGTTAAGGTGCCACTCACGCGCCAGCGCGTGATGTGGGGTAACGTCCAATAGCCAGTCACGCGCTGGCGCGGGAAAATCTGTCACTGATTCTTTGTTATAAAAAGTAAACCGGCTTCTGGGAAAAACCCACTTCTACAGTGCGGCATTAACTATAATCACATCTTCACGTAAGCGGCAGCGAACGTGTTAATAGGCAGAATCGGAAGGGGGAGAATGTGAAAATTTTCAATCAAGATTTTATATTCTTGATGTGAAGAGTGGGTGATTGCAGAAAAAAAATACAACAAATATTTAGAAGTAGCATTGAATTTACTTTTATAAAGCATTTATTAAAAGTTAAAATAAGATTTCGATGTTTTTATATTATCGCCAAAGAAGCTTTGGAATGTTAGCAACTATTATCTGAAAATTACTGAGAATGCAAATTATTGAGGATAATAATCTGCCTATAAAAGAAGAAAAATAAATTCTGGTGACGAAAATGAAAGTGACGATGATTCTGCTTATACTATTAACATTGTTGGACTTTTTCATTGGAGTATAAATGAAAGTTTATCAGTATTGAACGAAAGTTTGTGATATTTATCAGAAAAAAATCGGATATAAAAAACAGAATTAAGAATTTGAACAAAGTTGACAAAATTTAAATTTTATACTATTGAAAATTTGAAAAATAAATAAACAATAACTTGCACATTCACACCTGTAAATAAAGAAGATGACAAAAAAACTGCAAGACTAACTATTTAAAAGGGCCTAACATAAGCGTAGACGAGCACTTATTTCTTTCAAAATCTGCTAGTAGATTTATTCATTATATGTATATCAAAACCAGATAAATTGCAAATAACACAGAAACTGTAAATCGTCCATGACGAGAAATACAAAATGTCAAAATCGAAATTGCATACGACGAAATTGCATATTTCATTTACACATCAGCATAAATATTTACCAAGGAGAAAAGTGTAAAATTGTTTTGTTGCTTTGCAGTCTACATCTAACTGTTGAAATTTTAAATAATTCTAAAAAATACTTAAGGCACGTTTTTACAACAATGCAATTAAATTCAATGTAACTGTATGATTACCCCGATGACAGGAAGTCTACTTATATCAAGGTTATTTCTTACAGGAAGCCAATGAATGCAATTTATAATATTTTGTATTTTGCTGTTATCAATGCTTGGATTTTACGCAAACCTGTAACATCAAGATCTATTAGTATACATCAATTTCTTCAAAACTTAGTTGAGGACGTACAAAAATAGTTTGTTACTTCTTGCGAACTTCTCCCCTCTACATACCCCCACCCCCCCAAAAAAATAATAAATAAAATAAATAAATAAATCATTTGCGTAAGAAGAAAAACTAAAAATTGTGAAAAACACAAACTAAGCATAAAAGGGTTTGTTATCATAACTAAAAATAATGAAAATTAAATTAAATATAATTGTTCAAAATATAATGTACCCACACGTTTTTGATAAACGTGCGAAATCTTTAACCATGTTTTTCAAGCAATGCATACAATAAATTGGATTAGATAAATCAGTAAGTAACTTGTATTTTTTATATTTTTAAAAATTGTTCTTAGATTTTATATCTAAACTCATTTATATGGAATAGTCTATTTTTAATATTTACTAAGTCCAAGTTTATTCATGTTAAAAATGTATTTTCAATATTTATTCAATATATTTTCATCATACTGAATGAAATGTAATCTTGAATAATAGCATTTTCTGAAATGTAGGATATTTCTGCTGACTTTGTGTAAAATACAATGTAAATATTAAAGAATATTGATTATTGTAATAAAATATAATCTTTTAACTAATCAAATTAAGTATTTGGGCATATTTATAAATGCTTTTCCACCCCGGGTCAAATTGACCCGCTCCGCGGTTCTAGGTATACCGAAAGTTCCGCGGTTCTAGTGTTAAGTAGCACGCAAAACAACAACATTCGTTATGTTTCAAAATATAAAATATTCGTTAAACACTTTATAATCTATTTGGCTAGCTAGTGTTAATGTTATTAACGAAACAATAATTTTTTGTAAAAGAAAAAAAAATCTGAAAATGGAAAAAAATTCGGACCCGGAAGGGTTAAGTTAAAAATTTGAAATTTTTTGTGATGGCTAACCTTATAACCTTTGTAAACAAAATCACATGATAAAACTTCTATTTTTTTTAAATTTATTAAAAATTTATTTAATTTATTTAATTTAAGTTTTTAAAATTTATTAAAAGAAAGTAAATAATATAAAATAGTTATAACTCCAAATATTATTTGCAGAATTTGTATTTTTATATATGCAAATGAACAGAAATATATAAGTTTTAATTTTGATTCAGCTTTTTAAAAATATTAATTTAAATAAAAATTAAAAATATTAAAATTAAAAATTTAATAAAAAGCGATGTAACTTTAAAAAAGATCATATTTTCAAAAGTAAATAGTTTTTAATATTTTCTGAATGTAACATTCTGAGAAATATTGAAGTAAAACAATTGAAAAATACATGTTCAAAGTTTGAACCAATTAACTTCAACGGCTCTTAATTTATAATGATTTGAATACGCGAAATGATGAAAAGACCAATCATTAAAAAAAAAAAAAATGCATTTTTACAAGAAGTTACTTTTATAAGCCCCTGACCGCCGAGCAAAAGGGCAAAATTGTAATGATGTTTTCTCTGTAATTTAAGTTAAATGTTTAAAAAAAGAGGCTTCTTCTTATATGGTATAAATGTTTTTGTTATGTATATGTTTATAAGCCTTCAGAGGATCAATGATAACTTAATTTCATGAAACTGGATTATATTTGTAGAATTATATTAATTTAAATAATGCTTTAATTGCAGTGAAACCTGCAGGCTAGTGAACGGATATATCAGGTCGCGGCAGTGTTAAACTTAATAAACACTGCTTGAAAGCTAGATTTTGAAAACTAACCATAACGAAAAACTTAAAATTTCCTGGTCCAATTAAGATAGTAACACGATTTAAACGTCGTTTTAAGCAGAAAAATAACCAGATAAGTATTTAATGCAATAAAATATTTTAAAAGTTTTTGCGTCTTGGACTCCCTTAAAAAATCAAGTTTAAGGACAAAATTGAAAATGAAACACAGCAGAGTCTGTCTATAACGAAACTCTATTCTGCGAATTTCTCTAGATGACGAATTTTTACTAGGAACGGTCATTTTTTCATTGATTACATTACAAGTAATCTCCATATAGCGAAATGTATATCTCCATATAACGAATTTTTTTTAGAAATGTTCCTTCCTTTTTTATGGAAATGCTTCAATTTATTTGTGAAATTTATTTTCCTGCACTGATTCCTGGTATGTGTTTCATAGCTGCATGTGTGCTATCTTATCCATGTCCAAAATAGGCATTCATTCCCAGTGAAAAACCCATTTCTTAAAAAAATGTCTATCGCATTCTCTCATGATATCGCCTGACTTTGTTTCAACGCAGTTGAGTATACATTTTTGGAAATTTTTGTTGCTCCCCTGAAATAAAGGAAATTTTCGCGCGTTTGAACTAGGTTTACTTTTATATATAAATATTAAAAAAATTCATATTTTACCTAGAAAATAGCGGCACCTGTACAAGTGCTGAATAAGTGTTAATTTTGTGTTTTGAAACTGTTTAGATAAATAAAAAAAATATGAAGTTTATGTTTAGCGAATTATGTTTAGCATTTCAAAACCTTAATTAAAGACCCAAAGATTTTTAAAAAAATTTACTCATAAAATGTAAATTTTTTCACGAAATTTAACGAATTTTTCTATATAACGAATTTTTTGACTGAAATTTCGCTATATAGAGACTCGACTATAATAAGATAAGCGATTATGCTGGATAACACAATAAAGTGATTTTTTTTTTAAACGATAAAGATAGAAGTCCCTTTTAAAATATTACATTTAGATATTTTTCATTTTCATTGTATGGTAACTCTATCAGTAATGAACAATTTAAGAATTAAATTTCGTCCGTATTTTTTTAAATTATTATTATGGTGTATAAATTTAGTGATTGCGAACACAGCGAGTGTTCAGTACCCCAATTAGGTTTTTTTTCACATTGCTATGCACCCAAAAATTCTGCTTTAACAGAATTTCTACCAGTGACAAATGAAACCTTTATAATATTTTGATTTAAGTGTGTTTTGCTCATAGTTTAAAAATGTAAAAAGTAAATAAAAAATGTCTTCAATTTATTAAAAAGGATTTGTAATTGAACCTGAAAATAATAAATTAAAATCTATAAATCGAAAGATTTTAAAATAGGGATCGTACGGATGCTAGTATTTTCTTAATACAAAAATACAGTTCAAATGCGTAAAATTTTGTTTTATATTAGTAGAGATTATCTATAAAATAATATTGGCGCCGGAGGATGTTCTTGTCTGGAAATTCCAAAAGCTGTGCGAAGCCTATAAAAGGTGACATTGTACATCGGTAGGAATGGTGTTAAACATTTTACGCACAAAATTATTATTATATTTATTATATTGCTATTGTTGTTGTTTTTAATTTCAAGCAGAACGGTTATTCTGCCAAATCAAGCTAGAAAAAAAAGTATATGTCCGCCAAACGAAAAAACGCCAAGAACATAACGACTGTACTCGAGACAACTTCTCCATGTTAAATCGAGCAAACATGGAATTTTAAAATTTCAGATATTTAAGAAATAAAGTATCGCAGAGAAATAAAATGAAACCTAAAAAATTCTAATGAAGAAAAGCTTCAATTTCAGATCAATCTCATCTTTATAAAATAATTATAAACAGAAATACAAGATTTTTAATAAATCGTAGAAATACTAAACTAGTCGTTGGGGGCCACCGTAATACTTACCCATCATATATATGCATATATAATATATGAAAATAATACATTTGAAAACTATTTATAAAATTGATTGCAATTCCAAAACAAAATTTAAACGTGTATTTATATTTTTATTGTTCATAGTAATGCTATATTAATGAGTTGCTGATGAATCTCTTTCGATAAATTATACAACACGCCTAACTACTCTAGTACTGAATTGCAAAAAAGAAACATCCTTATAACTCCAAAAATAATAATCTTATTAACAAACAGTTTATTGCGTCGGATCAAGCGTCTCATTTCCAATTAAAATATATCTTTGAATTGAAATTTGAATGAAATACAGGGTCATGAAAAATCAAAGAATGTGGAAAACAGGATTACATATATCTCTGCAACTAATAATTCGATTAACTTCGTTCTTAATGCAAAATTTGTGTTATTTTATTGCCTTTTACGATCACTCCTTAAAATAAAAAATTTCGAAAATTTTTATGTACCTTTCATCAGAACGAATTTTTCGAGAGTCCGAAAAGAATAGCTCCGGATAATCGAGGTTACTGATATTAAATAGGTTTCGTCCCATTCTAACATACTAAGTACATACAAAATTTCAAGTCTCTATCTCAATCCGTTCGGGAGATAGAGCGTTTACAGACAGACAGACAGATAGACAGACAGACGGACGGCAAATTATTTTTTTCTAAAAATATGTTTTTGAAATCTCCAGTGTCAAAAACGTGTAAATCCGTCAAAATTTTTTTTCGATTTTCAAAACGATTGCAAGACTTACCCTATACTACGTATGATGGGTAAGTAAAAATGATCACTTTTTTCTTCGTCAAGCATATTTTATTTCATTCAAGGTACAGACTTAAGTATGGTACAAAAAAGTATAAGTGCGTAAAAAGTACATTTTTGGTCATGTAATTACTCAATCTACGTGCTTTTTTAAAGTTCAGTTAAAAAAAAAAAAAAAAAAAAAAAAAAAAAAATGTTATTTAAATAACAAATTATGCTAAACAACGATAAACCAGCCTACAACTGTGTACTATCTACATTACAGTAGCGCAAATCAGTTTAGGTACCACCACTTCAAGTTTAACATGCCAATAGGATATTTTTCCTCCAGATTATTTTTTCGAGTAAATCAGTGTAAAAGTGAATTTCTAGAAAGATCTTTAAAATAAAATTATTTTTTTAGGGAAGACATATCTTCTAAAATTTAGTCATTTAATAAGTAATTGGCGTTTAAGATTTCAGTTCCTAATGTAAACAAAATTTGTGAAAAAAAAAATGAATTAAGTGTAATTTTTACATAAAACGAAGTTATGGTAAATGATATTCAATTTGTGCGTGAGCAGAGAATCAACACAAAATACAACTTTGACGTCAATTTACGATTTTACCATAAAATGTTTTTTTTTTTATAGAGGGTCTTACCGAACCAATTTGAAAATTAAAGGTGGCAAAATGATTGTAACAAACTCTGAAGAAACATAGGCTTTGTTTCATGCTGATACTACTGGGTGGGCCAATAAAAATTTTTTATAAATGTAGTAAATATTGTGTTTTGCTTACTGTTTACAAAGACTATACGAAAACTCATTTTAAGTAGATTGAGTAGAACTATTTAAATTATCTATAATATGGTTTAAAAAAAGAAATGATATCCACTAAAAATCAACTTTTCAAAATTGTAAAAAAAGCCAATCTTAAAAGAAAAGAAAAAAATATATATATTAAAGTTGTGGCAAAAAAATGATGTGATATCAAATTTCCAAGCTTATGGTATGTTCTTTATGTAAGTCGAGTGTCTTTGTATATGTTGATAGAAATCCTTTTTTCCTATACTAAATACTTCATAACGTGTTTCTGAAAATTCAAATTTTTAAAATCATGCATGATGGGCTTGGCGGCCAACTTTCCATATTTTACACAAATTTCTATCTATGCAAAATCCATAGTCAAAATCCGAAATTGAAATTTTTTTCTTCAGCAGTCATTTTAAGCTTTTTCTTTATGAACTTTTATTCGCAGAATTTTATCTCATAAAATAATAGAGATTTATCTAAAAGATTCACCTTGTAATTTATTTCACAGAGTAATTAATTATTTAAAAACAATAGAAATCAGTTTATTTTCTTAAGCTATCAGTCTTTTTCAATTTATCTGCTTGCAGCTGAAAATCAGAGTTCGACATTTTACTAAAGAAAACATTTTATGCTTCTCATTTACGGTATTTTGTGCTTAGAAATTTGCGTGTTAAGATAATGGTAAAGTATTTTCACGATTCCTCTTATGATTGCTTTTTTAGAATAATTAATCATTTAAAGGGAGCAGCAATCAACTTCCTTTCTAGAATTTTTTTTTAAATTTATTTGTCCGTTCTTAAGATCAGAAGTTCTAAATTTTTTTTGTGCAAACTTATTAGGTTTTCCTTTACGAACTTTTGTGCTTAGATACTTGTGTAAAATATGGAAAGATGTCCGCCAAGCCCATCATGCATAATTTTAAAACATTTGAATTTTCAGAAACATGTTATGAAGTATTTAGTATAGGAGAAAAGAATTTCTATCAACATATACAAAGGCACTCGACTTAAAAATTATACTTTTTTTTAACAGAAAATGTTAAATAAGAGCAATAATATAAGCTATTAATTTGATATCACATCATTTTTTTGCCACAAATTTAATTTTTTTTCTTTTCTTTTAAGCTTGGCTTTTTTTATACTTTTGAAAAGATGTCTTTTAGTGGATTATTATTATTTTGAGAGTTTATTCTACACTAACATCTCAGAAATATGAGACAGGTATTTTTAAATGAATCATGTCAATATTAGAATACCTTTCCGATCCAGTGTTGGACAAGTTTGAATTGTTTTAAAAGACGTTAGAAATGTACTAAAAAGGTATGAAATATGTGTTTTATTGGTATAAATCTATTTTTTGTTACGTATGGTAATGAAAATGTTGATAAGAAAAGTAATAGATTTATAAACAAAACTGAAACATAAAAACAGTCTCAAAGAAATTTAAAACTTTCCAGAACAGCAAATATAACAACATCTATTACATAGCATAATTTTATTGCAATTAAACTTTAACACATTCACTGCCGATCACGAGCCAGCGCGTAATATGGAGCTAACGATAAGAACCACTCACGCGCCAGCGTGCGATGTGGGGTAATGTCCAATAGCCAGTCACGCGCTGGCGTGGGGAAATCTTTCAGTGATTCTTTGTTATAAAAAGTAAATTGGCTTCTGGGAAAAACCCACTTTTACAGTGCGGCATTAACTGTCATCACAGCTTCACGTAAATGGCAGCGAACGATAGATTTTTAATCACAGCAGTGTGTAGTATGATTTCAAAGTCCTAGACAAATCGTAGCCCTCAATACTAAATCTACATACGAACCCAAACAAATGTGGAATGTGAAGTGAAAATTTTCTCAATTTTTAATTTGTTTCTTAAAAATGACACCAGTATTTCCGAACCACTATTATGTATACTACTAATCGTTTGTAAAATGTCTCTTATTTTTTTAATTAATCTTCCTTTAATAATAATAATTAATAATAAATTACTAATAATAATGAATAATGAATAATATTTAATAATAATTAATAATAATTAATAATAATTGATAAATCAAATAAGACACAAGGGTATAGAAAAAATAGAAATACTTCACTTTATTCATAAAATATTATAAAAAATTATACATAATTTAATTCACATATTCAGATGTATTTTTTATATATAAGGAACAAAAAAAAAAAAAAAAAAAAATGTTTTCATGACAATACGTTAGCGCAAATTTTATTTTATCCGTTTTTATTGGAAAGGAGTAATGTCAATTTAAACTCTAAAGATTGTCTGTGGTATAATTAATATTTCCCTGGTGTACCACTGAGATGCTTTACCAGATCAAAACATCATTTATTTTAATAAAATGAGATATTGAAGGCATCTTTAATAATAGATAGTTATCTCGAGTTTCGTGCCTCTCCTGAGAAAAATATTTTTTTTTATATTTCTTTAGTATCTACAAGAAAATATATAGCTCTTCTGAGGAACTATGAAAAAAGTATAATTTACAGTGTGTGTCAATTAATTTTATATTATCCTTTCCTTCACATAAATATGAAAGAACGTATTTTTACTTTTATCTATCTTTACAAAAATAGTATTGAATTTGTAAAAATTTTCGAATTCCGGTTTTTGACGGATTTACACGTTTTAGGGGTCAGAGATTCGAAAAAAAACATGCTTTTATAAAATGTCTGTTTGTGAGTTTGTCTGTCCGTATGTTACATAAATTTTGTGGGCGATCTATCGAATGAACTAATGCATGGAATTGAATTAAATTTTGCATTCAGGTAGTCCTTAATATAAATTGATGCTCAATAGTTTTTGGTGTAAGTCGCTCAACAGATGGCACTGCTATATTGCCATTTTTTACGATTTTTGCAACAGCTCTATCTCAAGAACTACAATACGAATTTTCACCAATCTTTATATTCTGTTAGTACAAGACATAAATGGATGCTGTTTACATTTTGCTGTAAAGCGCTCAACATTTGCGCTGCTATGCTGCCTTTTTCGCGATTTCCGCAACAGCCCTGTCTCAAGATCTAATGCACGGATTTTTACCAAATTCAGATTCTGTTAATACTTGACATGAATCGATGCTGTTTATAGTTCGGTTAAAATCGTTCAACAGGTAGTGCTGATATGCTGTCTTTTTGATGGGTACTGCAATAGCTGTATCTCAAGAATTAATGCGCGCATTTTCATCAAACTTGAGATTCAGTTAATACTTGATAAGAAGTAATTGTGTTTACGTTTTAAAGTCAGTCGCTCAACAGGTGGCACTGCTATGTTTCCTTTATTTACGATTTTCGTAACAGCTCTATCTCAGGAACTACTGCACGAATTTTCACCAAACATCATATTCTGTTAGGGCATAACATGAATGGATGCTATTTACAGTTTGGTGTATATACCGATAAACATTTGACTATGTTGCTTTTTTCACGATATCCGAAACAGCTCTGTCTCAAGAGCTAATAAACGGAATTTCAAGGAAAATGTGATGACCTGAAAATGAATTCCTCATCTTTAATGTCGCTATTGCTCAAAATTCGTTCCGGCCATATATTATGCCATGCATTCCCCAAAGATGTTCCCGTTGTAAAGCAACGGCGCATCTCCCCAAAAATTTCTTCAGAAAATAATGGTCTCTGATAAATAAAAGAATTTTTTTTTGCTATTATTATTCAATCAATATTCAATTATTATTATTATTATTATTATTATTATTATTATTATTATTATTATTATTGTTGTTGTTGTTGTTGTTATTATTATTATTATTATTTGCATTTTTATTGTTGATCTTGGAGTTTTCAATTCATACAGAATTGCCATTTTCTTTTTCGATAACTCATAAGTGTAAAAGAAA
Organism: Maratus speculifer; assembly: GCA_964019185.1. NCBI lineage: Eukaryota > Metazoa > Arthropoda > Arachnida > Araneae > Salticidae > Maratus > Maratus speculifer. The sequence goes on along the minus strand of OZ025289.1, from coordinate 90,252,719 downwards.
AAGGAAGGGAAAAGATTGTTTTGAAATTGCCGGATTTTTGAGTCACACTATACCTTTGAAACTGGTACATTCTTTTATGAATACTCTGTATTATAATTAAAAAAAATTCAGCAATAGAATGCTTTATTTCACGTTAAAGTACTTAATTTTTAATGTTGACCATGATATCATACTTTAAATTAGTTTTCATTTTTCACTTTAAATTCCTGTAATTCCTGTAAAATTCCTGCAATTGTAAAAACCTTAGTTTTGTCTGCTTTCCCTGCTTAAAAAAGTGTTCAAAATTAATTCATTAAAAATGCTGATGTAGGAAATCAGCTGTAATAATTCGAAAGCGTAGCTCAGCAGGAGGTATATGTTTATAAAATATGTTCAGTAAAGTATCGAAATTTATACATAAAATAAAAAAAATATATATATATATTATTATGCTGTAGTGTATGCATAATATTACGGAAAGCAATATGTGAAAGTATTTATAAGAAAACATTAAAAAATATCTGCATAGAAATTTCGTAACAACAACAACAACAACAAAAAAAAATGTACTGTAAATATACCAGCTTTACAAATAGACAAAAATAAAACCTGTTACAAGTACTGAAAGTACCCAGAAAATATCTTAATTTGCGAAGTACCTCACAAGTACCCCACAAAATGTTTTTATTTAAATTATTCTTTTGGTAAAATATCAAGCGGACATTCATCATCGTTATTTCGAAAACATAGGAGTACATTCCAAATAATATACGTTGGCCAGAAAAAGAGAATAATATGCAGAATCAGTTTACTTTATACTTACTGGGTCGTTCCTAGAGTCGTGCCCCTTTGGGTATATTAATTATTTCCGAAAAATTCCATCGTTAGACAGATTTTTCCGGTACGAAATGATTTTCCCAAATGGACACGACTTTCCAAACGACTCAATATAAAAAGTCAGAATCATAACTCACTTATCGAACCAAAAATCAACGTGTCTCATCGCACTCCGATCAGGGGTTTTGGAGTTTAACTCATTTATAAATTCGTTCGGATATATTTTCGTTTAAAAAAAATCATGCGAATAGTGAAGTACGATAAACCAACTGCTGTAGAGCGATGACCATTATGTTCGCTTGGAAATATTTTCGTTTAAAAATATAAAATCATGCAAATTCCACAGCTTGATCCGGCAGTATAGAGATGAACATTACATTCGCTTGGTAATATATTTTTTTAGATATATGGAATCAAAACACACAGAAGCATGCTTGATGGTATGGACTGAATGCATGCTACTGAAGGTATGTTCGTTTACATGAATTTACGTTTTAACGCGGGAGAACGCGTGCTTACCCAAGGTATGAATGGTTTTAACTTCTCACCAATAAAATCAAATTAAAACAGTCACTTTATTTAGAAAGAGACAATTTTTATAAATTTTGATATAAAGTAAGTTGAAGATTACTTAAAAAAATTAGTCGTTGCAATTGTAAAAACCATACGCACTCCGGGTCTTTTAGGCCCTGCGCGCGTCCTCCCTGGTTCAAAAAGGTAAGTTTGTTGGAAAGATATATGATTAAAAACAGAAAATCACTCAACATTTAATTTAGACACAATTACGGATATTATTACGAGTCAGGGAAACGCCGAGCAGACATAATATAATCTAGATTACATACAGTCTTAATCAGCGGTGTAGTCTTAAAAGGAACAGAGGATATACGCTTTAGGAAGAGGGCATACACTCTAAACAGAGGCCATACGCACATGGCTAGAGTGTACATAGTATAGCTTTCTTGAGAAATAGTGAGTATACGTTGTTCCTTAAAAAATTCAGAAGGTATACAGCCTCTATCACCGTATACCCTTCACTACATTCCTGGTCTCAACTAAAATAAGAAGTAATTTATTGCATTTTTAGAATTTTCAGAACTTTATTAATGTTAAAATTACAAACAAATTCCATTTTCTGTATGTATTGAAACAACCTGAATTTTTGTTATCCGTTAAATAATTGCTTGTTTTTGTGTACTTTAAAACTTTTCAAATTTTATGCAACGAATTTTGAATTATCCTATATATTCAAAAGTTCACACACATATAAAAATTTTGATAACTTCTTTATTTAGATTTAAGTTTTAAAATCCTAAATTAATCATAAATGATGTGTCGAGGAAATATAATTCTCTATCATAATTGCACTGTTATATTCTGTGACATTTTTTACTTATTGTTATAAAGAGCAGAAAATGTATCCGTAAATGATTATATGATATATGGATATTTATTTTCATTAATTCTCCAACTAAACTCCGTACTTAAAACTACAAAATGTCAGTTCATGGTGTTTCCTTCCAGCTAAATCTAAATTTATTAAAATTAATGGATTTGTTAAACAAAATAAAACTCTTTGAGCATGGACAAATAATAAATGATGTTGTCATAACGAAACGAAGCTTTTATGTCTTTTATAACTATAAATGCTACATTGAAATTCACATGCATTACAGTTTTAACTAAGAAAAATTATACTTTATAAATTTACTAAATATTCGATGAGGTAATTCGTGTCTGCTACTGACTATGGTGATACCTCGTGGACTAGTAGTGGGTCATTTTAAGAATTGTAGATAATGCAAATAATAATAATAATAATAATAATAATAATAATAATAAACACAATAATGCATGCAATATTTAGTCAAATAAATGAAAATAATAACAAAAACAATTAAATTCGGGATAAAAAATGTGCCTTCCTTTATCCGAAACTACAAATAATAAAGAGAGAATAAACGAATGATGGAACGTATGAAGTGAATTAACTTCGCTCCGAAGCTAAAAGTTTGAAGTTTCTTTAGTTATATTTGTCGTTCCCAACGTGGTGCGTACATTCGACAGGGGGGAGGGGGGTCTTATTAAAAAAGTTTTCTGTTTTTATTTTATTTATTTATTTTTTTTTTGTGAGTAGCGTCGAATGTCAAAATACAGTAAAACCCCGATAATTGGGATTAATTGGGACCAGATCCAATCCGAATTATCCGGAGAATTAGAAAAAAATGAAATAAAATAAAACATATTTACAGAAAATCACCTTTATGTTAAATGTATTAGATATTTACAGGCAGTAAAAATGTTTACTTTGTTTAATTCTTCCGAAAAGATTTCAGAAAATGTTTTTTCTTTATTCAGACTATGACGATGAAACAAGTTAATTATATGGTAATTAGCCAATCGCTTCTCAAACTTGAAAAAAAAATTATCAAACCGATCCGGATTAACGGGGTCCGAATTAGCGGAGTTCTACTGTAATAATAACAGATTAAAAAATTTTAAAGTACTGAATAAAAATTAATTTCCGAAGCATTTGCATTTAAAATTTAAAATATATTGCTACCGTAATAATTACATGATTTTCTGTGTAGTTTAATACCTATTGCATTTTTTAAATTCTATTTTAATTTTCCAGATTTTAGTGTTATTTAAGTAAAACACACCTGTTTTTAACACTTTCAACAAACTTGAAAAATGTTTATGATTTCGGTTTATCTGTCCGTATGCTCGCGCTCTAACTTCCGGTAATATATTCAGATTGCCCTGAAAATTTCGGATGTTAGTAATGTTTATCCTAGCACGAACCCTATTTCAAATAAAATTCCTATCATGATTTGTTTATTTACAAGGACCGTTTACCGTTACATTACGGCCTATAGGAAATATATTTCAAATGAATTTTAAAGAAGCTGCATCCTGTCAAACGTATTAAAATTTATATGCAATGAAGAGCACGAAAATATGCATTCCATAAATTATGCGGTGAAAAAAAAATAGATATTATTCATTTACAAGACCACACAAAAATTTCCATTGCATAATGGTAAAAGGGAGAATTATGTACGACATATTTTAATTATATTAAACTATTTCATGTATAATAAAATTGATATATGCCGCTGAGGTTTAATGTAAATTACATGATACACTCATGCATATACATAGTGCATAGCATTTACAAGGACATACAAAAGATTTCAAAGAGTATATTATTTTCAAAGTACTGTATATGTATCCGATGATGGCTGGTGGAAGGTTTCCATGCATTTTAATTGTGATATACACTTTTAAGTATCAGGGTATCTATGCATATTATATGGTATGTATAAATGCTATAGTTGATATATATTATGCTACACAAAAAAGCTCGGTAACGTTTCTAAATTGAGAGTAAATTACTTAAAGATGTTTTTAAATTATTTATACATTCTTACACTAAGTGCATCCAGTTTAACAAGAAATGTTTTTAAAATATAAATAAAATGATATACACGGCCACGCAAATAATTGGATACTTGGACGTCTATGAATGATAAATTCTGAGAATGTGATTTCAGTAGTTTTACGAGTATTATAGTTTAAAACAAATTTTAGCTAAATATTGGAATATAATAAAGTTACTAGATAAATTACAGGGGTGAACAAAAGTATCGAAGTATGTTTCCATCTATTAGTATAAATTGCTATCAGAGAAATATCATCCTGCTGGGCATTTTCTTGCTGAACTAAATTTTTCCATTATAAAGTATATATATATATCAACCTGCAGATCAAATACAGGGTTGTTCAAAAATACTGAAATATATATATAGCTATGTACAATAACCTTATTTCCTTAAATAACGAAGTTTTGTTAAAGATTTCAGGAAGTGTTGAAATATGATTTATAATCAATGCTTAAAGCATGATTTTTCTTACATGTATATTCTACCGGGTGTTTTCTTTTTTTTAAAGGTCGTAAAAGTAAAACCCTATAACAAAAGAACCACTGATCGAAATGACCTGAAATTTCACTAATATGCTGCCAAAGCAATGGGAATTTTAGGTGGGGCTATATACATACATGCATACATACGTACATATATATACAGGATGATTTAAAAAAGATGGGAGAAATTTTAAGAGATGATAGTACACACCCAAACAAACATTTTGTATCAAAGAATGCATGGTCGAAAACTAAACGTAAAAAAGTTAGAGTGCACCAAAAGTTATGTTCTTAAACGAGGCAAAAACACACAATGAACGATCAAGTTACGAAAACAAATTTAATGGCATTTGATTACAATAAGTGCTCAAAACAGAAAGCTGCATTCCTGTTGCGAGTTACCGCGCTGCGAGTAATAATTGCATGTTATGGGAAGAAGAAGAGCTGGTATTAAAATTTTCGTTACATTTCATAGATAAAAGCCCCTGATACGAGAGTGCGATTGTCAATCTCTGTAGTAACCCATCTGAAGATATTGCCCTTCTCTAATAAGTAAAAAGTCGATATGCATTTTGTTTACGGAGCTGCAAATGGAAGTAGCGTAGAAGCTCAACGGTTGTACGGAGAGCGATTTCCCAACAGGCAGTTGCCCAATGCGAAAACGTTTGAATACTGGTAGAAAAATGTGAAAATTTTACAGACGCTGCTACCCCTGAAATATAGGGAAAACAACATTACAATGAGACCGTGAGAGGGTTAAATTGTTGTTTCTGAGTTGTATGTAATAAAAACTCAAATCCAACGATCATACTGACTTGCAGAAAGAGTAAAGTATCATTTTTTGACAACAGATAGCATTATAGTACATGTTTTACTTTTTGCCTGCATGACTAGCTTTGTTTGCTATCTCATCGGGTTTTAAGAGATATAGAGTAATAAAGTGAATTTCGGAATAAATACCCTTATGAACCTTTCCCTGTAAGAATCTCCTATGACACACTTATTGTTGAAGTAAATCGCAAAATCAATTTTTACGAGTTGTGTCACTTTGTGGGTAAGCGATACGTAGAAGGTAAATAATGTCACTATGTAGATTTTTTTTCAAGACATTTATTCATATTTAAAACGTAAGCAAAATTCCAAAATTCAACGATACCGCTCACACTCTTTTGCGACTTATTCATGAATTACATAATATGATATATTTTTTTTCTTTTGTGGCTTTGTACATGTCAAAAAGACGCAAAGTCGCAAAATGAATTTTTGCAATTTGTGGCACTTTGCGGATAAGCGGGAAGATAAGTGATGTTACTATGTAGACGGCTTTTTCTTTCAAAATTTTTATTAATATTTATAAAGTAAGCACAATTTCAAATTAAGCGACTTCTCTTGCACTCTTTTGCCGCAAATTCGTGAAAATATGAGTTTTTTTCCTTTATGACTTTATATAAACTAATATAACTACAGATGAATTTTTTTAAAAAATTACGCAGATTGACGCAAATTCGCAAAATGAATTTTTGCGAGCTGTGTCACTTTGCGGGTAAGCGATATTTAGAAGGTAAATTATTGTTATTATGTAGACCTTTTTTTTCCAAAACTTTTATTCATATTTAAAAAGTAAACACAATTCATAATTTAAACTACTTCACTTGCACTCTTTTTCAATAAATTCATGAAAACATAATATGAGATTTTTTTATTTCTTTTATGACTTTGTAAAAGGTAATCAAACAATTGCTAAATTATTCGAAGAAAAAAAAAAGACGCAAACTCGCAAAAGGTTTTTTTGCGAATTATGTCACTTTGCGGGTAAGTGATATGTTGAAGAGAAATGAAATTAAAATATAGTCGGCTTTTTCTTTCAAAATTTTTATTAATATCTAAAAAGTAAGCACAATTACAAATTAAAAGGCTCCTTATGCACACTTTTGCGACAAATTGGTGAAAACATGAGATTTTTTCTTTTATGACTTTGTATAAACTAATAAAGCAATTGCTGAAATATTAAAAAAAAATGACGCAAAAAGACGCAAAGTCGCAAAATGAATTTTTGCAATTTGTGGCACTTTGCGGATAAGCGGGAAGATAAGTGATATTACTATGTAGACGGCTTTTTCTTTCAAAATTTTTATTAATATTTATAAAGTAAGCACAATTTCAAATTAAGCGACTTCTCTTGCACTCTTTTACCGCAAATTCGTGAAAATATGAGTTTTTTTCTTTTATGACTTTATATAAGTTAATAAAACTATAGTTGACTTATTGAAAAAAAATTACGCAAATTGATGCAAACTCGCAAAATGAATTTTTGCGAGTTGTGTCACTTTGCGGGTAAGCGGTTGGTGGAAAATAAATTATGTTATTATGCAGACGGCTTTTTTTCAAAAACTTTTATTCATGTTTAAAAAATAAGCACAATTTCAAATTAAACAGCTCTTCTTGCACTCTTTTGCGATAAATTCGTGAAAATGTAATTAGATTTTGTTTTTACTTTTATGATTTTGTATATGCTATTAAAACAAATCTTAAATTATTCAAAAAGAAAAAAAAAAAACCGCAAACTTGCAAAATGAATTTTTGCGAATTGTGTCACTTTGCGGGTAAGCGATATGGGGCCGTCCATTAATCATGCAAGGCTCGAGAGGGGAGGGGGGTCCATAAAAAAATCGCGAAATATCACGAGGGGAGAGGGAGTGTACTAATATATCACGAGTATTTATTTTTTCGGCAAACGTGAGATACTGAACCGAAAAACGGCATTTCGTGTATTTATTTTTTCGTCAAACGTGTACAAAGTCGAAAGCGGCTTGTAGTGTGACCTTGATTCACCGTCGCCAGGCAACGAACGAAGTGAAGTTTCGGGAGCCGCGACAAGCGCCTGCTGGACTCAGCTTGTCAGTGTCAGTTATTCTGTAGTTTTGGCACAGAATACATGCGTAAATTGTTTAGCCTTGTACGTTTTGCATTAAAACAATGTCTATAATAGGTGATCTGTATAAAGACCTATTTGCAGAGTATAAGAAGGAAAAAAAAACCTAGTGTAGCTCAAAAAGAATTCAATGAATTGTGGGCTAACGCGAAACAAAAATAGTGGCCTGATGAAACCGATGTTAATCTTCAACAAAGCACTGTGTCTGCAACTAACTTGCAAGATAATTATCCAGTTATTGGTGTTGAAGAAAGTCTTGCTAATCCGTGGTCTGAGGACATTGTAAATTAAATTATGTTTATGTATTACTACAAAAAAGTGTTTCGCATTTCTTATTATTTTTATGTCAGTCCAAATCAACTTGCAATCTTTCTGTTTACCTCTTAAGGTTATTATTGTAGTTTTTTTTTTATTTTCCATAGTAAAATTTGATGATACTTGAACCTGTATTTTATAATAAATATTCTAAAAAAATTAAGATTCTTTGTAGGGACTAAAAAATACACGTGATATAGGGTACGAGGGGGGGGGGTAGCCTTGAACTTATCCATGTATCACCAAGGGGAAGGGGGGGGTTAAAAATGCCAAAAAACCCATCACATGATTAATGGACGGCCCCTATGTAGAAGATATATGATGTTACTGTGTACACAGCTTTTTTTCCCGAAATCTTTATTCATATTTAAAAAGTAAAAATAATTCCAAATTAAACGGTTCCTCTTGCACACTTTTGTGCATATATGTGTTACAGGACAAACCCGATTTTAGGCCAAACTAGATTGGCCTAGGCCGGACTAGTCTATCCTAACGCTCATCGGATAAACTAGTTTTTCCTAGGCAAAACTAGTCTATCCTAACGCCCATCGGATAGACTAGTTTTTCCTAGGCCAAACTAGTCTATCCGAACGCCCATCGGATAGACTAGATTTTCAAAGGCCAAACTAGTTTGGCCGAACGGTCATTAGGATAAACTAGTTTAGCCTGCTATTCATTGGTTTAAACTAGTTTATCCTAGGCCGATCTAGATTGTCCTAGGCCAGTTGAATTTGACGTGTTTTTATTGATCCCAAAGACCGCTTCGGCGCCAATCTTTTGGTTTAGCCTAGTCCAATCTCGTTTATCCTAGGACAATCTAGTTTATCCTAGGCCAATTCAATTTGACGTGCTCTGATTAATGCCAATCATTGTTTGGCACGCTCACAAAGAAAATTATTATTTCAAACTCAAATTTAATTTCTCAAAAATTAATCAAGTTTAGGCTCAAATTCAAAATATTTCAAACGAATCCGCTCAGCTCAAACACATGTATTGAAATAAGCGAAGTACATTTAAAATTTATTCTTTTATTTATTTTACTTTCTTCTGTCTTTACAATAAGTGTTTGATTCGCGAAAATTTTTTAATTCCGGTTTTTGGCGCATTTACACTTTTTAGTGGTCCAAGATTCCAAAAAACATGTTCTTCAAATTGCGGCATCCTTTTTCTTAAATATTTAATATCATGTTTTATTATGTTTCTAAAAAATCAAGCGTCCCCTTACTCTACCCCCCCCCCCTCGAAATCCTACATTTTAGGTGTCATGCTTTATTTAGGCTTTTTCTTATTTTTAAAAGGGGTCAGATATTTAGTTTTTCAATATGAAAAATTTCGAGCGAAGTGATGTGTGGAAAAACCAATGTCTGTTACGAATTAAAAATCTTTCCATAAAACCAAAAGTTTTTATCCGATTGAAAAAGTAATCCGTACTTCCTTTATATTTAACCTCTGAACCCCCCAAATTAATCAGGCAAACGCCTTATTAGAAGGAACCTACATAAAAAATTTGAAACAAATCGGTAAATTTTCCGTGAAAAACCTATTTACATAAATTAAGGGGGTTACTCCCCATTCTTTCTTTCTTTATACGTAAACAATGAACACCCAAAACTAATCATTGAGGTGCCTAATAAAAATGATCTTATACCTAAAATTTTAATAAAATCTGATACATTTGCATGAAAAGCTGACTTATCTAAATTAAGGAGGGGAGGGGGTGCAGATTAGCCTTTTGTTCCTCTCCCTTTATTCTTATCCAATGAACTCTTGAAACTAATCAGAGAAGTTCGTTATCAGGATAAATCTATGTCCAAATTGAAGCAAATCGGATATTTCTATCAGGAATTATTGCATTACGTACATACATACGTACGTACATACGTTACATACATATATACATGGTTACATACACACTAACAGAATATGTGAGCACACTAGCTCTCAGGCCTTGATAGTATGTAAGATAAAATCGCATCAAATTGCATCGGCCTAGGATAAATTAGATCAAAACTAGAAAGTTGGCGCCGTGGCGTTCTTTAGATTCAATAAAATCACGCCAAATTGAATTGGCCTAGGACAATCTAGATCGGCCTAGGATAAACTAGTTCAAACCAATGAATAGCAGGCTAAACTAGTTTATCCTAATGACCGTTCGGCCAAACTAGTTTGGCCTAGGAAAATCTAGTCTATCCGATGGGCGTTCGGATAGACTAGTTTGGCCTAGGAAAAACTAGTCTATCCGATGGGCGTTCGGATAGACTAGTTTGGCCTAGGAAAAAGTAGTTTATCCGATGGGCGTTAAGATAGACTAGTTTGGCCTAGGAAAAACTAGTTTATCCGATGGGCGTTAGGATATACTAGTCTGGACTAGACCAATCTAGTTTGGCCTAAAATCGGGTTTGGCCTGTAACATATGCATAATATGAGATTTTTTTTCTTTCATCACATTGTATAAACTAATAAAAAATTGCTGAATTAATAACCGTTTAAACGGAAATGTTCCCAAATAGAAATATTGCATTATTTGTAATACAAAACATATATTTTCCAACATAATAAGGCTGTCTTTATTTTTCCTATAAAATACAAGTTTGATTTGAACTTTTGAAAAAAAATTATTTATGTTTAAGCATTTATCACAAGTATAAGGAAAATATAAATTCATTAATTTGCATAAAAAATATATTATTTTCATTTATCGTTTTCTCTATATTACTAACGTTTGACCACTAGGAATCTAAATGTTTTCGGAATTCGAGAAAATACTCAAGAACAATATACAATAGCATATAGCGGCACATAATTTGTCATATATGCATAGGTTGTCAATCAATAATCATGTTCCAAAACGCGAATACTAACATAAAAACAGCTAAAAAACCGCAGAATTTTTTTTTGTTATTTTCTAAATTTTTATGCATGAATTAAAACATTTGAAACTGTAATATAGGAAAAAAACAAAGTAATAATTACATTACGATTTTAATTCGCCATGTAAACGGTTAAAAAAATACTTTTATATAAATATGATGATTTTTATACTAGTATTAAATATACTGAACACAGTTATTAATGAGATAAGAATAACGAAGTAAAAAGTCATGAAATATTAATATCATTAGTTAAAAATATAATTTTCCGCCAGAATAGTTGCAACATCATTACAGCTAGCTTCCCCGACAAAGTAGACAAAAATTTATTAACTATTAAAAGTATCGTCTGGAATATCTTTCCCTTGATTTCTTGCCAAATTTAACTATTTAACCTAATTTCTAAATCTAAGAAAGGTCCATTACAGCAAATAATGCTCTTTGCCAAATTATCTTATTTTTAAATGAGCTGCACGTCAGAATTTAAACGGAATGAAGGAAGAATACATTCTGGCAACAACATTAACTAAGTAAGAAATCATTAGTTACAAAATGACAAGGGAGTAAAAATAAAATAATCATTATTTTTTTCTTATTTGTTAAAAACGAGTTTTATGTATAAAAGTCATATTTTTTTAATCGTGGGATAAAAGTAAGCACTCCCTACTTACACTGTTAAAAATTTCGTGCTACTTTGAACCAAGATTTGGTGCTCGCAGCTATTGCCAGCTGCCACCATAGGATGGTTCAATCGAAGCTCCAAATCTTGGAACGAGTTTACACCATATTATTTGAAAAAATGGTACTTTGGTTCAACCGAAGATCCAAATCTTGGAACAAGATTTCACCATCTTATGGTGGCAGCTACTAAGCACCAAATTTCGGTTCAAAGTAGCACAAATTTTTTAACAGTGTACGCTAGAACTAATAGTAATAAGAGAATATGACAGGTACCAAATTATTCTAAATAAAATCTATTTTTAAATGACGTAAAGTCGACTCTCGTTAATTCGAAATCGGATAAATCGAATCTCTGCTTAAATCGAACAAAACATGAAGTCCCGAAATTTTCAAGGGTAGAATAGCCGGAAATTTTTTTTCATTAGAACTTATTTACTCTTGAGTTTGTTTAATTCGAAATAACGAGAATTCCGATTTTTAATTTTTTCTTTCTTTCACATGGCCTTCAGAACCTTGAAATAGGTTTCTTTCTTTCATTTTTATCAGAATTGTTCTGAAATTAGTATACTTATAATTCCATTCACTTGATGCTCTCTATTTGTCCACCAATGACACCACCGATCCTTTTTCCATTGTTCCTAATCCCTTGATTATTTTATGTATTTATACCTTTTTATTTAATATTAAATCATATTCTAATGATAGCGGCCGAAATAAATGAAAGAAATACTATAACATTAGTTTATTTGTAATAGTACCCCATTAAACATCTTCTCTTATACTTTCCATAATTAGAAATCTAGGTAATTCAAACATTTTTTGTGGCTTAAACGAATTCAAATTATCGAGAGTTGACTGTATATAAAATTTCCTTCAATCTGCAAGTCAAAACGAATCCAAACTTGTAGGGAGATTTCGTACGAAATACTACCTATTGAGGTGCCTATGAGGATATTGGAATTACTGAAAATATCTTACAGATCTACACCAATCACATAATTAATTTCCGTTGTGTCAGGGATATTTGTAATTACTTTCCGATTGTTGTGATTCACAACGATTTACTACCTTATTCTATAAAAATTATATTTTGAATTGTGGTAGCTGTTGCAACTTCATTGTTTTGGAAAAAAGGAATAATCCCTATTGGGGATTTCGGCATGGCGTTATTCCCTCCCGAGGAAGAAAATGAGTAGAATGGTTTGATTCCAGCTCAGGGTTGACGATATTGATAAAAGATTCTGCAAAAGCCGATAAAATATATCTATAATGTGTTTTGTGCTGCATTTTGTATAATAGTGTTGTGTTTGGTGTTAATAAACTGTTTATTGTCAGAAGAAACAGATTACTTCATGAATAAGACTTTGAATTAATAACTGGAGCTTTGGAACTACGGTGATCAACAAATTAATTCAGTAGCCTACGAGAAAGAGCTTAACAATTTCAACCAATATGCTATACAGGGTACACATTCTATAAAATATTACGGTTCTAGTGTGTAAAGTACCACAGTTTAAAGTTAAGTCGAGTAAAATTAATTAAAAATCTACACTAGTCAAGCGGAGAAGCTCTAATCCTATGGCAATGTTGTTCACAGATTTCTAGCTCGCACTTTTAGCATCCGATGCTATTTCTTTCAGACAAGCTAAAAATGTCGTGTCATCAGCCCTGAATTTTCTACTCAACCGATTTTGATAATTATTTTTTTAAATGAAAGCTATTTATTTCTAGTTGTGCCCATTTTAGCTATTTTTTAATTTATTTCCATTTTTATATTTTATTTTTAATTTTAAATGCTTTTTTACGATATTTCTTCAAAATGGTGGCAACTTAGTTTAGCTTTTCTCTCGATAATAAAAATTTATTTCACTTTCCACAAGTCAGAAACTTTATTTCATCAGTGAACATGTCCTCGCATTTAAAAGAAAAAAGTTAATTGTTTTCGTAAAATTTAACCACAATAAAATGATCGCATATAATTACGCACTAATTGAGGTAAAAAAAATATATTTACTGAGAAATAATATTAATAATGTAAATAAAATAACAGAAAATAATTTATGATAAAAATTAATGTCTAAAGCAAAGTAAGAAATATTTCAAATGAGGAAAATGATGGCATTCAGCAACCAGATAAAATGATTTTCCAATATTATTAAGGACGCCTTTTTCATATTACTAATAGCAGTAACTTTTAAAAAACATTTGAAGAGAAAATGACGTCACTATTTAAAACATCGCATTTTCACTCATAACGATATTACATTTCAATATTTCTTTTCATTATGGACACCGAGATTGAGATTTTACTTTCAGATGACTTCAGTTAGTGAAAACAGGGTTCGTACGGATACTGGAATTTCATGACAAGGAAATTTTTTGGTACCAGTATTTTCTTACAGAAGATCTATAATTAAATAAAGGGTTATTTCGCACGTTTAAACTAGATTTATTTTTTCCTAAAATAATACTGGTACATCACATGAGAAATAACGGTACCCGTACGAACCATGGAAAATAATGTCATAGTAAAAATAAAATTAGTTTTTTTTTTTTTTTTTTTTTTTTTTTTTTTTTTTAATAAATCTATTTTTTTGTAGTGCATATAAAATAAAATTTCTGCATTTCGCCGGCACTCAGATTACAATTTTAACTGAAGATGTGCAAATATTTGCATGCAAAATTGTAACTGAAAAACTTGACATTAAGTTTGGAAATATATTTATTATATATTGATTCAATAATGTAATGACTTTTACTTTTTTTAAAGCCAAATCGATCGGGTCTTTTAAACATTTCATTCGTCGAATTCGACGGGATTCCACTCGTTTTATTGTTAAAATGCATTTCCCTTTACTCAGAGTTAAAAAAAAAGCGTTTAAACTAAAGAAAAAATCCGTTTTTGATGAATCTAGTCAATGAAGAAGTAGCACGTCAAATTGTATCTCTTTATTATTCCGCAATTCCAAAATCTCAGAGAGAAATTGCTAATCAACTGGGTATTTTATGCCGTTCTGTTTGCTATTATATTGATAAACACAAGAAAAATGAAGTTAGTTCATTGCATTCTAAACGGGGTCGCCCTTCTAAAAAACCTCTATCGATTTTTTTTTCTAATCGGAGGCGAAACTGAATTCTGCAACGGCAGAATCTATATTCAACTTGTGTTAATTTTAATTTTAATTTTTTTTCCCGCAGGTCTGAGGTTTATTTTATTTTTTATGTCTGAGTACTTTATTGATTTTTGGCTATAGTTTCCCATTTACGGATAATTTTATTTACAGGATGAGAATCACCTCTAACCTGTTCTAAAAGTGAAACTATCCCTTTGAAAAAATAACTGAAATAAATATATTTTTTAAAAAGTACAAATGTAAAATAAAAGTTATCAGCCTCAGGTATAGCTGCCAACTTTTACGCATTTTTCCTACCACAAAAATGTTATAGCAAATATTGTCTTATTTAATCGTCGAAATCTGATGATTAAAGAAATGGAAAAATCTCTGTACAATTTTAGGGGTAGCGAAAATGCGTAAAAGTTGGCAGTTATGCTCTCAGGTATCCTAAGCAAAATTATTATTTAACAAGTTGGAAATTGCACGTAAAGCGTAGCAAATGAGGTGCGTTCATTGATAACGAAGTTTTAAAATATTTAGATCTTGCTGATATAGTAGAGCGTACTTTGGAGACAGTATAGTGGTCGAAATCTTTGTGTTCCTGTAAATATGCAGGGAGTAAATTTTACTATACTTCATTAACGTATATCTTATTCATAAAATGTGAAGTAGTTTAATATAATTAAAACATGCCCCAAACAATATTTCTATGTCCGTATAACATTATTTAGTGGAATACATTTGTGTGGCCCTGTAATTTAATAATAAATATTCTTGCATCACAGATTGTACAAAATGTATTTTTTAGTACATATTTCATAGATTCATGTCAATTCTGTTATATTCAAATGAGTGTAACACCATTAAAATGCATTTGAAACATTTTTTCCCATTGACCGTAATGTAACGGAATACTTTTGATTGTCCCTGTAATTGATCTATGCATCCGATTTTCATAACATTTGAAATGACTCGACAAAATTATGTAATAAATATACGTTTTAAATTTCAAACGATTAAAATGCATTTGAAACTTTTTTCCCCATTGACCGTAATGTAACGGAATCCTTTTGATTGTCCCTGTAATTGATCTATCCATACGATTTTCATGAAATTTGAAATGACTCGACAAAAATATGTAATAAATATACGTTTTAAATTTCAAACGATTCGGTTGGGTAGCTTTTGCGTTGTTATATGCGGACGGACAGACAGACAGACAGACAGACGGACGGACTGAGCGACAACAATAGGTGCTACGTATTTACATAATTACGAACGCATCTAAAAAGATTAAAATAAAAGCAAAATTTCCGTAAAAAGGCTTTTCATATGATTAACATTAGTTTGAGAATTTCTTTCCGTTATTAGCGTAGACTATTAAGAGAAAAAATCTTTAACATTTTAATTTCAAATTATTTAGTTACACGTGATAAAAATTTTATTTTTTTTAAATTTTGTTATGCAGTTTTTCATACTGGGTAAAAATTTTTAAATAAATAGTAAAGTCTTGAAAAAGTAATCCTTTTGAAGAAATATGAACGAGAAAAATGAAAATATTTTTATTCAAACTTATAAGTAAATGTACAATAAACGACTTTGTAATGATTAATAATCCATTATAAAAGATCTGCACATTTACATAATGAACAGTTCAATATTAACATAAAAAAACTCAAACTTACTAAATGATAAACTATAAAATACAAAATGTTATAAAATCCAAAACGAAACAACCAATACAGTAAAACTATAATAATCGATGTTTCGGTCATCATCAATCACCATCGTCAGTAATGATCATGTTTTATAAAGTCACACTAAGTTTAATATGACTTTTAAAGTTTAAAGCACTTAAGGGAGACCCGTACCCCATTTTCGGCCAAAAATCATCAGAAAGTCAAAAAAAATTTTTTTTCTCAGAAAACGATAAAATACATATTTGCGAATATCCATGCAAAATTTCAGAACTCGGGGACACTTGGAACAGGTAGAAAATGAGCTTTTTAAATTGTACTCACGATAGAGTTTAAAGGACTAGCGGCCATTTAAAACGTGTTTTCCTGAAAATGACTTTTTTCATATTTTGCCTATGTTCAAAATACTAAGACTCAGTGGTAAAATGATTTAGAAACAAAGTGTTTACGTTTTTAGAATTTTAAAAAAATTTGCAACAAAAGTAGGAAGAGATATTTTTTTTAAACTATTTTTGAAAATTTTACATAAATTGGTAAACATGAAAATTATAACGAATTTAAGGAAATTCACCATGCGTATTTTTATTTATTTTTTTTAGCCAATTAAAATAGAAAATTATAAATATCTCTCCTTAGTTCTTTTCTATATACTATAACACTATTTAAGAAATTTTAGTAATACCAAAATATTGAAAATTGAATGAGGAGTAGTAATTTTAAAAAGTGTATTTTTCGACAAAAAAAATCATAAAAATCCCCATAAAAATATACTTTTTAATAAAAAGTGAATTTTTTTTCTAATTATTCCTTACAAGAAGATTCTTAAATAGTACACCAAAATTCATTACTTTAAAATCAATAATAAAAATTATGCGTTTTTTATTACGGGTCTCTCTTAACGAATCAATATTATTGAAAAAGACTCAAATAATGCCTATTTCTTCATATCTTTTATAGAATTTTTAATCTTTTATCACCATTTTTCCCAAACAGAAATTTTTGCCGAGTTGAATTAGAAAAATACTCGGATTAATTACTGCAAAATTTGTTATAAAAATTTACTGGTGAGAGTAATATGTAATGATTGGAATATAATTGGCCCATAAGTGGTACGGACAAATCACGATTGGAAAAAACACGTTGCCCGTACGAAATACGGGCAAATCACGGAAGCAGTTAAAGAATAATGTCAACTTGTATGTAATTGTATAAGTTCGTTAAATTTAAGTTCGTTCATAATCGCTTTAAAAAAGTGTAAAAAGAAAGATTATATGGAGTGCCATGATCAATTAGACAAAAATAAAATAAAGTTTTAAATGATTTAGGGATGGAATATAAAATGGCAGAATAAAAGGAAACTCAATTAAACAATATGACACGCAGTAGCAATAAACAGTATAGAATGATGTAAATAAATGCAGGCCATAAAAATAGAAAACTAATCGTTGGGGGCCACCGTAATACTTACCCATCAAGGATATGTACATGAAAATAAAACATGTGAAAACTATTTATACAATGCATTGCAATTCATAAACAAAGTTTAAATACTGTTAATATACATAGTAATGCTATATGAAAGAACTGCTGATGTACCAATTTCGACAAATTACATAAAACGCCAAACTACTCAAGTAGTACCGAACTGCGTAAAAGAAACATCCTTATAACTCCAAAAATAATAATTACATTAACTAACAATTAACTGCGTCGGATTAAGCAACTCATTTCCAATTAAAATATACCTCTGAGTTGAAATTTGAATGAAATACAGGATCATGAACAATCGAAGAATGTGGAAAACAGGATTACAAATATCTCGGCAACTAATAATCGGATCGACTTCGTTCTATATGCAAAATGTGTGTTATTTTATTGCCTTTTACGTCCATTCCTTAGAACAAAAAAATTCGAAAATTTTTATGTACCTTTCATCAGAACGAATTTTTCGATAAAAAATTATTCCGAAAAAAATAGTTCCGGATAATCTAGGTTGCTGATAATAAATAGGCTTCGTCCCATTCTTACATACTAACTACATACAACATTTCAAGTCTCTATCTTAATTTGTTCGGAGGATAGAGCGTTTACAGAGAGACAGACAGACAGATAGACAGATAGACAGACGGACGGCAAAATTTTTTTCTAAAAATATGTTTTTCGGAATCTCTACTATCTAAAACGTGTAAATCCGTTAAAAAAAAATTTCGATTTTCAAAACGATTGCAAGATTTACCCTATACTACGTATGATGAGTAAGTAAAAAATAGACAAATTTTGCTTGAAACATTAACACAGTCGAGTTTCTCTATAACGAAACTCCATCCAACGAATTTCTCTATTTAACGAATTTTTTATAGGAACGGTTAGTTTTTTTCATGATTACATTAAAAATAATCTCCATATAGCGAAATATATGTCTCCACGTAACGAAGTCTTTTGAAAAGTTTCAGACTAACTTCAGAAAACACTTCAAATTATTTGTCGAATAATTTTTTTCGTTGATTTCTGGTTTATATTTCATACCTACATCCTTCTACCTTATTCCTCATGTCCAAAAAAGGCATTCAATATTCCCCCCAAGGAAAACATCTTTTTGCATGGTTACACTTGACTTTGTTTAAGCCAAGATGAGCATGCGTTCTTAGAAAATATTGAAACATTTGCTTGCTAGTGGGGCGATTTGCAATTATCACAAAGCATCCTAAAAGATAAAACTATTCCATTATTTTTTTTAAATGGTGTTTGTTTCTTGGTTTGGATAGTAAGGCAGAAATAAGGGGGAATTGCAGAAAAAAGGTCGTTTTTCAGCAGGTTTTCATCTACCTAAATTAACTCTCATTACTTTCAGAGTTTGCAAAGGATGTTTGATGTTTGTTGCGACTCGAAGCTTTTTTTGTTGTGAGAGATCATTTGAATGAAGAATTGTTACTAAATATCATCTTTTTTGGTGTTATCTTGTACTGCATTTGCATAAAATCGCTTCTGGTTTAAACACAAATCTCTCTCATAAAGTAATAATTTTGAAAATAATCAATAAGACACTGGGAAATAAAAGGAAGTGGCGAAGATGTTTGAGATTCTACAAAAAAATTTCGTTAAATATTTCAAAAAGTTAATTAAACACCTTAAAAACAATTGTGTTTCAATATTTAAACATTAAATGAAACATTTTTGCAGTTCGCTATTCAACGAATTTTTCTGTATAACCAATGTTTTGTCTGAATGATGGATTTCGTTATATAGAGACTCGACTGTATTAATATATTGCCTAACGTTAAAATTATATTATTATAATCCTATTACATAATACTTATTACATGAAACATTTAAAATCCACGACTCAACTAAAATATTTCAATAAAATAAGCATCGGAAAGATTAACTGCGATATGCACTGTAATTTCAGATATTGTAATACATGTATGACATAATATTCAAATGTTGAAATGAGTTTCAAAGTTTTGTAATATTCTGATATCGAAAGCAATATAAACACAGCAGCTAGGTCATACATACTTACTATTCTAATTTTAGACTGGACGCGCGGATGAAATGAACTAGGTAAACTTTTCGAATTTCTCATGAGAAAGCTGTAAGTTTTCAAAGACACACAAGAAGTACGCTTAAGGTTCGATGAATCAGAAGGGAAACTTTAGAAAACATTAAAAAAATAAACAAACATCGAATTTAAGCTAAAACAATACCATAAATTCAATATATTTTCCAACTATATAAAATATATATGTTAAAGAAATAACTATACACAAAAATAGAGAAAATTGAACTTTACTAATAATTATATAAAAAAATAAATACCTAGAACTACTTTTTGAAACAAGATATTTCACAATATTATAAAATAGAAAAAACTATACACACCAATAAAAAATAAAACTTTTTTGGTCAAATAAATTGGGTAAACTTTACGAATTTCTCATGAGAAAGTAAAGCTGTAAGTTTTCATAGTCACCCAAGAATTGCGCTTAGGGTTAGATCAATAGGAAGGATCAATTAAAAACCATTAAAGAAAAACAACGAATTTGTACTAAAACAATAACACAAATGCAATATATTTTCCAATACTATAAAATAGATAAGTTAAAAAACAATTATACACACCAGTAAAGAAAATTAAACCCTTAAAAATATTAAATGTAATCGACTCATAATGGAATTATTTTTCATTGATGTTATAACAGTCGAATGTTTTATTAAAATGAAAATTGATATTAAGGTAGTATGCAAATTTAAAAGCAGCATGTTTTATTAGTGAAATTCATATTAATAGCCATAATTTTCAAACATTATAAACTTATATCATTATATATATAACTAATCTTGCTGACATTTTCGGGTGCATTTTTACCCAAAAGCTATATTCAGAGTTGTTAAACATCCGGCTCTTTGTACATCACTATAATCTAGGTTAAAAGTTGTTCTTTTAAATTGCCAAAATGTTCGAATGAAATAAAAGAAAAATTTTTGTATTATGATACTTATAGGAGACTTGACGGCTCTATATATTCAAAATGAATACAGGAGCAAAGTACACGATCAGTAGGTAATACAATTGGCAACAATCTAGAAGCTTCAGTTATTCACCATATTCCCGAAAAGTTGCATAAATCCGATTTTCCACAAATAGGTTCCGAATTATCTCCGAAACGCCATTATGTATATCGACGCTTCAGAGCAATAGTATAATACAAAAAGAAATGTCTGACTTACTGCTATGGGGAACTTGGTTCACATTAAAAAAAAAAAAAAAACAACACTCTGAATTTCAAAGTTATGTTGCATGAACTTAAACCGCGTAACGTCAGCCTCGGGTAATCAGAAGAAAAACACAAACAGGCGTGAAGGTCCATTTAGCACAACTACCCCTTCGTCCAATCAACAGTCATTTTCAAAGTGTTTTTCCCCACAGAAGTGTAGCTGTTGCCATTCGTGGGTAATGTCCATGCTATGTTTCATAAAAATCCTTGACTTTTCTACAGATGCAGATACAGTTTTCCAGAGCAGTAAGTCAGACATTTTATTTTCGATTATTAAAAGAAGTCCTACCCTTGCTCTAAGAAGGCCACACGCCTCAACCCTTTCGAGACGGGATCCTTTTACAAAAATTTTAATGTTTTGACACCTGTTTTTAAAACAGAAAAAATGCTTCGATCAAATAAGGCAAATTTTCTGGTGGGGGATCAATTGACTAATTATTATTTATATATTTCTAAGTAATAGTTGCGGTGGGAAATATCAAATTTAACGTTAATAATATTTTATTCTCTGACTAAACCTCATTAAATGGCATCATGAAATCTGAAAAAGAAATCCCTGATTCTTCTGTTGGGCAAACTCAAAAGTTCAATTTCGGAAAAACAAAAAATTAGTGTATGACAATTTTCATAGATTGGATAGATTTCCTATAGATTTTTCATAGATTTCCTATCACTATCCTCTGGAGAAACTCTTAAAAGTTTCACATTATGCCGAGAAATATTCTAAAATCTAGAGAATCTGCTTCATAAATAAAATTTCTTTCATAAATCCAATCGTTCATGAAGTGAATTACATACCATTATTATTAATATACAGTGAAACCTCCAAATAAATGACCCTCCGAATAAGGGACACCTCTATTTAAGGGACAAAACTTTTGGTCCCAGTCCCTTACTATAGGACCTGTAATGTATTTACTTCTAAATAAAGGGACACCCGATTTAAGGAACACCTGAAAAAGAAACTAAAGAAGCGGGTTTTAAAATTTCAGATAATGAAGTAGTCTACGGTGAAAATTAAAATACAGATTTTTGTGAAATTATCATTTGAGACAGGCAGTCATGCTTATACAGACATAGAACACAATTGAAGAGCATTTATTCACCCATAATTCAAAAAAAGATATCAGTGCGTTTATCCCTATTGCTGAAAATTGTTAGGATAGCTCTAAAAGAGAAGAAGAAATGAAATTTCTGAAATAAGGAACTTAACAGATGCTTTAAAATACATAGAACAGTTGAATACTTTTTTTTCGTAAATACTGCTCATAATGAAAGACTAAAATTTGTAATTATAGTAAATGAAAACTTGAAAGGTTTGTAGTGAAAAATTGAAATCTGAAAAACAATCACTTTTGATCGATTAGTACTTCAAGGAAGATTCTTTTAAATGTTATTGTAGTTTTTGCATGCACACAAGTATTTATGTAAAAAATAGAAATCAGTAACTCTACAAATCATTTAATGTAGTAATTGATTGAAAATTTAAATTAATTCTATTTTTCGTTTGTGTCTGATTAACATAATTAATAGCCTTTGGGTACATTTAAACTTCAGCTTTAATGTTCGGTTATTTTTATGTCATTTCTAAATGATTAATTTTAAAAAAGTAAAAACTCCAAGTAAATGACACCTCTATTTTAGGGACCAAAATTCCGGTTCCATGGGTGTCCCTAATTCAGAGGTTTCACTGTATTACTTAAATTTCAAGCCCTATCTATCATCCAGAGCTTTAATAAATTGGAAATTCTCGAATTTTATACACATCTTATTACGAGCTTGTGAGCTAGAATATTTCTTTGGCTCATTCTTGACGAAAATCTAGAAAATTATCCTTAATATGCAGGTGTTACCTTTTTATCTATGCTGAAGCAGGACCGTAGCTAAAGGGGCGCTAGGGCGGCTCACCTTTTCCACCATACCCCAAAAAAATTTAACCCTCCCTAGAAAAGATTCCGAGGTCACTAAAAAATTTCTGTTCCAAAATTACAAATGAAATTCTGTTCAAAAGTCAAATTTAGTTTTGAGGACCTTTCACAGTTTTGCAGAATTACTAAACTGTAACTAAAATAAGTGTTTCAACACTTGCTCTCCTATTTGCACATATGAAGCTAACATGTTTAATTTTGCACCAGTTATACAATCAAAATTTTGATCATCATATACTTTTCTTCGCGTAAAAGGTGTATTTTGGTGTATTTTTGTCGGCCGATTATCTACGCTATGGGATATAGGCCCTATGGGGTGGGTTGCCCTCCGTGGGGGTCTTTCTAAGGGAACCTAACCCGTATTTACGCAAGGTTCGAAGAAAACCACGGAAAACTTCGAATGGTTAGGCCGACGGTCGCGATTGGGTTCGAACCCAGCACCTACCGTCTACCAGTTCGGTCTTCGCGTAAAAGAAAGTTATTGCAACTGTTAAATAAGAAACATAGTACTTAGTATGTGAATATGCACTAATTTATACTTTTGCGTCTGAGAGAACGAGAAAAAAATTATCAGCCCCCCTACATTCTCTTGAGCCCCGCCTATATTTCACTTCGAGCTACGTTCCTGTGCTGAAGATTTTTTAATTATAGAAGGCAGCCTAAAAGAACTACAGATAGATGATTTATGGAACATTGCATTGGATAATTCATTGGTCTTTTCACCTCCGTGAAGTGATATATACGTTCTGTAAGCAGCACATTTCACTCTATTGGAAGCAATATTTAAAATAATGTAATTCAGCAGACATAAACCAGTTTTAAAGATATTAAGTTACGATTAATGCTCCAAAGTTTATATACCTAAACGTAATTAAATATATATGCATATATCATGTTGTAAAAAATATCTTTTATTTAGCATTTAAAATAAATTTCAGAGGAAACAACATTATAGTTTTGCTCATTTGCTCGACGGTCAGAGGGTTTACATAATATTGAAACCTCTTAAAAAATCAAGACAACTTAACAGGGTGGCACTATTCGAGCTTAAAAACAATTCTCTGACATTCAAAAATCACATTTTATATAGGAGAGTAATAAGAATGCATAAAATTGTATCACTGATTCACCTTGTAAAATAAAAGATATACACGGATGTCTTAGGCAACGATTTTGCTGATAATTTTGTATTAAACAAGCATTCAGAATCTTATGCGTCAACGGTTCTTCTTTTTAAAGAAATCAGAAAATAAAAAATCACTTACGGAATCAATTCTTCAAAATTGGTTAGCGGAATGTTATTTTGGAATTATATGGAAATATTTCAATCCATTATTAAAGAAAGTTAGAGACAATATGATTTTAATCACGAAAATATATTTGCATTAATACTAGAGCGCCGGGAAATTTTATGCAAGTTTCATAAAATATATATACAAGCAGAAAAATATTTAAAATTATTTAATTCATTTGTTTAACTCATTTTATTGCAATTGTTAATTTTTTCACAATTTACTTTAAAATCTGTGATATTTTAATCTTTCTATCTATTCGACATCGTTTCTGCCTTTGCATTTGGCTACGGAATTTATCCACATTCCGTTAAAAATTACTATTTTTTTATTTAAATTGTTAAATTATTATCTAAAATCTCTTTTTTATCCATGTTTCTTCTTTCCAGTTGGAAAGTGAAACATAATCCCCTCAAAACGATCGCTTTTCCGCATCGGACGATTGTTCCAAGGTTTTGATCTGATGAATTTCATTGGTCGTTTCTTCGAATTTCATTGGCTGATCAAGTTGTTCATCGTATCCCTTGATTTTTTTTTATGTTATTTTTTGGTAATCTTCTCTTTAATGATTGCTTGCAAAACAACTATCCACGAAGTCATTCGATTCATCGACTTTGATGGAAGGTGAACCGGAGCATAGGGACTCCAGTAGGAACTTCTTCAAATCCTGCATTGGTTCATTGGTTCATGTTCATTCTTTATTTCTGGAAATTTTTCTGGTTCGAATCAACAATTAATCCACTGATCAAGTTGACACCTGCATGGGGTTCTAGTGCTAACCCACTAACCGCTCGTGTTGCGTTCACGCAGCATTCAAAATAAATGCACATATTTAAATTATTTACATACCCATCATTATTTATCAAACAGAAATTCGACATACGTAATGCCACAAACTTTTAAGACCATATAAAGCTAAACTATATTTTAGAATTTACGGTAGCAAACGACATTCAGCTAAAAGGCTCAAATTAGTTAAGCTAAGGCTAATAAGTTAATCTATAGACCCTTCTCCAACCTCCAATTTGGGAGATTCCCAATTTGGAATTCCCAATTGAAAATCCTAATTATGATCACATGAGAATTATATCGTGACTGGATCATAACGACATGTAACATTTCTTTTCAGATAGAGTGACATTTCAGTAGAGTTATAAAATGATAGTTACTTGATTGTTACAATGAGGCATTTAAAAAAAATTTCGTTGGTGACGTGAAAGGGATTTCGCACAGTCGGCTATTTTGTAGAAATAGAAGCTACTGCCACAACAGATTGTTCATATTCCTATTTAATCCTATCCTATCATACATAACTAATTGAATGGTATCCCATGTTAAATATTGTTAAATCCTAGCATGCTTACTTAATCCAAAACTATCTCATGCTAGGGAAGGATTCTGGGTTGTTATGGTGTTTATGTAATGGTTATATTCATATTATTTCTGTATTATTGAATTCAATGTATATGATCTTAAAAAAATTGTATTCATGAATTTTTACATGGGAATGCAACGGATATTGCACCAAGATCTCACTATATATAAAACTGTTTATAATACGAATGCATCTCATTTGTCACGTTTGATGTCCAATATTCGACTTGTTCCTTACAAATTTAAATTTAGAATTTTATTAAGATTATTATTAGTTTTTATTTTTTATATTCTAGCGAACAATATTCATGAAGTATTTTTTCACTAAATGTCATAGCGTTTAAAATTAATGCATGTATATCCATGACACACATTTTCGTTTGTTAAATTTTATGTAATATATAAAGTAACATTATCATACAATTTTTTCAAGAACTTTAATTTACAAAGAAAATATTGCACGATCGAAAATGTAAGAAAAATGAATACTTTAAATATTTAAATATTTTACAATTTTAGACGATATATTTCTTAAAAAGAAATGTTTGTTATATTTAAACAGTATCAATAATGTAAGTTTCTACAAAAATCCCGGAATACATACATATCAATCACTAAAAAATAAAAAGCTCTCCTTTTTCAAAATGAGTAATTTTTCTTTTGTTAAATATATTCACGTCTTAAAATGTTGAATATTTGTTTTACAAAACAAATGTCGAGATTTTAATATGCAAATATTCAGTCTTTAAATATTCAAAACATGTCTTTTTTAAACAAGTAATTATAACATTGTTTTAAATATATTATAGATATTTTTTTTTCTGCTGAAAAGTAGATTTTAACATTTTTAACTACAGTTGATTTTTGTGGTTGCAATGAAATATAATAAAATAATAAAAAATAGAAAACACCTATACATATGTTAGTAAAGAAAGGAAAAATGATAAATTTGATAATTAGAAATTATTTTCTCAAGCATGATACTTTTAACGCAAATTGTATATAATGTATTAATAATATGAAGGATAATTTTGATATTATATAACAGTACTAACTTATTTCTTAAAAAGAATTCCTAACTTATTAGTGTGAAAATTCTTTAATGTGATTTGTTATTTTATAACAAAATTCTTCGAAAATTACAATTTAAAATACAATGGGGGTTCTAGGAAGGTTCTTCAAAATATTCATAAAGTCTAGTCAGATGTGGTAATCTCAAAAGTTTCTTCTATCTTACGCATATTAATATTTCATGAAAAATGCAACCTAGCAGCGCCACCAGTTAGGTTGTTTAAACCAAAATCTTATAACAACAATGACTTATGTCAACCTATAATTGAATCTGAAGTTTTATGAAAATCCATGCAATTGTTTTGGAGATAGTGCTATAGCAAAATCTAAAAAAAAAATCTAAATAACAGCGCCACATGTTGGGTGATGTACATAAAAAAACTAATCAGGATACATTTTTATACACGCACTAAACGAATCTGAAGTTTGATGAAAATCCATACATTAACCCTTCGGATACATTTATTGCGAAATCGTGATAAATGCTGCATAACAGTGCCATCTGTAAAGCGATTTCCACCAAACGCTAAAAAACCCTAATCTATATCAGCGACTAATTGAATCTAGAGTTTTAGAAAATTTCTTGTATTAGTTCTTAAGATAGAGTTATTGCGATAATCACAAATAATACACCATGGAAGATCCACCTGTTGAGCGATTTGCACCAAAACGTAATCAGCACCATGTTATACCACGCACTAACTTGCTTTAAAATTTTATGAAAATCCATGCTCTAGTTCTTCAGATATGGTTATTGTAGAAATTGTGAATAATGCAGAACAGCAGCGCTACCTTTTGAGCGATACACACTAAAAACTAACCAGATCTAGTTTATATCAAGGTATCACAGAATCTAAAGTTTTGTGAAATTCTGTGCATTAGTTCTTGAGATAGAGCTATTGAGTGTTGTGTTTAATTTGGAACGTTTCGTTTTTTTTAAGCCGTTCCGAAAAAGGAATAAGTGATCTTTTAAGTACATTGCATAAATTTGGCCGCAAAAGACCTCTCGACATTGACTAACATAGTTCATCAATTTTTCTTTTTTTAGACATGAGCAGGAAAAATAAACTGAATAATAAAATAAAGCTTACCTGCTGAGACTTGAGTTATCATGAGAACACATATAAAGAAAAAGGCACGGAGAACTTTCTTGCAAAAGGAAATTCTTTATTATTATTTTTTTTAATGAAAATAAATAAATTTTCATTCTTGAGAATATAAGAACTGTAACTGACCATAGCTCTCTTATTTTTAGAGCCCGGCCAATAAAAGGCTCACTGGACTTGTACAAATTTATAATGACATAATACTCATTTCCAAAGAATATGCCATTTTTCTTTCCATTAGAGAGTTAGGGGTAAAATGTTGAAACACAATAAAAAAAGGTGTGCTCATTCAGTATAGAGCAACAACGCACCACGAACGGAAACTCTAGAAGAATTGACGGTCCAATAATTCGAAACATTATAATTTCAAGAAACAAAAAATTCTTTCAATTCGAATATATTACTATTCGTAAATATTTCTTTGGTGTCATAAGTAGTATTTTTTTCATGGATGAATAAATCTTTAGACGACTCCACGAAGAAATAATTCGTTTCCTTGACTTTTTAAAAAATTACATCTTTTTTATATAAGAATATTGATCCTTAATCACAAAAAGGAATGAACAAGATAGCTGGCATTCCACACACACCATCACCGCAGAAGTTCTGTACCGTTCTCTACCGACTTCTGCTGACTACTCCAACGAAACGAAAGCTGCAGCCAAGGGAAGAGGGAGGGGTTGCCATAAACTAAAAAAATACGCCAATTTGCAAGGTTAAGGAAGCTGCGATGAAATAAAGAGGCCAAGTGCAGCAACACTAATAGGGAAATTGCATCTTTAAGAATAAACTTTTATATTACCAGAAAGATGCGGAGCCAAAAATGTATATAAGGACTCACCTATTTTTATATTACGCATTAGTAGAATAGAATCTGATTGGACAATAGGAGGAGCAATAAAACGGAAGTACACACCCCATCGGACATTCGAGAAAACTCAGGAAAAATCCACAACCGAAAGGAACAAATTCGAACTGACTTTAACATTTTGAAATCAACAAAAAGTTAGGTAAGAAAAAGAACTTTACGGGGGAGATTAAAATTGCGAGAATTAAGATAATTTTTGGAATGCGAATTTTTATAATAAATGAATAAAGATTAAAACAAAATAGACGATAAATTAAATTAAATAAAAATATGGCAGTGGTTAAGAGTAACCACAACATATTACCCCGGCCTCCCCAAGAGAAAATATTTATTGAGATGTACAAATTCAATAATTTTTACATCGAGACAATATTTTCTAAATTATGCACAATGAACATATAAATCAATCATAAAGATAAATAAACTAATAAGAATCACATGAATATGAATGATTGCTTTACATGACATTCAATAATAATAAAAAAAAGAATTACTATCATAGTTATAGTTCAAATGATAATGCACAATAAATTGGCAAATATCTAAAATAACTGTTTGTTCACAAAAAGGAAAATATCTTGTTTCAAAATAAAGTTTAAAATAGTCACAGTCTTTAGTTGACAGTCTCTTGACTAAGTCGTGCAATTGCAAGTACAATAATATAAATTAACACCAGCATATATAAAAATTGTTACGTATAATAAACATAAATATATAGTCAGCATATATTAAAAAGAAAAGGATTTGTAATACTGTACATATAAGCAAATGATATTAGAAGACACAAATCGATAATCATGTTAAATTCAATAAATTCAATTTTGAGAAATTCAATTCTTCAGAATTTTCCTATGACAGAAATTGGAAAATATATACAAATGGTCAAGAGAGAATATTTAGATTCTCAAGAAAAAAAAAATATATATCCATATACATACAATACTTTCCAATATATCAACTTATCTTGACAGAATAGGTTTAATGTCATGCAATTCAACAACACCTTCAAAGTAAATAAAAGATGCAAATCAACAAGAACGTTTTCAAAGTAAATAAAGGTAAATACCAAAGAGAGAATATTTAAACTCTCAGAAAAAAAAGAAGAACAATGCTATTCTCCAATAAAAATGACAAAAAGACAAAGAGAGGATATTTAAACTCTCATAAAAGCATTTAAATAAATATATCAATCTACTACATAACTTGAAAAATGTCAGTTTACAAAAATTATCACATACAATATTTATAATATCTTGAATACTTATTGAACATGTTCAATTCAAATATTCAAACCTCTGTAAATAACATGTGATCATGTTTTATCTGTAAAATAACAAATATTTTCTTTTCTATATACAAGTAATGACTTAAAAAATATCTTTGGATCCAAAGTATATACTTATTATACTATATATAAACCTTTTTTTTTAAACTTTTAAACACTTAGAGACACAGAGATACCTATTCTCAATCATTTTTTTTTTACAATATATCAAAAATTCAAGTAGAAGCATTAGCATGCACAATTTTATCATTATTTCTTTGAAATGTTAAAAGAGGTTAGATGTTAGAGCATGCATAAACTGTAAATAATGAAAAAGTAACATTTGAATTATTATACTAGTCACAATAGGGAAATTTGATGACATGAGTACTCATGTTTTACCTTACATCAATAACAATTTATTTGTTTTTTTTTTAGAATAAACAATTATCAAAATAATTCAATAAATGACATAATATTTTCAATTATTATATTAAAAACAAAATATTTCTTATTATTTACCAACTATAGAATTTATAGGTTTTGAAAACTTAAAAGTACCAATACATTTTACATATCAGATGAAGCATAAACAAAAAAAAAATTAAGTATGGTTGTGAAGAAAATATTTCAATGAAAAACAGAGTGAACAGAAACAAATTAAAAAAGTACATACTTTTAGAGGATAACAATTTCATTGCCTCAAGGAGAAGATGACTTTTAATAAAAAAAATTACACAAATGCTGCCTGCAGCTTTGGTAGAAGAAAGCAAAAAAAAAGAGTCAAACTTCATCTCTGACAACCTAATGCAGCTAGCATGGATCAGATTCTGTACAACGCTAAAGTCATCCTAAAAAAGAAATGAAGATTAGTTTATATTCTATATTGTTTATGGGTGCGAGGCCGATGATCATAATGATCTTTGTATTGAGTGGATTTGTTTAGAACAGCAGTGGGAGTTTTATCACCAGATGCCTGTGAATGCACTGAATTAAATGAATGCGAAGCTGTTTGTTGGCACTTAGATCGCTATGGGCGCTGAGCCCCCCCTAAAATATTTTGAGCCCCCTCCCTGGAAAAGATTCGAAAATCACTAAATGAATTTCAGTTTCGAAAATTCAAATGGAATTCTGTTCAAAAATCTAATTTAGTTTTGATACCCTTTCACAGTTTTGCAGATTTACTAAATTGTATCTAAAATAAGTGTTTCAACACTCCCTCATCCTATTTGCACACATGAAGTTAACATGATGTTTAATTTTTCACCAGTTATAGACTCAAAATTTTCATTATCATGTACTTTTCTTAGGATAAAATGAAGTTATTACAACAGTTAAATGAGAAACATAGTATCTACAATGTGAATATGCACTAATTTATCTTTCAATGTCAGAGAGAGAGAAAAAAACAAATTATACCAGTATTTTAAAAAAGAAAACTCTGACTTGGGTATCAGGAAGATGCACAGATTAAATAAGTCAATATTTACAATAAAGTTTTATTGAAGAGAGTAGTCAAGGCTTCTAAGCAACTTACGGCATGTATACTGGTCACTCGACCTCAAGTGATTAAATAAATGACAACAAGTAAACTTTTGGAAAATGACGGTGGCGAACAAACAAATCGGGCCTCCGTGGCTGAGTGGTTAAGACATCACACCGCTAATCGCGAGGTTGTGGGTTCGAATCCCACTGGCTCCATTGCACACACTCTTTGTGTGGAGCTCCGGGTTGTACTTCTCTTGTGTTGTAATATTGCCTTGTGTGCTGTCTCGTCCCTGTGTATTGACGATGCCTTATAAGCAGGCTTCATGTCGAGCACACAAGTCAGATGTATGTTGTTCAATAAACAAACAAACAACAAAGAAATCAGTTATCAGCAGTGTGGCTTTCACTACAAAAATCTCCGTAGGACTAGCCACATATAATATAAAGCATGCTTTCCAAATTGAAATTTGCTTACTTATAAATATTGAAAAACTTAAAGACGCAAATCAAAACTTAAAATAATGCAAAATTTATAAAAAATAAAATAAGGAAAAAATAAAGGATTTGTTTTACCATTTTTTTTTCAGCAAACGGCAGTGTATTAAAAGGCTGTTTAGTAAAATCACATTAATTTTTTTGGCTCTAGACTATGTTTATAATATGATCGGAATTTATAAATGATTAACTTTTTTACTTACCCATCATACGTAGTATAGGGTAAGTCTTGCAATCGTTTTGAAAATCGAAAATTTTTTTTTGACGGATTTACACGTTTTAGATAGTGGAGATTCCGAAAAACATATTTTTAGAAAAAAAAATTTGCCGTCTGTCTGTCTGTCTGTCTGTCTGTCTGTCTGTCTGTCTGTCTGTCTGTCCGTCTGTCTGTCTGTCTGTCTGTCTGTAAACGCTCTATCTCGCGAACAAATTGAGATAGAGATTTGAAATTTTGTATGTAGTTAGTATGTAAGAATGGGACGAACCCTATTCAATATCAGCAACCTCGATTATCCGGATCTATTTTTTTCGGACTCTCGAAAAATTCGTTGTGATGAAAGGTATATAAAAATTTTCGAATTTTTTTGTTCTAAGAAATGGACGTAAAAGGTAATAAAATAACACACATTTTGCATATAGAACAAAGTGGATCGAATTATTAGTTGCCGAGATATTTGTAATCTTGTTTTCTACATTCTTCGATTTTTCATGACCCTGTATTTCTTTCAAATTTCAATTCAGAAGTATATTTTAATTGGAAATGAGACGCTTAATCCGACGCAGTTAATTGTTAGTTAATAGAATTATTATTTTTGGAGTTATAAGGATGTTTCTTTTACGCAGTTCGGTACTACTTGAGTAGTTTGGCGTTTTATATAATTTGTCGAAATTGGTACATCAGCAGTTCTTTAATATAGCATTACTATGTATATTAACAATATTTAAATTTTGTTTATGAATTGCAATGCATTGTATAAATAGTTTCACGTGTTTTATTTTCATATACATATCCATGATGGGTAAGTATTACGGTGGCCCCCAACGACTAGTTTCTTACCAACTACCCATTTTATTTGTCTGTACATATTTTGAACATGCGCACAATAATCCATTTTTAATTACTTTTTAATATAAGATATCCAAGAATATAAAATCAAAGTAGCTTTAGCTTTCATAATATCTTTAACTTGGAATAAATAACTCAGTATTTTTTTAAAATTCATTAATCTTTATCAGAAATAAACTCAAAGCTGCAAATAATGTTCTTGTTCAATGAGTCGAACAGTAAAATGTAAATCCATTTTCTTGTTTTAAAAAACTTCGGCTGATTTATGTTGAATGAACAACATTTTTAGAGAAGTTAAATAAATATAAAATCAGCAAGAAAGCAGTAGTAACATTTTTATTTGAATAACACATGTTTGCCTCCGTTTTCAATAATTGGATTTTACACAACTTTAAACTCAAATAAAATTGTAACATTTTTGTTTACGGTGAAAATTCTACTTTAAATTGTAAATCATATGAATTCGTGAAAATACATATACTTGATCAGAGATAATTCAATAAATGCCGTTGAAGATAAAATTCCATTTTTTTAGATGGTAAAAAGTTTTTGATGCGAAATTTTAAAGAAAGGAATTCAAATTGAAATATATTTTCAGTTCTTTCACAATAGTTTTATTATGAAATGAAAGGTATCATCTTCTATTATGATTAATGTAAGTCTTGATACTGTAAAAGATTCACTATTGCATTTTAAAAGCGTTTAAATTCACAATGTCTTCTAAATGAAATTTTATTGAATAGTAGAAAAAGAAACTTTTGTTATTGACAATGGTGGATACATAAATTTTTAATGTAACAGAAAAGAAATGTAGTCAAATGGTGTTTCCATTATGAAATGTAAAATTTTTTCTTCCTTTAAAAATATGCTTTTGTGCATAGAACAAAAAGGCAATAAAATTCAAATCAAAAGAAAATCGTTGTTTGCGAAATCGATAAATTGTATCAGGGATAACAGTTTAGTTTCTATTTTAACTAATAAGTTTAGTTTTTGTACCAGAAATAAATAATATGAATATTTAATAACAGTAGAGGAGTTTAAGTGATCTCCTAATAATTCGACACTCTATAAGAAATCGCAGATTTGAGTTTCTAACAACCGAGAATTTGCACTGATGAAGAAAGTTTAACTGTAGGAATAAATCTGCGTATAACACAATTAAAAGAATATTTCCCAATTAAACGGATTGCACTGACCTCACAGTCTATGCACACTAATTGTGTATTAAACCCTTGCTTTTTCAAGGAATAATGCACTTCGATAAGAAAAAATAAAGAGAGGATTAGTTCTTTCATTTCCCCTCTTTATAATTAAGCATTCAACTCCCTCCCAAGCTAATCATGGATGAGCCTTATCTTATAATAAATCTATATCGAAAATTCGAAGCAAGTCAGATAATTCTGTATATAAACTCATTGATATGATTTAAAAGAATTTATCCCGCGTTCTTCCTTTTTTCTTAATTACTTAACAAAACTAATCAGAGATTCCTCTTATAAGAAAAAACTCATATCCAAAATTTAAAGCTATTCGTTTAATTCGTTTATTTCTGGACCCATTTATATAACTTAAGCGGAATTATCTTTGTTTATATTAATCAATCAAAATCAGAAATAAATAAAAAGCTGCAAAGAATTTTCTGGTTTCAATAAGTAGAACAATAAAATTAAAATCCATTCTCTTGTTTTAGAAATATTGACTGATTTTTGTTGAATAAGTAATACTTTTAGAGATGTTAAATTAATATAAAATAACTAAGAACGTAGTAGTAAGTATTTATTTGAATACCACATGTTTCCCTCCGTTTCAGCAACTGAATTTTACACAACTTTAAACTCAAATAAAATTGTAATATTTTTTTTGTTTTCGATGAAAACTCTGCTTTAAATTGTAAATCATATGAATTCGTGACAATATAAATACTTGATCAGAGATAATTCAATAAATGCCGTTGGACATGAAATTCAATTTTCTTAGACGTTGAAAAGTTCTTGATGCAAAATCTAAAATAAAGGAATTCAAATACAAACATATTTTTATTTTTTTGACAATGGATTTTTTTAATGGTATTGAAGAGGGTTATCCTGCATTATGACTAATGGAAGATTTAAGACTGTAAAAGATTTGGTAAAAGAAAGAATTTTTTATTGCAAAATGTTTTCAAACCAAGCTTTTATCGAAAATAAATAAAAGGAACATTTTTGATATACAAAATTGCTAGATATTTTTTTAGTATAATAGAAAAGAAATTGTGTTTTCATTGTGAAAATGTAAAATTTTTACTTCCTTTGAAAATACGTTTGGTTTGGTTAATTTTGACATTGCTTTGAGGCCTATAGCAGCTACGGCTTTCACTTAGAATGATCCATTGTAAAGAGACAATTCAGAACTATGTTTTTTTCGAACATCGATTACATATTTAGTTCACTACAAAGGGACAACATGCTATTTAAGTCTTACCCAGATTCGAACCAGGAACCCTCTGCTTTGAAAATGCGTTTTAATGCATGGAACAAAAAAGCACTAAAATAGTAAATAGTAAATTATTGACACGTCTGTGAAATAGATAAGTTCCATCAGGGATAACAGTCTGGTCCCTATTTTAATTCATAAATTTAATTTTTGAGCTAGAAATAATGAATATAAATATGTAAAAAAGAGTAAAACAGTTAGTTATTTAAGGGGTCACCTAGTAATCCAATTACTTTATACCCAGTCGTGTCGTAGATTGGAGTGTCTAACAAGCATGAGTTTCTACTAATGAAAAAAAAAAAAAGAACTCCAGAAATAGATCTGTTTATAACATAAAAAGTAAAGATGCAAAAAGCAGCAGAAATCGGATTCACTCAATCTGATTGGACGAGACCCAGGGCCCCGCCCGCTTAAAGCCGAATGATATAAATTAGAAGTTTCAGAGGATTAAAGGTGGAAGTTTACAGACCGTAAAAGAAATTTTATAAGTT
This sequence comes from Maratus speculifer, assembly GCA_964019185.1. Taxonomy (NCBI): domain Eukaryota; kingdom Metazoa; phylum Arthropoda; class Arachnida; order Araneae; family Salticidae; genus Maratus; species Maratus speculifer. The sequence continues at coordinate 90,216,671 of OZ025289.1, read as the reverse complement.
TAGAGGTCTAGAAAGTAATAAAAAAACCCAAAAAAACAGAGAGTGTGAAAAAAAGAATGAAGTCGCCAATCTGTTCCCAGGAACCATACATTTTTAATAACAATTAAAATATGTACAATAGCAGTGTAAATTAAGAATTCTCATTTGTAATTTGAAAAAAAATCGTATTAAAATCACAAGCCTATCTAGTATCTCCAAGCATTCTATAATATCATCATTCTCCCGTTTTTGTTTATTTATTTGTTTGGGATTTATCAATGTGATTTTCGGATAAATTTATTTTGAATTGTGTATGATTAGAATTTTTTTTCTTGAAATAAAAAAAATTAATTTACTGTTCCTATGTTTCAACTATGTTTCAACTAATTTTTTGTTAAAATAATTTTCTTAAAATTTAATATAAAGTTAAAATAACAATGTATTTAAAAAGGTCAAAAGATAAAATTAAGTTTTCTGCAAAATCACAGTTTTCTCAATATACAGTTCCCCTTAAAAGTTCAAGAGCTTACTAAAAGTTGATAGTAAAATTAAAAGCAAAAATATACAAAACAACTTTATTTTTTTATATTGCCAAAGAGCCATTTTTTATGTTTACCATATAATTTTAATTTTGCACCAAATTTGATACGCTGCAGAGTCTTGCATTTATATAACCTTTACTAATATAAAATAACCGAATGTAAGAAAAAAAATCCAAAACAGTTAGCTATAGAATATCTTTAATTTGGAACAAATTATTCAATCTTAATTTATATTCGTGATTTAAAATCTGAAATCAACAAAAATGTACAAATAATTTTCTAGTTTAAATAAATGTAAAAGTAAATGCAACTCCATTCGCCGTGGTTCAAAGAAAAAAAAATCACTGATTTTCAATAAATAAGCAGTGTTTTTACTGATGTTAAGCAAAATAAAATCTCCAAGAACACTGTAGAAACATTCTTATTTGAATACCAAATGTTTGCCTCTATTTTCAATAATTTGATTTTCCACAACTTTAAAAACTTAAATAAAATTTAAGATCTTTGTTTTCGGTGAAAAATCTACTTTAAATTGCAAATCATACGAAATCATGAAAATACAAACACTTACTCAGAAATAATTCAATTAATGCCGTTGGATTAAAAATATCCAGTTTCATGGATGTTGAAAATTTTTTGGCATAAAATATAAAGTAAATATTTAAAACCAAAGTTATTATCAGTTTTTTGATAATAGATTTTTTAAAGGAAATATTTTATAGAGATTATCTGGTATTGTAGCTAATGTAAAACTTTGTGACTTTAAAAGATTAGGTATTGCATAGTACAAACCTATAAATGAAATAATGTTTTCTAAAAAAATTGTATTTATTAGTGGGTGAAAGAAACATTTGTTATTCGCAAAAATTACTTTTAAAAGATTGCAACTGAAAAGATACGAAGATAAATTGGAATTTTTATTACAAAATGTGAAAGCTATACTTTTTTAAAATATTTGTGTTTGTGTAAAAATTTGCTTTTGCATACTTTACATTATATATTACTGCAGAAAATCGCTGCATATGAAATTACATTAGAATAATCTTAAACGCGATTATTCAATCGGTAAATTAATTATAACAGATGTAAATTTTCCATTTTTCAATTTTGGGTGAAAAAAGTCCACGCCAGGATTTGAAACAGGGATGTATTGGCTAAAGCCGCCAATGCTCTTCCAACTGAGCCATCCCGGACACGAACACTGGAGGACTATTTCACCCAATAAACCTCAACGATCCTTTTATCTGGTCTGATACTCTGAATCAGCTCAACAGAATAAATCGAAGGTCATTATATGGTACTGCAGAAAATCGCTGCATATGAAATTGCATTAGATTAATTTATAACAAGATTATTCAATCTGTGAATGAAATATAGCAGATGTAAATTTTCCGTGTGGGTGAAAACAGTCCGTGCCAGTATTCCAACCAAGGATGTATTGGCTGAAGTCGTCAATTCTCTTCGAACTTAGTCATCCCGGACTACTAGGAAAATTTACAAATTCTATAATTCATTTCCCAATTGAATAATCGTGTTATAAATTAATACAATTAAATTTCGTATGCAGCGTTTTCAGCAGTTCCATGTATTGACTTTCGATTTATTCTTTTGAGCTGATCTAAAGTATCAGATCAGATTGTGTGTTCGTTAAGTTTATCTGGGTGAAATAGTCTTCCAGTATTCTTCCGGGATAGCTCAGTTGGGAGAGCATTGGCGGCTTGAGCCAATACATCCCTGTTTCAAATCCTTGCCCGGACTTTTTACACCGACTTGGAAAATTTACATCTGCCATACTTTGAAGACTTAACCTCCTTATCAGCAGCGTTTTCAGCAGTTCCATAGATTGACTTTCGATTTATACTGTTGAGAACTGATACCAAAGTATCAGTTCAGATTGTGTGATCGTTAAGGTTATTTGGGTGAACTAGTCCTCCAGTATTCTTCCGGTATAGCTCAGTTGGGAGAGCATTGGCTGCTTGAGCTAATACATCCCTGTTTCAAATCCTGGCCCGGACTTTTTACACCCACTTGGAAAATTTACATCTGCCATACTTTGAAGACTTAACCTCCTTATCAGCAGCGTTTTCAGCAGTTCCATAGATTGACTTTCGATTTATACTGTTGAGAACTGATACCAAAGTATCAGTTCAGATTGTGTGATCGTTAAGGTTATTTGGGTGAAATAGTCTTCCAGTATTCGTCCGGGATAGCTCAGTTGGGAGAGCATTGGCGGCTTGAGCTAATACATCCCTGTTTCAAATTCTTGTCCGGACTTTTTACACCGACTTGGAAAATTTACATCTGCCATACTTTGAAGACTTAACCTCCTTATCAGCAGCGTTTTCAGCAGTCCCATAGATTGCCTTTCGATTTATACTGTTGAGAACTGATACCAAAGTATCAGTTCAGATTGTGTGATCGTTAAGGTTATTTGGGTGAAATAGTCCTCCAGTATTTGTACGGGATAGCTCAGTTGGGAGAGCATTGGCGGCTTGAGCTAATACATCCCTGTTTCAAATTCTTGCCCGGACTTTTTACACCGACTTGGAAAATTTACATCTGCCATACTTTGAAGACTTAACCTCCTTATCAGCAGCGTTTTCAGCAGTTCCATAGATTGCCTTTCGATTTATACTGTTGAGAACTGATACCAAAGTATCAGTTCAGATTGTGTGATCGTTAAGGTTATTTGGGTAAACTAGTCCTCCAGTATTCTTCCGGTATAGCTCAGTTGGGAGAGCATTGGCGGCTTGAGCTAATACATCCCTGTTTCAAATCCTGGCCCGGACTTTTTACACCCACTTGGAAAATTTACATCTGCCATATTTTGAAGACTTAACCTCCTTATCAGCAGCGTTTTCAGCAGTTCCATAGATTGACTTTCGATTTATACTGTTGAGAACTGATACCAAAGTATCAGTTCAGATTGTGTGATCGTTAAGGTTATTTGGGTGAAATAGTCTTCCAGTATTCGTCCGGGATAGCTCAGTTGGGAGAGCATTGGTGGCTTGAGCCAATACATCCCTGTTTCGAATCCTGGCGAGGATTTTTTTTTTAGCTACTTGGAAAATTTATATCTGTTATAATTACTAAAGTATAAGAAAATGAATTTTGTTTTCAATCTTTTGTTACCGTTTTCAGGGAAGTTTTCAAATAAAATATTGTTTATAATTTATTTCTCTATCCGGTGCATTTTCTCAGTAATTTGCAGATGAATATAATAATTTGATAAATTATACTAACAAAACATTGTATTGCAGAGTGGTGTAAGCCTGGAACATTTACTCAGGTTTTCAGTTTATTGATCAAACAAAAACTAATTTCAAGAGACTTCAAATAAGCAACTATTTGTAATAATAAGAATTAGGCTTGTGTAATAAGATTTTATATTAAAAGAAATTAAGGGGACACACTATACGAAATGGGGCAAAATATCATTTTTTTTCAATATTAATTGAATATAACTTTTTTAATTGTGAATACTTTGACTATTTTTTCTATTCGACAATTATATTGAAAGATATTCTACTTTCAAAGATACTTTTAATACTCCACCTCATAAATCCTGATATCGCCTGGAGAGAACCAAAGTAACATACTTTAAATTTATTTAAATGAATTACTAAAACTACTTTTAGACCTTTTTATTAAATGCGTGGACATCATAACAGTCAAATTATAGTTTGATACAACTTTCGAGATGCTGTATAAAAATTTCAAACCGGTTTTTGTGGTACATCGTAATATTTATCTCAGGACTGACAAGGAAGGTCTCCATACGGGCATACTCAGAAAAATCTAAAAAAAAAATTTAGAATGTTCTTTTCATGTGAATATGTCTGTTTATAAAAAAACTTTGGGCGAAGCTTCGATAGAACATCCGTAAAAAAATAATGAAATTTGGTAATATATCACCGATTTGCATGTAACAGAATTAAAAAAAAATATTGTTATCAAATACTCTTTAAACAGTTCACGATTAGAGTCGTTTGCTTAATTTTCAGATTTTTATCACCAGTTTTTGTAAACAGAAATATTTTTGGAATTGAATTGCGAAAATGCTCTGATCAAATAAGGTAAACTTTACAATAAAAAATAACTGGTGGGAATAATGAAGGTTTCTAAGCGACAATAAACAAGAAATTTTTATATGCATTAGAATAGTTTGTTTTTGTCGAAGAAAAATCCTACTCGCCAAATCTCATGTCGCTTTCATATTTTCACACCAAGTATTCAAATATTCGAAAATATTTCAGTTTTTACTGACTCTCTACTAAAATTCCACCGCTAAATTTATCTGATCCTTTATTGCATACGTAAATAGTACAAATAGCATTTTTTCAACCTATTTCATCTGAGTATGCCCAGTAAGGAGATCTTCCTTATGAGTAGGTTAGAACAAAGATGCTGTCTTGTTCGGATTTTTCCCACCACTAAAATTAAATAGAAATTTTTCTTTTGTTCATGGTTAGAAATCATTTGATTTCGGTTATTGTTTCAGGGGAAATTTTCTATTAAATTTTAGTGGTAGGAGAAAAATCCATACAAGTTGGCAACTATGCTTAAAAGCATAAAACAGAAATCAATAAAATCCATATAAAATGGAATAAGTACAGATGTCAGCTAAAATTACAAGCTAAGAAAGCATCCCCTTGAGCCTTTTATATCAATTTTTCATTTTTTATGAATTTTGTGAATAATTCATTTTGAGATGTTAAGCTTAGAAATGTTTTTCTTTAACACGTTCTCTGCCGCTCACGCGAAAGCACGTGATATGGCGCCAACGTTAAGGGGCCACGCACACGCCAGCGTGGTATGTTGGGTGATGTCAATAGCCAGTCACGCGCTGGCGCGGGAAAAACTTTCACTGATTCTTTTTTATAAAAAGTAAATCGGCTTCTGGGAAAAACCCACTTCTACAGTGGGGCATTATGTAACATCACATCTTTACGTAAGCGGCAGCGAACGTGTTAAAATCCAAAATTAATTTTTATTCTTATATTTCCACTATATTTTATATTATAACTATTTTTTTTTAATTTGAATGTAAAGTTATTACAATAATTCATTTATATTGAACAAAAGTTAAAGTTACATTAAAAATCTTCTGCAAAATCTCAGTTTGTTCAATATAAAGTTGGGTTCAAAAATGAAGCGTACAATTAATTTTGGAGTTAAAATTAAAAGGGAAACGTTACAAAATGATTTTACATATTTTTCCAAACCATTTCTTTTCGTTTACATTTCGAATTGCTGCATAATCTTGTTTTTATATGTACTTACAAATATAAACTATCCAAAAGTAGAAAATTTAAAAAAGTTTAGCTTATATATCATCTTTGACGTTGAACAAACAATACAGTCTTGTTTTATATTTATGATTAAAAAGGAGAAATTAGCAAAACCTATTAAAAGAAAACCATTAAAAAGACCTGACCGAGTTTTAGTAAAGAAGCCGTCATTTTACCGACATTAAACATACATAAAATCTCAAAGAACGCAGAAGCAACAATTTGATTTGAATGTCAAATATTTGCCTCTATTTTCAGTAATTGGATTTTTCATAACTTTAAAAGAAAAACTCAAATAAAACTTATAAGTTTGGTTTTCGATGATAATTCTACTTTAAATTGTAAATCATATGAAATCATGGAAATGCAAACGCTTGCTCTGATATAATTGAATAAATGACATTAGATATCAAAAATAATTTTTTCTTACATGTTGAAAACATTCTGCCACATAATGTAAAGTAAAGAAATTCAAAACCAAAGACATTTTATATTTTTAACAATATATTTTTAAAACGAAATGTGTTAGAGGGATTATCGTCTACGGAATTATTGTAAAAATTTTCAGGCTTTAAAAGTTCTGCAATTACATTCTATTAACCTATAAATGAATATAGTTTTCTAACAAAATTTTATTTATTGTGCAGAAAAAAAGCATTCGTTATTTGCAAAAGGTGTTTTTCAAAATTTAATAGACACGAAGATACGAAGATAAATTAGAGTTTTTATTACATAGATGCAAAAGTTTGACTTTAAAAATAAATGGCGTTAATGCCAACAATATACTGAGCTCACTCTGAATACGTTAAAGCATAAAACAGAAACAAATAAAATTCATAGAAATTGGAAATAATATAATTGTCAGCAGAAAATCTTACCCTGAAAATGTTTTCCTTTTATTTTCCAAAGTTCAGGCTAAAAGAAAGGTCTTTCTTTTAAATCAGAAGTTAATTTTTTATTATATTTACATTATATTTAATGTTAAAAATATTTCTTTATACTTCAATGTAAAGTTATAACAATACAGCATTTATAAAGGTCAAAAGTTAAAGTTTTACAATAGCACCGTTTGCTCAATATACATTTTCCCCGAAAAGTTGAAGCACATACTAAAATTTCTGATTAAAGTTAAAAAAGAAAAGGTACAAAATGACATATTTTTTGAAACATATACAAATAACATTTTAAACACAACAAATACAAAACATATTTTTTTTCACACGAACCAGTTCTTATGCGTTTACATTTGAATTGCTGCATAGTCTTGCATTTATATGTGCTTATTAATATAAAATATCTAACAATGGAATATTTAAAAATAATTAGGTTATATGTTATCTTTAATTTGGAAAAAATTGGTTTAGATTAATGCTTTGGTTTATGTTCATGAATCAAAAGCGGAAATCAGGAAAAATATTCAAAGAATTTACTAGTTTCAATAAATGCAGAATTAAGATGCAATTCCATTCTCCCCATTTAAAAAAAAAAAGTGACCGAGTTTCGGCAAAAAAAGCAGTCTTTTTACCGACATTAAAAAATATAAAATCTCAAAGAACGCAGTAGCAAAAGTTTTATTTGACAGTCAAATGTTTGCCTCCGTTTTCAGTAATTGGATTTTGCATAACTTCAAAAGAAAAACTTAAGTAAAATTTAGAATTTTTGTTTTCGGTGAAAATTCTACTTTAAATTGTAAATGAAATCATGGAAATACAAATACTTGCTCAGAGACAATTAAATAAATGACACTGGATGTTAAAAATCTTTTTTTTTTTTCTTAGATGTTGAAAACTTTTTGCCACAGAACGTTAAGTAAATAAATTCATAACCAAAGTTATTTTCTGTTTTTATTTTATTTATTAATTTTTTGACAATAGATTTTTAAAGGAAATTTGTTAGAGGGATTATTGTGTATTGTATCCATAAGAAAGTTTTCAGGCTTTAAACGATTTGATATTGCATTATAATAGTTTATAATTGAATAATGTTTTCTATCAAAATTTTATTTATATGATAGATATATATATAAAAAAGAAACATTTGTTAATCGCAAAGATTGATATATTTTTCAAAATGTAACATAAACAAATTGAAATTAATTGGAATTTTTTTTTAAGAAAAAAGTAAGAAATATATAATATAAAAAAAGAAAAAGAAAAAAGCAATATTACATAACAAAAGAAAAAAAAAAGAAAAAAAGTCTTTACTTAAAAAAAAAATATTGGATGTGTATGCCAAAAATATAATTCCTATGCTTTAAATATTTGCTTAATATACAGTTTACCTCACAAGTTGAAGCGCTTAGTAAAAGTCGTTATTAAAATTAAAAGCAAAAAAAAAATCACTTTTTTTATTTGCCATATAACATTTTTTATGTTTACCACATAATTCTAATGTTATAACACAATTGATTTGCTGCATAGTCTTCCATTGATATGTGTTTGCAAATGTAAAATATCCAAACAATAAATTTGAAAAGATTTAACTTTTATATCATCTTTAAATTGAAACGAAATACTCAGTCTTCGCTTATACACTATATTGCCATTGATTATGGGACACTTGCGATTTTAGACATTTTACTAAATATCTAGAAAAATACATGACGAATCATCTCGAAACTCTTAGTGTATAAATATAATAGTATACGTCATACATCTCCGTGAAGATTTTTTACCGAAACGCCATAGGGAACCGTCAACAAATTAAAAAAGAATGAATATCTTTTAAATAACCCTGACAAAACTAATGTAGCAAAAGCGCTCAAACTCTAGATTATGATTGAATGCCTTATTGTAATACACTGTGTTCATTTTTATGCAAATAGCATGCACACTCGCAGAGTAATTAAGGTTTTTATAAAAATGGTCCCAAATTTTTCCAAGTTTTTCCATTATAATTTTCAGAGTTCTTAATATAAAATAATATTTTTTTCAGAAAATATGACAAACAACATTGCACACAGTACCCTGTAATCACAATTAAAAAATAATAAAAATTGTATGGAAAATGAGTAGGTTTACTATATAATTTTTTGCTGCGCATGCGTCAAAGATATCAAAATTTTATTTGCATATTATGTTAGCTAAATGTATAGAGCAACTTTGTAAAAGTCTCAAAATCATAGCTTGAAAATTCTGAAAGTAATCGTCTATAGAAAAAGGACAAAATCCGTTGTTTCCAAAATGAAGCAAAAAAATGAGGGAATTTATCCAAATGCAGTAGTACATCCCATATTGTGTATTCTATATTGACACTAATCAATGATTATATGGATACAACCCCTCTTGTTTTTGCTTCATTTTGAGAATAACGGATTTTCGACTTATTCAATTGACGATTATTGTCAGAATTTCCAAGTTATGATTTTGTGACTTTCACAAATGTTGTTCTATACATTTAGCTAACATAATATGCAAATGAAATTTTGATATCGTTGACGCATGCGCAGTAAAAAATTATATAGTAAACCAACTCATTTTTTATACAATTTTCATTATTTTTTAATTCTGATTACAGGGTACTGTGTGCAATGTTGTTTGTCATATTTTCTGAAAAAATAATATTTTATATTAAGAACTCTGAAAATTATAAGGAAAAAACTTGGAAAAATTTGGGATCATTTTTATAAAAACCTTAATTACTCTGCGAGTATGCATGCTATTTGCATAAAAATGAACAAGGCTTATTACAATAAGGCATTCAATCACAATCTAGAGTTTGAGCGCTTTTGCTACATTAGTTTTGACAGGGTTATTCAAAAGATATTCATTCTTTTTTAATTTGTTGACGGTCCCCTTTGGAGTTTCGGGAAAAAATCTTCACGGAAATGTATGACGTATACTATTATATTTATACACTAAGAGTTTCGAGATGATTCCTCATGTATTTTTCTAGATATTTAGTAAAATGTCTAAAATCGCAAGTGTCCCATAATCAATGGCAATATAGTGTATTCGTGAATCAAAATAAGAAATCAACAAAAATACACCAAGAATATTGTAGTTTCAATAAATGTAAAAGTAAAATGCAACTCCATTCACCCTATTTAAAGAAAACAAATAGATTAATTTTCGGCAAATAAGCAGTGTTTTCACCAATGTTAAAGAACTATAGAGTCTCCATCCGGTAAAAACCTTCTTATTTGAATAACAAATGTTTGTCTGTATATTCAATTATTGGATCTCCCACAACTTTAAAATCTCAAATAAAATTTAACCTTTAATTGCATGAATTATCATATATATTATAAAGCAGAAGTTCTGAAACTTCCAAACGGGTGTTTTCAAAAACTACCCGATGGATCTTTTTGCAGATTATATCATTCGATAGGAAATATTTTTGCGGAGGTTTATGATACAAATATACAGGGATAAGTATGATTTTTGGTAATAAATTTTATATTTTTCGGTTTTTTTTTATGAAAGGGTTGCCAATGGTTATTTTTTGGCGAAAATTATCATTACTAAACAAATTAAAAATGATATAACTCTTAGATATATTACAAACATCTTGCAAATAAAAGCAGAAAATAACTATTGATAATAATAATAATAATAATAATAATAATAATAAAGAAAAAACATTTAATGAGGCATGATATTATAAAAAATATTTTTCTTAAAAATAAAAGAAATATTTGTAACGCTTAAAAAATAACTTAACGTGAAATATTACATTTGATGCAACATTTGGCGACTTATCCTTGCGTTAGAATAAAAAAAAATAACTTGAAAATTTGATTACAGGAATTTTGAACGATATTTATTTTCCTTTTTATTATTTTCTTTCTCTTTTTTTATCAAATTTCGATAGTATATAATTTATTCCAGAAAAAGGCAGATCTAATTATAAAAGTAATTGTGAGTTATATATTTGTTTCTTTGAGATTTTTTTTTTACTTTTGTCGTCAAAGAATTAAGCCAAAAATGCATATGTCTAACAATCGGTCCCAATAATGTTGTTTTTTCCAAAAGAAGATAATTTTTGGAGTATATTTTAGCATTCAATTGTAAATTCAATAAACATAAGTTAATATTTTAAAAATTGTAATCAAATATTTAAATTTTAGCTTTAGTGTGAAATTCTGCCATACATATATATATATATATATTGTAAAATAATGTCATTCTTTTTCAAAAGTTTTTAACCGCAATTGTAATCAACAAACATACTTTTTTTGCGCCATTTTGTCAAATTCACTTCCAGGGAAAATTAGTTTTAAAATCTACAAACTGAACAAGGAAATCTATGCAATTTAAATTAAATTTATGCAATTTCGCGTTATTACTATCGATAAATTCAACATTTTGAAATAAAAATTGTCTGCTGAAAAAACATGGCACAGATGTCATATATGCACAACATTGGCGCGATTGCAACAAAAACGTCGATTTTATGTTCATATGGTAGCTCGGCTATTGGATATTTATTAATAAACTATTTACTCTTATTTATTTTTTTAAATGATGTAAATTGTTTAATTTTATAATTATTAACAAAACATTATTTATTTTTTTATTTTCTTTTTAAAATAATAGAAAAAAATTAAAAAATATATATGTAACTGATATTTTAAAATGAAATTTTCTCCAAATTGTCGTAAAAAAGGGGAAAAAATGCACAAATGTGGTGCACATAAGGCATTTGTGCCACAATATTTTACAAGTTTGTTTTAATTAGCCATTTCTTCTTTAATTTTCTTCATATTTTTCCTGTGTTAGATAATATTTAAAATGATATTGGACTAATCTTCAATAATTGAGCACCGCCAAATAGCATATTTACTATATTATTGAAAGTTTTATTGGCACAGATATTATATATCACCGAGGTAACTAATAGACTTTAAATTGGCATTATTTTGTCTGAGATATATTAACCCGACTATTAATATTTATTCATAAATAAAATGCTTATTTACTTTATAAATTGTATAAATTGTTTTGTTATATACTTTTTAAATTTTTTCATAAATTTTTATTACTATTTAAATAATTGAAAATAATTTAAATATACACATGTAACTGGTATTCGAAAACAATGTTTCCGCCAAATTAGCATAAAAAATTATCGGGCCAAACTCGGTGCATACGACATCTTTGCCTTTTTGTTTATGTATTAAGGAGATTTCTAGATCATCAACGAGATCATAGAAAATTTGTCAGATTATTTTATTTGAGATTATTAAATTTATGGTTTTTCATTATGAAACAAACGAAGAAAAGAAAATTTACTATTGATGCAACTACAGAATTAACGACTGCTTGGCGTTATTTTTTTTTTTTAATCGAAAAGGCGATTTTTTAATTATTTGTTTACTTTTTTGTTTACATTATTATAAACATTTTCCCATTTTTATATACGTATCACCTTGGCGCGTTTTTTTTTTAAATCTGACATCAGTTTGGCAAACACTGCGTTTTCAAATACCAGTTACATGTTATATTATTTTTAATTATTTTCTATTATTTTAAAAGGGAAACAATAATAAATAAGTGAATTTTAATTAATAATTATAGAACAAAACAATAAAGAAAGAAAAAATAAAGAAAAGTAAAGAAACAAAGTTTATTAGTAAATAAACAACAACAACCAGATTACTATGCAAACCATAAAATCACAATTTTGTTGCAATCGCACCAACGTGATCCATACATGACACCTGACCAAAATATTATTGGCTATATTATTATTTATATATTTTTTATATTATTTGGTACTACTTGATTATCCATTCGACCAAAAAACTGCCGCTAAAACTAAATGTCAATAATGGATGATCGTAAATGTCACATTCATTTGAAATTAAACATGTTACATGCGTTTGTTACGTCATTAACTACTTTTTAATTCGATGTTTTATTTGTATTTCTATTAATATTTTCGTGATTTATTGATTCTTAGGTTATTTAAAATAAAAGTTATATTCGTTTGTATAATATGGTAAATCGTTTTGCAATATGTATAATTTGGCGAAATTGATCTATGGAATAATAAAGTAGTACCTATTATTTATTAAAATTCTATCTGGATATTTAAGCTGACAGAAGTGGCGTACTTTTCAAGTCTCCGTAGAGGCATTCGCCAAGTTGTCGTTAATTCTGTGTTTTAGCTTTATTATGTATTTTTCATCTGTAGTTATTTTACTATCCCTAAAAAAGCAATATTTGCAATGTGCAGGAAAAATATTCGGAATATCAATGATATAGAATTTAAAAATATATATATTTGCAATTAATTTATCAATCATTCAGGTTAAAAAAAAAAATACTTTAAAATTGGCTAAGAAAAAAATATACACTAAATACCGACAGTAGAAAATTTTGTTTATGATGTTTATGTTGCAGTTTTAATTAACATTAAGCCCTATCATCGGAATTTTATCAAAAATTAACCATTAAATACTACTTCAATACACCGTCGAACAAAAAAGAAAAAAAAAAAAAAAAAAAAAAAACTATCGCCAAGATATAAGATTAAATGCCAATAATAGGTGATTGTAAACTTCACTTTCATTTGACAATAAACACGAAATAAGTCTGATACATTTGTAACAAATCGTTATAAGCAATACTAATGTTTGATGCCAAAAATCATAATGGAATTGATTACAAGCTGAACTGCTTTAAAAAAGAAATTTTAAATCACCATTTTGTTTGTGTCAAGATTTGTCTGGAAAACTGGACTAGCGCAGCGGGCATAGCCTGCTAGTTCTATTATAATTTTGTTTTTATTTATTCTTATATTAAGCATAGACACCAGAAATTTTGGAGATAGATTTTTAAACTTATACAGAGGCACATTTTTGTAATTTTTACGGGATTAATATTTCTATATAAATATAGTGGTTGCTAAGAACTTAATTTATTTTTCAAAAGTTAAATAAAATGTGATGTAATTTTGCACAACTATGCAAAGAAGGGTTAAGATCTTTATTTTCAATGAAAATTCTACTTTAAATTGTAAATTATGTGAAATCATAAAAATACAAACACTTGTTCATAAATAATTCAATTAATGCCATTGGAATAAAAAAAATCCATTATCATAGATGTTGAAAAGTTTTTGGCGTGAAATATAAGGTACATGAATTTAAAAAAAAAGTTATTATCAGATTTTAAAAGATTTTTTGTAGCAAATATATATTGTAGGGATTATCGTGTATTGTAGCTGTGACTTTAAGAGATTCGATATTCTATTGTAAGAACCTACAAATGAAAAACGTATTCAATAAAAATTTTATTTAGGATTAGAAAAAGAATCATTTGTTATTCACTATATTTTTAGTGCAACAGAAAAGATACGACGATAAATTAGAATTTTTGCGAATGAGGTTTAAAAATATCACTCTCATATTTCAATCTCATAAAATTGTAAATAGTTAGTTACAATTAAAATGCGCGCCAAACAATGTTCTCCATAAACCATTATGTAATGGAATACTTTTGTGTGGCCTTGTAAATCAGTAGAAAATGTTCTTTTCGCCACAGATTATGCAAAATGTATATTATAATACGTACTATATAGATGCATATCAATTTTATTATGTTCGAATGAGTGTAACACCATTAAAATGCATTTGAAAAAATTTTTCCCACTGCCGTAACGTAATGGAGTACTTTTGATTGCCCCTGTAATTGAAATATGCATCCAATTTTCATAAACTTTCAATAGACTCGACAAAATTATGTAATAATTATGTATTTTAAGTTTCAAACGACTCGGTTGGGTAGTTTATGCGTTGTTTTATGAGGACGGACGGACAGACTGAACGTCAAATATAGGTGCTACGTATTTACATAATTACGAACGCACCTAAAAAGGTGTTAATGTAAAAAAAAATGCACTTTGCAAGCTTTTAATATTTTAAACCCTTAAGAGGCAAGCAATAATGTCTCTGCAATATTGAATTATCAACGGAAAAATTAAAAAAAAATTTCGCAAAGCAATTTTTTAACACCTTCATGTCAAAATTTAAAATATAAAATTTCGTTTAAAGTTTCTGATGCAAATATTTTTAAATTGATGGAATAAAATATATCCCGCCGCACAGCATATAGTTAAAGCTTAAAACAGAAATCAATAAAATTCATATAAGTATGGAAATAATATAGGATAATAATAATATAGTCATGGAAATAATATAGATGTCAGTTTAAAAAAATCACAAGCTGAAAAGCACCCCTATGCATCTGTTTACATTAATTCTTGTTTTTATGAGCTTTCCGAATAATATATTTCGAGATGAGGATGCTTAGAATTCTTTTTATTCTAAATACAATATTTTATTTTAAATACTTCAAAAAGATGATGTGATAAGCGGAGTGACGTGATAACCAGGTGTCGCGATTGCGAGGTCTGACTGTATTATAAAGAGATTAATAAGGGCGAATTTCTCTTTAACAAAAATACTGGTATTTATCAAATGTTTTGACTATATTTTTCTCTGACCACTTGCCACCCTGTTTATTATGTTAATACAGTAGAATTAATAAAAGATTGTAAACGTTAAACATTCTATTACATTAATTTGTCAAAAAACAACTAACCGTCAAAACAGCTGTTAACCTATATTTAGAAAGCAACTCCTATTAAGCTATGTGTGCAAACATATCTGACAAGGAAGGTCTCCATACGGGCATACTCAGAAAAATCTAAAAAAATTACAGAATGTTCTTCTCATATAGTTATATATGTTTATAAAAAAATTTTCAGCGGAACCTCCTTATAACGTCCGTAAAAAATAATAAAAATTTCGTTTATTTGGCGATTTATCTCCGGTTGGCGAAAAAACGAAATTTTGAAAAATACGCTTTTACGCTTCGAATACTTTTTAACGAAAAAACTTTCTATGTTCAATTTATTTAAATAAGTTTAGTTTAAGTAATTTTAGTTTTGCATTTTTACTTTACTTTAAGTGTAATTTTGTCATACGTTTTTATGTACTTATAACAAAATAAAATTAATATATTTTATCATTTAAAACACAATTAAAATTGATCAAAATTGAAAAATATACTGTTAAAAATCTGCTGCATTTTGTTGCAACGCACTCCTTTGCTTGTATAGAAAACGGTTACTTGGCCGTGAAATGGAGCTTTCTCATTGGTTGGAATAGAGATATTATATACAAGTGGTGGAGTGCGTTGCAACAAAATGCAGTAGATTTTAAACAGTGTATGACACGGTCAATTCACCGTGCTATGGAGCATTCTCATTGGTCAGAAGAGAGCTATTCTATAAAAGTAGTGGAGTGACGTTGCAGTAAATGCTGCAGATTTTTAACAGTGAATTCAATTAAAATCAATTTTCAGATTCGTTAAAATCGTCTGCTTTTGGCGAGGAAGTGCACTGCTCAACAAAACCCGCGTCGCTTTCAGCTTTTCACGCCAATTTTTCCAAACTATTTTATTTTTTTACATATCTAATAATGTAATTCCGCCGCTAATTTTCACTAATCCTTTATTACCTACATGAGTAGTTTAATTCGTATTTTTTTCAAAAAATTCTGAGTATGCCCCCAATGGAGACCTTCCTTGTGAGTTAAATTAGTCAAGGAGCCGATCACACAAAACTCTAAGTCATCGAGCACAATAAAGAATTCTTTATTTTATGGAAGAGTAGTAATAGGGGAATCTAATTATCCATGTCTGCCGGAAGCGAAGTGGTGCATAAGCCAAAAATTGGTACCATTAGTGGTTCACTCGTACGCTTAACATTGTGTTTGCCGTAGAGTTAAAAGTAGGCAAACATGGAAAATTGGGTGCGGGAAAACATAATGCTAAGTCTACGAGTCAACCACTAGTGGTATCAATTTTTGGCTTATGCACCACTTCGCTTCCGGTAGACTTGGATGATTAGATTTCATATTACTAGTCTTCCATAAAATAAAGGAAATTTTTCTTGTGCTTGATGACTTAGGGTTTTGTGAGGTCGGCTCTTGGACTAAATGGTTAAAGTGAAATGCAGTGAGAAAAATGAATTTTGTTAAATAGTAGACTACATATTGTATTAGATTAACTTACCTAAAATATTTAGCTAAGCACAATTTTCAAATTAATCGAATGCAATTTGAATCCACATAAAAACTTTAGTTTGCGAACTACAGCTTGAAGTAAAATTGTGATAAAATTAAATTTCTTTTCAGACATAAAAGAAATATTCTTTATTACAATATAATAGATCCCTGTAATATTACTAACTGTTTGAGTGTTTAGATAAAGCAAAATTGCATTGTTGCAACATCAGTATTTTTTTAATGCTAAAAAAGCAAATTAAAGAGGCCATTTTTTTAAAGCTAAATTATTATCATAAAGTATGAAAAACATATACAGAGAAAAAAAAAGATGTCCAAACAACGCATGTAGGTATGTCAGATCATGAGAAACAGAAACAGGAAGTCGGAAACACGATCTTGACGCTGCAGTTGCACCGTGCTTATGATTCAAAGAATATATAAAAAACTGTGTTAAAATACCTTTAGTTTTAAAAACACTAACTAAGAATATAAAATAGACATACAACTCATATTAAATGCTGAAAATATCCCGTTCGCTGTGACCAGTGTTCTCGCTGACTTTTGACCAACGTTAGTAATTTAGCGAATTAAAAATAAAAAACCTTCGCCAAATGAAAAAAAAGTATTAGCAATATAGATTCGCCGTGTAACACAAAAAAATATCTTTAATCCTTTAATGCTGCCCCCTTTTTTTCAATATGCTCGAAATAATCGAAGTTTTAATAACTGCAAAAACGATTGATATTAATTTAATTTCCACTATCCGCTGCAAATATATTAAAAATATTTATGTATGCATATGTATGAAAAACGAAAAAGAAAAGAAAGGAAAAGCATAAAATGACCACTAGCAATTTGGCGCAATGGCAGCGAGAACCCTGGCTGTGACGCATGCTTCACATCGAAAATACATAGAATTCCAAACAAATTTCCAATCAGCGCTTGAATACCAGTGAAACACATTCCCACCAATAAAAAGTAAAAAAAAAAAAAAAAAAAAAAAAAAAAAAAAAAAAAAAAAAAAAAAAAATGTTGCTGTATTTATGGAAGAAATTTGCAAAAATACGAGGCTTTGATGATAATATCAATTTTATTAAGTTTTATCGGATTGAGGAGTGTCCCGGTATTAAGGGTGTTCTTAAATCAAAAAGGGCAGCTTTGTGACGTAAGTTTTAATTTATTTTTGTTCGGAAATGCATGAAATTAGCAGGTGTTGTTGTTGAGGAACTATCAAATTGCACTAATTTTTAAATTTTTTCGTAAATGCAATAGATATTTCAGAAGAAGCCGTCAAATACGCATATTCCGACGAAAGCAGAATAGACAGTCAATGAAAGAAAGAAAAATCGCGTGATCACGTGATCAAAATAGCTCACGACTCGGTAGATAATTTAATTATCGTAAAATGGAAAACTGATTTCGATTCGAGAGCACTTTACTAGTCAATCCTTCCAATTTTATATATTTCTATAAAAAATGTATTTGTAAATGTGTCAAAACGTTTTGCGCTTGTTGAGCGGAGCAGTTAGGAACACCTTTAATGACTCCCATGATACAATTGGCTAGGGGTTTTTCGGATATGTTGCCATCTCTTCAGCAATGGGGGCCATGAAGTCTATGGCTAATGGAACGGATGTGTTTTTGTTGTAAATTGTAACGGTACTACTAGGTTATCCAGTCGACCAAAAATTATCGCCAAACTATAAGATTAAATGCCAATAATGGATGACTGTGAATGTCATAGTCAATGACATTAAAAGCGATTAATGTGTTTAAAATGTCGTTAAATGATTTTTATTTTTTATTTTTTTAATTTTTTTTAATTGTATTAATATTCTACTAATAATTTGTTTTTTCGTTATTTAAAATATATATTATTTTCAATATGTATAATTTGGATCTTAGTTTGGCGATTTGTATAATTTGGCGAAATTGGTCCACAGAATAACAGAGTAGTACCATTGTAACTTTGTTCATTTGGTACTTTGTACTTCAATTACGTTTTTGTTTAATGAAGATCATTTTTACAGCGTTTGTTATCTTTTCTTTGCGTAACGGTCACAATTTACAATAACGTAATCACTAAAAAATCCTATATATTTTATAATTTCATAAAATAACTTTACATTTATTAAATTAATATTTATATTGTCATGCGTGACTTAAAATTATTGTGAATACATTAGAATAAATGGATGATTATAAATATTAAACAATATATTTAATTAATTTCTCAAAAATAACTAAGCGTCAAAACAGCTGTTAAGCTTTATTTCGAAAGCTATTCCTATTAAGCTATGTGTGCAAACATAACTGAGTTAAATAAATAAAGTGAAATGCACTGAGCAAATGAATTTTGTTAAACAGTAGACTATTTATTACACAATACTAAACGACCGAAAATATTTAACTTAACACAATTTTGAAATTAGTAGAATGCAATTGGTATACATATAGAGACTATAACTGCCAATTTTTACCAATTTTGCTACCACTTAAATTGTACAGAGATTTTCAATTTGTTTAATCACAAGATTTTGACGATTAAAAAAGACAATATTTACTATAAAATTTTACTGGTAGGAAAAATGCGTAAAAGTTGGAATCTATGCAAAGACTTAAATTTACGAAATACTGCTGAATATAAAATTGTGATACTAATTATTTTCTTTTTGGACATAAAATATTTTTATTATAATGTAATAAATCACTGGAATTAATCTAATTCTTTAATTTTCCAGAAAAAAGCAAATTTGTCTTGTTACTACATTCTTAATTTTTTAATGCTAAAATGATAAATTAAATTAGACATTTTTTTTAACTTAAATGCTAAATTATTAACATAATGCATGAAAAACATATACAGGGTATTTCAAATGATCATAATAAAACGGCATATGTGAGTGTTTCCAGTCATGAGGAACAAGAATTATACAGAAACAGGATGGGCGAAAAAAATCTGGCGTTCTTGACGGTGGCATACTTGCGAAACTCTCGCTTTTTAAAAATTAACAAAACACATATTCAACCATTTTTAGGTTCGTTCGTAATAAAATGTAAATACGTAGCACCTATAGTTGACGTTCAGTCCTTCCGTCTATCCGCTCGTGGAATTTAAAATATATAATTATTACATAATTTTGTAGAGTTATTTCAAATGTTACCAAAATAAGATGCATAGATCAATTGCAGGGAATATCAAAAGTATTCCGTTACATTATGGTCAATTGAGAAAAAGTTTCAAATGTATTTTAATCGTTTGAAATTTAAAATATGTAATTATTACATAATTTTGTCGAGTCATTTAAAATTTTTTGAAAATCGGATGTATAGATCAATTACAGAGACAATCAAAAGTATTCCGTTACATTACAGTCAATGGGAAAAAAAAACTTGCAAATGCATTTTGTTAAAATGCATCAAATGTTACACTCATTTGAACATAATAAAACTGATATGAATTTATGAAGTAGGGAAGATGTGGACTCTTTTGAACATGTTTTCAGAAAATCAATGTATTTCTTACTTGAATTATATTTATTGAGTTTTAAATATTACATAATAAAAACATCGCATTTATTCATCATATGAGCCATAAATTAAACATTTCCAAAGAAATTAAAAAAGTTGTGAGGATTTAAAAAGTTGAAAGATTTTTATGAATGTGAAAAATAACACTACTAAGTCTTGATTACGTCCACTAATAACTATATCGTAATACTAATAATATATATTCTACATGAAAAATATAAGAATTTATTTTATAAAAAACATTTTGCTTCTAAGACGTTGTATATTAACAAAAACATTTAAAATATATTAAAGCAGATTTTTTTTCAAACCTGCCCCATGTAGGTGTACCTATGAACAAGCAAGGGGCACCTTTGAACAAATGAATAAAATATGAAAATATTAAGAGTTTTTATAAAAAGTTGCATATCTGACAGAAATATAAAGTAATATAAATAAAATTAAATAACTACATTTTTTGGAAATCACTAATTTTTTGTTATTTAACCAAAATTAAATTCATCAAAGTTGATGTCAAAACTCATTGCTGATTAAACAAAGTGTCCCTCCAGTTGTTTTGGTTATGAAAACTGTTTTACAATATCCTTCAAATACACCAATGACCAATATGATATCTGATGCTTCTTGGAAAATTAAAATTTTTCATTCGCAATTTTTTTTTTTTTTTTTTTTTTTTTTTTTTTTTTTTTTTTTTAGAGACCTGATGTAAAATTCCGTTTTATCCATTACGGAAACCAGAAATAATATTTAGAACGCTGTTAAACTACGAATCAGTATTTTGTATCCAGGATTTACAATTATCCAATAAATGAATTTAGATTTGATTCAATTTAGATTTAAAACTTCCCATCACTGATATATACAGAGGTTGGAACCTATGTGTGCAGTAAGGGGAATTGTTAGCAGTATAAGTCCATGTTCTTTGACATTCTTAATTAACCTCTTTTCACATAAAAAATTCAGAAATAATAATATTTAGATTCATTAACAACTCTTTGCTTCATAGTTTTAAATGTTCTCTTTAAATTATTTCAATTATTATTTATCAACAGTTTATTCGGTGCTTTTTCACTGTTCATTGGTGCCCCAATTTTTTTGTTCAATCGTGCCTTATCACATAGAGTTCAACATTACAACGGTTTACGCAATTAGGCTGAAGAATTTGAATAAAACAAAGCTTATAAACTAAAGCTAATATCTTTTTTAAGCATTGACCAGTAAATGAAAAACTTAGAGATAGAAGTTTGTAAACAAAAATCTTACAACTTTAATTTTTCAAGTTTAGATTCAAGAGGGAGAAAAATACATATCTTGTTTAGACAGTACTGTTCATATAAAATGGTACAGATTATGATAATGGCAATGATACATAATTATTCCCTTGAAGCAGTAGTAATGTATTGCCATATACATTTTTTAAAAATAATTTATTTGAAGGAACATGTTTAGAGTGTTCAAAGGTGCCCCCCTCTCCCCTACATATTATAATATACTTATTATACAAACTGTGGAGCAAAAGACATTTGTTATGGATTTACAGGGTCACACGAAAGTATTCCATTGCATAATGATATAGAGAGAACATTGTTTGGTGCGCGTTTTAGTTATATTAAAATACTTCACATTTTATGAATATGATATACGTTGATGAGGTGTAATAAAAGTTACTGCATATTTACAGGAACACAAAAAATATTTCGACCGCTACAGTGTATCCAAAGTACTGGAAATTATAAAAGAAAGATCTGAATATTTTTTAAACTTCGTTATCGTACGAACGCACCCCATTTGCTCCGCTTTACTTGCAATTTCCAAATTGTTTCTTCAAAAATGAAATTATGTAGACATCAATTACGTAAATACTGGAAATTGTTGTTAATCGCAAATTATATTTAAAATTTTCAAAGACCGATCTCATTCAAAACACTTCTTTGAAAAAAATTCTAAATGCTTTTCCTTTTTTCTTGGAGGGGGAATGGGGACAATTTTTTTTAAATAATAAAGGCTTCAATATAGTTTTTGCTCAAAGTTTGGGGTTGTGTTTATATACGAATGAAATGCTCTTTTTAAAAATCTGTTATGTTTTTTATAACTTTTATTAAATAAATATATGGTTATAAATATTTAATTCGTCAGTAGTTACGTGTCGGTCTTTTTTGCCGCCCGTATAACTTATTTTCTTCCAACTTGTATCCCATTACAAATACAACGGAGATATACCATGTAGCTGACTTTGAAGAATTCGTGAACGCCTTAGTGAAGTAACAATACATCTCTGTTTTTCTTTCAGGTACATTTTTAGAAACAAAGTTGAAATTGGCGATCACTATGTCAGTTCATTTTTACTTTTTTACAATTACTCTAGATCTCAGGAACAACGAGCATAATTTAAGAAAACTGCAAATTTATATCTTCATTGAAATGTTATTTTCGTATATTAGGTGAAAAATATTTCTTATTTTCCATATTTGGTATGCGGGAGGCCAGCGGCGAAAAAAACCAAGCGCGACTAATGACGTTGTAAAAAAAGTCGCGACTACTCGCGGGTTAAAAAACATGTTTCTCCGTCATAATGAGAAATGTGTTAAGATGATAAAAAAACACTGAAAAAAATGGGTTCTCCAAATTGAGTAAGAGGTACTCAATTTCAAGTACTTCACATACTCAAAATAGCTCCGATCCAAATGTACTCAAAATTGAGAACACACATGTACTCGTTTTTGTTTTCATGGTTGTGTTCAAATAAAAATCGCTAAGAACTGCCCCCTGAACTTACAAATTAAAGTAAAAATATACTGACACTTATTCCTTACTCAAAATTATTAATAATATACGTTTAGTTGATTATTTATTTAAAAAAATAATAAATTTTTTTGCAAAATACGCAAAACGAATATTTTTTTATGACAGGAGCATTATTTGCAAGTACTTTTAAATTATTTCATAGTACTGTGCATAATTTAATATTTACATTAATAAGCATCTTTTTTGCTATCATGAATGAAATAAACCAATACAGGGCACAACATTATCGTTTTTTTCGAATTTGATGACATATGATGTTTAAAAATTGAGAAAGCAATGTATTCATTTTTGATCTAAACATACTCAATTCGATATGAGAACATCGATATTCTCATTTTTGATTACTTCATTTTTTTCAGTGTTTATATACGAATAAAATGGTCTTTTTTAAAATCTGGTATGTTTTTTTATAACATTTATTAAATAAATATATGTTTATAAATATTTAAAAACCATGTTTCTTCGCCATAAGGAAAAAATTGGTAAGACGATAAAAAAAGGTTTTGGAGCACTAGTTTGGTTTCCTTCTCCAATCGCAGCCACCGGAATAGGATACGAAGCGCTTCCCCATATTTTAATATACAGTCGACTCTCGTTAATTCGAATTTGGATAAATCGAATCTTTGCATTATACCGCAGACCACGCCCCTGCCTGCCAGGCAATATGCCTAGCTTAACGATTATTTTTACCTGGCTGCGGGGCAGAAGCCGCTTGATTGTCACAAGCTGAGATCTACCTGATTGTGGCTGTTAGTTACTATCCTAATATTAGTTACTATCCTGGCCTGTTCTAGGTTAAATTTAATTATCTCTTTGGGTTCGTTCGTATGATGTTGGAAGTAATCTTCGCTTAATTCGAACTAAACATGAAGTCACGAAATTTTCAATGGTAGAATAGCGTTAAAAATTTTCATTTATTTGAACTCATTTTCTCTTGATTTCGTTTAATTCGAACTAATGTGAATTTCGATTTTTCATTTTCCCCTTCTTCCTCCCTGACTTTAGATCCTTTGAATAACTTTCTATATTTGATTTTTGTGAAAATTTTTCTGAACGAAAATACATATATTCCCATACTGTTACTAAACACTGTTTATCAATGACATATCAATTTTTTTCTTGCGCTTCTTTTTAATTCTTTAAATAGTTTATGTACTTATATATTTTAATTTAATATTAAATCATATTCTAATGATAACAGACGAAAGAAATTTAAAAAAAAAAAAAAAAAAAAAAAAAAAAAAAAAAAAAACACTATAACACCGATTTCTTTGTAATAGTACCATTTAGACTTTTTTTCTCTCATACTTTGAATAATTCTAATATTTCTCGTGGCCCCGACGAGTTCGAATTAACGGGAGCTGACTGCACATTTATTAGATGCAAAACGTGGAAAGTTTTATATCCTAGTTTTATTATTATTATTATAAATGTTTTGATATGGTTCTTGAGGTCTTCAACAAAGGTTACAAAGATTTAACTTGCCATTTTTACATTTTCGCGTAGTAAATTAAAATTCTTTAATTAAATTCTTTAATGTTGAACTGAAACATCATTGCTTGTGGTATTATTTATTTATTTATTTATTGATTTTTAAGAAATAAGTAAATGTCGTAAATTGTAAATGTTTCAATTTCAAATGAAAATTGTATATTTTAAATAAAATGAATGAATTAATGGAAGGATTATATTTGGTACTACTTTATTAACCGTCGATTAAAAAAACTATCGCCCAACTATGGAATTAAATGCCAATAATGGATGGTCGTTAAGCACGCATTCACTTGACATTAAACACGATACACAAGTGTTATGACAGAAAGTGATTTTTAATTAAACTTATTTGTATTTTTATTAATGTTTTACATATTTTTTTAGCTATTTAAAATAAAATTATCTAAGTTTCTATAATTTTGTAAAATAGGCGTACAGAGCAATTAGGTAGTAGTATATACTTTAAATGAAATTAATGAAATGCGAAAAGATACGGCTGGAACATAGTTTGGCAATTTGTCCCTTGCGTCCATGTAAGATTTTTCGACGAGACCATGACGAATTTTTGATTTTTCTTCCAGAATCTATCAATTTGGCAAAAGATTGAAGAAGTAAATTACATTATGAATAAATGTAATTTCGTAAAATGCTTAGCATTACATTTAATCGCCAAGGGCGGCTAGTTTATTAACTATATTCACTGAAGTGCAAACGTAATAATTATGAATAAATGAGTTTTTTCATACTTTTCATATTGCAGCGCTTACAAATGGTCCACAAACTAAATATCAGTATTTTTAACAGAAAAATCTATGGTAAAGTTTAAACAATATTTGTTCAAGAATCAGCCACAAAGGATAGATTTCTGCTAAGTTAAAAAATAAAGTCTAAAAATACATTTTTTAAAAGACATGATTGGTATTTAGCTGGAGGACAATTTTTGAACAACCGTTTATACTGTTAATTCATGCTTTTGGGAATTCAAAATAAATTCATAAAATAATGTTAATGCAAGATTTGTAGATATCATTGCTTTTATATATTTTTTTAAACGTAATAAATCAAGTATTTTTGAAAATCTGCAATGCAGAACTATGATATTACAGCCTGTTAATGCGTAGAATATAATACAGAAAAGACCAAAAGAGTCATATGAGATATATTCCTATTCAATTTGGGCGTAACCTATCGTAATGATGTCTATTATAAATATTACGTAAATACCGTTTTACGTACTGTGTACTTTTTGTGTATCTATATTATAAAGGCTAAACGTATCTGGGTGTAACGCATACGTCATTTTGCGCATGGCAACACTTTCAAATTTTAAATGAATTTCGTTATTGCAATTTTTGCTACTAAAAATTTTTAAACTTTCAAATGTCGCATGTTTTCAATTTTAACACCATCGTGTAGGAAAAAAATGTACTTTTAAATTAAATTTGTTTGAAAGCTGTATCTTAATTTGTTTTTGAAATAATAATTTTTTTGTAGATTTTAATACCGCTTTTCTAATCGTGGCAACAGGAGTACTCCATTTCTATTAAAAGCAAAGGAATAAAGGGAAAAAATTAATGGCTGTATCTTTATGTTGCCATTTTCTCATTGAAAGAGAAAAAATGAAATTTAAACATCTGTTATAAAACCCGATGAATTTTTATTTCATTTACAAAATTTGATTTACACGGAAAAGAATATCAACAGTTTAATATCTGTTTCAGCTAATAGCATTGAGACTTAAGGTTTTGAATCAAAATGTTCAAATTAAAATGCAATTTTTTTGAAAAAGTGAATGCAGATGTGAAATGTGCATTTTTAAATTTTGATATGGTGAAAATGATGCCGGTTTTAGATTTCACGTGAAAAAATTCTATGATTGAGTCAAAGTTGAATACATTTTGCTTTTTTTCATTTGGAATACTAGCATAAGAGTCTTAATTGATAATTTTATCATAATAACATATCTTTACTATTTTTTACTGCTTACATATATGATTAAAGTTTAATTTTAACAATTTGCACAACTGCGTTTTATAGAAATAGTATTTTCTTAATATGGCGATAAACATCGTTTGTTTAAGAATTACACGTGCCAATATAAAATGCATTTTTTACTATAACTAATTTTGTAGGTTTATATAAAGTCAATGAGACAGCTCCTTATTTTCTTTCGTCAAAATTTGACGGGTTCTACCTAGTACTTAATAATGGCTGAAATGTATTAACGATCCCTTTGTCTGGAAATAGGCCATCAGTTCTGCAATTAATTTCTCAACATAACTATTCGGTAACTGAAATATTAATAAATAACAGTCTCGGTAGGAACCACCTTTGTGAAGTTGTAATATGAATTGGAAATATTAAATTCATATCAGTATATAAATGGTTTTACATTGCTCTAAAGCGATAAAGCAAGCAAATTAAAATCGAAAATGGTTTTGCATCCCCATTGATATTATTTATAATGTTGAATTCAGATGTTGATTCTCATTGCCTTTTCCCTGTTGAGGACATATCAATAACCGATGTATATATGAAGAATGCGAGATGTAATCGAGAACGTTGAGAAACCGAAGACAATTTATAACCTATTAGTAACAATCTTAATATCACAGATCAAACTTTTTTGATTCGCAGACGTAGAGATTTCTCAAGAAATTACTGCATATTATTGCATTTACACATTTTTAATTTCTTCTATCTGTAATAGGAAAATGTATTGTAATATAATTTCTTTTTTCACTTTCAGTTTTCAACAAATTTACATGTTTGAGAGAATCCAAAATGAAACAACTTTTTTTTTTCTTTTTACAATATATCTTTCTATTTGTTTGCAAGTATAAGTCCTGTGCAAAATATTCTGATTTCCAAGTGATTATATTTTTTCTTACTAACCAACCATCTTTTGTGCTTGTGTATTGTGGAGTATTGCATGTTGTTTTATCTGTATGTGCTTCATAATAAAACTTACTAAAAAATATAAAACTTAAATAGTTTTAGCTTATATAGTATCTTTAACTTGGATTAAAATTCTCAGACTTTTTTATATTTATCAATCAAAATTAGAAATTAACAAAAGATACAAATAATTTTCATTTTTCACTACAATTTAACTCCATTCTCGTTATTTTGAAAACACTGACTGATTTTTGGCAAATAAGCAATCTTTTTACTACTGTTAAACAAATTTAAAATCATTCAGAACGAAGTAGCAACATTTCTTTTTCAATACCAAATGATTGCCTCTATTTTCTGTAATTGTATTTTTTTCAGCTTTAAAAAATCAAATAATATTAAACATTTTTGTTTCTGGTGTAATTTCTAGTTTAACATGTAAATCATATGAAATCATGAATATACAAATACTTGATTAGAGATTATTCAAAAATTGTAATTGTCGCGTGAAATAAAAATGCATTCCTTTAAAGTTAAAAACGTTTCGGTGCAAAATATAAATTAAAGAAATTCAAAATCGAGGATATTTTCAGCTTTTGACAATAGATTTTTTAAAGGAAATATGTTAGAAAGACTTTCGTGTAATGTTGCAAATATAAATTTTTAGGTTTTAAAAGAACCGGTGCTGCGTTATAAGTATTTATAATTGAATAATATTTTCCAACCAAAATTTAGTAAAGAAAACAAACTTATTTTATACACAATGATTGGTATTTTTTTCAAAATATAACTGAAAATAAATGAAGTAATTTTGTATTTTCCTTAAGATATGTAAAATTTTTACTTTCTTTAGAAATACGCTTTAACATAGACACTAACATCCCTTAATTATTCCAGAGGCGAAATTTTAAAATGGAGGGCCAAATGCACAGTCAAGTAAACTCCAGACACCTCATTGGTCGTGTGGAAAAGGTGAAAATCACGAATTTGTTTCTCCATTTGAAACAGAAGGAGGGGTAAATAATTTTCAAGCGATTGTTACCGTCTGTTCTTATTTACGATAAACCATCGAAATTAACTCAGTTAAAATATTTTGATGACATTTTATAGAACGAGAGTGAAAATTTTCGATTATAAATGAAAACAGATCAGATTTACTTCAAAATTGCCGCTACGATTTTTTCTCGGAAAAAGGAGTAAGTCGACATTTCCCCTACCACTAAAAAGGTCCTTTTAAGAGATTATTCTCTGAAAAGGACGCGGCTCAATGACCAATAATGCGCTTGGATTTCACCGGACTGTGATTTTGGCCCTCGATTTTAAAATTTCGCATTCCAGAGCCTGATAAATAGCAAATAAGTTGCCAAATTGCAATTCTACTTAATAAACGATTTTAAAATAAAATCTAATAAGTATCATGTTGAATGTGGACACATTTTTTTTATAAACCCTCTCCGGTTTAAAACTTGTTTGTTTTTGATAAGACTGCGAAATAATTAACTGATGTGAGCATCTACGGCTTTAGCATTTTTCAATGTAATAAAATTAAACGGGAAGATATAAAAATAATTTCACAAAATCTGTTTTTTAACAACAAACCATTTTTTCGTGATTAAATTTTAAACTGCCGCATAGTCTTGCATTTTTTAAGGTTTACTAATATAAAATATTTAAAAGAAAAAAATATAATGATTTAGTTTAAGTAATATCTTTAACGTGAATAAGTTACTCAGTCATGGTTTATATTCATGCATTGAAATCATAAATCAACAAAAAGAAACAAAGAATTTTCTAGTTTCGATAAATAAATAAATTAAAATGGAACTTCATTCTCCCTATTTTAAAAAAAGTGCCTGATTTTTGTGAAAAAAGCAGTTTTTTATGTTAGAGAAAATATAAAATGCCCACGAACGCTGTAGCAAAATTTTTATTTGAATGTAAATGTTTGCCTTCATTTCAATAATTGGATTTTACACAACTTTAAACTCAAATAAAATGTAAGGTTTTTGTTTCCGGTGTAAACACCACTTTAAATTGTAAATCATGTGAATTCCTAAAAATGCAAATATTTGATCAGAAATAATTCAATAGATATAGTTGGAGGCTAAAATCCATTTTCTTAGATATTGAAAATTTTCTGATGCAAAATAATATAAATTATAGAAATTCAAAATCAAAGATAGTTTAAAATTTTTGACATTGAATTTTTTAAAAGAAATGACTCAATATTGGTCTATATTCATGATTTAGAATCAGAAATCAACAAAAAGCTTACAAAGAAATTTCTAGTTTCGATAAATAAAAATGTAAAATGCAACTTCGTTCGCCATATCTGAAGGATGTTTGGTGATAAGGAGAGAAGGAGTTTTGATGATTGGGTTTGGTCTTTTACTGGATGTTAAAGCAAATATAAAATGTCGAAGAACGTTGTTTCAAAATTTTTATTCGAATGGCAAATGTTTACCTACGTTTTAGGAGTTGGATTTTACACAATTTTAAACTCAAATAAAATGTAAATTTTTTGTTTCCAGTCAAAATACTTCTTTAAATTGTAAATCACATGAATTCCTGAAAATGCAAAAACTTAAATCAAAGACAAAATTAAAATAATAATGCATTTGTTAATTTAAAAATCTAAAAGTCTGAAAAAACTATTTGCTTAATATAAAGCTAGCCTTAAAGGTTTAAGAAGTACTAAGTTATAAAATTAAAAGGGAACATATATAATTAATTTTACAATATCTATGTTTTTTACCAATAAACCGTTCACTCTTAAAACGAATGAGTGGATTTGGCTTTTCAGGAAAAAGCCGTAATTTACTAATTTGTGAATGTGTTGTTTTTTAAATGCTTTACTCATCTTGATTTAGATTGATTATTTAAATAACTCATCTTCATTTAAATTGTTTAGGAGCAAATTCAACAAAACTCACAATCATAACTCACTCACTTGAGCTGTTTCAACTCTTCATGATAAGCTGCATTTCAAAAAGTGAGATGAGGGAATTTCAGCTCAATTAAGAGAGTTTTTTCGTGTTTATATTTTAAATTTCCCATACTCTAACATTTTTATATCCTTACTCTTATAAACTATCCAAATGTAGAAAATTTCAAAAGATTTCGGTTATCTTTAACTTGGAATAAATTACTCCGTCTGGATTTATACTCATGTATTAAAATCAAAAATCAACAAAATCTACAAGGAAGATTCTAGTTTCGACAAATAAAACAATAAAATGCAACTGCATTATTCCTATCTTAAAACAACTTCCTGATTTTTGGTGGAAAGGCAATCTCTTTACGCATGATAAAAAATATAAATAAAATGTCCAAGAACGCTGTAGCAAAATTTTTATTTGAGCATCAAATGTTTGCCTTCGTTCCAGATATTGGATTTTACACAACTTTAAACTCAAATAAAATGTAGGATTTTTCATTCCGGTCAAAACAAGACGGTCATTCCGGTTAAATCATATGAATTCCTGAAAAAACGAACATATAATTAAAACACAAAATTAAAATAATATTTCATTTGTAAATGTAGAAAACTAAAAGTGCATTAGCAGACGTCTGAAACGAAATTTTGCTCAAAATAAAGTTCGCCTTAAAGGTTTAGGAAGTACTAAGTGATAAAATTAAAAGAAAACGTGTATAACTAATTTTAGGATATCTATATTTTTTACCAACAATATTTTACCAACAATATTTTACCAACAATTATTTTTTTTTCGTGTTTATATTTTAAATTGCTGCATACTTTTGCATTTTTATGTCCTTACTATCATAAAATATCCATACAAGAAAATTTCAAAAGATTTAGGTTATATATTATCTTTAACTTGGAATAAATTACTCCGTCTGGGTTTATATTTATGCATTGAAATCAGAAATCAACAAAAAGCATCAAAGAATTTTCTAGTCTCGATAAATAAAAAAAGTAAAATATAATTCATTCTCCCTACTTTAAAAACGCTGCCTGACTTCTTGTAAAATAGCAATTTTTTATGGATGTTAGAAAAATAACAAAATACCCAAGAACGCTGTAGCAAAATTTTTATTTGAATGTCAAATATTTGCCTTTGTTTCAGTAATTGGATTTTACACAATTTTAAACTCAAATAAAATGTAAGATTTTCGATTCCGGTCAAAACTCCACTTTAAATTGTAAATTATATGAATTCCTAAAAATGCAAGTACTTGATCAGATACAATGCAATAAATGCCGTTGGAGGTGAAAATCCATTTTCTTAGACACTGAAAATTTTCTCATGCAAAATAATATAAAATATACATATTCAAAATCAGAGATAATTTAAAATTTTTTACATTGAATTTTTAAAAAGAAATTACTCAATATTCATGATTTAGAAACAGAAATCAACAAAAAGCTTATAAACAAATTTGTAGTTACGATAAATAAAAAAGTAAAATGCAAATTCACTTGCCCTATCTTTAAAACATTGCCGGATTTTTGGTGAAAAAGCAGTCTTTTTATAGATGTTAAGTTAAAGCAAATATAAAATGTCGAAGAACGCTGTTGCAAAAATTTTATTTGAATTTACCTTCGTTTTAGGAATTGGATTTTAAACAAATTTAAAATGAAATAGAATGTAAGGTTTTTGTTTTCGGTTGAAACACTTCTTTAAATTGTAAATCATATGAATTCCTGAAAATGCAAAACTTAATTAAAAACCAAAAAATTAAAATAATAATGCATTTCTAAATGTAAAAAGCTAAAAGTATATTAGCAGACGTCTTAAAACACAATTTGCTTAACCCGGGCGAACGCGCGCTATTCAGGGTATGAATAGTTTTAACTTTGACACCAATAAAATCAAATTAAAACAGTCGGTTTATTTAGACGGAGTCAATTCTTACAAATTTTGCGGTAAAATAAGTTGAAGATTATTTAAAAAAAATTAGTGGTTGCAAATGTAAAAACCATACGCACTCAGGGTCTTTTAGGCCCTGCGTGCGTCCTCCCGGGTTAATATAAAGCTCGCCTTAAAGGTTTAAGAAGTATTAAGTAATAAAATTAAAAGGGAATGTGTATAATTAATTTAACGATACCTATGTTTTTTTTTTTTTTTTTTACCAACAAACCGTTTTTTCTTGTTTATATTTTAAATTACTGCATACTCTTGCATTTTTATGTCCTTACTATTACAAAATATGCAAACGTAGAAAATTTCAAATGATATAGGTTATATAATATCTTTAACTTGGAATAAATTACTGCTTCATGCATTGAAATCATACATTAAAAAAAGCATCAAAGAATTTTCTAGATTCAATAAATAGAAAAATAAAATACCCAAGAAAACTGTAGCAAAATTTTTATTTGAATGCCAAATGTTTGCCTTCGTCTCAGTAATCGAATTTTACACTACTTTAAACTCAAATAAAATGTAAGATTTTTGTTTCCGGTGAAAACATTACTTTAAATTGTAATTCATACAAATTCCTGAAAATGCAAATACTTGATCAGATATAATTCAATTAATGCCGTTGGAGGTGAAAATCCATTTTCCTAAATATTGAAAATTTTCTGATGGAAAATAATATAATGTATAGAAATTCAAAATAAAAGATAATTTAAAATTTTTGATAATGAATTTTTTAAAGGAAATATACTATAATGATTATCATGCAACGTGTTTAATGTATGTTTACAGCCTTGAAGCGATTATGTTTAGAATTATAAGAACTAATAAATGAATGATTTAAAAAAAATAATTTAATAGTAAAGAAACGAAATTTCCGTTATTAAAAATGTTATAGTTTATTTCTACATTGGGAAATAATAGGAATCAAGAGGAAAAAAAAATACCAAACAGCATGGGTTTTCAAAACTGCATGCGTAATCCACTTGCGATGGGAGACTTTTACGAAATTTTTAACATTTAGCACTTTTTTTTTTTTTTTTTAACAGAAATTTCTTCCTTATGAAATCGAGGAAGTACACTGATTAAATAAGGTGAATTTCACTGTGAAATTTTATTGGTTGGGATAAAGAAGGATTTTGAGCACTTTTTGAGGCACGTATACGAGTCGCTCATCCCCAGGTGGTTAATGAAAAATAGAATCTTTTAACTTAACTCAGTTTGTGTTACTTGTAACAGTTTTTAGAAAACCGCAGTACATTATAATAAAACTTTTACTAGACATTCTTATCTCATTGTAAATATGATAGTGTGAAATAAAAGGGAGAGAAGTTAAAAATGTACGAAACAGCCGAATGCAGTGACACATCACATTTTTAACAGCGATTACTAGTTCATACGGTATCATATTTAGCTTGACCTCCAGTTTTTTTTCCAACATTCACTGGGATTTTTAACCCTTCATTGCTGCGTCTGCCACGTCTGGTACACACTGCAGTAAAGGATTATCATATACCTAAAATACAAACCTGATACACACCTAAAACTTTATAATTTTCAATATTCGCCATGGATTTGGTCAATTTGATCACTGTAACTGATCAAGAGCTTCCAAAGAATGTAATGTCACTTATTTTGCCCATGTCAGGTGGCTACATTTGATCAAAAATTAGAATTTTTTCGGGGGGGGGGGGGAAATAGATAAAGCTATTAAGGCAAAATTTACTTTATAATTTTTAATTAATAATTAAAAATATTAATCTAAAGAAATTTGCAGAGAGTAAAGGAGATAAAATTAATTAATTTAAGCGCATTTAATTTTAAAATATAGTAATTTAATATTAAAAAAAAAAAAAAAAAACAATTGTGATACAGGCTATGTGCCGTAAAACATAAAATTTTAGTTGAAAGTTTGATTATTATGATTTTTTTTTTTACTATTTTTTCCCATGGGAAAAAAATATATATCAATCTAATAGTGCACTATTAGATTGATATATATATGTTACACGCCAAACCCGATTTTAGGCCATACTAGATTGGCCTAGGCCAAACTAGTTTATCCTAACGCCCGTCGGATAAACTAGTTTTTCCTAGGCCAAACCGGTCTGTCCTAACGCCTATCGGATAAACTGGTTTTTCTTAGGCCAAACCGGTCTGTTCTAACACCCATCGGATAAACTAATTTTTCCTAGGCTAAACTAGTCTATCCTAACGCCCATAGGACAAACTAGCTTTTCCTAGGTCAAACTAGTTTGGCCTAACTCTTGTAGGATAGACTAGTTTAGCCTGTTGTTTATTGGTCTGAACTAGTTTATCCTAGGTCAATTCGATTTGGCATGATTTTATTGAATACAATGACCGCCTCAGCGCCAACATTCTAGTTTGTCCTAGACTTATCTAGTTTATCCTAGGCCAGTGTAATTTAACGTGTTTTTAGCTCACAGGCGTCAAAGCCTGAGAAATAATGGGCTCGCAGGTTCTGTATGTATGCATATACGCATGTATGTACGTATGTACGTAACGCGATAATTCTTGATAGAAATATCCGATTTGCTTGAAATTTTGGATGTAGGTTCATTCTGATAGGGTGCTTTTCTGATTAGTTTTGGTAATTCATTGGATAAGAAGAAGGGGGGGGGAGCGAAAGGGAGGCTAATCCCTACCGTTCATTTAGAGAAATGGATTTTTCATGCAGAATTATCAGTTTTCATTTAAAATTTTAGATATAGAATCATTCTGACAAGGCGCCTACGTGATTAGTTGTGGATCTTTATTATTTAAGTATAAAAAAGGGGCAATGTAGGTGACCCCCATAATTTAGATAAATGGTTTTAGACGCAGAATTTACGGATTTGTTTCAAATTTTGTATATAGTTTCTTTCTCATAAGATGATTCTCTGAATAGTTTTGGGGGTTTAATGGTTAAGCATGAAAGAAAAAATTAAGGATTGCCCTCTTACATAGGAAAAACTAGTTTATCTTATAGGCATTTAGATAAACAAGTTTGGCGTAGGAAAACCAGTTTATCCAATTGGCGTTAGGATAAAATAGCTTTGCCCAGCCCAATCTAATTTGGCACAGTATCGGGTTTGGCCGGTAAAAAACGTATTTTTTACTAGAATAAATATAAATGTGTGTCAAGAGTCATTGCTTATAACATCAATACAGAAATTTAACATGTCCAACGTAAAGATATGATGCATTGGACATGGTGTTTCTTATTTTTTTTTTTCTGCAGACTCATGCCGTGCTGAGATCAAACTTGCATTTATTATTATTATTATTATTATTATTATTATTATTATTATTATTATTATTATTATTATTATTTTGGATATTCGAGCCAGATACGAGCTGAACATAATTTGGAATGGAACAGGGTTTTACATTTTTATAAATTAATCACCTGCCGACATATAAGCTATTCTTGTCACGGCGTCAAGGTTTTTCTTTTACATGAAGTCGTAACCGGAAATTCGATTCAAAACGTAGCTTTAATAGTATTTTCTGAAAAAAAGCATCGCTCTTATGAAAAAATGGTTAACGCCATTCTATTACATATTTTCTGAGTGAGAATGCCTGTTAATCTTATGCATTTCCAAAAAGCACTTAGTTCATCAATGAGTTAAGATGTAGCTCTTTTGGATTTGAGAAAAGAATTAAGGAATGACAGATAAAAATATTCACAAATCTACATTTTGCTAAACAGATTCAAAAATTATGATGCTTATAACTCTCCTTTTTTCTTTTGCTCTAAACTACTTTAATTATTTAATAAATCCCTATTTGAATATTGAAAGGTCTTAGAGAATCTAAATAATCAGTAATACATTGTGAATTTTCCATTCTGCTAACTCATTGTTATTTAAAGCCCCACCAGTGGCCGAGAGGTTTGGACCTATCAACTGGTAGACGGCAGGTGCTGGGTTCGAACCCAATCGCGGCTGTCGGCCTAACCGTTCGGAGTTTTCCGTGGTTTTCTTCGAACCTTGCGTAAATACGGGGTAGGTTCCCTTAGAAAGACCCCCACGGAGGGCACTTCCCCTGGTCCTATATCCCTTTAGCGTAGATAATCGGACGACAAAAATCAACCAATCAACCAACCATTGTTATTTAAAAATACTTTGTAAATTTATCCAATAAATATGTATGTAGTGTTTTTTAAA
The DNA here is from genome assembly GCA_964019185.1 of Maratus speculifer. Lineage (NCBI taxonomy): Eukaryota > Metazoa > Arthropoda > Arachnida > Araneae > Salticidae > Maratus > Maratus speculifer. The sequence goes on along the minus strand of OZ025289.1, from coordinate 90,180,065 downwards.
GGAATCTTAATTGTATGTGAAGTAAAATCTGATTTTTTTGCAGAAATTGATTAGGGCTAGATCGAGCCGGACTGAGTCTCTTTTCAATGATTATTGTACAGTTAGGGCTCGGGGTGAACTTTTAACTTTTGCAACGGGTCAAGGCAAAATAACTTTTCTTCGGAAAGGGCGGGGACCGGGCCTTGAAATTTCGGCCCGTGCAAACCTCTGACAGTAGTCTACTATCCTTCGAATAAAATACATTATACTGGGGTGATGGCAAAAAACACGTTGGACAAGGTTAGCATTGGAACAGTAGTCGGGATCAATATTAAAAAGAATATTGTCCAGTTAAACTGATGGCTTTGCATTCACAGGCTGTTTACACTAATTGTGTATTACAGCCTTAGTTTTTTTATTATTTATTTATCTTTTTAAGAATAACAAACTTGAAAAATAAAGCAAGGGTTATTACCTTTTCCCATTTCTCCCAATTATACTTGAACATTGAACATCCACAATAAACATCCAATAAACCAATAAACATCCACAACTAATCATGGAGATGTCTTATCAGAATGATCCTATATCTAAAATTTTAAATGAGAACTAATAATTCCGCATGAAAAATCCATTTTTCTAAATTAACGGTGAGGGATAAGCTTCCCGTTCGCCCATCCCCCTTATTCTTATCCAATGAATTCCCACAACTAATCAGAAAAGTACGTTATCAGAATGAACCTACATCCAAAATTTGAAGCAAATCGGATATTTCTATCAAGAATTATTGCGTTACGTACATACGTACGTACAAACGTACATACATGCGTACATACATACATACAGAACCTGCGAGCCCATTATTTCTCAGGCTTTGACACCTGTGAGCTAAAAACACGTAAAATTACATTAGCCTAGGATAAACTAGATCAGCCTAGGACAAACTAGGACGTTGGCGCTGAAGCGGTCATTGAATTCAATAAAAACACGCCGACCTGAAATGGCCTAGGATAAACTGGATCGGCCTAGGATAAACTAGTTCAGACCAATAAACAGTAGGCTAAACTAGTTTATCCGATAAGAGTTAGGCCAAACTAGTTTGGCCTAGGAAAAACTAGTTTGTCCAATGGGCCTTAGGATAGAGTAGTTTGGCCTAGGAAAAACTAGTTTATCCGTTGGGTGTTAGGATAAACCGGTTTGGTCTAGGAAAAACTAGTTAATCCGATGGGCGTTAAGATAAACCAGTTTGGCCTAGGAAAAACTAGTTTATCCGATAGGCGTTAGGATAGACCGGTTTGGACTAGGACAATCTACTTTGGCCTAAAATCGGGTTTGGCCTGTAACATATATATTTCAAATAATTATTTTATATAAAATTAGAAAAAATCGTGCAGTGAAGTTTTGAAAAAGTTCATTCAGAACAACGTGCATATTACTGCATTTTCATTCGAATATTTTACTTTTCACAAAATTATCAGTTTTAACTTAAGTTCAGTCAGTATTAAAAAATCTGAATTTGTGACTCGGTGGTTTGCAACCCATAATCTATAGCATGTTTTCTTCCTCTTCAGGCCTGGTATCACGCCCTCTGAATTTGCCAATAACTTGGGACAACACCATATATATACAGTTAAAAAATCTACAATATTTTCTTCTATCGAGAAAAATAAGTTTTTTATGTTCTTCAAATTTGTCAAACGGAAACATATTGGCTATTAAATTTAATATATAAGAAATAAAATCGATTTTCATATTGTCTGTATATCTTGATCACATTTTACACAAAAACGGATAGCTATCAAGTGAGTATTTTCCTTCTGCAAATTGATCTTTGGGATGCGGATCTTAAATCACAAAATAAATTGAATATTTCATCAACAGTATTTCAACAGTATATGATCGAATAGATATCCTTGCGCAAGTAAATATCCTCTCCTCATAAAAGATTTATTTTTATTGCAATTATACATTTTGAAAAATAATTTACGGAAATAATTTTTCTGAGGCTTGAAAAATGAATTCAGAATATCTGTGATAGTGATAAAATTTAGATAATGTAAACAAAATGCGTTGTACTTAGCATGAAAGTATTTATCCCAGTAATCTTAAATTTTCATCGATTCGCCTAAATAAAACGGAGATTTCTTGCTATATATTGAGCCCACAACCTATGTAATATTCTTTAGAGACATAAAAATCACAAATATATATAAATATATATGTACATTATAGGATAAAATAACATGCATGAAATCTTAATTGTAAAAGACTTAGAAGTAACAGCATTAATGCAACAGGTTAGTTTATTTGTGAATATTTTAATACTTTAGGTTATATTTCTATAATGTTATTATGTTATACGCGTTATTCCAGATAATATTTTATGGCATAGTATATTTTGTAAAATCAGTTCTTTAAATTAATAAATACGACGAACAACCATTTTTCGCATCAAAAGTTTCGTAATGATTTATTATTTAAAATTTTGAAAAAAAAAATAAAGCGACATTTAATTTGGACGTTTAGTGGATGGGGAAAAATAACTCATAAGGCATTAGTAAAAAATCTAAATTTTCCTCTCATCGCCATCTTTTTAAGATTTCGTTCACCTGACGAAAACCCTATTCGTCTCTGTCCTCTGTCTGTCACAGAGCTCGTAAACAAAACTTTAGAAGTCAGCGACTTTAAATTTTGTGTACTTACATTTAAATACCTCACGTCATAATTTTGAAGAAGTTTATTATTTTAATTAAATCATTTTTATTAATACCATCCGTTCGTTTTTGCAATTTAAATTGTAAAAGAAAATCTAAATTCCATTGTTTTTCGTGTAGACATCATAGCTTGGAAGCAAAGCATTTTGCTAGTAAAAAAGGCGTCCTGAGATCAAGACACCGCTGCTGAAACTTGAAATTTGAATTTAATTAAAAGAAATTTCGTAGTTTTTGATAATTTAAGGGTTATTTATTTTTATCACTGACATGCATAATATTTTTGAGAATTTAGTTTCTTTCTATTTTAAAAATTATTTCTATTTATTAATGATTCAGCCTTGTTAATTTCATTTAAACATTTTATTTTCATTTTTAGAAATTTAAAATTTTCTTATATTTCCGCTAAATTTTTTTAATTTGCAAAATTTTAAAAATTTAAATTTTTTTTGGAATTTTTGATTTTACTTATATAATTTTACTTGGATATTTTTAATTTAATTAAAATAAACAACATCCTTTCCTAGTTATTTTAAAATTAAATTTGTGGAGCTACCATCGAAGTACGATGCTAATAATTATAAATGAACAATTTATTAATGAAAGAATAAGTTGTTTTGAAAGAAATATTAAACGAAATCATTTGTGGGATCTGCGATCACAATTAACCACTTACTTTTTAGTTTAAAAAGAAACAGGAATTGGGCAAACTACAAGGGTGAATACACACATGAAAAATTACAATCAATTGAAATCCTGTAATCTCAAACGCATTACTTAAATATCAAATCGTAATAATAACATTTTAAATCGCAATCATGCTTTTTATGATATTACCTATACAGTCGCGTACAGTCAATTCATATAAAAATGTTTTACTCGAACGTCATTTTAAACTTATAAATAATTTTTTGCATCTTCTATTAGTTAGATGCCTCCTATAAATAACACTGCATGGATGAATTTCTTTTTTTTGAAGTGGTATGAAATTTTAATATTTTCAATAATTTATTAATATTTTCCTTTTTTTAATGCAGCAAGTTTTCTATTTAAAAAAAAATTAAACTTCTGATAGTATTAAGTGTATGAAACTGAAATTTCTGACAGTATTAAAGGTATAAACGTCTGATAGTATTAAGGGGATATACTAATTTTTAAACAATTTCTTCAATTCTAAATATTGTTGTAAATATATGTGGTGAAACAATACTTGCTAGAAATTAAATAAAATTAACAAAGACTTGTAGAACAGTCTATTTTAGTTAAATAAAAAAATTAAAAACTTTAAATTTTTAAAAATCTGTACTATTCATACATATATGATTATTTTTGCTTCATTTTTCTCACTTTTATTAGAATGTACTATATAAAACTGCGCATGGATTTTTTGATGTATTGTACTTATATTTAATATGATTTTTTTCTTTGTCGTGTACATAAAAAAAATCTACATTTTCTTAATTTAAACATTTAAAAAAGATTGAATTTAAACTTGAATATTAAATCCAAACGCTTAAAAATATTATATAAACCATTAAGAATTGTATTGGAGAAATTGAGATGTCAAAATATTCAAAATAAAAGCAGCTTTTAGTTAGTATGAAAAATATTTTGACCAATTTTACTTTATTATGTCCCCTTAATTTGTGTTAAAACTGGCATAAGAATTCAAATATGAGCATACAAATCTATGAAATTGTGAATAAAAACTTAATTCCAAAACTAATCTCCAAAGGCGTATTTATTAAAAGAAAATGCTTAAGCCGTACACTCCCATTTCATTCAAGAATTATTATGCGAATACCGCAGAATTAATAGAAGATTGTGAACATAAACAATTTAATTCATTCATTTTTCAAAAATAACTAAGCGTCAAAACAGCTGTTAACATTTATTTGAAAAGATACTCCCTTTACGCACTGTGTTCAAATTCAAACATAAGTGAGTTAAACATACTGAGGAAATGAATTTCGTTAAACAATGGACTGCGTATTGTATAGTTTAAACTACCGAAGCTATTTAGCTAAACACACACCAATGAAAGTAGTAGAATATAATTTGAATCTAGTTAAAGACTGAAATACATTTTATGCACTAGACCTTAATGTGAAACTGTGATATTTTTTATACTAATAACATTTTTAGATGTACAAAAATTTTGTAAAAATGTAAGTAATAACTGTAAAGCTTAACGTGAAACTGTGATACTATTAATTTTTTGTAAACATAAAAAATATTTCGTAATAATGTAAGTAATCACTTCATCCATGCTCTCTTTTTAGTGTCCAGAAAAGTAAGAAAGAAAGGAAGATTGTCACGTTGTGTATCTGAAAATTTTAATGCAAAAAATGTTTATTATTATAATAAGGAATATTTTCGGGTTATTCGGAAAACAAAATATATAAAAGAGATATCATTATGTGCATTACGTGTGATATCAACATACTTTTTTCTTTGCACATACCAAAGCAAAAAAATTTGTAAATTCTAAAATAATAAAACTGAATTGAAAAAGTCGTATTTTTCTATAGGTCTGGTACGCAAAAACCATTTTATGAGAAGTGGACAACAGCTCATGTACGTGAGTGTTATATAAGTGCTTAATTAAAAAAGAAAATATATGCATCTGCTATTGTACACACTCAGTTGCTAATATTTTTCTTATGAACGAAAAATTAACAATAGCATACTATGAATCTAAAATTTAAATTTGATTCGTTGAAAATCCATGCATCCAAATCAGAAAACAAAAAAAACTGTCAGAAAATATTTTCTAAAATTGCAATAAATTCAGCAAAATAATATATTTTCTTTTTCCTGTTTTTAAAACAATAATTATTTCCCTTTTATCGAACAGTATTTGAAATATAAAAGACAATAATAGACCTCGGAACATGTATGGAATAACATGTTTTTCTTTTAATTCCTTTTTGAATAATAAGATTTTACATAACACTAAACTCAAACAATTTTTAAGTTTTTCTCGACTAAAATTTGTATTTTAAATTGCAAATTGTGTAAAGTCATGAAGATAATACTCTTGCTGAAAGATAACTGAATGAATGGTGTATTGAATAAAAATCTTTATAAATACTTAATAATAATAGATACATAAGTACTTATTTTTTTTTTCAAAAAGGAAAATATACGTATCTATTGTACACTCTCAGTTGCTAAAATTTTTCTTATACACGAAAAATTAACCATAGCATTATATGAATCCAAAATGTAAATTTATACAAAATAATATATTATTTTCAAATTAAGGAAGAAGTTATTAGGATTCGTTTAAAATCCATGTATCAAAATCAGAAAACAAAAAAACTACCAGAAAATATTTTCTAAAATTGCAATAAATTCAGCAAAATAATATATTTTCTTTTTCCTGTTTTTAAAACAATAATTATTTCTGTTTATTGAACAGTATTTGAAATATATACGACAAATATAGACCTCGGAGCATGGATTGAATAACATGTTTTTTCAATCCCTTTTTGAATAATAGGTTTTTACACAACACTAAACTCAACAAACAAATTTTAAGTTTTTCTCGACTGAAATTTGTATTTTAAATTGCAAATAGTGTGAAGTCAGGAAGATAATACGCTTGTTGAAACATAACTGAATGAATAGTCTTTTGAATAAAAATCTTCTGATTTGCGGCAGTTGAGATCTTTACCATGCAAAATATATGTAAATTTATTGAGAATCAAAGGAATTTTATCAAAAGATTGTATAGATTTTAAAAACTCTTTCCGTACATTGTTCGAAGGAATGTATTGAGGAGTATAAAAAAAAAGATAATTTTCTAATCATAATACATAAATGTTGAATGATTTTTTTGTAAATATAAATATATTTATTTTATGTCAGTGAGCAAATATATAGAGGTGATATTTGTAATTTACAAATCGAAACATTCATAAATGATTGATTTATATATATTTATATATGTTTAATTTTTTCATATTTGGTTAGTTATTTCAAGAGAACGACGTGTTTTGTTTTATTTTATTAATAAAACAATGAAAATTTTACGCATATGTATGTATTGCAAAATGAAATTTTAAATACTTCTACCGTATTCAAGATTTTCAATGCTACTCAGAAATGTATTTGTTTCGCTTTTAGAAATCATTATTACAATGAATTTTCGAAAAAAAAAAGAAAAGAATTCGCAAATAAGAGATACTTTATAAATGCATTTATATGTAAAACAAAATATAAAAAGGTGGGGCAATATCTAAATTTTCTTGTGTTCTATACCTGTTCTTGAAAGATGCAGCATAGTTGCACAACTGATAAGGTGATTTACATGTCTACAAATCACCTATTTTACAAATCTAACCAACAACAACTTATGTTAACCTCTGATTGAATATGAGGTTTGATGAAAATTTATGGATTATTTCTTGAGTCATAACTATTGTGGAAATCGTAAAAATACATTACAGCAGCACTATCTGCTGGGCGATTTATACTAAAAGCTGAATAATATTTACTTACAAAATAGAAAAACTGAGTCTGAAGTTTGTTGAAAATTTTTGCGTTTCCGTTTGAGATAGATTTACTATGATAAACATGAATAACGTAGTATTTCATTGCCACGGAAATGCATGGCAAAGCAAAAGTGGGCCAATTAACATAAAAAAGTAACAAGTACTAAACTCTATCAAAAACTAATTGAATCTGAAGTTTTATGAAAATACCGTCATTTGTTCTTCAGTAAAAAACAAAATGCCAGAAAATATTTTCTAAAATTGTGATAAATTCAGTAATAAAACACATTTGCTTTTCCTGTTTTTAAAACAACATTTATTTTATTTTAGTGAACAGTATTTTCGAATTTCTCAAACAAATATAGACTTCCGAGCGTGTATGGAATAACATGTTTTTGAATCCTTTTTTGAATAATAGGATTTTACATAACACTAAACTCAAACACAAGTTTTTCTCGACTAAAATTTGTATTTTAAATTGCAAATAGTGTGAAGTCATGAAGATAATACGCTTGCTGAAAGATAACTGAATGAACGGTGTTTTGAATAAAAATCTTCTTATTTGCGGCAGTTGAGATCTTTCCCATGCAAAGTATATGTAAATTTATTGAGAATCAAAGGAATTTTATAAACCTTTATCAAAAGATTGTATAAGTTTCAGAAAATCGTTCCGTACTTTGTTTAAAGGAATGTATTGAAGATTTTAAAAAAATGTAAATTTCTAATCAGAATACATAAATAATGAATGATTTTTTTTGTAAATATAAAGAAATATTTTATCTTATGTTAGTGAGCTAATATATAGAGATTATTTTTGTAATTAACAAATCGAAACAATCATTAATGGTTTATATATATATATATATATATATATATATATATTACAAATTTAAAATTTTTTCGCCAAAACTAACCTTTATACTATCTTAATTTTCTTATAATAATATTCCGTACTTACTTCAAATTATTAAATTAAAATCTTATTTCTAGATCTAATCTGTTAATCTGTGTGCAGACGATATAAATTCTTAATTTGCCTTAAAAAACATTATTCCAGTATGCGTAAATTTAAAAAGATGGCTCTAAATTAAAAATATTCTTAATTAAAACTTTATTTCTTAATATTCCAAATAAAACTGATTTCTTCTATGTTTTTATCAACCCTTTTTAAGAAATTCTTATTAAATTTATTCCAAAACCATACCTTTCAAAAAATATCATTATTTTATTTTATCTATTTATTTATTTTTCCGCCGTCAACGATAATTTGCATATTAATAAATTCATTTCTTTTCTTTTTCTCTTAAAATTAATCATGTATAAAAATCGTCTGCCTAAGATATTTAAAATTCTGAGTCAATTATAAATTGGTTAAATAATATTTTTTTTTAAATAAATTTATCGTCTGTTTAAAATAGCCTCGTAACTGGACAAGAATTCTGTTTACATAAAAGAATGATGGTTTGAGGTTACCGAATGTTCCAGAACTTTCTTTTCAGTTTAAAAGGGGGAAGTCTCGAGATGAAAGGAAGATTATTCTGAAGATTTCTTGGGTTGCTTCTTCGATGAGGACAGCTCGCTGAAATAATGATGGAATTTTTGCAACAAGGAGCTTTTCCTTCCTCATTATCACGAATTTAATAAATGAATTTACAGCAGCCCATGACTAATTATTGGATCTTCTACATTTATTTATTATGTTTGTTTTTTCCCTCGCTTGCCATGACTGCGTGTTTCTGTTTAACCAGTGGAAATAATTCGAGTTCTCCTGAAATCGTCACAACTAATCGAAAAGTCGACAGGATAAGTAATGCCTGTGCTAGTGCCTGTTTCGGATTTTGAAATGAATCTACTGAAGAAGTAAAATGCTATGTAAATGAATCTAATGAATCTACTGAAACGAAGTGATGACAAAAATATGAATCGCCGAAAATTTTTCCCGCCATGATTGAAAGTGTTATTAAGCAAGAATTGCCATTACCTTTTGATTCCTCGAGTGAATGTAACAGAGGAGATTTTAATGTTAAACAGCTTTCTGTCCGAGTGGTTAGAAAGATTTCTTCTAAATATCTCGTGAATTCCTGAGGCCTGATATTCCACCTTTTTGCTGTTTATGTGTAACTGATGACTCAAGATAATCATGGTCATAATGACAAGAAAAAAAAAAAAAAAAAAACAACTTTTAGAGACAACTGAACGCAGATTACTACTTACTTTCATAATTTTCGTTATTCCTGTCTCCCCTAGGATCAGCTTGAAAATTTCCCCTTATCCGTGAGTTATTTTTAGATGTATTTAATTATTATGTGTATCCTTTTTACTGTATTTGTGTAGATAGTTCTTTGTTTGTAAGGTTTATTTATTTGTTTGTTTATTTTTCTGTGAGCCTTATTTATTTATCTTTTTATCTAGTTATGAGTCTTATTATTATTATTACTATTATTATTATTACTTGTTGGAGTGAAAACATGCTTGTTCTTAAAAATTTAATTGAGGAGTATGATGTTCTAAGATATTTACTGTTACTTATTAAGATTATTATGATATTTTTATGCACGTTTAAAGATAAGTTCGTAATAATAATGAAGTATAAAAGAACTCAGAAGCTCAAGTTATTTTTAAAAAAAGTATATTTTCTATTTTATTGATATTTGTTTGTTATCAAGAACTATTCTCAGAATACAGTGTTTTCATGATAATGTTCCTACAACTAAACATTTGAGCTGAAAATTAAGTTAACATTTATGTTTTTCATTTTATTTGTTAGAATTTCTGGTTACAGTGAGCTTTGGTTCCCGGATTCTTATAATTTATTAAAATTCAGTAAGAAATATGGAACTGTGCAAGGCTGTTGCTAGAATTTTGACTGATAAATATGATTAATTTTTTCAGTAAATTTTGTGATTTTAAGTAAGAAATTACCTATAATTAAAATTTTTGAATCTGTTTATGATCTATAAAATAATAGAATTAAAAGTTGATCCCAATTTAAGGTATATCTATGATATTTACAATTTCTATTTTATTAGATAAAATTTCTGGTTAATGTTAACAGCTAAATATAGTCACAATTTCACGATAATTTTGATTCAATTTTTTTTAAAATGGTGGGTAATGGTTTTGTGTGAGGCAATTAAAATGTATACAACATCAGTAGACAAAGCCCTCAAAATTGCGAAAGCGCGAACTCAGGAGTTTCACCTTAAAAGTAAAAGACTCTATGATCGACATTTTGTCGAATGCCCATTAAAAATACAAGACTCTGTAATTTATGAAGAATTTAAATACCCTAACACTCGAAAATTAGAACCTACTTTCTCTGGACCATATAAAATTATAAATAAACTTTCTGATGTAACTTATGAAATAGATAAATTATATTTATGAGACAGGACAGAATTCCGTTATTGTGCATGTTTCTAAATTAAGACCCTATTTTTCACCCGAAGATTTTAAACTGTTTCATGAGCAATCCAAAAAACAAACAAAACCTCAGATACAATCACTAGATCAAACTAAAGTCAAGACAATAGATTAAATTTACCATAAACAACCATAAAAAAATACCATAAAAAAACTTTTACCATAACCATTTACCAAATACCATTAAACCATTAAACCATTAAAACCATTTACCATAAAAAACCCATAATTTTCAACATCAGCGGGTATGTTCTTGGAGCGCTACAAGAATATTACTTGTTTTTGGGAGTTTTTGGGATTAAATTGGGCTCCTTATGCAGGCATAAGGTGAACACTTTGATTGTAAAAGCTTTCAAATTGATGTTGATAAATTAATTTTAAGGGTGTTTAAGTCTAACTATATTTACTCATTTATTTGACATTAGTATTACTCTATTTATTCAGCAGATATTATATGATAATAGTTATAAAATCTAATGATTCTACTCAAACCTATAACATAATATGTGATTTTCAGTGATTGTGAAAACTACAGATTAAAAGTTTTTCAAAAAAGCACACTTTTTTTTATTTCCATTTCTCAATTAAGAATGACACCTTTTATTCCTATTGTATTTTATTATTAAAGTTTATAAACCATGTGTGGATAAAACATTATTCTACATTTGGCATTGAAAACTTATAACCAAATTTGACAATTTTGTAAAAGAGTATCAGAGAGGAATTATTGTAAGGAAATACTGGTTGAGAGTCCATTTTCTAAGTAGTTAGATTTAATTTTATTTGGATTTTGGAATTATTATGATTTTTTTTTATTATTATTACTTTCGGCTAGCAAAAAATACTTTCTTATGCTATTAGAAGATAAGAAAATTATTTAGTTGCTATGTAATTATTTTTATCCTCAACCAATATTTTCCCTATCAATAATAAACAAATAGTGATATTTTCTTTTGATTATACTCTTGTTTTACTATTATTATTATTATTATGATTTCTATGATGAAGTTTAGTATTAATTATACTCTTATTGAAAAATATTAGGATATGGAGTCTTATTATACTATTACTTATTATTGTTGACATTGTTATTATTTAAATTTTTCTATATTATTTATTATTGATATTGAGAGTGATGCTATTTATTATTGAAAAATTGATATATTATTGAAAGATGTTGGATCCAACATAACATAAAAACAAAGCTTAAACTAGATTTGGAGATATTTAATTAAAGAGACTTGGGCATTGAAAAAGACTCTTTTATATCTTCTTGAAAGACTTTTTTCATTTAAAGGACTTATTTAAAATAAACTATGCATTAAGTCATTGCAGTTATTTAAACTTCCATGAGAACGAACTTTTATTGTTTTTATTATATTTTTATCTCTTGCTTATTAATATTCATAACTTATTTACTGTTATTATATGTATTATCTCCTATGCACTTACAAATGGTAAGTGATGTTGTAACATTATTGTATTTCTTTCAGGGAAATGCTCCTACCTAAATTTAATTCAGAATTATTTTCTCTTAACTATTTTATTTTAATCGCTAATATTTTTTATATTGCGTTAATTTTCTTTTCTTCCATCTCTTGGCTTCCTGGATTTGACAGTTTTATTCCAAAATTTAACTTTTCTAAATTATTATATTTCTGTTGTCTGAACTTGTAGTTTTATTTAACTATCAATTTCATACAAAGTCTTGGGGAGGGGGGATAATATTACAAATTTAAAATTTTTTCGCCAAAACTAACCTTTATACTATCTTAATTTTCTTATAATAATATTCCGTACTTACTTCAAATTATTAAATTAAAATCTTATTTCTAGATCTAATCTGTTAATCTGTGTGCAGACGATATAAATTCTTAATTTGCCTTAAAAAACATTATTCCAGTATGCGTAAATTTAAAAAGATGGCTCTAAATTAAAAATATTCTTAATTAAAACTTTATTTCTTAATATTCCAAATAAAACTGATTTCTTCTATGTTTTTATCAACCCTTTTTAAGAAATTCTTATTAAATTTATTCCAAAACCATACCTTTCAAAAAATATCATTATTTTATTTTATCTATTTATTTATTTTTCCGCCGTCAACGATAATTTGCATATTAATAAATTCATTTCTTTTCTTTTTCTCTTAAAATTAATCATGTATAAAAATCGTCTGCCTAAGATATTTAAAATTCTGAGTCAATTATAAATTGGTTAAATAATATTTTTTTTTAAATAAATTTATCGTCTGTTTAAAATAGCCTCGTAACTGGACAAGAATTCTGTTTACATAAAAGAATGATGGTTTGAGGTTACCGAATGTTCCAGAACTTTCTTTTCAGTTTAAAAGGGGGAAGTCTCGAGATGAAAGGAAGATTATTCTGAAGATTTCTTGGGTTGCTTCTTCGATGAGGACAGCTCGCTGAAATAATGATGGAATTTTTGCAACAAGGAGCTTTTCCTTCCTCATTATCACGAATTTAATAAATGAATTTACAGCAGCCCATGACTAATTATTGGATCTTCTACATTTATTTATTATGTTTGTTTTTTCCCTCGCTTGCCATGACTGCGTGTTTCTGTTTAACCAGTGGAAATAATTCGAGTTCTCCTGAAATCGTCACAACTAATCGAAAAGTCGACAGGATAAGTAATGCCTGTGCTAGTGCCTGTTTCGGATTTTGAAATGAATCTACTGAAGAAGTAAAATGCTATGTAAATGAATCTAATGAATCTACTGAAACGAAGTGATGACAAAAATATGAATCGCCGAAAATTTTTCCCGCCATGATTGAAAGTGTTATTAAGCAAGAATTGCCATTACCTTTTGATTCCTCGAGTGAATGTAACAGAGGAGATTTTAATGTTAAACAGCTTTCTGTCCGAGTGGTTAGAAAGATTTCTTCTAAATATCTCGTGAATTCCTGAGGCCTGATATTCCACCTTTTTGCTGTTTATGTGTAACTGATGACTCAAGATAATCATGGTCATAATGACAAGAAAAAAAAAAAAAAAAAACAACTTTTAGAGACAACTGAACGCAGATTACTACTTACTTTCATAATTTTCGTTATTCCTGTCTCCCCTAGGATCAGCTTGAAAATTTCCCCTTATCCGTGAGTTATTTTTAGATGTATTTAATTATTATGTGTATCCTTTTTACTGTATTTGTGTAGATAGTTCTTTGTTTGTAAGGTTTATTTATTTGTTTGTTTATTTTTCTGTGAGCCTTATTTATTTATCTTTTTATCTAGTTATGAGTCTTATTATTATTATTACTATTATTATTATTACTTGTTGGAGTGAAAACATGCTTGTTCTTAAAAATTTAATTGAGGAGTATGATGTTCTAAGATATTTACTGTTACTTATTAAGATTATTATGATATTTTTATGCACGTTTAAAGATAAGTTCGTAATAATAATGAAGTATAAAAGAACTCAGAAGCTCAAGTTATTTTTAAAAAAAGTATATTTTCTATTTTATTGATATTTGTTTGTTATCAAGAACTATTCTCAGAATACAGTGTTTTCATGATAATGTTCCTACAACTAAACATTTGAGCTGAAAATTAAGTTAACATTTATGTTTTTCATTTTATTTGTTAGAATTTCTGGTTACAGTGAGCTTTGGTTCCCGGATTCTTATAATTTATTAAAATTCAGTAAGAAATATGGAACTGTGCAAGGCTGTTGCTAGAATTTTGACTGATAAATATGATTAATTTTTTCAGTAAATTTTGTGATTTTAAGTAAGAAATTACCTATAATTAAAATTTTTGAATCTGTTTATGATCTATAAAATAATAGAATTAAAAGTTGATCCCAATTTAAGGTATATCTATGATATTTACAATTTCTATTTTATTAGATAAAATTTCTGGTTAATGTTAACAGCTAAATATAGTCACAATTTCACGATAATTTTGATTCAATTTTTTTTTAAAATGGTGGGTAATGGTTTTGTGTGAGGCAATTAAAATGTATACAACATCAGTAGACAAAGCCCTCAAAATTGCGAAAGCGCGAACTCAGGAGTTTCACCTTAAAAGTAAAAGACTCTATGATCGACATTTTGTCGAATGCCCATTAAAAATACAAGACTCTGTAATTTATGAAGAATTTAAATACCCTAACACTCGAAAATTAGAACCTACTTTCTCTGGACCATATAAAATTATAAATAAACTTTCTGATGTAACTTATGAAATAGATAAATTATATTTATGAGACAGGACAGAATTCCGTTATTGTGCATGTTTCTAAATTAAGACCCTATTTTTCACCCGAAGATTTTAAACTGTTTCATGAGCAATCCAAAAAACAAACAAAACCTCAGATACAATCACTAGATCAAACTAAAGTCAAGACAATAGATTAAATTTACCATAAACAACCATAAAAAAAATACCATAAAAAAACTT
The DNA here is from genome assembly GCA_964019185.1 of Maratus speculifer. Classification (NCBI taxonomy): domain Eukaryota; kingdom Metazoa; phylum Arthropoda; class Arachnida; order Araneae; family Salticidae; genus Maratus; species Maratus speculifer. The sequence continues at coordinate 90,165,026 of OZ025289.1, read as the reverse complement.
TTACCATAACCATTTACCAAATACCATTAAACCATTAAACCATTAAAACCATTTACCATAAAAAACCCATAATTTTCAACATCAGCGGGTATGTTCTTGGAGCGCTACAAGAATATTACTTGTTTTTGGGAGTTTTTGGGATTAAATTGGGCTCCTTATGCAGGCATAAGGTGAACACTTTGATTGTAAAAGCTTTCAAATTGATGTTGATAAATTAATTTTAAGGGTGTTTAAGTCTAACTATATTTACTCATTTATTTGACATTAGTATTACTCTATTTATTCAGCAGATATTATATGATAATAGTTATAAAATCTAATGATTCTACTCAAACCTATAACATAATATGTGATTTTCAGTGATTGTGAAAACTACAGATTAAAAGTTTTTCAAAAAAGCACACTTTTTTTTATTTCCATTTCTCAATTAAGAATGACACCTTTTATTCCTATTGTATTTTATTATTAAAGTTTATAAACCATGTGTGGATAAAACATTATTCTACATTTGGCATTGAAAACTTATAACCAAATTTGACAATTTTGTAAAAGAGTATCAGAGAGGAATTATTGTAAGGAAATACTGGTTGAGAGTCCATTTTCTAAGTAGTTAGATTTAATTTTATTTGGATTTTGGAATTATTATGATTTTTTTTTATTATTATTACTTTCGGCTAGCAAAAAATACTTTCTTATGCTATTAGAAGATAAGAAAATTATTTAGTTGCTATGTAATTATTTTTATCCTCAACCAATATTTTCCCTATCAATAATAAACAAATAGTGATATTTTCTTTTGATTATACTCTTGTTTTACTATTATTATTATTATTATGATTTCTATGATGAAGTTTAGTATTAATTATACTCTTATTGAAAAATATTAGGATATGGAGTCTTATTATACTATTACTTATTATTGTTGACATTGTTATTATTTAAATTTTTCTATATTATTTATTATTGATATTGAGAGTGATGCTATTTATTATTGAAAAATTGATATATTATTGAAAGATGTTGGATCCAACATAACATAAAAACAAAGCTTAAACTAGATTTGGAGATATTTAATTAAAGAGACTTGGGCATTGAAAAAGACTCTTTTATATCTTCTTGAAAGACTTTTTTCATTTAAAGGACTTATTTAAAATAAACTATGCATTAAGTCATTGCAGTTATTTAAACTTCCATGAGAACGAACTTTTATTGTTTTTATTATATTTTTATCTCTTGCTTATTAATATTCATAACTTATTTACTGTTATTATATGTATTATCTCCTATGCACTTACAAATGGTAAGTGATGTTGTAACATTATTGTATTTCTTTCAGGGAAATGCTCCTACCTAAATTTAATTCAGAATTATTTTCTCTTAACTATTTTATTTTAATCGCTAATATTTTTTATATTGCGTTAATTTTCTTTTCTTCCATCTCTTGGCTTCCTGGATTTGACAGTTTTATTCCAAAATTTAACTTTTCTAAATTATTATATTTCTGTTGTCTGAACTTGTAGTTTTATTTAACTATCAATTTCATACAAAGTCTTGGGGAGGGGGGATAATATTACAAATTTAAAATTTTTTCGCCAAAACTAACCTTTATACTATCTTAATTTTCTTATAATAATATTCCGTACTTACTTCAAATTATTAAATTAAAATCTTATTTCTAGATCTAATCTGTTAATCTGTGTGCAGACGATATAAATTCTTAATTTGCCTTAAAAAACATTATTCCAGTATGCGTAAATTTAAAAAGATGGCTCTAAATTAAAAATATTCTTAATTAAAACTTTATTTCTTAATATTCCAAATAAAACTGATTTCTTCTATGTTTTTATCAACCCTTTTTAAGAAATTCTTATTAAATTTATTCCAAAACCATACCTTTCAAAAAATATCATTATTTTATTTTATCTATTTATTTATTTTTCCGCCGTCAACGATAATTTGCATATTAATAAATTCATTTCTTTTCTTTTTCTCTTAAAATTAATCATGTATAAAAATCGTCTGCCTAAGATATTTAAAATTCTGAGTCAATTATAAATTGGTTAAATAATATTTTTTTTTAAATAAATTTATCGTCTGTTTAAAATAGCCTCGTAACTGGACAAGAATTCTGTTTACATAAAAGAATGATGGTTTGAGGTTACCGAATGTTCCAGAACTTTCTTTTCAGTTTAAAAGGGGGAAGTCTCGAGATGAAAGGAAGATTATTCTGAAGATTTCTTGGGTTGCTTCTTCGATGAGGACAGCTCGCTGAAATAATGATGGAATTTTTGCAACAAGGAGCTTTTCCTTCCTCATTATCACGAATTTAATAAATGAATTTACAGCAGCCCATGACTAATTATTGGATCTTCTACATTTATTTATTATGTTTGTTTTTTCCCTCGCTTGCCATGACTGCGTGTTTCTGTTTAACCAGTGGAAATAATTCGAGTTCTCCTGAAATCGTCACAACTAATCGAAAAGTCGACAGGATAAGTAATGCCTGTGCTAGTGCCTGTTTCGGATTTTGAAATGAATCTACTGAAGAAGTAAAATGCTATGTAAATGAATCTAATGAATCTACTGAAACGAAGTGATGACAAAAATATGAATCGCCGAAAATTTTTCCCGCCATGATTGAAAGTGTTATTAAGCAAGAATTGCCATTACCTTTTGATTCCTCGAGTGAATGTAACAGAGGAGATTTTAATGTTAAACAGCTTTCTGTCCGAGTGGTTAGAAAGATTTCTTCTAAATATCTCGTGAATTCCTGAGGCCTGATATTCCACCTTTTTGCTGTTTATGTGTAACTGATGACTCAAGATAATCATGGTCATAATGACAAGAAAAAAAAAAAAAAAAAAACAACTTTTAGAGACAACTGAACGCAGATTACTACTTACTTTCATAATTTTCGTTATTCCTGTCTCCCCTAGGATCAGCTTGAAAATTTCCCCTTATCCGTGAGTTATTTTTAGATGTATTTAATTATTATGTGTATCCTTTTTACTGTATTTGTGTAGATAGTTCTTTGTTTGTAAGGTTTATTTATTTGTTTGTTTATTTTTCTGTGAGCCTTATTTATTTATCTTTTTATCTAGTTATGAGTCTTATTATTATTATTACTATTATTATTATTACTTGTTGGAGTGAAAACATGCTTGTTCTTAAAAATTTAATTGAGGAGTATGATGTTCTAAGATATTTACTGTTACTTATTAAGATTATTATGATATTTTTATGCACGTTTAAAGATAAGTTCGTAATAATAATGAAGTATAAAAGAACTCAGAAGCTCAAGTTATTTTTAAAAAAAGTATATTTTCTATTTTATTGATATTTGTTTGTTATCAAGAACTATTCTCAGAATACAGTGTTTTCATGATAATGTTCCTACAACTAAACATTTGAGCTGAAAATTAAGTTAACATTTATGTTTTTCATTTTATTTGTTAGAATTTCTGGTTACAGTGAGCTTTGGTTCCCGGATTCTTATAATTTATTAAAATTCAGTAAGAAATATGGAACTGTGCAAGGCTGTTGCTAGAATTTTGACTGATAAATATGATTAATTTTTTCAGTAAATTTTGTGATTTTAAGTAAGAAATTACCTATAATTAAAATTTTTGAATCTGTTTATGATCTATAAAATAATAGAATTAAAAGTTGATCCCAATTTAAGGTATATCTATGATATTTACAATTTCTATTTTATTAGATAAAATTTCTGGTTAATGTTAACAGCTAAATATAGTCACAATTTCACGATAATTTTGATTCAATTTTTTTTTAAAATGGTGGGTAATGGTTTTGTGTGAGGCAATTAAAATGTATACAACATCAGTAGACAAAGCCCTCAAAATTGCGAAAGCGCGAACTCAGGAGTTTCACCTTAAAAGTAAAAGACTCTATGATCGACATTTTGTCGAATGCCCATTAAAAATACAAGACTCTGTAATTTATGAAGAATTTAAATACCCTAACACTCGAAAATTAGAACCTACTTTCTCTGGACCATATAAAATTATAAATAAACTTTCTGATGTAACTTATGAAATAGATAAATTATATTTATGAGACAGGACAGAATTCCGTTATTGTGCATGTTTCTAAATTAAGACCCTATTTTTCACCCGAAGATTTTAAACTGTTTCATGAGCAATCCAAAAAACAAACAAAACCTCAGATACAATCACTAGATCAAACTAAAGTCAAGACAATAGATTAAATTTACCATAAACAACCATAAAAAAAATACCATAAAAAAACTTTTACCATAACCATTTACCAAATACCATTAAACCATTAAACCATTAAAACCATTTACCATAAAAAACCCATAATTTTCAACATCAGCGGGTATGTTCTTGGAGCGCTACAAGAATATTACTTGTTTTTGGGAGTTTTTGGGATTAAATTGGGCTCCTTATGCAGGCATAAGGTGAACACTTTGATTGTAAAAGCTTTCAAATTGATGTTGATAAATTAATTTTAAGGGTGTTTAAGTCTAACTATATTTACTCATTTATTTGACATTAGTATTACTCTATTTATTCAGCAGATATTATATGATAATAGTTATAAAATCTAATGATTCTACTCAAACCTATAACATAATATGTGATTTTCAGTGATTGTGAAAACTACAGATTAAAAGTTTTTCAAAAAAGCACACTTTTTTTTATTTCCATTTCTCAATTAAGAATGACACCTTTTATTCCTATTGTATTTTATTATTAAAGTTTATAAACCATGTGTGGATAAAACATTATTCTACATTTGGCATTGAAAACTTATAACCAAATTTGACAATTTTGTAAAAGAGTATCAGAGAGGAATTATTGTAAGGAAATACTGGTTGAGAGTCCATTTTCTAAGTAGTTAGATTTAATTTTATTTGGATTTTGGAATTATTATGATTTTTTTTTATTATTATTACTTTCGGCTAGCAAAAAATACTTTCTTATGCTATTAGAAGATAAGAAAATTATTTAGTTGCTATGTAATTATTTTTATCCTCAACCAATATTTTCCCTATCAATAATAAACAAATAGTGATATTTTCTTTTGATTATACTCTTGTTTTACTATTATTATTATTATTATGATTTCTATGATGAAGTTTAGTATTAATTATACTCTTATTGAAAAATATTAGGATATGGAGTCTTATTATACTATTACTTATTATTGTTGACATTGTTATTATTTAAATTTTTCTATATTATTTATTATTGATATTGAGAGTGATGCTATTTATTATTGAAAAATTGATATATTATTGAAAGATGTTGGATCCAACATAACATAAAAACAAAGCTTAAACTAGATTTGGAGATATTTAATTAAAGAGACTTGGGCATTGAAAAAGACTCTTTTATATCTTCTTGAAAGACTTTTTTCATTTAAAGGACTTATTTAAAATAAACTATGCATTAAGTCATTGCAGTTATTTAAACTTCCATGAGAACGAACTTTTATTGTTTTTATTATATTTTTATCTCTTGCTTATTAATATTCATAACTTATTTACTGTTATTATATGTATTATCTCCTATGCACTTACAAATGGTAAGTGATGTTGTAACATTATTGTATTTCTTTCAGGGAAATGCTCCTACCTAAATTTAATTCAGAATTATTTTCTCTTAACTATTTTATTTTAATCGCTAATATTTTTTATATTGCGTTAATTTTCTTTTCTTCCATCTCTTGGCTTCCTGGATTTGACAGTTTTATTCCAAAATTTAACTTTTCTAAATTATTATATTTCTGTTGTCTGAACTTGTAGTTTTATTTAACTATCAATTTCATACAAAGTCTTGGGGAGGGGGGATAATATTACAAATTTAAAATTTTTTCGCCAAAACTAACCTTTATACTATCTTAATTTTCTTATAATAATATTCCGTACTTACTTCAAATTATTAAATTAAAATCTTATTTCTAGATCTAATCTGTTAATCTGTGTGCAGACGATATAAATTCTTAATTTGCCTTAAAAAACATTATTCCAGTATGCGTAAATTTAAAAAGATGGCTCTAAATTAAAAATATTCTTAATTAAAACTTTATTTCTTAATATTCCAAATAAAACTGATTTCTTCTATGTTTTTATCAACCCTTTTTAAGAAATTCTTATTAAATTTATTCCAAAACCATACCTTTCAAAAAATATCATTATTTTATTTTATCTATTTATTTATTTTTCCGCCGTCAACGATAATTTGCATATTAATAAATTCATTTCTTTTCTTTTTCTCTTAAAATTAATCATGTATAAAAATCGTCTGCCTAAGATATTTAAAATTCTGAGTCAATTATAAATTGGTTAAATAATATTTTTTTTTAAATAAATTTATCGTCTGTTTAAAATAGCCTCGTAACTGGACAAGAATTCTGTTTACATAAAAGAATGATGGTTTGAGGTTACCGAATGTTCCAGAACTTTCTTTTCAGTTTAAAAGGGGGAAGTCTCGAGATGAAAGGAAGATTATTCTGAAGATTTCTTGGGTTGCTTCTTCGATGAGGACAGCTCGCTGAAATAATGATGGAATTTTTGCAACAAGGAGCTTTTCCTTCCTCATTATCACGAATTTAATAAATGAATTTACAGCAGCCCATGACTAATTATTGGATCTTCTACATTTATTTATTATGTTTGTTTTTTCCCTCGCTTGCCATGACTGCGTGTTTCTGTTTAACCAGTGGAAATAATTCGAGTTCTCCTGAAATCGTCACAACTAATCGAAAAGTCGACAGGATAAGTAATGCCTGTGCTAGTGCCTGTTTCGGATTTTGAAATGAATCTACTGAAGAAGTAAAATGCTATGTAAATGAATCTAATGAATCTACTGAAACGAAGTGATGACAAAAATATGAATCGCCGAAAATTTTTCCCGCCATGATTGAAAGTGTTATTAAGCAAGAATTGCCATTACCTTTTGATTCCTCGAGTGAATGTAACAGAGGAGATTTTAATGTTAAACAGCTTTCTGTCCGAGTGGTTAGAAAGATTTCTTCTAAATATCTCGTGAATTCCTGAGGCCTGATATTCCACCTTTTTGCTGTTTATGTGTAACTGATGACTCAAGATAATCATGGTCATAATGACAAGAAAAAAAAAAAAAAAAAAAAACAACTTTTAGAGACAACTGAACGCAGATTACTACTTACTTTCATAATTTTCGTTATTCCTGTCTCCCCTAGGATCAGCTTGAAAATTTCCCCTTATCCGTGAGTTATTTTTAGATGTATTTAATTATTATGTGTATCCTTTTTACTGTATTTGTGTAGATAGTTCTTTGTTTGTAAGGTTTATTTATTTGTTTGTTTATTTTTCTGTGAGCCTTATTTATTTATCTTTTTATCTAGTTATGAGTCTTATTATTATTATTACTATTATTATTATTACTTGTTGGAGTGAAAACATGCTTGTTCTTAAAAATTTAATTGAGGAGTATGATGTTCTAAGATATTTACTGTTACTTATTAAGATTATTATGATATTTTTATGCACGTTTAAAGATAAGTTCGTAATAATAATGAAGTATAAAAGAACTCAGAAGCTCAAGTTATTTTTAAAAAAAGTATATTTTCTATTTTATTGATATTTGTTTGTTATCAAGAACTATTCTCAGAATACAGTGTTTTCATGATAATGTTCCTACAACTAAACATTTGAGCTGAAAATTAAGTTAACATTTATGTTTTTCATTTTATTTGTTAGAATTTCTGGTTACAGTGAGCTTTGGTTCCCGGATTCTTATAATTTATTAAAATTCAGTAAGAAATATGGAACTGTGCAAGGCTGTTGCTAGAATTTTGACTGATAAATATGATTAATTTTTTCAGTAAATTTTGTGATTTTAAGTAAGAAATTACCTATAATTAAAATTTTTGAATCTGTTTATGATCTATAAAATAATAGAATTAAAAGTTGATCCCAATTTAAGGTATATCTATGATATTTACAATTTCTATTTTATTAGATAAAATTTCTGGTTAATGTTAACAGCTAAATATAGTCACAATTTCACGATAATTTTGATTCAATTTTTTTTTAAAATGGTGGGTAATGGTTTTGTGTGAGGCAATTAAAATGTATACAACATCAGTAGACAAAGCCCTCAAAATTGCGAAAGCGCGAACTCAGGAGTTTCACCTTAAAAGTAAAAGACTCTATGATCGACATTTTGTCGAATGCCCATTAAAAATACAAGACTCTGTAATTTATGAAGAATTTAAATACCCTAACACTCGAAAATTAGAACCTACTTTCTCTGGACCATATAAAATTATAAATAAACTTTCTGATGTAACTTATGAAATAGATAAATTATATTTATGAGACAGGACAGAATTCCGTTATTGTGCATGTTTCTAAATTAAGACCCTATTTTTCACCCGAAGATTTTAAACTGTTTCATGAGCAATCCAAAAAACAAACAAAACCTCAGATACAATCACTAGATCAAACTAAAGTCAAGACAATAGATTAAATTTACCATAAACAACCATAAAAAAAATACCATAAAAAAACTTTTACCATAACCATTTACCAAATACCATTAAACCATTAAACCATTAAAACCATTTACCATAAAAAACCCATAATTTTCAACATCAGCGGGTATGTTCTTGGAGCGCTACAAGAATATTACTTGTTTTTGGGAGTTTTTGGGATTAAATTGGGCTCCTTATGCAGGCATAAGGTGAACACTTTGATTGTAAAAGCTTTCAAATTGATGTTGATAAATTAATTTTAAGGGTGTTTAAGTCTAACTATATTTACTCATTTATTTGACATTAGTATTACTCTATTTATTCAGCAGATATTATATGATAATAGTTATAAAATCTAATGATTCTACTCAAACCTATAACATAATATGTGATTTTCAGTGATTGTGAAAACTACAGATTAAAAGTTTTTCAAAAAAGCACACTTTTTTTTATTTCCATTTCTCAATTAAGAATGACACCTTTTATTCCTATTGTATTTTATTATTAAAGTTTATAAACCATGTGTGGATAAAACATTATTCTACATTTGGCATTGAAAACTTATAACCAAATTTGACAATTTTGTAAAAGAGTATCAGAGAGGAATTATTGTAAGGAAATACTGGTTGAGAGTCCATTTTCTAAGTAGTTAGATTTAATTTTATTTGGATTTTGGAATTATTATGATTTTTTTTTATTATTATTACTTTCGGCTAGCAAAAAATACTTTCTTATGCTATTAGAAGATAAGAAAATTATTTAGTTGCTATGTAATTATTTTTATCCTCAACCAATATTTTCCCTATCAATAATAAACAAATAGTGATATTTTCTTTTGATTATACTCTTGTTTTACTATTATTATTATTATTATGATTTCTATGATGAAGTTTAGTATTAATTATACTCTTATTGAAAAATATTAGGATATGGAGTCTTATTATACTATTACTTATTATTGTTGACATTGTTATTATTTAAATTTTTCTATATTATTTATTATTGATATTGAGAGTGATGCTATTTATTATTGAAAAATTGATATATTATTGAAAGATGTTGGATCCAACATAACATAAAAACAAAGCTTAAACTAGATTTGGAGATATTTAATTAAAGAGACTTGGGCATTGAAAAAGACTCTTTTATATCTTCTTGAAAGACTTTTTTCATTTAAAGGACTTATTTAAAATAACTATGCATTAAGTCATTGCAGTTATTTAAACTTCCATGAGAACGAACTTTTATTGTTTTTATTATATTTTTATCTCTTGCTTATTAATATTCATAACTTATTTACTGTTATTATATGTATTATCTCCTATGCACTTACAAATGGTAAGTGATGTTGTAACATTATTGTATTTCTTTCAGGGAAATGCTCCTACCTAAATTTAATTCAGAATTATTTTCTCTTAACTATTTTATTTTAATCGCTAATATTTTTTATATTGCGTTAATTTTCTTTTCTTCCATCTCTTGGCTTCCTGGATTTGACAGTTTTATTCCAAAATTTAACTTTTCTAAATTATTATATTTCTGTTGTCTGAACTTGTAGTTTTATTTAACTATCAATTTCATACAAAGTCTTGGGGAGGGGGGATAATATTACAAATTTAAAATTTTTTCGCCAAAACTAACCTTTATACTATCTTAATTTTCTTATAATAATATTCCGTACTTACTTCAAATTATTAAATTAAAATCTTATTTCTAGATCTAATCTGTTAATCTGTGTGCAGACGATATAAATTCTTAATTTGCCTTAAAAAACATTATTCCAGTATGCGTAAATTTAAAAAGATGGCTCTAAATTAAAAATATTCTTAATTAAAACTTTATTTCTTAATATTCCAAATAAAACTGATTTCTTCTATGTTTTTATCAACCCTTTTTAAGAAATTCTTATTAAATTTATTCCAAAACCATACCTTTCAAAAAATATCATTATTTTATTTTATCTATTTATTTATTTTTCCGCCGTCAACGATAATTTGCATATTAATAAATTCATTTCTTTTCTTTTTCTCTTAAAATTAATCATGTATAAAAATCGTCTGCCTAAGATATTTAAAATTCTGAGTCAATTATAAATTGGTTAAATAATATTTTTTTTTAAATAAATTTATCGTCTGTTTAAAATAGCCTCGTAACTGGACAAGAATTCTGTTTACATAAAAGAATGATGGTTTGAGGTTACCGAATGTTCCAGAACTTTCTTTTCAGTTTAAAAGGGGGAAGTCTCGAGATGAAAGGAAGATTATTCTGAAGATTTCTTGGGTTGCTTCTTCGATGAGGACAGCTCGCTGAAATAATGATGGAATTTTTGCAACAAGGAGCTTTTCCTTCCTCATTATCACGAATTTAATAAATGAATTTACAGCAGCCCATGACTAATTATTGGATCTTCTACATTTATTTATTATGTTTGTTTTTTCCCTCGCTTGCCATGACTGCGTGTTTCTGTTTAACCAGTGGAAATAATTCGAGTTCTCCTGAAATCGTCACATATATATATTTAATTTTTTCATATTTGGTTAGTTATTTCAAGAGAACGACTTGTTCTGTTTTATTTTACTATTAATACAATGAACATTTTACGCATATGTATGTATTGGAAAATGAGATTTTAAATGCTTCTACCGTATTCGTAAACGATTTTCAATGCTACTCAGAAATGCATTAGTTTCGCTTTTAGAAATAATTATCACAATGAATTTTGGAAAAAAAGGAAAAAAAAATTGCAAATAAGAGATACTTTATAAATGCATTTATATGTTTAAAAAAATCTAAAGAGATGGAGCAATATCTAAACTTTCTTGTATTCTATACCTGTTCCTGAAAGATGCAGTATAGTTGCACAGCTGATAAGGTGATTTACATCTCTACAAATCTAACCAACAACAACTTATGTTAACTTCTGATTGAATATGAAGTTTGATGAAAATTTATGGATTATTTCTTGAGTTATAACTATTGTGGAAATCGTAAAAATACATTACAGTAGCACTATCTGCCGGGCGATTTATACTAAAAGCTGAATAATATTTACTTACAAGATGGAAAAAACTGAGTCTAAAGTTTGTTGAAAATTTTTGCGTTTCCATTTGAGATAGAGTTACTATGATTAAACATGAATAGCATTGCATTGACACTGAAATGCATTGCAATGCAAAAGTGGGCGATTTACATCAAAAAGTAACCAGCACTAAACTATATGAAAAACTAATTGAATCTGAAGTTTTATGAAAATACGGTCACTTGTTCTTCAGTAAAGAACAAAATGCCAGAATATATTTTCTAAAATTTTGATAAATTCATTAATAAAATTTGCTTTTCCTGTTTTTAAAACACTATTTATTTTCTTTTAGTGAACAGTATTTTTGAATTTGTCACACAAATATAGACCTCCGAGCGTGTATGGAATAATATGTGTTTTCAATCCCTTTTTGAATAATAGGAATTTACATAACACTAAACTCAGACAAATTTTAAGTTTTTTTCGACTAAAATTTGTATTTTAAATTACAAATAGTGTGAAGTCATGACGATAATAGTTTGCTGAAAAGTAACTGAATGAATGGTGTTTTGAGTAAAAATCTTATTTTTGACAGTTGAGATCTTATCTCATGCAAAGTAAATGTACATTTATTCAAAATCAAAAGAATTTTATAAGTTTTTATCAAAAGATTGTATAATTTTCAGACTATTATTCTATGCTACGTTTGATGGAATGTATTAAAGCTTTGAAAAAAAAGATAATTTATAATCAGAATACATAAATGTTAAAAGTATGTTTTGTAAATGTAAAGAAATGATTTATTTTAGGTTAGTGAGTAAATATATAGAGAATATATTTCTTATTTACAAATTGAAACAGTTCTTAAAGCTTGATGAATATTGTTTCTTGTTTTTTGCAAACACATCCCACATTTGTTTAGTTATTTCAAATGCATGACTAGTGCTATGTTATTCTTCACAAGAATAAAAAATTAAGATATGTGGCAATTTCTAAATTTTCTTCTGCATCATACATGATAATATGTTCTGTAAAATGAAGCACAACAGCGCTATTGGTTAGGTGATTTACACCAAAACTTTATAGCAACAACTTATATAATAGGTGTTCTATTAAATTAATATTTATTGATTATAGTATTACTTACAGTTAATTTTTGACTGAATCTGAAGTTCGATGAAAATTGGCGCATTAACTTTTGAGATATAGCTATTGCGAAAAATATGAATGATAGTGCATAACACTACCAGCTGATGCATGAATTATACCAAAAAGTATTCAGCAGCAAAATATATTAAGGATTAATTTAATCTGAATTTTTATGAAAATACGTGCATTTGTCTTAACACATAGGCATAGCGGAAATCATGAGAAATTCAGCATAGAACACCAGCTGTAAGACGATTTACTTAAAAAGTAATCAGCACCAATTATCTTTAGGGAAAAATCTGAGACTAAAGTTTTATTCAATCCAATTCATTAGGTTTTGAGATTGAGCGCTCATAATATTTGTGTCACATACAGATAAATAGAGTCATAGACGTGAGATATTTCGTTAAAACATGTTTTTTCCCCTTAGATTTCAGAACCCTAAAAAGGCAAAATCCGCGACAAACTGGAATTCGAAATTTGTTTCAAATCCAATACTTTCTTCTTGTAAAGACAGAAGAAAGTGATAAATATAATGTAAAGCTGGGAGAAGTAAATCTGCGCATAATTCAAAAAGCAATAATGCAATTACAAAAAGCAAAAAAAAAAAAAAAAAAAAAAAAAAAAAAAAAAAAGCAATGAAAAATCTAAATATTAATTTTTGTTATCCATGAATAATTTTGACTTTTTTTGTTTTTTATGTTTTTTGCTTGTTGTTCTGTTGTTATGCTGTAATTTAGTAGAACAACAGAAATAAAACCAAGAAAATCATTTTCGCAATAACTCCTGACAAGGTAGGTAAGATTACGCATATTAGTAACAAAGATTGTTAATAATAACAACTACAGTTGAATTTTAAACAACAATATATCGCATTTAAATGACTTTGTAGTAAATATTTTTCAGTAATTATTATTGTATTAAGAATGAATAATTCAGCCTAATGTTTAAAAAAAAGTAAGAAGTTTAACAGTAAAAGGGTTTTAATTTATGATGAAGATTGTAATGTTAGAAAAAGGAACCAATGCTAAGATTAAAAACAATACTAATCTACTTGATAACATGTTTAATTTGAAAATTACTTCCTTTTTATTTCCACAGTTTAGATTTTTTTTCTAGCCGAAGAACAAGTTGTCATCGATTGCAATCAATGTATTTTTTGTTGTAAATTGTGTAATTTGTGTACAATGGATTTCTACATGATTTCCTTGTGTAATCCAGTTACATTACTTAGCTTTAGTGAAGTATACATTAGGCCAAGAGCTCAGCAAACAGAATTATCCCCATCAAGTTGAGGAAGAAATTGAAAAATTTGCTAAACATTGAATCGCATAACTAAACACAATTTGTCAGCCAAGTCAAATCTTGATAGAAAACGCCTAAAATCGGAATTTAGCAGTTGAATCGTTGGTTTACCGCTATGTTGCCCATGTTTTATATCTTTTCGCTGTAGCATACTGCTACAGAAATGCTACACTGTAGAATTCGCTATTACACAATAGTAAATGTTCAAGTCAACCACCAAAATCTGATTGACTAATAACTAAACCGTTAGTTATAGACGTAAAATTCCAATTACAAAAATATTTTAAATGAAGTTATAAAGTTATGAAAAGCAATTTGGGTCAAAATAAACATTCCTTAAAAAATACGAAATTTAAATTTTTATACGGTTACCCTGTTCAATAATTTACATTTAGTAAGAATTTCCTGTTGAAGGGAAAAGTAGGGCAAAACGTCCCTTCGTTCGGGGATTAAAATTGACCGAGTAATAACATTTTTAAGCTTAAGATTATTTTTTCTGCAAATTAGGATAATTCACATTCATTACGATTTTTCTTCAAAGCGAAGATACACATGAAATAAGTGCAATCATTTACACATGAAATATCGCGTCGACATCTTCAAGTATTTAACGTACTTGGTAGATGGTCCCTCAAAATGCAGTCGAACTCGTTTGTGTTCAGATGCAGAAAAGTAGTCTTATTCATACATTTCTAAAGTTTCATAACTGGATATATATAGAGGAACTGTTTTCTCTTACTTGTGTGTAATAGGAATATTTTACTAAATTTAACTAAAATCACCGGAAAACCGCATAAAAACTTAAATTTTGTAAGTTTTAAAGTCTTTGAATAATGGTTTAGAAAATTATACATTTAAATATAAATTATACTTTGGGCACCATTGAGAAAGGACACCCTGTATATCATCTTTATTTGGCTATTGTTTTCCTTTGTGGGTGTGTGAATCCTCAACATTTTAATTTATTCATTAAAATTACGTATTTTTAAGAAAATAAAATACAGATTTATTTTAGTAAAATCTAGATATTCACAATTAAATTTACTTTTAAAAATACAGTAAAATGGCTTATGATAATAATCTATGTCAAAATACTTCTTTATAAACCTATAAAAAGTCTAAATATAATTATCCAATATTTTTCACTAAATTTTACTTTTCACAAACGAAAAATTAATTTTTAAAAAATACCTGATTTAATTTTAAATCTATACTACTCCCTTAATCTTGCAAAAGATAATTGGGCTGTAAAACAGTTGCTATGATATTATTTGTAAAATTCATTCGATAACGTTCCGCATCTAGTATAATTGACTAAAATGGGCAAATTAAATTCACAGAGCAAATATATTTAGTTGCAGAGTAAACTGTGCAATATATTATGAGATGAATCTACCAAATTAATTTAAGCACAAATTTCAGGTTAGTAGAATAACATTTAGAAATAGATAAACATTAAGGTAATTAACCCTTACTACAAGAGATTATTATCTAAAAAAATTCCCAGCTATTAATTAAATACTAAAATTCTGAATCATGCATAGATTTTTAAAAGCATTATAATTTACGAAAATATAATTACAATGTTTTACGTTTTTCATAGGATGATATATAATATAAAAAATAAATAATTTTGAAAACCATTGGACCAAACATCGCAGTGACAAGGATGTCGTTAATTTTCCATGCCAATAGAGACAATCGAGAAAAGATTAGTAATTTTTTAGATCATAGTATTTTCACATTTCGATCATATTTAGAGTATGGTAATATTAAGTAGTAAATATTTTATCTTTACTGATGGGAAATGTATGCAAACACCTTTGCATATAATTATTGAGATAATTTTGAGACTAATTTACATCCATATGGTTATGATATAGCTATTCAATAATGGAAATCAATTACTACTAATTTTAAAGTCGAATACCTCGCATTTTTTTACTCGTAATAATTAATATATTCGGTCAAATTTTACTCGCTCGTAAATTATACTCGTTCATTCGTAATAATTTTTTTCTACTCACCAACGAAACCTCGCATTTTTCTTACGATGATATATGTGGCTTCCGATAATAACCAGGCAAGCCACATTTTTAATATTTTGAGTAATTAACATTTAAAGTTTTCACAAATGTCTTTTTTATCATTACTTTTGTGAAACAGATTACAACTTAATAATTTTCACTACATTCAATCAGGATATAATCACCTCTTTTTTTGCCAAAATAGTTATATAAAAACGGTTTTTATTAATTGAGAACCAATTAAAAATGTAACTCTTATCTGATTATTACCGTTTTACATTTATTTTTAATAAATGTAAATAAAATTAAAATTTAATTTTACTTGAATGCAGTGAAAATTATTAAGTCCTAATCTATTTTATGAAAATAATGATAAAAAGACATTTTTAATAACTTTAAACGTTAATTACTCAAAATATCAAAAATGTGCCTTAACTGATTATTAACGGAAGCCAAAGAATTTTAGACGATTTAAAGAAATAAACAGAAATCTTATCTGGTTATTACCGTTACTTTATGCACTTACCCGATTATACAGCTCATATTCAAAATATTAGAATAATTACCTTTTTTTAGAAATTGAAAATATCGTTTGGTAATTTAATGTCTTTTAATGAAAATATGCAAACGATATTTTTATTAAGAACTTATCGTTGATTAAACTTACTTGTTATCTTAAATTTAATATCATTTTTGAAAAGATTAATTGCAAAAAAATTATTTTGAAAAGTCAAAATATTAGAATATTTATTCAAGTGGTTCAAAATATTAGAATATTTCACATTAATTCTCCTTTAATTATTACCAATTCTTAACTGGTGGCATCATTGATTAAATTCAGACTATTTTATTTAAAATCAGTATTCTTTTTTGCAGTTTGTTTCTTTTTCGTCTTAAAATGGGCCGTGTGAGTGATATTCCTGAATCTACTAAACTTCGTATGGTTGATTTGTATCGGCACGGTATCGGTAAAAATCAATGTTTTATAGCGAATTATTTACATTATTCGCAATCGAGCGTTAGTAAAATACTAACACAATATTCAAAAATTGAAAAATTTCAAAATAATCGCCGAAATGGTGGCCGAAAACCAAAAACATCTGCTAGAGATGACAGGAAACTGAAGCGTATAGTTAAGAAAAACCGTTTTAAAAGTGTGCGATTCTTGCACCGAAAATGGAAAGAAGAAGGAGTTGAAGTTTCTACATCGACAACATTAAGACGTCTCCATAAATTTAAATTTGAATCTCGTGTACCGAAAACAAAACCTCTCATGATTGCAAGACAAAAGCGTATAAGATTGAATTGGTGTAAATCAAGACGTTTATGAGCAATGAAGATTGGAAAAATATATTATTTAGTGATGAAAGTATGTTTTGTGTTTCATATGGTAATCAAGGTATTCGAGTTTGGAGAATGAAGCAAGAAGCATTTGATAAAGAATGCCTTAAACGTTCCGTAAAATTTGCTGCTAGTGTCATGGTTTGGGGTTGTATGAGTGTAGAAGGACCTGGAAAGTTATGCATCGTCTACGAAAAGGTTAACTCTCTGATATATCAAGAAATTTTAGAATATTACATGATTCCATCATCAGAAGATTTATTTGAAGATGATTTCATCTTTCAACAAGATTTAGCGTCCCCGAAAGAACAGGGTCAAGAAAATCCTCCAAGTAAAACTGAGTTAGTGGCACGTATAAAGTCTATTTGGGCTAATATTGATAGAAATGTTTGTAAACACCTTGTATATAGTATGCAAGATCGATTGTACGCTGTTATGAAAGCTAAAGGGGATGCTACAAAATATTAACTACCATTTACTTCATATTCATAAGGTAATATTGTTGCGTAAAATAAAATATTCTAATATTTTGAACCAATCTAAATTTTATTCTAATATTCTGGTGTGTTTAAGGAAGCTGTATACCTAATTTATTGTGCTGTATTTTATATTTTATAAACGTTAAAATCTTATCTAAACATTCCAGATTTAATTTATAAGAAATTTAATTGCATTTACTTAGTATAAAAAATAAATAAATGACAAATAATTTTTTCTTATTACTTTTTCTCAATTATTCTAATATTTTGAATATGAGCTGTAAATGTTTTTCCATTTTTAATTGAAAACTTATAGTCTACCTATGTCGGGAAGTATTCGATTTTCATTTTTCAGTACTATGGTAGATAAAAGTACTCTTTTAAAGCTACATTTTCCCAAATTATCTCAATTTTTAAAAAATGCGCCTTACCTGGTTTTTACTAGAAGCCACAGATATAAGATCTCTAAAAAGATAATTTAGAAAACACGTAGACCATACAAATTCACAATGATGCAGATAGATCTTATGTTAAAGAAGACGCTCCGGACAATAATAGTAACATTTGAATCATAGTATTTTAATATTTGGAACATAGCTGAATTACGGTGTTATTTAGGATTAAACTCGTTATCTTTGCCTATAGGAAACACATAAAGATTTTTAGAGTAATATATGCTTTGTATTAACGGAATTTTTTTATAGATAATTTGCACTCTTATTGCTGTCATATAGATATACAATGATAAATGTTGATCACTAATAATTAAAAAATATTTTCATTTCACAAGTTTCGTCATGAATAATAATTATTTTATACAATATTTCTTGCACTTTATATGAAACAGATAAAGAAATTATTGTGAAAAAGCTGAAAAAAGTTATACGGCTGTTATAGAAATAGGAGTTTATTAGTTCTTATTAAAAAATAAAAAATATATTCTGCATTTTAAAATATTCTAATAATAATAATAATAAAATAATTAGTTAATTTTTAATAATATCTATATTTAAGATTTCGTTGATATTTTATGAGTTTATCTTTAAATTGTTATTTTATATCTTTAGAGACAAAATGCTTCTTTTACTAAAATAATGAAATTATCTAACTAACCAAGTTTTGGGAAAAGATTTTTTTTAATATGTCAAAATTTTCTTCACGTACAGCCGTATTAAAGAAAAAGTAAATACCTCCTGTTAACTCTGCTGCAAATTGTCGTAGAGGAAATTTACTGGAAAAAACAATTGAAAATAAAATCTCTTTTTAAATAAAGCATATGGAATTTGCTTATTGGACAATGATACAAATCTCAACCAGAAAAATGTCTGTTTTGTTTCAACATCAGTACACAATTTTGACAATATAACAAGAATTTCCGATTTAAAGATGCCTAGAAAGGAAATTTCCAATTTTTAAATGATAAGTTTTCGTATAAGAAAGTTTCATAGTTTAGAACTTCTAATTTTTAATTACATATTCATATTTCTGTAAATACCTCTCAAAACCTCTGCACTTTCGATCTATTTGTAGAAAATTGTGTCAGGTTGACAGTTTTCCTTGCATGAAAGATTTCCTCTGTAAACGCACAGATTTTGGAAAAAATCTTAAATTTTAGACTAAAATTTCACCTGTAAAAATTCATTTTCCAAGATTATTCAACCCCCATACCTTTAGCCTATTTTATTCTGAACAAAATGCTGCAAACCCCATTTCAATTGGAGAAGTAAAAGACGAGATATTTACAATTTGGTATACCCTAGTATTTGAGAAAATCACTGCATACGATGAAACAAAGATGGCCTCCATGCACAAAAAATAGTAATCTTAAAATAACAATCATTTTGAACTTCCACCATGTTAGGGTTGTACAAAAATTTTCAGATTTTTAAAACATGGTCGAGCAACCAAAAAAGTATTTTCTGGATCACTTGAAATAGATATACCCAGATAGTATTTAGAGAGACACACAAAAGATTTTGGCTACTGCATTGTATCCTAAATACTGTTTTCTATTACACGAAGATCTGAATATTTTTAAAACTTCGTTATAGTACGAACGCACCGTGACATCGCAATTTCCGGTCTTTCTTGCCTTCAGTTTAAACGGTTTTAGCCTAATACCTTTATGTACAGGGTGTTTCAAAAATGACCGGTACATTTGAAAAATCATTAAAAACTCAACGGGCAGCGATAGAAATACACCGTTTGTTACAATATGCTTGGGAAAACAGTAAATTATCAGGCAGACAAACTTTCGAAATTAGTTACAATTTTTAACAACAGATGGCACTGAGGTCTGGATAAATCTAAAGTACGATATTTTCCACATATCCACCATTCGCAGCAATAATATGGCGTAGTCTCTGAACCATTTTTTCACATGAAACACTTTCTGCAGAAAAACAACTTACAGAATGGCGAACTCAGAGACTGCGTTTTCTTCTACATCTTTTAAATAGCCTGTAGCTCCATCTGTTGTTGAAAATTGTAACTAATTTCGAAGTTTGTCCGCCTAACGTTTATTGTTGTCCCAAGCATATTGCAACAAACGGTTTATTTCTATCGCTCTCCGTTTAACTTTTATCGTTTTTTTCAAATATACCGGTCATTTTTGAAACACCCTGTATATTATGAATATAATATGCATACATTGAGTAAAATATATCGCATTCTCAAGTTCTCCTAAAGCTACGATCCTTTCAATATCAAGTGTTAATTTAGAAAGAGTAGTTACAAATTGAATTCTATTTCTTTCGCATAAAATATAAATTTGTAAAAATTTCGATTTTTTATTGCTTTCTAAATTTCTATTGTGGGATGTAAAGATATTCAAGAGCAATAGCTTTACCCAGTAACCTAATCCAATAGAAGTGTTTTGAACAAGACATTTTCTGTTAAGGAATACAATTATATAAATGTCACACAAAAATTTTACATGATTTAAATAAATGTCTGGGAAGAATTAAAATAATACTATGGCGTGTGTGTCTTTACTTGAGACGTTAATTATTATATTGCAACTACATAATGTACATACGTAAAATAAAAATGATAATTATTCGAAAACTAATTAAATTAAAAATACATAAAAGTTATTTAGCTGAGAATGTAAGCAAACAAAGATATTTTACCAAATAACATAACAGAATAATGATAATCATAAAATCAGCATAAATACATGCTAGTTTTTAAAAACGGAGATAAATTTTAAGAATTAATCAAAAATAGTAAAGAAATAAATATATAAAATATTTTAATATATAGCATAAAATAATGATAACTTTGCAACTCGAGTACGATTATAAGCTGATTATTGAACGTTATAATACATTTTTTCATAAATATAATCAGTTTTAACAAAAGTCATTTTAAGAATATTTTACAAGTACATCATTTAATGCTATTTTATACTATAGGCATTTTCAAAATAAATAGTAATCCATATTCATCTGTACACATTGTTTGTCAGTTTACTGGTAATGTGTAATAATGATGCTTGCTTTGCTCATAAAATAAATATCATTCAGTATATTCATATCTGTGTACCTTATGTGCACACATGGTGTACTTGAAAAGGTATTAACGATCCATTCTTCTGCAAACACGATCATCAGTCCATAAGTAATTCATCACAGTAACATTTGCCAACTGAAGTGTTCATAAATAGCAGTCCAACAGATAAAAATCTTTGTGAGATTGTATTTATAAATGAAGTTATGGTGTTATGCCGGTGTGTTTTATGTCTAAATTCTTTTAATTAAAAAATTTTTTCTGCATATATATCTATAAAATGATTGTGTTTCATAATGAATAAATTCTATGATTGGTTATTTTTGTTATGATGTTTTCTGTATTTTATAGACGAACTGAACGACGACTATAGTTGCAACGTATTCACATAATTACGAACGCATCTAAAGATGGAGATAAATAATAAGAATTTATCAAAATAACAAAATTTAGTAAGTAAAGAATATAAACAAATAAAGTATTTTGATATGTAACATAAAATCATGATAATTTTGCAATTCGAGTACTATTATATGTTTGTTAATGTAAATTATAATACATTTTTCAAAATTATAATCAATTAAACAATAATTATGTTAAGCCTATTTCACAAATACATCGCCTTTACTTCATACTATGATATACTCTATACATCTCTAAAATAAAGAATAATCCTTATTCATGGAACACATTGTTCATCAGTTTACTGGTAATATGAATTATTAATAGATGTTTTACTCACATAATATATATCATTCAATGCATAGTAATATCTGTTTACCTTATGTGTACACATGGTGTTGTCGAAAAAGCATTAACGATCCATTCTTTTGAAAACACGATCATCAGTCTATAAGAAATTCATCACCGTGACATTTGCGAACTGAAATGTTAATAAACAGCAGTCCAGCGGATTAATACCTTCGTGAGGTTGTATTTACAAATAGAGTTATTCCGGTGTGTTTTATGACTAAATCATTCTTATTTAAATTTTCGTTCGACATATCTATCTATAAAATGATTATGATACATAAATTCTATGGTAGGTTATTTTTATTATGATGTTTTCAATATATTTTTTTCTAAAACAATTAATGGACAAAGTTACGTCATCTCCAAATTTGAATTTGGCTTACATTTTGCTAAATAAATTTGTTCATTGTATTTTTTACGCCACGTTATGGTTCCACTAATTTTTACGATTTTTCTAGTAATAGGTATTAATTATACTTTTTTGCTCATAAAATAAATGTCTTTCAATATATTCAAATCTGTTTACCTCATGTGCACACATGGTGTTGTCGAAAAGGCATTAACGATCCATTCTTCTGCAAACATTACACAGGTCAACAGCTGTTTTGGTGCCGGGGTATTTTTAGCTGATTTTATATGAATTTGATGTCCTGAATTCAAATATGGCATTAGTTTTTCTCTATCAGCTCAGTTTTTAAGATAAACAACTTTTTGTGAAATATATGTTTGATAATTTTAAGGTAAATCCATGTACTAAAAAATGTATTTAAAAATAAAATAAATACAGGATTTTTATTTTGTATAATACACAAACGTTAGTTTTTATTATTATGATATACACATATTGAAATAATAATTTTTTAATTATATTGTACAAATATTTTTACTCGCAAAAATAGAGAAAAACGTCACTGATGAAACTGATACTCATTGAATGCTTCGGAAGCTTCTTTTCCGTGACATTCTGGAATATATTTTAGAACAGTATCTTTTTAAACTCAAACTGTAATCTGAAACCCTTTGCATATCTCATCTTTTTTGGTAGCGGTCCTCCATAGTCTTAATATTGTGGTGAAATCTTTCGGGATGTTTATCACTTGTGCCTTCTTTATTTTCAAAAAAAAAAAAAAAAAAATGCTCTAAGTGGCAATGTAAATAGTGCACTTTAATGCTTCTAATACACTCAAGAGATTTAAAATTATTATGCTTTTCATTTACCAGTTCTACATAATTTCTCCTTTGCATTTGCCTGGAATATTTTTGTGAACTGCCACAAAAAAGTCCAGACCTTTTATTCAGCCTCATTCGTTGAATTTACGAAAGCAGGATCCTTAATCAGTTATCTTATTTGTTGTCCGTTAAACATTCCTGCTTTAATATCTTCATAACTCAATTCGGGTGTTTTTACCTTATATATGCAAATCATGACCCGTTCTTATGGAGAATTTACACAAACTGCTTCATAGGACAGAGCTTGATATGCAGTGCAGAAAGTATGATTTTCTTTCGCCCAACTAAAGTGTTATTAATGACATTCCTTTCTCCAACATCCATGTTTTCTTTCTTAGGCCTCTCTTTTCTAATCTAGTGGTGGGCCTCTCTTTTCTAATCCCTGCTATCCCAAAAATAGAAAAACAACAGTATTTTGTGTAACTTCTTTGCTGTCCAAGGACAATCATCTGGAGAGTATTTAGGAAGAACCAATATTTCTACAGTCCTCTAAATTCATGACAAAATAAAAGATTGTTTTTTTTTAAGAGAAGTAGGGTAGTAGACAATTTTGTCTTGTGTGATAAAATGTAAGTTTGGCTCTTTGTTCTAATAAATTTTTGTTTTTTAATCTTGAAGCCAATCAGTAATTCAGAAGCTTCTTTTAAAACATTGAAATCTCTTTTGAAATCATTTAAATCAACCTGGTTGAAAAATGTAGGTATTGATGAAGTCTCCTCATAATCACTGTTACCTTCACAGCTATCTAAAAGATGATCAGAAGGACAATATTCATCCTCACTAAGCTCTGGTAGCTGATGAAATGTTGGGATCGGTAGTTTCTCTGAGTGAGGAAGTGGGGGTCTTGAAGACACTAAATCAGGATAAGTTTTCTTATTACAATTGTTTCGATTAATTCAAATAGTATTCCAGTGCTAGGTAGAAATAATAGTCATAGAAATGGTTTTGGAGTTCTCTCCAAACCATTGGTAAACCGAATTTGAGACTTATTCTCTTCAGTCAGCTCACTGTCATAAATGCTCTGTACAAGTTTTACAGATCTGTTGCGGTGCACAGATTTTATACTGATCACCAAGTCTAACCCCAAAGTATCCAAGATAAGCTCTCTTTACAAAGTCAGTAACATATTTTCTGTGTTATTTCTACTTTTATTCTCCGCATATGTAGCAAAACTTATCTGAATGATTTATACAACTTTTTTTACTTGAACTCATTTAAATTCCATTTTACAACGCAAACACAACAATCTACAACACTACGAGTTTTACGTTAAATTGATACGAATTCTACCTTAAACACAAATATCATGGAAGTTCAAAAACTTTAGAAAGTCAAAGAAAGCCAGTTTTGTTTCCATGGAGAGAACTTATCTCTTGGAGGCTTTTACATTTGGCTTTATGGATGAGTTGCGCGAAATCATAAGGATGCACAGATCTTCAGTTTTGCTTGCACATTTCTTTTTTTCAAGACCTTTTGGTATTTCAACGACCTTTTAATCGCCTTGAGCGTCGTTACAGGGCTATGTATCATAAGGTCAGTTTACGTGTTCAAGGTCACTTTAGTTCTAAAAAATCTTTAGTTCGCTTTGCATATCTAAAAAAGTAGAGCTGATAGAGAAAAACTGATTGCATATTTGGAATCAGCGTCCCAAAAATATCCAAAATCAGTTGTAAAATCTCAGGCACCAAACAAAAATTTTTTTTTTGTAGGCCTGTGTTATCATTAGTCCATAAGTAATTCATCACTGTGACAATTATCAAATGAAGTTTTCATAAATAGCAGTCCAACACGTAAACACCTTTGTGAAGTTGTATTTAGAAATGGAGTTATGGTGTTATTTCGGTGTATTTTATGACTAAATTATTTTAACCCATTAACTGCCAGATTTTTTTAAAATCTTTTTTCATATAAAGTAACTTTTTTGCATGTAAACAAACATAAACAAGTAAATTTTAGAATATAATAGAAAAATTCATGAAATTTATTAAATTGAAAATCAATCCCCATTTGGGGATCACGGTAGATCGCATGTGAAAGAAATGCGTAATTTTTTTATGAGTGCCATTGTATTACACATTCAACATGCAACCCTACATCGCATTTTACGCATTGTTTTCTAACATTTTTTTTTTACAAACAGCACACTTTCTTTGTTTACCTTCTAAAGTTCTTTCTAAATAATGTCCTTTAGAATTTTTTCTTACCTCATCTGGTACTCTTCTCTGGAAACTTATACTATATGATGGTCTTCCACTATTTTTTGGATCCCATAAAGAATGTAAACTCAAGTAGAATCTTGCAACTTCTCTCCTGAAGTTTAGTAGTGGCATTTTTTTTAGCAATGATGTATATTGTATGAGCATTAACTAGAGCCATATCCACAGCATTGGTAAAAATTGGAAAGTACCACTTCTTGTCTCTAATTTTCGTCCGATATTTTTGACTAATCCAGTCAAGTTTGTCGACACCACCCATGTTCTTATTGCAATTTGCAATAGCATTAGGTTGCGGAATCAGCACTTGTTTTTTCTCAGTTCTAGACCACCTTTGCACACGTCCCAAAGGTAAAACTTCCAATTGATTTTATAACATTTTCAGAATGCTATTATCTTTCCATACAAGACAAAATATTTCATTTATTTCATCATATTTGTAATCAAAAACCCCACGAAATTCTTTCTTCATTTTCTTATCTGTTTTTATAGGGCATTTATTCATCCTATTACATCTGACCGTTCCTGTTGCAGGTATATTCCTCTCTTTTAAATTTTTCATCAAATCAAAACTAGTGAAAAAATTATCAAAATAAAAGCAGTGTTCTTCTGGTTTGTGTATGGTGGCAATTTTATTCAATATAACAGACATCCCTAAGCCATGCGTATCTTTTTCTAAATTTTTCGTTTGCTGCCCTTCATATATTTCAGCATTATAGCAATATCCTGTCACACCGCAAAACATTGCCCATTGCTTGAAGCCGAAGCGAATGGGCTTGCCTCTAATAAATTGCTTCAGATAATGACCATAATAACTCACCATTTGTTCAACAATACACAAATTATATGAGAATTTAGTTCATCAAGAATTGGTCGTATTTTGAACAGTCTGTCCTTGTTTCCATTTATGTTTGGAATACTTGCATTGTTACAGAAGTGTAGGTTTCTTTTTATATCTATATAACGATTCTTTGTCATGCATTTTCTCACAATTTCAAGATTTATATCTTCATCTTCAGACCAGTACATCTGTTCTTGGGGTAAAGAGTGATATCCAGTTAAGAGTAAAAATTCCCAAAAAAATTTTTATACAGTCTGCTGAAACTGTAAACTGGTGACGATTATTTTGAGCAGCATAAGATACATTCTGTTGTACGATATAGTTTACTAATTCATCTGTAAAGAACATCTCAAAAAATTCTACTGGTGTTTTATCTTTAATTGCATTTATCATATTCATTTCACGTTGCTTGCATTCTTCCTCTCCATGGGTAGAAATGTTATATGATGCACTTTTTCTGTTCCACTTTGATATGGGTTTTTCTTTTTTAGGTTTCTTTTTTCTCGGAACTATAAATTCTTCATTACTTTTACCACCATGCATTTCTAAAGAACCTGGAACATCATTTGGAATGGTATCTTCTAGTATATTATCATCTATATCTTCCAAATCAGAAACTTCATCCGCTTTGTCTGGGGGCAGTTCAACTATATCTATTGTACATCAGGTTCTTCCTCATCTATATCAATATCATTGTCCCAATATTCTTCAAGTTCTCTGAGTGTTTTAAATTTTTTTCGACTCATAATTATTCACTTAAAAAACTCAAAATCATTCACAAAAATACTAGCAGAACAATAATTTCGTTAAAAATTAATATCCAACCAAGTTAGTTTTCACTAGTTCAAAGCTGATAACATTATCTCTAAGTGAAGCAACTTCTCGAATCAAAGTTCATAGCTATCTGCTCTAAAAAAAGTCTAAACTTTTGCTGCCCAAAGAAAAAAAAAAGGATTGAAGATGTCATTAGAACAGTAAAAAGAATTTGTTTATCAAAGCACCTGCTCCTAACACCTGGTATTTCTTAACAACCTTCCCTCCCCCCTCCACGTGACCCATTGTATATATTTTCTTCTCTTATCAGAGGGTACATTCCACACTTACTGCTAAAGAACCTTTAAAAAAATCCAGGAACGTATTGCATTAGTGGAAAAATATATCCTACTTGCAGTGTGAATAGTAAGTCCTTTTACATCGCAACAACCGTGAGCCCCAAATGGGGATCAGTGTATTTTGGATATAAAAAATCAAAAAAGAAAAAAAAATTGCTCCGTTTTGATATTATGCTATTTAGGACACATGTACAAATAAATCCTACGGTAAAAAATATTTCATTTCAAATTTGCATATTAGAAATTCATAAGGTAAAACCATAAAAGTGAAAAAGAATTACTTTCGAGTAAACTTTGAAAGAAAAAGTTAAATATACTAATAAATATTTTAATCACACCTAACATTTTGACCATACATTAAGAAACAACTATTCTGTAAACATATACCATGAAAAGTAAACAAAAACTTTGAAATTAGGGGGGGGGGGAGCAAGATCAAAATATTAATGATCCTCAAATAGGGATCACGGCAGGGAATGGGTTAATTTCAATTTTTGTTCGGCATATCTATCTATAAATTAATTATGATTTAAAATAAATAAATTCTATGAAAGGTTATTTTTGTTATGATGTTTTCTATATTTTATGTCTATAAAATATAGAAAACATCATAACAAAAATAACCTATCATAGAATTTATTTATTTTAAATCATAAAAATCGGGCTGAACGACGACTATAGTTGCAACGTATTCGTATAATTACGAACGCACCTAAAAATGAAGATAAATAATAAGAATTAATCAAAATAATAAAAATTAGTTAGGAATATAAACAATTAAAGCATTTTAATACCTAACATAAAATCATGTTAATTTTGCAATTTGAGTACGAATATAAATTTGTTACTTTAAATTATAATACATTTTATTAGAATTATAATCAATTCAACAATAATTATTTTAAGCATATTTCACAAATACATCACCTTCACTTAATTTTATGATACATTCTAGACATCTCTAAAATAAAGAATAAACTTTATTCATGGTACACATTCTTCATTACTGGTAACATAAATTATTGATAATTGTTTTGCTCACATAATAAATATCATTCAATGCATATTAATATCTGTTTACCTTATGTGTACACATAGTATTGTCAAAAAAGCATTAACGATTCATTCTTCTGCAAACACGATCATCAGTCCATAAGTAATTCATCACAGTAACATTTGCCAACTGAAGTGTTCATAAATAGCAGCCCAACAGATAAATACCTTTGTGAGATTGTATTTATAAATGAAGTTATGGTGTCATGCCGGTGTGTTTTATGTCTAAATTCTTTTAATTAAAAATTTTCTTCGGCATATCTATCTATAAAATGATTGTGTTTCATAATGAATAAATTATATGATAGGTTATTTTTGTTATGATTTTTTCTATATTTTATAGACGGACAGAACGACGACTATAGTTGCAACGTATTCACATAATTACGAACGCATCTAAAGATGGAGATAAATAATAAGAATTTATCAAAATAACAAAATTTAGTTAGTAAAGAATATGAACAAATAAATTATTTTGATATGTAACATAAAATCATGATAATTTTGCAGTTCGAGTACTATTATATGTTTGTTAATGTAAATTATAATACATTTTTCAAAATTATAATCCATTTAACAATAATTATGTTAAGCTTATTTCACAAATACATAACTTTCACTTAATACTATGATACTCTAGACATCTCTAAAATAAAGAATAATCCTTATTCATGGTACACATTGTTCATCAGTTTACTGGTAATATGAATTATTAATAGATGTTTTACTTACATAATAAACATCATTCAATACATATTAATATCTGTTTACTTTATGTGTACTCATGATGTTGTCGAAAAAGCATTAACGATCCATTCTTTTGCAAACACGATCATCAGTCCATAAGTAATTCATCACCGTGACATTTGGGAACTGAAGTGTTAATAAATAGCAGTCCAGCGGATTAATACCTTCGTGAGGTTGTATTTACAAATAGAGTTTTTAAATTATTCCGGTGTGTTTTATGACTAAATCATTTTCATTTAAATTTTTGTTCGACATATCTATCTATAAAATGGTTATGATACATAAATTCTATGGTAGGTTATTTTTATTATGATGTTTTCAATATATTTTGTTTTCTAAAACAATTAATGGATAAAGTTACATGAAATCTCCAAATTTGAATTTGGGTTACATTTTGCTAAATAAAATTGTTCATTGTATTTTTTAAATATGTTATATAAGGTTTGTTGGGCAGCGCGTTTGGCCGTGACTGGGGTAATAACGCCACGTTATGGTTCCACTAATATTTACGATTTTTCTAGTAATATGTATTAATTATGCTTTTTTTGCTCACAAAATAAATGTCTTTAAATATATTCATATATGTGTACCTTATATGCACACCTGGTGTTGTCGAAAAGGCATTAACGATCCATTCTTCTGCAAACATTATCATAAGTCCATAAGTAATTCATCACTGTGACAATTGTCAAATGAAGTTTTCATAATAGCAGTCCAACACATAAATACCTTTGTGAGGTTGTATTTAGAAATGGAGTTACGGTGTTATGCCGGTGTCTTTTATGACTAAATTCTTTTAATTTCAATTTTTGTTCAGCATATCTATCTATAAATTAATTATGATTTAAAATAAATAAATTCTATGATAGGTTATTTTTGTTATGATGTTTTCTATATTTTATAGACGGACTGAACAACGAATATAGTTGCAACGTATTCATATAATTACGAACGCACCTAAAAATGAAGATAAATAAAAGAATTAATCAAAATAATAAAAATTAGTTAGGAATATAAACAATTAAAGCATTTTAATACCTAGCATAAAGTCATGTTAATTTTGCAATTCGAATACGATTATAAGTTTGCTACTGTAAATTATAATACATTTTTCAGAATTATAATCAATTCAACAATAATTATTTTAAGCATAGTTCACAAATACATCACCTTCACTTAATATTATAATATGTTCTAGACATCTCTAAAATAAAGAATAAACCTTATTCATGGTACACATTGTTCTTTAGTTTACTGGTAATATAAATTATTGATAATTGTTTTGCTCACATAATAAATATCATTCAATGCATATTAATATCTGTTTACCTTATGTACACATGGTATTGTCGAAAAAACATTAACGATCCATTCTTCTGCAAACGCGATCATCAGTCCTGAAGTAATTCATCACCGTCACATTTGCGAACGAAAGTGTTAATTAATAGCAGTCCAGCGGATAAATACCTTTTTGAGGTTGTATTTTCAGAGTTATGAAGTTATTCAGGTGTGTTTTATAACTAAATCATTTTTATTTATTATTTTATTAAAATTATTATGATACAGTCGACTCTCGTTAATTCGAAATCGGATAATTCGAATCTTCGTTTAATTCGAACTAAACGGGAAGTCCCGAAAGTTTCAATGCTAGAATAACGTTAAAATTTTTCATTAATTCGAACACATTATCTCTTGACTTCGTTTAATTTGAACAAACGAAAATTCCCATTTTTCATTTTTTTTGTTTGTCACATATTTCAAATCATTTGTATAACTTTCTTTCTTTGATTTTTGTGAAAATTGTTCAGAACGAGTATACATATAATCCAATGCATTTCATATCCTTTTCTTTGTACCCCTTCTGTCTATCAGTAACATTTTAAATTTTTCTTCCATTGTGTTTGTTTCTAATCTTTTAATTAGTTTATGTATTTATACATTCAAATTTAACATTAAATCATATTCTAATGATAACAGACGAAATAAATTTAAAAAACACTGTGACATTAATTCCTTTGTAATAGTACTATATTAAGTATGTTTTCATTTCGTTTTTTCCATAATTCGAACTTCGGATAATTCGAACATTTCTTGCGGTCCCGACGAGTTCGAATTAATGACAGCCGAATGTATATAAATTCTATGGTAGGTTATTTTTATTATGATGTTTTCAATATATTTTTTTTTCTAAAACAATTAATGGAGAAAGTTACATGCCACCTCTAAATTTGAGTTTGGGTTACATTTTGCTAAATAAACGTGTTCATTGCATTTTTTAAATATGTTATATAAGGTATATTGGGCATCGAATTTGGCCGTGACTGGGGTAATAACGCCTCGTTATGGTTCCGCTAATTTTTACTATTTTTCTAGTAATATGTATTAATTATACTTTTGTTGCTCATAAAAAATTTCTTTCAATATATTCATACCTATGTACCTTACTTGTACACATGGTGCTGTCGAAAAGTCATTAACGATCCATTCTTCTGCAAACATTATCATTAGTCCATAAGTAATTCATCTCTGTGACAATTGTCAAATGAAGTTTTCATAAATAGCAGTCCAACACATACAAACACGATCTGCAAACACGATCATCAGTTTGGAAGTAATTTATCATCGTGACATATGCCGACTGAAGTGTTAATAAATAGCAGTCCACCAGATAAATCTTTGTGAGATTGTGTTTAAAAATAGGGTTATGGTGTTATGCCGGTGTGTATGTCTAAATTCTTTTAATTTAAAATATTGTTCGGCATATCTATCTATAAAATGATTATGATTCATAATGCATAAATTCTATGGTAGCTTTTTTTTTTTCAGGATATTTTAAATATTTTTTTCTAGAACAATAAATGGATAAAATTACATGTCATCTGTAAATTAGAAAATTTTCACATTTTGCAATACAAATTTGTTTATTATATATTTTTAAATGTTTTATATATGTATGTAATGTTATATAAGGCGTCTCTGGATAATAATGCCACTTTACGGTTTTACTAATTTATACGGATTGTTTTAGATTTTATTTTCAAACAAATATATTATACGAAACAGTAACCTACACTGTAAAAAAGAGTGTCGATCTACTAAAAAAACTTTAGTGATCATTGTAATTACAAAAAAATTTTTAGTAATCTTAGTCGGTTACAAGAAAATCTGTAAGAATTACTAGAAAAAAGTTAGCAACGAATAGAGTTAATAATTTTATATTTTTAATAGCTATTACTAAAACTCACTTGGTGTGGCCTTGACAGCATAGTGGTTATAGTAACGGACTCCAGGTTAAAAGGTCCCGGGTTCGATACTGGCCACTGCCAAATACGCCCCGAATGTATGCAGTGTAAGTACTCGTTAATAAATAGATTATGAATATCCTGACGGAACAGTAGCAATGCTTGGTGCTGCCATCTATTGCGGTTTTGTCGAAAATCTTCCGCTCCAGAAGTCTGGATGCACCCTTCGAGCCCACGTAAATGGTTATTAAAAATACTTTTGGATCTATTACTAAAACTTGCTTGGTGGCTCATACTAAAAATTTTTAAGTTAATTATACAAAAAATTCTTTTGTTCAGTTTACAAAAGAAATGCTTGTTTCGCTTGCAAAAAAAAGTTTGTAATGGTTACTAAAAAATTCTGTGGAATACAAATTTACTAAAATATTTTTAGTAACCTCTTGAATTTTTTTACAGTGTATTGACTATGTATACAAAAAAGAATATTTTGCAGAAACGTATTCATAAAATTTACTGGCGTAATTTACTGACTTATGCGATTTCACGTTATTACCCATCTATTTGGGTAATAACATCATGGGAACAAAACTATAAAAATAAGATGGAATAATGTAAATTGCACAGTTCAAAACATTCTAACTCTACAGCCCAAGAAATTCACATATTTATCTTATTTAAAATTAATTGTTATATCAGGATGTAGTAATAACCATTTGATATTTAATTCTACTGAAAATATAACAACACTTAGGACATACAAATTTCTCTTTATATTTTTTGGTTTTAAACAATAACAAAAAGGAGGTGAGCTGATAAAAGCCATTTTTCGCCTATCAGAACCTGGATGTAACATGCTTTTTTTTTCATTAGTATACTTCATAACATATATGAAAATAATATTATCTTGGATGAAAGTTTAATAGTTGATGAGAAAATAAAATATACGGTTAAGTAAATATGATGTATATTAATGAACATAAACAATACTGTTATTAGTTTTAATCCAAACAATCAATAGTAAATACAACACTAAATGCAAAATTACGATGAATGGAACTTATTAAGTCTTTTTTTTTCAATATATGAAATATTGGAAATAATCAATAACAGAAAATATAATCATACATTTGCAGACACTTTTGGAAATATGTTTCAGATTATTTTCCTCTTTGATTGCTTTACCAAAATCACTACTGGAACATCCAGTGGCTGCGTCTTGTAGTATTTGAACATATTTAATACCTGTTTTTTAAATTTTGTTTGAGTTATAGCACGAGTAAACCAAAAACCATAATACGGAAGCAACAGGCACCTAGTACTTTTAGATACTTGCCCCTACTTTACATTGACAGTGCCATTGTGGGATGTTGCTTCGCTGTTTATTTTTTATCCAAGTTTCATAGATATAGTTTTTTTAATTTTTGTGTCGAACAATCAAGCTTTGGTCACGAGAGGTGTCCCTTAGTAACCTTCGTTGGAAAATGTTGGTACTTATTTAGGCATCTTGCCGTGTCATGTTCGATATTCATTTCTTTCAGAAGTTCAAACAATCCCGTAAAAATCCATCAGTTTTTTCAACATCATTTGGCTTTAGAAACTCTCTAATATTATGTGAATCTTTTTTAAATATATGTGTAATATGTTATCGTAATTATTCTTTGAATCTGCGAAGTAAGAGCAGAAGACTAAAATATAATTTGGAGTAGTGACGAATACCGTACGCTTAATGAAAGGTCTGAAAGATCTTCCTTTGTATAAGCAGAATGAATTTCTCTGAAAGGATTAGTTCGCACTCTTCTGGATATAAATATCCGTGCTATCAAAAATAATCATTACAGTATCATTGGCCTCATCCGGAATAAATAATCTTCCTGCTAAAGGCCTCGTATATTTTTCAATAACTTGTGTTCTGGTGATGTTTTCCATTCCAAGGTGTTGTGGGACAAAGTTTTTAATTAATGCCTGTTTTGCATATTTAAAAAAGATATAACTTTTTTCTTATATTGAATAATGTGGACAGAACATCATTAGAGTGACCAGTTCTAAATTTTACAAGTAACACTGAAAAGCAAATACGAAATAACCTCTTTTTTGAGGAACGTATTTCGAACTTTACTAGTTTAAAGATATAGCTAAAATGATTCATAGTATATCCATGAAAGTATAATAATCGATTTTAAAAACTGTACAGGTGTATCCCTCTGCTTTGAGCATTTCTGATATTGTTATAAATACTTTCAACATATATTTCATACATTTCAGTTTTTAAAACACATCACATATTTGATCTGCATACAAAATAAGTATCATTCAATATATCTATATCTTTCTGTATCTCTTAAGTACGTACACATGATGTTGCCGAAAGGCATTAATGATCCATTTACCTCCAAACACGATCGTTGGTCTAGGTATTATTCATTAACGTGATATTTGCGAACTGAAATGTTAATAAATTGCAGTGAGACAGATAAACACCTTTATGAGATTGTATCTAGAAATGGAGTTACTGACTTGGCCAGTGTGTTTTATGATTAAATCTTTTTTTTATTTAATTTTTTTGTTAGGCACATCTGTCTTTAAAATGATCATGATTCATAAAATGAAGATTCTATGATAGGTTTTTTTTATGTTGCTTTTTATGTTGCCATATTTATTTTTCTCTAAATTAATTATTGTATAAAATTACATATGCCATAAATTAGAGATTTGATCACGTTTTATTAAACGAAGTTATTTATTGTACTTTTAATTAAAAAGAATTATATATATCTACTTTTAATAAATTCTCAGTGGAGAAAAGTGTAGGTAACCAGTCCGGTACGAACCATTCTGGTCAGCAAATCGACCGTAGCTTAACGTCATGTTAAGCTTAATGGAAAACATATGCTAATGTATGACAGCTATATGATGATTTCGTCCGATTGAAATAATGTTTGTTCAACATACTTTTCTAAAAAAACATATATATTATATCCAGTTACAATACATTAAGTTGAAAATTTAAAATAAGCTATTATAAATAAACCAATGCTTCACTATTGCTATTCACAATGAAAAATTCTAAGTCTAACAACAAATGAATATATCTGAGTAATTCATTAACCCATTAGTGCCTAGCGTCCCTTTTAGGGACGCTTCAAAAGGTGCATTCAGCACTGTTTTTGACACCGGTAAAAAAGAAAAGCAATAATTATTTTATTTAAATGATGCATTTTCGTGATTAACGAACTAAACTTAAATCTTCTAAAAATAGTGGTTCCAACCAAATAAAATTTATGCAAAAGATGCTGGGCACGAATGGGTTAAAAGAGAGAGAGAGAGAGAGAGAGAAAGAGAGAGAAAAAAAGAGAGAGAGCAGAAAAAGAAAGAAAAAAAGGTTAATATCCGTTTTTGCTCTTAAAATAATTTAAAAAATATATTAAAGCCTTTAAATATACTTCGGAATACATTTTTACTTTCATTTACATTTATAAATAGTAAGTTTACATAATTTGAAAAATAAAAATCAATGACTGTCCAGCTAGGAGGTTTTTTTTTCTTAAATTAGGCTCTGTGGACTGACTGAATCTTTTATTTATTTATTTATGTTTGGTGCCATGTATCGCTTACAATATAAATGAAGAATTTTTCGATTGAAATTAAAGATTAAATAAATAAAAATTACAAGATGTAACAATGTGAATAGAGATCATTTTTAAAATGTTTTCTTTATGTAATTTTAAAATATCATTCAATATCTATAAATAGAAGAAATATTTTTTATTTGATTTCATTGCTAGAATTTAAATTTAGTTTCATTGATTTTTTAAGATGTTAACATTTATAAGCTTAGTTAAAAAAATAATCTATTAAAAATAAAATAAGTTTTTTGTGTGAGGATGTAAAGGATATATGAGATTTTATCATGATTGCATTAAATATACTGAAAATTAACTTTTCAGATTTTCCAATTAAATTACAATTTTGTTTCTTTTCAAATAATTTTTTATCTGCTTTAATGTAATTGTCATGCGGTAAATGATTGTCTATTTCTTACATTTGATAAGAAATATAAATCTAGTTTACAATGCAAGCACATTTCAAGGGGATATAAAACTTGAGCTTTTAAAAATTGCTATAGTTAAGTTAAAATTCTACGAAAGATATAATAATAAAAATTTTGGTTTTCCTTAATACTGAGTGAATTTTTAAAGTTACGTAGCGGAAGTTTCCAAAAATTGGTTTGGACTTAAATCAATGCTTCCTGATTCTCCTGGTCCCACCAGTTGCCAACAGGTTCTGACCTCTCAACTGGTAAACGGCAGATGCTGGGTTCGAATCCCATCGCAGCCGGCGGACCAACCGTTCGGCGTTTTCGGGGTTTTCTTCGAAACTTGCATAAATACCAGTTAGGCGTCCTTAGAAAGACCCCCACGAAGGGCACTACCCCCAGGGCCCCTAGTGTGATAATCGGCAGACACAAAATAAACCAAACCTGCTTCTCCATATTATCTAATAATTAACTGCAATTATAGCAAAAAGATGTTTTATTTACATTAACTGCTGGGATATGTCGCAAAATCCATATTTAAAAATAAACCATAAATGTTCATCAATCGATGAACTAGGAATCTGTTTTACATCCTTCGTATATCTATGACTAAAACCGCTGATGAATTATTGCTTTTTATAAAGATAATACAATTTAAAGTTTTTAAAAAATCAATATTTAATTTTAATGTTTTGTGAAACCTTCAGAAGTTATATTTTACTTTGCTAATTATTGTTATTATTATTGTGAGAAAATTGGATGTTTGTTTTTCCCAATTGTCGAGCTATTTCAGAAACTGAATATCAAGTAAATATATACATATATATATATATATATATATATATATATATATATATATATACTTGTAAAAATGTATTTGTAGAAATCTATTACTATTTTTAAAATATTCTTTTCTACTTTGTTTGCATAAAGTCTTATAAAAATGAAACTCAGGTCAAAATTCCGTCGGTTCTGTCGGGAGGGGGGGGGGTATGTACAAGTACATTAATAAATAAATTCATAAATAGTATAAACTTAGAAAGAAAGTGTATATTAAAATTTAAAACATTTATTTATGAAAACTATAAAAATGAATAAACATAGTATTAACTTTTTAATTCAAATTTCAAGAAAGAATAAGATTTTTCTAATAAATAATAATAAGTAGTAAATAATAAGTTTTTCTTAACTTGCGGGTTCTTGGGATGCACGGTGGGGTTCAATAAAAATTCTTGTCATCGTCTTAAACACAATAATCCAGAGACATAAAATATCACACGGAAATGTTTCGCACACAAAAAATCTGTATTATATTTACACGTGCGGAATTACATCATGTTTCTTCTTTTGAGGTTTTTTTACAACTTCCCCATTTGCCCCATCATTTGCCTATGTGTGAAAACAATTCACATTAAAACTCCCCCGCAATATTAATAAAAATATAAAAAAAAGATTAGCAAATCTATTAGAATCATTTAAATAAGAAAGACTGAAGGTTAAGTGAATTAACAAAATGACACAAATTGCTTCACCCGTTGCGGGGCAGGGCAAATTCATTGCTTAAGTATTGAAATAAATGACTGACACCGGTATTCGAAAACAACTTTATTTATAAAAAAGAAAACGGTATGTTTCACGCATTCAATAAACTGTAATTTTCTTTAACAAAATTCTGGTGCCAATGTGGCGTTTGGGAATTAAAATTAAGTGGTATATCTATGAAACCAGCGCCCCGCAAAGGATTAAAACGTTTTACTAATATTGCAAGGCAGTTTTTATGAGAATTGTTTTTACACATAGCATAGGTACTAATTTTTACGCATTTTTTCTACCACAAAAATTTTATAGTAAATTTTTTCTTGTTTAATTGTCGAAATCATATGATAAAAACAGACAGAAAATCTCTTTATAATTTTAGTTGTAGCAAAAATCCATGTACGTTAGCAGCTATGCACATAGGCAAATGATTTTCAGTTTCGTCTGTCTACTCCCTGACGAAGAACACAGAGTCATATGCCTGTTTTTATTTCACTTTTGCAGTTATCATAATGTTTTAAATTTTGATATACACTTTCTTTCTAAGTTTATACTATAACTGCGTTTATTTATTAATGAGTTATAATTTATTTGATATATTATGTTTTACTTTCAGTCCGCGATGTTACACTTTTTACTGATAATGATTGAAAAAAATTATATTTATATATACAGTCGAGTGTCCCTATAACGAAACTCCATTCAGCGAATTTATATAAGGTATTTTTACTAGGAATGTCAATTTTTCATTGATTACAATATAAATACTCTCAATATAGCGAAGTATATATCTCCATATAACGAATTTTTTCAGAAATGTTCTTTCCTTTTTTTTTCTGGAAATGCTTCATTTTATTTGAGAAATTCATTCTTCTGCAATGATTTCTGGTATGTGTTTCATAGCTACATATATGTTGCTATATCC
This sequence comes from Maratus speculifer, assembly GCA_964019185.1. NCBI lineage: Eukaryota > Metazoa > Arthropoda > Arachnida > Araneae > Salticidae > Maratus > Maratus speculifer. The sequence goes on along the minus strand of OZ025289.1, from coordinate 90,126,006 downwards.
ACGTCCAAAACAGGCATTTATTCTCCCCCCCCCACTAAAAACCCACTTCTTAACAAAATATCTATCGGATTCTTTCATGGGCTCGCCTGACTTTGTTTCAAAGATGAGTATGAGTTTTTGGACATTTTTGTTGCTCCCTTGAAATAAAGCAAATTTTCGCTCGTTTGAACTAGATTTATTTTTTTATATAAAAAAAAAGGGTTGCTATTTTACCTAGAAAATAACGGTACCCGCACAAACGCTGAATAATTTTCTGTTTCGAAACTGTTTAAATAAATAAAAAAAATATCAAACTTATGTTTAGCGTTAAACATTTGAAAACAACTCAAACATTTTTTAAAAACTTGACTAATATGTTTATATATATGCTTATACTAATAAAATATAAATTTTTTCGCCATTCTCTATTCAACGAATTTTTTGACTGAACCATGGATTTCGTTATATAGAGATTCGACTGTATATGATTATAGCCATGCAGCGTTAAGTAATATTCTTCTTTGTTATATTATTTGGAGTACATGTTTAAAAAGTATGCATATTACTAATTTCATGTTATTTTATGAACATATATTTTGTTATAAAAATAGTAAAATGAAGAATTATGTTAAAAAATACTTTCCTGATATATGATCTCTTAGCTATTATGTAATTCACAAAATCTAAAATTGAATATTGGTTATAATTATTGTGTGGTATGTGCTTAGTAAACATATAAAAAATATTGTTAAATTTGATTATTTACGGCTCTAGTGATAAAATTTCGAAAATTTAAAATGATATTACTTATTACATTTTTTTATTGGAATGTGATCTCTAAGGAGAAAAACCAAAAATACCTTAAATAATTAAATACTTGTTTTTTATAGAATTATTGAGTGCATAGATCAAAATACTTTATACGAGAATTGCAGTTATTTTCTGCGAACGGTATGATGGCTACGCAATCATATAGTCGACTCTCGTTAATTCGAAATTGGATAATTCGAATCTTCGCTTAATTCGAAATATACATGAAGTACCGACCCAACAAACACATGACTTACGGCCTGCAGACGATTTCATTGCGGCCAGAAGGAGTTAAGGCCATTTGTAACAAAACAATGCGGTACCGCAAATGACCCGCCGCTAGTTGCGGCAGCTACCGCCGAGCCAGTAACGGATCGGCGATGAGAGAACAGTTACGTTTGCTTTGCCGGCCAACTCCTAAGGGTCAGTTTCCGGCAATAATGTAATGGCGTATCATACTCTAGAAAGCAAAGGGCCGTTATAATCTAACCAGCTTTTTTATTTAAAGAAAGAGAGAGTATTTTTTGTGTCTTCATTTCTTTCAGAAATTACTTCAAATCTGGGTTTTAATAAACATATAAATATGTTGTAAGTTTTATATTTAAAACAGTAATATAGATGTCATATTTTTATTTAGTTTAAAAATATTTTTTTAAAAAATAATAAAAATTGCTCCCAAAATGTATAAAGTATTCCAAATAATTTCTTCAGGCGCTCTTTTGCATTCATTATTTATAAAAAATAACTAAAAGAAAATGAATAAATGTTTAAAATACATTAAAGATATTTAAAATAAATATTAAAATAGAAAAAGTCTTTAGATTGTTCCTAAATCAGTCTCTGTCTGCTCTCCCCACCTACTCTGTAATGTAAAACTCTCGTATACATACATGTATAATTTTTAGTTGTAAATGCATAAATATTTCTAAAATTGCCTATTACAGAATTTCTAAAATTGGCATAAAAGCCAAACTACTTTTTTTTTTTAAGGAAAGATTTTTTTTTCTTAAAAATAAAAAAGGTTGTTTTTGGGAAAAGAAAAAAGAAAGGAAAGAAAGAAAGAAAGAAAGAAAATAAATACATTTCGATTTCCTTGCCTCTGCAAGCGTGGGTGGAAGACAAAGATTGTGGGCTAATAATTCTCCCTTAAAATGAATAATTTTTCTGTAGAACAGTACATTTTTTAAAAATTCTTTTGTTCATTTTTTTTAAAAAGTGTTTTACTTTTTTCCTGTGTAAAAACATGCTTTTGACACATTTTGTTACATCAATTACTTTCTGATACATTTAATTATTTTTGTACATAAATGAATAAAAATTGTTTTTGTAATCGAACAACTTTTTTCATTTTTCATGAATGTGTATATCTGAAATGGAATCCACACTTCCATACATTTTTCTTAACCGGCGCCCTTTTACACTCATCATTTATATATTTAAAAAAAAAACTGAAAGAAAATGAAAAAAAAAATAAAAAGATTAAAATAATTTAATATAAATATTTAAACAAAAAAGTCCTTATATAAAAGTAAATTTCAGTAAAGGTAGCAGATCTTTCAGAATATGCTGTGAAGTTTGATGTTTTGTACCAAAAAGCTGGACGCGAGAGCACGGGAAATGGTAAAAAAAACGGAAATAATAAAAATTCAATTGCTTACAAGTTGTAATTCATGCCTAGATTTAAAAAAAAATGAAACGAAAATTGCTCAATGACAAATCGCTATAATTATCATTTGGTCAAGATTAATGTTTTTGCGCTTAAAAATACATCACAAAATGTGTAGAGAAGATTCGGGACATTGAAAGGGGCGAAAAAAAAAACACATTTTTTAAAAAATATGCTTTTTTAAAAAAAAAAAATTAAAAACATAAGCCCACTAGAATCTCAAGTTAACGAAAAATTTTCAATGATTTCTTTAAAATTACTAAAGATCGTACAATCATTTCTTAAAGTTCTTTCTTAGAGAAGTAAATGCCTAAAACTTTGATAAAAGTATTCTATCGCTATGTATATTTTTTAACTTAAATTTCTGTAATATGACTTTTTATTTTGTTTCAAAAACATCATACAATCTTTTTATTTATGAAAAAATGATTAAAATGCAGTAAAACACTGTGTAAGACGGAAATCTATATATTTCGCAAAGATTTTCAAGTCTCTGCGAATTTATTGAGATAGAATAAAATTTATTTATGGCTGAATATTGTCTACGATAGGAAACTTTCTCGATTCAAATCTATTTCGCCTTACACAGTTTACTGTATTTAAAATCCTGAAGAGTTGTCGTTAAATTTGCGAAACGTCTCCTTAAAAAAAATTCCATTAAATATTAAAATACATAAAAATATATGCGGGCTGTAAGAAAGTATCGTTAAATAGACATAATTTTTAAATCCAGATACATCAAATAGACGTTTATTTTACTATATCTGTAAAAAGATTCCTTATCTTTCTCCCTTTTTTTCTGAGGAATTTCAAGGACACACTAGTGACCTAGCAGTTTTTCGCTGAGTCACTCACCCCTCCTCTCCCCCGTTCCCGTCTTTGTCAATTATCTCTGTCATTCCTTATTCCAACTTCACACCTGATGCTAGCTGGCACGCTGGTGCTGCAGTCTTTATCTCTGAGGATATTTACACATAAAATATTGTAAGTCTTTTCAATTTTTGTCTATTCATTAAAAATTTTTAACTCTAAAATATTTCTGCATCATTTTATTGTATTTGTTTTTATATTAGAACCGTATTAATACGTATTTTGGTTTTCGCAAACGCACAATAACATTTATTTAATATTTATTAAATTTAGTTTTCTTCAAAATTTCATTTAATTTGTATCATTAAATGTATTTTTTTTACACGAAATGTTTTATTGTTGGAATTATATAAATCGATTTTAAATATTGTAAATTTTCGATGTTACTTTCTTAACATTTTAGTTTACTTAAAATTAATTGTTTCCATGAGGTTGTGAGGGAGTGACCTTTAGTCATAAAGGCACTCTAGTGTTTCTGAGATCGTGACGTCAATAATTTAACATTTTGTAGGCGTAAAAGTGACATCTATCCTCTCTTTTACTTTAACTTTCTAGAGTGTGTGTGCTCTTTCGAATTCCGCAGTTAGCTCGCGGTTATTAGTATTATGTTAATGAGAAGTATCTCAGTTTGTCGCGTATAAAAGCTTGGGTGTGAGTTTGTGGTGTGTGTGTTTCTGGCCTTAGCCAGCAGCCAGCGTCCGTGTGTTTCTGGCCTTAGCCAGCAGCCAGCGTCTGTGTGTTCCTGGCTGTAGCCAGCAGCCAGCAGCCTCTGTGTGTGTTCCGCCATTGGACAACGAAGTGGATGATTGTTTAGTAAGGTGCTGACGATTAGAGAATAGCTACGGCCTCCAGTAAAGCGGAAAGAAGTTCAGATAGTGGATTAAAGGTTCGGCCTTGGTAAGACAGTTTAGAATCGTTCCGTTTTGATCATTTGAGAAATAAAGAAATATCCACAGCCACGGGCTGTGAAATTAAGATTTGTTTAGTAGATCAGCCAGGAAATAGTGTCAAGTGCTAGACGGTGCCCCGACTGAGCTAGACCGACGCCTGTGAGTATGATTTAGCTTTTCATAGTGTTCTCAGTGAGTGAAATTATAGACTGGCTCCACTTTCCTTTAGCCCTTATCATTTTAATAAACTGTGTTGTTTTAACCTAAATTACTGAGTATGTCTGCATATAACGTGACAAATGACACCCAGCATGAGCATACCGTCACAAGGTTTTTTTTTTTTTTTTTTTTTTTTTTTAAATATATACAACTTTTAAAGAAAAGGATTTTTCCCCCTTTCTAAGTGCGGATAATAATTTCTCTTTGGTGAAAATGCCATTAAAACCAATAACTAAATAATTTTAATGCATAAAGAAATAGGGTAAAGATAAAACGCAATATTAATTACTCGAAATACTTTTCTGAGAAAAGATTATAATTATTTTGCTCAATTTCGAAAGGAAAAGCTAATATTATCTGATATAAACAAACTAAAAATGTGCACAAAAACGAGAGACAGTTATATATATTTATACATATATATATATATATATATGTATATACAAAAAAAAAAAAAAAAAAAAAAAAAAAAAAGGTTCGTGACTTATATAAACATCAAACTCTATTTTTATTTATTTTAAATAGCTGTGTGATTTTTTTTTTCATAAATTGAAAATGATGCAAAAATAATTGTGATTTATTGTACTTTAATGAATAGACATCAAATATTAACAGACTTAACAATAAGAGAAACTAAACACCACATACATATATAAAATAGATTTATTTTAATATAAAATACATAATAAATCATATTAAGAATATATGTTATTTAGGCGTAAGTTCAAAATGTGTTGAATAAAAAATAATTGTTGAATAATAGCGTGAATGACAAATGTTTCTTCATGAAAAATAAATATAGAAATAATAATTTAGGTTCATTTTTCAAAAATGTATAAATTTATTTATCTTGAGCTTTTTATAAATATTATGCTTGGCATACTGATTTTATTTTTCAAATTGTATATGAAAAGCAACTGTTTATAAATGGCATTATTTATACCTATATTTTTTTTAATGCATAATAGAATAAATAAACAAATTATTAAGTTCAATATGCCAAGTATTGTATTTTGGAAAAATTCAAGAAAAGTAAATTTATGTATACATATATTTATTGTACCTAAATTATTCTTAATATATTTATTTTTTATGAAGAAACATTTAATCATTCAAGCAATTCTTCAATAAATATTTTTTATTCAACAAATTTTGAATTTATGCTTAAATAATTTTTATGGCAAGGCAGTGGCAGGCTTTTGGAGAGTAGAAATCATTAAAGGCTCTTTTGCGGGCAGCTTTTGGCTAAATTTAATTCTTACAAAACACAAATGGCATGGCTAGGGCAAACGTCTGGCTAGCTTTGATTGTTAATGGCCTTTAAAAGAATAACTGTGGCCAGTTTGAGGCTGTCTGATATTTTGGTAAAAAGTTAATGGCACACTTGTGGGCATCTTCTTGTGGCCGCGTTCTGGCCGGCGTGACAGTTTTTTGACGGAGCCGTTACGGCAAAGAACGGCGGGCCGTCACCAAACACTTTGGGCCAACGTTAACGACACCTTTAATGGCCCACAAGTTATGTGTTAGTTGGGGAAATTTTCAAGGGCAGAATAAAGTTAAAAACTTTCATTAATTCGAACACATTTTCTCTTGACTTCTCTTCGAACTAACGAGAATTCCGATTTTTCATTTTTCTTTTCTTTCTCGCAGATTTCAGATCATTTGAATAACTTTACTTCTTTGATTTTTGCGAAAATTGTTCCGAACGAGTATACATATAATCCAGTGCATTTAATATCCACTTTCTTAGTGCCCCGTCTGTCCATCAGTGACACCTCAAATTTTTTTTCCATTGTGCTTGTTTCTAATAGTTTATTTAATTTATGTATTTATGCATTCTAATTTATTATTAAATCATATTCTAATGAAAAGAGACGGAATATTTTTAAAAAACACCATAACATTAATTTCTATGTAATAGGACCATATTAAGCATGTTTTTATTTAATATTTTCCATAATTCGAACATTTCTTGTGGTTCCGACGAGTTCGAATTAAAGAGAGCCGACTGTATTACGATAGTTTTTGATAATCACCCTGTGTATAGTATCCATTTCTAGTAGATAGTAGCATGGAGATGTTGAGAATGGGAAAATCACAAATACCAAGAAAATACACACCCTATCAGTTTGTTTGTGACATATCCTAAGGCTATTTGTCATGCATACAGAATTAATATCTTCAATCCATTCATGACTGCGCACGTCTTGTGTACATATACACATGGTGTTGTCGAAAAGGCATTAACAATCCCATTGTAATAAACATAATCATCAGTTCAAGGTAATTCATTACCATGGCATTTCACAACTGAATTGTTTATAAATAGCAGTCCGAAAGAGAATACATTCAGTAGATTGTATATAGAAATGGAGCTGTTCAAAATGGGAAAATCACCCATCACAAAAAAATACACACCTTATCCGTTTGTTTGTGACATATTCTAACGCTATTTGTCATGCATACAGAATTAATATCATTCAATACATTGATGATTGCACTTTTCTTGTGTACATATACACATGGTGTTGTCGAAAAGGCATTAACAATACCATTGTAATAAGTACTGTCATCAGTTCAAGGTAATTCATTAACATGGAATTTGACAACTGGATTGTAAATAAATAGCAGCCCAACAGAAACACCTTCAGGAGATTGTATATAGAAATGGAGTTATTAAACTTATGCCGGTTTACTGGTTTATTTTATATTGCACACAATGGAAATGAAACAAAGGTATGTCATCTAGAATGTTTATTATAGCACAATTAGAAAAAATTGTGAAAATTCTTAAATTTTTTTAAAAATTATGATAGATGAAATTAAACACTCTTATGCTTAAAGATAGAAAAACAACGATTATAAATGTACAAATAATGTATGAAAAAGTAGCAAACATCTATTTCGAATCTACTATCGACATTCTTTATCAGTGCATAACTCAGCGAGGTAAAAGCAGCTTTGAAAGCAGTTAGAAAAAAGTTTGGTTTTTTTTGAACAAGTTCTAATCAGTTCTGCTTTTTCTAGCTCGCTGAGCTCAACACTAATGAACAATCTCGATAGTAGATTCGAAACAGCTGTTTGCTACCTTTTCATTTCTTATTTGTGCATTTTTAATCGTTGGTTTTCTACCTTAAAAATTTTTTTCTCAAAGGCTTTATTTGCTATTTTAACTCATATGCTATAAATAAGCAAAATATCAGATAATATACAAGTGCCAGCTGTTAGGCTGGAGATCATGCGCAGTGACTGAATCACTCCCATCAGTTTTATACTAAAAATGCACTATAAAGTACATAAATATGTTTTGATTATAAACAAGAAGTACATTAATTCATTAAGATAAGCGCACAATACAATAAAAGCACTTCAGAAACGAAAACTACACAACTTAGAATGAGAAATTTCAAAGCAATAGCGGCTGCTTTGGGAGAATAAATCGATTCATTAACGGATGGATTTTTAAAAATATTTGTTTCAAGCAAAAACGACAGTAAGTGAAAGTAACACTACACCTGCCAAGGGGAATGACAGACAGACAGACATTAAAAGGAAGATTCTATATAGACAAATTCACCCGGTATTGATATTTTTGTATAAATGGGAAGATTGTGCCCCGCCTGATACCTCTCGGATGAATAATTTAAGAATACAGTCGGCTCTGGTTAATTCGAACTCGTCAAGACCACAAGAAGAAGAGTATTTCGGCTGTTATAATTAAAATATGGCTTAATATTGCTTAAAACATATAAATACATGAATTAATTAAGGGATTAGTAAATAGCACAAACGAAAATTGGGTGCACTGTAAAAAAAATTCAAAAGGTTACTAAAAATTTCTTAGTAAATTTGTATTCCACAGAATTTTTTAGTAACCATTACAAACTTTTTTTTTTGCAAGTGAAACAAAATTTTTTTTGTGAACTGAACAAAAGACTTTTTTGTATAACTAACTTAAAACTTTTTAGTATGAGCCACCAAGCAAATTTTAGTAATAGCTCCAAAATTATTTTTAGTAACCATTACGTGTGCCCGAAGGGCAGGAGCCTCCTTCGAGCTGCATCCAGTGGATAAAAAACAGACTTCTGAAACGGAACATTTTCGGAAAAGCCGCAAAAGATGGCAGCACCAAACATTGCTACCTGCTCTATTTTGACATGTTTCTAAAGGGGAGGGAAGTTCAGAGATCATTACCCATGGTAACTGCTACGACAGGATTTTCATAATCCCTTTATTTAACAAGTACTTACATTGCATACATTCGGTGCATATTTGGCGGCAGCCAGCATCAAACCACGTTACTTTCAGCCTAGAGTTCGATGCTATGACCACTAGGCTATCACGGCCACACCAAGTGAGTTTTAGTAATAGCTATTAAAAATGCAAAACTATGAACTCTATTTGTTGCTAGCTTTTTTCTAGTAATTCTTACAGATTCCTTGTAACCGAGTAAGATTACTAAAAAGTTTTTAGTAATTACAAGGATCACTAATTTTTTTTTAGTAGATCGACCCTTGTTTTTTGCAGTGAGGAGGTGTCATTGAAGGACAGACGGAGCACCAAAAAAGCGGATATCAAATGGATGGGACTACTATATTTGTACTTGTTCAGAACAATTCTGACAAAAAAGAAAGAAAGAAAATTATTTAAAGGATATGAAGTTCGGTAGAAAGTAAGGAAAAGTGAAAAATCGAAATCTCTTTATTTCAAATTAAACGAAATCAAGAGAAAATGAGTTCGAATAAATGAAAAATTTTAACGTCATTCTGCTATTGAAAATTTCGGGACTTCAAGCTTAGTTCGAATTAAGCGAAGATTAGAATTATCCGATTTCGCATTAACGAGAGTCGAATCTATTTGTGAATGTTGAAAATAAATAAAGAGATAAAAAGGCGACGCTGGTTTGAAATCAGTATATTGAGTCATATATTTACAAGAACTACGGCAACTGAACAAAAACAGAGAAATAAAAGTATTTGTAGATTTCGAAAAGGCCCATGAGAGATCTAGAAGGCAAGCTTAAATAACCAATCACATTTAAACATATACAATTCTATTCAAATGAAAACTGAATTAATAACAAAATAATGTAGTGCTATGATTACAACATTCTAACAGTGGACGATAAAGTTAATGTTTATTTATAAAGACTGATTAGTGTTTTTCATAATAATGATATTAAACGAATTCTGATTATCGACTATTTTCTTATTAAAGAAAGTATATTAAGTTTAACTACTTGGATGTGCCAATCCCAAAACTTTCTTCTATCTCATACGTACATTTTAATATTTAAAAAAATGGTTACGCATTTTAATGCTTTAATAATTTTAATTCAATACCATACCAACTTTGATTATCATCTTAAATTCCTGCTCCAGTCAATTAATCGGAGTAAAAACGAATTTCCGTCTTTGCACGAGCCGGTTTACAATAGATTGATAGGCAGTTTTTTTTTCAAATTCAGGGAGGACCTACTTCCCTTACCAAAAATTAATTATATATACAAAAAATTTTGTTCAGTTCTAGAACTAAATTCATACACTTTTAGATGGTGCAATATTGAAAATGGCATACATTTCGCTATTGCAGCGCCCCATTCCGCGGATTTTCTTCAAAATCAGGGAGGACTAACTAGCCATAGTCATATATTTACACAAAAAAATGGTTCAATTCGATGCAAAACTTCATATGTTTTTGGTCGGTACAATATTGAAAATTGCACAAAAATCGCGATTGCAACGAATTTCTGGCGGATTATTTTCATATTTAGGGAGGACCAACTAGTCATAGTCATACACTTACACAGAAAATTTTGTTCAATTCGATGCATAACTTCATATACTTTTGGTCGGTACAATATTGAAAATGGCACAAACATTGCGATTGCAGCGCCTCCTTCCGGCGGAATATTTGAAAACTGAAGGATGATTTGCTTGCCACAGTCAAAAACATTCACAAAAAATTTGGCTCAAACTTATGCATAACTTCATACACTTTTTGATGGTAGAATGGCGACATACGGACACACACACAGACAGACATTTTATAAAAACATGTTTTTTGGAATCTCTGACCCCTAAAACGTGTAAATCGGTGGAAAACCGGAAGTCGAAAAAATTTCGATTATAATACTTTTTTCTATTGAAGATAGAAGAATGTAAAAATGAAATGAATTATCCTATCATCCAAACAAACATTGTAATATATTTTTTATGTATTTTGCGCTTATTTGGATAAAATGATAATAATTAAATCTTATTTTTGATTAATTAATTTTGTTATACATGTGAAGAAATGCAACCTATTTAACAATAATTCATAGACTTTCAAAGACACGATATGGCGTAGCTATCTTCAAATGGTAACATAATGTATATTGGGAAAACACGTTACTTATCAGTTAGCCTCTAACAAATATTAACGATATTTGTTCAACATACAAATAAAATAGCATTTAGTGCTTTCACATCAGCATACCTTACGTGTACACATGGAAATGTCAAAGAGGTGTTAACTATCTATTTGTCTTGTGATCATCAGTCTAAAATTAATTCATCATTATGCCTATTTGTCATTCTGAATGTTAATAAATAATGTTAATAACTCCAGTAGGAAAACACCTTTGTCAGAAACAGAGATATTCAGAAACAGGGATATTAAATTATGCCTTTTTGTAGATAGATTAATGCTTTCCTTGTTGGTAATTAAAACAAACTTATGGGCATGCATATTATCTGTAGACTTATGATCATAAATATATGATAACTGCTATTGTAACAGTTCTTAATATCCTGAGAAATGCAATGAAAAAAATCAAAGATTTAATAATAAAAATAATTAAAAAACCATGTAAAATTTCCCATTTTTAAATGAATGATATTAATTAAATGTATGTTTTTATTTTATGTATTTATTTATTTATTTATTTTTTTTGCAATTAATTTCTTTTCATAAAACAGAAATTAACAGCAACCTCATTGTGTCTTTTTTAGTAAGCTATCATTATACTAAAGAATAAAAGCTGAATTTGCATTAAAAGTATTGTAACAGATAACTATTTAAGAAAAGAGAGCATGAAGATTTTTATAAAAATACATTTGTTGTAATGCATGCTTCTGTGCAATTAATGTTTTTGATTTATGTAATTTCTCTGTTTTTAATTAAATTACAAAACACGAGATAAAAGTTTGCTACCTTGTAAATTTTAATAACAGTGAATAAAATATCATTTTCAATTTTAGCAAACAAGAACTCTTAGATATTACCACGTTTAAAAGTGTGGCTAATTTAATCATACTTTTTTCTGGAAAAAATATGTGAAGTTGTATTTTAAAATAATTTTATATAAACTTATAGGAATTCAAAATTTTAAACATAATTTTCAATTTGATTAGACCAAACACTAAGTCGTTTATGGGATTTTAAATTGCATTTCAATTTAAGAAACAATTGAAATTGTATTACAACTACTCGGTTATTTAATTGATTTGTATACATGTGAAATATCAAATTGGAGCATATTTTATTATTAAATCATTAATATGTTAATGTTACGGTATTTGATCTATGTATATTTCCAATTCCTTGCATACTATTACCTAAAACATCGTACTAAGGAATTAAAAAAAAATCCACATAATTAAATATAAATTTCTTAAAAAAACGTTAAATTTAATTTTCATTAGATCTATTACATCGCATGTTTTTGTTTTGTCTTTAAGGCAAGCGTTATTATTTTGTGTTTAAGGGAATGTTATTCAAAAAATTATGAAACTTCAGAATAAATCAATTTTCAGTTGAATCAACGAATCAACAAACTAAACCTAAGGAGAGTTGAATGCCATGATTCACTGCAAAGAGTGATCACATGAAGCGTGCAGCAATGCAGATGAACAAGATCGAATTTTCATTTGTGACTTTATTTCCTAACATTTTTAACTCTTAAAACAGAACGTAGATTTAATATAGATTCAGATTCTATAAAGTGTAATATGACAATTTCTGCAAATTTTTCTTTAATAAATGGTATTATTGAAAAGTTACAATGTGCTTTTAATTATTTTTTCCAAGTTCCTGGTTTTGTCCGACCTAGTCGGACAAAGTCGTTGCACAATTAAAAAAAAGTATTGTTATGATCTCAGTCGCTATTATTCGTGATTGAATGAATGCTTTTCTTCTTCATAAGCAATCAATTTATCGTTTTAATACAAATTTTGACCGTTTTGTTTACATAGTGCACAATAATAAAAGGAAAAACATTAGGGTCCCGGTTTTATCCGACTTTCCCCTAATTCTAAAATTCTTAAATAAAATTTACAATTTGTTGTATGTTTGTGGTAAAATAATAATAATAATAAAATAAAAAAATAATTTCATAAATTACAACGACAATTTGGAAAATCATTTTAAGACTAAAATATAAGACTTATAAATAAAATCTGCATTAAAATAAATAAATTAAAAAAACTTAATTTTTATGATGGTCGAAACGTGGTAATCAAACGTGGTGATCTGAATGTATGTAATAAGAATTTTTTTTCTTGTATGAATGGGTTGATTCTGTGTCCTGAGTGATCTCTCTCCGATTAATAAATTCTCTTAACAATATTGTTTCATAAAACGATTAAAGAACTTTTTTTTTATAAAAATACTACAAAAATTAACTGCAAATCAAAAAGAATATAAAAAAAAATCAGAAGTTTGTACAGTAGTGTTTCTCTATGGGATGATTTACATTCAGTTGATGCTGAAAACAGAAGTAAGAATTTTTCGTACAGGTAATATTTTTACTTAGTAAAACAGCTTAATGAATACCTTGGTTATATACATATAATTTTTCCTACAAATAAATTGTTAATTACGTCAGTTAACCCTTTAACGGATAAAGTATTTTCATTGCTAAGTGGTTGAAATAAAGGAATGACACGCGTAATTTCTTTTTCCAACCACCTTCGTCGTTCCAAGCCCAAGCTCGCACTCTGATTGGTTGTTGCTCTCGGCACTGTTTTCATGTAACTTGGCGATAATCATACTTGGCGTAGCCATAGATGCTTCCGTCGAGGAGTTTGATTTCCTTCCGAACCGAGTACAAAATAACTTTTCTCTTGCAGCATTGGATTGGATGGAACATGTCTTACTGAAAGCTGTAGTCTTTAAAAGTTTTTACACACAACTTTTTACTTTGTACTCGGTTTATTTCGTACTCGGTTCGGAAGGAAATCAAACTCGACGGAAGCGTCTATCGCTACGCCAAGTATGATTATCGCCAAGTTACGTGAAAACAGTGCCGAAAGCAACAACCAATTAGAGTGCGAGGAAAAATGTGGTTGGGAAAAAAATTACGCGAATGACACCGGTAAGTATTTGTAAATAAGAAAAGTAATTTTTCACACACATAACAAAATGGATTTATTAAAATTACAATTCCGGTGTCGTTGTTGCACATCGGAAATAAAATTTTATGATTTCGTATAGAAACTAATGAACCTTAAAGGGTTAAAAGGCTGGTTATAGAAATTTCGTCTTCTCAGAGAATATTTTCCAAAAAACTTTTTAGAAAAGAACAACAAAAAAGTTTTTATTTCTTTTTTGTGACAAAATCATTTCCTATGAGAGCATCTTTTCTTTTTGCATAATGTAAGGAAAGCTTGTTTGTAATGAAACAGTTTTGCTGCCTCGGTACACAATAATAGTTTCTTATTTATGTAGAATAGTGTCTTATAGAAAACATAATAGGTTGTTTCTGGCTAGATAAAATCTTTTTTCATTTTTATTGTAACATAAAAGATTCGTGCAATTTTGAAATTTCTAGATTAGAATTTTATTGTTTCATTTCAAATTATATTTCGTGATTCTGAATAAAAAAAGCTGAAGAAGGAATTTTATTTATGTAGTTATTTTTACCTTTTTACTTGACAAGATCTATAAAAGAATTGTTTACTACTAATTAGCGAAAGATACAAACAATAAATTTAAAATTTATATATTTTTAGAACAAAAATCAAAAATATTTAATTGGAATTTCAAGCAATGCAGCTACATTTTTTCTTGTATCATTTTGTTAAGAGGGATTATTTTTAATCTTCTAAATCTAAAAATGTGAATTTTAATGAAATTTCACAAATATTAGACAGTAGATTGGACAATTTCAATAGCATTTTCAACCCTTTTCAGTATATAAGATTATTGTTCAGTGTTCAACATTGTTCAGTTTTGAACATATTGCCGTGAACGAGCTGCCTGCATGGAGAACATTGGAAGGAAATCAGCGTACTCATAAATATCACTAACAATCTTACCGATGCTTGTTGTTATCGAACTGGCAAAATCGTTTCATGTTCATTATTTTGACTCCAACATGTTAGTTAATATGGTGGCGTGCACTTCCATTTCAATAACATAACCGTTGTATTGTATTTCTGTGTTTTATGTTTCTGGAAAATATTAAAATTTAAATTCTATCTGGCGGTTTAAATATATTTTACTCTCATCGTAACTTGTGTTTGATAAAGTGCTATTTATTATTTTTTCTGGAATGTGTCGCCACACAACAGGCATACAAAAATGTAAGAAGTTTTTTAATTGAAAACGATAAATAATGAATGAAAGACATTATCTGTTTATTTCTGCAGTTCTTAAAAAGCTGTGTGAAAAAATATCATATTTTTTTGTTGTGATTCGAGCTTTTTTTATGAGAATAAGTGTTAATAAGTTACGGTTTATGATTGAGTTGTTTTGATAATTTATCTGTGTTCGAAAAGAACTGAGCAGTGTTATTACATAAAAATAAACTGTTTAAAACGAGAGATGTGATTTAATTTACAGTTGAGTAAAAAATTGATAATAATTTTGATTGATGGATAAAAAACTTGTCATGAAAACATGTAAAAATTACTTTCACTTTTTCAACTACATTTAGAAAATTAAATAGATTTGTATCGTGTATGAAACATTCAAATGAGGGGGGATATTACTTTGAATCAAAAGATACAGTGCTGATACAAATAGTGGGAAATTCCTTATAGATTGGGCAGCGGCTGCACAAACAATCACATTATAAAAATCACGGCTGAAATTCCAGAATTACTTATAATTCGATTCGCATATTCAAACTCAATCGGTCTGTTTATCATACTTGGTGGAGAATACCTTAAAACCGGATTTTAGAATTCTACTCGTAGGATTAACAAAAGGTTAAAAAAAAAATCTGTAGGAAATCTGTAGGTAATTGGCCCATTCTGCAGATATTTCAAAGAATATCTTAGGAAATTCTACAAATATTTTTAAGGTGAAGCAAAATCTGCAAAATTTCTGAAGAAAGTGGAGATGTCTTCAGATTATTTTAAGTGGGGTTGTGTTTTTCTGCATCCAAAGGGAGGAAAACAGGGAAGACTGGAAGCAGAAAATACATTTGTAAACCTACTAGATCATCGCTAAAATTGGGTTTTCAGAAGCTTCCAAGACGGTCTGACGTAGCAGACCATTTCAATATTGGCCGAGAGTAGTCGCGACTTTTTTCACAACGTCATTAGTCGCGCTCGGTCTTTTCGCCGCTGCCCCCCCTCCCCCCGCATACGAAATATGTAAAATAAGAAATATTTTTCCCTTGATATACGAATATAATATTTCAATGAAGATATAAATTAGCTTTTTCTTAAATTATGCATTTTATTCATGAGATTTGGAGTAATGTGAAAAAGTAAAAATGGGCTGACATTAGGGATTATTATGTAGACTTTTTCTCCAATTTCAACTTTGTTTCTGAAAATGTACCTGAAAGATAAACCCAACAGAGGTATCCTGTTACTTCACTAAAGTCGTCTAAAAACCTTCAAAGTCAGCTACATGGTAGATCGCCTTTGAATTTGTAATGTAATATAAGTCAGCAGAAGATAATTTATACAGGCTGCAAAATGACCGACACGCGACTATTGACGGCTTAACATACAAATGGAGTTTTAACTACCCTAATTTCCTGCCTATAATCCGCGGATCAAGCAATTCTTTTTCGACCCAGAAATTTTATTTTGTAAATGAAGGCAAATATTTACGGCGATCTGAAAAGTTATATTTTATTTAATAAAATTTCTGGGTCAAAAAATGATTGATTGATCCGCGGATTATACTCAGGAAATTAGGGTAAATCAGTAATTACAAGGCGTGGACTCGATGAAGTGATTGTTTGTGTCTACGCCTCTCGGTATATTGTAATAAAGCTAATTTTTGAAATCAATTCACTGTAGTGTTCATATCATCCTTATCTCTACCGAGTAATATGAGTCAAAAACATAAATAATATGTCTAAATAATCTCCACCAAGACTTTTCGAAAAATTCAGACATGTGCTTTTTCGCTTTGGTGTAAATTTAATAGTCACGCCTTGAATAAAATTAGAAGATTTGTGCCAAAATAGACTCGATTACGAAATATGAAATTTTTGGAGTACATCTAATTCTATTTAAAACAGATAATATTAATCTGCAATACATAGGAATGACTTATTGTCAACCAAAAGCGAAATGTTCAAGTAAATTTCGAAGATGCAAAAAATATATGTCCCTTGAAGAAATACCATGAATTAATTACACGAGGATCAACAGAAATTATTATTAGGAAAATATTGTTTGTATTGACGATTTATCCCACAATACCAAGAAATTGGATCAGTTAACTTAAAGAAACATAAAACAAGTAATATCCATTTTCCTCAATATCTATTTTTAATTTTCCCACTAATTTCCGGACCTAAAAATTGACTTTTACTTTCAGTTTTTTTTTTTTCACCAATTACGTGACATTTGAAAATTAAGATGATAATATTTGTTTTTTTTTAAAACATTGTCTATGACTCTGTTTACAGTTGAAATCACTCAGAATTAAAGTGATTTAACACCTTTAGGCGTCTTTTTTGTCATCTTTAAGTAATTTACACATAGTGCAAATTAAAGCTTAATTTTTTAAAGATGAATACAGCATTTAACTTTCCATTTGCTAATATATATATCATTTTGATCAGAAAATTGTAACAGAGGAAAATGAAAAGTGTCTGTTCAAATTTGGGTTAAAATATCATTCAATTTATTTTAAACACACACACACAAAAAAAAAAAAACAAGCAGATGGAATCAGAAAAAAAATTAAAATCTTCATTCAAATATATATTATTTTTATAATAAATCACAAAGCAAGTTGCTATGGGGATAGTGCTTTTAGGATAACCAAAATCTATTTCGCAGCCTCAATTGAATTGTTTTCACACATTTGAATTTTTTTATAAATTTGCTTACGTTTAAAATTTTTAGATTACAATATACACTCTGAATGATATTTGCGTAATGTAAAGATTAGGAGAAATTTTAGATTTCTTTTACGATTATTTGGTCATTCAAATGTATAAGTACTCCAAAAACAGACAGGCGATTAACTTTATTAAAACTATGATAATTTCTTTATCTATTTGTGAATTCTTCTAAAGTACTGTGGTTGTTTTTAAGATGAAGATGTATCAAATAAAAGGAGATATTCTTTTAATTTTACTAGACATTTTTTGTTATCACGCAATTACGATAACTTGTTTACGGTGTAATAAGTTATTTTACATTATTTTATTCATCATGCTTCATCTTATTCAAGAGTTACATTGCTTATTAGCTTTTTTATAACGTAATTTATGGTGAAGATGTCGTTTCTGTTTGTCACAAAAAATGCGTAAGAATGTATCTTATTGAATGCGCTTATTATGAAAAATAAGTTCAAATCCTTAAAAATATTAAAAAATTTGATAAAAAAAACACAATTCATTTGCATATGTCACCGATTAGAGACTATAGAGCAAAAGAAAACGGACACGGTGAGTGCAGTAAAATAATTTTAAATTAATTATGGAGAAATCGTTGTTATTTTTCGATTTAAAAGTAAATAAGAATAAAATCTTAGATTTTAGATTTTGCGATAATCTGTCAATAGAATTTTTTAATCACCAAAAGTATCTTCGCATGTGAAAATTAGACCTAATTATATGAAGGTATTTGAAAATATTTTGATTTATGGCATCATTTTTTCTTATCTATTTTTTCATATTTTAAATGAAACTGCTACTTTTTCCAGTTTAGGGGCTTTCAGAGGTAACAAAAATGGATTTGACGATACAAGAAATCTATTCATGCATATTTTCTGGCAACTATTCATTGTTTCTTATACTGATACAAATTTGAAATGATTTATAAAACTTACTTAGTGTAAAAAGCTACTTGCCTATTTTTATATACATACTGAAGTCAATTGAATATAAAACACAATGATATTATTGTATATAAAAATAATGTTTATATTTATGATAGAGATGGCATAGGATAGTCGGATTTGGTGTGTTTGGCAAAAACAGTTATGTCGTGACGCTAGTTATGTCGTGACGTTATTTCTGAAAAGTTAATAATACAGACTTCAATGTTTTGCTGTTGTATTGTAATTATGTAATATAACATTGTTTTTTAAAAATAAATGCACCATAAATTTAGTATAAAGAGAAATGTTTTTTCTAAACACATTTTTGCTGTAATCGAGATTTCTTTTTACTGATTCAAAAAGTAAAAAAAAAAAGAAAACACACAATTTGTTGTATGGTATTTTAAATAAACTCTTTGTTGTTGAATTTCCAAAGTTGTTCTCTTCCCGAATTTTAAAATACGTATTGAAAGTAATGGCAGTAGAGATAAAGGTTTTTTTCTTTGAAAGACATTTCCCATGTTCTGTTTTAAATGGAATTTAACTTCTTTTATTTCGCACCCTATACATTACCATTTTATATTTTCTTTATGTTTATTTATATATACGTATGTATAATAAGTTTCTCCAATTCAAATAAACTATTCAAATGTTTATTGAAATAGCATACTCTGAGAATCTTTTAAGAAATTGCAACACATTTAAATATAAAATGCATTTTTTTACCTATATGAATAAAAATGACTATTTTTCTATAAATGAATAAATTGTTTGAAGATGTTAAGCGTATATAAATTTTGTTGCATATACGCAATACTTTTTTACTTTGATGTCAAATGTTTGTTCCTGTTTTCAATAATTGAATTTCAAACAACGTCAAACGCGAGTGAAGTTTCGGATTTTTGGATAAAAAATATTCTAATTTGCAAATCTCTTGAAGAATCGCAAGGTGAGAAAGTATCGATTGCTTGCTGAAAAAAATAATTCATAATTTTTGTTAAATATATTAATTCATGTAATCATGAAAATTTTTTGATGAACGATAATACATAAATACATTAAACATCGTAAATTTTCAATTTTTTCATTTTATAATACAGCATTTTGGATAATTAATTTTATGATATCATAAATGATTTCATTTTTGTGGTCTATATTTCCTTTTTTTAAATGGTTTACAATTACATAAAACTTGACTTTTTGTATATTACTCATACGCATTCCTTTATATTTAAAAAAATAGACTGAGAACTTAAATTTCTAAAGAAAATAATATTTAAAATAATTATTTTAATTTACCCTTATTATTTTTTAAATCCATACATACAATATCGTATAATTGAAAAAAAAGAGGACTTTTTTAATAAATATTTTAAATGTGAACATCGTCGATTTTGTAAAATAACTCTTTCACTTATTCAAACACATCCACTTAAATAAATGAATTATAATATATACATATATTTATCTTTTCTACAAACAAACCAAAAACGTTTTTACTTAAAGGACTGATTAGAAAAAATGATATTTTCAAATAAACAAGCAGTTATTCCTTTGTTATGGCAAACTATTTCCTACAAGAGCAACATTCCTTTGTGTATGGCGTACAGAAACTCTCTTCAATAAAATAATCAAATGTGCTGTTTTTGTTGATAATAATAGTTCTTTTTTTGGAAGATGAATGTATTACTCAAAAGAAACAATGAAGATTTTTCTTTTTACAAGATTATTTTTACCATTCCATTGTATTCTAAATATTTTGCTCACTATACATAACATATTAGAGTTTGATGATTATACATTAGAATTTTATATATCATTTCATTTTAAATATTAATGCATGATTTTAAATAAGAAGGTTTAGTAAAAAGAATTAATGGTAGTATGTAGGATAGTTAGTACTGGTAATAATATATGGTGGTAGTTATTAAAACTTTTGAACAATGCCAAAAAATACTTGTTTGTTGATAATTCATAAACAATATATTTAATATTTAAAATATTTAATTATATTTAAAATATTAATTATATTTAAAATTTATAAAATTTGTAATTTGAAAGTGTGAGATATTAAAATGTATATATATGAATATTGTGCAATGTATTAATTAAATTTCTCTTCTATGATGTTACTGAAAGAACGTATATTTATCCTCCCACATCTTGGAAAATACGAATCTAATAACAGCGATTTTATTTTAGTAGCGCACTGGTACACTTCAATTTATTCAACCGTCAATGAAGTGATTTGATATTTGATAGATCCGGATAGTTTTGTCCATATTGCTATCGCGATGATTCATGGGAGTACTTTTAAAGATATTGTCTTTAGGTAGATTTCGTAAGAAATATTATGTAGATTTCGTATGAAATACTACATATTGAGGTCGCTCCTACTCATTCAATTGACAGTTTTTTATTATTCGGAAACTATATAATGTGCGTATTGGCCGTTTTTTACTTTCTTCTATCTTTACAAGAAGAAAGTATTGGATTCATGAAAATTTTCGACTTCCGGTTTTCGACGGATTTATACGTTTTAGAAGGTCCTGAACACGTTTTGACTATTTTTAGAAAATGTCTGTCTGTGAGTCTGTCCGTCTGTCTGTGAGTCTGTGTGTCTGTCTGTGAGTCTGTCTGTCTGTATGTGACAAAAAATTTGTGGGCGCTCTATCTCAAGAACTAATGCTCGAAATTTAATAAAATTTTATATTCAGTTAGACCTTGATATGAATTAGTGCCTATTGGTTTTTGGTGAAAATTGGCCTGCAGGTGGCGCTGCTATACTACGTTTTTCATGATTTTCAAGATTGCTATATCTCAAGAACTAATGAACAGAATTACACCAAACTTCAGATTCTGTTACCCCTTGATATACATAGACGCTGATTAAGTTTTGGTGTAAATTGGCCAGCAGGTGGCGCTGCTATGCCACGTTTTTCATGATTTTTATGACAGCTATATCTCAAGAACTAATGCACAGAATTTCACCAAACTTCAGATTCCGCGATACCTTGAGATACATAGTTGCTGATAAGGTTTTGGTGTGAACTTCCCTATAGGTGGCGCTGCTATGCTTCATTTTGCACGATTTTTGCGATAGCTATATCTCAAGAACTAATGCAGAGAACTTCATCAAATTTTAGTTTCTTTTACACTAGAATATATAACATAATTAGACGCTGATTACATTTTGGTATTAACCTTACAACAGGTGGTACAGCTATGTTGCATTTTGCACGATTTTTCCGATAGCTATATCTTAACAACCAACGCACAGAATTTCATCAAACTTCAGATTTTGTTACAAAATGACATATAACATAATTACACGATGATTACGTTTTGTTATAAATCTTTCAACTGATGGTGCTGCTGTGCTATATTTTACACGTTTTTTTAAAACTAGATATATCTCAAGAACTAATGCACAGAATTTCATCAAACTTCAGATTCTTTTACACCATAACATAATTAGACGCTTTTTTACATTTTGGCATAAATTGTCCAAAATATGGTGTTGCTGTGCTACGTTTTGCAAATTTTTTGTTATAATTATATCTCAAGAACTAATGGACGAAATTCCATCAAATTTCAGATTCTGTTAGGTCTTGACATCAATAGATGCTTATTAGGTTTTAGTATAAATTACCCACCAAGAGGCACTACTAAGCTCATTTTCTCAGAATATTAATTACATTTTGCGTTTTAGGCTTTTCGGATACCAGAATCTCATTAGGCTAGCTCAAATGTTCGAGGAAATTCGATAATAAGTAACTTTAAAGTCACCACGTTTTTATATATATATATATATATATATATATATATATATATATATATCTCATGTATTTATGAGATAGAAGAAAGTTTCGGGATTGACACATCCAACTAGTTTCTAATAAAGTCAGAATATATTTCAAAACATATTGTCAAAATGTACATTCGAGCAGAATATCGCTTAAGATAATTCTGATAAAACCAGTTTTTATAGAAACATGAAATTAAAAGTTTTTCAAAAGCGGCCAAATAAATTTGTTAAACTGATTTTATCTTTTATCATATTTTATTTTTTGTTGTTGAAATGAGCACTCTTCGCATTCTACCTCCGCCTATAGACCAAGCCGACAGGGATTTTTACAATTATCAAGTTTGTGCGAGGAAGGTCTCAAAAACTTTTAACACTCGCCCCGTTTAATCTAAGCTGGTACTGAACCCTTAAATATCAGCCCAAGCTCATTATTTTTTGTCTTGAATACTAATCAGTCGTTTAAAGATAGAAAACCAACGAATATAAATGCACAAATAAAGTATGAGAAGGTAGCAAATAGCTATTTCGAATCTACTAACGAGATTCTTCATCAGTGCAAAACTCAGCGAGCTAAAAGCAGCAAAACTGAGCAAAGAGACAGAGAGACGCGGGCTTATATACCCGCTATGGGAACAATCCCGCCTAAAGAAAAGCAACCAATGAGAAGAAAGCAGCCAAAACCAACTGAGTGGACAAGTAGCGACATCTATCGGAGAACAAACAAAACAAAAACTAAAAAGCAAGTGAAAAAAAAAAGTATTAAATTAAAGTTTTCCAAATACTTGGAAAATAAGGAGTACTAGATAAGTCATTGACTAAGGAGTGAGAATTTTTTATGATGTGGTAAGCTTCCCAAAAATCAAGATCAAGAATAGAAGGGCATTTATGGATGATGGTGGCTGAAGAAAAGTTAAACTTATGTTGAGAAGACCAACAATGTTGAGCAATAGAGGAACGTTTAAGCTCCTGATTTTTGACATACCTTTTATGTTCCATTAAACGAAATCTGAGAGCACGTTTAGTCTGACCAATATAAGAAAGACCACATTGGCAAGAAATTTGGTAAATACCCCAGTTATCTAAGTGATCAATGGGGTTCTTAAGATTTGAAAAAGCAATTTTATTAACAGGAGAAAAAATAACATTGAAATCGAACCTTTTTAAAATTTTAGCAACTTGCTGACTGATTTTGGGGAAAAAAGGCAAAACAACCAAAGCATTGGAGTTCGAATTAAAGCTCTTACTTTCAGATTGTGTGGATTTTGTCAATTTTCTATAAACAGAATCTATAATATTAGGAGAATAACCACGATCAACAGCAATAGCTTTAAGGTAATTAAGTTCATCACTGAGTAACTGAGGAGTTGAACAAATATTGGAAGCCCGGAAAACAAAAGTTTTAAAAGCCGCAACTTTCTGGTTAGGAGGATGAGAAGAATATCTGTGAGGTGGAAGACTGACCGCAAAAGGTTTGCGAAAGACAGTAGTCTGAAAATTATCTTCATTGCGAATAACAAGAACATCCAGAAAAGGAAGGCAATTGTCCGATTCAGTTTCAAAAGTAAATTGAATGCAAGAATCAATAGAATTCATGACAGAGAGAATATGATTTATATCAGAATTCACTTTAACTAAAGCATAGATATCATCTACATAACGAACATAGAACGGAAATTTTAAGACTTCAAATAATTTTATTTCATAGTAATGCATGTACAAATCGCATAAAGTCGGAATAAGAGGATTACCCATAGCCAAACCGTCAATCATGCGAAAGAAATTCCCGTTAAAAACAAAAGTATTTTGAGATAAGCAAGCACGAGTTAGATGAATAAGCTCCTCGATTTCGGAAAAGGAAAAATGAAATTCACAGAGCCTTTTCTTGAGGCAATCTAAAGCACCTTCGACAGGAACATTGGTAAATAATGACTTAACATCAAAAGAAACCATTATGTGGCCTTGGGGCTTAAAACTGTGAAGTTTCTTAGTAAATTCAAAAGAATTCTTAACCGTGAAAGAATTACTGCTTGAGAGAGGAGAAAATATGGAAACAAGATATTTGGCAAGTTTATAAGAAGCCGTAACGATACTGGAAACAATGGGTCTAATTAATGTATTTGGCGTCAACGGGCCTTGATTCCACTATTGCTGTTTTTATTTTACTTCTCTTTACTATGTCACAAATCAATAGATTTTGTAATTTACGGCTGAAAAAGTATAGGTTTTTGGAGCACTTACATTTTCTACGTGACTGCAGACGCAAAAAAGTGATTCCTAGATTTATTTCAATACGTTGTAATTTATTTAATTCAAGTAGGATTGATAAGGTCTTGTTTCGATCTAAATTAGCTCTTTTAAGGGCTTTGATTCAAGAGACTCGCCAGAAAATTGCTCATATAGAGCGCGAGTTATATCACTTACATATCTCTCTTGGTAATTCTTTTCCTGATTTTGATTCTATAGACAGAATTTCATGGAATAGAGTCCTCAAAGCTTCTTCTATTCATTGCGCAGTTTTAAAAAGGAAATTTAATACGCTTTGTATTAATTCTTTCGCCAAAAACTCTATAAATTTACCAACTGTCAACAAAAATGCTGTTCTCAATCTTTCTAGTGTCGCTTTAAGTAATAATCAGCTAAATGCTCTAAAATTAAACAACAATTTCTCTGTTTCTGCCCCTCCTTCGTTACCCCGTCTAATTGCTCCTATTGAAAGAGCCTTTAAGCATAGCGCTATTTCTCCTTCTCAAAAAGAGTCTATTAGGCATCTCATTGCTAATACTGTTGATTTCAATTCGAATGTTTATAAGCCAAATCTTAATAGTTCAGTTAAACATTGTCTAAAAAGTTTGTCTTCTGATCCGAATTTGATCATAACTAAGGCTGACAAAGGTGGTCAGATTGTCGTTCTTGACAAGTCCTCATATTTAGAAAAATCCCATAAATTAATTAATGATGGTCCCTATGTGGATATCCACAAAGACCCTTCTTCTAATGAAATTGCTACTATCAAATCTGCCATTAAGTCTTCACACATTATTCCTGCTAAATTAAAGAGGTCTCTTATTCCTTCAATTGCGCATTGTGCCAGGTTTTATGCTTTACCTAAGGTCCATAAACCTGACATTCCTTTTAGACCCATTGTTTCCAGTATCGGTACGGCTTCTTATAAACTTGCCAAATATCTTGTTTCCATATTTTCTCCTCTCTCAAGCAGTAATTCTTTCACGGTTAAGAATTCTTTTGAATTTACTAAGAAACTTCACAGTTTTAAGCCACAGGGCCACATGATGGTTTCTTTTGATGTTAAGTCATTATTTACCAATGTTCCTGTCGAAGGTGCTTTAGATTGCCTCAAGAAAAGGCTCTGTGAATTTCATTTTTCCTTTTCCGAAATCGAGGAGCTTATTCATCTAACTCGTGCTTGCTTATCTCAAAATACTTTTGTTTTTAACGGGAATTTCTTTCGCATGATTGACGGTTTGGCTATGGGTAATCCTCTTAGTCCGACTTTATGCGATTTGTACATGCATTACTATGAAATAAAATTATTTGAAGTCTTAAAATTTCCGTTCTATGTTCGTTATGTAGATGATATCTATGCTTTAGTTAAAGTGAATTCTGATATAAATCATATTCTCTCTGTCATGAATTCTATTGATTCTTGCATTCAATTTACTTTTGAAACTGAATCGGACAATTGCCTTCCTTTTCTGGATGTTCTTGTTATTCGCAATGAAGATAATTTTCAGACTACTGTCTTTCGCAAACCTTTTGCGGTCAGTCTTCCACCTCACAGATATTCTTCTCATCCTCCTAACCAGAAAGTTGCGGCTTTTAAAACTTTTGTTTTCCGGGCTTCCAATATTTGTTCAACTCCTCAGTTACTCAGTGATGAACTTAATTACCTTAAAGCTATTGCTGTTGATCGTGGTTATTCTCCTAATATTATAGATTCTGTTCATAGAAAATTGACAAAATCCACACAATCTGAAAGTAAGAGCTTTAATTCGAACTCCAATGCTTTGGTTGTTTTGCCTTTTTTCCCCAAAATCAGTCAGCAAGTTGCTAAAATTTTAAAAAGGTTCGATTTCAATGTTATTTTTTCTCCTGTTAATAAAATTGCTTTTTCAAATCTTAAGAACCCCATTGATCACTTAGATAACTGGGGTATTTACCAAATTTCTTGCCAATGTGGTCTTTCTTATATTGGTCAGACTAAACGTGCTCTCAGATTTCGTTTAATGGAACATAAAAGGTATGTCAAAAATCAGGAGCTTAAACGTTCCTCTATTGCTCAACATTGTTGGTCTTCTCAACATAAGTTTAACTTTCCTTCAGCCACCATCATCCATAAATGCCCTTCTATTCTTGATCTTGATTTTTGGGAAGCTTACCACATCATAAAAAATTCTCACTCCTTAGTCAATGACTTATCTAGTACTCCTTATTTTCCAAGTATTTGGAAAAGTTTAATTTAATACTTTTTTTTTTTCACTTGCTTTTTAGTTTTTGTTTTGCTTGTTCTCCGATAGATGTCGCTACTTGTCCACTCAGTTGGTTTTGGCTGCTTTCTTCTCATTGGTTGCTTTTCTTTAGGCGGGATTGTTCCCATAGCGGGTATATAAGCCCGCGTCTCTCTGTCTCTTTGCTCAGTTTTGCTACTTTTAGCTCGCTGAGTTTTGCACTGATGAAGAATCTCGTTAGTAGATTCGAAATAGCTATTTACTACCTTCTCATACTTTATTTGTGCATTTATATTCGTTGGTTTTCTATCTTTAAACATTTGTGCACAAAGGCTTTATTTGCTATTTTAAACTAATCAGTCGGTTTAGAGATCCTCTCATTAAATTAAATAACAGTTGCACTGCAATGCTTAGTTTGATGTTTCCGGAATATAATAAGATTTATATTCTATCTACCAATTTAACAAACTCATCCCACATAGTTTAAAGTAAGGAAAAATTTAAAAAATTCTGTTTGTAACTTTATTTAATGGCTTAAATGGTTTGCGTTATCAAAAAAAAGTCCAATTAAAGAGAAGTATTTTTTATATGAAATTAAAAATGTATTTTGTATATTTTCATTAATTTATAGTTTCTAAGGACATCTATATTTCCCTTTATTTGTTTTTTTTCAATTGTACCAACGTTTTTTTACAACTATGCCACCTGCATATTATGATGAAGTAGTAATTACTCTAACCTGCGAGATGGGGGTTGTATGATAATTTATACCTTTTGATAAATGATTAATATGTTTTTTTTAGATCTGAAAGAAAAAGTTTACAAATTTACCTTCATTAATTTAAGAAAATTACTTTAATTTTTAAAATCAAATAAGGAATTTTCCGAAATCGTTGATTAAAAGTATTAAAAAACCAAAAAAACAGATATAAATCTGATACTATAAAATAGTTGTGATAACTGATTTTTTTAGCTTTCTATGATTCATTTTTATGTTTCTAACAAACGGAAGTCATAATCTGAAAACTCTCTTTTGCATAACAACCTTTGAAGATGATAACTTTAAGTATTCGGAAAACATAACTTAATAAATAGTTTAAGATTTTTTCAATAACACTTTTCGCACATAAATACTAATTCCCTTTTATAAAGTAACAAGGTCTATTTTAATGCAAATTGAATTTGTATCCTTTTTTTTTCATTGAACATCTGAGAATGCAAAAAACTTTTTTCTCTTTCATATACAATCACCCAATTTAGGTAATTTGAACTAATTTGTATGTAAAATTGTTTGTTTTTGAGCAGTAGTGAGCCAAATGTTCTGTTTGTCAAGTTTAATATAATATTTTCACTTGATATAAGCTTTAAGTTTATGTATTGTGGTTTTTTTCTGGTGTTTTTGTGGTTTTTTCATGCTTTTTTTTATTTATCAACAAAATTCGGTAAAAATCAAACTGGTAGGTTTTTCCGCTATTGTAAATATAATTGTAAGAATACTAAAAAACCTACAAATACATGATATTTTATTTTTTGAAAGTTCTGTTCTGATGTCTACCTTACTTTATTAAAAGTGAGAAAAAAACTAACCATGCTATGCTTTCATGTTTAATAATATTTAAATTATAAATGACAATTAAGTTAAAACAACAAATTAAAAAACTCCAAAGAAAATCTTGTAAGAACATGAATTAACAAACATGTTTTTAAATGCAACAGAAAATTATAATAATGTCTCATAAATTTTAAAATGTAAAATAAAAATTTCAATCTAGTTAAAACTTTTAAATAAAATAAAACATATATTCAAATAATTTATTCCAGAATATGAATAAATAAAAATATATTAGTATGCAAAAAAATAACTAAATAAATAAAAATTATGATATAAAAACATCACAAAAGAAAGTTTATCTTTTATTTAAATTATAATTTAAAATAAAAATGATAATCAATTTAAAACACTGAAACAAAATGTAACTTCTAAAAAAATAATTCAGTTTAGGTGATGAATAAATAAATTCTAGCACGCAAATTAAAAGCATAATATAATTTACTATAATTAATTTACATTTAAAAATTGCTATTTTAGAGAATTATCATTTATCATTTTCAATAAATATATATCCTAAAATAAAGTTACATAAAACATATATCATAAACATACTATATTCACTTTATTCCCGGATAAACTATAAAAATTTACAAAAGGAAGAATCTGGCTTATTCTAAAGATAGAAGGTTTTCAGTTTACTTCTAACACATCCTAACGATGTTTGTCCTACATACAAAATAAATATTATTCAATATATTCATATCGTTGTATCTTATGTATTGTGTACACATGGCGTTGTCGAAAAGGTATTAACGGTCCATTTGTCTTCAAACACGACCATTGGTGCAGAATTAATTCATCACCATCGCATTTGTTAGCTGCAGTTTTTTTAAATAACAATCTGAAAGAAAAAAGAAAGGTACATGAAATTATTTTATAAAATAAAGTTATAATGTTTTGCCGGTGTGTATACAGGTTAAAAAGTTTGTTCTATATCTTGAAAAGGTAACTAAAAAAACATATGTTAATCTAAAAGTTTTTAATGCCATGGTAAAAGGAAAAAATATCTTTTATATACTTTATTATGTTTTCTTACTCTTACTGTTTATCCAATGTAAAAAAGATGTAGAAAAAAAACCTCTTTTTTGTCAAAATATGCAGTTTTTATGCTTATTCAGCCTGTTTATCAGAGATTGCGACTAATATAAAAATAATTTCGAAATTTAAAAAAAAATATATATATATACAGGGTGTCCGAAAAGTCTGGAAACGGTCGAATAACTCGAGAAATATATACCAGATTGAAAAATAAAAATATACGTAATTAATATTTTTAAGTAAGCTACTCACTGATGCTAAATTTGACCCCCGCAACCGACCCCCTGGGAGTCAAAAGGGGTCCAACATTAAAATATTAAATTATAACCCCCATTTTTATTGCAGATTCGGAATCTACAGACAAAAATACGTAACTTTTGTATTTAATGTTTATTTCAGATCCTCCTTGATCACGGTGTAATCGGGCATATTCGACAGATACATATTTCGGTTTTCCCAACCATGTTTTGCCTTCCTGAAGTCTAATTTTCCAGAACTTTTGACGTCAAATTCAACGTATTTTGCAGGAATACCGTTTCGGCGGTTATTTCGATTGCGCTACAGTCTTTTATATGATTTTCTCTACAAAATGTCATCGAAATATATTATATTATTTTTCTATTACAATTTTTATTTTATCCTGAGAAACATTTCCAACTAAAAACTTTTAATGTATAAATAAGCATCGCCCAGCTAAAAATGAACTCCAGTGAAACTGCAAAGAAAATGCAGTTGAGAAACTGTGGTGATTTGGCACAAATCACTTCAGTTTTTTCGAAGTCAACAACTACAAAATCACTACAGTAAATGTGTAGTTCTTAACTACACATTTTCTTTAGTGAATTTGAAGTTAAATGCCCCTCCCACCCAAAAATTGGCTCTGCTGGCGCCATATATTGACCATACTGGCAAGCTTGCTTTTTAACATTTCAAAGGCAGATTTTGACTATGGAAACAGTTGTACTCGAACTGACGAACCCAGGTGCAGGAGAGACACGCTTTGACCACTTGCCCGTTGAGACCTGTGTGGTTAGTGTTGTGCGAGGTATAAAGGGGAGACATTTCAATTAAAGGTTATTTGTTGCAAAAGCTGAATGGCAGGCAGAAAAATTGGATGTTTTAAAGTGCTTTCATTTTATTATTTATTTATTTATTGTAATTCGTTTATATGGGCGTGTATTTTAAAAACAATTTAATATTAAATGAATTAAACAAATACTTTAGCGAATTAGCTAAAGCAAATGAATTGGTTTTTCTTCTGAATTTAAAAATCAGTAAATATTTAATAAAATAATTTTATTTTTAGGCTAATTGCGAAAATAATAATTTTTTATTATGAATTATAATGTAATTACATGTGTAGTGTTAATTTTATAAAATATATATTTTTGACATAGAAGTACTTACTTTAATAAATTATGGGTCGGTAATTAATATTTTTTGCTTAAAATAAAAATTCATTTTATGTCGTTTAATGATAAGATAAAACATATTTCTTATTATTGTGTTAGAATAATAATTTGTTATTTATAAAAATTTTTAAATTAATTTTTTTTTTTTTTTTTTTTTTTAGTGACTTTTTTAAATAGGGAATATTTCTGAATCTTTATTGCAAATTAAAAAAAACAAACGAATTTTAGAGGTTTTTCTGATAATATAATTTTTTTTAGGAATTATAATGTAATTAAATGTGTTAATTTAAGAAATATATATTTGTAAAAAGGAAAAATTTATTTTATAAAATAAGAATGTAATATTGTGTTAGAATAATAATTTGTTATTTATAAACATTTTTTAATTTAAAAATTACATAAAAATAATATATATATATATATTGGTAGTGAGTTTTTTAAATGGGGAATATTTCTAAATCTTTCTTGCACATTAAAAAAAAAATAAACGAATTTTAGAGGTTTTTCTGATAATATATATTTTTTAGGAATTATAATGTAATTAAATCTGTTAATTTAAGAAATATTTATTTGTAAAAAGGATAAATTAATTTTATAAAATAAGAATATAATATTGTGTTAGAATAATAGTTTGTTATTTATAAAATTTTTTAATTTAAAAATTAAATAAAAATAATATATATATTTTTTTTGGTAGTGAGTTTTTTAAATGGGGAATATTTCTGAATCTTTCTTGCAAATTAAAAAAAATAAACGAATTTTAGAGGTTTTTCTGATAATATAATTTTTTTAGGAATTATAATGTAATTAAATGTGTTAATTTAAGAAATATATATTTGTAAAAAGGAAAAATTAATTTTATAAAATAAGAAGTTCATAATTAATAACTTTGAATTAGAATAAGGACTCATTTTATGTCGTTTTTATTTTTTAATGTAGCATATGTTTTTAATAATTATGTAGATAGATTTGATTGTTAACTTATCTACATTTTTACCTAAAATAAAATAGAAACCTTAATTTAATTTTCTTCTTTTTTTTTCTTTGGTAAATAATTTTTTACAAAGGGAAATTTCTGATTTTTTTAAAATTTTAATATAAAAAATGACTAGATTTTTCAATATATTTGTGACTTGTAAAATAATTTTAAACACTTTCAATAATTTAATATTTGCATAAAAT
Organism: Maratus speculifer; assembly: GCA_964019185.1. Classification (NCBI taxonomy): domain Eukaryota; kingdom Metazoa; phylum Arthropoda; class Arachnida; order Araneae; family Salticidae; genus Maratus; species Maratus speculifer. The sequence continues at coordinate 90,093,828 of OZ025289.1, read as the reverse complement.
AAGAAACTTTGATGTGCTTTTAAAATGAATACATAATTAGAAAATACACTTCAATTAACTGATGAAGTATTTTTTTTCTTTCTACGATTCGTTAAGTTTAGATCGAATAATAATTTTAAAGAGCGATTTAAAAAATTATTTGATGATTCAAATATTTGTAAATCGATTTCAAAATGAAGTAATAGTAAATTATTGGAAGTAATTTTCAGATATGAAGATGGAGATGTATGGGGGCAGGAAGCAGAGGAGCTCGTTGTATTTTAAAATTTAATTAAATAAAATTTCCTCTTCTTTTCTTTTCAAAAACCTAATATAAATTTTCCAAGTAACTTAGAAAGAAAGAAAAAGAAATTTTCAATTAAGGAGGGAGTTGTAGACTCATTGCCCCTCCCTGGATTTTGAAATTTAATTAGCAATTTTTCCTCCAGTTTATGAAAGCATAATAAAATTTATTCTTTTAGTGTGATTTGAATAAAGAAAAGAAGAATTTTCCATGAGGGGTGGGGGAATAGATGAGCCATTTTCCCTCACTCGATTTTGAAATTTAACTAATTTTTTTCTCCGATTTTTGAAAAAATTCTAAAATTCAATCTTTTTCTTTAGCTTAAAATATAAGAACTAAGAATTTTCTGTTAGGGGGAGGAAGTTAGAAGATAGTATTTGCCCCTTCCTAAATTAAAAAAAAAATATATATATACATTAACAAAATTTTTATTTTCTGATATTTTCAAAAGCATAGTAAAATGTATAATTTTGAAGAAATTTACAATAAAAAGTAAGAAGAAATTTCGCATTAAGGGGCTGGTGAGTGAAAGGCCCATTGTCCCTCATAACTTTTGAAACTTAATATATTTTTTCTCTGATTTTGATAAACCTCGCAAAATATATTCGTTTAGATTAACTTAAAATAAAGGAACTAAGAAATTTCTGTTGTATACAGGGGGCACAGGTAGTCACTACCCCTCACTGGATTTCGAAATGTAATTTAGTGAAATTAATTTTTTTTTCTCTTAGCTTAAAATAATAAAGGAACTAAGAATTTTAAGTTAGGGGGAAGGAAGCATAGATAGGGACGCCCATGTCTAAATTAAAAAAAATGGATTTTAATGTATTAAAACTTGTAATTTCCAAGTAACAAAACAAAGTAGGAAATAATACATTTTTTACTACGGAAGTGGTTCGATGGGATGAGAAATCCCTAGTTCGATTTTGAAGCATATTTGAAATTGTTTTTCTCCGATTAAATTCTGTGAATTTATCGGACAATAACTACAGTTATACGAGAGATGCATCGGAAATGTACTTCTAAATTAATGGTTGGATAATAACTTCAAATTCACTGCAGTGATTCTATGGTTATATATTTTTTAATTTTTGATTATAAAATGACTTTATAAAAACTACAGTGTTTTCAAAGTTAATAGCGCACAGAATGTTTAAAATAAATTACTGCAAAATCACCTTTATTTAAATACAAAATAACTGAAGTGATTTTATAGTTGAGATTGCACTACAGAAAGACTAGAAAAATTTTAGAAAAACCTCAGAAACACTTCACTTCTACAAAAAAACTGCAGTTCAATTTTAGCTGGCTCCCCTCCTGAATTGAAAAAGGATAATCTTCATTATTTGGGGGTGGGATGTGTGTACATTATGCGTTTCAATGGATTCAGCTTTTTTTAATCATCTAATACGGTTGATAAGGTGTTTTTTTAATTATTGTAAATTCAGGGTACTTATAGGTTCCGTTATTTTCCAAGTGAAATGTAAATATTTTTTTTATATAAAATATAAATAAATGAAACTCGCATTTTTTCCCTTTTTAACCACTGATTTTCAACAAGAAAATTTTCCTGTTCTAAAAATTCCAGGATACGTACAAACCCTTAAATTTTAGGTAAAGGTGGGAACCGTTTTAGCTCTAATGTTTGAAATTTCTACCACTTAATTTTAATTCCGAAATGTTACACTGGCATCAGAAAATAAGACTAGATCTATTTGAAAAATGTTTAATGCATTTTTTCAAATATATCGTTAACCGATATTTTTCTTTGCAAAATACTGGTGTCAATGTGACATTTGGAATTTTGAAGAAATTAACGCTCCAGATCTCAAAGGGTTTTAAAGGTTTTCATGATTAATTAATTACTGCAACTTCGAAATAACAAATAGGGCAGAAAATTTTTCAACAGTTCTTAGAGATATACCATAATTTTTAGTAAATTAATATATTCCTTTAAATTTAAAATTGTTTTACATAAACTTAATCATTTTACTGATAAATATTTTAGCAAAAGCTTTCTAATAATTCCTATTTTCTCATGTTTTTTTACAGAATTTTTAATCTTTTATCACCGGTATTTCGAAACGGAAATTTTCGCCAAATTGAATCAGAATAATGCTCGAATTAAATAGCGCAAAATTTACAAGTGAGAATAATAAATTATGAATGGAATATGGATGCCCGTACGTGATATGGACAAATCATGATTGACAAAAATCGCGTTGCTCTTATGAGGTACGTCCAAATCAGAGAAACGATTAATCAATAGAAAAAATGGTATTTTAATCGTTTTTTAATCTAAAATATATTTTAATTCCTAGAAGAGCGGGACTACTTTTAAATGCGCTTGAAGTTCCAGAAAATTTATAAAGTCCTAAATGGTTCCGTAATAATACAGAATAGGGGTGACTGGGTCAAATTTTTAGAATTTTATTTTTGTATTTTTGTATTTTTATCTATTTTAAGATCTACAGGATATCATTGCATTTCTCAGACCTTTATCTTCAAAATGGCACAATCTTTTTCAATAAACTAAGTATAGTTTTTAAAAGAATGTCTAATCATGTCTATCGGAAAATGTGCGCTGTTTGTGGGACAAGTTTTATTGTTATATTGACTGATGTTAACTCAAGTGGAGCAGCTCAGATGTGCATCATTAATTTGCTTTTTGAAGAATCCATACACATTGAGATTTCAGTGTTGTAACTTATGTCTACAAAGGCATAATTGATCTACAATGAATTAATTGAATGAACCCATTTTAAAAATAGTTCATAGTTTACTATATATTTGAATTTACTTTTTTATATTGATAGTTTTACAGAAATGATCAAACGGGTTCATAGTATACATGGTGATTTGGCCGATTTTACTACATAATAAAAAAAGTTTTTATACAATAAAAGCAACAGATTTAGGAGAGGGCACGTGTCCCAACAAGAAGCATGTTGGAAAAAATGCCCCATGTGCTGTTGGAAATCTACCCACTTGAAATATTTAAACTTTTACAATACCTGGACGAATAGTGAATTAATTTATTGGCCAAACAAATTCATAGTTACACGAAGAAAAAAATCTTTTCATTAGTGCATGCAATGTCAGAACAATAAGTTCAACAACAGTAAATTTTTTTACGTTTTAATAAAAGCTTGAAATTTTACTCAACATCTTAAAATAAGAAAAAAACATCTCTCCTGAATAAGTGACAGCAATTATAACTCTTGAGTATGGTGTTTACACTGTAGCCCATTCAGCCAATTCCCTCGTTGGCGTCATCTGTAGTTCGTTTAAAAAATAAATGAGTCGGAAAACCTGCTCCTATGGAAAATGTGCCCCGATCTGACCTATCACATAATTGCAATGAGCGACCTTAAATCTATGGGAAGCATTTTCTATCTCTAGTGTGAACTGTTATGGGTTTTTATATTTTAAATTAACTCCCTGACTGCCTTGCAAAAGGGCAAAATTGTAATTTTTCCCCCCTCAATTTATTTTAAATGTTAATAAAAGAGGAATTTTCTATCATGGTGTAATTTTTTTGTTACGTATATGCTTATAAGCCTTGAAATTATCAATCATAATTTAATTTCTTAAAACTGGATTTTATTTGTAGAATTATATTAATTTAAATAAATTTTCAACTGTAGAGAAACCTGCAGCGTAGTGAACGGTTTGGTTTGGTTTGGTTTATTTTTGTCGTCCGATTATCTGCGCTAGGGATATAGGACCAGAGGGGGGGTGCCCTTCGTGGGGGTCTTTCTAAGGGAACCTAACCCGTATTTACGCAAGGTTCGAAGAAAACCACGAAAACTCCAAACGGTTAGACCGACAGCCGCGATTGGGTTCGAACCCAGCACCTGCCGTCTACCAGTTCGTAGTGAACGGATATATCGCGGACGGTCGCGGGCGTGGGGAGGTATGTATGTGACTACGTGCTAATAAACCTTCTTAAAAAAATTAATTTCATTTTCAATTTATTTTTAAGAAGATTTTGACTCAAATTCACATTGCCCAACATAGAAAAGACAAATACTCCAAGATAATTCAAAGACATCTTTGAGTTTTCAGAAAATATATTATCGGAAGGGGTAAACATTCTTTTGAAATCATATCGTCTAAAAAAGTTATCGACGGTAATGCTGAATGTAAAACAGTAATGTAAAAGAGATCTAATTTTGAAAAAAAAGACGAAAATAAATGTTTGTAAGGATGCTATAGAAAAAATTAAAGCGTTATAAATAAAAGAAGATTTATAACATCTATCATTAGCTATGAGATTATGATATTAAAGAGCTTAGACACCCTCTTATTAATAATATATATTTTTTTAATTTTTATTGATACTGCTTTATTATCCTTGTTCTTGGGAACCATCTCAGTCTTCATCTCTTTTCATTATTAGCCTTATTTTAGATTATTTTCTTAAATAGAAAATAATGTTGAAAACATACGTAATGCCGTATTACGAAAAACAATTGAAATTTGTAAACCTAAAACTAAAGCTTGCATTCATATGACACATTCGACTATTGACTGTCAATGGAAGAAAATATTGGAACAAACATAAAATGAAAGGGTTAAATGAATGCTAGGAAATCTGTTGATCTTAACACGTTCTCAGCCACAAACGCTCTAGCGCGTCCAGCCGGCACTTATTTGAATGGTGGCGACGCAGTATTTCGTCTAGCGTCTGGAATACAACCTACTAAAGTGCTCAAAATCCTCCTTTATTCTCACCAGTTTTTTTTTTTTATGGTGAATTCAAGCATTTTTGAGATTCAAGTTCAGAAAAATTTCAGTTTTTAAAAGCTGGTAATAAAAGTTTAAACATTAAGGAAAAGGTTCTCGTTCCGATGTTGTTAAAACACATTTTTGTAGTCCGGCGTCTGAGGATGGAAACATCATTTTTAGATGTAGCGTGTTTCTTTAACAAAGGGAATTTTTTTAATCATGCATAAAATCGTAAAAAATGGGCAAATTAGCAATTTGAAAGCTATAGTAACATACATTTGATATCAAATCTTATGAAACTAGATCAAACTAATGAAAATTGGAAAAACTAGAATTGCACAGAAACAAACAAAGTAATACAAGAGAGCAAAAGTAGAGTGCAAAAACAAAAGTTAGAACACTCGAATATTATAACTTTGTAATAATTTTTTCCAACGCTAATAGCATCTTATATTAGTCTGTCTATCGAATTTCTATCTCTTTATCTCTCTCTTTTTGTCTGTTACACGAATCTCTGTCTCTTTATATATATACACATGTGTGACTTCTGTCTGCATATGACTGATAAAATTATTTTAAAAGAGTAATTACTGGTGCCATAAAATCTATTATATTAAAGACTTTGAGTTAAAAGATTCTATTGAACCCTTAAATAAAACAGAAGCTATCGATGTCGCAACGTCAATTCTAAAAATGTTAGTATTGTAAGTTTAAAAAATTTATTATTAAAATAATATGATGCAATAACATATCTTTTATTTTGTTTTAAATTGGGAAAATAAATAAATATGTCCTAAATTTTGTTTTTGTACCAGAACGGCTGTGGTAAATCATTTTGACAGCTATTATAGGAATATATTTCGGTTCAAACTAGATATTTCATTATAAAAAACAATACAATGAAACAAATCGTTAAATAAAAAAGTTAAATTGTTTTAATTTAAAATTCTGGCGTGAATTTATTTTAAAAAACTACGCAAATTTCCCGCATTTCTAGTGTTAAAAAATACTTTGCTTAGATATTTTTTTACTAAATTTATATGTATATCCATTTTTCTTTCTATATATCTTGACTGTTCTGAAAAACTTAATAAAGGAAACACAGTATTTGTTATAAAATGTTTTTTCAACACTTTGTTTTGTTGTCAATGATTGACTTTCATGAATTTTAAAATATTGAATTGAACAGGATGTCAATAAAAATAAAAACTTTATATCTTTCTCATTGTATAGTTTTTTTTAAAGAAATCTTTGATATACTATTTTTCTAAATTCCTACATTGCCGTTTTAAATTTTCTTTATGATAATGCATACATATGCATGTAACAAGTTTTTGTAATTCAAATAAAGTATTCATTTTTTTAATGGAAATAGGCCGTTTAAAAATGTTTTTATTTTTTAATTGGAGTAAAATTAAATCAAAATAAGCATTTATTTATCTTTTTCAGAAAAATTGGCTCTTTTTAAAATATTGTGCAAAATTTTAAAAGATGTTAAACAAATATGTATTTTTTCTCCAGATACGAAAAAAACTTTTCTTTAAAATGCCAAATGTTTGCGACAGTTTTTAGTAATTGAATTTCGAACAACGCAAATTTCAATTAAAAATTTAGCTTTCTTTATTAAAAATATTAGAATTTGAACTCGTGAAATTGCAAAGAAGCTATCTGTGTCCATGAGAAAATTAAATTCATTCTGTTAAAAAGCTTATTTAATAAACATTATATTAAAAACACATGTAACCTTTTGTTTTTTTTTATTTTAAAATTATTCAGATATGTATAGGCAAACTTTAAACATTTTGTTTTCAGAAACATGCCAAACAATTTATAAATACAATGTAGTTTATCTTTTTATCTATTTTTGGTTCATAATACTCAAAACAGAAAAAAATACATTTTTTATAAAACATCAACCAGAAGAGTTTGTTCCACCGATCTAAAGTACGTGGACTAATTAAAAAATATATTTAATTATGTATAACAGTAGTATAATTGAAGAAAGTGAAAATACTTAATAAAAACATATAAAATGGAAAGATATTTATCTTTCTGGTGATACTAGATTATTTGTGATATAGTTTATTCACAAGAAATGTTTTGAGCTGAGCCAAGAGGTTACGTCAAATAAAACCTATTTAAAGGAATAGGAAGAAAAGTTCAGGTAAAAAAAGGAACTTCAAAAACACACAATCTATTATAAATATTATTGTTCTTCTGCGATTTCTGGGCAAAAACGTTTTAAGAATGCAGAGAATAAAATAATTCATAAGCTTTTATTGTTCAAATCTAGTTTTACAGAATGGACAACAAGATTAGATATTTCTTGAGCTTTTTTCTAATGAAATTATTAAAATATTATTCAATATGTTCGTGTGATCACCGAATTATTTTCCTGCTACAAGCAACCTTATGAACTCTATTTATAAAGAGGATTTCTTTTACGTTATTAAACTTGTTTATTGTTACATATGTTTTAATATATTAAAAACTTAGATGGCTGAAATTAAATTAAAAAAATAATGCTAATACAAGATACAATTTTCAGCTATATTATATTAATTAGAAACATAGATGCATGAAACATTTCTGGAACATTTTCCCAAAATATACAGCATCTCTTTGCTAAATTTAAATCAAGAACAGAAATTGTTCTCTATAATAAAAACATATGTAACCTTTTATAAATATTTTAGATTTTTTGTTATTCTAATATCTATAAGCAAACGGTAAACATTTAAAAAAAATAATAAAAGAAAAGAAAAAAGTTTATCAATACAATGTACTTTATTTTTTTCGGCATATTATTTTCAAAGCAGAAAAAAAATGTACTTAAAAAATCAAAAACAAGAAATTGATGTAAAACGTTTTGTTCCACCGATTTGAAGTACGTAGAGCAATTCAAAAATAGATTTAATAATATATAATAGTAGTAAAAAAATACTTCAAGAAAGTCAACATACTGAAAGAAACCATATAAATTTGAAAGACATCTTTTGACCTTTCTGAAGATACTAGATTATTTATGATATACTTTATTTTCTGAAAATTGTTTGATTAGAACCGAAATGTTTCTTCAAATAAAACCTATTTAAAGAAATAAAGTGGAAAATTCCTGAAAATATACAAAGCAGGAATTGAAGTTTCCCAAAAATGTGTAATCTCCTATAAATATTATACGATGTTCTTGTACGCTGCTCAACAATATTTTAAAAATGGATGTATAAAAAACTATTTTGCAAACGTTTATTCCTCGGAAACATATTTACAGAATGAACAACAATATTAAATATTTTTTGAGCTATTTTAAAATGTATATATATGAAAATGCTATCTGATATGTTCGTGTGACCACAGTCAAGCATACTTATGAGAGAATAAGAATTAAAATATTATCATTTAAAAAAAAATGTGTCAGCATCGGATTAAAGAATTTTTTTTGGTCTAACTGAAGTTCACTCTCAGCAATGCCCACATAAAAAAGAGAAAATGTTTCTGAAATTTTATATTTGTGGAATTACAGATATAATTTTTTCTATGGCGAAATAGCAGTGGAACAGTTGCCATCAGCGAGACGCTACTTTTTTTAGCTGATATTCTCCCATCTTACTTAAGTTAGAATTTTGAGAGATAAAGCAAAGAATACCGATATAAATTAGTGGTGATAAATGACCCTTCGGTGTACACCTGTTCCATACCTGTTTATAATTACAGAATGATGTCACTATCAAACAGTTAAAAATGCATGATTTTTTAAAACGTTTTTTAATTGTATCACTTTTCATACACAGAAAAGCATTATTTTCTAATAATTTATTGTATAACTCAATAAGGAACAGATTTTATTAATTAACATAAATTTGTTACACGATAATTAATGAAAAATTATTAAATGCGTAAATGTGATATTTTCCTATGCGATCTATTATTATGCAAGTATTTTCAGAAATTACTTTCTTTCTAATGATTAACTTTTAAGCAAAGATAATTTATTCATCCTTTTTTAAAATTTCCTTGAACTCTAGCCAAGGTTTGCTATTTAACCCAATTCAAAAATCTCAAAATATTTCCTCAAAATATTTAAAAAATAAGAACAGGTAGTGTAACGAAGCAAAAATTTTAAATGAATAGATTTACTGAATGTACCAGATAATAAAATGTTACCAAGTAATGACATACTAAAGAAAAGGATTACATCTTTAAAGGAAAGAATCTGTTTTTCTGTTATTAGCTTGAAATTATTCTTCATAAACAATCTCTTTATTGGAATTCGTCCAAATAAATGATTTATTAATTTTGTTGTTTACAATTTACATTATGCAAGCGATTATAAATTAAGTGTTAGCCACAAATATTTTTAAGAATATTGAATGATTAAGCTAATCTACTCTGCTGTCTTCAGATTTATTACGAGAATATATGGAGCGTATAAACATTGTGTCTTCATTAACGTATAATTTAATGCATAATATTAAGGAATATGCATGGTTTGTATATTTTATCAGAGTATAAAGAAAGATCTGCTATAAATTTAAATTTGAATATTTGTACTTTTATGAAATGGAAACAACAAAAATACATGTATCAGATATAGATTTGCTCTGTTAATAAAAAAATATGTAAGGTGACTAACAAGGAAGGTCTCCATACTGGCATACCCAGAATTTTATGAAAAAAATACTAATTAAAGTACTTATGTAAGTAATAAAGGATCAGTCAAAATTAGCGGCGGAATCACATTAGATATTGCGTAAAAAAATAAAATATTTTCGAATATTTGGCGTGAAAAGACAAAAGAGTCACTCGATTCGGCGAGCAGCCCTTTTCCTCGCCAAAAGCAAACGATTATAATGCAACTCAAAACTGTTAGATATTTAGTTTGCGTGTAAATGGTATTTAATGAATTTAAACATAAACAATGAGAGACTTTAATATATTATATACATCTATATACATATTGTATTACATATGTATATATATATATTACTCGTTGAAGAAGTTATTTTATTAATCGCTGGTAAAAATGTTTTCATAGCTAAAAAAAATCATATTGAGAAAAATTACCTTCATACATTTAAGCGTATACAAAAATAAACGTCATATATTTCCATAGCAAAAAAAATCTAATCGACAATTCTTAATTGGACTTTGAGCTTAAACAAATTTAATTAAATTTAAATTATGAATTTCGTTTTAAATCTCAAATTTTGATGATTAAATTTGAATATATATACACATAAATTTCGATATAACAAATTTATACTTAAAACAAACTAAAGTTATTTAAATTAAACTTATCAAAACAAGTTCAACATAAAACTTTTTTTTCTTGAAGTGTATTTGGCATAAAGTATTTTTTTTAAATTACATTCCATTGCCAGCTGGCAATAAATTGCCAAATAACGAAATTTTCATTATTTTTTTACGGTTACTGAATGGAGGTTCCGCCAAAAAAATTTTTATAAACGTATATATCCACACGAGAAGAACATTCTGTAATTTTTTTCAGATTTTTCGGGGTATGCCCGTATGGAGACCTTCCTTGTAAGATGTTTTCTAGGAAACGTAGAACTTTTTATGTGATTGCAACCGTGGTTACAAGTAAATTTTTAATAAAATTTCTGTAATTTTATTAGAATATTTTGTAAAATTAGAGATCCCTGTAACTTTACAAATGCTAGTTTTGTAGATTCACATCTTTTTTTATGCAATATATACACAGAAGTTTACAAAGCTTACAGGTTTCTGGAATTTTACAGCTGCGGAATTACAGATAATTTTTGAGAATGCAATAGTGGTGGAATAACTAGCATCAGTGAGCTTTTTGTCACCACTAATTTTAGCTGATACTTTCCAAATTTATTTAAGACATAATTTTGAAAGATTTTATAAAGCAAAGAATACCGTTGATAATTAGTTTTGATAAATGCCCTTTTGGTGTACACCTGCTCCATAGCTGTTCTATAGCGGTCATTCTTTTAAATGTATCACTTTTCATATCAACAACAGCATTATTTTATATTACTTTATTGCGTAACTCAAGAATAAACAGAATTTATTAATTAACGTAAATGTCTTATACAATAATCAATAAAAAAGTATTAAATGCGCAAATGAAAATTTTTCCCATGTGAGCTATTATTATGCAAGTATTTTCAGAAATTACTTTTTTTTTCTAATGATTAACTTTTAAGCAAAGATAATTCATTCAATCTTATTTAAAATTTTCTTGATCTCTTGCCAATGTTTGCTATTTAAACCAATTTAAAAATCAAAATATTTCATTTAGAGAGAAATTTCTTCCATGTTAAGTTAGTTTATTTCAAAAAGAAGAAGACATAATCTAACAAAGCAGGCATTTTAAATGAATAGATTTACTGAATGTACCAGATAATAAACTTCGATGACTATGGTGTCTAAGTAATTATATATAGTAAAGGAAGGGATTGCATCTTTAAAGTAAAGAATAGTAGTTTCCATTAGTAGTTTTAAATGATTTCTTCATAAACAATTTCTTTTTTCGCATTTGTCCAAAAAAAGTCTATTAATTTTGATGTTTACATTGTGCTAGGGATTGTAAATAAATGTTTAGCTATAAATATTTTAAAGAATGTTTCATGATTTTGATTATCTGTAGAGAGGTTTTAAGAATTATTAGGAGAATATATGGAGCGTTTAAACTTTATGTCTTAATTAACATATGATTTATCACATAACATTATGGAATATGCATGAATTGTATATTTTATCGAAGTACGAAGAAGTGTTTGCTACAATGTGAATATTTGAAAATTTTAAGTTTTTCACTATTTTTAATTTATATTACTTTATTACCATTTTCCTGAACGTATTTGTATATTATTTATACGTATTTGTATAAATTTACTTAAATACCGTACTAACATCTACATTTAATTTACATACTTTAGTAAATATAGTGTATGGTAATAAAAGCAACAACAACATTATTTTGTAATATTTTATGTATTACTCAATAATGATAAGATTTTATTAATTAGCATAAATTTGTTATACAATAAATAATAAAATTATTAAATGCGTAAATGTGATATTTTCCTGTGAGAGCTATTTGTTATACAAGTATTTTTAGATAATATATTTTTTAATATCATGATTAACTTTTAAGCAAAGATAATTAATTAAACCTTCTTTAAAATTGCCTTGGTCTCTAGCCAATGTTTGTTATTTAACCCAGTTTAAAAATATCAAAATATTTCCTTTATAGAGAAATTTCTTCGATGTTAATTTAACTTATTTTTAAAAAAAAGAACATGTAATCTAACGAAGAAAAAATTTTAAATGAATAGATTTACTGAATGTACCAGATAATAAACTTCGATGGCTAAGACGTCACTAATTCTAAGTAATGATATACTGTAGAAAGTGATTACATATTTAAATGAAAGAATTTTTTTTCTGTTATTAGTTTGAAATCATTCTTCATAAATAATACCTTCATTGTAATTTGTCCAAATAAATGATTATTAATTTTGTTATTTACATTATGCTAGCGATTATAAAGTAAGCGTTTAGCTATAAATATTTGTGAAATATGAATGTTTCATATTTCAGCTAATCTGGACTGATATTTTCAACCTTAGTACGAGAATATGTAGAGTGTATAAACATCATATTTTAAGTAACGTATAAGTAAACGAGAAGCATAAATGATTGTGCTTGATTTAATTATTTTATCATTGTATAAAGAAACGTTTGCAACAAAATTAAATTTGAATATTTGAACTCTTATGAAACGGAAACAATAAAATTCATGTAACACATACACATTTGCTCTGTTACTAAAAAAAAATCTTTAAAGTTAATAAGAGGCTTTCCAGGAAACTGGGATGCCTAAAACTTTTTATGTGACTGCAAGCGTGGTTACTAATAAAATTTTAGTAAGATTTCTGTAATTTTAGTAGATTCTTTTGTAAAGATACAGATTCCTATAGGTTTAAAAAAGCTAGTTTTGTTAAATATAATAATAATAATAATAATATATATCTATATATATATATATATATATAATTTTAAAGTTAATACCTTTACTAATTTTAAATCATGTCTTCATAATTCTGTATATCGTAATATAATACTTAACCATTTATGTAGAATAAAATGTCTATGTTCTTCCCATTTAATTAATACTAATATTAAAAAGCTTGTATATGATGCTATAAATAATGGTTATCCTAAAAAATTCATATATTCTTTAATTTATAATTAGATATTACATGATCTTATAATTAATTCTTTGCGTAAAAAATGTATAAAAAATTATAAAACATAAAAATAATAATAAAAAATTAAAAATGTTAAAAAGTAATAAAAAATATATATATATAGGATGGTTGGGTGGGTAAATGTTAGAGTACGGCGGAGGGTGGTGTTGTCTGGATAAAAACGCAAAGGTTAATTATTTATATAAAAAAAATTGAGAGTGGGTTATTTCTTTTAACATATTTTTAAACTGTTTAATTGACACCAATATATGGATAGTTGTCTAGTTATATCTATAGTTAAATAGCTATATTTTAATTATCAAATTTATTTTAATGTTATTGATATAATTTTTGGTATTATTATTAATAATATCATTATTATTATTATTATTATTATTATTATTATTATTATTATTATTTTTAAATTTTTACTTATTTTTATTTTATTTTATATATTTATTTATTTTTTTTAATTTTTATTTTATTTTATTTTATATTTTAATTTTTTATTATCCTATATTAAGATAATGAGTTTTTACCATGTAAAGTCACAATAAATGTTACTGATTAAAGTAACAAAATGGTATTTTAAGTTATATGTTAATATGAATGTTATCTCTTAATTCAAATTTTAATTATTTTATTAATTTAATTTTATGTTAATATCGATTATTAATTATTTTCTCTGGTTCAATTATATTTCCATTCAGCTTTATCTTTTTTGTTTGTTATGGATAACTATTATTTTTACTTACTTTCAACTCCTTTTTGTAAAATATCTTTGTTCCTTGTTTAATAATTTGGTTTTTGTGTGTTGGTAGCCCCAAATACATATTATTTTGCTAATTCATGGCTAATACGTGGATGAAACCGCACACTTCATTTGTAGTTCCAGAGCATTTGGGGCCTGGTGATTCTGCTTTTGGAGCTACAAATTCTATTTGCATTCATTTTATTTATTTATTTTTTCAGATTTACTCGTTACACTATTTTTTTATTTTATTATAATTCAATTCAATTCTAATTCTTCGTTTTGGTTTATTGTTTTATTGATAAAATCCATTGGTGAATCTTGTCCACTTTTAATGGTATTCTATGTATATATATATATATATATATATATATATATATATAACCATTAGATAATACTACAAATCAACATCAATTTCTGGAAAAACTTGATAATTCGAAATTACATCAAACAGAGGAGATGTCAAAATTTGGAATAAAATTGGAAATGTGGTATTTAGCTCGTTATAAAGGGCAATGCTAATTAGCCACATTAATTGCGATTAATTTCTGAATAGAAATCAGGATAGACCTAAAAATGATTTCCATATTGCCCGATCAATCGCAAATGAGAACTCAATTCAAAGAAAAATATTAGATAAATAATAAGACAATAATAGAATTATAAATGTGTTAATTGCATGGGAAAAACTATTTCAAAGAAAAAATATCATAAAAATTATTAAATTGTATTTGAATAATTATAAAGATAAACTTACAAGTATTAATCGCAACCAGTAATCGCCATTGAGATCAAGAATAACAAAATATTAATATAATTGAATTATCATTGATTGATTTCAAAGGAAAAATCATGTCAAAGAGAAATAATTAGACTGTAATTTAATTATATAAAAGATAAACTTACAAATATCAATTTCGACCATGTGATAGCAATACTATTTTGCATTCAGTCACATTCGACAGTTAATATCGAAGTTAAATTAGAAACCAAATAGTTTTTACTAATAATAGATATTTAAATAACTATTTTCAAAAATAATTAATTACAAAACATAAGTAGAAAAAATTTGTAGTTTAACTTGATGAAAATAGTTAAACTATTTAACACTAATTACAAGTTTTAAATTATAATTATAGAATTAATTAAATCGATTGATATCGATAATGATTTTGTACATGTGAGATAAGTACAAATTAACTACAAAAGCGTCAGTGGCGCCATCTTTTGTTTCTAAATACAATAAAATAATGCAAAAAATTAATTAACTCTATAAAAACAAAATTTTACAAATTACGATATTTATTTGTTTAATACAGGGTTGGAAAAAACCATGTCTTTTTTTTAAAAAAACATAAAACGGTTTTTTATTATTGGTTTAAACTAGGTTTTTTTGGTTTAAACCGGGTATCTATTAGTAAACAACCTATGTACAGTGGATTAAGCAGATAATAGAAAAAAAAATCATTTTTCATTTAAAAATTTTCCTATACATTAAAAATAGACCAATGCCCACTGTATAAAATTAGAAGTCTGAAATTATAAAGAAAAAATAAAATAAAATAAAATAAAAATAAGAAATATGTTTAGTAATTTTTGAGAGAAAAAAAAATAACCAGAGGATGCAATAAAAATGTACATATGGTTTAAACCATAGATAAAACCAACCGACTTAAACCGTGCCAACCCTTATTTAAAGCAAAAATCGGCGAATAATTTATTATATTATAATAAAATATACCATTAAAAGATAGCTTATTTTGATAACTAAAATAAGAATTTAAAATGTTGTAAAAGTAATAAAATATTATATTAAATGATCAACCATTGATCAGTCTCAAATTACATTACATATTAAATCCAGAGGAATAAACATGGAATGCTATAACAATACATTACCATAAATAATAAATTAACACTATATTATTGTTGCACTGCACCATTTTCCTACCGCCAACACCCCCCTTTTTTAATATTAACATAAGCGCATATTTTTTCCAGCAGTTCCGCCCTTCCCTCCTTAATCTAACTATATATATACACATATATATTAGAATGCAATAGTGGTGGAACAACTGTCATCAGCGAGCTGTTTGCTATCACTAAACTTAGCTGATATCTTCCTAACGAACTTAAGATAGGATTTCAAGAGATTTAATTAAGCAAAGCATACCGTTAAAAATTAGTGGTGATTAACGGCTCTTTAGTGAAAACCTTTTCCATACATGGTCATAGAAACAAAACAATGTTTCTTTCAAACTGTTGAAAATGTATTATTTTTAAAACTTCTTTTAAATGTATCACTTTTGGTACCAACAACAACACTATTTTGTAAATACTTATTGTATAACTCAGTAATGAATAGATTTCATTAATTAACATAAATTTGGTATACAATGTTAAATAAAAAAGTATTAAATGCGTAAATGTAATAATTTCCCCTGAGAGCTATTTCTTATATAAGTATTTTTAGATATTATTTCTTTTTATCATGATTAACTTTGAAGCAAAGATGATTAATTCAAACTTCTTTCAAATTGCATTGGTCTCTAGCCAATGTTTGCTACTTAACCCAATTTAGAAATCTCAAAAAATTTCAGTTAAATTCCCTAAATTTCTTCGATGTTAAATTAGCTTATTTTTAAAAGACGAACGCGTAATCTAATAATGCAGAAATTTTAAATTAACAGATTTGTTGAGTATACCAGATAATAAACTGCTATGGCTATCATGTCACTAATTGTAAGTAATGATATACCGCAAAAAGGGATTACATCTTTAAAGGAAAGAATCTGTTTTTCTATTATTAGTTTGAAATCATTCTTCATAAATAATCTCTTCATTGGCATTTGTATAAATAAATGATTATTAATTTTGTTGTTTTAATAATGCTAGTAGTTATACATATAGTGTTTAGCTATAAATATTTGTAAAAATGTTTCACGATTAAGCTAATCGGTTTGATGTTTTGAAAATTATAATGAGAATAGATGGAGCGTATAAACGTCATATCTTAATTAATGTATAATTTAACGCAAAACATTAAGGAGCATACATGATTTTTATATTTTATCATAATACAGAGAAATGTTTGTTACAAATT
This sequence comes from Maratus speculifer, assembly GCA_964019185.1. NCBI lineage: Eukaryota > Metazoa > Arthropoda > Arachnida > Araneae > Salticidae > Maratus > Maratus speculifer. Next base: position 90,076,717 of record OZ025289.1, on the reverse strand, counting down.
TAAATATGAATATTGGAACTTTTATGAAAGGACAATAATAAGAATCCATGTAACAGATACGCATTTGCTCTATTTATCAAAACAATTTTAATGTTACTGAGAGATTTTCTAGTAAACTGGAATGCCTAAAACATTTAATGTGTCTCCAACCGTGGTTACAATAAAATTTTAGTAAGATACCTAATAGCATGTGACCAAAGTGACTCACAGTGACGTCACTGTGAGTCACTTTGGTCAGATCACATCTGTGACCAAAATGCCACCACTCAGTAACGTCACATTGTGACGGAGATGTGACTTTCTTAAAAATCTTTAGAAATTTATAAATATCCTTCGAAACATGTTATTTACTTTAAAAAACATATTTCTTCCAATTTAAATATTGTCGCTTTTGTTACAGTTTCGTCATAATGTTAATATCAAATTAGTCACAAATGACACATTTTTCACAAATATGTCACATTGTGACCACTTTGTGAAACGTCACAAAAGAGCTCTAAAACGGCCATGACGACTTCACATTTTAGTCACTGTGACTTCACATCGACGTCACGTGACGTCACCATGCTTTACGGGATTTTTGTAATTTTAGTTGATTATCTTCTAAAGCTACAGATTCCTGTAAATTTACAAAAGCTAGTTTTGTAGATTTATATCTTTATTTGTTCAAAGTGTAGATAGAATTTTTGTAAGCATACAGATGGCTGCAATGTTACAGCTGTGGTATTACAGATATTTTTCTTACAATGCAATAGTGGTGGAACAACTGGCATCAGCAGCCATTTACTACCACTAATTTTAGCTGATATTCTCCAAACATAATTAAGACGAATTTTGAGAGATTTAACACAGCAAAGAGTACCGTTAAAAATTAATGGTTAGAACTGACCTTTTACTGTATACATGCTCCATATCTATGATAAAAAGTTAAGTCCAATTGATTTTTTAAATCATCAGATTTTAAAACATTCACCTTTTATATAAACATTTTAATACAGATTTTATTTGTTGATATCAATTTGTTATACAATAATTAATAAAAAATTATTAAATGCGTAAATGAGATATTTTCCCATGCAAGCTATTATTACGCAAGTAATTTTAGAAATTACTTTTTTTCTAATGATTAACTTTTAACCCGTTAGGACACGCGCAGGGCCTAAAAGACCGAGAGGGTGTATAATTTTTACAATTGCAACCACTAATTTTTTTTAAGTAATCTTCAACTTATTTTATCTGAAATTTTGTAAGAATTGTCTCCGTCTAAATAAAGTGACTGTTATAATTTGATTTTATTGGTGTCAAAGTTAAAACCATTCATACCCAGGGTAAGCGCGCTCCTCCCGGGTTAAGCAAAGATAATTTATTCATCCTTCTTTAAAATTTCCTTGGTCTCTCGCCAATGTCTGCTATTTAACTCAATTTAAAAATCTCAAAATATTCCCTTTATGGAGAAATTTCTTTGATGTTAAATTAGCTTATTTTTAAAAGAGGAACACGCAATCTAACTGAGAAATTTTAAATGAATAGATTTACTAAATATACCAGATAATAAACTTTGATGGCTATGATGTCACTAATTCTAAGTAATGATATACTGAAGAAAGGGATTACATCTTTAAAGGAAAGTAGCGGTTTTTGTATTATTTGTTTGAAATTTTTCTTCACAAATAATCCTCTTCATGGGCATTTGTCCAAATAAATGGTTATTAATTTTGTTGCTCATATGATGCAAGTGATTATAAATTACGTGTTTAGCTATAAATATTTTTCAGAATGTTTCATGATTAAGCTAATCTGTACTAACGTTTTCACAATTTTTAGAGAATGTATGGAGCGTATAAACGTCATGTTTTAACTAATGTATAATATAATGAGAAAAATCAAGGACCATACACGATTTGTATATTTTATTAGATTACAAAGAAATGTTTGCTACAAATTTAAATCTCAATATTTGAATTATATGAAACGGCAAGAACAAAAATTTATAAAACAGGTACATATTTGTACTATTTATCAAAACATTTATAAGGTTACTAAGAAGTTTTCTAATAAACTGAGATGCTTAGAACTTTTTATGTGACTGCAACCGTGGTTGCAAGTAAACGTTTAGTACAATTTTTGTAATTTTAGTAGAATATTTTGTAAAGCTACAGATTCCTGTAAATTTAAAAAATCTAGTTTTGTATATTTATATCTTTTTTTGTTTTATGTACAGATAAAATTTTAGTAAGCATACATCAATACAGGTTGCAATTTTCAGCTGTGGAATTGCAGACATTTTTTCTAGAGTTCTTAATAGCAACGGTGGTTGCAAGTAAAATTGTAGTACGATTTTTGTAATTTTAGTAGAATATTTTGTAACGCTACAGATTCCTGTAACTTTAAAAAATCTAGTTTTGTATATTTATATCTTTTTTTGTTCAATGTACAGATAAAATTTTAGTAAGCATACAGCAATACAGGTTGCAATTTTACAGCTGTGGAATTGCAGACATTTTTTCTAGAGTTCAATGGTGGCGAAACTGTTTCCATTTGCCACCATTAATTTTAGCTCATTTTCTATTTATTTAAGATAGAATTTTGAGAGATTTAATAAAACAAAGAATACCGTAAAAAATTAGTGGTGATACACAACCCTTTTGAGTAGACCCGTTAAAATACTTGCTCATAGGTACAGAATAATGTTTATGTCAAATTTTTGAAAATGCATGATTTTTAAAATTTCTTTTAAATATTTCACTTTTCATATCAAAAACAACATTATTTTGTAACAATTTCACTATAACTGAATTTTGACCAGATTCTATTAATCTATACAAATTTGTTATACAATAATTCACAAAAAGTATTGAACGTGTTAACCTTTTGATTACGGGCTATAGCGACGGCTGTTTTTAAATTTATCTGAACCAAAATCTCCAGAGAAATTTTTTTGTGGTTGATTTTTCAAAAATTAGACTTGTAATGTACATGTCTATGAAATAGAATAGTTTTCAAAAAATGGTGCTAATAGAATAAAGTAATAGTACCTGGGACGACATATGTCCCAAGCCCGTAACGAAAGGGTTAATGAGACATTTTCCCATGCGAGCTATTGTCATGCGAGTATTTTTAGAATTTTCTTTTTTTTCTAATGATTAACTTTTAGGCAAGGATAATTAATTGACCCTTCTTTAAAATTTCCTAGGTTTCTAGCCAGTGTTTTCTATTTAACCAAATTTAAAAATCCCAAAATATTTCTTTTATAGAGAAATTTATTCTATGTTAAATTAGCTTATTTTTAAAAGAAGAAAACGTAATTTAACGAAGTAGAAATTTTAAATGAATAGATTTACTGAATGTACCAGATAAACTTTGTGTGCTATGATGTCACTAATTATAAGTAATGATATACTGAAGAAAGGGGTTACATATTTAAAGGAAATAATCTGTTTTTCTATTATTACTTTGAAACCATTTTTCATAAATAATCTTTTCATTGGCATTTGTCCAAATAAATTATTAATAACTTTGTTGTTTACATTATGCTAGTGATTTTAAATTAAGTATTTAGCTACATATATATTTTTAAGTGTGTTTCATGATTATGCTAATCTTAACTGACGTTTTCCACTACTAATTTTAGCTAATTTTCTTCAAACTTACTTAAGATAGAATTTTTAGATATTTATTAAAGTAAAGAATACTGTTAAACTATAAAAGATCCTTTTGGTTACATCTGTTTCATACCTGCATAGGTGAAGCGTGATGTTCGAGTCTATTTGTTGAAAATACATGATTTAAAAAATTCTCTTAACGAAATTATTTTTCATATTAAAAAGAAAAAATATTTGTAATAATTTATTATGTAACTCAATAATGAGTAGATTTTATTAATTAACATAAATGTATTATACATAATTACGAAAAACGTATCAAATGTTTACATGAGATATTTTGCCATGCAAGTTATTGTTATGCATGCAACTTTTAAGAATTATTTTTTTTCTAAAGACTAAATTTAAGCAAAGCTAATTAATTTATCCTTTTTTAAAATTGCCTTGGTCTTTAGCCAATGTTTGCAATTTAACCCAATTTGAAAATCTCAAAATAGTCCCTTTATAGAGAAATTTCTTCGACGTTAAATAAGCTTATTTTCAAAAGTGGAAAATGTAATCTAACGCAGCTGAAATTTTAAATGAATAGATTTATTGAATATACAAGATATAAAACTTCGATGGCTATGATGTCACTAATTCAAAGTAATAATATACAGAAGAAAGGGATTACATATTTGAAGGAAATAATCTGTTTTTCCATTATTAGTTTGAAATCATTCTTCATAAATAATCTCTTCATTGGAATTTGTATAAATAAATGATTATTAATTTTGTTGTTTACATTATGCTAGTGGTTATAAATTAAATGTTTAGCTATAAAAGTTTCTAAGAATGTTTCATGATGAAGTTAATCTATATTGCTGTTTTCTGAATTATTACGAAAATATATGAAGCATATAAACGTCACGTCTTAATTAACATATAGTTTAATGCGAAACATGAAGGAATATGCATGATTTGCATGTTTTATCAGAGTACGTTTGCTACAAATTTAAATTTGAATATTTGAACATTTATATTTTGACAATTTTAATTTACATTATCTTACTGATATTTTCCAAAAACATTTTGTATTTTATATTTTTATAAATAGTGAAATTTTTACATTTAATTTACGCAATTAGGTAATAAAAGCATGCTAATCTAATTTTGCTAAATTTTGAATATTGGTAAATTATGTTTTTCTATAGCTACCTCTTAAATAAATTTTGTATTTTTAAGAAAGTATTTTTAGAATTTATTTCTCATGATTAATTTCAAGCAAAGCTAATTAGTTCATCCTTCTTTAAAATTTCCTTGTTCTCTATCCAATGTTTGCTATTTAACCCGATTTAAATATCTCAAAATATTCCTTTTATAGAGAATTTTCTTCGACATTAATTTAACTTATTTTAAAAATAAGAACACGTATCTAACGAAGTAGAAATTTTAAATGAATAGATTTACTGAATGTACCAGATAATAAACTTCGATGACTATGATGTCACTAATTCTGAGTAATGATATACTGAAGAAAGGGATTACATGTTTAAAGGAAAGAATCTGTTTTTCAATCATTAGTTTGAAATTATTCTTCATAAATAATCTCCTCACTGGCTTTTGTACAAATAAAAGATTATTTATTTTGTTATTTACATTATGTTTCTGATTGTAAGTTGAGTGTTTAGCTACAAATATTTTTAATAATGTTTCATGATTATGCTAATCTGCACTGTCGTTTTTAGAATTATTATGAGAATACATGGAGCGTACAAACGTCATGTATTATGTAAAATTTAACGCGAAACATTAAGAAATATTTGATATAAGGTACCCTGGGGTAATAACGCCAGGCGGGGTAATAACGCCAAGTGCTTATATTTTACATAATTATGAAATAATCAGGTAAATGACACCTATGTGCTCTGCGCAGAAGGGTTTTGAGTCATATAAATCGCAAAAAACAGCTTCAAGTTAATTTGTTTCATTTTTAGGTCTTATTGTTTTTACAAACAACTAAAATTAACGCTTGATCTAAAATTTGCGAGATACATTTTGTGATGTGAAGACTATCTTTTTATCCGGAAATACTTTGTTAATTACATAAATTTGTAGTGCATTTCATGTACTTTTAAAATGTTGTTGAAGATTTTGGATATCTTCTCGAGATAATTTGTAATTTAAAATGTATTGCGCAATAACTATACCGGGGTAATAACGCCAATCCTTGGTTTAATACCCCGGTTGATTCCCTACAGTGGCCGAGCTACATCCTAAATACTGATTCAAATAAACACAGTTAAAACTGTACAATGTTTCTTATATTTCTATTTAAATGGTCCTTTTTAAGCAAAAAGAAGCTCACGGTCTGATATTCTTTTGCCTCACCACCCCCCCCCCTCCCATACCACACCTTTATTTTTCTTACATTTTCACAAAAAATTGAACATTTTCAATAGCTTAGAATGCAATTTGTCAATTTCTAAGTTTGTAGAGTTTGTATTTTTAGAATTGGGCAATCTACATGCAATTATTCAATCTTATTTCATAGTTTTGTTTGCATGGCGTTATTACCCGTATAGGTGGGTAATAACGCCAAATAGCATTGGTCAAGAAAAAACGCCATTACATTTTATGAGTACATATCTGTTAAAATATTTTATTTTATATAGATAGTCAATGAGTTGCTGTATCAGATCCTATATTTGTTTGAAAAATACAATCTAAAACTAAGCCGTGAAAATTGGTAGAACCTTAACGTGGCGTTATTACCCCAGGGTACCTTATTTTAGTATTTTATCCAAGTACAAAAAACATTTGCTACAAATTTAAATTTGAATATTTGAACATTTTAACTTTTGACTATTTTTAATTTATATTAGTTTATTGACACTTTCCAAAATGTTTTTATATTCTTAATTTGTTTAAATTGCGTAGTAATTTCTACATTTAATTTACGCAATTAATTTTTGCGTATTTCAGTAAATAAAGCATGCTAATATAAATTTGCTTAATTTTCGATACTGGTAAATTATGTATTAATATTATCATCGTTAAATAGATTTTGTGTTTTTAAGAAATACTTCCTTTATTTTAGTTTTATCTTTAGTTGTAGAAATTGCACCAAAACGACAAACGCGTGTTAATCTAGGAAAATATAATATAACTAGGAAATTTTTTTCTATAAACTCTTCCCAGTTCCAACAATTCAGAAGGGCATTCATTAATTTTACAAACCATTAAAAAGCAATATATTTTAAAGTTATATCTAAATATTTATAAAAACAGAGATTCGCTTAAGCCCACAAATTTTAGGAAACGTTTTCGTGTATTTTTTATAATAAATTTCGAACAATGGCGAATTATGTATTGCTATTACCAACTTTCAATAGATTTTGTATTTTTAAGAAAATATTTTAGGAGTTTTTCGATATAGAAAGTGCTATAAAAAGACAAACGTTTGTTAATCTAGGAAAATATAATATAATAAGGAAATAAAATACTCTATGACCTCTTCCAAGTTACCCGCGATTCTAAAAGGCTTTCTTTAAGTTTACTAACTATAAAAATAATATATATTGGAAATTTTAAATAAGAATGTATAAAAACAGAGATCACCTAGCCTCCAAAAATTTTATTGAACGCTTCTGAGTAATTTCTATACTAAATTTCGAATAATTGCAAATTATGCATTGATAGTAATCACCTTTAAATAGATTTTGCATTTTTAATGAAGTTTTCTGTTAGGTTTCTTTTATTTTTCAATAAAGAAATAGCATAAAAAGACTTGTTAATCTATGAAAATGCAATATCTGTGTTTTCCGGAAATAACTAGGTAAGGCACATTTTTAATATTTTGAGTAATTAACGTTTAAAGTTTAAAAAATGTCTTTTTATCATTACTTTTATAAAATATATTAAACTTAATAATTTTTACTATATTAAATTAGGATATAAGAACCTCTTTTTTCGAAAATAGTTATATGAAAATGATTTTTATCAATTGAGAACCAATTAAAAAGGTAACTTTTATCTCGTTATTGCAAATTTTACATTTATTCTTAATAAATGTAAACAAAATTAAATATTTATTTGCATTTTTAATATTAATTTCACAGCAATTAAATGCATTGTCAATTGTTTACTTTTCTGCTGTTTGAATCTTTCGCGGCGTTATTGTTAGGAATTTTCCCAATAGATGGCGCTCCACAACATATTTTTATTAAAATAACAATTAACAACGATAATAAATTTAAATTTATAATTTCTGTTCTAATTATGATAATTTTTTTTCATTTTTATCAACTTTAATTATTATAATTGTTTATTTATATTGTATTAAAAAAATTCATAGCATTAACCAGATCATTGACTTTGTATGATTATTTTCCAAATTAGTCCACTAGTATATCTGCAGATCAGGAGCCTCAACATCAGCTCTTTAAGTAATTACTTTTTACTATACATTGCGTAACATTTAAGATTATACAAACAGCAATTGAAAGTTTTACAATAACCTAAATGAATATAAGAATAAACAAGTCGGAAATGGCACTTCAAAAAAAATTAAATGAGGTGCGTCCTTATTACAATGAAATTTTTAAAATATTCAGATCTTGGTGTAAGAGCTGCTGCACTTTAATGCAAAAATGTATGAATAAAAAATTTATAACTATGTTATATATTGAACTCAGTAATTCAGAAATAATATTATTACCTCTTAAATGGGGCATAATCACCATTGCAACCTCGAATCAACATCTGTCATGGCATATGACTGAATTATTTACGAATGGTAGGATTTGATAGATTGGAGAAAACTATTATTAAATAGTGACTGGATTCTCATAAAATTTGAAATGATTTGCAACGATTTTATGTATTTAAATTCAAATAATACAGTTTGGTAGTTTTTGCGCTAGTATATCGGGACAGACGGAGAAACAGTTGGGCGGACCAGACGACCACTACACATACTTGTATAATTATGATATTTTCCCATGACCTATAATGTAATAGAATTCTTTTGATTGTCTCTGCAATTAAACTATAAGTTTTATGCACTGTATTTCAGTACTAAACATGGCATGTTAAATCTCAATAACACATAACAATTCCAGATCAGTCAAACTATATTAATGCAAGTTCGAGTTCAGAAAGACATACATATGATCAGATGGACAGAAAAACATATTTCATTAACTCTTTTTAACTATCTTGCTATGTTTTAAAAATTTATAACAGATTTCAATTTCATTTTCAGCAAATCTACTTGAACAGTCTTATACAACCCTGTATATGACCTACCATTTTTATTTAAACGCTTCTAATTAACTGCTACTTAATTACTAGCTGTAATTTAATTAAGACTTACATTCGCTTAAATCTACTGAAATCACACTTCCAGAGATTACCATCCATAGAAGACTTTGTTTCCAATTGTTTACGTGACTTTGTAAATGGTTTTATTTATATTGTAAAAAGATATTTTAGTGTGCTAAACTTAGTCCCGCATAAAAATGCATAATTTAAAAGGAAAAAGATCTTTTAAGCTATTTCCGTTCATACTCAGTATCCCTTACAGATACTTTGGTGTAACCCAGTATATGATTTTTAACATTTATACCTATAACGTAGTATGAAAACATTTACTTAAAAGCACATATCAAAACTAAAAATGAGCTTCCAGTCTCTAATTTTTTGTATGTCCGTGTAAATACTATGTGTTTTCTGTTATGTAGGAAGTAATTTGAAGTAGGCCTCGGCAACGTATATCAATTTAGTAAAATGCTAAAAAAATGTTAAATAATTCAATATAATTAAAATATACCCCATACATTGTTTTCCCCTAAAACATTATGTAATGGAATATTTTTGTGTGGCCTTGTAAATTAAGCAAAAATATTCCTTGCACCGCATTCTGTACAGAATGTATATTTTAATGTACTTCATAGATCTATATCAATTTCATTATGTACGAAAAATATAACATCATTACAATGCAATCGAGTGTATTTTCCCTATTTGTGTAATGTAACTGAATACTTTTGACTGTCCCTGTAATTAAACTATCGATCCGATGTTCATAAAATTAAAAATGACTCCACAAATTTTTCCAACAATCATATATTTTAAATTTCAAACCATTTGGTTGAGTAATATTTTTATATTTTTTGCGGTAGACAGATAGACGGATATATAGGCAGACGTACAGATCAGACGACGAGTATAAGTGCTACGTATTTATGTAATTACGAACCCATCCAAAAATATGTACAGGATTTCAGAAATTTGATGCGTTAAATTGATAATTCTTTTATGCAATGATATTCTAAAACTTTTATGAACTACATTTATGATATTTGTTTTAGGTAATAAAGCACGTTTCTTCCAAACGGCATATTTTAGATTTACAAACCGTATAAAAAACAATATATTGTGAAAATTTAAAGAAACGTATATAAAAACAAAGATTTACTTGTAGCCGTCGATTTTACAGAAAGATTCCGAGTAATTTTTTAACTAAAACTCAAAAGGGACAAAGGACGTCTTAAGGAGGGACAAGGGACCTTTAAAATCCTTTTTTATGTAATTCTAAAAATGCACTTTTAATATTATTAAAAGGTACATTACATGCATTGTAGCCTATAATTACGACAAAAAAAAAATTGTACTATTTTAGATTTCGTGAGAACTTTTCAAAATGCTCCATGCGCATTATTTTTTCTCAGAATGCTTTTCTCTGAATTTTTCATAGTACATGTAATAAAACTGCGCATGTTTTTTTTTAATAAATATAAATGTAAAAGTTAAAAATAGTTAATTTTAAATATAGGTTCAAAAATTCTCAAAATTTGAAAAAATTTAGGAAAAATATATTTATTTTACCTTTTTATTCAGATATAAAATTCAATGCACATTTTCATTTATGCATATAAATAAAACTTGTATAAATAATATTGGTGATTTTCATTGATTTGGATTTCGCATGGGGCCTTTTAAAATGTTCTCACTAAATGTAAAATATTAGAAAAAAATTTCATATTTTTCTGAAAATATAATTATTTTAATATTACATTTTTTGTGATAAGCATATGCTATAATACGTATAATTTACCCTTGAATGACATTTAAAGTGCAATTTAAAAATGATTTTAAAGGTCCCTTGTCCTTCTATTATAAATTTATGAAAAAAAAAAGAAGTACAAAATTCTCTCCAGATTACGTTCTGAGGGAACACAGTATTCGTTAAAATACGGTAAAAAGTAGACTTCCATTTCTAAAATAACTTAAATAACACAAATTCTTCTTTAATCTATAAAAAAAGAAGATAAATGAATATCACTAGTTAATTTTTACTCTGTGGATAAAAAAAGGTATATTTTACATAAATATTAATAAATATTCATATATTCAACACCCTCAAACTTTGTAAGCAATATTGTGTTATAAACTACATCATCTATTTTTCATCATATGTGAACTATAGTATTAATACATGCATACACAACATTATGTATATTTTATATTTTTATATTTAAAGTATAGCTATGTTAAAAAAAGTTTAATAAGATACATTTTTAAGGTGCTAAGGAGTAAACTCCGTAATGAGAAAGAAATTTCTGCAGCTAAGGGAAAAAGGAAAACACTTTTAAGTATTTGTCCTTTTATAAAAAATTTTGAATTATTAATTACAAAAATTGAACAATTTTAGGATGATACAATTTTTCATAAGCAAATTTACTTAAATTGATTAACATATTATTTTCTTTGAAGTTTATTCTCGTGTGGGAATTTATAAAATCGAATAATTATTTCTACTATATTTATTTTTTTTATAAACATGAAAAGCATTTTATATATGCACATAAAACTTGGAAATTTTTTATTGATAGATTTCACACGACAATAACAACAAAAAAAAGTATCGTTATACATATATTTTAAAGGTAATATTTCCTACCTTGGGATACATTATTGTTTAAAAAAAGGGTTTTTCATCGCAGTTCCTATATTTTAAATAACAATTGCTCAGTTTTGAGAAAGATTATTTTATACATAGTCGGTTATTTAATCCTTAACAGTCGAAATACACTACAAATACACAATCATCTTTTACTCGAATTCATTCAATCGGTATCACTTTTTTTAAAAGCCTCTTTACTTAAATTTGACAACTAGTGCAAGAGAAGTGTATTTTTAAAATATAGTGCAGGGTTCGCACAAATCTACCACTAAATTTTTACTGTATTTTCAATGTATTTTATTTCAGTAAAATGCTGCGAAAATCGAAAATCGAGGAGATGTTTGCGAATTCTGTTAAAAAATTAAATATAAATTTTCTTATCATTAATAGTGGTGCCAGAGTCCTTACAAAATATAAGGAGTGTGCGAATTCTGCAGTGGTACGAAAATAACATAAAAATAGATTCATGTGTATGGAGCTTGAAGACAATCAGCAGCAAATGGTTAAAAAGTTGTCTTCTCATAATACAGGATAAACACAATCTCTATGGCTATTGTATTGTATAACTGAAAAATTATCAATTCCAAATATTGTGTGGTATGTAATGACGATTTGGATCAAAAACGCTTGTTAAGCTCGAGACGTAATTATAATTATTCACAGCAGTACAACACATATCGAATTTTCATAGAACACCACTTTCGAGTCAATGTTGAACCCATCGAGTTACGTGTACCACGGATAGAACAATATTCCATGGCAACGAGGGATTGGTTTTCTCAACCAATTTGAACGGCTAGGGCATAGTGGAAGCAAGTTTTAGAATTTTATGTGGAATTTCTCGTGTAAATAAACAGATAGAGTAGAGCATTATTAATTTATTTCGATGTCTAGGAGATGGAAACTAATTCACTAGCTTTTTTGATTCATATTGAAGCCTTATTATATACTCATAACAGTATAAGAATGTAGCATACCAGAAAAAATCTACAATTGACGAAAGTCTATATTCTGGTAAGCAGATTCTTCAAACTCATAAAACGTCAAATCATTATCATTTTTTAAGCCAAAGTGATGCCGTTTTATACAAAAAAGCACAGGGATACTGGATCCGAATACGAAATTCATAGCAGCTAACAATATTTGTAGATGGAAAGTTAGTGCGAGTGGGACAAGAAATGAGTTCGCAAAGTCTGTCGGAGCATAATATATCATATATCTATATCATATCATAGTATAACATATCTTGCGTAATGGGAACGGTGCATCCTTTCGCAAAAACTCACTATCTAAGGAGTAATATTTTGAAAAGTAAATGAAATATATTAAGAAACAAATAAAAGAATAAAATAAATAAATGGATTATAGGGAAAGTGTTGTTTTTCACAGTTTAAGGTTTGTATTATAAGAAAATGAGGATTGCGTTGATTAAAAGTATGGGACTAAAATATAACAATTGTGTTAAGATATTATCAAGAGGCAAGAAGAAAAGTTAAATATTAGAAGAATATTGAAATAATTAATTGTGTTAAAGGCAAAACTTTTTTATTATAGCATTTATAACATGGTACATTTTGGTAAAAACTTTTATTTATAAGCTTTTAATTTTTATATAGTACTTTGTAGCTCATACAGATTATAATAATATATATATTTAATAAAACATGTATTTATATATTTAGATACATTAACTTTTTACTAAGGACATTATCGCAACTTTTATGGCAGGCGTATTTTTTTCTAAATTATGTTCTCACAAACAGTCTCAAAATTAAAATTCAATTTTTATAACTCTAACATTATTTCTCCTTTTAAATACAGCAAAGGTTATTGAAGGTCATGCATTTTTAATATAGTTTCTGCTTGCAAAATATGTTATGTGGCTGCTTGTGCAAATAATGATGATAATGATAATAATAATAATAATAATAATAATAATAATAATAATAATAATAATAATAATAATAATAAGCACCCTCACCAAAAAATTATAACAAAATAGTTATTTTGTGCACATTTGTATTTTTCTGATTTGTTTCTGATTATTTTTTTTTCAAATTGTATTTTTCTATACAGCTTTTTTTTAAGAACAGTGTTTCTAGAAGAGAAAATATAGTGGGTGCGACTTTCCTATGACATCACAGTATGTCCTTACCAGAACAACACTCATGACGTCACTTTGTAGTCAGAGAAATGCACAATTACTCTGTTAAAAATTTGAAACTTTGACTGCATCGTCACTCCACCGCTTTTATAGGATATCTTTATTTTAATCACTGAGAATACTCGATAATACAGTGAGTGTTATGGCGTGATACTCCATAACAATGAAGTAATTAGTTTCTATAAAAGCGGTAGAGTGACGATGTAGCAAAAAGTTTAAAATTTTTCACAGTGTATCACTCCTGTATTTGTGAAAAAAAATTTCAAATATCTATATGTATATTACGCTAACGTATGCGGCACAAAAATCACGATTATTTGTTAATTATTCAATGGCAACATCCGAATGAAACGCAAATCATCGGTTATTCTGTAAAAGTAATTTATAAGTACTTAGACCAAGATAAATACGATTTATTTACATTTTTCTCTTTCGCTGCAATTACAGACATTTAAAATAATATTTTTAGTTTTCTTTTACTTAAAAAAAAAACAATAACAACAACAAAAATACAAGTTATGAATTTTAACCGTTTTAGTTTAAAATTAAAGTTATGCATTATAAATGAAATGACTCAAAGGATTATATTTTAAATGAAATTAATGAAATACGAAAAGATGCCCCGGGATGATTGTTTGGTGAATTATCACCTGTGCCCGATCAGTATAAAAATACCAAGTTTTTGAATTTTTTAGCAAAATTTTCTGATTTGGCACACAATTGAGCAGATAAAATTAAATTATGAATAAAAGAATTATGATGCAATGTTTAGTAAAAATTTAAAGGAGACCATAGTGGTCTCCAAGGGCAGCTAGTATAAGAATATACTGGGTGGCTCTAAAATAAGTATCTTTATTTGGGGTTGTCTGTAGATCGAAAGAATGAAATGAAACAAAACAGGTTCTCTTACCATATGTAAAAGAGGGAGGGTAGAATGAAATAAAAAAATATTTGCAAGAACCGCCAACTGAGGCGTTACGGGTTCCTGCCGTCGAAAATAATCGGTTGTAATCATCAGCAAAATTAGGATTTCAAAGATAAATGAAGCTCATTTTCCTGTGCACGGGATAAACGCTGCTCAGAACTACATAATATGGGCTTTGATGCCACCAAATTCTATTCACTAAATATCTCACTACACTCTCAAAATCACTGTTATTGTGGCTTTAATTCAAATTTCATTTTTGGTCATTATTTGATTGAGGAGTTCCAGACAATAGATCCTCACACATGTTCGGTTGCTGCACAAAACAGTTTTGGGTATTGTTTGGTAAAAAATGTAGAAAAGAACGGGAGCTAGCCCCTTGCTATTTTAGATAAGAGGATCAATTATTTAGAATTATCCGTTTTCCTTCAAATTTGGCATATCCATTTATCTCAATTACGCGCTCTTTTAATAAGATTTGGTGGTTAATTGTTTAAGTATAAAGGGAGATAGTCATCACTTCTTAATTTAGCGAAATGTTTCTTTTTAATTTTTCGACGTGCATTAATCTTTGAAATAAGATTATAATATATTACTAGTTTAAATAGCCTGTGCTCTTATTGCTACCAGTTTTACTAGGTACTTTCCTTTTTATTCTTTAGATATTTTGTATCATTAGTCTTTTTTTTATCCTATGTCGGTAATTCTTCCCTTACATAGCTTTTTCACAAATGTATGATGCCTATTATTTAAATATTTATATTTAAGTTGCTTTTATGTTTTAAAGACTTTCTTTTTCTTCTTTTTTTTCAGTTTTTTTTTTCATTTCAAGTTTTACTTTATATCGTGAATATGTTTTGAGATTTTTTTCTGGCTGCCTTAGACATTTTTTTTTCAGGCTGCCTGTGTTCTAAAATTTTACTCATTTTTGCAAGGAGGATAGCATTTCTAATTATTCTTTGGCTTTTTTGCGCGCACGTGTGTAATGGTAGGTAGCAGCTGGAGCTTTCTTGTGGACCAATTTTTTCCTAAGATACTATTTCTTTTTCCTTTCTCATATTCCAGGAACCGACAGCACAAATACTTAAAGTATCAAGCCCGGTATAAACTCTTTTTTATAAAAGAATAGTAATAGGGGAATCTAAGGATCCATACCTCTAAGAAGTGAAGTAGTGCATAACCCAGAAGGTAATATCTCTAGTAGTTGACTTGTAGTTTTATCATTATTTTTTCCTATTCCCATTCCTTTATGATTTCATACACTTGTTTAAAAGACAAATGCAGTGTAAATCAACGAGTCAAGCACTGGTGGTAATAATTTTTGGATTATGCATCACATCACTTTCGGCTTACATGGATCATTAGAGAGTATTATTTCTACTTTTTTTCTATAAAATAAAGATTTTTTTCTTGTGCACGATACCTTAGGTCTTTGTGCTCTCGGCTCTCGGACTATTATATCTTTGACATCTTTTGCTATTACTGAGGATTTTCTTTCAGCCATTTTATTACAGTGCTTATATCTATGTATATCTTTATCTGACACCAAAATCTCACTACCAGGAGAATCAACGAATCTATCTGCAGTGCCTATCTCTATGTAAGTTAAATAAATGTGATATTTTCAGAGAATATTGGCACCGGACCTTTCTGCAAAGTATCAACGACCACAAGATCCCAAGTTTTCACATTAGTGTGTGTGTGGGGGGGGGGCAGGGGTTTTCCCGCTGGCTATCTTACCCATGCCTTGGGATAAGAGTCCGAATTAAGGGCAACAAAGAACAATATTTTGGAAATAAGAACCGAAATAAGAACAAAATTTTTTATGCTTTCTACATCTGTAAAAGGAAATATGTTTGTTCGTTCTTTTGTCATTTGTACCATTTTTTATATTTCTCATTTTAAAACTTTTTGTATTGCCATACATTAAAATTTTTAAAAGTTATAATCAAGTGTGTCAGAAAACACTTTAGTCAGTGTAGTGCTTGAACTGAATTAAAAATATAACCCGTCCTAAAAATAACATTTCGTAATAACATAAAAAAATTAGCTTTCAATGAAGCAGTCCAAAATTGTTCATACATATCATAAATCATAACTATTCTTAGGTCACGATAAAAAAAGTAAAAGATGTATCTGATTTATGTATTTTATCTCACAATGTTGATTTTCTTCAGACAATTAGTTTTTTTCTTAACTCTGTATTTTTATAAAAAATATGCATGGTTGAAGTTTTATTTTATTTTAATCTTTGAAGTTGTTATTTTTTTTTAAAAATTTGTTTTAGAGAAAAATCTGTTTACTTTATTTTTATTCCAATGCTTTAAACGGAAAGAATAATTTATGTACTTTAAGTGAGTTAGTACAAAAAAACATAACCCCTCCTAAGACTAACATTTCGTAACAACTTAAGTAAGGTTAGCTCTCAATGAAATATTTGAAAATTATTCATATACAACATAAATCATAAATATTCTAACGTCGCGATAAAAGTAGTAGATGTTTCAGATTTATGTACTTTATGTCACAATGCTGATTTTCTTTACACTTTTAGTTTCTTTCTTAACTCTTTTCCTATGCATTTTTTAAAAATATGCATTCTTGAAAATTTATTTTATTTTAATCTTTGAAGTTGTTATTTTATTTTTAAAATTATTTTCCATTTATTTTTATTTTAATCTTGTAAACTGTAAGAAGTTTAAATGATTTGGCTTCATGAATAACAAATTTGATAAAAATAGAATTATCGAATGTTACCTTTTAAAATAATAATAAAGTTACATTCAGGCATTTAATAAATTTTATTGGATTAAAGTTTTCTTTGAATTTTTATTTCCCTATTATATTTCTTTAAAATGAAAAAACCCATTAAATTTAAAGTAAAAATTATTTAAAGATTCTAAAAATACATAGAAATACAATTTGAATAAAAGAGATACCTTTGTGTTTTTATCAATATAAAAATATTCTTTTGATTTTAACTTGCACTGTCACAAAAAAGCTGAAATTCACGAATATATATTTTCTTGAATTTCTCAGAAAAAGTCCCTTTTCACGGCAAAAGATCATTTTTCGATAAAAGTCGGAAATTTTCATCATTTCTGCAAATTGAAAATAACGAAATTGACGAAGATGGAAAGAAACAGAGGAAATACTCCGTTATCGCAAATTTATTTTGAATGTTTTATAAAACTAACAAGTTGTTGCCCAGAAATGGACAAAACTCAATGAAAGATTCCTGGTTTTTTTGTAATATTTGTATATTGCTGCTAAATTTCAACTGTACTGATACCAACAATTTTGTGAGCAACAAATAAACCGGGCCATATTCTAATCATTCATTGAGCATAAACGATTTCCCTAATAAATTATTGAATTAATCAGTATTATAATTATTCATTAACCATAATAAAATCATAATAATTATTACTCTTATTAATGAAAGTCTTTTTAATTAAATTACAAGAATTATAAAAGCATCGTTACAATTACAATTTATCTTATAAAGTTATAAACATACTGTAGAATTCAATATATGCCTTTTGAATCACGTGCATTCGAAGACACTCTGGTGCTATAGCTAGATCAATGGGTACCCACGCCAAAAATCGTCAGTTCAAATCACCCAGACGACGTTACTTTTTTTGTCGGTTAATAAATATAGGAGCTTCTAAAGTGTTCAATACATGGCACCAACAGCCAGTTTTTATACCATCGCTTATTCAAGCAGAACTTTTCCTTTATTTCATTTCTTTTTCCTCCCCATCTTTCCAAAAAGGAAAAAACAATTATAGTTGCACTTTTTTAACATTTGTTTTTTTAAGTTACTCGAAAACTTGTGTTTATTAAAATCAGAAAAAAAAGTTAGTTTGTTACCGTTTTCAGGGGTGGTCCGGGTCATTACAAGTTAAACTAAACACTGCCTTTGACCACCCGTTTTAAATAAAATATTAACACACAAATCTTTAAAGAAAAATTTAAAATTAATTTACATGAACGATTTTAGAGAAAAGGCTTCCTGTCCCCATCGTAAAATTCTTAGCTGCCCATTCTGTTAGAATTAAATTATTCAAATTTATTAATAAATATATAAATAAATAAAATACTGTGTTTTTTCAAAGTTGGTCAGATAGAGAACTTAGTTAGTTCAATTTCAAAATTCACGGAACACTTTTTCATTCAAGAAATTCGTTCAAAACAATCGATTTAAAAACTTGTATAACTGATTTCTCACTGAAGTAAATACACAAATTTTTAAATCTTAGTTTTAAAATATTAATCTCTACCAGAAATTGATAGATTCTATCCAAAATAGATATGAAAATTATTTATTTCTCTGCCAAAAATAATCCACGCCATGGTTATACAATTCATTATGCGAAAAAAAAATCTAGTAACAAATTGCATTACGTAAGCTATTTTCTAATTATACATTAACAACAGAAAAACTCAGATGATAACTTGCAACTTTGAAAAGTTATAATATTGTCGATAGATTTATCACCTATCTTAAAAAAATACTAACTGATCCGCACGCAAGTCGTTAGAAAAAACTTCATCAGGAAAAACAAAATCATCAGACGTATAAAAAACATTTCATATTTATTCACTTAGAACAGGTGTCACAAATAAAAATTAAAAAGTTGACATAATTCGGTTCATTCATAAGAACCGTATTCATAACACATAAAATCAGTAGAAAACTAAATGACACTGGACATAAATATAATTTAAAAACCCAAAACACAAAACATTGCGCCCCCTATGATCGTGACTAGCCATTGCCACCGCGGCATATAAATATAATATCTTTTGAACATAAATTAAATTTAATATGTATAAAATTAATATTAAAATAAGTAGAAAACTAAATGACACTGGATATAAATATAATTTAAAAAACCAAAAAACAAAATATTGCGCCCCCTATGATCGTGAATAGCCAATGCCACCGCGGCTCCCCCTATTAGACTCACCCTCTAAATATTTATTAAGTAATTCTAACCACAAACTCGGAATGTCATAAGAATAAGAATCATTACAAACCCTATCCCTCCTAGAATAAATCTCTATGGATTCACGGATGATTAATTTTCGGAATAAACTTGAAATGAACACTAATCTACAATCTTTAAAACAAATCTTAAAGATAGTAGATTAGTCATTTAGTTTTCTACTAATTTTAATATTAACTTTATTCATATTAAATTTAATATATGTTCAAAAGATATTATATTTATATGCCGCGGTGGCAATGGCTGGTCACGATCATAGGGGGTGCAATGTTTTGTGTTTTGGGTTTTTAAATTATATTTATATCCAGTGTCATTTAGTTTTCTACTGATTTTATGTGTTATGAATACGGTTCTTATGAATGAACCGAAACATGACAACTTTTTAATTTTTATTTGTGACACCTGTTCTAAGTAAATAAATATGAAATGTTTTTTATACGTAAATGAAAAAGGTGAAGTGATTTTATTTTAGTTTTTAGTTTTGAAAAAACGAAAGCTAACAACAGTTTTAACATTAAAATCATCAGAGAAGGAAAATTTATCAAATACGTGTGCAATTTGCTTCTAGCATTCTGCCATGAAATTGCAGTCGTTAAATCAAATATTTACCGCCTTCTCTCACTGGCAGGCTGATTCGTTGTCGCGAATTTGAGGCGAGGCGCATTTAGCCTCTAATCAATCTGCTTCGTTGCTGGGCACTGTTAAAAAAATAAAACTTTTGCTGCATCGTCACTCCACCGGTTTTATTAAATAACTTCATTTTAACTCCCAAAAATAATAATATCAATCTTAAAATTGACATAAAATATACGAAATTGTATTTAAGGAGATCCAATTCCTTGGCCACCCAAATTATCTGATATAACGCCGTTGGACTTTTTCCTTTGGGGATTAGTAAAGACCAATATTTACAGGAAGAAAGTGTCGAACATTGATGACTTAAAAACCAGAATTACAGCTGCCTTTGTGGATACCGACATGCTTGCCACTTCCTGGCGTGAAATTGACTATCGACTTGATATTCTCCGTGCGACGAAGGGGGCATACGTAGAAGTTCATTGACAAGGGTCATGAAACTTTTTAAGTCTATCTAACCATTTATGTTATTAATTTAAATCTATCTTTATTATTTTATGAGTTATTAAACATCAAAATGAGTTCGTGACTTTATAAACACCCTGTGTGAAGAGTACACATGGAAACACGGTTAGTTGTACTATTATTTTTAACACAATCTAACTGATTAGTAAAGTAATCATAGGAATTGAATAATTTCCAACTGAGCGAAAAATTGCCCAGCCCGGGACTCGAACCCGGATGCATTTTCAGAAAGAATCACGTTTTGAGCACATTATCGCCAGAACAACGATTGGCACGGAGATGAAGTCAATGCTACGCTCCCTTTCTTGTTTGTGATGTCAAACGCCTAGCGAATAGCAACCCTCCTTTCTGCAAAGAGATCGCGCTTATTGTTCATTTGTTTTTCTGTAAATATTATCAAGCAAAGACGAATAATATAAGGAAATGTTATTCACCGTTGTTTACGATTGAAACATAGTTTAAAAAAAAGAGCTTTTTCAGATTAAAATGCTTTAAATTTCACAGAACATCTAAACATAGTTTTTTTTTCTCAATTCAAGAATATTATTTCCTTAACTCGCTATGTTCGAAGAGATAGAGAAGTTAATTAAAAACAGTAGTAAAGATTCGCTTGTAATAAATATAATTCTATTAATCTTATGTTTTATTACACATTTGAACTTATTTTATTTTGTGTTTGTCGATGCAGCTAGCTGAACATTCTCGCTTTCGCCAACTCGCCAAGGCTGGTGCTCAAAACGTGATTCTTTCTGAAAATGCAACCCGGACACTTGGCTTACAAGGCCAATGCTTTACCTGTTAAGCTACCGCGGCCACAGCCGGCTGGGATTCGCTCAGTTGGAAATTATTCAAAATTCGTACGGTTAGTTGTGTTTATGATTGTCAGTTACCAACAGGAGAGATGTAGGACCTAAGGGGGTGTGCCTTCCGTAAGATTCTCTAGCCGATCGCACAAAATCTTAAGTCATCGAGCACAACAAAAAAATCTTTTATTTTATGGAAGAGTAGTAATAGGTAAATTAAATCATCCATGTCTCCCGGAAATCAAGTGGTGCATAAGTCAAAAATGACTACCACTAGTTTTTTAATCGTACACTAAGCATTATGTTTACCGTACAATAAAAAGTATGAAAACATGGAAAACTGGGAACAGGAAAACATAATGCTAAGCCTAAGAATCAACCACTAGTGGTATTAATTTTTGGTTTATGCACCACTTCGCTTCCGGCAGGCATGGATCATTGGATTCGTCTATTACTACTCTTCCATAAAATAAAGGATTTTTTCTTCTTTTCGATGACTTAGGGTTTTGTGTGGTCGGCTCATGGACTATAAGGAACCTAACATGTATTTACGCAAGGAAATCCAAAGTTTGAAGAATACTACGGAAGACACCGAGCGATTAATTTCGATCGCAGCATCAGCCTTCTACACTGTAAAAAAAAATCTGTAAAGGTACTATACTTTATCTAGGAAACTGGTATTCCAAGAACTTTTCCTGTAACGGTAACAACAAAAACTCAAGTTTTAGAATCGGTTACATGGATTTTTCCTGCAACCTTTACATGAAAAGTTCTTGAAATCCCAGTTTCCTAGAAAATGTTTAGTACCTTTACAGATTTTTTTTTACAGTGTACCAGCTTTGTGAGCAGAACATTTTGAATACTGGTGGGGCCACGGACAGATGGACAGGCAGACATTTTGTATAAAAAGATTTCTTTGCCTCTCACCCCTTAAAAAGAAAAATTCAAAAATAAACTTTAAATTAATAAGATTTCAATTAAAACTAAAATTGATAAAATTTTAATTAAAACTAAAATTGATAAAATTTAAATTAAAACTAAAAATTTAAATTAAAACTAAAATTAATAAAAATAAAAATTAATAAAATATATTTGCGATTTATACAAAAGTAAACACCATGGCACAGATTTACTACAAAACTAATACATTTATCAGTAGAAAAAAATTAATTTTTTTCGTAACAAAATGTGCTATGTTAGTAATAAAAACTGAAAACAATAACAATAATAATACATTCTACAATTTTTTGAAATTATTTGAAGTAAGAATATTCTCTAAGTTTGTTTGTGAGTTTCTTTACCTACTTTCGAATGCAAAGCATGTTCTTTGAAATTGAATTACTGAAACATTTTTTGTCATTCTTTGTCCCTATTGTGATGGTCACGACAAGATTGGGGGTGTTGAATATTTTTTGTTATAATTTCTTTATATCGATAAGAGAAATAAAAATCTTTTAAAGAATTTAAAATTTCTAACGTATTTCAGAATTTTTGTGTTGAGACTTTTATGCAAAATTTCGACTTTAGAATGTGTATGGTATTATATAGAATAAATATAAAGTACTTCAAAAATGAAAGAAAAATTTATGTATGTAAAACAAATCGTATTTTTTTAACCTTCCTACCCTGTTCAAATTTTACTTAATCTTGATAAAAACATTTCACACCAGAATTGTTATTTAGAACATTTTAATATATTCCATTGACTTATTTCTCTGAATCTATTATTTAACTTTCTTTATGAAAAAAGTTCTGGTTCGAATCGTATAAAAAAATTCTAGTTATGGGTCGATTAGACCCATTCAGGGTAGGAAGGTTAAATAAATATAATTATACGGGTAATATGTATAAATGTACTTATATACAGGGTGTTTCAAAATAACGTGGACAAAATGATATGACAAAATCAAGCATACAACAAGGATAAAAAATCACATAGGAACATAGGGTCGCAAACTATTTCTTGAGTCACAAATACAGGGTGTTTCATTCCAGCTACACCCGGATTGAAAGTAATAATTTCAAAGAAAATAAAAATATTGTAATGAAAATGCAACGATATGTACCTTATTTTGTGTGAAATGTGATAACATTACGAAAAGATCTCGAAAAACGTATTACTCAAGCAATCGATGATACCGTATAAACTCATTATGACAGTCCAAAAGATGTCAAGTGCATATTGCTGGTGCGCATAATGCAAACATCTACCACTTTTGTTTGGTGTTATCACACTTAAAACAAAGGTGAGAATGTCTGTTAAATGTTCTATCATAATATACTTCAGTTTTCTGAAATTTATTACCGTCAATCCAAATTGAGTTAGGATGAAACACCCTGTATTTGTGGCTCAATAATTGGTTTACGGCCCTATGTTCCTATGTGATTTTTTATCCTTGTCGTATGCTTGATTTGTCATATCAATTTGTCCACGTTATTTTGAAACACCCTGTATAAACATATGGTCTCGCTATATATTCGTCTTAAAAAAAAGAAAAAAAAACTTTTATTTAAAAATAATATTCAGCTAGTAAACTATGAAAATTTTTAACCGTATTTTTAATGCCTGAAATACAGTCACCACAGTAATACAGTATAGAACTTGGTAATTTCTTGAGATAGGGAGCTGTATTTTAGGAGCGTTCGTAATTATGTAAATACGAAGCACCTATAGTCATCGTTCAGTCCATACGTCCATCTGTCCGTCAGCATATAACAAAGCAAACACTACCTAACGGAAAAGTTTGAAATGTAAAATGTACGATTGTTGCATAATTTTGTCAAATCAAATTTTCGAAACCGATTTTCAAATTGTAATTGCAGGGACAGTAAAAAAGTATTTTGTTACATTACGAACAATGGGAAAAAATAGTTTAAAATAATTTTTAATGACGATATGCTCTTTCAAACATAATAAAATTGTTTGGCATCAATGATGCATATACTACAATATACATTCTCCACACTCTGTGGTGCAAAGGATATTTGATATTAATTTACAGAGCCACACAGAAGTATTCCATAACATAATGGAATAAAAGAAAACATTGTAAAAAAATGCAGGAATTCTTTTATAGGATAGTACTTGAATCGTCAAATTTGCAGACAAACATGTAACACGTTTCATTAATATAACATTAATAACTTATCATATAGAATCACTTTTCTAAAAATTACAAATTCTCTCAGTGTGAAATGTGAGATCCAATAAACGTTATCTGCAAATAACATATCTATACTACCAACATCCGAATTTTATCGTATAAATATCTGGTGGAACCAGAGAAAAAAAGTGGATCTAAATCTAAAAAGTAATACAGTAACAAAATGGCAAAAATTTTAATATAAAAAAGGGTGTTGAAAAGAACTGGAACCAGATTATCTGTAAAGTAATAAAACTACCGAAATTTTTGTTAGCCGAAAATGCGTACTGAGCTTTATTGGTGTCAATCATGGAAAAAGGGGCATTTTTAACAAATTCCATATCCCAGTGATCTATAACCAATTTAAAAATCGAGCTTTATAACTATATGTTACATGCTATTGTAATAAAGGACGAGAACTTAAACGGTCCATTCAGTACAAGTGTGGAAAAAATTCCATTTCAAGGGTTTTTGATAAGTAAAAGTTGAAAGCTCCAAGTAAACCCAAAATCTTAAACATATAAAATTCAACCATATAGTAAATATTTATGTTCAGGATTATTTTTCTACATCAATTCCTCAACAATCTGACTATATTAATGTTATACGTTAATTAGTACTTCATGGTTTATATTAGCTGATTTAAGACAACATAACTATAGAAACTATATGGGCAAAGATGAGCGGCTACTTGCTAAATAATAATCAAATATATTTTTTTGTTTATTTAAACAAAATTTTTACATAGACCTCAATATGGGTCATGGAAATTTTGTTTGAATAAACAAAAAAATACTGTAATTTTTTTTTTAATTTTTCGTCCACATTTTTTATTCGAAATGCGCAATAATGACGTTATAATAACGTCATTAATCCGCCCCAATTTGAAAAAAAATTAGGATCTAAAAATTATGTTAATCTTTTATGGCTATATAAGTCAATTAAATAAAATTATGTTAGAAAGTTAAGGTTACTGCCCACCAATTTAAATTTTGCAAAAACAGCAAAATTTTGAATATGAAAAATAACATTAGTATGTCTTGATTACGTCAACTAATAACTACATCGTAATACTAACAATATATATACTACGTAAAAAAATAAGAATTTATATAATTAAAAATATTTTGCTTCTAAAACGTTGTATATTAATAAAAACATTTAAAATATATTAATTTTTTTTATTTACATGTTTCAACTCCTATTAATAGAGTCATCTTCAGAATATAAATAGAAAATAAAAATTACAAATACAATGAATGTGAAAATCGTAATAAAGAATTATTGAAAATAAATGTATCACGCGCTTTTTAATTTGGATATTGTTCGTGGTCTAGTAATAATTACTGTGTAAATTGTCTAAACATTCATTCCATATATTTGGGATGCGAAATGATAGTATATCGTTGCAAACATGTGAACTTTAAAAATAAATTTCAATGTATTCTCTTATAAATAATTTTAAATAAAAATTAGACCTGTATATTAATTTACTCTCGTTAAAAAGTATGTTAATGTTCTCTTTTTGATTTAATCTGGATAGAGCGGTTTTCTTCCTTTTAAGTTTTATATCTGTTATATGTTATTTACGTCTGATTTTAAATTTACGTACGGTCATGCCTATATAAAAGTTTTTTTATTCCTCCTTCTCTAATAAATGGAATTATATAAACTCCCGAAAGGTTGTCTATACTAATGAGATTAATTTTGGTATTTAAGAGTATTTTTAATTTGGGGGGGGAAAGGTTTCGCTATTAAACATAATTCAAAAATTTTTAAAAGATTTTTGGTATATTCAAAAAAGCCCGGAAAATAATTTACTACAACCCTTTTCCTATTGATTTCATTAAAAGTTTTAATTTTATTTTTAGAGTCATTCAATTTTATACTATTAATGGTGCGTTTAATCAATCAGTTAATGAATTTAATTTGATATCTATTATTGATTGCGATACATTTAATTTTCTCTACATTTTCACCCAATTAAAAATGCTCTTAAATACCAAAATTGATCCCATTAGTATAGACGACCTTTCGGGAGTTTATATGATTTCATTTATGATTTGAAAATTTCTTAATTCAAATTTTTGTTTTTATTTTAATGCGACTTATCATCATGAATCGAGTATATACACCTGTATCATATACATGTTAGGCCTAAACAAAGAACTTGACTAAAAACCCAAATGCATAAAATTAACAGCTTATTTATGATTTTGGCCAGCCAGTTTGCGAACTCACCGGGATGCCTTGACGAATAAACGAATGAACACCCCCCCCCTTCGATTATTTTATTTATATAATCAACAGAGAAAATTAATAAAATATAAAAAAAGTCTAGTAGTGTTTTGTATAATTTTCATCTTTAACGCTCTTTAATACATTAAATTTCATATTATGAATTTTAAACCAATATCTTTTAAAAACTTTTTTCTTTTCCATTACTATCATACATTAAAAGGTACATTAACTACAAATAAAAGATTTAATTTTGATGTTTTGTTAATTATTTGACATGTTACTTCAAAGTACGATTGGGTTATAACGCTTGGACGAAAATCGAGAGTTGGAGAAAACTATATTCAAATTTTATAGGTACGCTTTAGTAATTATGAAAATACGTTGCAACAACAGTCGTCGCTTAATCCTTTTGTCTATCCGTCCCTCCATCCGTCCGTGCGACCGTCCGTCTTTCCGTCTTTTTAATGAAAATCAAAATTATTGCTTTACATTATGATCAACAGGTAAAAAATCGTTTCAAGTATATTTTAATGATGTTGCACTCTTTCGAACATAATGAAATCCATATGCATCTATGAAATATATACTAAAATATACATTCTGTACAATTTGTGTTGCAAAGAATATTTTTTATTAAAACACATGGCCACATAAAAGTATACTTTTACACAATGGTCCCTATACCATTTACACAATTTTATAGGGAGAAAACTGCTTGGAGAGTGTTTTAATTATATGAATATAATTAACATTTTATGAAACGGATTATATGTTGCTGAAGTTTACAAAAATTATTTTCTGTATAAAAGAAAGTATTTAGTATGTACAGGGACGAACAAAAATTTCTGTATACAATTTTGTATGAGAAGTTCGGTACATTTTAAAAATTTTATTATTGTACGAAAGCACCTCATTTGCTACTTCTGACGTGTAATTTTCAACATTTTGTTTTTTATTTAATGCGACTTAACTAGCATATATCTGGTGTATACATGACTATTATGTATATGTGACTGGAAGATAATGCTGTTGGGGCATCAAAAAAAGTTCGTCTTTAATTTAAAAAAAAAGTATAAAAATTCTTATGCCTCACTATACTTATATAGTAAATGTCAAAAGTTTGAGCACAGTAGTAATTTTAAAATAAAACTTTTAATATTAAGTTTATTTCAGAATCCGTCTTGTATATGTTAATAATATATATTTTAACACCATATACATTGAAATTAACTTTTAAATTTTATTTCAAACCGTGGAGTTTAAGAATAGAACAAAAATAACCGTGTCAAAAGTTTAAGTACAAAAATGTTTTTATGCAAATTTTATAATCTGATGTAAGTGGTTGCGCACGCAAACAATTTCTGGGTGTATAAGAAGCAGCATATTGTTGTTTTTGAGTTAGTACAAAATGCCTAAGTCGAAAGAATTTCCAGAGGAGGAGGTCATCAAAATCTGAAATATGAGAGCAAAATATAAGTCTGTTTCTGAGCTTACAAGTGCATTAAAAAGTTTAAAACGCGGGTATTTATGAAATTTTGGATCGTGGTAATGATTTCCAACAAAAATTTCGTTCAGGAAGGCCGCGAGCGACTAGTTTGCTCGAAGATAGCCGCATCAGAAATTTGGCTTAAACTGGTAATTACTCCCTTTCGCAAATACAACAATCAGTTGAAGGACAAATATTGAAGAAAACTGTTCATAGAAAAGTTTTGGAGTTCCAATACATCAAATACTGTGAAATGTCTCGGTTAACGTGTCTCAAACGACACCTCAAAGAAACTAGATTACAATGGGCCACAGAGCATATGCCATTTGGTGAAAAGTGGCTGAATGTCATATTCAGTAATGAAAAAAAATGTAACCGCAATGTCTCTGATGTATTCAAGCACTATTGGCATGATCTCTTCAAAGAACCTAGGAGTGTATTTAGCCGATAACATAATAGTAGTTCTGTAATGGTATGGGGGGTATCTGTAATGGTATGTATTTCTTTCGATGGTCAGACATCTCTAGTTTTCATCAGTTGTCGTGAAAACTCAGAAAACTATCAAGAGATACTTTCCAATCATTTGCTATTTATTGCCGATGTCTTTTTTTTTTTGGGGGGGGGGGTTATTTCAACATGATAATGCTTCGATCCATACCTCAAACTGAACTTCATCGTGGCTTAAGTCTAAAAAAGTGTCTGTTTTGAAATGGCCGGGAATTAGTCTTGATTTAAACCCTATAGAAAATATGTGGGGTATTCTCACTCATGCAGTTTATCCAAATGGAAAGCAATATTCTTCAATTAAAGATTTGAAAGATGCCATTGAGAACGCTTGGTTTAAAAATGAACCAGAAACAATACAGAACTTCATTTTGTGGATGAAAGACAGTATAGTTAAAGTAATTCAGCAGAAAGGAGCAATAATCAAGTATTATTTTTTTTATTCTTGTTCTGCTAAAGAATAAAAAACTACTGTGCTTTTGACACAATATTTTTGTTGTTTTGATAAATTTTATTATTTCAGATAAATTTTATAGCATAATTCTGTTAACTATGTTATTAAAACTAAAACTTGTAGACTATATGAAAAGGAAAGTAACTTTCACTTATTAATATAATTTTATTTTGAAATTTTCTGTTGTGCTTAAACTTTTGGCGCACACTATAGGAGACATTTGATCAATAATTTAGTAGTGTCAGAGTTGCAGCTACAGGGCTGCCACGTCCCAGTAATTTTATGTTCCATAAAAATAAATTTTCAATATATTTCTCCTGAAATTGTTGTCAAATTATAAGTGAAATACTTTTTTCAAAGAGTGGTACGAAATTTAAAAAAAAAAAATGTCGTATATCCCAGCCCTGCTGCTATGTAATGCCATTTCCTTCAGTTATGAAACTTAATTAAAAATAATTATCTTGTAAATTAACTTATCAAAATGAATGAAGATGTCTGAACATTTTTATACGCGTAATAATTTATTATATGTCCGTAATGGGCTTTAACCATAATATTTATATCTTGTGTCATTTATGGTTGAATACTGTATTTGTTTTGTATTGTAAGATTTTCAACAGTATCGACTAATGTAATGAAAAAAAAATGTCAGACAACGTAAATATATGCTTTTCGTATAATTCAATTATATTTTTATATTTTATATTATTATTAATTGAAAAATAAAATGTGTAACGTTTTAAGCAGTAAAATCAATAAATATTAATAAATCTACAATTATTACTTATATTATTATTATTATTTATTTCATAATTTTTAAATTACAAAAAAAGATATAATGTTTTTAACATTTATTAATTTTATTATATTTTAAACCGTTTGAAGGATTTGCTGCGAGAAAGAGTTCGAAAACTTTTTACAAGTTCAAGTCATGTTATGTGTTAAAATGATTTCACAATTAAATTTTGTTCTGATTTGTGTAAAAGAATAGAGACATTCTGAACAAAAATATACACATATTTTTGTACTTTAAAATACCATTAAAAAACTGTTATACAATTATTTATTAAATCTATTAGCAGTAATTCAGTTTTGAATGTGTAATAGGCTCTTTTTTTCTAGTTCCAAAATTGTTATTAGATGCACGAAACAAAAACAGTTTTAAAAGAACATTTTCAAGTTTATTTCAGCTTGTTTTTAAAGTGGAAGATTGCGCGTGGAAAGTTTCAGTTCTTAAATATTTCTATATTATAATTGTAAGTGCATTTTATTTATATATATTCTAATTCGAAAAAATACTTAATTTTTTAACACAAGATTTGTGAGGAGTTATGAATATTTCATATAATATCAATGCGTTCTGATGTAGTTCTTTAATTCCATTTGGTCAAAATATTTCTACAATTTTTTAAATGAATGTATAAAATGTTTAATGTACTTTCCAAAATTTATGAAAAATACTTTATAAAGGGAAATTTCCATGAATTCATAATTTGAGATATAGACAATTAAGTAAAACAATCTTCTTTTACAATCCGTCTGATATTTTATGTCATACAATATATAAATACAACATTCATATAAAAATATAGGTCATTTACAGAGAATGCATAAGTTAAAATTTGAAATTCTGAGATCATTTAGTTTATGTCAAAAGTATCCTGTTTTATTCACATAATATTTTATTTATTGGTTTCTTTATCATACGGTCCATCATATAAAAGAATAAAATATTATGGCGGGGATTTTTTTTATTTATTACTGCAATAAAATTTAAACTTTTATAAACGGGGGAATGTTACAGAGTCTCTTAAGTTTTTCGATCATGTTTCTAGGAATGTTGAAATATTCATGAGTTCTGAATATGAGACTGTGAGATGATTGCGATTACAATAAAAGTGTGTATCTTCAGTAGTGTATCTTCAGTGTTGTATTAGATATCTTCAGATGTAAACATGATGAAAGGATTTGTAGGAAAGAAATATATATTTTTACAAATCCGATTGTTACTTGATATTTTTAAGCTACATTTTGACATTGTAAATTGTCTTAAAATATTTAATTCATACAAACGGTATATACTTACATTTGGTTGAATCTTGTTTTAGCTTAATTTTAAAGTCGATTGCTTTAACACTTTATGCCTAGATGGTAATTTTAAGTAATGTTAAATTAGTCTGTAATAAAAATTATTTAATTCAAAGACTAGTACCAATAAAGTTTAGAATAAATTAAAGGTACTTTACTCAAACTTATTCCAAAAGTATTTTTAGTTTCACATAACAAAAATACTGAAGATACTTTCTTTTGACATTGCATTTACAGCTTTTTTGGTGTTGGAAGAATGTTAAAGTTGGGTAGATTCGGCTTGGAAATATTTCTATATTTCTATTGTAACACCATAGTATTTAAACATTTTCCATTTCTACAAAATACAAAATTACGTTTAAATAAAGTATTTATATAGTATTATAATCATTGTATAAACTCACAATAAATTCCATTTTAATTGGCAAAATCTTTCTAAAATTTACTAAATGGGAATATAAATCTTCTAATTAATTAAAAATATTCATAAAAAACCCTTTACAAGATGAAAATGTCATACATTCATAATTTGAGACTTAAAAGGTTACGTCAAATATATGATAAGCAATAGCAAAAAGAAAATTTAATATAAATATCTATTTTGATAAGCAGACGAACATATAAGAACATCTAGATAAAATATTTTGTTTTCTAAAATATATTTGTTTAAAATTTTAAACGTAAATAAATTTGAAACACTTACTGAGAAACAAAATTAATCGAAAATTAACCTTGATAAAGAAAATAATGCCAATGTGCTCATTTTTCTCGGATATAAAGACATATTAGTTTTTTCAAAGCTAAGGCCACTCTTCTCAATGTTGGAGCAACTTATTTTTAAATCTCGTGTTCATTTTTTTTTCAGGTTACATTTGTATTCACCTAAAGGCATATGTTTCTGTAAACAATCTACACCCTTCATCATTGGCTTGAAAACCAACAAAGGGTTTGTTTAAACGCTTCATGTAATTTTCCAGGAAAATATCAATATTTTTTATAGAAACATAAGCTTAGGTTAAACGCGAAAAAATTTCGCCTTATTTAATTGGGGATTTTCTATGCTGGTGCCGAAAAATTTTCTGTTTGGAAAATTCCAGGAGGCGTATGAACCCTGCAAATATTGATATTAAATAAATAAGTGTTTCAACATTGGGAACAATAACTTTAATTATCAAGAAAAGAAAAAAAATGCATACATTTTTATGTTTTGTAAAAAGTTTAATATTTTCAATACTTTCAGTACCAATGCCAATTTTCGCTTAGTTTTGAAGTTCAATATTGATATTCTTTCAATTTATTCTATGTTTGTATTTTAGTAAACAAAATATTTTTCAATGATTGCGTGACTTTTTGATCACTCTGTATTAGTTTACTTCTTTATATCATACATCATTTATCATTCCTTCATTGAATAAAATTACAAATTTTATTAAATAAGTTATTTTAGTAGTTATTTTATATTAATAGACAGATAAAATTTGATAACTGCTAAATTTAATATTTTAATGTACTCAAATGATTACACATATTTTGCATTCTTTAATATTATGTATTTTGAATCTGGAAGCTATTTTATGTTTTCGACTATTTATTACAGTATCAATCCGAGAGATAAAATGTTGCTTAAATCCTTCGGTACACTTACATGGCCTTAATATCTGATGTTCAGTCTACAATCAATCATAGGTGTTTTCCTAAAGCACATCTATTTATTAGCATTTCTGCTAGCAAACACTGATGGTGATGAATTAATTCCAGACTGTTTGACAACAAAGGGAATCATAATACGCTTTATTCGCTGATGTGTGTACAGTGAATTCAGGTACATATACATACGTTTAATAATATTTACTATAAATACAATACATAGAGTAACAGCTGAGTAAGTAGGAATATAGCTATTAAAAAATTTACTTAACTAGCAGATAAAATAATCAGCGAATATTTCAGATATTAAAATCTATATGTCAAGTGTAAACTAAATGATATAAAATGTTAACTTTTGACTGAGATCAAGCTCATATTAGAAAATTGATTAGTTAAATTGAGACTCTTCTAACTTTCATCAGTGTTTACGTACTTATGTTTTTAAATTTTCACCAGGATATGTACTATGCTGCATGAAGTCTATCATTTTTATTTTTTAAATTTTTAAACAATTTGTATTATTAAAGATATTTATTAAAATAAATGATAATAATGTTACTTTAAAGTTTGCAAATCCTAATGAATGATATGACTTTGAAAAAATTATCTATAATAATTATCTATATCCAAACTTTTTTTTCTGGTATAATGTAAAATTTAAAAATATTACACTTATTTTGCATTCCTTAATATACTATATATTTACAAACTTGAAACTAATTTCTGTGCTCTACCATTTATTTCAGTGGCAGTCCGGGAGATAAAATGTGATTTAAATCCTTCTTTTCACTTATATGGCCTTAATATATGCTGTTCAGTCTACAATATATCAAAAGTGTTTTCTTACTGCACAACTATTTATTAGCATTTCTGTCAACAGGTTCTGATGGAGATGGAATAATTCCAGATTGTTTGGCAATACAGGGAATCATAATGCCTTTCAGGCACTGATGTACAGTGATGATATAGTGAATTTCAATACATTTGAATATGCTTAAAAAACTTTTATAAATAAAATACATGGAGTAACAACTGAGTAAGCAAGAATACAGGAATTAAGAAATTTACTTAACTAACATATAAAATTATCAACGAATGTCTGAGATATTTGAATTTATATGTTAAGTGCAAACTTAATAATGTCACATGTTTATTTTCAACTTAGATGAAGCTCAAAGAGACAAAAAAAATGTATAGTTCAGTTAAGGCTCGTCTAATTTCATTTGGTGTTCACGTACTTCTATTTTTAATTTTACACCAGAATTTGTACCCATACTGTAAGTAGGATATTATATTTCTTTTTAGATTTTATATATTTTTTTTTTACATATTTGCAAACATGATAATAAATTGACTTTAAAGATTGCATATCCTAATGAATGATACTACTTAAAAAAAATCTACAACAATTTATCTATATTTAAACATTTTTTTCTGGTATAACGTAAAATTGAGAAATATTACACATATTTTGCATTCCTTAATATTATATATTTACATCCTTTAAGCTATATTGTGTGCTTGATCGCTTGTTTCAGTAGAAATGCGGGAGGTAAAATCTTGCTTAAATCCTTTTGTATCTTACATGGTCTTAATATTTACTGTTCAGTCTACAATGAATCATGGGTGATTTCCTACAGCACATTACAGCACAATTTATTAACATATCAGTCATCAGATATTGATGGTTATGAATTAATTCCAGACTGTTTTAGAATAAAAGGAATCATAACACCTTTTAGGTACTGATGTTTGCACAGTGAATTCATGTACATTTGAATACGTTCAATACTATTTAGTATAAATACAATACATAGAGTAACAACTTAGTAAGTAAGAATACAGATATTAAGAAATTTACTTAACGAACAGATAAAATTATCAAAGAATGTTTCAGATATTTAAATTTAAATGTGAACTGTAAACTAAATAATGCCACATGTTTACTTTCAACTGAGATGAAGCTCAAAGAGAAAAAAATGAACAGTTAAGTTATGGTTCTTGAGTTTATTCAGTATTTATATACTTATATTTTTTGTTTTCACCTAGAATGTTTACTTACACTTTAATTAGGAAATTGTTTATCTTTTTAGATTTAAAAGAATTGCTATTATTTTCAAACATATTTACTAAAACAAATGATAGTAAAGTGATTATAAAAATTGCAAATCCTTATGAGTAATATGGCATTGCTAAAATTATCTATAACAGTTATTTAATAAGTCACATGTTTACTTTTAACTTAGCTGAAGATCAAAGCGAAAAAAAAATGTTCAGTTAGGTTATGGCTCTTCTAATTTTCTATAGTAGTTACGTACTTATGTTTTTTAATTTTTCACCAGAATGCATACTTACACTGTATTTAGTATATTGTTTTTCTTTTTAGATTTAAAAAAATACTATTTTTTTCAAACATATTTACTAAAACAAATGATAATTAAATGACTTTGAAGACTGCATATCGTAATGTATAATATGACTTTGCTAAAATTATCTATAACAGTTATCTAATAAGTCACATGTTTACTTTTAACTTAGCTGAAGCTCAAAGAGAAAAAAATGTACAGTAAAGTTATGGCATTTCTAATTTTTTTTTTTAGTATTTACGTACTTATCTTTTAAATTTTTCTTCTAAATATGTACTCATGCTGTATGTAGCATATTATTTGTCTTTTTAGATTTGTTCTTTTATTTTTTGACATATTGATTAACATGATAATAAACTGAATTCGAAGATTTCAAATCCTAATAAATGATACTACTCTTCTAACTCTTTTATGTAACAATTATTTGTATATAAATAAATGTTTCTGATATAATGTAAAAATGAGGAATATTACACATATTTTGCATTCCTTCATATAATGTATTTACATCCTTGAAGAAATTTGTGCGTTCGACCGTTTATTTCAGTAGAAATCAGAGCGGTGAAACGTTGCTTAAACCCTTCTGTTCACGTAGATGGCCTTAAAATCTGCTGTTCAATCTACAATCAATCATAGGTGTGTTCCTGCAGCACAGCTTTTTATTAGCATTTCTGTCTGCAAATGCTGATGGTGGTGAATTAATTCCAGACTGCTTGACAATAAAAGGAATCTTAATACCTTTTAGGTACTGATGAGTATACAGTAAATTTAGGTACATTTGAATATATTTAACAATGATTAGTGTAAATACACTACTTTGCAAAACAATTGTGTAAGCAAGAATACAGCTATTAAGAAATTTACTTAACTAACAGATAAAATTATTAGCGAATATTTCAGATATTAAAATTCATATGTTATGTATAAACTAAATAATATCACATGTTTACTTTCAACGTAGATGAAGCTCAAATGAGAAAAATGTGCAGTTACGTTATGGATCTTCAAAGTTTCTTCAGTGTTTATGTACTTATGCTTTAAATTTTTCATCAGAATATCTACTTAAACTAAATGTAGTACATTATTTTCCTTTTCATATTAAAAAATAAAATGCTATCTTTTTACATATTTATTAACATGATAATAAATTGTCTTTGATGATAGCAAATCCTAATGAATGATCCTACTTTTATACAAATTGTTCTACAGTAATTATATATATCTAAACATTTTTTCCTGGTATAATGTAAAATTGAGAAATATTACACTTATTTTGCATTCTTTAATAATATATATTTACAACCTTGAAGCTAATTTTTTTGCTCGACCGTGTATTTCAATAGCAATCCGAGAGATAAAATGTTGCTTAAATCCTTCGGTAGAATTACATGCCCTTAATATCTACTGTTCAGTCTATAATCAATCATAGGTGTTTTCCTAAAGCACAACTATTAATTAGCATTTCTGTCAGCAAATACTGGTAGTGATGGATTAATATCAGACTGTTTGACAATAAAGTGAATCATAATATCTTTTAGGCACTGATGTATGTACAGTGAATTAAGGCACATTTGAATACATTTAAGAATCTTTCTTATAAATACTATAGATAGAGCAACAACTGAGTAAGTAAGATTACCGCTATTAAGTAATTTACTTACAAATAAAATTATCAGCGAATATTTCAGATATGAAAATTTATATGTCAAGTGTAAAGTAAATGACGAAACATCTTTACTTTCGATTTAGATCAAGGTTGTATTAGGAAATTATACAGTTAAATTAATACTGTTCTAAATTTTGTCTGTGTTTATGTATTTACGTTTTTAAATTTTCAGTAGGATATGTAATTACACTGTAAGTATTCTATAATTTAGATTTTTAAATTTTTTAAACAATTTGTTTTTTTAAAGATATTTACTAAAATAAATGATAATAATGTGATTTTGAAGATAGCAAATCCTAACGAATGATATAACTTTGATAAAATTATCTATAACAATTTCCTACAACCAAACAAATTTTTCCGGTATAACGTAAAATTGAGAAATATTACACTTATTTTGCATTCCTTTATATTATATATTTAGAATCTTCAAGCTAATCTTGAATCTAATTTATTTGCTCGAAAGTTTATTTCAGTGGCAATCCGAGATATAAAAGGTTGCTTAAATCCATCTGTACACTTACATGGCCTTAATATATGCTGTTCAGTCTTCAATCAATCATAGGTATTTTCTTACAGCATAGCTATTTATTAGCATTTCTGTCAGTAAATACTGATGGTGATGAATTAATTCCAAACTATTTGACTGTAATGGGAATCATAATACTTTTGCGGTACTGATATGTGAACAGTGAATTTAGGTGCATTTGATTACGCTTAACAATATTTATTTTAAATATAATGCATAAAGTAACAACTGAGTAACCAAGAAGAAAATTAATTAATAGATAAAATTATCAACGAATATTTCAGGTATTAAAATTTTTATGTCAAGTGTAAACTGAATGATGTCCCATATTTACATTCAACTTAGATGAAGATGATAAGAAAAAAAACTCCGTATAGTTACGTTATGGCTCTTCTGAGTTTCTTCAGTGGTTATGTACTTACGTTTTTAATTTTTCACCAGAATATGTACTCATACTGTATGTAGTATATGACTTTGCTTTTTAGATTTTTTTTCTTATTTTACATATTTTTTAAAATGATAATAAATTGACTTTGAAGATTGGAGATTCAAATGAATACTAGTACCTTCATACAAAAATTTGTACAACAATTATCTATATGTAATTAATTTTCTGGTATAATGCAAAATTGAGAAATGCTACACATATTTTGTTTTCCTTAATATTGTGTATTTACAACCTTGAAGCTTTTTCTTGTGCTTGACCGTTTACTTCAATAGCATTCCGAGGGCTAATATGCTGCATAATCCTTCTGTACACTTGCATAGCCCTAATATCGTCTGTTCAGTCTACAATCAGTCATAGGTGTTTTCCTAAAGCACAGCTATTTATTAGCATTTCTGTCAGCAAATACTGATGGAGATGAATTAATACCAGGCTGTTTGACAACAAAGGGAATAATAATACCTTTTAGGCACTGATGAGTAGATAGTGAATTTAGGTATGTTTCAATACGGTTAACAATATTTATTATAAATATGATACATAGAATAACAACTAAGTAAGTAAGAATACAGCTATTAAGAAATTAACTTAACCAACAGATTAAACTATCAACGAATGTTTCAGATATTTAAATTTATATGTAAAGTACAAACTAAATAATGTCATATATTTACTTTCAACTTAGATGAAGATAAAAGAGAAAAATATGTGCGGTTAAAATAAGACTCTTTATATTTTCTTAGTGTTTGCGTATTTTTTTTACATTTTTCACCAGAATATGTACATTGTTAAAAATTTTTACCTTTTGCTGCATCATCACTCCACCACTTTTATAGAATATGTCAATTTTAACCAATCAGAATGCACCATAATTCAGTGAATTAAGCGTTTTCTTATAAAAGCGGTGAAGTAACAATACAAGAAAAGTTTAAAAATTTTTAACAACGTATTCACATTTTATGTATT
Organism: Maratus speculifer; assembly: GCA_964019185.1. NCBI lineage: Eukaryota > Metazoa > Arthropoda > Arachnida > Araneae > Salticidae > Maratus > Maratus speculifer. The sequence continues at coordinate 90,037,624 of OZ025289.1, read as the reverse complement.
ATAGTATTTTTCTATTTAGATTTTATTTTTTTTGTTTATATATTTACTAGCATGATAATAAATTGATTTTGAAAATTGCAAATCCTAATGAATGATGCTAAGTTTCTAAAAAAAATTCTACAACAATTATCTGTATCTAAAAAATTTTTTTCAGGTATAATGTAAATTTGAGAAAATATTACACGTATTTTGCATTCCTTAAAATTATACATTTAAAATCTTGAAACTAATTTGTTTGCTCGATCGTTTATTTCATTAGCAATCCGAGAGAAAACATTCCTTAGATCCATCTGTACTCATGCGTGGCTTTAAAATCTGCTGTTCAGTCTAAAATCAATCATAGTTGTTTTCCAATCACAGCTATTTATTAATATTTTAGCTAGCAAATACTGGGGGTGATGAATTAATTCCAGACTGTTTGACAATAAAGGGAATCATAATACCTTTTTAAGCACTGAGTGTACAGTATATTTAGGTACATTTAAATACGTTTCACAATATTTATTATAAATAAAATGCATAGAGTAACAACTGAGCATGTAAGAATGCAGCTATTAAGAAATTTACTTAACACGTTCTGTGCCGCTTACGTGAAGATGTGATGACAGTTAATGCCGCACTGCAGAAGTGGGTTTTTCCCAGAAGCCTATTTACTTTTTATAACAAAAATCAGTGAAAGACTTTCCCGCGCCAGAGCGTGACTGGCTATAGGAAATCACCCTGATTACGCGCTGGCGCGTGAATGGTCACTTAACGTCGGCGCCAAATCATGCGCTTTCGCGTGAGCGGCTAAAAATTGTAAAAAGTGTAAAAAGTGTAAAAATTGATAAATAGTTATAAAAGTGAAAAAATTGTAAAAAATTAAACCAGACAGATCCTGTAAATTATACATCAACTATCAACATTGTAAACCTTTGTTCTCAAAGTATTTTAAAAAAAGCACCAAATGTAATATTATTAAATTTATACACAAATCATAAGAACATATAATTACATTGCAATGTATATATTTAAATTTAGGTAATAAGTATAAAAGTTACATGGGCAGTTTAGAGAAAAAATAAATAAGATAACATGAACGTGAGTATCATATCTAAGTATTTAATTATCTCATTCTCTTTTTTTATTTATCACAATGAAAGTTAAATAAATCCAATACGCCTTTTGAAAATGAAATCATATTTTTGTATCAAACAGAAGTGTTTTTTTCTTAATTCCGATAATTTATTATAATGTAACTTCGTTTTAACCCATTGTGAGTCCAGGTACCTATGCATATCTTAAATGACTTTACTGTTTATTATATTTTTAGAAATTATTATTTGTAATTTAGAAATATCACTTAATGTAAAAATTTTTAAATATTTTTGTCATTTAATTACCATTGGGTTATCAATTAAATTACGATTAACTCGTCATTATAAATATCGGAAGTACTTTAATTTTGACCCCGGATTTTTGAAGCTATACTGTATATGGATGGATTACTTCGCATCCCTTTTAGTAATGAAACTATGAAAGAGTTTCAGGAATTCAAGCAAATCAAAGAAAATGTATAAACATTTTTAAAAGTTTATTTGTTATTCTATTATTATTGTTATTTCATTTTTTTTCATTTTATTTTTATCACTTATGGTTTCTCAAATGCATAAAATTTATTTTTCGCATGTTATCTAAATTATATTGTAGCATATTTTTTGTTGTTATGCGTAGAAAAATAAATAGTACTGTATGTCCTTCGTAAAAAACGCATTATATATGTATATATATATTATAAAAATATAAAATGTATCTTTCAGAATATCATTCCATTATATAATTACAGAATATTATATAATAATTATATAATTTCCATTATATAATTACAAAAAAAACTTCCTTCGGTTAAAAAATAGAAATATTAAAATTTATATATTTTAAAAAATATAAAACTATTAGTTCATCTACAATTAAACTTTAAATCATGTAACAATTTGTTTAGATTTCTATAAATAGAATCGACAGTAAATAAAAAAAATTTCAAGGTAAAATAATCTTATGAAAATAAAATAATAATATTTGCATTTATTGAGTGAAATGTTCTTAAAGAAACACAAGGCCAGAGGAGATATAGTTCGATGATAACAATTCTATCACTAACAGTAATTGTAACCAATAACTTTATTTAAAGAACATCGAATTCAAAACGCAGAGCTCTGCTGAAGGATTTAACCAAATAAATATATTTTTAAATCCGTCAACCGCATTTAATATTTCTGGAGGTCATATACTATTTTATTAAAATTATTTTTAAAAATATATTAACAGTAGAAATGCATATCAAGATAGCAAAACTTTTGTGTCTACAAGATTTTTGTTTTTTTAATGCTTAATTAAGTGTATTCGTCTTTTATCATTTGTGTGGAAAATTAGTGCATACTTTAGGTAAAAACAATATTATTTTTTCGATGAAATTCTTGTAGGCTTATTTTATCCCCTCAAGTATAGTTCTTGTACTTATTAAAGTATTTCAAAATTTAAAAAAAATGCACAAAATTTAAAATGCTTATAACTCGCGATCTAATTTTCGTACCGCGGCCAAATTTTGTTTGGTAATTTATTATGAGACAGTGTTACTTTTGGTAACAGGAGATCCCCCATGGTGAGGGTCGAAAAAGTTAAAATGCTTATAACTCGCAGTCTAATTTTCGTATCACGGCCGAAATTTGTTTGGTAATTTATTATGAGACAGTGTTAATTTTTGGTGAAAGGAGACCCCCCATGCTGAGGGTCGAAAATTTTAAAATGCTTATAAATCGCGATCTAATTTTCGTAGCGCGGCCAAATTTTGTTTGATAATTTACTATGAGACAGTGTTACGTTTGGTGACAGGAGACCCCCACGGTGAGGGTCAAAAAATTAAAACAACTATCATTCGCGATCTAATTTTCGTAGCGCGGCCAAATTTTGTTTGGTAATTTATTATCAGACAGTGTTACTTTTGAGGGCAGGAGATCCCCCATGGTGAGGGTCGAAAAATTTAAAATGCTTATAACTCGCGATAAATGTTCGTAGCGCGGCCAAATTTTGTTTGGTAATTAATTATGAGAGAGTGTTAAATTTTGGTGAAAGGAGACCCCCCCCCCCAGCAGTGATGGTCGAAAAATTTAAAATGTTTATAACTCACGATAAATGTTCATAGCGCGGCCAAATTTTGTTTGGTAATTTATTATGAGACAGTGTTACTTTTGGTGACAGGAGACTCCCACATAGGAAGGGTCGAAAATATTAAAATGCTTATAACTCGCGATATAATTTTCGTAGTGCGGCCAAATTTTGTTTGGTATTTATTATGAGACAGTGTTACTTTTGGTAACAGGAGATCTCCCATGGTGAGGTCGAAAAATTTAAAATGTTTATAACTCGCGATAAATGTTCGTAGCGCGGCCAAATTTTGTTTGGTAATTTATTATGAGAGAGTGTTAAATTTTGGTGACAGGAGACCCCCCCCCCCAGCAGTGATGGTCGAAAAATTTAAAATGTTTATAACTCGCGATAAATGTTCGTAGCGCGGCCAAATTTTGTTTGGTAATTTATTATGAGACAGTGTTACTTTTGGTGACAGGAGACCCCCACGGCGAGTGTCGAAAAACTTAAAATGCTTATAACTCGCGATCTAATTTTCGTAGCGCGGCCAAATTTTGTTTGATAATTTATTATGAGACAGTGTTAATTTTTGGTGAAAGGAGACCCCCTCATGCTGAGGGTCGAAAATTTTAAAATGCTTATAAATCGCGATCTAATTTTCATAGCGCGGCCAAATTTTGTTTGGTAATTTACTATGAGACAGTGTTATTTTTTGTGACAGGAGACCCCCCCACGGTGAGGGTCGAAAAAATTAAAATGCTTATAACTCGCGATCTAATTTTCGTAGCGCGGCCAAATTTTGTTTGATAATTTATTATGAGACAGTGTTAATTTTTGGTGAAAGGAGACCCCCTCATGCTGAGGGTCGAAAATTTTAAAATGCTTATAACTCGCGATCTAATTTTCATAGCGCGGCCAAATTTTGTTTGGTAATTTATTATCAGACAGTGTTACTTTTGAGGGCAGGAGATCCCCCATGGTGAGGGTCGAAAAATTTAAAATGCTTATAACTCGCGATCGAATTTTCGTAGCGCGGCCAAATTTTGTTTGGTAATTTATTATGAGACAGTGTTATATTTGGTGACAGGAGGTCCCTCATGCTTAGGGTCGAAAATTTTAAAATGCTTATAACTCGCGATCTAATTTTCGTAGTGAGGCCAAATTTTATTTGGTATTTATTATGAGACAGTGTTACTTTTGGTAACAGGAGATCTCCCATGGTAAGGGTCGAAACATCTAAAATGCTTATAACTCGAGATCTAATTTTCGTAGTGCGGCCAAATTTTGTTTGGTATTTTATTATGAGACAGTGTTACTTTTGGTGACAGGAGACCCCCCCCCCCCACGGTGAGGGTCGAAAAATTAAAATGTTTATAACTCGCGAATAATTATCGTAGCGCGGCCAAATTTTGTTTGGTAATTTATTATGATACAGTGTTATTTTTTGGTGACAGGAGACCCCCACGGTGAGGTTCGGAAAATTTAAAATGCTTATAATTCGCGATCTAATTTTCGTAGCGCGGTCAAATTTTGTTTGTAATTTATTAAAGTATTGCATAGCTTTTATCGCGGGCTTTGAGCGCGGCGAAAGAATCTAGAAATTCTGTAACGAGAAAAAAATCCTAACACTCCGGCTAACGTCGCTTCAGTTTGACAGACTTCTGCACGGTATCCCTCCGTAGACTTCGGCAGACATTGACACGGTATTTTTCAGATATTTTGAGAATATCAAGTCTTCACTTATGTTTTTTTATTTCAGCTGCCATAAACGTATAGTTTCAATGATAAAAATTCCTGATTAATCTACATGTATTGTAAGATAATAAAAATTTTTAAACGATATTAACTTCTCATTTGTTCAATACAAGAGAAAAAAAATTGTTATCGGTCATCACACTCAAAATGTTTAACTTGAAAGACAAAAAAAAATTGCATAAATAAAAAATAAATAAATAATTATAATTGCATAAGTTGATAAAAAATGCTATGCAATAGCTTTACCGAGGCAGTCCCCGAGTGACACACGTTTTTTTTTTCAATGATGTGAAAACATGTGTTTCAAAATAGGCTTCAATCGTTTAAATAAAAAAAGCTCTGCAGAGGATTTGATTGTCATCCGATCGGAACTTTTTTAATAGAAAATTTCGAAATTTGAAATTATCTAAATTTGAATGGCAGTTTTAGTTACAAGTACGACAGAAATTTTTGGTTAATTTCTGATTTAAGATTTTACTCTCATTCTCTTTCACTGAATTTCTTTATGTACGTTCCGAAGAAAGCCACCATCTTTGAAATTGATGGACAGAAATGTTTTACGTCATTCCCGCTTCGAACAATGTTATTCAAGAAAAGTTTTGAATTTATTTAGATTCTTGAATTGTTTGTGTTGATTATCGCAATATACACTCTCAAAAAAACTTCCGTCTTTTCACAGAAAATGCACTGGCAGCACTGCTGCCAGAAATTGTCTGTATATTGACGATTTTCCGTTTATTTTTTTTTCCGTCAAAAGAGGAAAAATATCCGTCACTTGAAAAAAGTTTGGAAAAAATCAATGCGGAAGAGGTGGGGATCGAACTGACGACCCCAGCATTACCAGACCAACGCTCATCCACGGCGCTACGGATGCTCATCGTGATTGTGCTTTAAAATAGTACTATTCATTTCATGTGGGTGTGGGTTGGTGTATTTCGTTAAAAAGCTTTTAATGATGCTGTCAATCTCGGAAAGATTTCATCTTTAATGAAACTGTGGCTGGGTTTTTTTTTACGTTTAGTATTAATATAGTATAAAAATGTGAATTTTAAATATATTACGTAGAATGTTAGAGAAAAAAACATGGATGTTCTATTTGTGAGAATTTTTGAACGAATAAAGAAAGTAATTGTTATTTATTTTTAAATTCGAAAAAATTTTGTCTTTTAAAACTAAATTAGACATTTTAATCAATAGAATATTTTTGTTTTTCATTTTAAAAATAAATTCGAACTTATTACTAACAGACCCAATGCGCATGCGTGCTAGATATAAACAGAAACTTTTCCTCATTTTTCGACGCTCGGAATGAACTCACAGAACAAATACGTTTTCTGGGAGAACAGAAATTATTTGTGAAAAAATAACGATAACTTAGTGTATATTGACGAATTTTTCTGACAGTGTATTTTTTAAAGTTTCATAATCTATTAATGAAACATGATACTATTCTTTTATTAAAAATAACTTTATTTCATAATGGATTTCTGAAAAATAGCTTATACTTAAAACATTCAAAAATAATTTGGAAAAGGTAATGTATGAATCGAAAAAAGATTTCCTTTCCCTCGATTTTTAAAATCTGATTTAAGATTTTTCTCTCATTCTTTTTCACTGAATTTCTTTATGTACGTTCCGAAGAAAGCCACCATCTTTGAAAGTGATGGACAGAAATGTTTTACGTCATTCCCGCTTCGAGCAATGTTATCCAAAAAAAGTTTTGAATTTATTTAGATTCTTCAATTGTTTGTGTTGATTATCGCAATAAAAATCTTTTATCGAATTTATGATTTTAATTTATATCAGAACTTTGTTTTTAAAAAGTTTAAGCACTTTTTTAACATTAGACTGCACACGCTGTTTAAAGTAATAAATTCACAGTGTTTATGACCAAAAATATATTCGAATTTATCTCAGGAAAACAAGCAATGCTTTTTAAATAAACAAGTTTTAAAGTAAATATAAATATACATATATTTTATTCAAATCGGTAACAAATCAAACATGTCGAATTTAAAAATGTAGTTTAGAATTAAAAAAAATCGCTTTATATTAATACTTTGTCAAACAACTATTATTTTAAATTAACATTAAACTATTAAAAAAGAGAAAAAAATGCAGATCATTTTCAATACTAAATATAACATAATAAGGTACCCTGGGGTAATAACGCCAGGCGGGGTAATAACGCCAAGTGCTTATATTTTGCATAATTATGAAATAATCAGGTAAATGACACCCATGTGCTCTGCGCAGAAGGGTTTTGAGTCATATAAATTGCAAAAAACAGCTTCAAGTTAATTTGTTTCATTTTTAGGTCTTATTGTTTTTACAAGCAACTGAAATTAACGCTTGATCTAAAATTTGCGAGATAAGGTTTTTGATGTGAAGACTATATTTTTTATCCGGAAATACTTTGTTTATTACGTAAATTTTTAGTGTATTTCATGTACTTTTAAATTGTTGTAGAAGATTTTGGATATCTTCTCGAGATAATTTGTAGTTTAGGATTTACTGCGCAATAAGTATCCCGGGGTAATAACGCCAGGGATTGGCGTTATTACCCCGGTTGATTTCCAACAGTGGCCGAACTATATCCGAAGGGGGTTTATGAAATGGTAAGATTAAGGGGGGGGGTGCCCAATACTTAAAAATAATCTCTCTATTTTTTTTATTATATTACTTTTTTTTTACTAATGTAAAAAATAATTTTTAACTCTTGTAAATAAAACTATATCAAAATGTTTTCAAGATTCAAATTCGAACATCTTCAAAATCAGGTTTCTATTAAATTTCCACTGGATTGTTCAATTGAGTTCGAAATTTTAACTGTCCGCTTTCTCAGCGTTCGGTTTTTCAAAACTTTATAAATTTAACCTTTAACTGATGTGACAGAAATTGTAACGTATGAACGTGATGCGGTTTTTGAGACCGCAAAATTGAAAGATGAATAAAAGGCGGGAATAACTCATAGGATTGTGTTTTTGTAAACTTTTTATACAAGAGTATTATACTTTTTATTCACCTATTTAGTCTCTGGTGATAGTACTAAAATTCCAAATGAAGCAAAATGTCGGTAGTGTTTGCAGTTAAACTGAAAATTACAAGTTAAACTAAAAAATTGAAAGAAAAATAGTGGTCTACGAGACCGGTAACATTAGTTAAAGGTTAAAAGGCGATCCATGATTAAAAATCATAGAATACTGTTCCTGCGCTAAATTTTTTGTACAGAATTAATTCTAATTAAATTTAATCTATTCAAATATTTCTAACAATATTACGAGAACTCCAAACGAAAGAGAATTTCAGTTGTAACTATAGTTAAACCGGAAAATACAAGTTAAACGCTATTTTTTTTGGGGGGGGGGATACAGTGTTCAGTCAGATTGCTAACAGCAGTTAAAGGTTAATTTTCTTGCTAATATAGAGATAATGATATATAACCATATGAATTATCTATAAAATTGAATAAGAGATCTCTTTGGGATAATATTTTTTAATCAAAAATTTTATTCAATTTATTAAAAATTTATTAAAGCATGTTCTTTAAAACGTCGACAATTTAACTGTAGGTTTGGAGATTCCGCATTAGTGTGGAGTTATGGGTTAAAAAATATTTACTAGATTACTATAATAATATTAACCCTTAACTGCTGTGACAAAAATTGTCGCATAATTTACTGTAAGCGGCCTGTCAGATCGCTTAATCTAACGATGAATAAAATATTAAATTAACTTTTAGAATATTATTTTTATATTAAACCTTATATACAGGACTATTATAAATAAAATTCAGCTATTCAAAAGTCTCTAGAGATAGTAATAGGACTACAAATGAAACAAAATTTCCCCGGTATCTATAGTTAAACTAAAACTTGCAAGTTAAACTCTGAAACTTGAAAAACTCAGCGGTATGTGAGACGCTAACAGCAGTTTAGGTTTAACAAAAATATTTATTACATATAACTCTAGTTATTATAAAACTTCACATGATTAAAATTTTACAATATGAATGGTTAAAACCATGCAATGTTTCTTATAATCATATTTAAGCGGGATTTTTTAAGCAAAGATAGACACAGGGTGTTATACTCTGTTGAAGCTCCCCCTCACTCCTATTTCTTTCACTTTCACAAAAAAATCAATTTTCCTATCGCATAGAATGCATACATGGGAATATAAATACTGATTCAAATAATCCGCGCAATGTTTCTAATAATTCTATTTAAATGGTCATTTTTAAGCAAAACGTAGCTTAGAATCTGATATTCTTTTCTCTCCTCCCGTCGCCACCACCACACCTTTCTTTTTCTTTCAGAGTCATAAAAAATTGTACATTTTCAATAACTTAGATTGCAATTTGTCAATTTCTAGAGCTGTAGAGTTTGTATTTTTAGAATTGGGCAATCTACATGCCATTATTCCATCTTGTTTTATAGTTTTGTTTGCATGGCGTTATTACCCATATAGGTGGGTATTAACGCCAAATAGCATTGGTCAAGAAAAGACGCCATTACATTCTATGAATACATATCTGTTAAATTATTTTATTTTATATAGATAGTCAATGAGTTGCTGTATCAGATCCTATATTTGTTTGAAAAATACAATCTAAAACAAAGCCGTGAAAATTGACAGAACCTTAACGTGGCGTTATTACCCCAGGGTACCTTACTATATTACATCTACACTCTATGATTTAACCCCACAGAATACTTGAAAGGTATAGTCGAATCCGGATTAAGACCTCATAAGGGGTCTGACGTGTCATTCCCTCTAATAAAAAGGGAGCCCATACGGGCAACTGAATCTCAGAGGCGAACGAGGTGCCCGTATCTGCGCCTTACTTTAAAACCGACTCGAGTCATTAAGCACATACAGAGGTTACCTATAGCCCCTTATTGGTGGATTAAAAAAAATAATTATTTAAACAATTTGAAATATGCATTACAAATTATGCATGTAACTAAGAAAATGAAAAAAAAAATAGAAAAAGAAAAAAATTCTCGACCAATTGACCAGTTTCTGGTGACTAATTCTGAAGACAGGAAGTTGAAGTAGAATTAAAAGCAAAAATTAGTTTGATAGATTTTGGTTCTGTCGGCTCTTTTATCTTTCGCCTTTTATCACTTTCGCCTCTTTCATGCTCACACAATTTCCTCCAAACTGATTTGGGTACCAAACTTTCATCTCGAGTATGTTCACGGAAATCTGTACTACTCCAAAGACGGAATCCCCGATATTGCTAATTGCCTGTGGTTGTATCGGAGAAAAATGGGATAATCACTTCTGTCATTTGTCCGTATGTCATATATGAATGTGTTTCTATCAGCCATAATTTACTATTTTTAACAATAATTTTTTACTGTAAGTTTTGTATTATTTAATCTGCGCATTTTTCTGATTCAATTTTTTGATTCGATTTTGATTACATAGTCTGTAAAAAGTGAAAAATATTGGCATTATTTGAAAGTTTTTTTTTTCAAAAATATTGGTCGGTTAAATGGTTAAAAGATGCATTGAATGCCTTCCATAATTTTCTTCACCCAGATACAAAAAAAAAAAAAAAAAAAAAAAAAAAAAAAAAAAAAAAGAATTTTTTGCATTCTTCGTCTTCGGCCAATCTTTCGGTTATTTCAATGAGCCGAAAAGTACAGATCTTGATTATGCAATGATATAACAAATCAAGCAGACAACAAGGATAAAAATCAAATAGGAATATAGGGTCCAAACTTCTTATTTAGTCACAAATGTAGGATGTTTCATTTTAGCTACAACCAGTTTGATAAAGATCTCTGGGAGGCGAGCGCTGTTTGTTAATTTAGCAAACCCTGTAAATTATGTTTATATTTTGATTGCATTTTTCCTAAGTATAAAATGGTCTTTATACTTATGCTTTATACAGGGTGATTAAAAAAACGTTGACAAAACGATATAACAAATCAAGCAGACAACAAGGATAAAAATCAAATAGGAATATAGGGTCCAAACTTCTTATTTAGTCACAAATACAGGATGTTTCATTTTAGCTACACCCAGTTTGACTGTAATAATTTTGAGGTAAATAAAAACATTATAATAAAAATGCAACAATATGTACCTCATTTTGTGTAAAATGTGATAGCGTTGCGAAAAGATCAGGAAAAACAAATTGTACAAGCAATCGATGATACCGTATAATCTGATTATCACAGTCCAAATAACGAGGTGTTAAGTGTATATTACTGGCGCGCATAATGCAAACTTCTACCACTTTTGTTTAATGTTATCACATTTAAAACAAAGCTGAGAATGTCTGTTAAATGTTTTATTAAAATATACTTCAGTTTTCTGAAACTTATTACCGTCAACCCAAATTGAATTAGGATGAAACACCCTGTATTTGTGACTCAATAAGTGGTTTGCGGGCCTATGTTTCTATGTGATTTTTTTTATCTATCTCGCATGCGTGATTTGTCATATAATTTTGTCAACGTTTTTTTAATCACCCAGTATAATGTGGCAATACATGGCTGCACGTCATGTTGTTGCTTATGTTGTGTATTTTGTTCGCGTAATAGGATAAAAATGTCTTTAAATGTACATAAAAATTAGAAATGTACGATGCGTTTCGAATGAACTCTGTCTTTTTCAATCAGGCTTCACCAAGACATGCTCTAATTTAGTATCAGGGGAAAGACTTAAAAGAAATAAACTGACAGTATACGGAGAGAGCAAACATCAAAAACAAAAGTAGACAATGAATAGATTAAATGAATAAAAGAAACAGAATTTGAAATAAATGGAGGACACAAAAAAACGAACAATAAAAGGTGAAATGATAAGTGCTATACAATTTAATATTTAAGAAATATAAGACAAAAAAAAAACAAAATTAAATGAGTCTTCATTGCTAAACAAGTTATTTAAAGTTTCAGAGCACATAGCTGAATTAGATTTTTCGATAAAGCTATCATTTTTCTGATAGAGTTAACGTATACTGTCATATACAGTTATCATATTATGTCATATCTTTATGATACTGTTATCGGAACGATAACATCGTGATGTGTTGTTATAAAAGTCTTTTTTCATTCAGCAGTTCTTTTTATTGCTTATATTTCGGTACTACTCGGTTATCCCGTCGACCAAAAACCTATCGCCAAACTATAAGATTAAATGCCAATAATGGATGGTCGTGAATGTCACATTCAATGAAATTAAGTACGGTACAAGTGTTTTAAACATCATAAAGTGTTTTTTATTTAACCTTTTTATTTGTATTTTTATTAATGTTCTACTAAATATTTCTTTTTTTTTCGTTATTTAAAATAAAAATTACGCCAATATGCAAATTTGGCTATTAGTTTAGCAATTTGTAAAATTTGGCGAAATTGGTCGACGGGATAACCAAGTAGTACCTATAATTCTTATAGCTTAATTGAAAAAGGAGAAGTATATTTAAATAAAAAAATTTATTTTACTTGAGAGAGGTGTAACGAAAAATTAAAAACAAATATTATTGACATGTCTTGAGTCCATCTAACAAAAACCATAGTCATAGTAAAATAAAAATAAAAATACAAATCGTTTCATGGTCAATACAAACAGCACGCGACAGTGAGATGTAAATTAAAAACCACGCGCTCTGTTGTAAAAATAATAAATTAAAAAAAGACCATGATCAAAATTAATTATCAACTTGGTTCACCCTATTCAAGCTTTCACAAGAAATTTATTTATAAACTCTAACCATAACTCAGGATTATTAAAAGAAAAATTCCATGTGAATAAATAAATTCCTCGTGAAAGCTTGAATAGGATGAACCAAGTTGATAATTAATTTTGATCATGGTCTATTTTTAATTTAATATTTTACAATAGAGCGCTTGGTTTTTTATTTACATCTCATTGTCACGTGCCGTTTGTATTGACCGTGAAACGATTTTTATTTTTTTTAAATTTTATTACGATTATGGTTCTTATTAGATGGAATCGAAACATGTCAATAAGATTTTTTTTAAATTTTTCATCACACTTCTCTCCAGTAAAACAAAATTGTTTATTTAAATGTTTATATGTAAAAGGTGTATTTCTTAAAATCTTGTGATTTAAAAATCTAAAATATTTAATAACTTTTTTATGAAGGAGAAATACCTCATGAATGAATAACCTCATAAGAAATGTCACTCCATAAATGAGTGACGATATGTTGATATTAACTATTTCTACACATTCCGTTTATTCAATTATAACTTTTAAAATATCGATTTTTTTATCATTAAGTGTCAGCTATTGATTTGATGTTGTTAAATTACAAAATATGTATTTGAAAATTTCCATCATCTTTATTCCATTCGAAAGGTATCACATGATTTGATTGAAAGAGATATTTCTAGAAATTTTGAAGTTCAAACTATAGTATGTGTGATTATGCATTACAGAATTCAAATTTATTCAGTTTTATGTAAAATAATTATAAAATATTTAAAACAAAGAATAATATTTTTGGGGGGATTTTTAATTTGCGTACTTCATTCGTTTGCTATTTTCTGTCATTTCAAATAATAATTTAACATTTTATAACATTAGTTCCGTATAGAAATATTCAATATTTACGATGAATGCACCAAACGAATATTTAAAATTCTCAAATAATTTACCTTATGAATATATATTTATATGCCAATAACACACGATGATTTCATCGTGTGTTATTGGCATAATCTTTCCCTTTTCTGCCTTTTCTTTAACGCCCAACTTTGTATAACGGTAAAATACTATGGCGTGGAGTTTCCTCCAAAACTTATGACTGCAATAAAATTTAAACCTTTATGCGTTGGAGAGTGTTGCCTGTTCTTTGACGTTTATTCGATCATGTTTCCAGAAATGTTCAAGTATTCATGAATTTTTAAAGTTTTAAATAAAAGACTGAAAACATTGGGATCAGGTAATCTGCATTTTATCGTCTTCGGATGTAAATATGATGTAAAGTTTTATGCTTCTTTATATAAAGTTTAGTATTGATATTTATTTGTAAGCTATGTTTTTAGGTTGTAAAATGGTTGAATGCCTTATTTTTAGGTAGCGTGTGCGGATTTGGATGGATTTTGTTTTACGTCGGTTTTTTCAGTCACGTCTGATGAAATACATAAAAAATAAAATAGGAAATATTATCTTTTTTTATTTTTTAGGCAGAATTTCATTTTCGGAATTATAATGCAATATTTGAGAATATCTTAAATGTGGACTTACCAAATTTTTAACTGTATCGAGATAATCGACAAGGAATTAGTTTACATGACCAATGAGAAAATAATGAATCCGTTTCAATACTTGGTATTTAAATCCCTCCCTGGTAGCTAACCAATATTGGTCCAACGTTGCGCCAATATTTCATTAATTGGAAATATTGCCAATAAAAAGTCAATATTGCTCCAATATTGGGATGTTTACATTTTGCCCTTATTTAGCCAGTATTTGCAGCCAATATTATGCCAATGCTGGAGTTTCATTGGAAATATTGCCAATAAAACACCAATATTGTACAAATGTTGGCGTTACATTGGAAATATTTCCAATAAAATTCCAATATTAAACCAATATTGGCGTTTTATTGGCAATATTTCCAATGAAACCCCAATATTGGAATAATATTGGCTGCAAATTTTGGCTAAATAAGGGCAAAATGTAAACACCCCAATATTGGAGCAATATTTCATGCCAATATTACGCCAATAAGCCAATATTGCTCCAAGATGTAGCCAATATTGATCCAATATTGTTTGGCTACTGGGGATTAATTAAATAAACTTTGTAATATAAAGTGTAGTTTTATGACCTAGTTTAAAGATATGGTTAAGTTGTTAGTTACATTAATGTATGTATTTATTACATTATATTTTAAAATTCAAGATCTTATTAAATTTAAACTGCATCACATTTATAAAATATTACAGTATCCTAAATTTTTAACTCTCTAAGCGTTGGCCACTTAGAGAGTCTCCATTTAGTAAGCTAAAGGTTTCATTCCAATACACTATATTGCCATTAATTATGGGACACTTGCGATTTTAGACATTTTACTAAATATCTAGAAAAATACATGAGGAATCATCTCGAAACTCTTAGTGTATAAGTATAATAGTATAAGTCATACATCTCCGTGAAGATTTTTTCCCGAAACTCCAAAGGGGACCGTCAACAAATTAAAAAAGAATGAATATCTTTTGAATAACCCTGTCAAAACTAATGTAACAAAAGCGCTCAAACTCTAGATTGTGATTGAATGCCTTATTGTAATAAGCTTTGTTCATTTTTATGCAAATAGCATGCATACTCGCAGAGTAATTAAGGTTTTTATAAAAATGATCCCAAATTTTTCCAAGTTTTTTCCTTATAATTTTCAGAGTTCTTAATATAAAATATTATTTTTTTTCAGAAAATATGACAAACAACATTGCACACAGTACCTTGTAATCAGAATTAAAAAATAATGAAAATTGTATAAAAAATGAGTTGGTTTACTAAATAATTTTTTACTGCGCATGCGTCAACGATATCAAAATTTCATTTGCATATTATGTTAGCTAAATGTATAGAGCAACTTTTGTGAAAGTCACAAAATCATAACTTGAAAATTCTGACAATAATTGTCAATTGAATAAGTCGAAAATCCGTTACTCTCAAAATGAAGCAAAAACAAGAGGGGTTGTATCTATATATTCATTGATTAGTGTCAATATAGAATACACAATATGGGATGTACTGCTGCATTTGGATAAAATCCCTCATTTTTTTGCTTCATTTTGGAAACAACAGATTTTGTCCTTTTTCTATAGACGATTACTTTCAGAATTTTCAAGCTATGATTTTGAGACTTTTACAAAAGTTGCTCTATACATATAGCTAACATACTATGCAAATTAAATTTTGATATCTTTGACGCATGCGCAGTAAAAAATTATATAGTAAACCTACTCATTTTTCATACAATTTTTATTATTTTTTAATTCTGATTACAGGGTACTATGTGCAATGTTGTTTGTCATATTTTCTGAAAAAAATATTATTTTATATTAAGAACTCTGAAAATTATAATGGAAAAACTTGGAAAAAATTGGGACCATTTTTATAAAAACCTTAATTACTCTGCGAGTGTGCATGCTATTTGCATAAAAATGAACACAGTGTATTACAATAAGGCATTCAATCATAATCTAGAGTTTGAGCGCTTTTGCTATATTAGTTTTGACAGGGTTATTCAAAAGATATTCATTCTTTTTTAATTTGTTGACGGTCCCCTATGGCGTTTCGGTAAAACATCTTCACGGAGATGTATGACGTATATTATTATATTTATACACTGAGAGTTTCGAGATGATTCCTCATGTATTTTTTTAGTTATTTAGTAAAATGTCTAAAATCGCAAGTGTCCCATAATCAATGGCAATATAGTGTATAAGCAATGTTTAAGAAAATATATTTCTATAGATTCAATGAATTTCAAAGCAATGAAGAATGATTAATACTCTGAAAGAGCACATTTATTATTTGTAATGATTTTTTAAATTTATGTTTAATTTTCTATTATTACAAATAATAATTTGACATTTTATAGCTGTAGTTCCGCACACAAACATTGCACTTTTACAATGAATGCACATATGGAATGTTTAAAATTCTCAGATCATGTATTTTATGACTAAACAATCGTATGTTATTCGCTTACTCTTTCCTTTTCCCGCCTTTTTTTCAAAGTCCATTTTCGTATTATGATAAAATACTATGGCGAAGAGTTTCCTCCAAAACTTATGACTGCAATAAAATTTAAACATTTATGAGTTGGAGAATGTTACCATTTTTTTACGTTTATTCGATCATGTTTCTAGAATTGCTCAGGTATTCATGAAATTTTTAATTTTTGAATATAAAATTTAAAAAAAAATGTGATGACAAAAACTGTATTTTATAGTTTTCAGATGTAAAGATGTTGCAAAAATTTATAGTTAGAGATTTTACACTTTTTCATTTGAAATTTAGTATTGATATTTATTTGTAAACTATTTCTTTCGATTGTAAAATAGTTTGATTTCTAGTTTAAGTACCGTATGGTTTAATAGTTTATTTTTATTTTATTTTTTAAGTAGCGTACGCGAATTTGAGTGAATTTTCTTTAACGTCAATTCATAAGTTTTTTCAGTCACATTTGAACAAAAAAACCCCATAAATAGAACATAATTTATTATCTTTTTAGGGTTTTTGTTTCAATTATGTTAATGCTTAACACTTATACACGTTCTTCAGTCCGTCAATTCGTATATAACAGACAAAAAAACTTTTCAACCAAATCGATGAAAATTTAAAATATATGATTTTTGCATAATTTTGTTGAGTCATTTCAAATTTTAAGAAATTCGGATGTATAGTTTAATTACAGGGGTAATCAAAAATAATACATTACATTACGCCCAACGGGAAACAATAATTGAAGTGCGATTTAAACAGCTTATTGGGATTTTCAGTTAGGTATTTTATTGTTTTATTCTCTATCATTTCAAATAATAATCTGATATTTTTATAACATTAGTTCCGTACACAAACATTCAACTTTTACGAAGAATGCACCAATCGAATATTTAAAATTCTCAGATCATTTACTGTATTACTAAACCACCGTGTGTTATTCGCATAGTATTTCCATTTCCTGCCTTTTCTTCAACGTCCAATTTTGCATAACGATAAAATACTATTGCGTGGACTTTCCTCCAAACTTATGACTGAAATAAAATTTAAACCTTTATGAATTGGAGAATGTTCATGTTCTTTGAAGTTTATTCGATCGTGTTTCTGGAAATGTCCAGGTATTCATGAAATTTTAAAGTTTTGAGTTTAAGACTGAAAAGACTGTGATCAGAATAACTGCATTTTATCGTCTTCAGATGTAAAAATGATGAAAAGATTTATAGCGAGAGCTTTTATATATATTCATATGAAGTTCAATATTGATATTTATTTGTAGGTTTTTGACTGTAAAATGGTTGAATATTTTTTTAGATAGCGTTTGCGAATTTTGATGGATTTTGTTTCACGTCAATTCGTAAATCAGTTTTTTTATTCACATCTGATAAACAAGTATAAATATAACAGGGAAAATTACCTTTTTTATTCTTTATACATCTTTTTATTTCTGGAATGACATTGTGATACTTAACAAGCATATTACAGTAAACTTACCGATTTCTTCTTTAAAACTGTTTTAAAATTGCCGAAAAGAACTTAACACAGGAAAAAAGTTAACACGTAAATCAATTTAAATACTTGCTGTAATTTTGTAATGTAAAATATGTTTATTTGGCCTAGGTCAAATTTACATAGTTTTAAAAATGATTAAGCTGTTAGTCATATTAATGTATATCTTTAGTCTTATTTAGTTTCTTCTATTTAAGATCTTATTAAATTTAAACTGGATCATTTTCGTAAAATGTTCCAATATCCTAAATCAGGCCTGTCCAACCTTTTACTAAGCAGTGGCGCATCTCATCTTTTGGCAAGCAATGAAGGGCGCTATTATTAACATAACTGAAATCATGCATGAAAATTATCATTTAACATTAGTACCAATATATATGTGCAAATGAGTCATAATGCCCCTATAGATGGGAAGCGCCATGTAAAATGTTAAAAAAAATCAAAATAACAGTAAATCCTAATAAATTTCGAATAATACATTTTTCTGCGATGGGTTATCTGAAACGTTTTTAATTTGGAAGGAGACAAAAAATGAAGTGTCAAAAAATATTTAAATAAAATGGTAATCACATACATTATTGGGTTTTTGGGAGATAGTCCGAGTGCTACGCGACAAAAATAAGGTGAAAACTGCAAATCGTGATAAGAATATACCACTTGGTGAGTATGTACTTTATGATAATACAATAGATATTAGAGGGGGAGGCATCTCGTAAAGTCGTCGGAATTCAAGATGGCGGCCGTTATTCAAAATGGCGTCTTTTTCTGAATTCTGTTAATACGCGTAATATAAATGTGCATTTCACGTCGATTTCGATATTTTTAAAGTATAATTTTCGTTTTTAACTCTTTTCCAACATTATATAAAAGAGTGTAGGAATTTGATTTATCTGTCCGTTTGTCCGCCTGTCCTTCCATGCTCTAGCTCACTTAAATGTAATCAGATTGTCAGGCAAATTTTATATGTTGCATAAAGTTTGTAATAACATGTTCGGAGTAAAATATAAAGTGTATAGCTTTTATAGTCCATTTACAGGGTGCTAAAAAAATGACATTGCAATATTGTGTATGCGACGAAATCGTTTGCAATGTGTTTTAATGATGTTATACTCTTTAAAACTCATTCAAATCGATCTTCATTACAATGTTAATACTGCAATGAACTACCAAATACTTACTAAATAATAAGTTGTGCAAATTTATCGTTTATTAAAAGTGACACACTAAAACAAGAAAATATGCGTTTGTAATTTGTATGTAAATTTTATAAAGATCACGATCTAATTCAAGTATCATTAGTGGAGGTGCTAGGAGGGACAAAACTTCATTTTGTGATAAGGATATCCCGAATAGTGAATATCTATCGTATATTAAAAAATACATATAAAAATTTGAGGCATCGTATAAATTTATAGAAATTCAAAATGGCGACTATTATCTAAAATCTTTCGCAGTTTTATTCCTCGGCATCTTACAAGCCTATTTCTGATGTTTAATTTCCACTTTTTATAACTCAAAAAATTATCTTTATAATAATAGAAATGTACCTAAAATGAAAATTGGACAATTATTAAAATATTTTTTGTCATTTACAGTAGAAAAATTAAAGGAATATATAAATAATAAAAATACTATTTTATCAACAAATTACTTATACAATATATTAAAAAATTAATGTTACATATAAAGCTGTAGAATATAGAAACTTCACTTGGTATAATCATATTTTTCACATTCGTTTTTGGAATTGCAAAATAATGTGCAAGAAAGTCCAACTTTTCTACAGACACATTCATTTTTACATATTTTACATTTACATTTTATTAATTCTTCATAAGAGTCTGAAATCTCTGGCAACTCCAACCATTATTTTTTCAATGATAAATTATCCAACCACCATTCCCATTTGTTTGGAGAGGGTAGACGTATTTCTCGCTAATCTGCTTGTCCCCAAATGTGTCCAAGTTGGAAAGCACTGCGTAAAATATGTTATTGAATTGCACCCTTGGTTGGCGGATGATGTTCAAAAGAACAATTTTTTGCCATAAACTATTCTTATCTTGCATTATCGACACTTATGCTATTGCTTGTTGAACAGTACAACAATACTACGAAATTTTCTAAAAGATTTAAAAGATTTTCAGGAATGGAAGTTTGTGGTTTTGATAGGTATGAAAATGCTGCAGTAGTTTCTTTAAATGGAATCCATGTTTTCCTATTTGACTTTTTTGTCTTACCTGTGAAACCCGGATTACTGTCGCATTCCATGAAAGCATGCAATTCTACTAAAGCCTTTTCTCGTCCAATTGCTGCAGCTATGGTATGAGCAGGAATAAATTTGTATTTTTCCCTTTTACAAATGCAACTCAAATATTTTCTAGGAATTTATCTGAAATGATAAAAAAATATGCAATCGCTAAAACTAATACATCAGTGTATATGGAGCGTATGACAATATTTTTCAATCCTTTTTCAACCATGTCTTTAAAATGCAGTATTATTCTTTAATCAGCTTCTTCGTGACCACGGCAAGTCATTCCAATTAAGGAATTTACAGCAGTAAATTTAACCTCTTCCAGATTTAACTTCTTCTCCTGAAGTGGTTATATTAAAGCTTGTGTATTTTTATGGTATTTATAGCTGGCGTCCCAAGTTGATTAAAAAGCTCGTCTTTATTATTTGCAAACTTTTGAGAAATCTACCATGTGGTTGCACTTGTCATCTGGTCCCTGCGCCCCTCTTCTGTCTTGTTTCTCTTTTAAAACTTGGTGTAATATATCTATCCCAAATCTATTCTTTGACATATAAAACTCTCAATGTCGTTACGTAAGCGAGGATAAAATGTGTTAATGTAGTAATCATTAAATGTGTTTGAAGTTTGTTGAGGCTTTAAAATGTTAGTAAGAACTGGCTCAACATATATTAAAGCATCACATGTTCCTGGAAAAACTTTGCCATTTTCCAAACAGTTTCCTCTAAAATATGTGGTAAATCACTCTTATGGCTAGGTCTAAATTCCCTGTTACTAGAAAATGCAGATAGAAAGGGTTGATTTTCATATTTGAAAAAAAATTGCAAGTCTAACTGACGATTCTGTATAACATTTTAAAGCCTGGAAAACAACTGGACATCTGTTTTTAAAACCTTCAAGACTGTATTTTTATTGTTTATGTTTTTCGCCGGAGTACTAAACACTGGAATTTTTTTTAAAAGGTTGAAATATTGATGAAAATTGATTTACTAGGCGCTCCTTAATGAATCTGTGGAAATGGTCAATACCAGTTGACTCAGCTGAATAAATTGATTCATTAATATCCTTATGAACAATAACTCTGCTTTCGATTACAAGCAAGTCTTCACTATCTTCTAAAAATGGGTTCCCTAATTCCTTTAGTACGCTATAGAGTGCTTGAACCTTAGCACTCTATAGAAAAATTTAATTTGAAAAAAAGTGATATTGTTCATGATGGTATCGATTTCTGTCTTGGGGTTTGCTTGAATGTTAGACTCAAACTCTTGTATGAAATTACAGATTTCTGATCCAGATACCATACAACGTATAAATGTCGATGGATCCTGCAATACTGCACCTCTTTCTCCTCTGAGAACAGCATTTTTTGTTCATGCGCTTGATATATGCCCAGCCCATAGCTAAGAAGAGTTTGTTTGATTTTCTTATCACAAAATGTCTCGATAAAAATGCACTAAGTACGTCTGGTAAATTAATATCTGCATCAAGCAGATCTTTTAGATGGATTGGTAGTTAACGTACATAATTAGGGTGATCAGAAAGAAATGAGTCTGCGAGAAGAGTTAGGAATCGAAACAAAAATAAAGGAAAATAAATTCAAATTGAAATTTTGGATCATTTTTGATTCATCTCATTTTGGTTGGTGATTAATCATCGTAATTACAATGTGCATTTATAAGCTGCATTTCAAACAAAAAAATAATCATATGACATTTTGCAATTCGTTCCTACTTGGCAAAGTTTAAAAAAGCATATTATAAATTGAAAAGCACATACACAACATTATGGTTATAGACAGCACTGTAAACGTATTTTTTTTTGAAAACTTGTAAATGAACTATAAATTCTACGCTCACCATACTGTACAGCAAGTATCTCGTACTGCACTTCAGAGATATCTTTTAATTTCAATATGTTTCAAGCAGTTTAACATCATTAAAACACTGTAAAAAGTATTTTCGCCAATAGACCAATATGTAAGAGAATTGTTTTGAGTGTGCCTGTAAACAAACTATAAATTCTACACTCTTATTTTCGATGTAGAACATTTTGCAGTATACCACTTCTTTAAATTACATATAGAGATAGCACATATATAAATTACACGGAAATCCGAGTAAATTTAAGCAAAAAAAGAGTAGGGCCAGACTGATGGCTAGACAACTCATAAATACTTTGAGTGCCCTGTAAATGGACCATAAAAGCTATACGCTTTGTTTTTTACTCTGAACATGTTATTATAAACTTCATATAACATATAAAATTTTCATGGCAATCTGAGTATATTTAAGCGAGCTAGAGCATGGAAGGACAGGCGGACAGACAGACAGATAAACCGAATTCATACACTTTTAAATAATGTTGGAAGGTGTCAAAAACGAAAATTTGACTTTAAAAACATCGAAATCGACTTGAAATGCACATTTATATTACGCATATTAAGAAAATTAAAAAAATGACGCAATTTTGAATAACGGCAGCCATCTTGGATTCCGTCGACTTTACGAGATGCCTCCCCCTCTAATATTCATTGTATTGTCATAAAGTATATACTCACCAAGCGGTATATTCTTATCACGATTTGCAGTTTTCTGATGCGTAGCACCCGGACTAAGACGCAAATACTCTGCAATAACTGCAATTTTTTCGAGGTGTATATTTTTCATTATAAAAAAGTACAGAAACAAAGTCATGGGTGGTTCCAAAGAAAGAGTCTGAAAGAGCTTTCATTGATGGAAAACCTTTTACACGATTTTATAGGTTTTTTGAAAACAAAATTATCTAAAAAAAAAAACAACCTTAAAAAAAGACAGCCTCTATCCCGTCTTATAAAACAGCCTACACTCTTAAAACTACAGGTGATACATTGGACCTTTTAAGGGTGAAAGGCTTGTCTCACTGGTGACACCAGTAGGGGAGCTAAGATGGCACCTTTAATTAGGATTGAAAGATGACACCCTAATCCAGAGTGCCAAACAATAAAAATAAATTATGAAAACGACTTAGGCCCAGGAAGGATTCGAACCCACAACGTCTGACTGCAAGCTCAGCGCTTTAACCACTCAGCCATGGAGCTCACCTTCAAAGCCTTGAAATGTTCAAATGTCCTGAAATTCAAAGGTTGGTTTATATAAAAAGCTCGCCAAAAGTTAGCCATCGGAAGTTCTAAACGAAATTGGATAGCGAACAATCGGTGATAGTCTTCAGAGGCAGAAATTGCTGTTTTGATCCACCAGTGATGGCGAGTTAAAGGGGAAGTCGTAAAAGACTAAGGGGTGAAAATCTTCCAACGGTATGCATTGCACAACACCCTAATTAGCGTGAATCACCCAAAAGGGATCAAATGGCACCCCAAACACATTTTCAAGCCCGCGGGTGTAAAATGGTAACTCCTTTTCACCCCTGGGTGCCAAATGCAACTGGTTTGTCACCTTTATTTTTAACAGTGTAATTGCCAGTGAAACAACGACAATAACAATAACAAAAATGCTGAACATTCATGAACGAAGGAGAAAAACGATCGCTTATTTTTTTCTACATTTTTCTTCTTAACTAATTAAAATGCTATTGCCAACATTTATTAATTCTTTTCGGCATTAAGATTTCTATAAAAGATTTAAAAAGCATAACAATAAATTAATACAGAAATCCAACATCACGGGTGCGTTATACTTGTTGATAAGTGAAATACACTTGCTGATTATTTTAAAACGTGTCTCATGAAAATATCAAGGATTTTAAATAAAATATCCTTTACAAGTGAATGGTATTTAATTTTTCTTTTTTTAAAAAAAGACTAGTAAAGGGAAGCCTTCAAAAGGGAGGCAATAAAACCTAAAAAGGGCGTCATGGCGTCAGCAAGCACCGCGTTGGACACGTTTTATTATGGAGACACGAATACTTTTTCCCACCTGCCTATATGTTCTGCAATAACTTCATCAAAAAGCCTATATACAAAAGAATTCAAGTTTATTAAAGTTTGTGTAAAATGATAATAATATGCTTAAAAAAAGAAGGCTATTTTAATGAGATTATTTGTTTAAGTATTTATTTTTTATTTTTTATCATATCAAATATTAATCTGTTATTTTATAGCATTAATTCCGTACACGAATATTCCAAATTTATGCAGTATGCATCAATTGAATATTTAAAATTCTTTGATCATTTACTTTTTGGCTAAACCATCATGTGTCTCCCTTTCCTGCCTTACTATATATAATATGGCATGGAGTTTCCACCAAAATTTATGACTGCAATAAAATTTAAACCTTAATGAGTCTGAGAATGTTATCTGTTCTTTGACGTTTATTCGATCTTGTGTCTAGACATGTTCAAGTTTTCATGAATTTTTAAAGTTTTTACTGAAAGGACAGTGATCAGAAAACTAAATTTTATCGTCTTCGGATGTAAACACTTATAGCAAGATATTTTATATTTTTCATAAAAAGTTTATTACTGATATTTATTTGTAAGCTATGTTTTAGATTGTAAAATGTTTGACTATTTTTTTAAGTATCGTACGGGAATTTGTTTGGATTTTGTCTTATGTTAATTCATAATCAATTTATTTAGTCACATCTGATAAAAACGTATAAATATAACAAAAATATTACCGTTTTAGGTGTGTTTTATATTATGCTAACATGTAGCACCTATAGTCGTCGTCAGGCCGTCCGTCTACCTATCAGTCCTTCCGTATATAGCAGAGCTAAAATTACCCAACCTAATATTTGAAAATATAAAATATGTAATCGTTGTAAAATATGGTTGAGTCGTTTCAAATTTTATGAAAATCGGTTGTATAGTTGAATTACAGGGAAATAAAAAATCTCCGTTAAATTACGGCCAATCGAAAAAAATAATTTCGAGTGCGATTTAATGACCTTATTGGTATTTTCAGCGTAATTATTTTATTCTTTATTTCTTTTCTATCCTTTCATATATTACATTCGTACACATATATTCAGCATCTACGAAGAAAGCTCGAATCGTATATTTAAAATGTTCAGACAATTTACTTTATGACTGAACCATCGTGTGTTATTCGCATAGTTATTCCCTTTCCTGTCTTTTCTTCAACGTCCAACGTATTTCGTATAACGATAAAATACTAAGGCGTGGAGTTTCCTCCAAAACTTATTGTGATGTAGAATCACATATAGTATTCTTAAATTTTACATTTTTCTAAATTACAGTTAAAACTAATCTTTAATTAAATAGCTATTTTATCTTAACGTTTATTTTCGATTCCACAATAACTTTCCGTTCAAAAGAAAAGAAAGAAAAACATCTAGCATCTGCCTTATTACTGAAAAACGGCTATCAGATAAAGAGAATTCATTAAGATGCGTATTTCACCCTTGCTGGAAACAAATAAAAAAGGAATAAAGTTCGAATGTGTTTGCGGTCAGTGAAATTTCATTTTCCTCTCTGCGTAATTTTAAGTATAACTTATTCGTTGCATATGAGTCTTTTTATGTACATAATGGTTGTTATGTCTTTTGAGAACATTTTCCCAAAATATGCTCCTAACGTACGAATTGGCAGTCGGATTCCTTTTTGGCGTATTTTTTAGAACTGCTGTTTTCTAGTTGCCCTGCTATAAAATTCAAAATCCTTTTATTGTTTAAGCGTAACAGACAATTTTGCGGAGATGATATCAGTCATTTTTCATATGCTTAATGTCGCCAATCGTGTGATGCCAATGTGCGAATTTTTCAGTGAGGAATCAATTGCCTCCCTCTCGCTTCATGAACTCAGTCATGTGAAGACTGTTTTCTTAAAAAATGCGTTCAGGCACCATCCCTAACTTTTCTGTATGAAACCCTTAAATTTTGAAGTTTACTGCAAATAAATAATTTTTCTTAAAGAGCATTTATTGTCTTAAGCGATCATAGCCTATAACTAGCGAATGCATTTTTTTTAAAAAAGAACCTGTCAACATACTTTAAATTACAGATCTACAATATATAAATTTATGGTGCCTAACACCAGGCATTCGCAAATTTTTTTTAACGTCAAGGGATGGTGCCTGCTTTAGTTGCCTGCTTTAGTTGCCTGCTTTTAGTTTCCTGCTTCGATTTGCTTGAAAGTTTAGTTTCTGGACTATTTATTAGCACTTATCTGGACTATATCTGGACTATTTATCTACCTGAGTAGTATGACATTATCTTATTCGTTGGATGTTTACATGATTTTTGAAAGCCTATTCCCCCGACAGATGACTATCTATTACGTTTTCGGAATATAGGCTATTAGCTATTACGAGTGTTCTCAGTTCATAGAATATAGTTTGGAGTGCCTATAGAATGCGGACTGTCGCTGCCGGATTTTTCCCTGATGGATCGCATTGGAATTGTGTCCCGGCGCCGAACCATTCTTCATGTTGGATGCGGCTGATTTTTCTGATCAAAAAAATTTCATGAGGCTCAGCGTAAAGAACTCCTGCTCGTTAACGTCTGCTCCTCCCGATGTAGGCCTAAGAATCTGCGGTAGATTGTGTTGACTCATACTTCATCTCCGTTCAACTCGCAGCCTTGCTTTCGGCAATATAGTGCATTTTATTTCTACTTTGTGTACTTCAGAAGTTTTTATTTACTTCAGAAATGGATCGAGTGCTGCAGTGTGATCAGTGCTACCGATTTTCATGTGTGGGCTCCAATTTAACCGGCATATACAGATGTGCTTTTCGCACTGGATTTGATGTGTCTGTGATGGTCAACGTCCAAATATTGCATTTCTTCAAAATTAAAAAAAAAAGAGAGAAAGATAGTGAAGAAAATAAATAAACATCTGCGGTATAAAATGTGAGTACGAGAAAATATATGCATTTTATATTTTATGATTTTAATGCTCAATCTCTATTTTAATTACATGACTTTTTGTTATTATTTTAGAATAATATGATGAGTGATTTTATTACAATTTCTGTTTATTATGCATTTTTTTCTCGTGCTCATATTTATTTTTGTGAATAATATTAGTTAGAAGTTTTCTTAGATTACGTCGAAATATTTCATAGTCTTACAAATGCTATTTCAGAAATAAGACGCCAAATATGATAACAGGATAAAAGGATATTTTTCATATAACTAAGTATCTATCAACTGTGCACTCTTACTGAAATTTCATTCAAAGTATTAAGACAATCTTAAAAAAAAAGAATTCAGAATATTGACTTCATAAATCATATTTTTTTGGATGATTGTGCTAAAGAAAAAAATCTATTATTTTACTTATTTTCTTTAAATATTACATTTTTATTTACTTTGCAATGCGATTCTTTTTGAACTATTACAATCTGACATTCATATGTATACATTTACAGTTTTATATATTTCTTTACCTGATTTTATAAAATGATTAAAAAAAGAGGTTAAAGGTAAGTTAATGGTGCATCTAAAACATTCATGTTTCCAGATAAATAAGAGAGAATGTTTTTGTGTCAGACTATTATTTTTGCATGTTAGGAAAGTTAAAAAAAAAAAGTATGAAGAAAGATAAATATGAATACTTGTAATAAATAAAGATGTATGCACCTCTCTAGATATTTGACACTGCCTTCATCTTGAGATACATAAAATTGTATCATTTCAATTATATTTTATTATGCTTTGAAAATTCCATAATCAAAGGGTAAGTTATGTTTTACTGTGTTTCTATTGAGTATTATTTACAGATAATACTTTATTTTTAGATTTGTACTTAAAAGTAATTACCATTTTTCTTTATTGAATAATTGAATATATGTAATCAATATTTTTAAAGGAGCATTTTCTATTGATTATATCCATTTAAGTAGATCTATTTCTTGCAGCTAAATGTTACAGAATTTTTCTTTATTCTGAGTACATAAAGAAGACGACTATTTTATAACATAAAATATTTAAATGTACTACATGCATGATTATTCTTCATCAGTAATTATAACATTATAAGAACTTTCATTTTAAAGGTTATTTCATAAAAATATATCTAGGTAATTTTCTTGAAATATCATAGTATTTCTTAGACATTTATTTGATACAAAATGGTACAAATGGTACTAACATTTTTTTTTATTTTTATTAATCAATGTGTGTATTTGTTTTATTATATAGGTGTGTCTTTTAGATATTTGTGTATAGATATCTTATTTTTAATGTTCATAAAGTTCATTAAGTGGTATATTACGACATACCATTATAAAAATATTTTATGGGTTGCCATGTTGACAAATTTGGAAATATAATGAAGGAGGCGAGAAGCTTAAATTTGTTTTCGCTTATGGTAAACTTTTCACTTGTTTTTACTAAACTTTAAATAGTTGACAGCAATTAGACATTGAATAATTTACATTTTAAAATATTCTCGCAAATATAATATGTTTTTAGGTTTGGAGATCTTATGTGTAAAATATAATATTTTCTTTAATTAAATTATCTCAACCTGTCACAAGCTTTTCTCTTAACTTTTTAATGCCTGCTCGAGTCATCAATATTATTATTAATAATAACAGAAAGAGAGATTATAGTTATTTCATTAAGCCAGTTAAAACATATAACGTACTAGTATACATTTTAAATCAATTGTATGCCGTGTTGTTGCATACCAGCACACATTAGTACATGTGAAATCTCAGTATTTTTAAAATTCAGTTAATATTTTATTGGTGTTTCTAATATTTAGTGACTGTTTTCGATAGATTTCTTCTTGCATTGTGTTATTTTCTAGAGGTAGCACAATGCCAAGAATGTTTTTTTTCCTGAAGGCTTTCTTTTTCTTTTGGGGGTAAGATGGCCACTTACCTACGCAAAGGGAGATAATGTTTGATTTTAATTACAAAATTCATTAATTCATTTTTTAAAATTTACTATTATTAGACACTTTGCTAAATTCTCATCGTTTTTTTTTCCATGTGTAGAACATTTTTAATTTTTATTGATTTAGACATGACATTACTGAAGAGTGGTCTCGCGCGACCTCGCGGTTTTCAAATTAATTCGTTAGAAGATATTTCACAGAGATTTCCTTTTTTTCTTGCAACTCTTGTACATATTTGTTGTGGTTTCATATTCAACCTGGCTTTACATGCATACACATACTTACACTTCATTCTCACAAAATTATTTTTCGTTATGGTTCAAAGATAACACTCGCCTTGGTTGAATTCGGTCATAATTTTTAGGTACTTCTGTAATATTTTTTTCTACATACTGTGTCATGATCACATTCCTTTTATTTTACTCTGCAGACAAAAAACTATTTTGTTTTACATAATTTTTACACTCATTCATGCTGGTTGGTTTACTGTTAGGAACAGGCATTTTTCCTCTTTTGAAGTTTAAATTGTTATAAATACACTTTATTTACATCTTCAATTATTTCAAACACTTGTTTTTTTGTTTTGTCATATAATGTATTAGTTCCTGGTACACATGAGAATTTTGTTCATAGAAAAAACACAGGAGTTCATCGCACATTCTTTGTTCATTGATGTTACACTAGTTCATCGCTTTACTTTCCATTCTTGTTGTACATGGGGTACTAGTTACATTCATTTTTGTTAAAACAAAAAAATCGCTTTTTCCTGGACATTTTAGTTCACCGAATAAACACTTTAGTTCATAGAATATTTACATGTTTGTTTATAGAATTTTACACGTTAGTTTATCGATGTTTTTCACATTAGTTCATAGAGATTTTATACATGTGTTCAGTCATGTCGTACGTTATAATTCATAGAGATGTACACTTTAGTTCGTTGAATTTTATATTATTGTTCATAGATTGTTTACATATTAATTCATTGAAAATACACATCTTTGTTCATAGAATATGTAACACATTACTTCTTAGAAAGTAAACCACATTTTAATGTACATTATCTTTAAGATATAATTTGGAACCTCTTTTTAATTATTTTTGTTAGATAAAACAGTAGTTTTTTTAATGTATTTTTTCTAAAAATCCATACAACACTCAGGAAACTGCCAGCACATACGTTAAGGATTTTAATATAGGAAATAAATTATAATATGTACATGCCTTTCCACATACATTTTTCTTTACTGATAAAATTTGACTGATTGGACGCGGATGGTGACTCGATGCTAATTATATCATTTCACAAAATGATTCTTCTCAAAATATTATAGTACATCTTTAAAATTGGACATGTTTCTGATACAATATTATTTAGGTTGTTGTCACTAGTTAGATATACTTTTATCTTTAAAAATATATATGCTAGAACCGGTATGACCATTACATCATTTGTACTTTCCTCTATTTTAAATGACACTTTAAATTTTCACACATTTAAGCTTTTAGAAATACATGCACTTACTGCAGTTTGTTTAGATCACCATGTACACACAAAAATATTGTAAGCATTTTTATTATTTTACAATATTCACAATTGTTTTGGCACGACTCTTAGCTATACCTTAAACATCAAGAGTATTTAAATCGAGGAAGTTAAATACTTTTACAGTTTTAATATTACATATTTGTCACATTTGATATTCCGGTAATATTTCATGCCTAGACACTTAATTTTTAACCTTTTGCTAACCATAGTATTCGACAGTTTTTTTTTTCACTTCACACATAGTTCATAGTTAAAACACGTAGTTCACTGTAGCTGGTTTAGAGTTTAACCAGAGTTTCTTTTTACATAATACATTTAGTTCATTGAGACAAGTTAACCCTTATTCATCGAGTTGTTTAATGATTGTTAATTCATTAATTACGTAATTGAATGTCACTCATTGGTAGGTGTTTTTGGGTTCTGGTATACATACTGTCTGTTTCTTATGTTAGCAAAAAAAAAAAAATCCTAATTTGTTTTTCTACACAATCGCGAGAGCGTTGCTTAGCATGCGGCAATGGTATTTACAATGGTATTTTATTTTACAAAGGTTTTACAATGTTACTTTTGCGGCATGCTACGCGGATGGGCTTGTGGTCTGTGGATAACAATTTTGTGGGATTTCACCTTTCTTTTTTTCCCTCATCAATGGTATTCCTTGTGGTCCAAGACATTTCACGTGAATATATATATATTTATTGTTCACGAATTTTCTTATAGGTAATGCACAGGTTTTCATTTTTCTTATTACATACATGCAGCCTTCTCCTGGTTTATACCAGTTAATTCTTTAGCACATATTAATTGAGGCTGAGTTCACACACACACACACAATTTTTCTCTTCAGTATTACCTGTTGTACAATTCACTTAAAATTTCATTTTTCTCATACATTTTTACACTTAAAAGATTACATGATGGAATAACTCAATTTTTTTTACACAAGTAAAGGCTTATTAAATCACAGTTTTATTTAAACTACATTTACATTAAGACAAGGGAATACAGTTGTCACATGGAATTAAATGGCTTATGACAGTGTTTGAGGTATTTTTTTTATATCCTGATTTTCTACAGTTTTTATTATTGTCTTCTTTACCTTATATCTATCTCATAAATATACATTTGTTTAATATTCATGTTGAGAGATAAAAAAAATCTTTAAAAAAAGAAAGAAGCTTAAAACCCATACTTTCGATCATTATTATGGGCATTATTTCTGGAGTCTTAATTATTTACATTATTTTTGTTTATCTGTGTGTTATATCATGTCTTTTGTTGCATTATATTACTCGAGTATCTTATTTTATTTTATTATAATATTGATCAATATATATTTAATGTTTATTATTGAAAACATATTGAAACTTATAGCCAGCTGGTAAGTGACCTGTTTATTTAGGCTTAATGTATTTTTATTTTGTATGTGCACATTTCTGATACAGGTCATCGTCTAAATAAGACGAATTGAAGAGTGATCACAAATTTTATTAATGAAGCTGCAGCTGTTTCTAAATAGAAACAATATATGATGTCATTTGCGTGACAAAATTTATGGTACCAATATATTATATCATGATATATATACTTTTATTTGGGATGGTTGCCTACTTAAAGAGGAGTTCAAATGCTGTTTACTTTATTTAGTAAATATTTAGTTTGTTTTCATGAACATTTTACACATGATTACTTGTAAGAGCATATGAAAATTGATTTCTCTCCCTCCATGTACATTAAAAAAAAAATTTTTTTTTCGCCTGTGAAAGGGGTGATATATGTGATGTAGAATCACATATAGTATTCTTAAATTTTACATTTTTCTAAATTACAGTTAAAACTAATCTTTAATTAAATAGCTATTTTATCTTAACGTTTATTTTCGATTCCACAATAACTTTCCGTTCAAAAGAAAAGAAAGAAAAACATCTAGCATCTGCCTTATTACTGAAAAACGGCTATCAGATAAAGAGAATTAATTAAGATGCGTATTTCACCCTTGCTGGAAACAAATAAAAAAAGAATAAAGTTCGAATGTGTTTGCGGTCAGTGAAATTTCATTTTCCTCTCTGCGTAATTTTAAGTATAACTTATTCGTTGCATATGAGTCTTTTTATGTACATAATGGTTGTTATGTCTTTTGAGAACATTTTCCCAAAATATGCTCCTAACGTACGAATTGGCAGTCGGATTCCTTTTTGGCGTATTTTTTAGGACTGCTGTTTTCTAGTTGCCCTGCTATAAAATTCAAAATCCTTTTATTGTTTAAGCGTAACAGACAATTTTGCGGAGATGATATCAGTCATGTTTCATATGCTTAATGTCGCCAATCGTGTGATGCCAATGTGCGAATTTTTCAGTGAGGAATCAATTGCCTCCCTCTCGCTTCATGAACTCAGTCATGTGAAGACTGTTTTCTTAAAAAATGCGTTCAGGCACCATCCCTAACTTTTCTGTATGAAACCCTTAAATTTTGAAGTTTACTGCAAATAAATAATTTTTCTTAAAGAGCATTTATTGTCTTAAGCGATCATAGCCTATAACTAGCGAATGCATTTTTTTTAAAAAGAACCTGTCAACATACTTTAAATTACAGATCTACAATATACTTATGACTACAATAAAATTTAAACCTTTATGAATTGGAAAATTTTACCTGTTCTTTGTCGTTTATTCGATCCTGTTTCTGGAAATGTTCAGATATTCGTGAATTTTTAAAGATTTGAATATGATGCTGAAAAGTCAGTGATCGGAAAAACTGCTTTTTATCGTCTTCAGGAGTAAAGATAATATAAAGATTTGTAGCGAGAGATTTTATGCTTTTTCATCTGAAGTTTAGTATTGATATTTATTTTTAAGCTATGTTTTTAGATTGTAAAATGGTTGGATATTTTTATTAGGTAGCCTACGTGGATTTGGATGATTTTTGTTTCATTTCAATTCGTAAATGAGTTTTTAAGTCATGTATGACAAAAAACATGTAGTATGTAATATGTAAATATAATAGGAAATATTAACTTTTTTAATTCTTTAGACAGCATTGAATTTCAGGAATGACAATGTAATATTTGACAATCACATAACAGCGAATTTACACATTTTTAAAACTGTATCGAGATCGTCGGCAAGGAATTAGTTTACTTAATGGGACGCAGGGCTAATGGACTAAGGGATTTTTTTTTACACAAATATTTTATTTACTGCATGGCGATAGGTCTAGCACACATTATCAGCGTGGACACCTAGTCAGCAATGACAGTCGATTGCTGTTTAGAAAAACTCATGTTTTATTTCGAACAAGCCAAAGTAAATTTTATTTTTTGCGATTGATTCTATTTTGTAAACAATTCCGAATACTTGTATCTCATTTAAATACATTTATAGATACTACAAATATTAGTGAATGAGAAAATATTACTGAAAAATTGATGAATTAAAAATGTAAATAATTAGTTCTCAAGTTATAAATTTTCGTATAGTGGCGTCTAATGGGGGAATTTCTTTTGGGTATAATGGGGTAACTTAATGATAACCTACTTGACACGATATTTCTTTAAAACAATGCTGTAATGGTTTTGTGTCTTCACTTTGTGTATTATTTAATTAGAGTGTTAGAAATGTCGACATAGCATATAAAAAACTAAAAAAAATGCTTCTGATTTTCCATATTAGGCAGATTTTGTGACCGATGTTTTGTGATTGAGGATCACATTCTTGTGAAGTTAAGAATGTCAAAAGACTTAGTGGTGATAAGATATCCTACGCTTAAATTTGATGCACAAAAATTTTCATATGTGTAGCATAGCGCTTGTTAATAAAATAAATGCATTTGACATTCATTAGGATTTTTTTTTCAAACTACACTGCATATCCCAATAGCCCTGCACTGTATCCCAATAGACCTCAAGTATCGGGAGTTAATGGGACAATTGTATTAAAGTACAATAGTTGATATAACACAAAGATTGGTAAAGTTTTTTACTTTCTTAGGATGTTTTTATTTAATTAACTGTAAAAGAAATTAAAATTAAACACATGATGATAAAATATGCATTTTTGTTTTTATTCTAGCCTAAAATAGAAAAAAAATATCCCATTAGCCAACAATTTCTCTTACATATGCATTTTTTCTTATTCTTTTTTTCTTTTCTATTCTTTCAAATAATAATCTGATTTTTTATAGAACGAGTTTAGTATACAAAAATTCAATATTTACGAAGAATACACTAATGAAATATTTAAAATTCTCAGATCTTTAGGACTAAAGGACTTTAGGACTTTAGGACTAAACCATCGTATGTTGTTTTCGTAGTCTGTCCCTTTCCTGCCTTTCTTCAACGTCCAAATTCGTATAACGGTAAATTACTATGGTGCGGAATTTCCCCAAAAGTTATGACTGCAATAAAATTTAAACCTTTATGAGTTTGAGAATGTTACCTGTTCTTTGACGTTTACACTGTCATGTTTCTAAAATATTCAGGTATTCATGAGTTTTTAAAATTTTGAATATAAGACTGAGAGAAAAGACCTTGATCAGAAAAATTGCATTTTATCG
The DNA here is from genome assembly GCA_964019185.1 of Maratus speculifer. NCBI lineage: Eukaryota > Metazoa > Arthropoda > Arachnida > Araneae > Salticidae > Maratus > Maratus speculifer. Next base: position 90,002,356 of record OZ025289.1, on the reverse strand, counting down.
TCTTCAGATTTCAAATTGATATAAGGAGAAATTCTACACTTTTATATATGAAGTTTAACATTGATACTTATTTTTATTTATGTTTTTAGATTGTGAATTGAGTGAATGTTTTTGTTTCAGGCAGAGTATGCAAATTTGGATGGATCGCGTTTTCCAAAATGGATGGATTTTGTTAGTTGATGTCAATTTGTAAATCACATTTTTCAGTCAAATCTGATGAAAAACGAATAAATATAACAGAAATTATTACATTTTTAGGTCTGATTTTAATTATTTTCATATGTAGAACTTATAGTCGTCGTTCAGTTCGTCCGTCTGTCTGTCAGTCCATTTGCATTTAACAGAGCAAAAATTACCCATCCGAATCTTTGGAAATTTATACATGTTACAGGCCAAACCCGATTTTAGGCCAAACTATATTGGCTTAGGCCAAACCGGTCTATCCTAACGCCCATCGGATAGACTAGTTTTTCCTAGGCCAAACCGGTCTATCCTAACGCCCATCGGATAAACTAGTTTTTCCTAGGCCAAACCGGTTTATCCTAACGCCCATTGGATAAACTAGTTTTTCCTAGGCCAAACTAGTCTATCCTAAGGCACATAGGACAAACTAGATTTTCCTAGGCCAAACTATTTTGGCCTAACTCTTATAGCATAAACTAGTTTAGACTGCTGTTTATTGGTCTGAACTAGTTTATCCTAGGCCAATTCAATTTGGCGTGATTTTATTGAATTTAATGACCGCCTGAATGCAAACATTCTTGTTTGTCCCAGACTGATCTAGTTTATCCTAGGCCAATGTAGTTTTACGTGTTTTTAGCTCACGGACGTCAAAGACACAGAAGTAATGGGCCAGAAGTTCTGTATGTATGTATGTACGCAGGTATGTACGTATGTACGTACGTAGGTGCGTAACGCGATAACTCTTGATAGATATAATATTATTTGACGTGTTTTTATCTCATCGGGCTACCAAAGCCTGAGAACTAATGTGTCCGTAGGTTCTGTATCTATATATGTATGTAAGTACGTAACACAATAATTCTTGATAGAAATATCTTGATTCTCGATTTGCATCAAATTTTCAATATAATTTTATTTTTATGAGGAGCTTTTCTGATTAATTTTGGGAGGTCATAGGAGAAGAATAACGGGTGGGAGAGAACGAGAGGCTGATTCGCCCCTTCCTTTTATTCAAATAAATGGGTTTCCATGCATTATTAGCATATTTTATTCTAATTTTAGACATAGGACTGTTTTTTTGAGGCGCCTCCATGATTTGTTGTGGGTGTTCATTATTTAAGTATAAAGGGAATGGGGAATAGGGATAACGCCCCATATGTAAATGCTTTTTCCAGCAGAATTTACTGGTTTGCTTCAAATTTTAGAAATCAATTCATTCTGGTAAAGTGCTTCCCTAATTAGTTTTCGGGGTTAATTGAATAAGAATAACGGGAAGAACGGGGGTAACCTAATTTTGGCAAATGGGTTTTTCATGCAGAATTAACCAATTTTCCTGCAAATTTTGCACTTCTTCATTCTTCATTCTTGCATTTGTTCATTCATGAAGCACTTTACTGATTAATTTTGCTGGTTCTTCGGTTAAGTATAAGGGGAAAACTTACAAGTCATTTCCTTCCTTAAATTAGATAAATTGGTTATAATACAGAATTATTTAATTTGCTTAAAATTTTGGACATGAATTCATTTGGTCAGGCGCTTCTTTAATTATTTTTTTTTGGTTAAGTATAATGGGGTAGTAGACGTTTTATCGCCTTCCTTAAATTAGATAAATGGCTTTTTATGCAGATTTATCCGATTTGCTGTAAACTTTGAATATAGTTTTTTCTATATAAGGCGAATACCTGAATTGTTTTGAGGGTTTAGTGATTAAGTATAAAGGGAGGGATGGGGATTGCCCTCCTTAAATCAGATGAATGATTTTTTGGGCAGAAGTATCTGATTTGCTTCAAATTTTGGATAATTGTTTAATTTTATAAACCGTATCTGTGATTAATTTTGGGGGTTCAATGCTTACGTCTGACAGGGGGAAATGGGGAAAAGTAATCCAACTTACTTTATTTTTCGAGGGTGGTTTTCTTTAAAAAAAAAATAGGGGTGTAATACACAATTAGTATAAACAGCCTGTGAACGCAAAGCCATCAGTTTAATTGGGCAATATTCTTTTTAATATTGATGTCGACTACTGCTTCATAGCTAACCTTGGGCAAAGTGGTTTTGTTATTACCCTTATATAATGTATTTTATTCGAAAGGTTGTAGAATACTGTCAGAAGTTTGCACGAGCCGGAATTTTGAGGCCCGGGCCCCGCTCTTTCCGAAAGAAAGTTATTTTGCCGTGACCCGGTGTGAAAATTAAAAGTTCATCCCGAGGCCTGCCTGTACAAAAATCAGTGAAAAGAGACTCAGTCCGGCATTATCTGGCCCTACTCAATTTCTGCAAAAAATTCAGATTTTACTTAACATACAATTAGTATTCCTTTAAAAAATACTGCATACATGTTTATTGGATAAATTTACAATATATTAAACTACGATGTGTTCACAGAATGGTAAATACACAATGTATTATTCATTATTTAGATTCTTAAACCTTTCAATATTCAAATAGGGATTCATTAAATAATTAATGTAGTTTATAACGTAAGAAAATAAAAAGGAGAGTTATAAATATCATAACAATTGAATTTGTTCAGTAAAAAGTAGATTTTTGAATACGTTTCTCTGTAACTCCTTAAGGCTTTTATCAAATCCAAAAGAGCTACATCCTAACACATTTAAGAACTAAATTATTTTCGGAAATGCCTAATATTAACAGGCATTCTCACTCAGAAAATATATAATCGAATGGCGTTAACCATTTTTTCATAAAAGCGATGTACCTTTGAGAAAATACTACTAAAGCTACGTTTTGAATCGAATTTCCGCTTACGATTTAACGAAAAAGAAACACTTGACGCCGTGACAAGAATGGCTTATATGTCGACAGGTAATTAATTTCTCAAAAATGGAAAACACTGTTCGATTCCAAATATGATCAGCTCCGATCTAGCTCGAATATGCAACAACAACAACAACAACAATAATAATAATAATAATAATAATAATAGTAATAATAATAATAGTAGTAATAATAATAATAATAATAATAATAATAATAATAATAATAATAATAATAATAATAATAATAATAATAATAATAAATGCAAGTCTGATCTCAGTTGGCACGAGTCTGAAGAAAAAAAATAAAATAAGCAAACACGTGTCCAATGCATCATGTCTCTACGGTGGACATGTTGAATTGCTGCATTGATGTTATAAGAAATGACACTTTACACACATTTATACTTATTCTTGTGAAAGACATGCCTTTTACCGGCCAAAACCAATTTCGAGTCAAATTAGATTAGCCTAGGATAACTATTTTATCCTAACGCAAATTGAATAAACTAGCTTTTCCTACGCCAAACTCGTTTATCTAAATAACCACAGGATAAACTAGTTACTAGTTAGATAAACTAGCTAAAAACACGTAAAACTACATTGGCCTAGGATAAACTAGATCAGTCTGGGACAAACAAGAATGTTTGCGTTGAGGCGGTCATTGAATTCAATAAAATCACGCCAAATTGAATTGGCCTAGGATAAACTAGTTCAGACCAATAAACAGCAGTCTAAACTAGTTTATCCTATAAAAGTTAGGCCAAACTAGTTTGGCCTAGGAAAATCTAGTTTGTCCTATGTGCCTTAGGATAGACTAGTTTGGTCTAGGAAAAACTAGTTTATCCGATGGGCGTTAGGATAGACCGGTTTGGCCTAGGAAAAACTAGTCTATCCGATGGGCGTTAGGATAGACCGGTTTGGCCTAGGCCAATCTAGTTTGGCCTAAAATCGGGTTTGGCCTGTAACATATATAATTGTTGCATATATAAATACATAATTGTTGCATAACATTTTCGAGTCATTTTGAATTTTATGAAATTAAATTACAGGGATAATCAAAACTATTCCGTTACAATACGACCTATGGGAAAAATAGTTTCAAGTGCGATTTAATGAAATTATTGAGATTTTAAATTTAAGTATTTTATTCTTTCTTTTTTCAAATAATTATCTGATATTCTCGAGCATTTGTTCCGTACACAAATAATCAATATTTGCAAAAAAAGACCCAATCAATTTATTGAAACTCCCAGAGCATTTACTTTATGACTAATCCATAGTGTGTTATTCGTATAATTTTTCCTTTTCCTGCAGTTTCTTCAACGTCCAACTTCGTATAATGATAAAATTTTATGGGGTGGAATTCCCCCATAAACTTACGAGTGCAATAAAATTTAAACCTTTATGAGTTGGAGAATGTTTCTTGTTTTTTGACATTTATTCGATCATATTTCTGGAAATGTTCAGGTATTCATAAATTTTTAAAGTTTTGAATATAAGACTGAAAAGATAGTGATAATAAAAATTACATTTTATCGTCTTCAGATGTAAAGATGATGTAAAGATTTATAGCGAGAGATTTATACTTTTTTGTATGAAAGTTTATCTTTGATATTTATTTGTAAGTTATGATTTTAGATTATAAAATTTTAGAATATTTTTGTCAGGTAACCTACGCGAATTTGGATGGATTTTGCTTATGTCCATTCATAAATCAGTTTTTTCTGTCACATCTGATACAAAAACATATAAATATATTAGGGAATATTATTTTTTAATTCTTTAGGCAGCTTTTTATTTCCGTAATTTCATTGTAACATTTGAAAATTACAAAACAACTCATCGATATTTTTAACTGTTTCTAGATCCTTGACAACAAAGCAACTTTTTTAACTCAGAAAAAAAATTAATAAATGAATATGTTTCAGTATTTGCGTTTTAGTTCTATTTATTGAGTAGTTTTTTAAAGTATAAAGTATACTGAATTCACCTACGTCGAATTTAAGCAGTTTAAAAAATGGTTAAGTTATTAGTTACATTAAGGTATATATTTAGTTACATTACGTTTTTCTATTTAAGATCTTATTAAATTTAAACTAGATCAGTTTCATAAAACATTAAAATATCTAAATATTTCGATTACGCAAAATTATCTAATTCATTTTTTACCCAAAACTATTTAATAGATTGCTTTTCTTCTTTCCATAAAATACCTCTAGAACATGTTGATAAAAATCAAGTTATTCAGGTAATTATGGCCTTAAAACCTAAAATAATTTGAATCAGCAGGCGTAAGCCTTAAATAAAATGCGTTTTATTTGTGAAATAAATTAAAGTATAAATTTCACATATTAACAGAATGTAGAATTTTAAAAATTGTTTTTTATTTGTAGTGTAAATATCTAACACCACCATGCAATGTGTAAATTCAGTATTTTGTAGGATTAGTTTCATAAAAGTAATCAAATAAATTATCTAATAAACTAAACTTTTAGAGGTCGTAGTAGAACTGCAGGAATGTGATCTAGGATATACAGGAATGGGCTCTATGGATCTGATATTTTAAATTGAAGAATGCACCAAATACTGATATACATAAAATTACCGGGGAGAATTCGGAAACTAAACAACGATCAGCCTTAATTGTGACATATTACTAGTTATTTTAAATTATTTTAGAAACTATTATAAATATATGATGGCTGATATATATATATTTAACATATTCAACAGATATTATACCTATTCCATATTATTATCTACCCACCAACTTAAAGGTATTTCGTGCATTCAAGATTTAATCTAACAGACCATCTATGAGATACGGTTTTACTTAAATCCTTTGTGGCCTTAATATCTCCGGTTCTCTACGCTATGATGATAGATTAATTACGGACTGATAAGCATGTTTGCCAATAAAGGGACCATAATACCATTTAGTTACTGATCTGTGTAAATGGGAATTAGATAGATTTGAATATACTTAACACTATCAACTTTAAGTATGATGAAATTACAAATAATAAGTCGAAGTTAATTTAAATTTAAATTAATTGATAGGAAGGTTTACTATTAAAAATAGGGATAACAAAATATGCTCAAGGAAGAGATTTTTTATTGATATTGAAAGCAACCTCCAGTATAATGTCATTAAAATGATTTGAGCCTGGCGTGTTGTATAACTTACTGCTAAAATAGATATATGTTACTGACCAATTCTATAACAAAATGTTTAATTTTCTAACTGAAAATTGAGAGTAAATTAGGACTTTTTTTTAAACTAAATAACAAAATTATTTAATTAAAAAATAAAATCAGAAAGTAAAATGATAAATAAAAAAATATTTCATTAAAAACATAAATATCAATGGTTTACTGTATTAAATATTTGTTGTACTATATGAATCAAAAAAGAAAATTCCCTTTAAAAGAAAATGGTTTCTGTCAACTCAGCCTACAATCGGAGGTAGATTTTGCTACTAATTTCATCAACAAAAACTAGGTAAAGATTGGAGAAATCACTGTTTAACAATTTTGTCTCGCCTCTTATTTTCACTCTTTCAGTCACTTTTTGCTTATTAACAAACTTGACCAAAATTTTCTATCGCTAGATTTTATGTGTCAATTTGGAAGAGATTTTTGCAGAATTTTGAAAGTTATCGTGACCATTAAAAATAATGTATGTATATATATATACATATAAAATATAAATTGTTGCGTATATAGAGTTCTTTTGATCTTATTGTTAGACAACTTCAAACTCTTGCCTTTTAGAAAAGTAGAAAATAATTTATTTGCAGATCTTCAGAGCAACAGAGTCTTCGAAACTCACAAATATTACTAGATATTCAAAAATAACTGTTCAAATCTATCGAACAAGTACAATTATAGGTCGCAGAGATTCTTTATACAATGTCTCAACACTATATCACATTCAAAACAACGTAGATAAAACTCAATACATCAAGCAAACTTGCTTAGACAATCTCTAGTAGCTCACTCAATGCCTGACTGGTAAATAATAATAATAACAGCTCGTATTGCTCTCCTTATATAGGCTCGCAGCATGTGCTGGAAATTTCTAGAACCTTCTCAAAAAATCCACGGAACAACAAACAATGTATCAGTATATCTAAGGGGGGTTACCGTAGAGAGGGAAGGGTTACCATCGCCAACAATCGCCAAGTTTGTCGCCAACTTGGCGATATATCGCCAAATTTGGCGACCAAAATTAGTCGTCAAAAGTGACGCCAACTTGGAGATATCTTTATTATTTCGCCAAGCTGCCATAGACATTCACTGAAAATAATAGACAAGTTTGCTTGATAACAGATACAATGTAACAAAAATTAATATTAGTAAAGGAATGGAGCTTAATAAGATTGTTTACATTATTTTACAGTACAAACACTAAATATTTACAAAATTCGTAACAATATGTTATGTGTAGATAGATAGTTAAAGCTTTCAATGGGTAGTTTTGTGTTCTAAGTTATATAATCGGCGTAGATCTGCGAAGTTTTATCAATGTTTTCAATCTAAAGAAGAATGTAATGATAAGTAATTATTAAAAAATCTATCTAAAAATGTAGATTAAATTTCCTTACACCAAAGTAGGTAGGTTCAAATTTGATTAGCAATATGAAAAAAATATATTTAATTTATATTTGAAATAAATATTTATTCAGCTTATTCACACAAATAAATTAGGTTTTTCGTAATTACGTATACATACAAGGTGGAACCCGTCGAATTTCGACGAAAGTAAATGTTTAAGAAAGAATTGTTTAATTCATTTATAATAAACTAAAAAATTAGCTAGAGTAGAAAATGAATCTTACAATGCTCAGTCTAGCTCTCAAACAAATATCATTTAAAGCTAAAACTAAAAAAAAAGTACTATCTTTATAAAACTCAGTGTTCCAAATTATTAAAATTAAAATTTAATGGCATATGAAAAATATAATAATAAAGCAAAATATAATAATGATCAGTTATTTAGATGAATTATCAATTAAGGCTCGTATGTTTGATATAAATGCATTTGAAAAAAAAAAAAAAATGAAATTGACATGATCTTAGAATTTTATGTGAAATGTAAACCCGTTATAATTTTCATCTTCTTAATATTTATATGTGCACATTTCAAATTTTAAGATTTTTAAGGGAAAATGGCTTGTTTCTGTTGCCACAGTTACAAAATTTGCGCTAAAAGCAAACAAAAAAAATTTAATATGCTCAGAATAAATTGAAATACAACTTTCAAACTAATTACATTTAAAAGTATACATTTTTCTCTATACGATGGTGTAAAAATTGGAAATGTTCAATGTTTAGAAGTACAAAATTTGCAGTACCGAATTGCAAAAAGATTGCAAAACCGAATTTAATGTGGGTTTTGTCATTCGCTAAATGACGTATGCATTACGCACAGAGACGTTTGTCCTTTATAATATAGATAGAGCAATTTTATCGGAATATCTTTATAATTTTCATGTTTATTAAGTTAATGTAATTTCGGAAATATCTTATTACATTACTAATTCTACATTTATACACTTGTAAATTAACGGATTTATTATATTCTTTAGCATATTCAAAATATTTAGAACATCCCATACCATAATATTAATTCTTCGATAACTTTTATTGATTGCATTACATATTACTAACCATGTTATAGTTATAAACTTGGTAATTATTAATTGATTTAGAAAACCCAAAATATTTATAAAATCTTGAACCTCAATATTATGGAAAGTCCACTGTTAGTCTTGCAACAAATAGAGCCAATTTTCGTAAATACGTCTAATTATTATTATTATTATTATTGCAAAATATAATTACGATAAAAATTTACATATTAAGTTTAGTATTATTGTACTTCAGCTACATACAATATATCTAATTTGTAACAAAAAAGCTGCATGTTTATATTAAAAAATCAAAATGTTGTTACTCATAAGCTCACTTTTAACCATTTGAGGTGCTAATCTCTTCCAGTCTTAAAATGGTGAAAAGAATGATAGACATCATAATTAAAAAAAAATTATTTCAAAATAGGTAAAAGCTTTTCTTTACGAACTTCATAAAATTATTTTTTTATTTTAAAATTTTGGCGTCCATATGGCATTTCACAATAAAAATTAGATGGGATATATTTTATCCCACCGCCCATCAAGGGTTTAAGCCAATGAGTGGCAAAGCACTGCGATTCATAAACTGCTGAACTTATTGAATGACACCAGAATTTAAAAATAAATTTATTTAAATAAAAATTATTTTCCTTACATACTTCATAAAGTTAAAATTTTTATTTAAAAATTATTGTATCAATGTGCCATTTCACAATTAAAATTGAGTGGTATATATTTCATCCGATCGCCATGAAAGGGGTTAAATGAGTCACAAGATTAACAAAAATTTGATTTAATACAGCGACAAATAAAATGGTTTTTGTTACAAATTAGATGTATGTTACATGAATGGAACGAAATGGTATTTATCTGTTTTATTTTTAAATGTTATCATAAGTTATATTTGGAATAAAATAATCGAAATAATATTTTAAAAATTGCTGTCATGTTACCAGACTAACGAATGGGCGTTTGCAGTAACTTCTCACAAACTGAAAAGCAATTTGTGTTACAATGATCTTTAAAACCATATGTATTTTAATATGTGCTAAATATCTGCATTTCTGAATATAATCTATTATAGGTGTTTTCGAACGTCATTGCTATTTATTAGCATTTCAGTCAACAAATAGTGAGAGAGATGAATTAATTCTGCACTGGTGATCATATTTGACAATAAATGGATCTTAATACCCTTTAGGCACTAATGTATGTACACAGACTTTACGTAGTTTTGTTTGCGTTTAACAATATTTAATTTAAATATTAGACGTAGTAACATTTGGATAAGTGAATATACTATTAATAAGAAATTTATTAAAATAGTCCATGCAATAGAGGATTTTACATTCCAAAAGTAGTGCTAGAAATAAACTTACTTATTTTATGTATTTTGGGTCGCTCAATCCGAAATTGTAATTTCACACAAAAATATTTTCCGGCAATATCCTCCCTCTGCTAAATTTTGTAAAATGTCCGCGAAAATAAGTTTTTTTAATCATTTTTTTTACTGTTTTAGTGAAAAAGCATCTATAAATTTAAAAAGTAGATAAATTTTGCAACAAATAAGTTACAAGATTTTATCATGTAGAGTGAATGGGGAAGGGTCAAGCTACCTCTGAACATGCGCCACGGCGCTGCGTAGACTATGTGATGCAATTCCGCTTAACCACTTCTATCGTTTGCGTTCGCTATCGCGTTTCCCCTCCGAACTTCCCACATACGACCTACTTTGTGTTTTTGTGTCTCTGAATACGAATTATAACTTTTCACCAAAATTCCCAAACAATTTTTTAAAGGGTTTGAGGGAAAAAATATCTAGAAATTTAGAAATAAAAAAAAATGCAACAAATAAGATATGTATGGAATTATGGTGTAAGATGAACGGGGAGAGGAATCTTTCTCTCAACATACGCTGCGACACTGCGTACACTAAATTATGCAATTACACTAAATGTACAGGAAATAGAGGATTTTACCTGGCAAAATTAATGGTAGTTCTAGAAATCGACTCAATTATTATTATTATTATTTTTGGTCGCTAAATCTGATTTCTAACTTCCCACCAAATTTTTCCCCGGCACCTCCCTCCCCTTCTGTAATTGCATAACACTACTTGAGAAAAAAATACTATGTGTGATTTCCAATACTATCTACTCAATTAAAGACAAAATCTTTTTAATTATAGGGTGAAATTGACATTAAAAAATATTACTATTATATTCATCTATAACAGTCTAATAAGCCATTCGTCACCGACATGAAGATACGAACTACAAACTTCATAACTGTTATTTCCAAAAAGTTATTTTCACCTTATATAGTCGCAAAAAGTCTTAAAAATCTGAGATATAACACGAAAAGTACTATTCGACAATTATCGTGCTTTTATAATTACAGAGATTTTATTATTATTTTTAAAATTAATTATTACCTTCTAATTCAATTTTTCATCTTTAAAAGCTATTATAACATTCACAGTTTCTAATAAATAGTTGATGTTTTTTCGTGCAATGTATAATATGTGTTAAGTAGTCAATAACACTGTATTGTACATTGGGCTAAAGGAGTTGAAAATTCAGTAACTTTCAAACGGTGACAGCTGTTAAAGTAATTGTTGCAGGAGAATAATTTATGCTGTCAGAAATTTTTTAATGTGACTCGTGGTTTAATTTTAACTGCGAGCGATAAATGGAGCTACGAGCAGTAAACATCCAATCCAGGCGAAAGCAGAAATCACGATGCCATCCATTAAAGGTAAACCAATGGATTCAGAAGGGACTGGCAAAAGTTGAAAATTCTTAGGCGCCAAGAAAACTTCTTAGGAGTCAGCTTGAAGAATTATTTCTCTGACATTATCGCATTCACAGCAAAATAGATTACACGTTTTTTTTTTTTTTTTGAGTGACTGATTTGGACTGATTTTCCAGTGAAAAAGTTTGCTATTCAAACTGAGGAAAAATTTTAAAGCAATACCACTGTTACTAAGAAACTATGGGGCCCTCCGTGGCGAATGAACACGCTGCAATTTGCTTGCGAGCGTAGGAGGTTGTGGGTTCGAATCTTGCTGACTTCTTGCACATACTCTTTGTGTGGAACCTCCGGCTGTATTTCCTCCGTGTTATAAAATTTCCATGCGCTCTCTCGTCCCTCTGTATTGATGATGACTTATAAGCAAGCTTTCAGGTCGAGAACACAAGTCAGATTTATGTTGTTCAATAAATAAATAATTAAAATATTAACACGCTATGAAATTAAGCATGAAAACAGTAGACAAATTACTTTTAATTCCCAATAAAAATTATGCACATAAATGTTCAAAGTCTTTGAGAATTTGATTTAAAATTCCATTTGTCAATTGATTTTTCAGATTTGAAATACTTTAAAGATGATCCATTTAAATTTATAAACAATAAAATGTTCATACTCTTCTCTTTTATGTTTGAATGTAGTTTACCTTTAAAGAAACCTCTTTCACAAGAAGCTATTTACACTGGAAGTGTCAGCACAATTCCAAAGAGAATTGCCAAATATAAGAATTGATTCTTCATAGAAAATAATTTTAAAAAAGAGAATTAATTATGAAATCTTAGCCAAGAACTTTAAACACATATACCATTCATTTAAAATATGAGTAATGTTATCTTCTTTTATAGCAAGGTTACTAGCTAAATGATGCCTAAACTATGTTGTTTTTTCCTCTAAACATGTATAGCTCTTTGCCTTCTGGCTGACTGAAAGTATTAAATATACTGCAGCTATTGTTATTCCAGTTTGATTTTCTATAAATCTTTTTTTAAATAGTGTTTTATCGCTACTTTAATAAGATTGTTTTTATCACTGGAAAAAGTTTTATGAGATATATCTGACAACTGCACATTTTGGCACATTCTACTTAATGAAACATCACTTTATTATTTATTTTTTCATTTTCAGCTGAAGTATCTTTAAGGAATTATAACCTAAGCAGTACTATTTTAGCATGCATCTTACTTTGGCTTAGCAAAAATTCTGATTTTTGAAAAATCAGGGAGAATTTTCAAAAAGTCATACAAAAAGTGCATTATTATAAAAAGTTTGAATTCAACTTTTTAAGCAGTGGCATAGCCATGTTACTATCTGCACCTTTTGCTTCAGTAGTACATTCCAAAGAGTAACCGTGGATTTTAAATCTCTGATTACAGCACTGAAACACCATTTTATTTTTTATTTTTCTGCTGAAGTAATTTTAAGAATTTATAATCTAAGCAGTGCTCTTTCAGCATGCACCTTACTTTGGCTTACTAAAAACTCTGACTTTTGAAAATTTAGGGAGAATTTGGAAGACTCAAATTGTCACACAAAACTTATTAAAAGTTTGAAATCAATTTTTTAAGCTGTTATATGGCCATGTTAATATATATTCTCCCTTTGTTTCAGTAGTACTTTCCAAATGAACAACAGTAGATTTCCAATTGCTGATTACAGCTCTGAGCGTTTCAACCTTGCTTTTAACCCACCTTACTCATTTCAAACAAAATATACTACACAAATTTTTCTTCTAGAGCTTCAGAGAAGAGCTCTAACTCTCTTAAACGATTAAGAGAATTCATGGAAAATTTATAAAGAGCGATCAGTGTAGAAACTATATCTCCAATTAATTTACAATCTTTATTTCATTGTAAAACACCCAACAAAGTTTATGGGCTGCACTCACAATGAACTGTCAGCTTGTTTTGCACTTTTTCTCTGATTTTCCAGAAAATCTTTTATTCAGAAATATTCTGCGGTTTACTCACAATAGAATGAGGGGAATATCTACCATAGTTTAGTAGTTAAGGAGCTAAGCCCTACTTGAGGAAAAAATACCTGTTTTTCAGGAAATCATCTCCCTTCCGCTAAAAGTAATTTAACCCTTAACTACACCGTGTGCCATATCTGGCACATACAAATAAAAGTATAATTCTCAGTATGTGCTATGAATTTGACCAAAATGATCACTGTAACTGATCAGGAACAGTGAAGTGAATGGAATAACATTTATTTTGTCCATGAGAGATGGCCGAATTTAACAAAAAAATTCGAATTTGTTCTTGAGAAAAAAAAAAATTCAAACAAGATTTTAAGGCAAAAATTGCTGTTATTTTTTTTACTGAATACTTAAAAATATTAATATAAAGTAAGTTGCAGAGTGTTACGGAGATAAATTTAACTAATTTAAGTCCATGTAATTACAAAATATAGCAATACAATACTTATTTTTTTACTGTTTTTCCCACTATTAAATTGATTTATGGATTTCAAACACATTTTACTTACCCATCATACGTAGTATAGGGTAAGTTTTGCAATCGTTTTGAAAATCGAAAATTTTTTTTTGACGGATTTACACGTTTTCGACACTGGAGATTTCGAAAAATATATTTTTAGAAAAAAAAATTTGCCGTCCGTCTGTCTGTCTGTCTGTCTGTCTGTCCGTCTGTCTGTCTGTCTGTCTGTCTGTCAGTCTGTCTGTCTGTAAACACTCTATCTCCCGAACAAATCGAGATAGAGACTTGAAATTTTGTATGTAGTTAGTATGTAAGAATGGGACGAACCCTAATTAATAACAGCAACCTCGATTATCCGGAACTATTTTTTTCGGACTCTCGAAAAATTCGTTCTGATGAAAGGTATATAAAAATTTTCGAATTTTTTTGTTCTAAGGAATGGACGTAAAAGGCAATAAAATACCACACATTTTGCATATAGAACGAAGTCGATCGGATTATTAGTTGCCGAGATATTTGTAATCCAGTTTTCCACATTCTTCGATTTTTCATGACCCTGTATTTCATTCAAATTTCAATTCAGAGGTATATTTCAATTGGAAATGAGAAGCTTAATCCGATGCAGTCTATTGTTAGTTAGTAGAATTATTATTTTTGGAGTTATAAGGATGCTTCTTTTACGCAGTTCGTTACTACTTGAGTAGTTTGGCGTTTTTTATAATTTGTCGAAATTGGTAATCAGCAGTTTTTTAATATAGTATTACTATGTATATTAACAACATTTAAATTTTGTTTATGAATTGCAATGCATTGTATAAATAGTTTTCACATGTTTTATTTTCATATACATATCTATGATGGGTAAGTATTACGGTGGCCCCCAACGACTAGTTTTCATAAAATTAGAAAAAATCGTGTAGTGAAGAGTTGATATCAAAAACACCGCGTTGCCACAAGAAAGGATGCCGGTATTGATAACAGTTAGCAGGTTCGTCTATTTTCAGCTTAAATCATTTATTTGTTTAGATAACGTTGTTGCTACACCTTTGTTGTTAGTCGCCAAGAGGAATCTTGTAATAACCCGGTCAACCTGGCGCCTTGGGTTTGACGGACCCGGAAATGAGTCATATTCGTCAATACAACTGGATAATTTCAAATCAATCTTACCATTTTTAGTATTTTATTTTTTGTCTCAAGTAGATAATATACATATTTTTTGATAGTGTTAAAACTGTATTTTTACATACCCATCATACGTAGTATAGGGTAAGTCTTGCAATCGTTTCGAAAATCGAAAATTTTTTTGACGGATTTACACGTTTCGGACACTGGAGATTACGAAAAACATATTTTTAGCAAAACATTTTTGCCGTCCGTCCGTCTGTGTGTCTGTCTGTCTGTCTGTCTGTAACCGCTCTATCTCCCGATCAAATTAAGATAGAGATTTGAAATTTTGTATGTGCTTAGTATGTAAGAATGGGACAAAGCCTATTTAATATCAGTAACCTCGATTATCCGGAACTATTTTTTTCGGACTCTCGAAAAATTCGTTCTGATGAAAGGTACATAAAAATTTTCGAATTCTTTTATTTTAAGGAATGGATGTAAAAGGCAATAAAATAACACAAATTTTGCATAAAAAACGAAGTCAATCGGATAATTAGTTGTTGAGATATTTCTAATTCTATTTTCCACATTCTTTGATTTTTCATGACCCTGTATTTCATTCGAATTTCAATTCAAAGATATCTATTAATTGAAAATGAGATACTTAATTCGATGCAAGAAACCGTTAGTGAATATGATTATTATTTTTGGAGTTATAAGGATGTTTCTATTACGCAATTCAGTGCTACTTGAATAGTTTGGCGTTTTATACAATTTATCGAAATTGGGTCATCAGAAATTCATTAATAGAGCATGATTATGTGTTAAAAATACTTAAATATACGTTTATATTTTGTTTTGGAATTGTAATGCATTTTATAAATTGTTTACATGTGTTATGTTCTCATATATTGTGCTATGCATATCCATGATGGGTAAGTATTACGGTGGCCTCCAATGACTAGTTTATATTCGTAATTTTTTTTTTTTTATATGAAAGGTTGAATATTAAAAATAAGTAAAATCCATTATAATCAGCATGTCTTCTGTTTAAGTGCTTTTTTGTTTGTTACATGTAAGATTACTTATTTTTCATAGCGACAAATGTCGAATATTTCACAATTGCCTTTGAATGAAAAATAAACTTTTGTTATAATAAATTGTGTGTTACTTTATAAATAATATAAATAAACATAAAGGTATCCGAAGGCATGGTATTTCCTTTTTTTAAGTTACAATATCATTAGTTATCATTAACATTTATCGTGCAAACAAGTTTTAAAAATATGAACATGGAGAAAAATCTGTTTAAAGTTTTCATTTGTATCAGTAATTGCGCTTGATCTATTAACAAAATTTGCAAAATCTCGCAATATATTTGCCATATAGTTAAAAATGGAGTGTCAAAATATTCGCAATCAAAGAAACTTTCAGATATTATTTAAAAAATCGATATTTTGACCGATTCAAGGTACTGTACTCCCTTATTAAGGTTGAAGAATTAAACTCGAACTTTCATTTAATCACTTTAATAGAAAGAATAATAATTCAATAGCAGCACACAGCCGCTTTCTCGTCTGCACACTTCTCAAACACAACTTTAGAACAAAACAAAACAAGTTGGAAATTATACGTGAAGAGTAGCAAATGCGGTGCGTTCACACGTTAACACATTCGCTACCGCTCAAGCGCTAGTGCTTGAAGTTCCAATTCATTTAACACAGAGGGCGGAGTTATCGGCAGCGAACGTGTTAAAGAAGTTTTAAAAATATCACTCTCATATATCAATCTCATAAAATTTTAAATAGTTAATTACAATTAAAATGCGCACCAAACAATGTTCTTCCTATATCATTATGTAATTGAATACTTTTGCGTGGACTTATAAATCAATATCTTTTCACCACAGATTATGCAAAATGAATAATATAATATGTAATTTATAGATGCTTATCAATTTTTTTTATTTTCGAATGAGTGTAACAACATTAAAATGCTTTTGATATATTTTTCCCCATTGAACGTAATGTAACGGAATACTTTTGATTGTCCCTGTAATTGAACTATGCAACCACTTTTGATAAAATATGAAATAACTCAACAAGATTATGTAATAATTATGTATTTTAAATTGCAAACGATTAAAATGTATTTGAAACTTTTCCCCCATTGACCGTAATGTAATATAATGATTTTGATTGTCCCTGTAATTGATCTATGCATCCGATTTTGATACAATTTAAAATAACTTGACAAAATTATGTAATAATTATATATTTTAAATTTCAAACGATTCGGTTGTGTAGTTTTTTAATTGTTATATGATGACGGGAGGACGGACGGACAACTATGGGTGCGACGTATTTACATAATTACGAACGCACCTAAAAAGAAATTCACTTCACTTCAGTTTCTGGATACTGAGACTTTAATTATACGTGGTGCGGCATGTCTGCCTACATAAAACAAAGGTAAAGCCATATTTTTCCTCAATTACTGTTTGTTATATTATAACTATTCAATTTCAATTTAAGGCACCGATTAGTTAATTTTATGGTTAGGTATGATATATTTTTTAATTCAAATCAAGGATCAACGATATGCAAATTACATCGATTGAGTTAAAAACCGCGCCTTAAAATATGCAGTGATCCTTGAGGTATATTTCGTAGTTTTTGACAATCCTTTCGTTTCAAAATCATGTGACTTTTAACGAAACATAAACTGTCAAATGGTTGACGAAAGTATATCCTCACTCATGGCCAGAGCACTGCCCCCTGAAATCTAGGCCTGCGCGCTCGTGTGTGTGTACGATCCCTTGAATTATTCGTAACGGTAATATTTAAAAGTTTTTTCGGATTTTATATTTTGAAATTATACAAATCAAATAAATATTTTATAAAACACTGGTGTCTAAATTTAAGGGTTGTTAAGACTGTTTACTACACACGTAAAAAAAAATTCATCTTCCGACAATCGCCATTTTGCCGCAGCACTCATGCCTTATCTTCAAAGGGCGCTGTCGGTGAAGAAGATCCGCTTCAAACATTTCATTTCTATTATTAGCTCCATTCCTGGTGATATCTATTTATGTTTCGATTAAGCACCTACTGTTTGAATTATTACATTAAAAAATTAAAGTTCCTATAAAGAGGGCCGGTGTATACATGTGCAAAGCCAAATTGAAATATTTACATTAAAAAAATGCGAAACGAGATTTGAATTTTTTATTAAATAGTGATAATTTCTTTGTAAATTGAATTATTATTTCAACCAATAAGGTTTATTATCATAAAAAAGGCAGAATAAAAATATATATATACATGGGAAGTCTTTCCAAAAATACATCTTTAAAAGAAAAATATACTTCATGAAAATATTAATTAATAAGACATAAATTGACATAAATTGTGTTTAAAGACTAAAAAATACGGTTTATTACACAAAGATATAAATATTGAGTATAGGATATCGGTACATTTATTTTTATTAACAAAAAAATATAATAAACTAAAATTATAATTATCGTTTAACACAAATAGACTTAGCTGTAAAACCTACAAAATGTAAGACGATGCATTAATGATCAAATTACTCCTATGCAAGTTTACTTATCAATAGAATGGTCACGAATAATACATCTTACATTTAGAGAATGCAATGAATTAATTTCACGTTCAATGAATATAAATTCTATGCCGATTTATGCTTATTATAGTGAATGAATCGATTTATCCTTCATGTCTTTATTAGGATTAGCCTTTATTCTAACATACAAGCACTATTGTACATTAATAACATAGAATTAAAATGTAAGTCATAAAACAAATTCTTTAAAATCATTTTGTACAATATAAGAGTATTTCATAAACGAAATTATACTTTATTTTTTATTTATATTTTCATCTTATTTGTATTTAAATTACTTTGTGGTTGCAGTTTCACAAACAGTTGGATTATTTTAACACAATAACTTTGACAATTTTTTAATGAAATTGCTCTTTTAAATTGTAAATTGTGTTTATAAAAATCATCAGACAATTTGTGATCTACGGATCATAATTTACTTTTCTGTTTGATTTCAAGTCAAAATACTAAATAGTTTTTGTTGTAAAGTGAATACAAAATGTAATTTGAGTATCTTAGTAGAGGATTCACTTCGCTTTTCCTAATAATGAGAAACGAGATTTAAAATTTTTTCATAAAAAAGATGATAATTTCTGGGTAAAATGAATTAATATTTCAACCAATAAGGTTTATTAAAATGAAAAATTAAGATTTTTTTTTTAAAAATTAGGTATCGGATATGTATCCAAAAACACATCTTTGAAAGAAAAATATATACTCCCTATATTTGACACAGGGTGTTTCTAAACTCATGGTACAAACTTTAAAGGGTGATTGTACACATCAAGACAAACAATATTAAATAGGAAACTAAGGGTCCCAAACGTCTTCCGAAGGAGATAAGCGCCATTAAAGTTTAGGGTCCAAAAATTCAAATTATTATAAAAAATGGAAAAATTGGTCGATTCATTTGCGGTATAATCAATAAATAGTAATTAAAATCAATAGGTGATTTTTAAAACAATTAAATTAAAAACCACGATATATTCACCCAATTTACACTATGCTTCAACATGTCGGGGCATAAATGATATTATAGAAAATGGCAGCGGGACCAAAACACCCTATTCTGATTTTACTGCTGCAGATTTCGATTAAACAACTATCAAACACAGTTACTTTTAAATCAAAATGTTAATCACAGTTACTTTTAAATTTATCTTACTTTTAAATGCTAAATGTACTTAACTAGCTCTTAAAATTAATATGAAAATAATTGTGAATTTATAAATAATATTGATACAAAATAAAAAATATAAAGGCGTAAACAAATTTTTTATTCCATGAGAAAACGTGTAAACTATATCATATTTACAGAATATCTTATAAATAATTCTATACATAAGGTATAATGTTTATGTATTCCAAATATTCTACTAATAATTCTGAAAACGTCAGAGAAGAATAAATTAATTCTGAAAATAATTAAAAATCATGTAAGACAAATGACTATATTTATAATAATTAACTGGATGTGTACAAAATGTAGCAAATATTTATTTCGAAAAATTCCAATGAAGAGATTATTTATCATGAGTTATTCTAAACTAATAAAAGAAAAAATAAACTTTAGTTTTGACGGATTTAACATTTTTGTTATATATATATTTGGTTAGTAACATCGTAGCAATCGAATGTATTATCAGATACTTTCACTAAGTGTATTTATTCATTTAAAAATTATGCTTCGTTAGTGTATTTTTCTGATAAAAATAGGCTAATTTAACGTTGAAGAATTTACTTTACAAAACACTTCTTTGGGATTTTTAAATAAGGTTAGAAAGAAATCATTGGCTATTCACCAAAGAAAATCAAAGGAGGTTGATCGATCTTTGCATTAAACTTTAAATAAAGGACATATTTTTAAGTTTCTAAAATTTTTTGTATAGTAATTTCTCGCATGAAAAAAAGCTTTGCATATTATCAATGTAATTTTTTTCTGGATAGTATAATTGTAAATTTTAAGTGACTTAATTAAATCACTATAAGAACAAAACAAACATCATAACAAAAATATTAGCAATTTGAAATGAGATGATTCATTAACCCTCTGACCGCCACGAACTAATATATCCGTTCACTAAGCTGCAGGTTTTATTGCAATAGTAGCTTTTTTAAATTATTATGATTCTACAGATATAACAGAAATTAAGTTATAATTTAAACTCTGGAGGCTTATATACCTATACCTAATATATATATAATGTTGGAAAAAACATTTTTTTAGTATTTTAAAATAATTAAGGGAAAGCAACATTACAATTTTGTTCTTTAGCTTGGAAGTGGTTAAATGACATTGTTAATCCATTTGGTTGTTTGCAAAGAGCAAGACTGATTGGAGAATCATCTTCTTTTTTACAATTACCCTGAAAAGTCTCAGACTTATTTCAAAAATCTTAGAGAGTAATAATATAAATGAAATCTCAACATTTGTTTCTCAATCCGCCTGAAATTTTTAGGCTTATTGCAAAGATTATATAAGTATACAATTTTAGGAAAATTGAAAAATAACCATTTACTTCTGAATCACCATTATTTAACCGTAAACCCGAAACGAACCGGACGAAACATTTCCATCAAACCGTAAAACGAATCAAGCACAAAACAAAATAATTTCTCCTATCCGTAACCTGACTGTAGCTAAAAGCTTCATTTAAGTGAACCAGGACCTTATAATGCAGCCGAAAATAATTTCTATTGACCATAATCAGATCCAAAAAATAAGATAACTTTCTTCGACAAAACAATTAAAACTTAAAATTTTCATGCAAAGATAATCTAAAATGCGAACTGAAGCAAACCCGATCAAAAAATTTATCGACCAATATCCAAGATCCGAGCAAAATAAAATAATTTCCTCCGATCCGAATTTAAAAGTATTTATTTTTAGTTTGACCTCCAGCAACGCCAAAAAGTATTTTTAGTTTGACCCCCAGCAACGCAAAAAAGAATTTTTAATTGAAAAATATCAATAATGCATTCAGATAGTCTTGAAAAATTTTAAAACCAATAATTTCATATCCGTAGCATGCTACGGGTAATAATAAAAAAGAGAATCTAAAATTTCCACTACATACAACAGCTTTTATTCTTTTTACTAGCGAGCTACGCCCGCTAGCTGGGCCACTTTTTCAAATGAACCTCGATATTAAGCAGTATATAATAAGCAAAAAAATTCATTTAATAAGCAAGTCTTGGAGTTCGAATCCTCAAGCACGAAAAAAAGTAAATTAAAGAGCTATGGTTGTTATGCGCCCATTACCCCGTTAAAAATATGTGATTTCGCACAGTGAAGGCTACGCGCCCACCGTGCGAAGCCGGGCCACAGGCCTACCGCCCACCGGCGCTACGCGCCATGGTCGACATCATCCCGTTAAAAATATTTGGTTTTGCACGGTTGGCGCTGCTCGCCCATAAGACATTTTCTCGTATTTTTGGTTCATCAGAAGCAGACTTTTACGCAGATTCTGAATATGTAATCAGTTTTTTTCTACTTTAAAAACTGTCTGCATAATGGTTTAAGAAAAAACGTGCAAAAAAAAAGTTTCGCTATTAAAAACTGCATAAGACTGCTATTAAAAAAAAAGTATTTTCATTAATATCACAAACGACATAAGTAAGAAATAATTTTAGCAGCTCGTTTCCCATTTGTACTAACAGAAATTAGTATTAATCGCGTAAATCTTAGGTTACACAATATTCGTGTATGCTACCAAAAAGAAAAAGTGTGAAAATAAACCGCGTTTAACATTTTTTACCAATTAATTCTTTTTCTCTTATACATTCTTTGACAAAATGATGGGAGAAAAAGAGGTTTTCGGCTGCTTCTTCCTTTAGCCAAAGGGGAAAAGTTCAAGTCGTTCACCGCAAGGTGGCGCAATGTTCTGCCTCACAGCTCCGTTTCGGAAATGAGACGTTTTCTGTTCTGATTCCCGACCGGTTTTTAATTCATAACTTTTTTAATTTTGGTCCCACGGTCTGGAAATTGCCCGAAATGACTTTCCCGGAATTTTTCGAATCGAAAGACACCTCTCCTGACTTCCAACTGGCCCGCGTTGCGAACTGTAATCGGCTTCAAGCAGACAGACAGACAGAGGCGCACGGATTTTATTAGTATAGAAGATAATTTCAGTGGTGCGCAAACTATGGGTCAGGACCGAATTTTGGATTCTAAAAAAATCTTTATGGGTCACTTAATTTTCTGAAATTTATTTAAGCATGAATCCTAATAAATAATTAATCCTCAAAAATCAATTGCGATGATGATTAAAATTTCTACTATCAATTAAGGGGGCGCGACAAAATTATTTGCGAAATGTGGGGGTCGGGAATGAAAATAATTTACAAACCACTAATTTAAGCGCGTAAATCGATTACGATGTGATTCGTCCGTCTAATGAAGACATATTATTAGAATTAAAACGCAAAACTTTTATTTATTGTAATTGGGGAACGAGGAGTGGAGACAAAATTTGGTATTTTGCACAATTAAACACACTATTATGAGAATAAACTTTAGCTTGCACTTACATTACAACTAAGTCCGGCTCAAATCACTAATTCGGCTGTTCTCTTCAGGTCGCGGACTAACTTTACTAACCTTTAAATAAACACCCCGTGGTTGCGCAAATATCTGCATTTTAAACAACCACAGTGCAAAATTACTCTGAAATAACTCTTACCGAACTCCTGTGAGGCTCTCTACTTTCTTTAATCACACGTCAGCTCTACTACTCGTCGCTGGAGGCTCTTCCCAACTCACCGTACCCCCACACCCTCCAACTCACAACTTACAGCTTTTATGCTTTGCAAACTGAAGACGGAGCTAGAATTTTGCATAAAAACTCAAAAAATCGTAGTTAACTGTAGATCGAGGGCGCCACACATGTTAGAACTTTGAGATCTCACTCAAAACATCAGAGTGCCTTTATTAAGGACACTCCCTCACAACGTTTGAATGAAAATTGTGTTTAAATTACATTTTTAATTGGGTCTTTTATTTATTCTTGAAGCGTTGATTGCGTTATGTAATAATAGTTAGATACATACGATGAATTGTTTATATTGCATTATGTGTAAACATGTTTCTTTTCCATGTTATTCTTCATGTGACAAAGATAAAAGATTAAACAAGATTTTATTCTTAATAATTATTTTAACTACCATAAAACATCAATTTTCGAACGAAATTACCTTTGAAAGAATAGCTCCTCCCATTTCGATGGTGTTATTTAAAATGTACCATGTATACGAGTTTGAAAAAAGTGGAGTAAAAAATGAAATTTAATTGCTAGAGTTAGATTTAGGTTTACTTTAAGCACTGATAGGTTTCTACTTTATAATACAGACATACAAATACAGGAAAGTGACATTCAATATGAATTTTAAACCAGTTTAATGCTTAAAAATATTCGGGGGATAAAATATTGCAAAATCATTTTTTATTTATCATCAATTTATGTTTTTGCTCTAAAAATTTACAAAGCATAATATATATATGTATACAAGAATCTCATACACTTAAAAACTTTTTGTTCGAAGTTTTTTTCCCCCTTATCCTTTTTCTATATTCTCAAAATAGTCTTTATTTGAAACTTTTCGGTTCAACATGAAATTTTTCATGTGAATAAAGAAAATCATAAATAATCTAGAATCTGAAGAAAGGTAGAAATCCTTCAAATTTATATATTTTCTTTCCGTGTGTTGACTTTCTTTAAGATTTTTACCTTATATATTTTTGAAATGTATTTTTGAATCGGTTCACGTCCTTTAAGTTGGCGGAATGAAATGTTTTACATCAATCTTTTACTTTTGAAATGGTAAGTAAAAAAATGTAAGAAGTTACCTTCTGCTTTTATATTATGAATTAGAAAAAATTGAAAAATATACATGTATATAAACTTTTTTTTCGTTTTTTTCTTTTTTTATGGGGGGTATATATGAAATTTTTATTTGTAATATTTTGAAAATCGATCCAGTAAAACTTTTAGAATAATAAAATTTAGAAGAACAAACATATTTTTTTCTTCTATAGAGAATAAAACAAAATACTGTAATCGAATCGAAAGTTTTTTTTACTCCGATTTTCGGCAGATTTGCACGTTTTATTAGTCAAAAATTCCGAAACACATGCTTTTAGAAAATGACAGTCTGTCTGTATGTCTTCTTTGTATCATCGAAACGTTGTATGAACAGAACGTCAGATATTATATTTTAGCTATAGACAGTAAGTTACAGTTGAAATTGAAGATACTCCGAGAGAACTGTAATAGCGCTTTTTGGGCCATTTTTCACAATGTCACATCGCGAAGTGTAAGAAGTTGCACTTAGATTTAAGCCATTTATCATGTATATGTTCTTGATTGCGATCTTCATATATCACTTAAAAATGGGAATATTAAAAATTAGTGATTATTAATCAGTGACATTTTAATATCTAAAAAAAATATTCAGGATTAAAAAAGCAACATTACGAAAATAAATGAGTAAATAAATAAATGTTGGAATACAGGTACCACACTAATGACTGAAATTTTACAAATTTAAAAAATATCTCTGAAAATGCAGAAGATGATAAGTTGAATTGTATTTATATTTTATCAGATAAACTTAATTAAAATACAAAGAAGAAAGATTTTCCAAAATAGATATTGGAAGCGTTTCAAAAATTATATCGCTAAAAGAAAAAGAAAAATTTTTTTAAACATTTAATGTCTAATATACATAAGTTCTTCCAAAAGTTAAGATATAAATGTGTAAGGATAAATAATAATAAGTAAGAAAAAATATGTAGAATAAAATATATTGATACAGTTATTTTTACTATTTAATTATTATTGTATCAAATTACTGTAATAATTATTGATTCACACATATACATTAAATTGTAAAATACACAAAATGTGATTTTAAACAATGCTCAAATTACTTCTATGTAAATGTACCTATGAATAGAAGGCTCACAAATAATGCGTAACTTCTTTAAAGACAGAAAACCAACGATTATAAATGCACAAATAAAGTATGAGAAGGTAGCAAACAGCTGTTTCGAATCTACTATCGAGATTCTTTATCAGTGCAAAACTCAGCGAGCTAAAGAAAAAAAACTGAGCAAAGAGACAGAGAGACGCAGGCTTATATACCCGCTACTGGAATGATCCCACCTAAAGAAAAGCAACCAATGATAAGAAAGCAGCCAGAGAACAACAGGGTGGACAATTAGTGACATCTATCGGAGAACGAACAAAAGAAAAACTAAAAAGCGAGGGGAAAAAGTATTAAATTAAAGATTTCCAAATGCTTGGAAAATAAGGAGTATTTGATAATTCATTGACTAAGGAATGATAATTTTTTATGATGTGGTAAGCTTCCCAAAAATCAAGATCAAGAATGGAAGGACACTTATGGATGATGGTGGCTGAAGAAAAGTTAAACTTATTTTGTGAAGACCAAGAATGTTGAGCAATAGAAGAGCGTTTAAGCTCTTGATTTTTGACATACCTTTTATGTTCTATTAAAGGAAATCTGAGAGCACGTTTAGTCTGACCAATATAAGAAAGATCACATTGGCAAGAAATTTGGTAAATATCATAAATATATAAAAGTTATCTAAGCGCTCTATGGGGTGCTTAAGATTTGAAAAAGCAATTTTATTAACTGGAGAAAAAATAACTTTGAAATCGAACCTTTTTGAAATTTTGGCAGCCTGCTGACTGATTTTGGGGAAAAAGGGCAAAACAACCAAAGCATTGGAGTTCGAATTAAAGTTTTTACTTTCAGATTGGGTGGATTTTGTCAATTTTCTATGAATTGAATCTATAATATTAGGGGAATAACCACGATCAACAGCAATAGCTTTTAGATAATTAAGTTCATCACTGAGTAACTGAGGAGTTGAAGAAATATTGGAAGCCCAGAAAACAAAAGCAGAGCAAAAACTATTAAACCAAATTGTTTGAAATTTAAAATACATAATTGTTGCATTTTGTTAAGTCATTTCAAACTTTATTAAAATCGTATATGTAGTTTTATTACGGTGATAAATAAAGGAATTTCGTTACATCATGGCCAAAGGGGAAAAAATTCTTTTAAGTGCATTTTAATGATGTCACAATCTTTCCAACGTAATAAAATGGATGTAAATCTATGAAGTATATGCTAAAGAATGCATTGTCTACCATCTGTGGTACAAAGAATATTTTTTATTAGTATCAGGGCCAGACATAAATATTCCAATACATAATAGTATAGGGAAAAACAAAGTTTTTATGGAGGGGAGGCGTTGTAATTATATTAAAATATTTCACATTTCATAAAATAGATGTAGGAGCTGAGGTTTATTACAAGTTATTTTCTATATGGTAGTAAGAAGATAGTGTTTATAGGGAACGCAAAAATTTTGTCTACTATAGTGTATCCGAATTACTGTATTACAACAAAATTTTAATATTTTTATTACAACAAAATTTTAATACTTTTAAAATTTCATTATAGTACAAACTCCCTTAATGTAATAAGTTTGAAGCGCTATTTTCGACTAGTATAAATTACAATGCATTTTTAATGCTTTTTCTTATAATTGATTTCCTAAATTTAAATATTCATGAAATGATTTAATTGCAATTTAAATTCTTCAAAATGCTAATAAATGCTAATAAATATCTTTTAAAAAATATCTCACAGAAAATTAGTAATCCGTTTGTTACTAGTTTGTCAAGCAAGCAATTGCCAAGTATTTCACACGGGCTTGTTCTTTGTTTGTTTTTCCAAGATGCTGAGAGATATTTTGTATTTGAATAGCACTTTTGTTTGTACGCTTGTCGGCACGTATTGTGCAAAAAGCTCTAAAAGATGTTCATCGCGGATATTATGTCTTTCTGTTTGTCTTTTCATTAAACGCAGTAATTTGGTTGATTGTCTATCTTATAGGCATTTTCCAGCTAGCAGTTTACGAATTTCTAAAGTTTGGCTTTCTCCGCAATGTTCCATGGCTTTAGATTTTTAAATCTGAGAAGAATAAGTCGGATCAGGGTTCGTTATTATATCAAGAATAACAAATGTTGCGCCTTAAGTCCACACAATAGTCACTGAAAAAGACCCGGATGATAATGTAAAGTCTTTGGGAGGGTTCTTTTCAAATATCGCGCTCAAATTTTAATATTTTTACATGATTTTTTTTGCATAGGATATCTGAGGACGATCCACAACCGGCTTAGTTTTACTTTTTCGATTTTGCTTATATATATATTTTTTATATTAGGATAGTTTGAATTTTAGAGCCGGTTTAAACCGGCTTTCAAAGTTAAAGTAATTTTAAAAAATCTGAAACCAAAACTGAAAAAGAATAAATTAGGCCAGTTGTGGATAGTCTTGAGCTATCGTATACAAAAAAAAACATATAAAAATATTAAAATTTGAGTGAGATATTTGAAAATAACGACCTTATAGACTTTGCATTATCATGCGGGTCTTTTTCTGTGACTAGTGTTGCGCCTTAATCTAGCTCTATGTAAAAAAATATTTTAACATGATGTGGCAAGAATGACGATACCAAAATGGCTGCGGAACGAAAACGCCGGGATCAAATGACACGGACCGATCCCGTAAAGCATGGTGAGTCACTGCAACGTCGTTGTGAAGTCACATTGTGACTTTGTGACCATCGATTGTCGATGTGTCGTCACGTGACGTCGATGTGAAGTCACAGTGACTAAAATGTGAAGTCGTTATGGCCGCTTTAGAGCTCTTTTCCCTCATAGCATGCAAGGTCACATCACATCTGTGACAAAAATGCCATCACTCAGTGACGTCACATTGTGACTAAGATGTGACTTTCTAAAAAAAATTTCACAGTTCGTCACAATGTTAATGTCAAAGTTGTCACAAATGACACACTTTTCACAAATTGGTCACATTGTGACATCACAAAGTGGTCACAATGTGACGTCACAAAAAAGCTCTAAAACGGCCATAACGACTTCACATTTTAGTCACTGTGACTTCACATCGACGTCACGTGACGTCACATCGACAATCGATGATCACAAAGTCACAATGTGACTTCACAACGATGTTGCAGTGACGTCACCATGTCTTACGGATTGTGATGTTTCACAAAGTGGTCACAATGTGACAAAATTTGTGAAAAATATGTCATTTGTGACTAATTTGACATTAACATTGTGACGAAACTGTGACAAAAGCGACGATATTTAAATTGCCGGAAACATCCCTCATAGCATGCATGTTCACAGTGACGTCACTATGACGTCACTGTGAGTCACTTTGGTCACATCACATCTGTGACGAAAATGCCACCACTCTGACGTCACAATGTGACTAAGATGTGACTTTCTAAAAAAATTTTCACAGTTCGCCACAATGTTAATGTCAAAGTAGTCACAAATGACACACTTTTCACAAATTGGTCACATTGTGACGTCGCAAAGTGGTCACAATGTGACGTCACAAAAAAGGTCTAAAACGGCCATAACGACTTCACATTTTAGTCACTGTGACTTCACATCGACGTCACGTGACGTCACATCAACAATCGATGGTCACAAAGTCAAAATGTGACTTCACAACGACGTTTCAAGGACGTCACCATGTCTTACGGGATGTTTTTTAAAGTAAATAACATGTTTTGAAGGATATTCATAAATTTCTAAAGATTTTTAAGAAAGTCACATCTCAGTCACAATGTGACATCGCTGAGTGGTGGCATTTTGGTCACAGATGTGGTGTGACCAAAGTGACTCACAGTGACGTCACCATGCATGCTATTAGGGATGTCACTATTTCTAAATGACTTTAACTAATATTAATTAAGATGCACACGCACAGTCTAAATAAATCTGAAATTCGCGGATTTATTTTTCTTTAATTTCACAGAAAAAGGCCCTTTTCACCACAAAATAAAATTTCCCGTCAAAATTTGGAAAATTTTGCCTAAAATTTAATTTTTCTACGTTAAATTTAATTTGAGTGTTTACAAAACTAGCACGTTGCTTCAAAGAAATGAAATTAACTTAACGGAAGAATCCTGGCTCTTTTGTAAGATTTGTACCGTGCTGATAAATTGCAGTTGCATTTTTTTTTGTTATCGAGATTAAAGATTATTAAATTTCTTACCAACTTTATAATACCAATTTTATGCCATCATTCTAACTGAAAGTTACTTCTTTCCAACGAAGTTTTTCTTTGTTTTATTTATCAAAACGTAAAATTTACAAATGAAACCGAAAAAAATCCGGCAATTTTGTTGCCAGTAGTTTTTCCCGCAATTTTGTGGATTTAATTTTCACATTGTAGAGTTTAACAAATTTAAATTACTATTCCTTCATGTAGCCACAACACAAATATTAAGCATAGCTTTTAATAATCAAAACATTTTAAGTAAACTAACTAGACTTATGTAACATAATATGGAAAAATTATCGAAATTGAGAATTACATAAAATAAAAATTATAAAATTGCTAGCTAAATTTTCTGTACACAGCAAAAATATGAAAATTTCGTTTTTTATAAAATATTTAGTAAAATCCTTCTTTAATAATAATATGGCATTTATATATTTCAGTTATTATCGTAATTATTTTGAAAACAAATGTATAGATTAACGTAATCCTGAATCCTTCCTAAATATACTTATAACTAAACAATTAATTTATAATCATTAAATTCACAAAAATGTGTACTACCATTTATTTGGACAAATGCAAATGAAGAGATTAGTTATGATGAATTATTTTGAAACTAATAATAGAAAAATGAAACGAATCCCTTCAAGCTTGTAATTCTTTTATTCAGTATATCATTATTTAGAATTTGTAACATCATAGCTATCGATTTTTATTATCATATACTTTCACTAAGTCTACTCATTTTAAAGTTATTCCTCGTTAGTTTTGCGTACTCTTCTTTTTAAAATAAGCTAAATTAACATCGAAGAAGTTCCTTTACAGATAAGTTTGCTTAGATTTTTAAACTAGTTTAAAATGTAAATATTGGCTAGAAACCAAGGAAAATTTAAGGGACGCGAATTAATATATTCACACAAAAATTTAAATAACGAATGTATTTTTGAATTACTGGAATTGTTCGTATAACAATTCCTCACATAAAAACAGTTTAATAAATCAATGTAATATTTTTCATAATATATTTTAGAATGTTAAGTGGCACAATTAAATCATAAAAAATTAAGTTACATAACAAAATTATTATCAAATTAAAATGAGATTGAAAGAGAAAATAACGTCGTTAATATATAAAAAATGACTCCGAATTCCTGAACAGGAGACTCCTGGAAGATAAAGTACATATATAGAAAGAATGTTGGTTTATAAAAAAAAATGTGGGATCTTAGCAATGTCTGTTCTAATTTCCAAAGAGACAAATTTATGACATAAGTTTTGATTCACTTATGTTCAGAAATGCATGAAACTTGCTGCTGTTGTTATTCAAAACTTATTTAATTGAAAGCCTTTTTTTATTTTTATGTTTATTTATTTATTTATTTATTTTGCAAACATAACATGTCTTTTAGATAATACAGTCTAAATGGCAGCTGTACCCTGAAATTCTCGAAATTTCACTACAAAATTTTTAGCATGTTTGTTGAAAATCCTGTATAAACACTTCAAGGACTGTCTTCACTTATTATTGCTAATGTGATAAAAATAAATATATACAGAACAACAAGTTTGTTTCTTGTATTTCAGGATATTCTATCGGGTTATACAAAAGAAGACATTACTGTAATAGGAATTTCATTATTTGCCATAAAGAAAAAAAGAAACTATTTAATACTTTGTAAAATCAAAATTTGTCTAACAAACCTTTTAATAGAAATATTTTTTATTTAATTCAGAGAAAACTACATACAAAAAAGTATTAAAAACATATAAAACTATATAGTAAAAGAGGATAGATGCATAGTAAAAAAGGATTTGTAAATTGAGATTAAGATTGAAAGTAAAAATACTATCCAATCTTGGTTTGAAATCAAAGAATTGTTGTTTTTTAATTAGTATATTTTGGACATAGTGAGTTGTTGTTTATTGCTGTTCTGCGATTGAATTATTTACATTACAAAAAAAAAAAAAAAAAAAAAAAAACTAAAGAACATTTGTTAAAAAGAAAAAACATCTTTTGCCATAGATTAACGCATTAGTTTTCTAAATGTGAATCGCTGCATTTTCCACAAGTAACAAAAAAAATTTTTCTTGTATTTCAGGATGTTCTTTCGTGTTACACAAAAGAACAGCTTAAACTTACAGGAAACAGATATGAAAAAAGATAACTACCTCATTTTTTGTAAAAAAGAAATTAGTCTTACAAATCTTTTAAAAGACATATTTTTTATTCAATTCCAAGAACGCTACATAGTAAACAAAGGCTTTGTAAATTTTGATAAGATTAAAAATTAAAATGATATCCAATCATGGCCTGAAATCCTAATCTTATTGCTTTATAATTAGAAAAATTTGAATATATTGAGCTGTTGTTTAAAATAAAAGAATTCTTAAACATGTAAAGTTTTTTTTCAGAAATGTTCTGCGAATGAAATATTTATGATTCAAAGAAAATTGTAAAAAACCTTTGTTAGAAAGAATAACCAGCTTTTTCCGTTGAGTAATGCATTAGTTTCTCAAATGTGAACCGCGGTTATTAGTCACAAATAACAACAAATTTATTTCTTCATTTCAGGATGTTCTTTAACCTTATAGAAAAGGATAGATTACTCCCATTTTAAATTATTTCGTCAAAGAAAAAAAATATATGTACCTAACTTTTTCTAAAAACGAAATGTGTCTGACAAATCTTTTGACAGAGATTTTTTCAATTTAATTTAGAGAAATCTACATAATAAGAAAAAAGCTTTGTAAGTTTTTATAAGATATAAAATAAAAATAGCATCCAATCTCGACCTAAAATTACAGTGTTTTTTTTAGTGTTTCATAATTAAATTTTGTGTATATACTGAGTTATTCTTAGAAATAAAAGTGTACCTAAAATTATAATGATTTTTCAGTAATGTTCTGTGACAGAAATAATTATGATACCAAGAAAATGCAAAAAATCTTCGCTAAAAATGAAAACAATGTTTTCCCTTTGATAAAGGTATTAGTATTACTAAATGTAAACCTCTAGTATCATTCACAAGTAACAACAAACTTGTTTCTTGTTTTTTCGAGATGTTCTTTCACCTTATATAAAAGGGAGATTGGTCTCACAGGAATTTGTTTAGACATAAAAATAAATATAAATACGTAGTTCTTTGTAAGAACGAAATTTGTTTGACAAATCTTTTAACACCCGTATTTTCTATTTAATTCAGTGAAAGCTGCATAGTAAAAAAAAAGCTTAATAAATTTTGATAAGATTGAAAATAAAAATAGTATCCAATCTTAGCTTCAAATCACAGGCTTAGTGTTTTATAATTAAAATATTTTGGATATATTGAGTTGTTATTTAAAATAAAAGAATGCCTAAGCTTGTAACGTTATTCTCAGTAGTTCTTTGCGACCGAAATTTTTTAAATGCAAAGAAAAATGTAAAAAAAAACATTTGTTAGAAAGCAAAGCTAAATTTCCCGTTGGGTAATGCAGTAGTTTCTTTAGTGTGAACTGTTATTATTATTCACAAATAACAACAAATTTGCTTCTTGCATTTCAGGATGATCTTTAACGTTATAAAAAAGAGAGATTGCTCCCATTGGAAAATATTTTCTCAAAGAAAAAAATATAAGTACCTAACTTTCTCTAAAAACAAAATTTGTTTCACACATATTTTAACAGACACACTTTTTATTTAATATAGAGAAAGCTACATAGTAAAATAAACTTTGTAAATTTCAATAACATTGAAAATAAAAAAAGCATCCAATCACGGCCTGAAATTACAGGCTTTGTGTTTCATAAGTAATATTTGTGGATGAACTGAGTTGTTAATTTGAAATAAAAGTATTTATAAACTTGAAATGTTTTTTTTAGTAATGTTCTGTGACTAAAATAATTATGATACCAAGACAATAAAAAAAAACCTTCGTTACAAAAGGAAACAATATTTTCCGTTTAAGTAAGGCATTTGTTTTACTAAATGTAAACAACTGGTATTATTCACAAGGAACAACAAACTTGTTTCTTGTTTTTTAGGATGTTTTTCCACGTTATACAAAAGGAGAGATTTTTCTCATAAGACTCTGTTTAGCCAGAAAAATAAAGATAAATATGTAGTTCTTTGTAGGAACAAAATTTTTCTGACAAATCTTTTAACAGACATATTTTTTTAATTAATTCAGTAAAAGCTACATAGTAAAAAAAGTTTCTTAAATTTTGATATGATTGAAAAACATATATTATCCAATCTTGGCTTCAAATCACAGGCTTAGTGTTTTATAATTAAAATCTTTTGGATATACTGAGCTGTTATTTAAAATAACAGTATGCCTAAACTTGTACTGTTATTTTTCATTAATGTTCTGCGACTGAAATATTTAAAATACAATGAAAAATGTGAAAAACATTTGTTTAAAAGAAAAACCATCTTTTCCTGTTGAGTAATGCATTTGTTTCCAAAATGTGAATCGCTGTTATTATTCGCAAATAACAAAAAAAAAATGTTTCTTGCTTTTCAGGATGTTTTTTTTACGTTATACAAAATGA
This sequence comes from Maratus speculifer, assembly GCA_964019185.1. Taxonomy (NCBI): domain Eukaryota; kingdom Metazoa; phylum Arthropoda; class Arachnida; order Araneae; family Salticidae; genus Maratus; species Maratus speculifer. The sequence continues at coordinate 89,968,102 of OZ025289.1, read as the reverse complement.
GAGATTGCTCTCATAAGAAATGGTTTTGCCACAAAAAAGATAACTAATTCTTTGTAAAAAAGAAAATTGTCTGACAAATATTTTAACAAGGATATTTTTTATTTTAATCCCAGAATGTTACACACTAAAAAAGGTTTTGTAAATTTTGATAAGATTGAAAATGAAAATATTATCCAATCTTGGCCTGAATCACAGGCTTGTGGTTTTATAATCTGGGATATCTATATTAATAAAATAACAAATCGCTCTGTGTGTGTGTGTGTGTGTCTGCGATAGTTAGCGAAAACTACGGTACGTACGAAGCTCAAAATTTTTCTGAGAGTAGCCCAATATCTCTTCTGATGCATCTGACGCTCAGAATTACGAAATTCCAATTATTAACTGAGTAATTAATTAAAATCGAGAGGTCACTCTCATAAAAAATCATCTTTTTCCCATTTTTTTTCTTTTTCATTCTTTTACGGTTGGTTGGTTGTGTAAAGATTTTCGCAGAAGTAATCAGATAAGCCGGTGTAACAATGACATTGGAGTATTTGATGTTTCAAGACGATGACCATAGAGGAATAAGGTAGGTGGAGGTGAAGTAAGTCTGAAAAAAGGTTTGAATGTGAAACCATTTATTGCTCAAATTTTAATATTCCAAACAAAAGGACATGGAAGGGATTTTGTCATGGAGGAATGAGATAGGTGGAGGGGAAGTATTATCTCTGGGGGTGATGCTAAAATTGTAACCCTACATTAAGTAACATTAAGTCCAAATAAAAAACACGTGCTTTGACACGCCTATCAATAGAAACAGGTTTAAACCCGTATATTTTTGCCATTATTTTTTAAAAAGAACTAATTTATCGCTTCAACGGTAAAAATTTATTGATTATTTTATCATATGTGTTTTAAATATCAATATAGAATATTATTTTAAAGTTTTGCTTAAAAATATAACATTCTTCTGTTAATATCTTAAAATCGTCTGCAGTCAGAAATCTATACATTAGATTAATATTTATTACTTAAGTTTTCATACATGATTTTAAAAGAATGTTTTCATCATTATATTTTAAATATTTATTTACATGCAATTATTAAGTCATAAACATTTTTCATCTACGTTATAAAGTATTTAAAATTATATTAAATTAGGAAACTTTTAATTATACAATTTTTAGTTCGCATCAAATGTTTTCAATACTTATTTAATTTCAATTTGACATTTAATTATTGCTAATTTTCCAATTTCTTTTATTTTAAAAGCGAACATTTATTTTAATAAACAATAATAGAGCAAAGACCGTTCAAAAAATTTGCTATTTCTTCTTAAAATATGCTTCAGTTGTAATTCATTTCTTTCAATTCGTATTATAATACAAAATTCCTTCCACGTCCTTTTGTTTGGAACATTAAAATTTGAGCGATAAATGGATTCATAATGCAAACCTTTTTTGATCCTTACTTCACCTCCACCTATCTCAATCCTCCATGGGATTTTGTATTATACAGCTCATATTCAAAATATTAGAATAATTGAGAAAAAGTAATAAGAAAAAATTATTTGTCATTTATTTATTTTTTATACTAAGTAAATGCAATTAAATTTCTTATAAATTAAATCTGGAATGTTTAGATAAGATTTTAACATTTATAAAATATAAAATACAGCACAATAAATTAGGTATACAGCTTCCTTAAACACACCAGAATATTAGAATAAAATTTAGATTGGTTCAAAATATTAGAATATTTTATTTTACGCAACAATATTACCTTATGAATATGAAGTAAATGGTAGTTAATATTTTGTAGCATCCCCTTTAGCTTTCATAACAGCGTACAATCGATCTTGCATACTATATACAAGGTGTTTACAAACTTTTCTATCAATATTAGCCCAAATAGACTTTATACGTGCCACTAACTCAGTTTTACTTGAAGGAGGATTTTCTTGAAGTTTTTTCTTCATTATACACCATAAGTTTTTGATGGGATTAAGATCTGGTGAATTTGGTGGCCAAGGAAGTACCTTAATGTTGCGTTGGCGGAACCAATTCTTAGTTGACACCGAGGTATGCGGGGACGCTAAATCTTGTTGAAAGATGAAATCATCTTCAAATAAATCTTCTGATGATGGAATCATGTAATATTCTAAAATTTCTTGATATATCAGAGAGTTAACCTTTTCGTAGACGATGCATAACTTTCCAGGTCCTTCTGCATTCATACAACCCCAAACCATGACACTAGCAGCAAATTTTACGGAACGTTTAAGGCATACTTTATCAAATGCTTCTTGCTTCATTCTCCAAATTCGAATACCTTGATTACCATATGAAACACAAAACATACTTTCATCACTAAATAATATATTTTTCCAATCTTCATTGCTCCATAAAAGTCTTGATTTACACCAATTCAATCTTATACACTTTTGTCTTGCAGTCATGAGAGGTTTTGTTTTCGGTACACGAGATTCAAATTTAAATTTATGGAGACGTCTTAATGTTGTCGATGTAGAAACTTCAACTCCTTCTTCTTTCCCTTTTCGGTGCAAGAATCGCACACTTTTAAAACGGTTTTTCTTAACTATACGCTTCAGTTTCCTGTCATCTCTAGTAGATGTTTTTGGTTTTCGGCCACCATTTCGGCGATTATTTTGAAATTTTCCAATTTTTGAATATTGTGTTAGTATTTTACTAACGCTCGATTGCGAACAATGTAAATAATTCGCTATAAAACATTGATTTTTACCGTGTCCATACAAATCAACCATACGAAGTTTAGTAGATTCAGGAATATCACTCACACGGCCCATTTTAAGACGAAAAAGAAACAAACTGCAAAAAAGAATACTGATTTTAATAAAATAGTCTGAATTTAATCAATGATGCCACCAGTTAAGAATTGGTAATAATTAAAGGAGAATTAATGTGAAATATTCTAATATTTTGAACCACTTGAATAAATATTCTAATATTTTGACTTTTCAAAATAATTTTTTTTGCAATTAATCTTTTCAAAAATGATATTAAATTTAAGATAACAAGTAAGTTTAATCAACAATAAGTTCTTAATAAAAATATCGTTTGCATATTTTCATTAAAAGACATTAAATTACCAAACGATATTTTCAATTTCTAAAAAAAAGGTAATTATTCTAATATTTTGAATATGAGCTGTAAGACGAATTGAAAGAAATGATTTACAACTAAAGCATATTTTAAGAAGAAATAGCAAATTTTAAAAATTGTCTTTGTTCTATTATTATTTATTAAAATAAATGTTCGCTTTTAAAATAAAGAAATTGGAAAATTGGAAATAATTAAATTTCATATTGAAATTAAATAAGATATTGAAAACATTTTAAATATAATTTAAATTCTCATTTTCGATAATATTAATGATATATCTATATATTTTTTTTTAATCTCAGAAGTGTTTTTTATCACAAAGTTGAAAAGTACTTATGCATTCGGTTTGTCTGTCCGTCTGTCCATACTGTAAATCCCGTAAATATACTCACAAGGAAGGTCTCTATACGGGCATACTCAGAAAAATCTGAAAAAATTACAGAATGTTCTTCTCATATAGTAATATATGTTTATAAAAAAAATTTCGGCGGAATCTCCTTATAACGTCCGTAAAAAAATAATAAAAAATTCGTTTATTTGGCGATTTATCTCCGGTTGGCGAAAAAACGAAATTTTGAAAAATACGCTTTTACGCTTCGAATACTTTTTAAAGAAAAAACTTTCTATGTTCAATTTATTTAAATAAGTTTAGTTTAAGTAATTTTAGTTTTGCATTTTTACTTTACTTTAAGTGTAATTTTGTCATATACGTTTATATGTACTTATAACAAAATGAAATTAATATATTTTATCATTTAAAACACAATTTAAATTGATTAAAATTGTTCCAAATTGAAAAATACACTGTTAAAAATCTGCTGCATTTTGTTGCAAGGCACTCCCTTGCTTGTATAGAAAACGGTTACTTGGCCGTGAAATGGAGCTTTCTCATTGGTTGGAATAGATATATTATATACAAGTGGTGGAGTGCGTTGCAACAAAATGCAGAAGATTTTTAACAGTGTATGACACGGTCAATTCACAGTGCTATGGAGCATTCTCATTGGTCAGAAGAGAGATATTCTATAAAAGTAATGGAGTGACGTTGCAGTAAATGCTGCAGATTTTTAACAGTGAAGTCAATTAAAATCAATTTTCAGATTCGTTAAAATCGTCTGCTTTTGGCGAGGAAATACACTGCTCCCCAAATCCCGCGTCGCTTTCAGCTTTTCACGCCAATTATTCCAAACTATTTTATTTTTTTACATATCTAATAATGTAATTCCGCCGCTAATTTTCACTGATCCTTTATTACCTACATGAGTAGTTTAATTCGTATTTTTTTTCAAAAAATTCTGAGTATGCCCCCAATGGAGACCTTCCTTGTCAGATAAAGCTTATTTAGGATCACTAAAGCATATTTGGTATTGCATATGAAATATGTACGAATATTGGTTCATTTACAGAGACACTCAAAAGAAATTGATAAAGCTTATTTAGGATCACTAAAGCATGTTTGGTATTGCATATGAAATATGTACGAATATTGGTTCATTTACAGAGACACTCAAAAGAAATCGATTACATTACCGTATATGGGTGATTCTACGATAAGAGGTAATTTGTACGGCAATCCGTTTAAAACAGATTTTTTATTCTATATGTTGCTATTTTTTGCAATGAATCGCATCATCTTAATATACTTTATTAAATAACATCACGATTGAATGCCTAATTTAAACACATTTTTCTGAAATTTCTTACAAAGTCTAAAAAGTCCCTTCCCCTGGCATGTCCCCTTGCCGGTTTCAATTTAACTTTCAAACAATACATATATTTTTTCCGCCAGATGCTTAGCTAAAGTATGTTTAATTGGAATTTAAGTAATTATTATACTTACGTATTATAAAATAAAAAATAAAATAATTTTGTTAATTTCTATTTCAAATAATTTTTAAAATTAACTTTTGTCCCGCTTTTTTTGTGTCTCTCCCCTGTCAAATTTCGTTCCGCTGAAACAAATATAAATTCAAGGATGGCTATATTGGAAGTAGTGCTTAAGGACATCTATTGGCTTGAAGTTAGCAATATTAAACGCGCAAGCCATTTAAACGTCGCCATTTTTAGTTGTTGCGACGCGACCGTGTTTTGCAGTGGTTTCGCACAGTGATCGTGTATCTCCCCTGGTAAGTCATAAAACTTATAATATTCATTTAATTCAATTGCATTTACTGATCTAATTAAACAATACGGTAATACTTAAAGTGAAATACACAATTAACCGAAAAACTAATTCAGTCAGTTCAAAAGTTTGAATTTACACGAAAATGTCTCTCCCCTGCCGTATTTCCCCTGGCACGATAACTGCCAGGGGAGCGAGTCACTGACCAGAAAAAGTTATAAAATATGTATAAAGTGACTTGCCCTTATATGAAAAAGTAAATAAACGGGACAAAAATCATAATTTAAAGGGTTTTGATCAAACTCAAACTTTTCTTTTTGGCCGAATTCTCCATGTTTTTGAACCTCTTATCGTAGAATCGCCCATATACGGAAAAATTGTTTGACGAGTATTTTAATGAGATCTCGCTATTTCAAATGTATTGAAACGGCTATAAATCACCTACTTTCACTACGATTAAATTAAACACACAAATCATAGCCATTTTTACTGATTTACAGGGACACACAAAAGAAATCAGCTACAGTACTGTGTTTGTGTAATAATTGCTGGTGAGTACGTTTTAAAATTTGGTATGTACTTTTAAATTTAATTAATTTTTTGCATAATACTCTTTGTATATAAAATCTATATTTCATATACAGGGCTGCACAAAAATAGTCGCATACCATTTTCTTTATTAGAGGAAATTGCTGAAGGCTAATTTTCAGAAATATATGTACCACTTAAATGAATTAAATTTTGAAATGCATATTGCATTACAAATATCTATATCATATACAAGGTTCCTAAAAAATTCGGATAATTTTCCGAATGTAAATGGGGACAGCTGAAATTCGGTTTTGAAATGCTTTATATATTAAATAAACTGTAAATGGAAAATAAATTGTTTTCGGATGTTTCTAAAGATAAAGGAGCATTGGCGACTTGGAAGCGGTTATCGAGTATTTTTACCCAGTGATTATAGTAAACTATCGTAGTTTAAGAAACATCTGTCTTTTTAGCACTTTCCAAGAAAATTGAAAAGTGCTTATGCATTTGGTTTGTCGGTCCGTCTGTCCACGCACTAACTCCCGCGTTTGCTGACCCTAAATAAGATTTATATCAATTGCATGAAAATCCTACTATATTTATAGTCGGATTTTCATGCAATTGATAAGGATTATTTAGGGTCACCAAAGCATGTTTGGTATGTATGACTAATGATTCATTTACAGGGACATTCAAAAGAGTTCGATTACATTATGATATATGGGTAAAAATCGTTTGGAGCGTACTTTAATGACATTCCGCTATTTCTAATGTATTCAAACTAATATAAATCAATTAATTTATCTACGGTTACGTTAAAACAGAGCATTTACAGCATTTTAAAATAAATTTACAGGGACACACAAAAGAAATGATTACAATACTGTCTTTGCTTAATAATTGCTGGAGAGTACGTTTTAAAATTCGGTACACGCTTTTAAATGTAAATACTTTTTTCCCACATTACATTTTATATATAAATTCTATACATCATATACAGGGAAGCACAAAAGTATTTGCCTACCATTCTCCTCATTAGAGGATATTGCTGAAGGGGAATTTTCAATTGAAATATGTGTATCTCTTAAATGAATTAAATTTTGAAATGCATGTTGTTAATATATACCTATCGATGTATCATATGCAGGGCTTCTAAAATTTTTGGATCATTTTCCGAATGCAGATGGAAACAGCTGAAATTTGGTTTTGAAATGCTTAATATATTTTCACATGGTGAAATGAGACGCAATATCTTAAATTTTTAAACGGTGCAGTTTTTTACATTATTCTGAATGTTTTGGATAGTGCTTCATAATCTGTACTTGATGCATGACTTTTTATTTTTAAACACATTTTTTCATTGTTCTTTTTTTTTTCGCTTTTAAATACTAAAAATTGTTCCGAGTTTAACGCACACCTGCCATACAGTGCTGCAGGTAGTGGGAATCTGTGTAGGATATTTGCACAGACCATATTTCATCCTTAATTTATAAGTAGTGGTTATTTCCGAAGAATAATTTCATTAATTTTCTTAAATTCTTATTGGATTTTACCGCCCTCTCGACTAATATATGTACAAATTCGCTTAATACTGGAGTTTCCTTCGGATATAGGTTTATGAAGGAATTAGTGAGCTCCTGGAGGTGAAAAGTAGAACTAACATATTTTACAGAGCGTGCAGCAGCAGTGTAGGCGATTTTAATTTTTAATATTGGACTCTTAATTGCGTGGTGGTTATCATTATTTCTGAATAGAAATTTCAACAAATTTCATAAATTGCTATTTGTATCCCCATCCCGTTGGGTAATATATCTACGGAAAGAATGAAAATCGGATTATCGATCGGATTTTGGTTTGTTTACGAAAAAATGCCTATTCTGGTGATGGCAAGTGAAACTAAAGCACTCTGCAAATCGTGCATTGCAAGTTTATTATATCCGACCGCAGGTGGCGGTGATCCATATCAGATTTTCGTACAAAATATACTGCGCCCCGTAGTGGTGAAAAGTGCAATTAAAGTACTTTGTAACACGTACGCGGTTAGAATTGTTAGTTAATAGTTAGTGTTAATTTTAATTAATTTAGAATTTGGCTACAGTTAGGTAACAGTTAGGTTACATTTGGGTTATAGATAGGTTGCAATTATATTTCGGTTAGTCTTACGTTATATTTAAATTCCGGTTACGTTATAGTTAGGTTATGATTAAGTTACAATTAGTTTAAGGTGAATTGTAGTTAGGATGCGGTCAGAAAATTGATAAGTTATGATAAGGTGACGACTAGGTTACATTTATGATATATTTAAGTTTGGCTCAGGTTAAGTTGCATTTAGGTTACAGATAGGTTACGACTAGGTTACATTTATGATATATTTAAGTTTGGCTCAGGTTAAGTTGCATTTAGGTTACAGATAGGTTGCGATTACATTACAATTAGGTTAGTGTTAGGATTTTATCCACAGGTTGAATATTACACACGTTTTAATTGAAATATACTTAATTTTGTTCTATGGTTCTGAAACTACATTACTATGTATTAACCTTTTACCTAATCATTGATAATCGATTTTAATTAAGGTATAGTCGGATCTAGGAGAGATATAATTTGTTTGAAAATCAAAATGTTACATTTAGGATTTCGAGGTGAAAAAAAAAGTTACGTGACTGAACAGTGATATTTACGGATAAAATCAGCATTTTAACGCGAAAATTGCGCAATGGTTGAACACATATTTCCTCCTCCGTTTCTCATTGAAGTCGTTTTAAATATTTGTTACTCTAAATTCAGTTGTTTATTTTTTTAAACCGATTTTTCTCACAGTCAGTGGCCACGTATTTCGAATTAGAGATAAAATCACAAATTTCAGGTTCGTTTGATATTATTATCACGCACCCGGGCAACGCCGGGCGGGTCAGCTAGTACTGAGTTGTTATTTAAATAAATGTATGCTTACACTTGTAATGACTATTTGATAAACCTTCTGTGTCTAAAATATTTACTGTACAATGAAAAATGCAAAAAAAACCTTTGTTACATAGACAAAACATATTTTCTTGTTGAGTAATGCATTAGTTTCCAAAATGTGAATCGCTGTTGTTATTCACAAATAACAACAAATTTGATTTTTGCATTTCAGGATGTTCTTTTAACTATAAAAAAGAAGAGATTGTTTTCATAGGAAATGATTTTGCAACACACAAAAAAAAAATAACTACATAATTCTAAAAACAAAATTTGTCTATTTTTTTTTACAGAAATATTTTTTACTAAAAATAAATACGCAATGTACTAAAATAAATAAACATTACTAAATGGTACATTTATAAAAAGAATGTATTTAAATCATACTTAAAAATTATCAATGTTTCATTCGTTTCTACGAAAGTCGTAAGGATACAATATAAAGATGTTAAATGTAATTTAAAGTTTCAAAATGTAAACACATATATCCACGAGCATAGTTGATTTGAGATCAGAGTGTGTAAACTGCTTAATTAATTATAGCATATTGTGCCAGATTTTATGAATGATAAATAATCGTTACAAGCTCGCGGCCTGAACTTAAAGATTTAATGGATTCTATTTTTTTTTTTATTATTTATTAAATTTTTTTTATTTATTTCCCAGAAAGCTACATAGTAAAAAAAAGCTTTGTCAATTTTGATAAGATTTAAAATAAATATAGTATCCAATATTGACCGGAAGACACATTCTTATTGTTTTATAATCAAATCCCTTTGCGTATGTTGAGTTATTATTCAAAATCAAAGTTTGCCTATACATGTAATTATTTTTTAGTAATGATATGTTAGTAAAGTTTTTTAGAAAAAAAAAAGTATCTTGTCTCGTTGAGTAATGCATTAGTTTTCTAAATGTATTATTCACACCGCTGTTATTATTCACAAATAACAACAATTTTGTTTCTTGCATTACAGAAGGTTTTATTTTAAGTTATACAAAAGTAGTAATTGCTTTCATTGGAAATTGTTTTGCCACAAAGAAAGTATATCTACCTAATTCTTTGTGAAAACGAAATGTGTACGACAAATCTTTTAAGAGGTATATTTTTTAGTTAATTCTGAATAAGCTACTTAGTAAAAAAGGCTCTCTAAGTTTTGAAAAGACTGAAAATAAAAATAGTACACTGTAAAAAAGCTGCAGCAGAGATTCCAGACAATGTCCGTAAAAAACGGACTATGCCATTACAATAAAAGTTTTTCACCGTAAAACACAAAAAATTACGGATGTTGACCGTTTATGTGAAAAAAGTGACATTTTCCGTAAATTTACTGGATAATTCACGGTAAAAAACCATAAGCCTGCATTTTTTTAAGCTATTGCATAGATTTTACCACAGGCTTTGAGAGCGGTGACCGAATGTAGGAATTCCGTAACGAGAAAAATCTAGAAATTCCGTAACGAAAAAAAACCTAACACTCGGCTAACATCGTTTGAGTTCGGCAGACTTCGGCATGGTATCCTTCGGTAGTCTTCGGCAGACATTGACGCGGTATTTTTCAGATATTTAGAGGATATCAAGTCTCAAACTTATATTTCTTATTTCAGTTACTATAAATCTATAGTTTCAATAATAAAAATTCCTGATAGAATGTGTATAAAAAAAATCGTCTCAAGATAAAAAAAGGTAGGATAATGTAGCTTTTGGTGATTGGAGACCCGCCCAATGGTGAGGATCGAAAAATTTAAAATGCTTATAACTCGCGATTTAATTTTCGCAGCGCGGCCAAATTTTGTTTGGTAATTTATTATGAGACAGTGTTAATTTTTGGTGACAGGAGACCCCCCACGGTGAGGGTCGGAAAATTTAAAATGCTTATAACTCGCGGTCTAATTTTCGTAGCGCGGCCAAATTTTGTTTGGTAATTTATTATGAGACAGTGTTAATTTTTAGTGACAGGATACCCCCCAAGGTGAGGGTCGAAATTTTAAAATGCTTATAACTCGCGATCTAATTATCGTAGCGCAGCCAAATTTTGTTTGGTTATTTATTATGAGACAGTGTTAATATTTGGTGACAGGAGACCCCCCCACTGTGAGGGTCGAAAAATTTGAAATGCTTATAACTCGCTGCCTAACTTTCGTAGAGCGGCCATATTTTGTTTGGTAATTTATTATGAGACAGTTTTAATTTTTGGTGACAGGAGATCGCCCACGGTGAGGGTCGAAAAATTTAAAATGCTTATAACTCGCGATCTAATTTTCGTAGTGCGGTCAAATTTTTTTTGGTAATTTATTATGAGACAGTGTTAATTTTTGGTGACGGGAGACCACCCACGGTGAGGTTCGGAAAATTTAAAATGCTTATAACTCGCCATCTAATTTTCGTAGCGCGGCCAAATTTTGTTTGGTAATTTATTATGGTATTGCATAGCTTTTATCGCGGGCTTTTAGCGCGGCGAAAGAATCTAGAAATTCCGTAACGAGAAAAAAACCTAACACTCCGGCTAATATCGCTTCAGTTTGGCAGACTTCGGCACGGTATCCTCCGGTAGATTTCGGCAGACATTGACGCGGTATTTTTCAGATATTTTGAGAATATCAAGTCTCAAACTTATGTTTTTTATTTCAGCTACCATTAACGTATAGTTTCAATGATAAAAACTCCTGATTCCTCTTCATGTATTGTAAGATAATAAAAATATTTTAAACGATATTAACTTCTCATTTATTCAATAAAAGAAAAAAAATTGTTATCGGTCATCGCACTCAATAAGTGCATCTTGAATTAATATCAAAGATAAAAAAAAACTGCATCAATAAAAAATAAATAAATAATTATAATTGCATAAGTTGATAAAAAATGCTATGCAATAACTTTACCGCGGCAGTCCCCAAGTTCCACACGTAGTTTTTTTTTTTTTTTTTTTTTTTTTTTTTTTTTTTTTACAGTGTATCTAATTTTTGCGCGAAATAATTGACTAGGTCTTTTTATACTTAAACACTTTTGGATATACAGATTTTTTTATAATAAAAGCATGCCTAAACTTGTAATAGTTTTTTAGGTAATGTTCTGTGACTGGAGTATTTACGATAGAAAAAAATATATAAAGAACCTTTGATAGAAAGAAAAACAATATTTTAACGTTGAGTAATGCATTAGTTTTCTAAATGTGAATCGCTGATAAAATACGAAAGTAAAACAAAATTATTTCTTGCTAGTCAGTATGTACTTTTACGTTATACAAAAAGAGAGATTACTGATACAAAACTTCTGATTTCTAGTTTAAATTAAAAGTATGCTTAAACTTATAAAGTTTTTCTCAGTAGTGTTCTACGACTGAAATATTTTAAATAGAAAAACATTTGTTATAAAGAAAAACCATCTTTTACCGTTGATTAATGATAACCACTGTTATTATTAACAAATAACAACGAATTTGTTATTGTGTTTTATTTTGTTCTTTTACGTTATATACAAGAAGAGATTTCTCTCATAGCAAACGGTTTTGCCACAAAAAGACAAATACCTAATTCTTCGTTTAAACAAAATTTGTGTGACAAATCTTTTAACAGAGATGTTTTTTTATTTAATTCCGAGAAAACCACGTAGTAAAAAAAGCTTTTGTAATTTTTGATCAGATTGAAAATAAAAACAGCATCCGATCTCGGTCTGAAATCTCAGGCTCAGTGTTTTACAAGTAAAATCTGTTGGATATACTAAGTTGTTGTTTAAAATAAAAGTATGTCTAAACTTTCAATTTTTTTCAGTAATGTTCTGCGACTGTATTATTTACAATGCACAGAAAAATGTAAAGATCTTTGTTAAAAAGAAAAAAAAATTCCCGTTGAGTAAAGCATTAGTTTTCTAAACTTGAAGTCTTTTATTATTCACAAATAACAGCTAATTTGCTTCTTGTATTTCAGGATGTTCCTTCTCGTTATACAAAAGGAGAGATTGCTCTCATGGGAAATTGTTTCACAAGAAAAAAAGATATCTATCTCTAGATAACTGGATAATTCATTGCAAAAAAAAAATTTGTCTGACAAATCTGTTAACACAGATTCTTTTATTTTATTCCGAGAAAGATACATAGTGAAAAAAGGATATGTAAATTTTGATAAGATTGAAAATAATATTCAATCTTGGCCGGAAATCACCGGCTTAGTTGGAAGTCTTTTGGATGTACTAACTTGTTGCTTAAATTAAAGTATGCCTAAACTTTTAATGGTTTTTCAAATAATTTTCTGTGACTGTAATATTTACGATACAAAAGAAAATGTAAATAACCTTTTTTTTTAGAGAAAAAAAAAAACACTTTTCCCGATGAGCAATGCATTAGTTTCTAAAAGTGAACCATACGAATTGAATAATTTCCAACTGAGCGAAAAATTGCCCAGGCCGGGAATCGAACCCAGATACTTGGCTTACAAGGCCAATGCTTTACCTGTTAAGCTACCGGGGCGACAGCCGGCTGGGATTTTTCGCTCAGATAACCTTATTGGTCATAGCACCTGGTCGGTCATTTAGCCAGTTCAACAGAATAGACCGCAGGTAATGGAATTCTATATGACGATGGGTACGTAGATATACTGTTACTTTCAACACAATATAACTAATTGGTAAAGTAATCATATGAATTGAATAATTTCCAACTGAGCGAAAAATTGGCCAGGCCAGGAGTCGAGACCAGATACTTGGCTTACAAGGCCAAAGGGAAAAATACCATCCGGTTGTCGCCCCGGTAGCTTAACAGGTAAAGCATTGGCCTTGTGAGCCAAGTATCTGGTCTCGACTCCTGGCCTGGGCAATTTTTCGCTCAGTTGGAAATTATTCAATTCGTATGATTACTTTACCAATCAGTTAGGTTGTGTTGAAAATAATAGTATAAAAGTGAACCGCTGTTATTAGTCACAAATAACAACAAATTTATTTCTTGTATTTCAGGATGTTCTTTCCTGTTATACAAAATGAGAGATTGCTCTCATAGGAAATACATTTTGCAACAAAAATTGATAAGTACTATCGCATTCTTTATAAAAATGAAATTTGTCTGGCAAATCTTTTAACAGAGATATTTAAAAATTATTCTTTGAAAGCTGTATAGAAAAATTTTGTTACTGAAAGATATATTCTCATTTTTTGTAGTGCATGTTGCTAAGTAAGATCATAATATTAAATTTTAAGAAAAAAATATGACCAGAGACCAAAAATCAAACTTATGAAAATAGGAATGCCAGTCGAATCAAAATTCATTTCATGCATTTATTTATATTCGCCAAGACTATTATAAAAATTATGTGAAATTACCAAAAAGCTACGGGTAATCCATTATCTATAGTCTTGTGTAAAATCGCATAGATTAATAAAAACAGAGATTCCGTTAAATAACAGAGAAATTTTTTAGAAAACTTACAATAGGCTGTGTAAATTATCATCGTTAAAAATACACAAGACTCTGTAAGTTTATTTCTAAAAATAATAATTTAATTTAATTTTCAAAATTAGTAGATCACTCAACCTTCAGTGAGCCTGAAATGATTTGAGTTTTTCGAGTAATTTTGAACTGTTGTAACATTTGCTTTTTTAAAAAAACTTGCTTCTAGCCGTCCTGGGCAAAACTTGAAAATTTTTGACACAGTAAGAGCTATAGAAGCTCATAGATCTTTTGTTATTTTTTAGAAATATGTATTTTACGATTCAGAGGGGATATATACAGGGTGTTTAGTAATTAACATGAAGTGTTCAGAGCCCTCTAGCGAGTAAAGTATTGGACGAAACATAACCAAATTTCATGAGTATGCATGGGATTTCGAATTCTTAAAAATAAAAAAATTAAATTAAAAATTAAAAAATCGCCACTAGGGACAATTTTAGAGCTATTTACCGACTAAAATGCATTAATTTGCATAAAATCAGTTCTGTGTAGCGATTATGAGTACAAAAGGAAAGGCTGGGAGAGTTCTCATCATTATCAACTCTCACCATATGGGACCATGCTTTCCTAGTTAAGCTGTGTTATCAGCAGAATGAGAACTGCAATGCTGCTCCCCATGAATTTCACCGATTAAAGAATTTGCGAAAGAGACAGATGAGCATAACATATTTACAAAATATGATTCATTAATTTGAAACTACGCGGCAACACGGCCAAGAACGCAAAGTGACTAGTCAATAACAAGTTGACTAGACAAAATTGCCGCTAGTGGCGATTTTTTTGTGACTAGCAAAGCACGATCCCGTAAGGTGAGAGCCATCACAAAGCAGTTGGTCTGAGAATGATGAGAACTCTCCCAGCCTGCCCTTTTAATATTCCTGATCGATAAACAGAACTGATTTTATGCAAGTTAATGCATTTTAGTCGGTAAACAACGCTAAAATTGCCACTAGTGGCAATTTTTTCTTTCTTTCTTTTATTTTTTTTTTAAGAATTCGAATTCCCATGGTCTACTATGTATGCGGATCAAATTTGGTTATGTTTCGCCCAAAACTTTACTCGGTAGAAAGCTCTGAACATCTCACGTTAATTACTAACCACCCTGTACATCCAAGTAGACTATTTTTTCTATTTATTCGTACCATTAAAAAACAAAATCTCTTCCATACACGAATACTACGTTATCTTCAACAGAAATCTATCACAAAGAAGAAGTTTTTAAATTTTCATACGATTAAAACTTAAAGATACCGTCAGGCCTAGCCCTGTAAAAAAGGTAGAAGGATCTCCAGATAAACGATTTTCCATGTACTTAGTTATTTTAATAATAATATTGCATATTTTTTTAACGATTCATATCTTTATTGCACTGTAAATGAAATATATAAGACACAAAAATAAATAATAAAAAGAATATTGCACAGTTAATCTGATGAAAATAAGCTCATAGGCTTTTCAAATTAATTGTGTATTACAGTCTTATTTTTTTAGGAAATAATGTCCCTCGAAAAACAAATTAAGGGAGGGGATTAGCTCCTGTATTTTTCTTATTTATACTGAATCATTGAACTCCTGAAATTAATCAAAAATTCGTATTATCATACTAAACTTATATACAAATTCTGAAGCAAATCGGATATTTTTATCATGAGTTAGTTATCTTCTTGCATACGTAAGTAGGTATATACTTATATACAGAACCGAGGGGCATATAACCTCTCAGGCTTTGATAAACTGCGAGCAAAAAAAAACCTTGGTAAAAAAAAAAAAAATATTTTCTGTTAAGTAATGCATTAGTCTTCTAAAAGAAAACTATTATTATTATTAACATAAAACAACATTGGTTTCCTTCTATTTGATATTTTTTTTACATACAGAATGAAAGTATGTTTTCATGGGTGTAAGATCTACCACTAGAAAAAAAGGGCTACTTAATTTTTTGATATGAAGTAATTTCTCTGACAGAAGTTAAACTCACAATTTTTTATATTTCTTTCAGAGAAAGATACATTGTATTTGATTTTTTATACAGTTATCTTTAGAACTTGGATCAAGCAAAAAAAGTCAGTAAAATAAACTTATATATATATATATATATATATATATATATATATATATATATATATATATATATAAACTTAATACATTCTTTTATTTGCTCCATAATACACATATCCTAAATACAAAAATTCTAATGTACACTAAAATTTTCGTAATGTGGTTCCAATAACCTTTTGATATTGAATTTTAATGTCATCATTTAACCTTGCAGATCTGCGGTCATTTACTATATGAATTTAAAGTACTTTATAAAAAATGTAGAGATAAGTATAAAAAAATAATTATATTTACACAGGCATTACGTATCACACTTATTCAACAGTATCATAATATGTGTAGAAAACATTTTGACCATCCTTTCTATAAGTTATTTAAAAGATTTGCGTTGAAAATAGATCCAAGCCAAACTGCAAGATTAATCTTTCTTAATCTTCTAATGTCCTGTATGCTATGAGGTCCAAATGGTTTTTTTCGGAAATTTTCACTTTTTTAGGTGCGTTCGTAATTATGTAAATATGTAGCCCCTATAGATGTCGTTCAGTCCGCCCGTCTGTCTGTCTTTCCGTCTGGCCGTCCGCATATAACAATGCAAAAACTACCCAATCGAATCTTTTGAAAATTAAAATATATAATTATTACATAATTTTGTTGAGTCATTTCAAATTTTATGAGAATCGGATGGATAGATCAATTACAGGGACGATCAAAATTATTCCGTTACATTACGGTCAATGGGGAAAATGTTTCAAATGCATTTTAATCGTTTGAAATTTAAAATAATACTTATTACATAATTTTATCAAGTCATTTCAATTTTTTTGGAAAATAGGATGCATAGGTCAAATACAGGGACAATCAAAAGTACTCCGTTACATTACAGTCAATGGAAAAAAAAAAGTTTCGAATGCATTTTAATGATATTACACTTATTCAAACATAATAATATTAATAGGTGTTAGGAAATAACTTGATCTCACACGCGATCAGCAATGAACAGTGTAGAAAAAAGAGAAAAGAAACATTGAGTTTAATTGACATTTTAATACTTTGTTTTATTTGCACGCTCGTATGTGATTGTCTCATGTAAAAAAGGAAATTGAGAAAAAACAAATTTTGATGTATTTTGTGGCAACAGCCTTTTTTCTTATTCGAAGATAGATAAATTAAAATGTTGTTGGTTTTTTCCATATACGTGTTATTACTTTAAAATTAGTGTTTTTTCTCACCGTAGGTGTTGTGATATTATCGCAGCAATATGAGTACTAAAGGTACTAAATGTGAGTAACATTTTGTATTGAAATTTAAAGTTTTATCAAAAGATATTTAATAGTAAAAAGTATAGTTGTAGAGGTAATAATTACTATCGTGTTACGATTAGTATATTGTACAATAGGCATAATAAAGTGCATATTATAATACTGATTTTGCATAATCTGTTGTGCAAAGAATATTTGTTTTTGATTTACAACGCCACACAAAAATATTCCATTACATAATGAGTATAGAGAGAACATTCTTTGGTGAGCATTTTATTTGTAATTAACTATTTACAATTTTATGAGATTGATATATGAGAGTGATATTTTTAAAATTTCATTATCTTACGAACGCACCTCATTTGCTACGCTTCAAGTGCAATTTCCAACTTGTTAAATGATTGAATTACTTCAAAATCAATTGTTTTTTTATGAATTTCCCATTCTCATTTATAAATGACACTGAATAAGATTCACTATCCTGATCGGGGGATAATCACTATAAAAAAAGTATCAAAAAGACATTAGAAAATGAAAATTTGATCTTCAAAGTGCTTTTTCAAAATAAGCATCATTTTGATGTTGAACATTAAAAAGAGACAAAAATGTACTATCTCTAAACTTTAAACTCTTATGATTTTGAAACATGTTTTCAGCTATTCTATGACATATTTAATACCTAAAATGATTTTCTATTTAAAAAAAAAAATACATTTCTGATATTTTTGCTATTTAATTTGGGAAAAACACTCAAGAAAATCTATCACGGTCAGTTTTGGCGAAGTGTCATGAATTTTCAAAGTTAAAAAATAACGAAAATTGGATAATATGACATAGAAGATGATTGTATTATTTAAATTTTTGATGATAGATTTTTGCGTACATTTTAGCCCTGAATCTGAAATTGGCCTTCAATTTCTAACCATTACATAAAAATTGTTTAGCAAATCGTAAATGTAAAACTTAAAATATAGCGGAAATCTGATACAAGAAACCAGAAGTAAAACATTTTAAATTTAATTTAATTCAATATTTAATTCATTTTTTTGCTTATACTAGGATTCTTACAGCTAAACATCTGAGATGTCTGATGCGGTGGGGGAGGAGATTCAGTATATATATAACTTGTTTAAATTTAAATTTATAATTTGTAAACAATTCTTACGTGATAGTTAAAAATGAAAATATTTTTCAGATTCAGCAGTAAAAAATGCATAAAAATCAGTTATCAAAAGTTAAAAACGCAACAATCATATGTATTTTTTTTTCTTTTTTAACTTTAGTATTCACTATATTAAAAAAATCTTTACTTGATGGTTAAAAATGAATATCACTATCGGATTGAGCGGTATAGAATACAAACAAACCAATTATAAAAAAATGAAAAAAAAAACATGACCTAACTTTTGCAAACTAATGAAATCTAAAAGCATTCTAAAATTTGTATAATTTTGTAAAAAAAAAAAAAAAAAAAAAAAAAAAAAGAGGTTGTTAATTGTCAACATTTTAATAATAAAAAATTCTGTATTTTTCTATTTATGTGTTTATTACAAATAAAAAAGATTTGCATTAATATCAGAATGATTAAAGATTTCTAATTTATATTGAAAATATATTTTTACTATAAACCATTTTTTTATATCTGACTGAATTATATTTCTTCTAAATTAATGAATGACCCCTAATTTTTAGTAAAAGTATGCTCTAACTTTAAACAGCAATAACTCACAAGGAAGGTCTCCATATGGGGCATACTCAGAATTTTTTGAAAAAAATACAGATTAAACTACTCATGTATGTAATAAAAGATCAGTCAAATATAGCGGCGGAATTACAGAAGAAACTCAGTAAAAAAATAAAATACTTTTGAGTATTTGGCGCGAAAAGACAAAGGCGTCATTGGATTTGGCGAGCAGCATTTTCCCTCGCCAAAAGCAAACGAATTTAATGCACCTGAAAATTTCTTGTTAATTAAATTTTAGAATACGTGTAAATAGTATTTAATGAATTTAAATTTGAACAATGAGAGAGTTCGACACATAGATGTATTTTACATTACATATTTCTGTTGCTTTTGCTACAGTTATTTAATTATATAACTTTAAAACTAATTTCTTATATAAAAAGTACTTTCATATTTAAAAGTATTTTTTCATAATTGACAAAATAAAGGCCAGATGAAGAATGCTGCAATAATACATTTCAGTATAGGAGAAGTTTTTGTTTCCATAGCAATAAAATTGAATCCACTGAGCTCAATTAGATTGGAGTTAATTTTGAGATTGAAACAATTTTAATTAATTTAAATTTTGTTTTAATTCATAAAATTTCACAGTTAATTTTCGTTCTAAATACATTATGACAAAAATATAGTTAAAACAAATTAAAGCTGACAAAACTAATGTTATATAAATAAAAAAAAAATTAAGCAAGTTCAAGATGAAACATTTTTATCTTAAAAAGAATTTGACATAAAAAAAGTATTTTTTGAAAATTTTATGTTGTCTCCAACCGATGATAAATCGCCAAATAAAAGCAATGTTCATTATTTTTTTACGAACATTCTATCGGGGTTCCGCCAAAATTTTTTTTATAAACGTATATATCCACATGAGAAGAACATTCTGTAATTTTTTCGAAATTTTCTGAGTATGCCCGTATGGAGACCTTCCTTGTCAGTCAGTTATGTTCTTTGAATAACGGGATTATTTTTTTGGTTTACTAGTTATAACTTATTAGACCGTATAAAAATTTAAATTTTGTAAATTTTGAGAATTGTTTTTAACCTAAATCGTTTTTTAAATACTTTACCTCATTTCAAACATTTTTGTAATTAGAATTAATGTCTATGACTAACAAATTAGGAATCAGCTATTGGTCACTGTTGAGTGTGGCGACCCTGTACAATGAAATTTAATTAGCGTATTATACTGTTTTGTTGAAAATTCAAACTATTTAAAAACGATTTCAGTTCAAAATTAATGTCCTTTTTTGAGCATTATTAATTAGTTTTGATATTGTTAGTGTACAATGAAGGAAAACAGCATTTGGTGAGAAAAAATTGTTTTTCGCTAACTTTGAGAAATACAGGACATTATTTTTATTTGCTTTACGGGTTTTTTTTTCTGGAATTTCCATTTCATTGATACTTTATATCGTACATGAATATTTAGATTAACATTTTTTTTTCAAAACATTCTGAGCATTCGCTTTAAAGAGCTCTTTCTCGTAGAAGACTTATTTTCTTCAATAACTACAAAAACAAAGACAATTAGACTTTGTTTTTACTACTATTATATTACAATAGTGAAAATAACCAATCTTTATAATTTAAGCATGCACTCAGTCATACTAAATCATGCAAGCATTGTAAAATTTCGCATAGAAAATCTCCGTAATTTATTTCGTTGGGCATCATATAAAAATCATACCTTACTATCATCATAACATCATGATACCAGACATCATATTAGAAACTATCATATTAAAATTTTTTTGTTATTTTTTATTTCGCATCCACTCTAAATGCTACGTTTGTTTAAAAAAGGGGTAATATGCATCACAAAAGGTATAATCTATCTACACATCCACATACATATATTTCCCATTTTCGCTTCTGAATAGAATTCACAAATATATTTTCCGGCCCGACAGTTATTTATTAACACTTCAATTGGCAAATAGTGTCGATGAGAAATTAATTCTTGACTGATGGTCGTGTATGGAGATAAATGATTCATTAATGATTTTTAGATAGCACTATGTGTACTCATACGGTACACAGATATAATAATAATAAATATTTATTTAGTACGCAGGACAAATATCAATACGATAGGTTAAAATCAAGTTCATAATATGTACATTTTATGAAAATGGCTGATCGTCTTTTTAAAATATTTTCTTGTTGCATTGTATTGTATGCAATAATGAAATTCACTAATTTTAATAATTTAAGTATTCGCTGAATTATGTTAAATCATCCATACATTTTTTTGTGTATAGATATATTAGATTAAATAATAACACATCACTAAAATAATTTCAGGTGGACGGATTTTAAACACGAAACATATTTAAATATACGAACGATTACTACACACGACTTACAAACATTGACAACATAGATCCTCCTACTCTGGAACTCAGGTACATTTCTGTTTCTTTAATAATTTTATGGAATGATTCCAGGGGCGCCATCTACAGTTTTACCTCAAAACTAAAAGTGGAGAATACCAGACATTTCAAAATCTCATATATGAGTTTTCAGTAAATTTTAACTTATTTCGTTGGGCATGATATGATAAACTATTATATTCATATTTCTTGTTCTTTTTTATTTCGCAGCAACACTAAATGTTACGTATCTTTTAAATACCATTGGTGCTGTACATTCAATAGCTCTAATCTAACTACACACAGACATGTATTTTACATTTTCGCTTAGGAATAGAAACCCACAAAGAGATTTTCATGCCGGACAGTTAATTATTAACTCTCCAACTGGCAAATAGTGCCGATGAGAAATTTATTCCGGACTGATGGTCGTGTTTGGAGACAAATGATTCATTAATACCTTTTAGATAATGCTTTGTGTGAACATACGATACTCAAATAAGAATATGCTAAATAATATTTATTTTGTACGCAAGAAAAGCATTGATAAGATATGTTAAAATCAAAGAGATAGGATGAATATTTTATGTATACTCACGATTGTCTTTTTTAAATGGTTCATTGTTATATTCTATCATTAAAGGCATTATATATATATATATATATATATATATATATATAATAGGCTTTATTTGATTATATATATATATATAATATAATAGCTTTATAGATAATAATATCGACTTATTAATTAAAAAAACATTTTTTAGACATAATCAAAGTAAGATAAAAAAAAAACAATTTTTTGCAAATATCTTTTATTTATCATATCAATTTTAAATTTTATCTTTATATATATCTGACAATTAATTTAATGTAAGTATTTTCAGACATATTTTTCTTTATCACTGTAATCGTTCGTTCCAACATATAACACCAAACTCAATAATTTATAAATGTATTACACGTTTAATATTTTCCTATTTGATGCTACGCATATCCCTATAGGGTAAGAATTACGGCCTCCCCCCGCCCCAACAATTAGTTTTTATTTCACATCAAATCGAAATTCTACGGGTTTTTATATTACTATTAGCGTTATATATTACAAATGCTCTCATCTATCTACACTCCGACATACATTTCACATTTTCGCTTCTGAATAGAATCTCATAAATGTATTTTACGGCCATACAGTTATTTATTACACATAGTGTCTACGGCTAGACAGTTATTGTCACATAGTGTCGGTGAAAATTAAATCTGGACTGATGAAGAAGAAAGAATTAATAAAGATTCATTAATAGTTTTAGAGAGCGCTATGTACGCACATATGGCACACAGGCATGAATATATTAAATGATATTTATTTTATACGCAGGATAATTATCGATACACCGTAAAAAAGCTGCAGCAAAGATTTACTGCAGCAGACATTCCAGACGATGTCCTTAAAAAAACTGTCGTTATTCATATATCAACGGACTTTGCCATTACATTAACGGTTTTTGACCCTAAAACACAACATATTACGGGAGTTGACCGTTTATGAGAAAAAAGTGACATATTCCGTAAATTTACTGGATAATTCAAGGTAAAGAACTATAATTTAATATTTTTTACAGTGTAGATTATCTTAATATCAAACTGATAAGATGCATATTTTATGAAAACTGGTGATTATCTCAGATTTTACATTCATTCTATTGTATGCAGTAATGAAATTCACCCACTTTTATAATTGAAATGCAGTCGAGTTTCTCTACATCGAAACTCCATACATCGAATTTCTCTATATAACGAATTTTTTGTAGGAACGTTCCTTTTTTCCCATGATTACATTAAAAACAGTCTCTATATAGCGAAATATCTATCTCCGTATAACGAATATTTTCATAAAATGTTTTTTATTCAGTTGTAAAAAAGCTTCGAAATCACATGGAATCAATTTTTCATCACTTATTCCTAATTTATTGTTCAGTGCTGAGTTTTTTTATATTACTTCTCTGCTTGAATCTCGTAGTTCTTTAAGTCCAGCGAATTCATACCCCATCCTCTTTCCACACACCGTTCAACATTCTTCTCAAAACAGTATCAATTGGATACTTATACATATAACAACGGAATCAATGGTTGTTATAGAAGAAAAAACAATTTACAATTGCTTCAAAAAGGCTGAATTTTGTGTACTAGAGGATAATGTGGATTCTGAGAACGGAGAAGATGCTACTTGTGCCGACATAAAAAGAGAAATGGAAATCAATTAAGGACTGTGGAGATGCCAACAATATCTCTCTGATTTGGAAATGGATTACAATCTTACTACTGAACAGTACTGATAGTAATAATTTAAGCAGAGTTATGAACAATTTTAAATTCTTAATTAAAGACATCAAAAATAACAATTGCTCAAAATTTACACATCAAATAAGAATTTAAACGTCATTCTCTATACAACGAATTTCCCTATATAACTAATTTTTTACTCGAACAATGGATTTCGTTATATAGAGATTCGACTGTATTTCTTCAACCGTACTAAATCGTTCATAAATTTTATATTTTCGTACATGGATTTTCCTAAATTTAACTTATTTCGTTGTTTAATACGAGATAATAAATTTATCATATTCAATTTTTTTGTTATTTTTTTCGCTGTAACTCTAAATACTACTTTTGTTTTAAATACGATAGACGCTATGCATTAAAAAAGCTATATGTATCTACATACCGACATATATTTCGTATTTTCACTTCGGAATAGAATCTCACAAAGGCATATTCTGGCCGGACAGTTATTTATGAACACTCCAATTGGCAAACAGTGTCATTGAAAAATTAATTCTGGACTAATGATCGCGTTTGAAACAAATGGTTCGTTATTACATTTTTAGATAGCACGATGTGTACAAAAATGGTACACAGGTATGAATATATATTAAATAATATTTATTTTATATACAAGACAAATATCCATGGGTTATGTTAAAATAAAACTGATAAGAAGTGTATAATATATATGTTGACGATTGACTCTTTTGAATGATTCATTTTTACATTCTATCATTAAAAGTTATTTGATATATTTATAAAATAGTGAAAAAGGCGTTATTTTATTATGTATATAATATAATGTCTTTTAAGAAAATAATGTAAACTTATCAATAAAAATGCATTTTTTAAATTCAATCATAATGATATTCAATCATAATATTCAATCATAAATACTATGATAATTTTTTTTAAATATTAACTATTTGATGCACATATTTTTAATATTTATCTATATATCGATCTAATAATTCATTTTGTGTAATAAAGTGTTTTGAGACATATTTCACTTTATCACTGTAATCGTTCGTTCTAACATATAACCCCAAATATAATAAATTATACATATATTACACGGTTTATTTTCATATTTGATAATATGCATATCCATATTAGGTAAGCATTACGCCCCCCCCCCCCACAACGACTATATTTTACTTCGCAGTAAATTTAAATAATATGTTCGTTTTAAATACCATGTGCATTACAAAATCTATAATATATCTACTCACATATATATATTTTACAATTTCGCTATTGAATAGAATCTCACAAAGGTAATTTCCGGCCGGACAGTTATTTATTAACACACCAGTTGGCACATAACGTCGGCGTCGGTGAGAAATTAATTCTGTACTGATGGCCATGTTTATAGAAAACGATTCTTTAATATCTTTTAGATAGGGCTAGGGGGCACCTTCGAACATTTTTTTCAGAAAATCAATATATTTCTTACTTAAATTATATTTATTGAGTTTTAAACATTAAATATTAAAAACAACGCATTTCTTCATCGTATGAACCATAAATCAAATATTTCCCAAAGAAATTAAATAAGTTGTGAGGATTTAAAAAGTTGAACGATTTTTGTTCAAACCTGCCCCGTATAGGGGTAACTTTGAACAAGCAAGGGGCACCTTTGAACAATTGAATAAAATATGAAAATATTGAGAGTTTTTATAAAAAGTTGCATGTGTTACAGAAATATAAAGAAATATGAATAAAATTAAATAACTACATTTTGTTGAAATTACTAATCATTTTGATATTCAAACAAAATTAAATCCGTCAAAACTCACTGTTGATAAAACACAAACTGTCCCTCTCGTTGTGTCTGGTTGTGAAAACTTTTGTACAATATCCTTGAAATACACCAATGTAATATCTGATGCTTCTGGAAAACTAAAAGTTTTTCATTCGCTATTTTTTTAATAGACCTAATACAAAATTCCCTTTTATCCGTTATGGAAACCCGAAATAATGTTTGGAAACCTGTTAAATATGAATAATCATTTTGTATCCAGGATTTGAAATTATCCAATAAATTAATTTAGATTTGATACAATTTAAATTTGAAACTTCCCATCAATGATACATGCAGAGGTTGGAACCTATGTGTGCAGTAAGGGGAATTGTTAGCAGTATAAGTCCATGTTCTTTGACATTCTTAATTAACTTCTTTTCACATAAAAAAAATTCAGAAATAATAATATTTAGATACATTAACAACTCTTTACTTCATAGTTTTAAGTGCTCTCTTTAAATTATTTCAATTATTATTTATCACCAGTTTATTCGGTGTTTTTTCGCTGTTCAATGGTGCCCCAACACAAGGAGTTCAATATTATAACGGTTTACTCAATTCGGCTGAAGAAATTGAATAAAACAAACTTTATAAACTAAAACTAACATCTTTGTTTAAGCATCAAACAATAAATTAAAATTTTAGGAATAGAAGTTTGTACACAAAAATATTACATCTTTATTTTCTTAAGTTTAAATTCAAGAGGGAGAAAAATAGATATTTTGTTTGAACAGTACTGTTCATACAAAATAGTACAGCTTTGTATAGTTATTCCCTTGAAGCAGAAGTTATGTATTGCCATATACATTTTTTAAAAATAATTTATTTGAAGAAAAATATTTAGAGTGTTCAAACGTGCCCCCTCTCCCCTATATTTTAAACGTTGGACAAGTATCGATAGTATATGTTAAAATCAAACTAATAACATGTATATTTTATGCATTCTCACGCTTGTCGCTTTGCAATATTTTCTTGTTACATTCTAGTGTATGCAATAATGAAATTCACCATTTTTTATAATTCAAATATTCACTCAATCATACTAAATCATCCATAATCTTTGAACTTCGGACGTGATTTTTCAGCAATTTTACTTATTTTGTTAGGCATGACATCTATATTATAAAGGCCAAACGTATCTGTGCGTAACGCATACGTCATTTTGCGCATGGCAACACTCAAAAATTTTAAATGAATTTCGGTATCGCATTTTTGCTACTAAATATTTTTAAATGCCTAAATGTCGCACATTTTATAATTTTACACCATCGTGTAGGGAAAAAAATGTACTTTTAAATGAGATTTGTTAAAAAGCTGAATCTAAATTTGTTTTTGAAATATTAATTTTTTTGTAGCTTTTAATACTTTTTTTCTAATCGTGGCAACAGGAGTACTCCATTGCTATTAAAAGCAAAGGAAAAAAGGGAAAAAACTGATTGCTGTATCTTTATGTTGCCATTTTCTCATTAAAAGGGAAAAAATGAAATTTAAATATCTTCTGTTATAAAACTCGGTGAATTTTGATTTCACTTACAAAATTCGATTTACACATAAAAGAATGTCAAGAGTTTAATATCTGTTTCAGCTAATAGCGATTGAGACTTCAAGTTTTGAATCAAAATGATCAAATTAAAATGCCAATTTTTAGGTGCGTTCGTAATTATATAATACGTAGCACCTATAGTGGTCGTTCAGTCCGTCCGTCTGTCCGTCCGTCTGTCCGTCCGCATATAACAACGCAAAAAATACCCAACCGAATCGTTTGAAATTTAAAATACATAATTATTACATAATTTTGTCGAGTCATTTCAAATTTTATGAAAATCGGATGGATAGATCAATTACAGGGACAATCAAAAGTATTCCATTACATTACGGTCAATGGGGAAAAAAGTTTCAAATGCATTTTAATCGTTTGAAATTTAAAATACGCAATTATTACATAATTCTGTCGAGTTATTTAAATTTTTTTGATAATCGTGTGCATAGATCAATTACAGGGGCAATCAAAAGTATTCAATTACATTATGGTCAATGGGGAAAAAATTTCAAATATATTCTATACGTTTGAAATTTAAAATACATAATTATTACATAATTTTTTCGAGTTATTTCAAATTTTATGAAACTCGGATGCATAGATCAATTACAGGGGCAATCAAAAGTATTCCATTACATTACGGTCAATGGGGAAAAAAGTTTCAAATGCATTTTAATCGGTTGAAATTTAAAATACGCAATTATTACATAATTCTGTCGAGTTATTTCAAATTTTTTTATAATCGTGTCATAGATCAATTACAGGGGCAATCAAAAGTATTCAATTACATTATGGTCAATGGGGAAAAAGTTTCAAGTATATTCTATACGTTTGAAATTTAAAATACATAATTATTACATAATTTTTTCGAGTTATTTCAAATTTTATGAAAATCGGATGCATAGATCAATTACAGGGACAATCAAAAGTATTCCATTACATTACGGTCAATGGGAAAAAATGTTTCAAATGCATTTTAATCGTGTTACACTCATGCGAACTTAATAAAATTTATATGCAACTATAAAGTACATATTATAATATACATACATTATATACTTACATAATTTGTGGCGCAAAGAACATTTGTTATTGATTTACAAGGCCACACAAAAGTATTCCATTACATAATGGTATAGGGAGAACATTGTTTGATGAGCGTTTTAATTGTAATTCACTATTTACAATGTTAAGAGATTGATATATGAAAGTAATATTTTTAAAACTTCGTCATCGTTCGAACGCACCTAATTTGCTACGCTTCACGTGCAATTTCCAACTTGTTTTTTTAAAGGTAAATACAGATGCGAAATGTGGATTTGTAAATTTTGAAATAGTGAAAATGATGCCGGGTTTAGATTTCATTAGACGATAAATATCGTTTGTTTAAGAATTAGACGTACCAATATAAAATGAATTTTTTACTATAGCTAATTTTGTAGGTTTATTATAAGTCAATGAAACAGTTCCTTTTTAAGCATTTTCTTTCGTCAAAATTTGACGGGTTCTACCTTGTGATATTAATAACCATTATAGTCACGTTTTTTGTTATTTTTTATTTCGCATCAATTCTAAATGCTACACTGTTAAAAATCTTGCCCTAGCTTCAACCACATTTTGGTTCTCAATAGTTGCTTCTGTAAGAAGGTGAAATCTTGAACGAATATTTGGAGCTCTTGTTGAAGCACAGTTCCAATAGTTGGAACGAAATCGAAATAGGAAGCTCCAAATGTTGATACAAGATTTTACCAGACTTTAGTGGCAGCTATTGAGTACCAAAATTTGGTTCAAACTAGAGCAAAATTTTTAGCAATCTATGTTTGTTTTAAATACAATTTTTGCTATGCATTAACAAATCTATAATAATATGCACACCGACATGTGTTTCACATTTTCGCTTCTGAATAGAATCCCAAGAAAGATTTTCAGGTCGGACAGTTATTTTATTAATATTACAATTGATACATATTGCCGGTGAGAAATTAATTCTGGACTGATGGTCATGTTTATGGAAAATGATTGATTAATACCTTTTAGATAACGCTGTGTGTACACGTACGGCACATATATTGGAATATATTAAATGATATATATTTTATACACAGGACAAATATCAGTAGGATACATTAAAATCAAACCTATAAGATAGATATTTTATGTGTACTGGCGATTGCCCTTCCTGCATATTTCTTTGTTACATTCTGTCATTAAAAGCTACCGGGACACATTTATTATTTTTTTTTTATTTGAGTTAAAATTTTGAAATTTTTTGTCAGGGTTAACCATATTATTAGTAAATAAAATTGCATGATAAAACCTATCATAATTAAAAAAATTAAAATAAAAAGAGGGATGAATTAAAATCGTTATAACCTTAAATATGATTTGTAGAATTTTAACTGTTTTCCATATAACTAAACAGAAATATATAAATATTCATTTTGATTCACCAATTTATATAATATTAATGTAAATTAAAAATAAAAAGATTTAAATAAAACAATTTACTAATTTTTATTAATTTATATTTAGTAAGATAAATAATGATTTTGATTTTTGTATATTTAATGTCAATATTTGGATGAACCTGATTTAAAAGTTATAGTTAAATTTTATTTCAATATAAAAAAAAAAAAACATGCAATATCCTGTGTACATATTAGGGCAAAAGCTAAGTTCATAGGCAACAATAATTTAAAGAAAAATAAAACAATCCAATTTTTTGTATCCGGTGTAACTACTGCGCATTTCATCGTCATGCAAAAAGAGAGTTCGAACTGAGACGCGTTCAGATTTTACAGTTTTCATGTAGCGAAGGTTGACCCATTTTTTAAAAAATGATTTTTTTATTTTTTAAATATTGGACATAGAATAAAGTTCCATGTATCATTTTTTTCGTTATTCAATCAGTTATAAATATAAAATTGTCACATAAATGTAATGTATGATATTTGAAAAAAATAATTTATTTTAATCTTGAAAGAATGATGGTTGAAGATCCCTAATGGGACCCTATATGGGAGGCTTGTTCCAATTTATATTATTTTGGAACGTTGGTTAATCCGAGCAACTTTTTCGCGCTCGGTCTTATTGCCGACAGTCCTCGGCAGACAGAAAAAGTGAAACTGGGAAAACTTTTCTTAATATTTGAAAATTGCATTTCAATAAAATTTTAAATTTGCAATATACTTAAATTGTACTTTTATAAATGAGATTTTGCATGTAGGATTAAAGTAAAAATGAATTGACTTATAGGTATCGCTGCATATACTTTTACACCAATTTCAACGTTAATTGTTAGAATGTACTTGAAGAAAAACAGTGGTGCCTTGTTACTTCACTATAGTAGTTAGGATACATTTAAAATCAGTTACATGGTAATTAATCATTGCACTTGTAAAAAGATATGAGTTAGGAGAAGTTATTTCATATGTGTGGAAAAAAATACGACACGTGACTTCTGGTGGGTTAAGGGGAAAAATTAATTTAAAAATGTAAAATAACATTACGCAAAATAATTTAGCTATCGAAAAAAAAAGGAAAAATGTGAAGAGGAGACATACCTGCTGAGATGGAATTCAAGTCACAGATGGAAAATTCTGTTTTAAACATCCACTTTTTGGGATACTTGATGTAGCAACACTACACCGAAAAAAAAAATTGTTAAGACACCAAAAAAATAGCTGTGCCAACCAAATTTTGACTTATATAAATATCTTTTATTGGACTGGTAAAATATTTTGTTGTTTTAATAAAATTTATTGAATGAACAAAATTATCTAATCAACTGAACCAACATCTGGTCAATACAAATTAACATTTCATTGGTGTTACATTAATAAACATATTTTTTTCTTGTAGCTTCCACATTATTATGTGGAAGCTACAAGAAAAAAATATGTTCAGCTCATTGTGTTCATATTGGTGAAACTTATCTACCGATCTTCGATAAGTGTTTTCATCAAAGTTATTTTCCATGGTCAAAAACACTTAACATTTCTTAGGACTGTTGCCATGATCCATTCAAAACTTTTCCATATTTTCTATTTATTTATTTTCAGTACTGTATAAATGAAACAGCAGTTCCCATCACCTTTCTAATTTGTATTTCATTAAATGCCTTCTTGTTTCTATAACAACTTTTCACATTTTCTCTTTATCACATTCAATATTTTTTCTTTTCGCACCTTTTACGTATCCATCATACGTAGTATAGGATAAATTTTGATATCAAAAAAAAAAAAAAAAAAAAAAAAAAAAAAAAAAAAAAAAAAAAGTTTTGACGGATTTACATGTTTCAGACACTAGAGATTCCCTAAAACACATGTTTAGAATGTGTCTATCAACGTACTATCTCCCGAACAAATTGAGATAGAGACTTGAAGTTAGTTTTGTGTACTTAGTATGTAGTAATGGTAAAAAGTCTATTGAATATCTCTAACCTTGATTATCCGGAACTATTTATTTCTGACTCTCGAAATATTCGATATGTTGAAAGGTATACAAAAAATTTCGATTTTTTTTATTTTTATTATAAGGCGATAATGTAAAATATGATAAAAAACATACATTTTGCATAAAGAATGAAGTCGATAGGATATTAAGTTGCCGAAATATTTGTAATCATATTTTGTGCACTCTTCGATTTTTCTTGATCTTTTATTTCATGCAAATTTCAATTCAAATTTATATTTTTGTTGGAAATGAGACGTTTAACCCGACGCAGTTAATATGTTAGTTAATATGGTTATAATTTTTGAAATTTTAAGGATGTCTTTTTTACTCAATTCGGTACTACTTGATTATCTCGTCGATCAAAAAAAGTCTTCAAGTTTGTCGCCAATTTGGTGATAGACCGTCAAATTTGTCAACAAAAATTACCCGCGAAAAATGACGAAAACTTGGCGCTATTTCCGGTATTTCGCGAAAATCTCCCATATTCCCATTTTAATCTAATAGGATCCCCTTTTGTTAAAAATATTTATATGTACGTTTAAAGTTTGTTTTGGAAAAGCAATGCATTTTATAAATAGTTTATACATGTTTTATTTTCATGTTTTATATTATGCATATTTATGATATGTAAGTATTACGGTGGCCACCATCGACCAGTTTACTGTAGCTATTTATAACATAAATATACATTATTTTAAAAGTATAATCATAAATCTTTCATTATGTACCGTATATTCTAAAACGATTTCCAAAAACTGTTAAATAAAGGAGCATTGACAATCTTGTCAACCCCCTTCTCACTTTGATTGGACCGAGTCTCCGAACGTAGACACTTTTTAAAGTATGACAATGGTTATGTTTAGCTTAATTTATTGTGTAGTCTTTATGATCGGAATGAAAGCTCAATATTTTTGCATTATTTAAAAATTATTTGAATTTCTTTGATGTATTTTTTTTTATATAATTTTACTGAACGTTTAAAAATATAATTTTTTTAAGCTGAAAACTCTTCACAATTGATTTTTTTCCATCAGTTTCAATTATCAGCATGTAAAAAGCCTATTGTTCGATCTTTTTAGTAACTTTGGTCAACTTTTACTCAATAAACTCTGAAATGCTTTTAAATCGGAAAATTAAAAGGTGTGACAAGCATCTTTGACACTCAAATCTCCGCATTCTCAACTACGTTTATTTATTTATCTTTAAGTGAATTGTGCATATGTCTGTTTTCTATAACGTAATTAAGGCAATTACCGTTCTGTACGGACATATGTATACAAATATAGATAAAATGGTTTTTATTTCCAAAATGTATCTATTTTTTTCATTCACACCTAGTATATTTAGTTTCATCACCAACTTCATCAAAAAGCCCATTTAGTTTGTTCGTATAAGTCGTATGGCAGAGTTAAATCCTAATTCATTTTATTGTTTATTGCGAAAATTTTGATTCTGGATAAATAACTATATTCAAACGAATAGTTCGATTACATATCTGATAAATTTGTTCGATTACAAATCTGATAAATGATAATTTATTTATTTATCTGATTTTTCATTTACTGAAATTTTTAATTTCATTTATAGAGTCCTGAATTATGCACATTCATGTAAATGTTAATCAATTAACCCTTCGTTATTGGAATACACGCAGATTTTAAAATATTAAAGCTTGAAAATTATTTTTTAAATCATAAAAAACCGGTAAATTAGGATGAGTATTTAAACAAAGTTTATTTTAATTCGAATACTGAGATAAGAAAGTTGCAATAAAATTTGAATTTATTAAGAACATCGTTTTTTAGACTAGGCAAATTATTTAATTAACATCAGTTTTTAAATTTAATTTTTTAGCTTTAAAAATAGTATTATTTTGTTTCAGCAAAACGGCTAATTATTTTTGACATGAGGTACAATAAAAATATCGTAATAGCCTATTGCATTTGGAGTGGGATTAATGTAGCTGGAATGAACTTTTTGAAATTCACTTTTTTCATATGCATAAACTTTATTCAACATTTATTAATTAATTAATTTGATCTTCTTTATAAGGGTACACTTAAAGTATCTCGTTATTTATAAAGAAATAAAGTACCAAACTAATCTCAAATTCAATCATCATTTTAATATGAATATATTTTAACATTTCAGAACAAGACTTTTAATATAAATTTTTAGTCCCCTCTTCCAGAATAATCTTTCATGTGATAGACAGACCTATGCTATCTAATTTACAAGGTATACCAAAATCTTCCACCCTAAAATTGATGAAAAAATGTTATGCAGTATATTTCTTAGCTGTAGAATTTAAAACGCAAAGGTGTGCTACGCACAGTAACTGATTTATTTTGAAGAGCAAAATTTATCCCTGACAAAAATAAAGATTATTTTCAAAACGTAAATATCTAAATAATAGTAATTAAAATCATTTCTATCATAAAAATTGTCCGTAATTACAAGTGTCTTAAAAAATACATCCCTCTTTTTTAGAAAGTGAAGTAAACTTATTACAAATTAATTTTTTATGAAATAGAAACATAAATTCATAAATTGTTAAACAACATAATACTTCTCGTTCTTCTTAACATGTTGCTAATAAAAAAAATTAGATGAATTTACAAAGTTATGAATTATCTTAAAGTATAAAAGATCTTTGCTATAATCAATATAGCACTCTATAGAAATACAACTTGCAATTTTAAAATTTCCCCATATTCCACCTCACTAAATTTATACCAAACGTGTTTGAATACATGTAATAAAATCCATATTATTAAATGATGCATAGCAAATTCCGCTACATTCTGTAATTTTACATATCATTGATTAGGTTTTCTATTACATAAAAATGTACATTTCTCATGTTTTGGAATTTCCATAACTTCATAAAAGCGTACGAGATTTACGCAATATATACATCAGTTACTATTTGTATTGAGAAAATCAGTGAAGTGTTTAATTTTTTTTTTCAGAATACATTTTCTATAATAAAGCCATTGTGTTTTTCTCCCAACATATACTTTTTTTTTTACTATCTTCTTCAGCGTGTATGGTTACAAAAGTATAAAATTTTATGACTATGAGATCCTTTGAAATTTATAACTATAATAAAATAAAAATCTTCATACAAAATGAACTATTTACCTGCTTCATGACATTTATTCGGTTACATTTCGGCAACAATTGAAGTATTCAAGATTTTAAGATTTTTCAGATTTATAACACAAACTTTTGGCGAATTCGAGAGAGAAAATACTATTATTTTATCATGCATACGCATTTCAAATTTACGAATAAGTATGTGCATTGAATAAAATTGTATTTTATAAATTTTGTTTATGCAAAAATATGAATAATGAAAACCGGACTTCGTAATACGTTAAGCGGCGGGTTTACAACGCATCGTTTTTTGTTATTTTCAAAGTATACTTTACACATCAGATACTATTTTTTTGACATAAACATTTAAATATCTTTAAAAATTGAAAACAAATTTCTATTTAGAAAGGTGTTTTTTTTGTTGGCAGCATTTATTTTTATGGCAATCATGCTTAGCCTTCTTTCTTAGGTAACAATAAAATATTATAAATATAATTTTTATTCAAAACTTGACAGCAATAAAATAAAAACTTTTATGCTAAAAAAACACCTAATTTAAGAATAAAACTTTCATTAAATCATGTTTCTACAACTATTAAAAGTTTACAATTTTAATAATTTTAAGATTTAGAAGAGCTTTAAATTTATAAAACGAAAATGTTTATTTTATTAGCTTGCTAATAAAATTTGAGTCTTCCTATGTCACGTGTAAGACAACATTTTTTCAAACTACGGATTTTTTTTTAATAATGCTATTATACCGTCAAACTAAAACAGACATACTAATATGAAAATCTATCGTTTTTTAAGTGTAGTTTATATGATAACAACTTATAAGGCAATGAATATAAATATTTATGTGACATTTTCAGGATATTTTTCCCGTTTTTGTGAAATGGTTTTGAAAACGGCTATAATTTTTAGGTCTG
This sequence comes from Maratus speculifer, assembly GCA_964019185.1. Classification (NCBI taxonomy): domain Eukaryota; kingdom Metazoa; phylum Arthropoda; class Arachnida; order Araneae; family Salticidae; genus Maratus; species Maratus speculifer. The sequence goes on along the minus strand of OZ025289.1, from coordinate 89,932,340 downwards.
GGTTATTTTTTTAATGTGGCAATTTATAAACCTATTTAAAACAGGCAGATTACTAAAGGGAGTTCGATACAGAAAAATCTTCGCATTTTGTAAAACGGATTTATTGTATGTATACATACATACATAGATACATATGTATATATTTATATAACTATTAATTGTATTACAATATATGAACCATTGAATTTAATAACTTACACTTCATTGAACATGTGTGGAAAATAAATAATTAAAATTAATAGAAATGGAATTTTTAGAATCAAAGCAGAATCTTCGAGTCCCAAATACTTTGGAATTATGAATGGAGTGTGTGGTTTCATCTTCGTATCATTTGCCATGATAAAGCAAAATAATATGAATTTGGGGCTACTAACACACATAAAACAAAAATTAAATGAAGAAAAAACATAAAAACAAGGCACATCAAAATTACTAAATTGGATAGCAAAATGAAAATGGAAAAAATAAAAATAATTATCGTCAACATGATAATAATTAATTAATTAAAAACGGAGTAATGTGTTAACTTCCTCAGTCCTGATGTCGCCTGGAGGAGACACTAAACAGTACTTATTAAAACTTTTACCTCATTCAAAAATTCTATTCCAGATTTTCAAAAATTGGTTCCTATTATTGTTAAGAGATGATGGCATATTGCAGAATGCTTTTTTGTAGCCAAAATAATATTTTCGTTCATTTAGGGGTATGCAAAAATGGCGTTGCTAAAAAGACGGAAAATTACTCACTTGTGTACAAGTAAGTTCTTTTATCTATTAATCATAATTTTGTTAAAATGCATTCGGCCTTGGGTTCCTTCGGCCCAATTACCATTTTTTAGTTCCTGTTTTTGTAACCAGGTTGCTTTTAATTCTTATCTTTTTTTTACTGTTTTGCTGTTAATTTCTAAAAAACTAAAACTTTTGATATTTAAAATCCTTTATTTTTTTTTATACTTACTCGAGTTTTTTTCAAGTTTTTGCAATAAAAGAACGCCGTCAAGTCTCGGAATTTTCGGATGACCTATCGATTGCGCTTTTTTACGATGACTTTTTTTCGATTGGTTCGAAAATCGCCCATCACTAACCATATCCCAACAGCAATTTTAGGTACACTCCAGAAATTCAGGGTAAACATCCTATTAAAAAATTCAAACATTTATATCAATGATTTCGTAATTTCCCTCCCATCTTTACAAAAAGATTAACGGTAGAAATGAAACATTTAAGTCATTCTGTCCTTCCCAATATCGGTTTTAGACAAAGACTTGAATTTATTGATAACTAATCTGCTAAAAAACTTAAACATGTGTTTTATCTATTTTAGAAATTCCCACCTAAGAATGCTTAATAAACTATTGGTACTTTTAGAACATTTCGAGATATCTTTGTAGTAGTTTTAAATAAAAGCAAGAAATTAAAGATGACAAATCTACTAAAAAATAGTTAAACATATGTATTCCAGTGATTTTAGAGTTGTTATTTTTTTATTATGCTATCAACAACGACTATGAGCCAGATCACGTAAGAGTAAACGAATAAGACAACAATTATGGATATTTGATTAGATATATATTTTGTTTCAATCTTTTCATATGTCTTGAATCAATCAAATATTTGGTTTGATTCAAGATTCTTTTAGAGAAACTGATCAGCTTATCAGACGAAGTTTGCTAGTTCTTTATATATTACGATGTATTATATTTAGATTTATAATTTTTACTTACCCATCATATGTAGTATAGGGTAAGTCTTGCAATCGTTTTGAAAATCGAAAAAAATTTTTTTACGGATTTACACATTTTCGACACTGAAGATTTCGAAAAATATATTTTTAGAAAGAAAAATTTGCCGTCCGTCCGTCCGTCTGTCCGTCTGTCTGTCCGTCTATCTGTCAGTCTGTCTGTCTGTAAACACTCTATCTCCCGAACGAATTGAGATAGAGACTTGAAATTTTGTATGTGCTTAGTATGTAATAATGGGACGAAGCCTATTTAATATCAGTAACCTCGATTATCCGGAACTATTTTTTCGGACTCTCAAAAAATTCGTTCTGATGAAAGTTACATAAAAATTTTCGAATTTTTTTATTTTAAGGTGTGATCGTAAAAGGCAATAAAATAACACAAATTTTGCATAAAGAACGAAGTTAATCGAATTGTCAGTTTCCGAGATATCTGTAATCCTGTTTTCCACATTCTTTGATTTTTTATGACCCTGTATTTCATTCAAATTTCAATTCAAAGATATATTTTAATTGGTAATGAGACGCCTAATCCGACGCAATAAATGCTAATTAATAAGATTATTATTTTTGGAGTTATAAGGATGTTTCTTTTTCGCAATTCAATACTAGAGTAGTTAGGCGTGTTGTATAATTTATCGAAAGAAATTCATCAGCAACTCATTAATACAGCATTACTATGCACAATGAAAATATAAATACAAGTTTAAATTTTGTTTTGGAATTGCAATCCATTTTATAAATAGTTTTCAAATGTATTATTTTCATATATTACATATGCATATATATGATGGGTAAGTATTACCGTGGCCCCCAACGACTAGTTTATATAAATTTCGCAATTAGCTGTTTCTTTTTCACCTAATAGTTTGTTTACAACGATTAATTGCAATAACTTTCAAAGCGACGTTAATATAATTCCCAATAGTAGTAGGAAGAAAATAGTGAACGGAGTGTTATTTTTAATACTTATAATGTGTTAACATTTCTAAAATGCAAAAATTTGGAAAAATAGCTTGCGCAATACTTCAGTAATAGCAAACGATAATTTTTTTTTAAACATTTCTCAAAATGGTATTAGTTAATCGATTAAATTTGCTTTGATCAATAATTTATGCATATACAGTTTTATATATTTATCAACTGTGCTGGAATAAAACATTTGTTCATTTAAATATTTGTTTATTAAAATATTTGTTCATAAGATATCGCTTAATAATTTATGAATTCTTATATTAAATTATTGCCTTTTTAATCCCAGAAAAGTTTCTGATAAACACAGCGTAAAATAAACCTACGAAAGAATTCTTCTATACAACATATTGATGACAAAGAGGTATAAAATTCTTTCGATTTTGAATATATTTTCATAATTTGCTTGAAAATATCTTAACCTCCATAAGAAAGACAACTTTTATTCAATACATTATTTATTCATTCATTTTTGAATAAGCTTATTAACATCTTGAATTGAGGCAATTTGTAATCTATATATATAAAAGGAATTCTGAGGATAATTGAGGCACAGATAGGCTCTCATCCTCTATACCTTTTATTTATAGAGATTTTACACAGCTTAGGTAAACGCAGAAGAAATATAAAACAGATAATGTATTTATCACAAAAAATCGTCTGCTAAGAAAATCTTTTTTCATTTTGAACTCTATAAATAAAAGGAATAAAGCAGAAGAAATATAAAACAGATAATGTATTTATCACAAAAAATCGTCTGCTAAGAAAATCTTTTTTCATTTTGAACTTCTATAAATAAAAGGACAGATAGGCTCTCAAACAGTGAATCGTCGAATATAATTGAAGAACAAATGGAAGAACAAATGGAAGAACAAATGGAAGAACAAATGGAAGAACAGATGGAAGAACAGAAAGAAGAACAGATGGAAGAACAAATGGAAGACCTCTTCATTAACAATAAAAAAAGATATGCAAACGAAACCCCAGAACACCGATCAAACATATCTGCCGGAAACTGACGAGACATGGCACAGAAACGTGAATGTGTGGGGTTGTAGAACTGGCATTCAGATAGTCTTCGGGCTACTGAGGGCGGGCAACCGTCTAGTTTAAATAAAAATTTATTGGATTTTTTTTGTTGTTGTTTGGGTTTATGACTTTGTAAATTTTAAAAATTGAAAAAGAATAATAACTTGCGACGGAAGATAAAATATTCTAGTCCATATACAGTCAGAGGTTTATTATTTCCATAAATATTTGAAAATATTGTACATTAAACGAAATATTTTATGGAAGACAAGAAAAGTGAGAATACATTGTTTCAAAAGTTTTTCATTTTTTTAATCAACTTCTTGTTGATTTCAAATTTCAACGTATGAATTTTTAATAATGGTGAATAATTTTTCAAATTTAGAAAATAAAATTCTATACTGTATGGATAAATGTTTTGAGACCGTAATATGCTACATAGATTTTTTTATGCGCAGTAAAATATCTAGTAACTGAGATTGATTGCGATGCAAATGATTGAAATTTTTTCATTACTGATAATTCGATAAAAAATAACCATTTTTTATAAAAAAGGAAAATGAATGGAATATATGTGTGAAGGTTTCATAATGCTAGAAAATATTTCCGACATTTATTTTTGATTGATTTTACATCAAGAATACTTTTTAAAAAATGAAGCAAATTTCCGTTTAGAAAAGAATATGTAGCATTTACACAGGTGTGCCAAAATTTAGAACGAAACAGTAAAATTAGTATAAAGTCGAAGAAGCCAACAGAACGGGCTGAAAGATCAATCAGGTAAGAGAGCTGGAATCGATGCATTAAGCGAGTGCGCATATACCACAAATGACATAAGAAGAGGTAGCTGGATTGCTGTAAAGCACAGAAGCTGTGAACACTCAATAATTCGGCTATTGTATGTTGTACAGTGATTTTAACGACGGATTATTGCTACTACTGTGTCTACTACTACTGCTTTACGAGCATGGAGAGTATTTCAAACGATAGGAATGGCTGTACGAGTATTTAACACTGGTCTCCTATAAGCAATGAGGGGATTGCAACAGGAATATATTGCCTATAGGAAAAAAACTACTCAGATGTAGCAATTCCAAATTTTTCTTCTATATTATGCATGTATATACTTCCTGAAAAATGCAATATAGCAACGCCACCAGTTAAGTGGTTTAAACCAAAATCTAATTTACAACAACTTTTATCAACTTATAACCGAGTTCGATGAAAATCTGTGTATTAGTTTGATATACAGCTATTGAAAATTTTTAAAAAAATCTCCATAACAGCGCCACATGCTGGGTGATGACACCTAAAACTTATCAGGATCAATTTTTACTTCCTCGAATTTTTACTTTCTATCTTTACAAGAAAAAAATACTTTATTCGTGAAAATTTCAGATATCTGGTTTTTGACGGATCTGCACGCTTTAGGTGTGATAGATTTCAAAAAGCATGTTTTTACAAAATTTCTGTTTGTGAGTCTGTCTGTTTGTCCGTCCGTCTGTCTGTATATGACATAAATTTTGTGGAAAAATATCTCAGGAACTAATGCATGGAATTTCACAAAACTTTAGATTCCATTAGACCTTAATATAAATGGTATCTGATTAGTTTTGGTATATATCGCCCAACAAATGGTGCGAGTATGGTGCCTTTTTCACGATTCCTATAATAGCTACACCTCAAGAACCAATGGTTAGATTTTTCAGTTTATGCAGTTCATTTAAACAGTACCTTTCAACATGTAGTATAATTGTAATAAAAAATTCTTCTGTTTAAAATTTGAAAAAAGAAATTTTAATGGATTTCTTTAGTTAATTATTAAATTATAACACATTTCTATTTCTGTTATTATTAAAGCCTCTCGTTACGATTTTATTAAGTTTTAAGATTGACGATAAATCCCTTTTAAACATATTTTTATCCGATTTCTGTGAGGAATGTTAAAAAAAAATCGTAGAATTATTCAATTAATTCATATTTTCGTGCGATTACCAAATTATGTATTTAAATTTTAAAAAAAAATTGAAAGAAACTTCGTAATATTTCATAATCGAAGTGCAATTTGAATTAAAAGGAAATTTATACAAATGAATCATTGCGTTTCTTGATAAGACTATACTATTACAACTGCAAAAATATTCTGCGTAAAACTATAAATCTACATTCCCATTTTAAGTATTTTTTTAAGTAAGAATGAATCCAATCTATATAAAAAATGACTTAAAACTGATTCCAGGTAAACCTTAATGTTACTTCTCTATCTAAGTGAATTAAACTTTTAACGAGTTTTTATAACATAGTTATGAAATAAATGTTTTGCACTAAACAGATATGTGAAAATCCCTACTATATAGTTACATCTGATGACGATAATATATAGTTTGTTTTTATCAAAATAATCCGAGCCATATGTTTGAATCATTAAAAATTCAAGAATTCATGAACTTTTGTAGAAACATGATCGAATGAACATCAAATAGCAGGTAACATTCAGTTCCTTATAAAGGTTTAAATTTTATTGCAGTCATAAGTTTTGAAAAAAGCCGAAAACATAATATTTTATTCCTTTGTAAGAGTAGACGTTGAAGAAGAGACCGATAAAGCATAGAGAATGAGAACAATGTAGTATAGCTTATTCACAACGTAAATGATCTCAGAATTTTAAAGATTTGGTTTATGCATTCCACTTAAGGGATAAATATTTATATATGACATGAATATCATAGAATTTCATATTGTATTCTTATATTTTGCAAAATAAATAAAACGTTGTTTTTGTTGTTGTTGTTAAAAGGAGGGGGGGGGATAGAAAAAAATTCTAGAAGTAACATTTATTATTTTCTCTTAGCAATATTTACCTTTTCTGAAATTAGGGAAAAAATGCGATTTGTTTTACGGAGATATATGGAGATTTTATGTTAAGGGGTCATGTACATTTTAAACACAGATAAAATAAACGACAAAATTCAATCTTTGATTTAGTTTACATTCAATATCTTATTATACATAAAAGTAAACTTTTAAATATTGATTAAACACATTGTTTTTTGCAATAGGGTATCATTAGAGACTGATTAGTCTTCCAAGGAATTTTTGTATTAGCGAAATTAAAATAGGTGTTTTTCACTTAGTAATTCATTGCACGCATGATATCTTCAGATGTATATATAACATATTATGAAATTTAGTATTAATACCAGGCAAATATGTGTGTTTAAAATTGTCTACTTGTAAGTATTTACAGGGGTAATATTTTTTTAACTACACTATATTGCCATTGATTATGGGACACTTGCGATTTTAGACATTTTACTAAATATCTAGAAAAATACATGAGGAATCATCTCGAAACTCTTAGTGTATAAATATAATAGTATAAGTCATACATCTCCGTGAAGATTTTTTCCCGAAACTCCAAAGGGGACCGTCAACAAATTAAAAAAGAATGAATATCTTTTGAATAACCCTATCAAAACTAATGTAGCAAAAGCGCTCAAACTCTAGATTGTGATTGAATGCCTTATTGTAATAAGCCTTGTTCATTTTTATGCAAATAGCATGCATACTCGCAGAGTAATTAAGGTTTTTATAAAAATGATCCCAAATTTTTCGAAGTTTTTTCCTTATAATTTATATAATTATAAGGAAATCTTAAGGAAATCTTTTCCTTATAATTTATTCCTTTTTTTCCTTATAATGTTATACATGTAAGTAAACTATACGAAATAAATTACACTATATTGCCATTGATTATTGGACACTTGCGATTTTAGACATTTTACTAAATATCTAGAAAAATACATGAGGAATCATCTCGAAACTCTTAGTGTATAAATATAATAGTATACGCGATACATCGCCGTGAAGGTTTTTTACCGAAACTCGATAGGGGACCGTCAACAAATTAAAAAAGAATGAATAACTTTTGAATAACCCTGTCAAAACTAATGTAGCAAAAGCATTCAAACTCTAGATTATGATTGAATGCCTTATTGTAATACGCCTTGTTCATTTTTATGCAAATAGCATGCATACTCGCAGAGTAATTAAGGTTTTTATAAAAATGGTCCCACACTTTTCCAAGTTTTTTCCTTATAATTTTCAGAGTTCTTAATATAAAATATTATTTTTTTCAGAAAATATGACAAACAATATTGCACACAGTACCCTGTAATCAGAATTAAAAAATAATGAAAATTGTATAAAAAATGAGTTGGTTTACTAAATAATTTTTTACTGCGCATGCGTCAACGATATCAAAATTTCATTTGCATATTATGTTAGCTAAATGTATAGAGCAACTTTTGTGAAAGTCACAAAATCATAACTTGAAAATTCTGACAATAATCGTCAATTGAATAAGTCGAAAATCCGTTATTCTCAAAATGAAGCAAAAACAAGAGGGGTTGTATCCATATATTCGTTGATTAGTGTCAATATAGAATACACAATATGGGATGTACTACTGCATTTGGATAAAATCCCTCATTTTTTTGCTTCATTTTGGAAACAACGGATTTTGACCTTTTTCTATAGACGATTACTTTCAGAATTGTCAAGCTATGATTTTGAGACTTTTACAAAAGTTGCTCTATACATTTAGCTAACATAATATGCAAATGAAATTTTGATATCTTTGACGCATGCGCAGTAAAAAATTATATAGTAAACCTACTCATTTTTCATACAATTTTTATTATTTTTTAATTCTGATTACAGGATACTGTGTGCAATGTTGTTTGTCATATTTTCTGAAAAAAATATTATTTTATATTAAGAACTCTGAAAATTATAATGGAAAAACTAGGAAAAATTTGGGACCATTTTTATAAAAACCTTAATTACTCTGCGAGTGTACATTCTATTTGCATAAAAATGAACACAGTGTATTACAATAAGGCATTCAGTCATAATCTAGAGTTTGAGCGCTTTTGCTACATTAGTTTTGACAGGGTTATTCAAAAGATATTCATTCTTTTTTAATTTGTTGACGGTCCCCTATGGCGTTTCGGTAAAAAATCTTCACGGAGATGTATTACGTAAACTATTATATTTATACACTAAGAGTTTCGAGATGATTCCTCATGTATTTTTCTAGATATTTAGTAAAATGTCTAAAATCGCAAGTGTCCCATAATCAATGGCAATATAGTGTATATGTTTTTATTTATTGAAAAATATAATTTCTAAAACAAGTTTAATACAATAACTTTGACTCAAGAGTTGGTTGTTTAAAAATACGTATGTGCATTATATATATATGTGTGTGTGTGTATCAAGTTTCATAAAAATCCATGCATTTTCAAGATAATGCACGTAATGACTTACGTAGTGATAAAAAGAGATGTTTTCATTTCAACAATACATTAATTCTGTAAAAGTTTATGTAAAATTTTGTAAAAGACATATATTAGTGCTGAAAAGGTTTTTCTACGCTACGGAGAGCGTTTTAAAAACAGATTTATCAGCAACAATGACTTCTCAATTAGGATAAATAGAAATATTCAAGAAAATCTAATTCAGGGGTACTATAGCATTAAAGATAATTTTAGGAGTTGAAAATTAAGAATATGATCAAAATTCTAAATATACTTGGAAAGAGAAGATTTAGGAATTTCCAATTAATGACATAACGAGTTTACTTTTAAGCAGATTTCGAGATTTCTTTTAGTTTGAACAATATAAAATTACAACAATTACAAGGAACCTTATAAAATCCTCATTTGTACATACATATTTAGATAGATGTTTATGCATGTTTATAACTATATGTATATATATCTGTGTAATATTTACATTTATCTCATATGTGTGTGAATTTTTATTTTATCATGATCTATATTTAATTTCTTTTTTATGTATATACATGTTTATATATATATATGTGTGTGTGTGTATAAATATATATATTTAAATTGAGCCATCATATATGTGTGCATTTTTATTTTGTTATATTTTTTTCCTCATAAAATTTTGCTTCCCCCCCCCCTTTTTTTACTGTCTCCTTTGATCGCTTTGATTATATTCTTTTATGATTGGATGTTGCTTTCTGCTTTCGTATAGGCTGTTCCTTTACCTTTTCCACTTTCCTGACTTTTCATTTCAATCGTGCCGCTTTTATAGTAGACATATGTCTTATATTTGCCTGACGAAAAAAAATCAGTTTTTTTAAAGGTGTAATGAATTTCGTCAAATATATTTTATACCTAAAATCGATTTTAGTCGAAATGAAAGAAAAAGTACATTTTTAGTTTTAAAAATAAGTGCATGAAAATATACATATATTTTTTCATCATATCAGTTGCAATAATCATAATTGTTGTAAAACTTGCATGATATTTATAAGCTTTTCTCTAAATAGGATACACGACTGCCACTTTTTATGCAATCTAAGAATATAAAATAAACACCAGTTCCCGTCTTTTTCTGACCATCACTGTGCTCAACAAAAATGATATAAAACTTTTCTATTCGTCGATTATGAAGAACTTCAATCACGTTAGAAAATAAATAAAGTATATTTTAGAAAAAAAGTAATAAAATCTGAGAAAATTCGCAAATAAAAGTATTTCGTGAAATGTAAGAAAAGGAAATATACTATTTAAGAATGCATATCAAATTTGAAGGTATTTGAAGTTTGTTTTGTTTATTTATAAGAGATTTTACACAAAGTTAAAAAAATATATTATGAATATAATAAAAAATACTGAGTCAGCCATAGATAATGAAAAACTTGATGATATATGTAGGGGGAACTGGGGTACATTGATACTTTGGGCACATTGATACACTAACTGTACAGCACACAAGGTCATTACAGGGAGTTTCACAACAGCTTTAAAAGATAATACTAGTGAAATTAACTACATACAGAAAGTTTTGGAATGATTCAATAGTTTGATGAAATGGGATGGGTGATTAATTGTTTTTGTAGTCAAAAGTAAATTTGAGTTGTACATTGTACAAATGAAATGGTATTATACAACTGTTCCAGTATTTTCAACCGAAAAGAATACCCTCCCTGGCAAGTAACACTAATCTTTATCAGTTCCTCATTCTTCATTGTTAGATAAATTATAATGTGTTGGATTTGCAACTCATTTTATTTAAAATGGCTGCATGGGGCACAATGATACAGTCTTTGTCGGGGCACATTGATACAATCTAAATCCTTTTCTAGTTCATTTTTTCATTACCTTTTATTTTTATTTTTACCATACACTAATTAATTCAACCATTTTTTGTCAAAAACGTCTACTATTAGTTTTTATTGAAGTGAAATAGCTCTAATTTCTTTATATTAGAACATTTTATAGTATTTTTGCAAACCAGAAGACGTACAAACTTACACAATATCTAACAAGACATCATATTAGAATTAACAAAAGAGATGGACGGCAGCCTGGCAAATCTCAAATGTATATCGATTCTCCAGAAAAAAATTATTATCGACATGAGAAATGTTAAGTAAGATAAACAAGCTGCAGAACAGTACATGATAATTATATTATAAACATAATTTTTAATATAATTATCCTATATTTTCTGTTTGTAAACCGATTTATAAATAGAAAACTTGGTAATTCTTTCACCTTTCCTAAGAAAGAAGAGAATTCTGGAGTTAAAGTGCCAGATATGACAAATTTACCACAGCCAACAAACAGACAAGGAACAGCCAGAACATCAGGTCATTATACATTTCATTTTGATTGCTTTAATATCGCTTACAAATAAATTGTGTGCGATTTTAATGTATATAAATATATATAAAATGATTTGCTATTTTTCTGTGAAAAATATGCATAGGTGTTATTTTGTCTCCCTTTTTCCCAGACGTTTCAAAGTGTATCAATCTTCCCCGGAGATGGGGCACTTTGATACAAATTACTTTTTTTGATTTTTTTTTAAAATTACATGCAAAAATAATATATAAAACAACGATTGTACATTTTTGTAACACACTACACAGGTTTTGCTGACATCACATACAAAAATAACTTGAAATTTCTGCTTTCTAGACACCAAAAATTTTTTTTGAAAAAAGCTGTATCAATGTCCCCCAGTTCCTTCTATTTTTTGATAAATAAAAAAAGAAAAAGTATTTCGTTAATGCTTATATAAAAATACCCATGTAAAGTTTTCAATCAAGCATTATTGTATTGAAAAAAATGAACTCGTGTATGCCTGTTTATTTTACATTAATAAATCGTGATATAATATTAATATACGAAATCTGCTATAATAAACTGAAATTGACCTTTCTTTACTTATGAGATGATAATAAGTATACTTTTAAACACAATATTAAATGGTTTCTGGACAACACAATTACACTGTATTACTCTAATGAATTATTTACGACACGCGTTTCTCATTCTTCGATTCAGACTATACTTCATGAGAAATTGCATGGATTTATCTGTATGCATGAAATTGATATACATGTATAAATGTTTCGATTTAACCTTCCCAGTGCCGCGGCCGGATATATCCGTTCACTAGGCTGCAGGTTTCACTGCAATTGAAGCTTTATTTAAATTAATATAATTCTACAAATACAATCTATTGTTAAGAAATTAAGCTATGATTGATACTTTCAAGGCTTATAAGCATATACGTAACAAAAAAATTACACCATGATAGAAAATCCCTGTTTTATTAAAATTCAAAAAAAATTACAGAGAATTAAGCATTACAATTTTGCTCTTTTGCTCGGCTGTCAGGGGGTTAAAGTATATGTAAATAAATGTAGTGAAAAGAATGTGATTACTTTTAAATTTTTACATTGTTAAAGTCATTGGAACTTTAAAGTCATCAAGAAAATATTGTATCATACTGTACGAGAGAGGAGACTGATAATATGTTTTCTCTGTTGACTTTGGTCAGAGTTCTGTATGAAAATCAAAATCAGAATGGGACGTTAAAGATAAGACATATCCTTATTTTCCGACATAATTGAGACATTTGTCATGCCGTTTTATAAGCTTCAAAAAACCCACCAGGAAAAACTCAGGGCTTTGCACACGGTAGAAACGTTTAACCACTTCATGGTCGCATTAAATTACAGTTTAAAAATTCAAATTCATCATTGCCACCATTTTCCCACGAAAATATATTCTTATTTAATTGCAAGTAAAATGATACCAGAATAAAACCAATTACACTTTTTTTATAAAATTCGTGCGAATCAAACAATTCTGAATAAAAGCCATGAAGCTTGCAGCCCACGAATGACTCAGGCAAGACGATTATGTGATTAATGGCTTGTCCATATACAAAATCTTCGTGTTTACCTAGGGGCTTTTTGAAGCTTATAAAGCGGTATTACAAATGTATCAACATACTTGGTAACTTTATTGAAAAATAAAGTTGTGTTGTATCTTTTATGTCGCATTATATTGTTTGACTTTCATATGCATCTCTGTCCACAGACTCCAGGGGGAACTTATTATCAGAATCCCGGTCGTATTAAAGTTAGAAATAAGAAAAATGTTGGCAACATAGAAAACAATGGCAATACATAGCATAGTGTTACTTATTGGTCACCTGACTAGAAAAGTAGATCTGAAGGAAATTTAAAAATGATACATGTTAAATAAGTAGTAATTTAGCATATACACGTTAAGCAATGTGCAATCACGACAAAAATATAATTTCAAAATTTACTCTGCAAATATCTATCTATCTATATTATAAAGGCCAAACATATCTGAGCGTAACGCATACGTCATTTTGCAAATGGCAACATTTTAAAATTTTAAATGGAATTTCGGTTTTGAAGTTTTTACTACTACAAATTTTTAAACTTCTAAACGTCCCATATTTCGAATTCTTAAACCATTGTATAAGTAAAAAATGCTTTAAAATGCATTTTGAAAGAAGTATATTAATATATTTTTGAGATATTAATTTTTTCGTAGATTTGAATACTGCTTTTGTAATTGTATCAACAGAAGAACTTTTTTTCTAATAAAAGTAATTAAAAGTAAAGAGAGAAAAGAAAACGGAAAAATCAGATTACCGTACCTTTTTGTTACCAAATTCTTATAAAAAGGTGAAAAAATTAAATTAAGTGCTATGTCAAAAATATCGTATGTTATAAAGTCCATAGAATTTTGATTTATTTCGTTGTTATTTATTAGTTAAATGATTTTTAGTTTATTACAAAGTTTCTTTACCACACAACGCTTTCTCTTTACAAAAAATGTACTTCAAAGATTAATTGTTTGAGTTACTTTCTACGCTTTTACTTATTTAATATCAAACAACTGAAAAATGCAAATTTATTAATGTTATTCTTTGTTATTCTATAATAGGTTAATGTAAAAAAGTTTATAATTTGCGTTTCGTTTAAATTATAAAAAGTGTCTGGTTATTTAAATTTATAGAAACACATGCATACTGCCCTGTTGTTTGGAAATTTATTTTTTTTAAACTAAAAAAAAAATAATATGAAAATATTTATTTTACGCATATAAAATTGCAAAAAAGTAATGTTTTATATTCTACATTATATATCCATTTAGTTAAAAAAATTACTTATTGTTATGTTTAAACTGTGCATAAAAGATTTTCTTTACATTTATTATGTTATAGAATCGAAGAAAGTAAGATAAACATCAATTCCCACCCTTTCTTGACCATCTCTATACGGATGAAGAATGACATAAAACGATTCTGTCCATCAATTTCGAAGAACGTAATTTGCATTGGAAAATAGATAAAAGGAATAATTTTGAAAAAAGATTAAGGAAAAAGAATGGAAGAAAGTTCTTGGAAAAAAAATCAGTTAAACAAAATGAAGATAAGGATATTAGAGTAAGGAGAGTTAATGAAATGATATAAATATACCCTTCTAATACGAATTCAATGATCAATTTATATTAACTAATATAGTAAGAAATAAGAATAACAAATATATTCGTGTTTTAAAGCTTAATGTGTAAGTGCTTTTGACTTTTGGGTATGTTAAACATATACAATACACCGATATTAATTTAGGGTTTATATTAATTTAAAAGCCATGTCATTTTGTAATAAGATAATGTAAAAAGTTTGTATTTCGCATTTAATTTAATTTAAAAAAATGTCTAATTGTTTAAATTTATAAAAGCACATGCCAACGACTTGTTGTTTAGAAATTTATTTAAAAAATTAAAATTAAAATTTCTTAATTTACACATATAAAATTCCAAATGATTAACGGTTTATTTTCTGCTCTATATATTCATTTAGTTTAATCAAATTACGCATTGTTATGTTGAAAGTCTGCATCAAAGATTTTCGTTACATTTATCTTGATACAGAATCGAAGAAAGTAAAATAAACATCAATTCCCATTCTTTTTTCACCGAGGATGAAGAATGACATAAAACAATTCTGTCCATCAATTTCGAAGAACGTTATTTCTATTGGAAAATAGATAAAAGGAATATTTTTGAAGAAGATTAAGGAAAGAAATTGAAAAACTTCTTAAAAAAAACAGTTAAAAAATGGAAAATAAAGAAATTAGGCTAAGGATAATAACTCAATATCGTCGTCTATTGAGAATTCTAATGATCAATTTATATTAATTATTATATTGGAAAGTAAGAACAACAAAAAAATCGCGTTTTAAATCTTAATGTGTAAGTACTTTTGACTTTTGGGTATGTAGACAGATCTGTAATACAGTGATATTAATTTGGGGTTAATGTTAATTTAAAAGCCATGGCAATCTGTAATAGGTTAGTGTAAAAATCTTCTTATCTCGCGTTTCGTTTAATTTATTAAAATGCCTAGTTGCATAAATTTAAAGAAGCACATGCACATTGCCCTGTTGTTTGGTAATTTACTTTTAAAAAAAACAAAATGTTTTAAAATTAATTATTTTTATTTTACACATATAAAATTATAAAAAAATAAATGTTTTATTTTCTACAATAAATATGCAAATAATTTAATAAAATTAAACACTGTTATATTCAAAATGTGCATAAAAGATTTTCGTTACATTTATCCAGATATAGAATCGAATAAAGTAAAATAAACATGAATTCCAATCCTTTCTTGTCCATCTCTACGCGGATGAAGAATGACATAAACCGATTCTGTCCATCAATTTCGAAGAACGTGATTTGCATTGGAAAATAGATAAAAGGAATATTTGTAAAAAAGGGTTAAGAAAAAAAACTTCTTGCAAAAAAAAAAAAAAAAAAAAAAAAAAAAAAAAAGAAATTAGGGTATAATATACATTCTGTACAATCTGTGATGCAAAGTATATTTATTATTAAATTACAAAAAAATTCTGTAGAAAATCTGTATTTATTTGCCCCAAAAATCTGTAGGATATCTGTCGGTATTTGACCCATTCTGCAGATATATTTTGGAATATCTTATAAAATTATGCAGATATATTTAATATGAAGCTAAATCTGCAAAATGTCTTCAAAATTCTGTAAACTGTCGAAAGTAAGATTCTATAGATAATCTTAAGGTTATTTTTAGTTCGGCGGTTATATAATGTATGCGTGAACTTTAATTTTTCATAAATGATTTGTTTTGTTATTACTATGTATAACAGCAATCAGCATAGATTATTTAAATATAACATACATTATTTAGATGTGCTTTACATGTAAAAAACATATATTATTTATAGATTATGAAGCATTTCATAGATCCGTTTATACATGAAAATATGTTACCGTTTGCGTGTATCTACTTTTAACGAAAAGTAATGCATTTTCTATCAGAGAAAGAAAAAATATACCGCCTTCATTTAGAATAAATAACTAGTAATTTTCAAAATCCTTAAATTAGATATATAGAATCCCGTGTTGCAGGAATAAAGAAAACAACTGTTATAAATCATTTTTATTGTGTGAAATTATCACCTAGAATTATCTCATAAATTATAATTACTGTTATTTAAACTCACTTCTTGTTTTCGCTTTTATTTGCAGAAGTTTTTAAATAAGTTTCTCCCGATAATATAGTATAATGCCCTTGAATTTTAATACGTATAGGTAGAACTCATTAGGAAAGGAAAGGGAACTGGAACTTATAAGGATGACATGGCAATTTTTTTCGACTTACAATTTATTTTCAAATTGTGATGGCACAGTATTTTTTAAGTGTAGAAACATCCTTATGCGTCAGTGCTGGATTTTTATGGTAGCACTTTAACCTGTTTAAAATCTTGTCCTAGTTTGAACCAAATTTCGGTGCTCAATAATTGTCACTGTAAGATGGTGATATCTTGAACCAATATTTGGAGCTCCTGTTGAAGCATGGTTCCAATAGTTGGAACGAGGTTGAAATAGGAAGCTCCAAATGTTGGTACGGGATTTCAACATATTATGGTGGCAGCTACCAAGCACAAAAATTTAGTTCAAACTAAGGCATTATTTTTAAGATTGCAGTTTGGAAACTCCTGTCTTTAAGATAACGTAATGAATAGCAATCGAAATTTCACGAGATATGGCCTTTTATCTTTTTCGGAAAAAGTTAAATAAAGAAAAAGAAAACAGTGTGAGTATAGAGGCGTTTAAGAACGGTATAGAGGACATTTTTTAAGCGTAAAAGTGTTGAAACCCCACTAAAAACAATCTTAAGATTATCTGTAGAAATCGCCATTTTCTTCAGAAATTCTACAGAAATTTGAAAAATATTTGCAGACTTAGCTTTATCTTTAAAATATGTGCGGAATTTTTAAAGATGTTCTTAAAAATATCTGCATAATGGGCCAAATACCGACGGATTTCTCTCAGATTTTTGGGCCTAGAAGCTATAGATTTTCTACAGATTTTTTTTACTGGGGAAATACGAGTAATTCCAAAAAAAGAGAAAATGATTTAGGACATTAATGTTGGGCAATCAGAGCCGAAGTTTGTTTAGTAAGACTAAAATATACAAGTTTTACTGATCGGAAAATTAGAGAACGTTTGGAAAAATACTTAGGCATTGCATTGAATTTAGGGGAAGACAATTGGCTACAGGCCAGGTGATGTATTTGTTGAATGTCTTCTACAGTTACAGTGTTAAGTGGACTGTGGACGTTATTATTATTATTTTTTTAATTTTCCTCATAGCAAAAATACATTTTGTGCATACAGAGTGATTCCAAATTTTTTTTACAATAAAAGAGGGGTGATAGTGCACATCAAGACAAACAATATTAAATAGGAGACTAAGGGTCCCAAACATTTTCCAAAGGAGATAGCTGCCATTAAAGTTTAGGGTCCAAAATTTCAAATAAACATAAAAAATGGAAAAATAGGTCGATTGATTTGCGGTTTTCACTAAAATTATTCTTTATGTCGGCATTTTCTTGAAATTAAATTATTAAGATAAATTTCAAAAAATTCCGATAGAGGGCGCTTTAGACTTTGGAGTAACGAAAAACTATTTTTTGCCGGTATTTTTTTCATCATATTAAATGTTATCATAAGCTTAGACTAAAACTTAAATTTTGAGCTCAAAATCTGAAAGTGCGAGTGGTTAAGTAGCACAAACTGAACTGTGTTCAGAGGGTTCAAATTTCAAATGATTATAAAAAAACGGAAAAATTGGTTCATTGATTTGCGGTTTTCACTAAAACTATTCTTTATGTCGGTATTTTCTTAAAAATAAATTATAAAGATAATTTTCAAAAAATGCCGATAGAGGGCGCTTTAGACTTTGAAGTAACGAACAACTCTTCTTTGGGGTTATTTCTGTATCTCATTAAATGCTTTCGTAAGCTTAGACTTAAACTTAAATTTTGAGCTCAAAATCTGAATAGTTGGGAGTGGTTATGTAGACAAACTGAACTGTGTTCAGAGGGTTCAAATTTCAAATGATTATAAAAAACGGAAAAATTGGACGATTCGTTTGCGGTTTTCGCTTAAAGTAATTTCTAAATGAGCATTTTCTTGAAAATACATTTTAAAGATAAATTTCACAAAATGCCGATAGAGGGCGCCTTAGACTTTGGAGTAGCGTACAACTATTTTTAACTGTTATTTTTTTTATCTCATTAAATGCTTTCAAACGCATAAACTTAAATTTTAGGCTCAAATTCTGAATCGTTTAAAGTGTTTAAGTAGCGAAAAATTGAAATGTGCTCGAGGAGGGGGGAGGGTTAAATTTCAACTCCCGAAGACACTTCAATTTGCGCTACTTAACTATTCCTAATTATCCAGATTTTGAGCTCAAAACTTTAGTTTAAATCTAAGCTTCCGAAAACATTTAAAATGTTTTTGCAAGCATTTAATTAGAACAAAAAAATAATGGTTAAAATTAATTGTTGGTTACTCTGAAGTTTAAGGCGCCCTCTAATGTAATTTTTTGAAATTTATCTTTAAAATTTATTTTCAAGAAGATACCGACTTAAAGAAAAGTTTTATTTTAAACCGCAAACGAATCGACAAATTTTTCCATTTTCTATAATTATTTTAATATTGAACACCCCACCCCATAAGCACAGTTAAGTTTGTGCTACTTAACTACTCCCTACTATTCAGATTTTGAGCTCAAAATTTAAGTTTAAGTTTAAGCTTCCGAAAACATTTAATGAGATGCAAAAAATAACGGCAAAAATTAGTTATTCCTTACTACAAAGTCTAAAGCGCCCTCTATCGACATTTTTTTAAATTTATCTTTATAATTTATTTTTAAGAAAATACCGACATTAAGAATAGTTTTAGTGAAAACCGCAAATCAATGAACCAATTTTGCCTTTTTTATAATCATTTGAAATTTGAACCCTCTGAACACAGTTCAGTTTGTGCTACTTAACCACTCCCATTTTCAGATTTTGAGCTCAAAATTTAAGTTTGAGTCTAAGCTTACGAAAACATTTAATGAGATGCAAAAAATACCGGCAAAAAATAGTTTTTCGTTACTCTAAAGTCTAAAGCACCTTCTATCGGCATTTTTTGAAATTTATCTTTATAATTCAATTTCACGAAAATGCCGACATAAAGAATAATTTTAGTGAAAACCGCAAATCAATCGACCGATTTTTCCATTTTTTATGTTTATTTGAAATTTTGCACCCTAAACTTTAATGGCGGCTATCTCCTTTGGAAAACGTTTGGGACCCTTAGTCTCCTATTTAATATTGTTTGTCTTGATGTGTACTATCATCCCTCTTTTATTGTAAAAAAAAATTGGAATCACCCTGTATATTAACAAAAGCAAACAGTACACTTTGAAAATATTCCAATCTTAATAAAAAAAATTTTATTTGTTAAAAAAAATTTAATTTTTAAATGGTTTTAAAGTTCTTCTTGCGTTTTAATTTTAGAGTTATTTTCTTGCTTTTGTATTTTTATCACTTAAGACTAATTTATAAACAAACTTGTGTAAGATTTTTTTAATCGCTTGAATAGTTAATATTTTACAGTTTTTTTTCTAAATTTCATATCGACTTTTATCAAAATTTTGCCTTTTAATAAGTAAAAAATCAAATTTGATTTTAATGAAGACGAAATTTAAAAGGCTTGGACAATTTCTTTCTCAACAGTATCTGGATACTTCCTTATCAATTTCATAAGTATTGATCAAACATTATATGGCAAGGGGCATTTTAAAAATTCAAGAACATTGAAAAATTAGTTTTGAGAAAAAACAGATTTAAAGTATATAATTACACTTACTTTTTTTATTTACTTCTTAAAACCTTCATAAATGCTATTTTAATAAGAAATAATATGTTTTGTTTCTATTATAACACAGAAATAGACCATTTTTGCGACGATTTTGCTCAAATAAAGGTCCACTATTACCCTTAACATCACAAATACTTCCATGAGTTTTGCAATATTCATGAATTTTCCTTACAAAGTACTTATAGTTTGAAAGATGTAACACAATTGTGTAGGCCATTTATCGATCAAGTTGGAAGGAAGACTCGCAGCATAGCAGAACCTAATTTTTGATGCATAAATTTTTATATTTATTATCACTCAATTTGTGCAGTACGAGAATACCATTCTCATTACCATTATATCATGATACATTAGCGCGTAAACCATTATCTTGTTTAATTGTGAAACAATTCCTGCTGTTGATATTTTTTGAAGTAACCACATACGGTTCATTCGTAATTATGTAAATACGAAGCACCTATAGACATCGTTTAGTCCTTCCGTGTGCCCACATATAACAGAGCCAAAACTACCCATCCGAATCGTTTGAAAGTTAAAATATAATTTGAGTCATTATTTTGTCAAGTCATTTCAAATTTATGAAAATCTGATATATAGTTAAATTTCAGGGACAATCAAAAGTAATCCGTTACATAGCGGATAATGGGTAAAAACAGTTTCAAATGAATTTTAATGATGTAACGCGCTTTCGAATGTAATAAAATTGATATGCATGTATGAAGTATAGACAAAAATAAATATTCTGTACAATCTGTGCTAAAAAGAATAATTTTTAGTGATTTATAGGGCCATACAAGAGTATTCTATTACATATTGGTATAGGGCTAACATTTTTGGGGCGCGTTTTTATTATATCAAACTGTTTCATATTTTATGAAATTGATGTACGTTGCTGAAGATTACTGCAAATTACTTCCTGTGTAATAGAAAACGGATAGTATTTACATTGACATTTAAAATATTACGGCTTCAATACTGTATCCGAAGAACGGTGTACTATTAGTATTACTCCAAGATCTGGATATTTTATAAACTTCATTATAGTACGAACGCACCTCATTTTCTACGATTGACGTGCAATTTCCGGCTTGTTTTATTCTCTATTTATCTTCTTATAAAATTGAAAAGAATATAATTTGTAAACTATCACATTCAGGAGTATAGCTTACACACATTTCCTGATTCACGTGATAAGACCCATAATAATATCGTCAAAATCCAGAATTTAAGTTGAGGATTTTTCTCAGTTAGAGAATTCAAGACATAAAGAGACAAATTTAATGAATTTTTTATTCTGTCGTTTAGAATGATAGTTACAGATGAGGAAGGATTTTAAAGTTTTACCTGTAAAGAAAGGTAATTGTGGGATATACGTATTCAGTATGGGATCAAAATAAAAAATGTCAATTGTAGTTTAATTAACAGAATTTTGTTCTATATGAAATTGATGTAAAGCATACTTTTATTACATTGTTTGAAATAGAAAACATAATCAGAAATTACACGTTAAGCGTAGCATATGAGGTTCTTTGATACTATAACGAAGTTTTAAAATATTCCCATGTTGATGTAATAGTATACAGTAATTCTGACACTGTACAAGTATCCGAAGTACTTTGAATATCCCTATAAATACTACTTTCCATTATACAGGAGGTAACTTATAATAAACCTCAGCAATGTATATCAATTTTATAAAATGTAAAATATTTTAATATAATTAAAACACGTCCCAAACCACGTTTCCTTCCCATACCATTAAGTACTGGAATACTTTTGTAAGTCCTTTTAAATTAATAACAAATAATTTTTGCACTTCAGATTGTACAGAATGTATATTTTAGTACATAATTCTTGGATTCATATTAGTTTTATTATTTTCTAAGATTGTGACATCATAAAAATGCACTTTAAACGATTTTTCCATTGGCTGTAATGTAACAGAATACTTTTGACTGTCATTATAATTAAACTATATTTTCGATATTCACAGAATTTGAAATTTCTCAACAAAATTATACTATAATTATATTTTTAAAATTTCTAAAAAATTGGTTGGGTAGTTTTTAATCTGTTAAGAATTTTTCTCTGATAGGTTTTGCTCTGTTTTTTGTCAGACGGGCAGACCGGCTGAATGACTACTGTATGTGCCGCGTATTTACGAAATTACGAATGGAACAGGTGTTTGACTTCACGAAATGTTACCGGAAACTGTGCTATATACTTGCACTATTTGTTTTAAACGCATAATTTTTTTCTAACAATATATTTATTTTAATTGATTTCATTGCTTTGCCTATGTTGTGCATAAAAAATTGTACACACAATGCTAAAATTTGTTAAACTTTACAAACTATAAAGAAGATCTTCACAACTTTCATCAAATTAAAGGAAGGAAAAATATAAGAGAAACTTCCCTTTACATATATTTTTGAACTTCACTGATTATAGAAATAAAAGACACAAAACGCTTCCGTCCAACAATTTCAAAGTAAATGATTTGCATATGAAAACAGATAAAGCAAATTCGTGAGAAAAAACGAGCATGTTTGAATCTCTTAAATCAATCTTTTTTTCAACAAATCGAAATAAGGAAAATATTTTTTATTTATAAATATAAAATTTATGGAAATGATATTATTTTGTGTATTTGTAAAAGAATTAAAAGAAATAAACTATAATATCAAACTTGTTCTCAATGTATGTAAACACAGCGGGAGCTAAATACTTTCAAATATTTCATATTGCATCATGTTTTTTCCTACATATTCATGTTGTTGAACATAAAATGAATATCATATGGTGCATTTAAACACAAAATTCTGGCTCGATTTGTTTTAAATACATACTTTTTTGTAACACATTTTTATTTATTTATTTTGTAATAAATTTTTATTTTTAAACACACAACGCTAAGATTTTTCTTAACTTTATAAACTGTACAAAAGATTTTCACAACGTTTATCAAGCTAAAGGATGGAAAAATATAAAAGAAACTTAACTCTCCATTTATTTTTTAAACTTTACTGAGTGTAGAAATAAGTGACGTAAAACGCTTCTGTCCATCAAGTTTAAAAAACGTGGTTTGCATTAGAAAGTAGATAAAAGGAATCACTGAGAAAAACGAGCATGTTTGAGTCTCCTAAATTAAATTCTTCCAACAAATCGAAGCAAGGAAATTATTTCTTACGCACAAACATTACATTTAAAGAAAAAAATTTAATTTGTTTATTGAATAAAGAATTTATAGAAATTAAGTACAACATCAAAATTGTTCTGAGTGTAAACAAACTCTTGAGATTAAACTCTACAAAAGATTTGCACAACTTATATCAAGTTAAATGATAAGAAAATATAAATGAAACTTCACTCTTCACCTATTTTTCAACTTCACTGAGTGTAGAAATAAATGACATGAAACGCGTCTGTCCATCAATTTAAAAAAAACGTGATTTGCATCAGAAAGTAGATAAAGAGAATCCCTGAGAAAAACGAGCATGTTCGTATCTTTTAAATCATACCCTTTCAAATAATCGAAGTAAGGAAACTACTTTTTATGTACAAACATAAAATTTATATAAATTGCTTGAATTTGTTTATTTCTAAGAGAATTAACAGAAATAAACCATAAAATCAAACTCGTTCTAAACGAAAGCAAACTTATGTGTGATTTAACTATAGTATAAAATATTTCTCATTGCATGATGCTTTTGTTATGCGTATTCGTTTTATTCAGTTTAAGATGAGTATTATATGGGACATATAAATACAAAATTCTGTCACTGCATACTTTGTTGTCACAATTTTCATTTTGTTTAATTTCACACGTCTACGTACATTGAATATGTGCATAAAAATAAACACACTATGCTAGTAATTGTCAAACTTTATAAATTCTGCAAAAGACCTTCATAACTTTTATAAAGTTAATAGATGAAAAAGTATTAAATAAACTTCACTCTCCATCTACAGGGTATTTCAAAAATGACCGGTATATTTAAAAAATCAATAAAAAATACTCGGACTGCGATAGTAATACACCGTTTGTTGAAATATGCTTGGGACAATAGTAAATTTTCAGGCAGAGAAACTTACGAAATTAGTTAAAATTTTCAATAACAGATGGCACTGCAGTCTGAAAAAAATCTAAAATACTATATTTTCCACATTTCCACCTTACGCAGCAATAATATAACAGCGATAAAAATTTGAAGCGCCATCTGTAGTTGAAAATTATAACTAATTTCAAAAGTTTATCTGCCTGAAAATTTACTGTTGTCCCAAGCATATTGCGACAAACGTTCTATTTATATCGCGGCACGTTTATTTTTATTGATTTTTCAAATATACTAGTCATTTTTTAAACACTCTGTATATTTGAACTTTACTGAGCGTAGAAATAAATGTACATGAAACGCTTCCGTTCATCAGTTTTAAGAAATGTGGTTTGCATTGGAAAGTAGATAAAAAAATTACTGAGAAAAATCAGCATGATTGAAACTTTTAAATCAAACTTTTTCAACAAACGGAAAATATTTTATATGCACAAACATTAAATTTAAGGAAATTATTTAAATTTGTTTATTTATTAAAGAATTTATAGAAAATAACTACAACATCAAAATTGCTCTCAGTGTAAAATAAAGTATGCAAATTAAACTCTACACATCAACTTTACAAAATATCTTTACAACTTCGGAAAAGGTAAAGAATGAAAAAATATAAAATAAACTTCACTCAACATCTATTTTTGAACTTTACTGACTTTAAAAATAAATGACATGAAACGCTTCTGTCTATCAATTTCAAAAAACGTGGTTTCCATTGGAAAGTAGATAAAGGAAATCACTGAGATGAAATGAGCATGCTTGAATCTCTTAAATCAAACCCTTTCAACAAATCAAAGTACGGAAGATATTTCTTATGTACAAACATTAAATTTAAGGAGATTATTTAATTTTGTTTATTTAATAAAGAATTTATAGAAATTAACTACAACATCAAAATTGCTCTACGTGTAAGCAAATTCCATGAAATAAACTCAACAAAATAATTTCAGAATTTCTGTCATGTTAAAGGATGAAAAAATATAAAATAAACTTCACTCAACATCTATTTTTGAACTTTACTGACTTTAGAAAAAAATGACATGAAACGCTTCTGTCCATCAGTTTGAAAGAACATAGTTTGCATTCGAAAGTAGATAAAGGGAACCACTGAGAAAAGGGATCTTTTGAGTCTCATAAATCAAATTCTTTTCAACAAATCGAAGTAAGAAAAATAGTTCTTATGCACAAACATTTAATTAAGGAAATTATTTTAATTTGTGTATTTATAAGAGAATTTATAGAAATCAACTTAGCATCAAACTTTTTTTCAGTATGAGTACACACATTCGTGAGTTAAGTAATATAAAACATTTAATAATACAAGATGCTTTTTCTATACGTATTGATGTTGTTGAAAGTAAGAAGAATATTAAATGGGGCATTTAAAAACAAAATTCTGGCTCGATTTCATCAAATGCATACTTTTTTGTCACACGTTTTCATTTTTTAATTTCATAGTTCTGCCTATGCTAAAAATATGCATAAAAATGATCAAAAAACGGTAAAATTTGTCACACTGTATAAACTCTACAAAAGATTTTCAGAACTTCTATTAAGTTAAAGGATGGAAAAATATAAAAGAATCTTAAATCTCCATCTAATTTTAAACAGTACTGAGTGTATAAATAAAGGAGATGAAATGCTTCTGTCTATCAATTTCAAAAATCGTGCTTTGCATTGCAAAGTAGATAAAGGAAATCACTGAGTAAAACAATCATATTTTAATTTTTTAAGTCCAACGCTTTCATCCAATTGAAGCAAGGAAAATAAGTCTTATGCACAAGCATTAAATTTAAAGAAATTAATTTAATTTGTTTATTTATAAGAGAATTTATAGAAATTAAATACAACATCGAAGTTGCTCTCTGTGTGAGTAAATTATACAAATTAAATTCTTAAAAATTTTCACATCTTCAATAAAGTTAAAGAGTGAAAAAAAATATAAAAAAACCTCACCCTTTGCCTATTTTTTTTAACTTTACTTAATATAGAAAAAAAATCACACAAAACACGTCTGGCCTTCAAATTAAAAAAACGTGGTTTGCATTGAAAGTACATAAAAGAAATCATTGGGAAAAACGAGCTAACACGAATCTCTTAAATAAAATATTTTCAACAAATCGAAATAAGGAAAATATTTTTTTATGTACAAACATACAAGATGAAGAGATGATTTTCCGAATAATTTATTGAATTTAACTACAAAATCAACAATGTTATACATGTAAGTAAACTATACGAAATAAACTCTACAAATAAACTCTATAAAAGATCTTTCCAACTTTTATCAAGTAAAAGTATGAAAAAATATGAAAAAACTTTACTCTATATCATTTTTCGAACTTCACTGAGTGTAGAAATAAGTGACATAAAACGCTTCTGTCCATCAAGTTTAAAAAACGTGGTTTGCATTCGATAGTAGATAAAGAAAATCACTGAGAAAAAACGAGCATGTTTGAATCTCTTAAGTCAAATTCTTTTCAAAAATCCAAAGTAAAGGAAAATATTTCTTTTACACAAACATTAAATTTAAGGAAATTATTTTAATTTGTTTATATATTAGAGATTTTATAGAAATCAACTACATCATCAAAATTGTTTTAAGTGTAGGTAAACTCTTCAAATTAAACTCTACAAATAAACTCTAGAAAAGATCTTCAAAACTGATGTATGTTAAAGAATGGAAATACATAAAAGAAACTTCACTCTCCATCTATTTTTGAACAATACTGAATGTAAAAAAATGACATAAAATTCTTTTGTCCATCAATTAAAAAAAAATATATAAAATGTGGTTTCCCTTGGAAAATTGATCCAGGATATCACTGAGGAAAACGAACATGTTTGAATCTCTTAAACCAAACGCTTTCAACAAATCGAAGTAAGAGAAAGTTCTTATGTGCAAATATTAAATTTAAAGAGATGATTATTCATTTGTTTATTTATTAGAGATTTTATAGAAATTAACTACATCACCAAAATTGTTCAAAATGTAAGTAAACTCCAGAAATAAACTCTGCAAAATAATTTCGCATCTTCTATCATGTTAAAGAATGGAAAAAAAACTTTACTCTTCACCTATTTTTTAACTTTACTGAGTGTAGATATAAATGACATTACGCTATTCCATCCATCAACATTAAAAAACGTGGTTTACAATAATAAATACATAAAAGAAATCACTGAGAAAAATAAACATATTTGAATCTCTTAAATCAAATT
The DNA here is from genome assembly GCA_964019185.1 of Maratus speculifer. NCBI lineage: Eukaryota > Metazoa > Arthropoda > Arachnida > Araneae > Salticidae > Maratus > Maratus speculifer. Next base: position 89,904,631 of record OZ025289.1, on the reverse strand, counting down.
CTTTTCAACAAATCGAAGTAAGAAAGATATTTCGTATGCACAAACATATCATTTAAGGAAATTATTTAAATTCGCTTATTTATGAGAGAATTTATAGAAATGAACTAAAACATCAAAATTGCTCACAATGTAAGTAAACTCTACAAAATAAACTCCGCAAAAGTTCGTCACAATTTTTATCAAGTTAAAGTATGAAAAATATAAATTAAACTTCACTGTTTATTTATTTTTGAACTTTACTGAGTGTAGAAATTAATGCTATGAACGTTTCTATACATCAATTTTAAAAAACGTGGTTTGGATTGGAAAGTAGATAAAATAATTCACTGAGAACAAGAGCATATTCGAATATCTTAAATCAAACCCCTTCAACAAATCGAAGTAAGTAAAATGTTGCTTATATACAAATATTAATTTTAAAGAAATGATTTTAATTTGTTTATTTATTAGAAATTTTTTAGAATTTATCATCAACATTAAAATTGTTCTCAGTATAAGTAAACTCTATAAATTAAACTTTACAAATAAACTCTACAAAAGATCTTTACAACTTCTATCAAGTTAAAGAATGGAAAATATAAAAAAAATCACTGTCCATCTATTTTTGAACTTTACTGAGTATAGAGATAAAGGATATAAAATGCTTCTGTCCATCAATTTAAAAAATTGTGGTTTGCATTGGAATATAGATAAAGGAAATCACTGATAAAAACGAGCCTGCTGATTTTATCCTTGATGAGGCGCCTGATATGCTCGAAAGTACTAAGTTTTATTAATCATTGTAAATGAAAACACACCTATAAGTAATTTGAGTATTTCATTATGGTTTTATATATAAAAAATAAGGTGAATTAAAGTATTTGATGCATTTCATATGTTATATCGTTTTAATTTTATACTTGAATTTCTTAAATCAATCCTTTCAACAAATCGAAGTAAGGGAAATATTTTCACTTTTACTTAAAATAATTACAGAAACTGTGCTATAAACTAGCACGAGTGATTTTAGATGCAAAATTTTATTTATCACACATGTTTATTTTGTTTAATTTCACACTTCTGCCTATTCTGAATGTGTGCATGAAAAATTGAACACGGAATGCTTACACTTGTTGAACTTTATAAAGTCTACAAAAGATCTCCCCAAAATAAAAGAAACTTTATCCCCTATTTATTTTTGAAATTTACTTAGTGTAGAGATTCATGACATGAAACGCTTCTGTCCTTCAATTTCAAAAAACGTGGTTTGCGTTGGAAAATTGTTAAAAGATATCACTAAAAAAAACGAGCATGTTTGAATCTCTTAAATCAATATATTTTTCAACAAATCACAGTAGGGAAATATTTCTTAAGCACAAACATTAAATGTGAGGAAATTATTTAAATTTATTTATTTATTAAAGAATTTATTGAAATTAACAGCATCATTAAAATTGTTCTCAAAGTAAGTAAACTCTTCAAAATAAACTCTATAAATGAGCTCTACAACTCTATTCTACAATACTCTAAATACTAATAAATTCTACAATACTCTACTCATCTAATTGAACGTACAATAGCTCTCAATGTAAGTAAAATCTACAAAATAAACTCTATAAATAAACTCTACAACTCTATAAATAAACTCTACAATACTCTACTCATCAAATTAAACGCACAATGCTAAAAATTGTCAAGATTTACAAATTATATAAAAGATCTTTCCAACTTTTATCAAGTTAAAAGATGGAAAAATGTAAAAGAAACTTCACTCTTCAACTATTTTTAAACTTTACTGATTGAGTCTAAAGATGAATGACATGAAATGCTTCTGTCCATCAATTAAAAAAAAAAAACGTGGTTTGCATTGGAAAGTAGATAAAGGAAATCACTGAGAAAAAATGAGCATGCTTGAATCTCTTAAATCAAATTCTTTTCAACAAATAAAAGTAAGAAAGATATTTCTTCTGTACAAACATTAAATTTAAAGAAATGATTTTAATTTTTTCCCATTTTAGAGACATTATAGAAATTATTACAACATCAAAATGGTTCTTAGTATAAGTTAACTCTACGTAATAAACACTAAAAATAAAATCTAAAAAAGATTTTCAATACTTCAATCAAGTTAAAGGATGGAATAATGTAAAAGAAACTTCACTCTCCATCTATTTTTGAAACTATACTGTGGGTAGAAATAAATGGCAGGAAGCGCTTCTGTACATCAATTTTTAAAAACCTGGTTTACATTGGAAAGTTGATAAAGGATATCGCTGAGAAAAACGAACATGTTTGAATCTCTTAAATCAAATTCTTTTCGACAAATCGATGTAAAAAAATATTTCTTATGTACAAAAATTAAATTTAAGGAAATGTTTTAAATTTGATTCTTTATTAGAGAATTTATAAAAATTAACTACAACATTAAACTTCTTTTCCGTGTGAGTAAACTTTACGAAATGAACGCTACGAATAAGCTCTACAAAAGATTTTCACAACTTCTGTAAAGTTAAAGGACGAAAAAATGTAAAAAAAAGTTCACACTCTATTTATTTTTTTAAATTTAGTGAGTGTAGAGATAAATGACGTGAAATATTTCTGTCCATCAATTTCACAAAACGTGGTTTCCATTGGAAAGTAGATGAAGATATTACGGGAAAAAAAGAACATGTTTGAACCTCAGTCAAGCCCTTTCAACAAATCGAAGTAAAGGAAATATTTCTTATGCACAAACATTAAATTTAAAGAAATGATTTTTATCTGTTTCTTTAAAAGATAATTTACAGAAATCAAATACTACGTTGAAATTGTTCGCAGAGTAAGTAAACTCTACAAAATAAACTCTACAAGTAAACTCTACAAAACATCTTCAGAACTTATATCAAGTTAAAAGATGGAAAAATAATAATAAAAAAAACTTCACTCTCCATCTATTTCTTTAAATTTAGTGAGGCTAGAAATAAATGACATGAAACTCTTCTGTCCATCAATTTTAAAAAACGTGGTTTGCATTCGAAAGTTGATAAAGGGTATCACTGAGAAAAGCTAACATGCTTGAATCTCTGAAATCAAACCCCTTTCAATAAATCGAAGTATGGAAAATATTTCTTATATACAGACATTATATAATGTGAACTTTAAAACGCTCAGGCTCGAAAATACTAACATGTTTTAAATAAAATTAACTATTAACTATCCTTATTCTATATTTGATTATTTTAATTGCCTTTTAAGTAAAACTGAACATTTTAACGTTCATATTATATTTTTTGTTAAAAACAATGTGAAAAATGCGTTTCGTCATACCTTTTTTTAAATATATTTAGAAACATTTAATTTTGAGAAATGATTTTATTTATTTTAAAAGAATTTAAAGAAATTAACTATATTATTACACTTGTTCTCAAATGTAAGTAAATACATGCAGAAGTTATGTAATACATGATGCTTTTGTCATACATATTTATGTTTTGAACATAAGATGAATATTATATGGGGCATTTAAACACACAATTCTGAAGCATCGCTCATAGTAATGAAAAGTAACACATTTCGACTAAAGTAAATTATCCCAGAGAGGAAAGAATAAATATGTATCGCAATTCTTAAAAATTAAAACATGCAGTTAACTACTTAACTCCGCATTCACTTTAAGATCTTCAAAGGCGTCGATTCATTTTTGGACCAACTAATGTTAGTTCCTATGTGCCACATTGTCACCAGTATATTGAATCAAAAATTTTCCTCTTATTTAGAATGTGAATTAAAGCTTTTGATTATTGAAAATTGATTTTTTTTTTCATTTTGGTGTCATACACTCTTTTCGGCACTTTGCAAATAGAAGTGCCTTTCCCCTAAAAGTATTAAGAACTGAAAGTATGTACATTTAGATGGAATCTAAACATCTAGATGAGAAATTGATTATACATGGAGGATATGGGATTTTACCGCATCCTATAATTTTTATCCGTATGCTGTCACGAATAGGCATAAAGCATAATAAAAGGATTTCCATGATAACTTCATTTATAAAACTTTTCTTACATTAAGTCGCATCTATTACAAATCTATTAATCAATACAAAAAACTCAAAATGGGCTTTTTCATGTTGTGTCGTATTTTTTTCGTATGAGAGATATGTTAGATTATATATATTAACTGATATTTTCTTATACAATATTTTTTTCGCATAAAATATAAATTTTCCCTATTTTCTTTGAATCCTATAACGTAATATATAAGAGTTCTCATTCTTTCTTGGCCATCGCTATCTGGTTGGAGAATGATATTGATGTTCGTCAATCACAAAGAAATATGTTTGCGTTTGAAAATAGAAAAAGCATAAGTAGTCAAATCAAAAGGTAAAAAAATTATTAATTTAATTAAGGTAAAGCAAATTTTTGAATGTGATGAATGAGCTGGTATTCTGACTAATTTTCACAAGTTTGCCAACAAAATCTTTTGCCACCGGCGCCACCATCTTAGAAAAACCTCTAATTTATCGGACTTTTAAAAAGTTTTTACCAAATATCTGCTTAAATTCCGATTTAACAGAAATGTTGTTGCACTTCTCTCAAAGTGGACTAAATTTGCTACAGTTTGGATACAGACCGATTTTTAAACGTAATAGTTGACGACCTATAACTCTTCAAAGATTGGCAAAATTTTCAAAAAAAAAAAAAAAAATTGAAATTTGGGAATTTTCGCCAATGTTTCACCTAACTTTAAAATTACGAATCCTACGATTTAAAGTTATGTAATAACTTTCACACAAGAGTTAATTTGCTATAATTTGACTATCGATTTTTTCCCTGTGTTAAAAATATTACAATGTACAAAGTTTTGGAAAATATCATTTTCGCCAAATGCATCCTTGCAATATAAAAATAATTTTTATATTTTTTTAAGTGAAGGTTAATAAACATTATTAAAAATCCGTTACATGTAACGTATCGGAGTTTTGTACATATTTGAACACAGTTTTACAATTTTTTAAAAATCCTCTCATAAAGTTTTTTATGTTCAAGTTACTTGCGGTTTTTGATTCATGGTGGTCGTTAGCGGGATTTTCATCGGCATTTTCTACTGTTATGCCAATGTTTATAATATCGACTAAAAGATATTATAACATTAGAAAGATATTACAAAAACTTTTTCAGCATCTTCGACCTCGTTTTCGTGTTGCATGAAGTTATGTTCAAGATCATTTGTTTCTTTAACGTCACAGGCTAGGAAAAGGTTTGGTGTATTTTCGCAAGGATGGCTATTGCAATGTTTTCAAATATTTGTGAAGTTCAGTCTATCTTTTTGACACCCACAGGATTTTAAACATCCTTTATTAAAAGCGCAGAAATGTGTCGAAAGGATCAAATCTGAAGCTGTGTCATTCTTGGCTTTTATGCGGTAGAGGCCCAGAGAAGTGTTCACCCAGCCCCACATCAATCGATCATTATTCTGGCCTAACCAAGCTTGAATTTGGAGGTACATACACAAATTTGGCTGTTGAGAAGCGTCTCTTGTTAGAGGTAACCAAACTATGTGGAGTTTTGGCGAAGTGGAAACCTGGCAGAAGATTTTATGAAGATGTATAATCGAAGCTCATAGATGTTTTGTGTTGCTAGGTCACCTCCATACAATCGAACCAGGAAATGCTCTATCAATTTTCCCAATTCTTCTAACATTGTTCAGGGTTCAAGAAAGCTATTGTCTCCTCTTCAAGTTCAGGATGTTTTACAACTTGTGAACAAAACTGATGATTTTTCCGAGCCCAAAAAGTGCTCACATAGTGTTACACCCACTGAAAGTGTAGAAAAACATCAGACGCTATGTGATGCCATCAGGTGCTTACCTCTTCCGCGTTTTTGAAAGAGTACATTATTTTTGTGAGGCGATGATAATGCAATGAGGAGTACAAGAATATCAGTGTGCTCCCCGTCGACGAAGGCATAGTCATACTGAGAGGCCTTTGAAATCACAGTGTTGACAAGTAAACTATGTGGAATTTTTCATCCTGGCAGCAGATTTTACGAAGATGTATAATCGAAGGCCATAAATGTTTTGTGTTGCCAGGTCACCTCCATACAATCGAACGAAGAAAAATATACATCAGCGTCTGTAACTGCATGTTGCACTTGTATTAAAGCTTTTTCTAATACATTTTTCATAAAATCAATGAAGTGCATCTTGTTATTAAAATTGGAAAGAAAAATTCCTTGTATACTTTGAATCACAATGGTTCTGTCGAAGATGGTAACCGGAACAGAATGGGTAGCCGTATAAATGTTTCACAGTTTGTGATGAATTTTTTATCAGCGCTTAAAGGGTCGCTATCAACACATTTCAGAAACTTTCATACTGTAATGGGTTTGCAAATACTTTATGTAGCTGTTTGCTATGGCCGTGAATAAAGTATATCTTCACCAAATTAATTTATGTAAAATATGACCGCCATTGAGAACAACATATTTATTTGCATCGAGGATATCTTCTTTCTTGAGTATAATAAATAAATCGTAAAATGATGATTTGGCCCCCTTATACATTAGGGTGAATCGAAATTTTTTGTTTCCCAATTTCAAAATCCATCAGTGCTGGAAAGATGTCCTGTTATATGAAGATTTAGGGAAAAATAATGAAAAAAAAATAATTTTAAATTTTAATACTGCCGCAATGGGGTCGAAATTTCAAAAAAATTGAGGAAAAAAAACCTAATTTTGGCGAGAATATTTTTGACGGAAAATAATTATTTTAATAATTATCAAAACCTACCTATGCGGAAAATTGTTCTATAGCACGGCGATTAAGATAAAAGTAATTAAAAAAAATTCCAATGTTTAATATTGCCACAAGGCAATTGAATTTTACATATTCGGGAATTTTTGCGGTAAAAAGTTAGAGTTCTTTGTTAAGGAAAACAAACATTTTGATACTTTTTAACATATTTTGCAATAATAAGACACTTAAATTGTTATAAGAAAGTCTTCAGCTTCTTGTTCATTCTTTGTGTTAAATCAACATGATTCTAAAAAATCGTTAGAATTACATTAGGTGATAATCGCGTTTGGATTTTAAAGGTGGCATAAGATTCTGTGATTGTATCTGAATTCGTATTATACCGCCTCTTCTATGTGTCCACAAACAGCATAAGAGGCTTTCTTGACTTTTGACAATTCTGTAACTTAAGTATGGCACGAAATCCCTTGAGAGTAGGCTGTATTAATATCTGAATGATTGCTGGATTTACTATTGCTTCTGAAATTAAGTCGTCCTTAATCGTTCAGTTAGTAGAAGTTCCAAAGCCTTTTTCCCACTTCATATAAACATATTCCTTTGCATTAAAGTCAAAAGATAGTAAATTGAAAATATGGAAATTATTCATTAAAATAGTGGGTTTGCAGTAGACCGTTTGGCTTCGCGCGCTTCTAGAATTCTTTGAAGGGCCAATCGCCTTATAAGGTTTCTGTCGTCCTCCAACATAGATATCAGGATATTTTCAGAATGACCAAAAACCCCATTTCTTCTGATAACAGGATATATGATGTCCCTCAGATCATTCGACATATAACGCGAGATATTGATTGATTGATGCAAATGCTGTGCACCATAGATTACCAATAAGTTCGCTTTGATCTTAAACTACATTGGCCCATAGACTTTTATGATGAATGTCGTTAATGTTACTAAATCCTCATATGTATTTTCACAAACTACAGTGAGACTGAGAATTCTGTTTGCAGTTTTAATCCACTTTGTGTGGCAAATATTTGTAGGGTTTTTCTTCGACAGACTTTCGCTGCAATATCTGAAGCTGATGGTTTCACGAATTTCCATTAGGGGCAGTTGATCAGTACTTAAGTCTTTCTTGTTAGTTAATTCACATAAGGTACATCCTGTTGATATAAATAAAATTACAAGTAGCTTCTCACATCCAGCCCAAAATTTTTCTATTTTACCAACTAAGCTTCTAGACCCAGTTGTAGTTCCACCCACCTGCGCAAAAAGATTATATAGTGGAATCCTAATGACATATAACAGACATAAAAACCACTGCAGTGGTCATTTCAGGATGAATTCAATATTTCGTATAAAACCTCCTTTGAAGCCACTGTTTACAGAAATTCCGTCACAGCCGATCGCAACCAATTTTTGTCCTTTTATATTATTGTCAACGCAATACAAAAAGATCCCAATGTGTTTTCCAATGATTCGATCTTATTCGAAATTTAAAGATAAGTTGCAAATATCTCAGAAGGAAGTTCGATTGCCAAGTTTACATGTTCTTCTATTATGATTTTGCTGTTATTTTCTAGTGATATAGTCATATCTTTACGCCCATAGAAGTATAACCAAACTGGTAATTGTTATAAGCTTTTACAGCTGATTGAAACGATAGAGATGTTCTTGCCTTTGTTTTCTCACGCCAAATTTTATTTCTATCAACAACGCATCAACATCCCCCATCTTGAATCACAGCTGACACAATGGCAGAGCCTGCTATATCAGAAATGCCTAAATGGTCCAATGTTTTGGCTACTGGAAATTTCGTCACTAAAGGTATGATAATGATGTCATTAGTGTTTTGGGCCTCGCTTTCAATGATCACTGATGATGCAGAAATGCCCTATGCTTCCATGGCATAGCACATTAAAATTACGCAGGAGTGGAAGTATAGTGTGAAGTATAATGTGGGAGACAAAAAAGACGGAGTATCTATTTTCTTTTGAAAATTCAACCCCCATGCAGCATTTTTAAATTTGGAAATATTTTTTTAATAATTTTTCACTTTAACTCCATACAGTATAAACATATTTTCCGCGTAGGTAGATTTTGATTAATATTAAAACAGTTATTTTGAATCAAAAACAAACTAAGCAAAATTAAGTATTTTTCCATTTTTTTTCATATTTTCAGCCTTATAGAGGCAGTATTAAATTTTTTAAATGTTTTTATTTATTATTTTTCTCTTAATCCTCATAGAATATAATATCTTTTTCGCATAAGTAGTTTATTAGACAATATCTTCACAATTTTTTGTACATGTAGATATATACTAGCAAAAGCCATGTTTGTTTGGATTCGCGAAGCATTATTTTATTAGATAACTATTTGAAAATAACAATTTTTTATTTACTTGATACTACTTGATTATCCCGTCGACCAAAAAAGATACCGCCAAACTAAAAGACTAAATGTCAATAATGATAATAAAAAATGTCACATTCGCATAACGTTATACTGGCATCACATGTTCGTTACGCCATCATACAGTGGCGTACGAGCGATTATTTCTCCCACTGGCTGGATAACCTCATTGGTCCAATGGTTACCACATTTTAAGTATGCCAGAAATGACGTTTATTGCTTAAAGCTTGGCGATAAGAACGAATTGTATGAGGATATATTTTATGTCAACAATTACGCGTTTTTTTCTTCGTTATTATGAGTTTTTTCCCGTATTAATCTTTAACTGTTGTGTTTACTTTTGTATTTTTCTTATTAAATTTGGAACGGACGTAAAATAGGGTAAACATCTCAATATAGAACACATTTAAGCAATTTCTTTAAAAAAATATTTTTAAATTAATTATTGGATATGCAAATTTTATAAATTTAGTTCAACTTAATACCTACTTAGATGTTAATTTAATATACTTGTTTTGATTGAGAGTCTTTTTATTTATCATTTTTTCCCCAAATCATTTTATTACGCTGAAATCAGTTAAATGAATTTTTCTCGCTTCTGATTTATTCAATTTACTAAAACATTGAAAAACTAAATTATTTGTGTACTTCCTAATATTTATTATTTTAATTACGTTATATTTTAAAAAGTTATCGCACAGCACTAATAAATGAATGCGTATTTGCAGCACACCGATTCGATGATCGAATAAAACTGGCTGTGGCTTTTTTTCCTAGCCAGCTGGTGAAAAAAAATCTTTTCCTCAGTAAGTCGTCGGCAAGTTTCAGTGAGAGGGATTTCAGCCAATGAGGTTATTCAGCGAGTGGCAGAAATAATCGCTCGTCAGAGGCGTAGTCGTAAAAGAAACAGAGGGTATATGCTCAATACAGAGGGTATACTCTAGAATTTATGTACTATAGTTTTCATGAGAAGCAAAGAGTATACGGTTTTCCTTTAAAATTCCAGAAGGTATACGGTTGACACCCTCGTATACCCTCCACTACATCTATCGCCATTCAAGTGATTTTTAATATGAAGTTTTATTTGTATTCTTATAAATGTTTTATTAATTTATTTGTACTTTCGTTATTTAAAATAAAAATTACGTTAATTTGTTTAATTTGGCCAATAATTTGGCGATTTGTACAATTTGGCGAAATTGGTTGACGGGATAACCAAGTAGTACCAACCAATAGTAGATAACCAATTGATACTATTTTGTTATCCCGTCGACCAAAAAATTATCGCCAAACTATAAGAGTAAATGCCAATAATGTATGACCGTGAATGTCGCATTCAATGACATTAAATACAATAAAGGTGTTTAAAACATCATTAAGTGATTCTATTTCGACTTTTTATTTGTATTTTTAATAATATTCTACTCATTATTTGCCTTTTTTGTTATTTAAAATAGAAATGCTCTCAATATGTATACTTTGGCAATTAGTTTCACGATTTGTATAATTGCACAATACTGGCATAAAATATTGCTCCAATATTGGGGTGTTTACATTTTGACCTAATTTAACCAATATTTGCATCCAATATTATGCCAATATTGGGGTTTTATTGGATATATTGACAATATTGGTTAAATATTGGGGTTTCATTGGAAATATTTCCAATGTAACGCCAACATTTGTATAATATTGGTAATTCATTGGAAATATTTCCAATGTAACGCCAACATGTGTACAGTATTGGGAATTCCTTGGAAATATTTTCGATAAAATACCAATATATAATCATTATTGGCGTTTTATTAGCAATATTTCCAATAAATGAAATATTGGCACAAGGTTGGGCAAATATTGGTTTGCTACTAGGGACAGTGCACTGCACTATAAATTTTACACCTAACTTTCAAACAAACAAGTGCATTACATAGAAACTAATTTTATGGTTCTATAAAACTGAGAAAACAAAGTTGCACTATATATTTTACACTTCTTTTTAATACGAATATGAAAACATGAATTATATGCAAAACTCTTTAATAAACCGTGTCATAGGAAAAAAAACAATGAAATATTAAAGAATGAAGATGAAACTATCTAAACACTTTTATGTTTTTAGAAGCATACTCTGGTGTGCTCTTATTTCGTTCTGGAAAAAAAAAAAAAAGGTCAAGAAAAAGGTTTTCATCTATTGCTAAAAAGAGCAAGTGGAATATAGTCTTTAAATTGTTTGACAGATCAAAAGAAAGAAATACTAAATATATATATGACATTTTTATAAATGTAAACAATAAGAGACAGTCGATTTATCCAGATATTTCAGCCTCAGGGTATTTTTGACAAGCCTCTTTGAACGATTTGCCAAGAAATTCTAAAAGGGTAAAGTATTTCAAAATATTCTTCCTTTTTGGAAAGTTTTGGTCCTTTGAAGTAAGGATAAGCTTACTGATAAATCGATACCGTATGAAAATATGACACAATTCTTTCAAAGATTCTTTTTCTAAGATTTTACAGTGGTGACGTATTTTATTAAAAGTTCCACATGTTTTATAAAACCTTATTTTGATTTTTTTTTGGGGGGGGGGGGGGGAGAGAGGGAGATGTAAATATAAAACTTTAAGTAAAGAAACTATATAACCTCTTTAATAAAAGCTATTAAAACATTCGTATTTTTTTAGTAAATACTGCCAAAGTGTAAACCCTTATAAACCCTTATTCTGATATGTTTCATAAAGAAAGGCATTCTACACTTACTCATGTAAAACATATCAGTGATGCATTGAAAATATTTAGATTACTTAAGCATGTTTACCATAAATTTATTTATTTATTTTTTAATATTCCGTAATAATATATATATATATATATATATATATATATATATATATATATATATATATATATACAATCTAAATTCCATGAAAGTATTTATTAAGCACTAGGTGCATAATGTATAAACAATTTAAAAAAAATAGTAAACATTAAAATAACAATATGAAACAGCATAATAAAGTCACCCGCAGAATAATAAAAGCCATCACTCTTCAACAGGCGGAATGGTTTAACATTCCCCCCACTATTAAAATAAAGCTTCATCAGCAGGTTTCGTATAATGTGACAAAGTTTTGCATTAAATATGAAATTACTTATTGAAAAGCCATTTAAAAGATTATTTTAAAGAAATATGCTTTACTTATAAAACGATGTGACACAATCAAATATATACACTCAATATTTTAAATTAAATCATAATTAACATATAAAGAAAAAGAAAAACATTTATATTTATGAAATCCTAAATGATAACTGTTATCATTTATCGCAATGTAATTACTGCATACATAAAAATGTGTCAAAATATGCACAATTAAGCAAGCTTTTATTTAATATTTAAAAAAAAAGAAAGAAAATTGTCACTTTGACAAATTTCGAGGTAAACTATCCCCTTTAAAGATCGCTATACCTGATGAAGTAAACCAGATCAATGATAAAACAAATATTAAAAAAATAATAAGAAATGTGACGTATACAGTGAATAGAACTGTAGAATTTCTGTAGCATTTATATAAAAAATTTTGTGTAACGTACATGAACTGAAATTTCAATTGACGTAATTCAGTTGCTCACTCATTCCATACAAAAATATAAAATGCTATTTAGTTCGATTCATTCTATTAAAAGTATTTTTTTAAAACAAATGCCTTGTATTATTGAGCTTGCCGTAATTTGTAATTTGTGGTTTTATTTTTATTTTACATTGAAAATAATATTACTGAAAAACTGATTTCAGAAATATCTGTTACATGTAAAGCAAATTTATTTCTCTAAATTTTATGTATTCATACAATTTACATGTCTTAGTCTTCAAATTTGTTAAATCTTATTGATTTTAATTTTTTTATTTAACTTTTTTAGCACTTTCGAAACTGCAAATTTTTGTATTTCTAAACAGCGCACTTTTTTAACTTTTACACAATCGTATAGGAGAAAAAATATTTTTTTAAATGCAATATTTTTTAATATTGTATCTTAATTTATTTTTGAAACATTAATTTTTTTGTACGTTTTAATACCGTTTTTCTAAACGTGGCAACAGAAGTACTCCATGTTTATTAAAAGCAAAGGGAAAAAAGCCGAAAAAAGACAGATTACTGAAACTTTATGTTGCCATTTTTTTATTAAAAGTGAAAAAAATAATAATTAAAGTACGTTGTGTCAAATATATTGTCTTTATAAAACCCAGTGAATGTTTGTTTAATTTATAAAATTTCATTTATACTTAAAAAAATATATATGTAATAATAACGACGGCGATGTTCTATAATAGTATATAAGCTTGTAGAATACTACAATTCACTAAGACTCAATAGTGGGATGAGCAGTCGTTCTGGTAAGTGGATAAGCCATGGATTTGTTCTCGTAGGAGTTTCTCCAATAACAATGCAAGAAATCAGTTTTTTAGTTCTTTATTATTTAGAGCACTAACTTAAGTTACTCCACAGATCACCGTTCCAAACATCTATCACTACGGCCTTCGCTCACTAAGCTGCAACATTCTCGACGTTCTACGTTCTCGGAAAAAATGACATGGCTTCCGAGTAGTTTAAAGGAGAGATGCATTCTAACCTCCTAAAAGACCAAATGAAAAAATCATTTTCACGACAAAACTAGCGCCCTCCTACTCCGCGTCAATCATTTTAAAAAACCAATTAGGATGAACTCGAGCCTCAAACGGACAAAAATGATCAATTCTAATTGGTCGTAGCAGGCGGTCCTTGGCAAGAACTATATTTTTTCCTCGGAAGAACAAGCCCTTTAGCAACGCGTAGTAACACCTGTCACGCGATGTTAAAAATAAAAAATAAAATTAAAATCCCAGGAATATTCCAGAAAGTAAAAAGCTTACGAAATACCTCCCGCCTTTTTGAGAAGCAAGCAATAATTTATTAATAACTAAAGTAAGAAAAAGAATTTTAGCTGTTACAAGTTACGAAACTAAGATTGAAATATGTTCCACAAATTTAGAATTGAAGCTAAGAGAGAACAAAAATGGCGCAAAATTTTTTTATTTTATTACAATAAAAAAAAATAATAAAAATTTTTTGTAATAAAATAAAAAAAATTTGCGCCATTTTTTGTTCTCTCTAAGCTTCAATTCTAAATTTGTGGAACATATTTCAATCTTAGTTTCGTAACTTGTAACAGCTAAAATTCTTTTTCTTACTTTAGTTATTAATAAATTATTGCTTGCTTCTCAAAAAGGCGGGAGGTATTTCGTAAGCTTTTTACTTATTGGAATATTCCTGGGATTTTAATTTTATTTTTTATTTTTAACATCGCGTGACAGGTGTTACTACGCGTTGCTAAAGGGCTTGTTCTTCCGAGGAAAAAATATAGTTCTTGCCAAGGACCGCCTGCTACGACCAATTAGAATTGATCATTTTTGTCCGTTTGAGGCTCGAGTTCATCCTAATTGGTTTTTTAAAATGATTGACGCGGAGTAGGAGGGCGCTAGTTTTGTCGTGAAAATGATTTTTTCATTTGGTCTTTTAGGAGGTTAGAATGCATCTCTCCTTTAAACTACTCGGACGCCATGTCATTTTTTCCGAGAATGTAGAACGTCGAGAATGTTGCAGCTTAGTGAGCGAAGGCCGTAGTGATAGATGTGTGGAAGGGTGATCTGTGGAGTAACTTAAGTTCGTGCCCCAAATAATAAAGAACTAAAAAACTGATTTCTTGCATTGTTATTGGAGAAACTCCTACGAGAACAAATCCATGGCTTATCCACTTACCAGAACGACTGCTCATCCCACTATTGAGTCTTAGTGAATTGTAGTATTCTACAAGCTTATACACTATTATAGAACATCGCCGTCGTTATTATTACATTTTAGTCGACAGGATGAAGATGAACCGGTGTTCGATTTTTGAATAAGAATTATCGAGCTCATCAACTACAAAATGAACCTTTGTATGAGAATTGCTTCACAACGCTGTTTGTGTTTGCCATGTTCGATGAACGATTACTCGGTGAAACATCTGTTGTGATGGTTTTGTTCTGAGACGCATCTAAATCTACGAAGTAATGCCCATGATGTTGCATGCAATGATAAACCTTTCAGCTGTGAAAAAAGATCGTGTTATGAAGTCTTGTTTGTGGTTATGTTCGGCATTTGCATCTACAAATCCCGTGTTTGTGGAATATCCCTTCAGTATTTTTTATATATAATTAACATCTACGAAATCATTTACTGATAATTTAATCCAAAGAACACCTGCACGACAAATTTCAACATCATTTGCTTTTATTTATTTATTACTGTATTTTCTAGGTAAAAGTGCAGAAAACTAATAATATTTTGATCAATTTTCATTTCATAATAAATGAACACTTCATCACGATTGCGAAACTACGGTTGATACCATCGGTAATATAAGCTAATTGAAATTTGCACCTGTGAGTCGTATCTACGAAGTGCTTTATTTTTGTTTATTTTAATAAATTTTATAGTCCGTTTTCTAATTACATCCCGTGTGCAATTTTATGATTAAGTATAGAGAGTGGTCTCATTTTGTTCCTTATGTCTTGTAGACTAAGAAAAGCGATGGTGGACATCTGGGACACGCGACTGAGGAGGGGGAGGGGGAGGGGAAGGGTTGAAAAGTGCAAGGGGAAAAAATTCCATTTCACAAAAAATATAGAAAATTATCAATAAATATTAATGTTTAAAACATTTATAGATTAGGAAAAATATTTGTGGACATCCAGGACCCGCGACTGGGGAGGGGGAGAGGGGGGGGAAGGGTTGAAAAGTGCAAGCGGAAAAATTCCATTTCTTAAAAAATAAAGACAATTATGTATAAATATTAATGTTTAAAACATTTAAGATTAGGTAAAACATTTGTGGACATCCAGGAGCTGCGACTGGGGAGGGGGAGGGGGAGGGGAAGAGTTGCAAAGTGCGAGGGAAAAATTCCATTTAATAAAAAATAAAGAAAATTATTTATAAATATTAATGTTTAAAACATTTATAGATTAGGAAAAACATTTGTGGACATGCGGAACCCGCAATTGGGGGGGGGAGGGAGAGGGGAACGGTTGAAAAGTGCAAGGAAAAAAAATTCATTTCATAAAAAATAAAGATAATTATGCATAAATATTAATGTTTAAAACATTTATAGATTAGGAAAAACATTTGTGGACATCCAGGAGCCGCGACAGGGAAGGGGAAGGGAGAGGGGAAGGAGAGGGGAGGAGAAGAGTTGTAAAGTGCATGGGAAAAAAATTCCATTTCATAAAAAATAAAAAAAGTTATGTATAAATATTAATGTTTAAAACATGTATAGATTAGGAAAAAACATTTGTGGACATCCGGGACCCGCGACTGGAGAGAGGGAGAGGGAGGGGAAGGGTTGAAAAGTGCAAGAGAAAAAATAAGTAATAAGGGTAATTGAAAAGGAACTGAGTGATGATAAATACTAAATGATACAAATTTTGCAACGCTAAATATTATTTATTATCTTTGTATTGTTATTCTATATTATACATCATCTACCTAAATAGAAAAAACTTTCAAATTTTAAACTGCAAATAAAAGTTTAACTTCAGAACAAAGTAGGATCATCGGTATCACTGTCATCATAATTTACATCATCAAGGCCTCAAACATTATCACATTTATCAGTCTCACCCGAGCATGAACACATTTCAGTTACAAGGTGTGACTATTTTATGAACATTTTGTGAACATTTGTGAAAATTTACAGGATGCTACACATCTTGACTTGACACACGAACAACGCACCGATTAAACCAGTTCTTGAGGAGCACATGGCAAGTACACATGACAGGTAGGTATTCTTTTTCCTTTATCATCCAACCAAAATCAGTTGGGGATGGAATATTAGTTTTTAAAAGGTGTGCTCTTTGCAGGCCCTTATTACTGCATGGGCAAATCGGGACTTTACCCATGGGCCCCGGACCTTAAGGGGCCCCCGAAATCCATACATTGAATTATAAAATATTTACTTTCTTTTCCCAATTCCATTTCCTCCATATGTTGAAGTTATTAAAATCATCTTAAAGTAGTATAACAAACTGCTGAATTTATATAAACTATTTTTGTTCTGTACTAAGGGAAACAAAAGGTGTACTTTTACTAATTAAGGTATTTAATTTAGAATTGAAGCAAGTAAGAATTTTCTTCTATTTATATCCAAGGTGCGAAAATATGTTTATGCATTACACAAACACAATGAGTGACCATCAGTTCTATTTCAGCAATGTTGCATTGATTCGAAAGGGGCCCCGTAATTTATCTTTGCCCAGGGCCCCAATTAGTCATAATCGGGCCTTGGCTCTTTGCCATATTATTGCTTGGTAATGAGCTCTTCTTATGGCTGGGTAAAGGGCGGCTTGAGTTGGAGGCATATTTGTTCCTTCAGCTTGTTTTTTTTGTAAATAACCTGTATCTTAGCTCACTCAATGTTTTAATGTTTAATTTTGGCATATACACTGAACATGTGTATTCTTCAAGTGCAATATATGTTTCACTCTCAAGGATATCTGTTTGACCTTATGCGGCAAGTGCTTTCAGAATTCTGTCGTCAGCATTTATGAAGCTCTTCCAAAAACTGTTTTTTGATTTACCACTGAATGAACCAGTGGTGTCAGATCCTGAAAGAGAATGCAGTCCCACTAAAGCGTCAGATCTTTTTTCTTGCCCTTAAATGGCACTTTTTTTCTTGCCTCTTTCAACACTTTCAACTCCTCTCCCCTCCCCTCCTCTTCCCTTATCTCCGTCTTCCTAATCACAAGTCCCGAATATCCACCAATGTCATTCTCATTCTATAAACGTTTTAAACTTTGATATTTATGCATATTTTTTTAACAGAATTTTTTTATTGCTCCTTTCGAATTATTCTCCTCCTTCTCCTCCTCCCCAGTCGCGAGTCTCGGATGTCCACAAATGTTTTTTCCTAATTTATAAATGTTTTAAACATTCATATTTATACATAATTTTTTTTATTTTTTATGAAATGGAATTTTTGTCCCTTGCAATTTTCAACCCTTCCCCTTCCCTTCCCCTCCCCCTCCCCAGTCGCGGGTCCTGGATGTCCACAAATGTTTTCCCTAATCTATAAATGTTTTAAATATTAATATTTATGCATAATTTTCTTTATTTTTTATAAAATGGAATTTTGTTCCCCTGCACTTTTCAACCCTTCCCCTCCCTTTCCCCCTCTCCAGTCGCCTGTCCCGCATGTCTACAAATGTTTTTCCTAATCTATAATTGTTTCAAACATTAATATTTATACATAATTTTCTTTATTTTTTATGAAATGGAATTTTTTCCCTTGCACTTTGCAACTCTTCCCCTCCCCCACCCCTCCCCCTCCCCAGTCGCGGCTGTTGGATGTCCACAAATGTTTTTCCTAATCTATAAATGTTTTAAACATTAATGTTTTTGCATAATTTTCTTTATTTTTTATGAAATGGAATTTTTTTGCCTTGCACTTTTCAACCCCTCCCCTTCCCCTCCCCCTCCCCAGTCGCGGATCCCGGATGTCCACAAATGTTTTTCCTAATCTATAAATGTTTTAAACATTAATATTTATAGATATTTTTCTTTATTTTTTACTAAATGGAATTTTTTCCCTTGCACTTTTCAACTCTTCCCCTCCCCCTCCTTCTCCCCAGTCGCGGGTCCCAGATGTCCACCATCGTTTTTCTTAGTCTACAATACATAAGGAACAAAATGAGACCACTCACGATACTTAATCATAAAATTGCACACGGACCTATGAAAAGCTGTAATTAGAAAACGGACTATTAGGTATTTGAACAAGGTCACATCGAGGTGTCTGTAAGTTATTATTTATTATTTTATTTGTTTATTGATTAAGAAATTTTAATAATAATTTCTTTGTTTAAATTCTTGATTTTTTTTCTTTCTCTTTTATTACAGATATTAAAAAATAAATTTGTTCTTAATTTATAATTAATTGAAATTTTCTGCTCATAGAAATTTTATTTAGTTTTAAAGGTGTTTTTTAATACGAAAGATGGATTATTTTGTTCTTAAAAATATCTCCATATTATAATAGACCATGCCACAAGATATGTTTGGGCATTTCCTTCCAAAAGTGTCACTACAGAAACTTATAAAAATTGTCTGAAACAAATCTTCAATATCAAAATCCCTCAACAATTATTCTGTTTTAGTAAGATTTCAAGTGTACAGTCCCCTCAAAAAATACTTAGTGACAGGAATGCTGCTTTTACTTCTTCAAGATTCAAAAAATTCCTGCGAAATCATAATATTAAACAACGTTTGACCACTGCCCATCATCCACAAACGAATGGGAAATGTGAAAGAGCAAATCAGACAATAGTAACTAGATTAAAATGTAAAGTAAACTCCACTACCTCTAAAATTCCCTGGACTAAGCTTTTAACTGAGGTAATTAATGAATATAATAATACACCCCATTCTATTACTAAATTTCCACCTGCTTACTTGCTTTTTGGCCAATTACCCTATGACTCCCCCTTACAACAAAATTATTATCAATATTCATGAAGCACTTAAAATTGCTAAAGCAAAAACTGATGAATTTCATTTAAAAATTAAAAGATATTATGATAAAGATTATATCGAACCAAAATTTAAAATAGGAGATCTAGTTATCTATGAAGAATTTCAGTACCCTAATACTAGAAAGTTATCACAAGTATTTAGTGGCACTTATAAAATTCTTAACAAATTATCCGAAGTAAATTTTGAAATTGATAGGCAAAACCAATTAGGATGAACTCGAGCCTCAAACGGACAAAAATGATCAATTCTAATTGGTCGTAGCAGGCGGTCCTTGGCAAGAACTATATTTTTTCCTCGGAAGAACAAGCCCTTTAGCAACGCGTAGTAACACCTGTCACGCGATGTTAAAAATAAAAAATAAAATTAAAATCCCAGGAATATTCCAGAAAGTAAAAAGCTTACGAAATACCTCCCGCCTTTTTGAGAAGCAAGCAATAATTTATTAATAACTAAAGTAAGAAAAAGAATTTTAGCTGTTACAAGTTACGAAACTAAGATTGAAATATGTTCCACAAATTTAGAATTGAAGCTAAGAGAGAACAAAAAAGGCGCAATTTTTTTTATTTTATTATATATAGATAGTTTAGTATCTGCTTCAGTTAATAACATCGAGTTTTGAATCAAAATGATCAAATTAAATTATTGATTTTCTTTAAAAAGTAAATACAGATATGAAAGATGCATATTTAAATTTTGATACGGTGAAAATGACGTCAGGTTTAGATTTGGGAAAAACGTTCTATGATTGAGTCAAAGTGAAATAAAGCTTTTTTCATATTGGAATAGTAGCATTAAAGCCTAAAATAATAATTTTATTATAATAAAAGTTCTTTATTTTTATTTACTTATTTATTTTTTGGATGTGGAATAAATTTAATTTTAATAATACCTGTAACTGACTTTTATAGAAATAGTATTTTGTTAACTTTAGATTAAATATAATTTCTTTAAGAGCTAGATTTACCAATATAAGGTGCATTTTATTGCATTTAATTGTGTACGTTATAAATCAATAAAACAATTATTTAAAAAAAAATTGTCGAAATTCGACGGGTTTTCCCTTGTAATAATAAAGGGGTAAATTGTTTGCGAAATATTTTAATTATGATAAAATATTTCATGTGCAATCAAATTGATATACCTCGCTGAGGATTAATATGAGTTATTTCACACATAATACGAAGTGCATAGTATTTACAGAGACACACAAAATTTTTCAAACAGTGTATTGTATCCGAAGTATTGCACATTATAAATGCTGGCTGTTGGATGGATGAAGTGCATTTTTAATTTTGATATGCGCTTTTATGTTTCACTATGTATATGCACATTATATGGTGTATATAAATGCTACAATTTAGATATGCGGAGTTACACAAAAGAGCTCGGAAAGATTACTGCATATAAGCTTAATTTACTTAAATGCGGTTTTTAAATAAGTGATGCTTTTTTATGTTGAAATGCATACAGTTTACTAAGAAATGTTTGTAGAATGTAGATAAAATGCTATACAGGGTCAAGTAAAGAATTGGATACAGAGTCGCCTGTAAAGAATAATTTTTTCAAATGGGATTTAAGTAGTTTAAAGAGTATTTTTATGTGAAGTAAATTTTAGCAAAATACTTTCATGTAATAAAGGTACTAGATAAACAACAGGGCTGAACAAAAGTATTCAAGTATGCTTCCATCTTTTAGTATAAATTGCTGAAAGAAAATTTTCAACTAGTCGTTTTCTTGCAAATATATATATATATATATATATATATCAACCGACATATAAAATACATGGCTGTTCAAAAGTATTGGTATACATATTTGGCTACAGACAGTAACACCTTTTTTCTCTAGATACCGAAGTTTTCTTAAAGATTTCTGGGAGTTTGGGAAAGTGCTTCATAATCAATATTTAAGTCACGTGTTTCTTACTTGTTTTTTATGTGTTTTTCTATCTTTAAAAGGAAGTATATATATTTGAAATTGACGGACAGGAACCGATTATATCCTTTTCCATCACATACAGATGGCCAATAAAAAGTTGGAACTGATGTTTCTTTAACCCGCATACTGTTATTCAGTAAGGAGATAAAAATATATAAAGTATTATGTTATTGGATTTACAAAAAATTCGGAAAAATGTTATTTTATGTTAAAGTATTAGCTTTAAGGCCCCACACTAGGCATAGAAAAAGACTCGGATGATAATGTAAAGTCTATGGGAGCGTTCTTTTCAAGTATCTCGCTCAAATTTTAATATTTTTGCATGATTTTTGTACAAGATAGCTAAGGACGATTCTCAACAGGCATAATTTTTACTTTTTCAGTTTTGGTTTCAGATTTCTTTAAAAAAATTACTTTAACTTTCAAAACCGGTTTAAATCGGTCCTGAAATTAAAAATATCGTAATATAAAAATTTATATGAGCAAAATTGAAAAAGTAAAAACTAAGCCGGTTGTAGATCGTCTTCAGCTATCCTATGCAAAAATAAAACATGTAAAAATATAAAAATGTGGCCGAGATATTTGAAAAGAACGCTCCCATAGACTTTACATTATCATCCGAGATTTTTTCTGTGCCTAGTGTGTTGCCTTAAAGAAAATATTACTTTATAGAATAAGATGGAAATTTTAACATAGCAATCACCCGCTATAAAAGTAACACTACTCTCAAAAAATATTTCCCTTCTTAATTTAATACTAAGTCTGTCATAATATGCGTTTTGCTGCAGTAAAAGTTTCATATGTGAGTTTATCAGAAAAATCGCTTTTTTATGCTTTGTATCCAGTTGCTACAACAAATTACCGTACTTACTCGTGTATAGCGCGCACGCGTGTATAAGGCGCACCCCTACTTTACAAGTAAAAATGGCGATTTCTTAAAATCTCTTATAAACGCGCACCATAAGTTTGATACGCTAATGAAGAATAACCAAATGAATTTCAATAAAAAAGTGGAAACAAACATTACATTTGACTAGAAAGCAAGACGAAAATGCATTTTTAGATTTCGGGTTGTAAGAGAATGACGGGAAATAGGAATGAGTGACGGTAAAGAGAAATGCTTATTAGCGTTTAGATAATGTCATTAGCTCTGTTGTATAAAAAACTGCAAAGAATGAAATAAATATGAAGTAATATTTCAATTAAATAACATTTTCCGAGTTTTAATATCTTCCTTTGAATAATTTCTTGTTTCATATGTATATCGTTCGACTGCGTCCAACAGTAAAAAATTATTCCATGTATAAGGCGCAGCTAGGAGTTTTGCCCTATTTTTTGGAAAAAAAGTGCACCTTATACACGAGTAAATACGGTATATGAATAGGTAAAATTACACATCATCTATTCAGTTATTCTTAACGCTTTTTTGCACGTCTTTAATATTGCATGCGGAGTTAAGTGCTATAAGTGCATGTTATAATAAAATCATGCGAATCTTCTTCACCTCTCTGGTGTAATTTACTTTTGTGGAAATTGGTAATTTTACCTTCGGGTGAACAGTATTTCATAATTTTCTCTTTAAATACCTAACATAATATTTTTTATTATATTAGTACTATAAATAAATGTAACAAAACATCATGTACTATTTGATATTTATATTACTTAATTGACGCATATGTTTACTTACATTGAAAAGAAGTTAGATAATATGTGTAATTTATGTAAATTCGTTTATAAATAAACAAAGCAAAATCATTTCCTTAAATTTAATCTTTGTATATAAAAAATATTTTCCTTGCATTTCAATAAACAGTTTTATTTTACTTGATAGGTGTAACGAAAAAATAAAAAACAAATATTGGCATGTTTCGATTCTATCATATAAGAACCATAATCATAATAAAAATTATTTTGATTTTTATTATGATTATGGTTCTTATATGACGGAATTGAAACATGTCAATATTTGTTTTTATTTTTTCGTTACACCTATGAAGTAAAATAAAATTGTTTATGGAAAAGTTTATATGTAAAAGGTTTATATCTTAATATCTTGTGTTTTAAATATTTGAAAGATTTAATAAATTTTTATATTTTCCTTACTTTGATTTGTTGAAAGGATTTTATAATTTTTATTTAAGACATTCCAACATGTTCATTTTTCTCTGCGATTTCGTTTATCTATTTTCCATTGTAAACCTCGTTCTTTTTAAATTGATGGGCAGAAGCGTTTCATGTTCGTTTATCTCTGCACTCACAGACGTTCAAGAAAAAAAAATAAAGACGGAAGTTTATTTTATTTTTATCCACTCTATAAGTTGATAAAAGATGTGAAGATATTGTCTATTGAAAATTGCATGTATTACTGAAAATAACACCAGTGAATGGCTTTATTACCCTGGTATATATATTGCGCAGTATTTTTGAACTACAAGCTACCCGGTGAACACATCCAAAATTTTCTACAGTATTTAAAACTTCACGAAATATACTACGCATTTAAATAATCAACAAAATATTTGCTAATAAAAATGTAATCTTCACATTGCATAATTTACCTCTCGAATTTTAAATCGTGCGTTGCTGCTTTGCGTGTTTCTTACAGCTATAAGGTCTACAAATGGAATAAATGAACTTTTAGCGATTATTTTTGACTTAGATGACTGACAGTCTTTTAGCGCAGGACCCATAGTGTCATTTTTCCAGATTTTTTCATAATTACGCATAATATTAGTACTTGGCGTTATTACTTATAAACACCTTATATTGAAACAAATAAATAATACGGCTAAAAAATAAATCGTTTAAATAAGTTTTTATAAAGTCTACTACGCAGATTGTAAAATGCACCAACTGTACTTCTTTTTAGGGGACAAAATTCATGATTTGTTTATTAATTTGCAGAATATATAGCATTTTCTGTAAATGTCAGATTATATTAATTTAGTACCAAATTAATGAAAAATGTTTTAGCAACATTTTCTTGTATTTGTAAGATACTTACTTTTATTCGAAAATACCACCATTGTTTTAATTTATTTGTTTAAATTAGATGATTATTTGAGATTCAATGTGATGATTACGTTTTTAATAATTGTTGTTGCAGAGTTGCTATTGTTACAATTATTACACAGAAATATTATATATAAAAAAACAATAAAGAATTCATTGCATTAACGCATTCCTTAATTTTGCTTTTACCAGAAATATTTTTTAAATACTTTTTATGTTTTTAATTGCAAATTTCACAAACAAAATAGAAAAAAAATGTTTAAGATTTTCTCGTTGCACTTTATTCATACAAAATATGTTATAAAGGCAATTTTGATGCGCAGTACGTTTTGATTTTTACATTTATTTCTTTCAAATATTTATTTTTTCTCGAATTAATTGGCAATTCATATTAAAATACAGTATTAATCTATATATTTGTAATTATGTACAGATGGCTAATTTATTTCTATTTTATCCTCTGTTAGCCTTTAGTTCAAAGTTTACTCCCCCATTTAACATTAAACATTCTTATTTCAATCTCACTTCATATTTTAGTCAATCTTCAATATGTTTTAAAGTGTAACAAATACCCTTGAGATTTTCTTTGTCTTTCCTTTTTCTTAACAATATTTGCATTTTGATCATTGTTGCTCAGTAAAAAAGTAATGTTTTAATAACTTCCAAATTTACATTTGTAATAACTATTTGAATGAGATGAGCTTTGCACCAAGTATTTTAATTTAAAAACTACAATAATAATAAAAAAATAATATCATATTATTATTTTAATGATTTCACAAATATCTTCATTTTAAATTGTAGAATACTGTAAAAGAAATATGTTTTGCGGGAGGAATGTTTATAAATAATCTAAATATTTTTAATGCATCGTGGATGCGCTTAAATGCATCATGTGTAACATGCTTTTAATTGATTTCCTTCACACACGTAATCCAAATAAGGCTTTATAAAATATTTTATGAAATTCCATAAAAATATCTCATCAATATAAAATCCTAGAAATAAGAAGCACTCAAAAATTTATGTCGTGTTTACACATAGTGTGGATTTATCAGTTAACTGATACTAACGTCTTTGAATAAAATCTTACTGGAGAGGAAGAATATTTAAAAATACTTTACCTTGTTAGAATTTCTTGGCAATCATCTAAAGAGGCTTGTCAAAAATATCCTTAGACTCAAATATCTGGATAAGCCGACTGTCTCTGATTGTTTACATTTATAAAAGTGTCATATCTATAATTTTTATTTCTTTCTCTTGACTTGCCAAACAATTTAAAGACAACATTCCACTTGGCTCTTTTTAACGAAAGATGAAAAACCTTTACTTAACTCCAATTTTTTTCATACAAAAGTAAATATGAAAATATGAAAATATCACTCTCAAAATATAAAAGTGCTCATATATTACTCGCTTTATCTTTTCCTTTATATTCCTTTCTTAGTTTTCTATAAAAATGTAAAAACATGTTCGTGAATAATACATTTTTATTAAAAGGTACACTGTGAAACATTTGTGTAACGATACACCATAATAAAATGACTGGCAGCTTAGCTGCCCCCCATTTTATGGAGTAATTTTTTTCATCTATATAATGGGGTAATGTAAACATATATTAATGGTGTAAAATTACAATGTTACACCAGTTATATCGGTTGAAATACTTTTCAAAATTGGAGTAAGCAAGGATACGCCATAAGATTGGAGGACGCATTTTATGGTGTAACGTTACTCAAATGTTTTACAGTGTTGGTTTAAAATATATAGGACACCGCATAATCCCTCAGTTTTATAAAACTATGTACCTATTGCGCATATGATGCACTTTTTTCTCATAAGTTAGGAACAATTATAGTGCACTGTGCATTCTACCAATTTAATAGAACTTTCCAACTACTTCGGATATGAAGCGCTTGTTGTATTAACACATTCGCTGCCGATCACGCCCCAGCGCGGGATGTGGTGTGATGTCCAAGAGCCAGTCACGCGCTGGCGCGGGAAAATCTTTCACTGATTCTTTGTTATAAAAAGTAAATTAGCTCCTGCGAAAAACCCACTTCTACAATCCGGCATTAACTGCCACCACATCTTCACGTAAGTGGCAGCGAACGTGTTAAAAGAAAGCTCTAAAATGTATAATGTATTTTTTATTTCTTAATTTTATATACCTGCACACCTTTCTCTAAATAGCTACACTTTTAAACAGTTCTGCACATAAATGAAAGTTTTTCTTTTCAAATTTCTGCATTTTAATATATATATATATATTTAATTTACAGTTAAGATTTCATATTTTCCTGGTAAAAACGAAAATTTTATTTTTCTCCGTATGCACTGAAGGTTAAGCTTTTCTTGGTTGGATTTTTTTGAATTAATTTTGATTTATTTATTTTAATGTGTAACCAAATATTTTTTCGTGGGGGGGGGAGTCAATTTTTTAAAAATTAATAAAGGGATACCATGAATTCGCAACAGAACTATATTTTTGCCAATAAGCAATTTTTTAATGTTTTACTTGTGGTCGCATATGTAGTACCACTTTCACTGATCTTTTGTTTTTTCTACAAGTAGATTTTAAGTTACATTTTTATTAAAATTACTTGAGTGTATTTCCTGCTGTGTTATCGAAATAAAGCATTCGTACACTCGTGGTATTATTTATTACCAAGAAGAATTTTTTCTGGCCCTACCGAAGAAAAAATCCGACATTTCTTATTTAAACCTTCTTGGTCTTCATTTTTAAAGTTATAAGGCACAAGAATAATCTCCTTTTTTCGAAAGAAAGGTATAATTGTGGTGAGATCTAATTCCGACGCGTGTCCAACATGTTAAGGTTTTTCGATAAAATTATGAAGATGCTATGAAAGTTTGGGGGAATTATAATAAAAATATGAGGTAGAAAAAAGTACATTAGTTTTTCTTCGACCAATATCCCTATTGAGTTCATATGGTCACCTTCTGTGTCATTGGACCCTGTTTAGATGTCACCATTTGAGAAGTAAGAAATATCATCTTCTCTCTGAAAGATTTGTAAATTCAGTGAACTCAAACTCACTCTCTGCATCTATTAGAAAAATAAAAACATTTTGCTGTACTACATTAACTAATGGAATCCCACGTCACAGTAAAATACTATGAAAAAAAAAGTTGGATTATAGTTGCGAAATCTATTAATAATATTCAGAAATACCAAAACAAGTTCCAAAAAACAATCGCAAAATGAAACAAGATGAGTCTTTATTGACGAGACCACTTTCAACGATTCAATTTTTCTCTTCCGTGAACGATTTAAGGCGCCAACTGTACATGTACAAAAAAATCAAACTTATGAAATAATACAACAAAGCCGACTATATACTACCAGCCAAGCCATTTCGCGAAAATCCGCCAAAAATGTGAAGTATTTCATTGGACCACGTGTGAATCCACGTGACGCAAAATAGCATTGAATAAGCTGCTTTCTGTTCTGTGCACATGTTTGCACACGTGGTCATTGTTTTGGTTCAGAGTTTGCATGACTGGTCAGAATAACTTGGACAAAGTATCAGAGTCCTCTGGCGGGAGACTTCATACATTAATTTCAAATAGACAGGCCTTTAGATATATTGGGCCATGTAATACAACGATGACGAAGGGGCTTAGAACAGTAATGTTCAGTCCAGTGAGTTGAATTGCAGGAGAGAAAAAAACATCAGTTAAATTTTCAGAATAGATGTTCATTTGTTTGCTTAGAGAAGGAGTTGTGCATATGTTTTGTTATCATTATAGGGGGAACGGGGTGTTTGACACATGATATATTATGGTATTTCTATGGGGAGGGGGTTTACCTTTTGATATCGATATCATTTTTGACCCAATCAAAATTATCTCTTTTTATTTGTAACATAGTATTTTGTTCAAAATATTATATGAACTTTTTTAATCTATAAAATATTATATGAACTTTTTTAATCTATAAAATATTATATGAACTTTTCTGTTTTGTGAAAATAAAAAGCTATTATAAAAATTATCTAATTTTAATTCTAAAATATGATATAACCCAACGTTTGATTTTCCTATACATCTTCATATTTTTTTCATATATAGTAACAGTTTGAGAAACCATATGTGAAATATATTTGAAAAGTTTGTGTTTACTAATAAATAAGTTGAGAAAGAAAGTTGTTTTGTCGATAAGAAGTTCTATGTCCAACAGCCAGTCACGCGCTGGCGTGGGAAAATCTTTCACTGATTCTTTGTTATAAAAAGTAAATCGGCTTCTGGGAAAAACTCACTTCTACAGTGCGGCATTAACTATCATCACATCTTCATCTAAGCGGCAGCGAACGTGTTAAATTATTAGAACATTTTTGTTTTAATGTTTATAGAATAACTATTCTTTCAAATTTCTATATTTCCTTACAGAACTTATTTTTTTTAAAGTTTTCAGCAAAACTAGGCTTACAAAATAAGCACTATTATATCCACTGCTTTAAGTTTATCATTTTCTTAACATTTTCTTAACATGTAGACATAAAGAACATATTGTTTTGTGATTTTTTTTTTATATTTTAAATATTTATTATGTTATAGCAAAAAGCCATCACGTTTTTCTTTAGAGCATCTTATGGTTTATTTATATTGAATAAATAAGGATAAAGAAGAGATAAACCTCAAAAATAATTTTTTTAAAGTTTTCAACAAAACTAGGCTTATAAAATAAACACTATTATATAAACTGCTTTAAGTTTATCATTTTCTTAATATTTTGTTTAACATGTAGACATAAAGAATATATTGTTTTGTGATTTTTTTGCTATTTTAAATATTTATTATGTTATAGCAAAAAGTTATCACGTTTTTCTTTAGAGCATCTTATGGTTTATTTATTTTGTATAAACAAGGATAAAGAAGAGATAAATCTCAAAAATAGTTTTCAAAAATAAATTTTACTATAAGAAGTTTTGCTGTTATTCAAAAAGTTTGTTTATTATTATTTAAAAAGTGCTGAAATTTTCCAAAAATGTGTAATTTTTTGTGCGTAGTTAAATTAATCATTATTTTTATTCTATTACAATAAAGGATCTTTAAGTATTCTGATGCTTTTCAATAATAAAGATAAAAATGTGTAAAAGATTTATTTTACAAATTTCTTTATACGATAATCAAATGTACTTAAGAAAATGTTGAGGATATTTAGGCGCTTTATTACTTTTTTTTTAAACATTCTTATTAAAATGGCATAATTTTTTTTAAATAAAATAAATATGAATAGAATATTAATAGCTATTATTAAAGAGTTTACAAAATTAAAGTTGTAGCAATAAATTGGAATTAAATAATCATTTTATCAAAAAATTTATATAAAAAGCTAAAGTATAAAATATATTTTAGTATTGTATTAATATTCTATTGACTTTATAAGTATCTTCTTTTTTAATTGTAAAATAATGTAAAGGAAAAAAACTATGGTAAGTATACTTATAAACAATTTAAATATTCCCAATGTATCACTAATACGTGTTCCATCAAGTGCATCATCTTTTGCCTTTTATAAAGTTCATTTATATATAAAAATGAAAATAAGGCTTTATAAAGTATTTTATAAAACTTTTAAAAAAATATATCTTCAGTGTAAAATCTTAAGAAAAGAAATTTTGAAAGAATTATGTCATGTTTATGCATACGGTATCGATTTATCAGTAAGCTTATCCTAACTTCAATGGACCAAAATTTGCAAAAGAGGAAGAATATCTTGAAATAATTTACGATTTTAGAATTTCTTGGCAAATCATCTAAAGAGGCTTGTCAAAAGTATCCTGAAGCCCAAATATCTAGATAAATTGATTGTCTGTTATTGTTTACATTTATAAAAATGTCATACATCTATTTCTTTAAATTCTTGACCTGTCAAACAATTTAAAGACGACATTCCACTTGGTTAATTTTTAGCAATAGATGAAAACATTTTCTCAACTTCAATCTTTTTTTTTTTTTTTTTTTTTTTTTCACAGAAGAAAAAAAAAAGGAAAATGTAAAAGGGTTTTGATATTTCTCATCTTCTGCATTCTTTCATATTCCTTTGTTATTTCCCTGTGACAGTTTATTAAAGAGCTTCATAAAAAAATTATGTTTTTATTTAAGTATAAAAAAGTTAAATTTAAAATATATAGTCCACATTCTATTTCCTCAATTTTATATAACTTCAAAATTAGTTTATATGTTATGCATATATTTAATCAAACGTTAGGTGCAAAATTTATAGTGTGCTGTATATTCCCTAATTTTATAAAACCACAAAACTATTTCTTGTATGATGCACTTTTTATCAAAATAGTGTAAAAAATACTGTGCACTATATATTTCGTCAATTTCAGAAAACTACGCTACTTTCATTAAATATCTTCACCAAAACAACATAATATGTCTGATGCAAGTACGGCCAATGCAGTTAGTATAGCCATCCCAGAATATCTATATTATAAAGGCCAAACTTATCTGTGCGCAACGCATACGTCATTTTGCGAATGGCAACACTTTAAAATTTGAAATGAAATTTAAGTTTTGCATTTTTTCTTCTGTAAATTTTTAAACTTATAAATAACGTACAGTTTCAATTTTTATATCATCGTACAGGAAAAAAAATGTACTTTTTAATGCAATTTGTTTGAAAGCTGTATCTTTATTAGTATCTTTATTAATTTTTTCGTAGTTTTTTATACCGTTCTCGAATTGTGGCATACATACTTCATTTCTATTAAAAGTAAAATGAAAAAAGCCAAAAAAGTAAATAAATAAATAAATAAAATCTATAAAAAAATTAATGTATCTTTGTGTTGCCATTTCTTCAATACAAGTGAAAAAAAAAGTTCGTTTTAGTTCGTTTTTATTTATTATTTAAAATATTTTTAGTTTATTAAAAACTTTCTTTGAAATTGATACAACACTTTCTTTTTATGCTCTGACGTCACAGGAATATTGTCTATCGTATTTATTGCATGCAGATTATTTCAGAAATTTTCATTTACACTTTAAAGAAGATAAATGAATTAGTATCGGTTTATAGCTAATAATAATCGAGATTTCAAGTTTTGAATTAAATTGATTTTGAAATGATCAAATTAAAATACCAATTTTTTAACGGGAACATGGATAAAAGAGGTGCATATGTAAATTTTGAGATGGTAAAAATAATATCGTATTTAGATTTCTCGGAGAAAAAATTCTATTATTGAGTCAAAGTGGAGTATATTTTACTATTTTACATTTTGGAGTACCGTGCATAAGAGCCGTAATTGATAACTTAATAATAATAAAAGATTTTTATTGTATTTTATTGTTTACATATCGATTAAGTTTAATTTTAACAATTTCTACAATTGAGTTTTATAGAAATAGTATTTTGTTAACTTTAGCTTATATATATATATCATTTGTTTAAGAGTTAGACTTGCGAACATAAGACTATTGTGACTAATTAAGTAGATGTATTATAAATCAGTGAAACAGTTCCTTTTAAAACATTTTCTTTCGTCGAAATTCGATGGGTTTCTACCTTGTTATTATTAATTTCGGTGAAATCCAAAAGATGATGCCTGGATATGTCACCTAGATATCCGAATAACATACAATAGCACCGTGTTGGCCTCAATCCTTGATCACGGGCGTGGGGGGGGGGGGGGAGTCGTTGTTGATTTGTTGTTAGTTGCGTTGGCCTTTTATAAAAATTTCTCTAATAAGTTTGTTATTTTTCTAATTTAAACAAAGTACTTTGTATTTGTTTTTATACATAATTTTAGTATAACATAATAATACCTTTTAGCTGGTTTAAAGTCCTTTTTAACTGTAATAATGAATTTTAATATCTGAGTGTTCAGACAGAATTATGAACACTTTTCTAAAACTTATCATTGTTGGTAATATGCCCTTTCGGCATATTACCTGCATGTATGGCATACTACATTCATATAAAACAATTTCCCTACTTTTTATATTTATTTATTTAGGCAAAAAACTGGGTTAAATAATTAATGCACTATTAGCATTAAATAGCAAATAAATAAACTTTTAATATATATATATATATTACTACCAAAGTAAACACAAAAGGTATCAAATGTAATAAATGTTAAAATAAAACACGAAAATTTCTTCTCTTTTTTACATTATTTTTTGTAAAAACTCAAAAGATAAGTTTCATTTTCTGAAGTTTTAGTTTCTCATGCATTAAATATGGATATTTTCATTATATTTCACTTATGGCCATATTACCTGCACATTAGGGTGGAGCGAAAAAATTTTTTTTTTGAAAATCAAAAACGGGTAGGTGCCAAAAGTTGCCTTTTTACAAGTGCATCAACTGCGTGAAATTTTACCGCTGAAAAAAATGGCTTGAGTCTGCGCTTTTGCTCCAAAAATCGAAATTTTGGGTAAATTTTGTCATTTTTTGACATTTTTTCAAAAAAATTAAAAACTTCCTACAGAGCTGGTTGGTATTTAAAAGTGTTGCTTAGACCTTTATATTTATCTGCTTAACATATTTAAACTATAAAACAATATCTGTAGTCTGTATAATTGGAGCAAATCTGACAACTTTTTGTGAAAAATCAGCGTTAACCTCTCTATTGGAGCATACAACGAAATGTTGTTTTGAATGCATTTCTTACCTAGCTGCTTTCAAAATTACTGTGTATATAACTACACAGAAGTGGTTGCATTATCCCACCCGTCTCAACAACCCAATCATCTAGGCCCAGTGTTTTATTTATGTATTGAATTGTTATTTTTTTCCCGAAGACGAGTATAAGTTTTCTATATATCAAAGTAATTTATCTCTTCTTTGTATTCACTGACTTTGGATGATTTGGATCATGCTTTTGTGACCTGCTGCACGTATATTTTTACACCATGCATAACAGAAGAGAAGCTGAGTAATGCATTGGGTATGTTCATAATTGAACCTATTCGGCAGTCTATTATCTTCATTAAAATTTCATGCAATTAGTACATTATGATTGGAAGTTCTGTTATCGCAACATTCTTTCAATCAATTGCATTTTATATGCAATGATTTGCCTAATAATTGATTGTATGAATTCAATTTATAGTATGTCATCATTTATTGAACCTATTACATTGAATATATGCTAAGAAGCTAGCTGTTTAATATTATGACGATCGTCACAGAGGTTTGCAAACAAAATTTGCGTGTAAAACAACATTTCTAAAGAAGTTTTAGCTTGCTTTATGTCGTTTCCTCTGTTGTTCCGTAGTATAGTAATTTCTAATAAGATTTTAGATCTATTATTCAGATGTGTTGTACATTTGGTATAAAACATCCCGCAGTATAAACTTGAACTATACATTTTGTGAGTGAACATATAGACGCTGATTGCCAATCTGTGCTTATATAAAGCGGAAAACTTTATTAATTTTATGAGCTGTCTTTTGTGTGAGATGTTTTCTAAATTCTGATTCCCCATTTTTTCTGAGAAATAGCTTTCTTTATGAATTAGCTTTGCAATCTCCGACAGAAATTTCTAGTCTGTTCTGAGTATCTTTTTCTCAATTTGAAAAAATAATTTTTCAAAATTATTCTTTATTTTATAAAAAATTGCAATAGGAAGTGAATAGTACGTAGACAAAGATTTTCCTTATTGATCCAGTGAATCCATGTAGCTTAGAAAGTTTTATATCGACTTCTCTAATAATTGACGCAGAGGAAATTCACTGGAGTTGAAGTAGCGAATGATTCAATAATATACTCAATTCTAAGCTTACCCCATGCAAAATAGTTCACAGTGACAAATAAAATTCTCCTAATTTTAAATGAGCACTTATAGTCGATTAGAATCCGTACATTCCCTCATAAAGTACTATGCATTATAAGTTTATGCCAATCAAATGTTCCATTCATAAAAAGGGGATCTAAAAGTTAATAGGAAATTATCTGGATACGAAAATACTTAGAAAACGGCATAAAAATAATGCAAAAAAAGGTTATTTACAACAGCGGTTGCTTTACACATGGAGAACAAATTTTCATTGCAATTCTCTCTGACGATCACCATCACATTAAACAGCTCGCTTCTCAACATATAAAAAATGCAAAAGTAGAATAAATGATGGCATACTTATAGCTGAAATATCTGAAATCATCTTTGAAGCAAATCATTACGTAAAAAAAAATTCAATTGGCTGAAAAAATGTTGTGGTAACAGAACTTCCAATCACTATTCATCAACTGAATGTAAGTTTGATAAATATAATAGATGGTCGAATAGATCCCTTTAACAATATTCCCGTGCATTATACTCTGCTTGTCATTTTTTGTATAAACTGTAAAAATATACATGAAGATAGTTACAGCAGCATGTGGATGCAAAGAACAGATGAACAAGGTGGAAGCATCGAAAACATGCCAAATTTTTATAAAGGAAATCACAAATCAATGTATAAATAAAACACTGTACTAAGATGATCGAATAGTTAGGCCGGGTGGTATAGGAAATATAGCCACCTCCACGAAGCATGTCCAAGGTAGTTTTGAAAACAAGAGCTGTATTAAAAACAACAATTCGTTGAATGACCCAATAGAGTGGTAATACTGTTTTCTTACTAAAAGTTGCCTGTTTTGTCCAGCTATAGGGAATAAACATATTGTTTTATAGCTTAAATATGTTAAACAGATAAATATAAAGGTCTAAGCAAAATTTTTAAATACAAACCAGCTCTGTAGGATTTTTTCAATTTTTTTGAAAAAATGTCAAAAAATGACAAGTTTTACCCAAAATCTCGATTTTTGGAGCAAAAGCCATTTGGACTCAAGCCATTTTTTTTCAGCGGTAAAATTTCACGCAGTTGATGTGCTAGTATAAAGGCAACTTTTGGCACCTACACGTTTTTGAATTTCAAAAAATTTTTTTTTTTCGCTCCACCCTACTGCATATGGGAATATTACCTTCATCAACTAGACTTTTTTCAAAAAAATTACAATAAGTTTAAATCTTGGTTAATTTAAATTTTTTTATTTTTTCCAATACTATAAACACTCTTCTCTTTTAGAATTTTTTTTATTTATTTTTAAATCACTTACAACTGTCGCTAAAAAAGGCCTATTCTTAAGCTGGCCATATTACTTGCAGATACCTTATATACACTGCTCAAAAGAATTAAAGGATATTGCAGTTTTAGGTGGATTTTGTATCTGGGAAACTTTTTAGCTGATTGATACATGGTCGACAGACATAATAGGTTATATGAGAATAAATTACATATGTTTGGCAGAAAAAAAATGCATTTTATTGCGCATTTCTGTACAAAAGGAAAAAAACACAATTTGTGCATATGAGAAAAAAAGAATAAGAAAAGGTGTTTTCTTCAAAGAAAATCGTTTTCAGTAGGGGGGTATGGTTTCCACGGGCGGCTAGAAACGTTGAGCACCTGTGAGGCATGGAATCAATGAGGCTATTAATGACGAGTTTGGGTATTCTGCCCAACTCTTCCAGAAGAGCTTATTCCAGTTCTTGGAGAGTTTGTGGGGGTTGTTGGCGGCCAGAAACTCGTCTTCCTAGAGCGTCCCAAACGTGCGCGATTGGATTCATGTCTGGAAAATACGCTAGCCATTCCATTCGAACGATTCCTTCCTCGAAAGGAAATCCCCCACCAGGTTTGCACGATGTGGCCTGCAGTTATCGTCCATTAAAATGAAGTTATCTCCGATTGCTGCAGCGTAAGGGACTACAATAGGTCTGAGGATCTCATCCCTATGTCGGCGACCAGTCAGAGCTCCATCTCGAATGATGTAGAGGCCAGTGCGCCCGTCAATGGAGATGCCACCATACACCAACACTCCTCCACCGCCAAATCTGACACTTTCGGGCACGAACGGAGGATTATTCCTACTGCCACGGTCCCTCCAGATAAAAATACGCCTATTATCCGGATGCACAGAAAAACGGGACTCGTCAGAAAACACAATATTGCTCCATTCATTTCTCCTCCAGTTGACATGCTCGGTTGCCCACTCCCTGCGGTCGCGACGATACCTTGATGTTAATCTAACACATACCATCGGTCGCCGAGCATATAGACCTACAGCATGGAGCCGGTTTCGGACAGTCTGAGTTGAAATCGTGGTGCCTGTAGCCGAGCGAGGGTGTTGTTGGAGAAGAGTAGCGTTCATGTTTCGGTGTCTCCGAGCTGTTAACGCTAAATACCGATCTTCATTGGGCGTTGTTGCCCGTCTACGACCTTGCCTATGTCTTCGGCCTGCACATCCACTCTCCAAAAAACGGTTCCAGATCCTAGAAATGACACTTTGTGACACTTCAATGGCTTGTCCTACTTCGGCTTGAGTTCGGCCCCCTTCTAACCAACCAACAATTCTCCAAGCTTCTGAATCTGTCAAATGACTTCGCTGAGACATCGTACTCATCGAAACAAAGCAATCACTGAATGCCGATCATCCTTTTCTTCATTCTCTTTTATCCAGTTGAAAGTCAAATTTCATTCGCTACCGCTGAAGCGACGTTTTTGACGTCGAACTCAAAATTTGCATACTCCACAGTTTGAAAACCAGAAAGATTTGGAGTTGTAATTCCCTTCTTCTATTTTCTGCAAAAAAATTTCGTTTATATCTTTATTTTATATAAAACTTCAAATATCCTTTAATTGTTTTGAGCAGTGTATAAATTATTGTGTTCATGTGAAATTTTTCTCTTTTAATGAAATTTTGCAATTTCAGTGAAAATCGAAACTTTTCACAGGATGAGCAGAATATTTTATTTTTGTCTTACGCAGTGAATATACTTCTTGACTGGATTTTCTTTTCGACTGGTCCATATAAAAAAGTAATATCTGAAAATTAGTTTACATTATATCATTAATTTAATAATGCAAAATAAATAAATAAATAAAAATAATTAAAAAAGCACGAAAATATTAATTTCTTTGAGCTACTGGCGATAGTCTATGTAATATACCATTCACCGCTTTTCAGGTTTGTCTGCAATAAAATTAAGATGTAAGGTTCTTGGGGTTAAGGTTAGTATTTTTAGGGTTAAGGTTAATATAAGGTTCATAAGCCGATTTTCACGGATTATATTTAAAATTTTCTTTCAAACACATAAAGTATTTGATACAGCAAAATATTTATTATATATATAAGCAAAATATTTTAGTAAATACGTATTCATAAAATTTAGTGGTGTGATTTATTAACCAACGGCATCTTTACCAATATATGTATATAATAACATGAAAACAAATCTATAAGGAATAATGGCACGTAAATTGTTCTATTCTAAAGATGAAACCTCGATAATCCTGGAAATTTACAAGTTTGTCTTTCTTACTACTAATTCTGAAATCAAGATGCAGCGATAATCATATGATGTATCACTGCATTTTCCTGTCATGAAAATATTAGCATTATTTTAGATACAAATATTTTTCTTTATCTTTTTTAGTTTTCAACTATACCAATAGTAATCTATCGTACAAAAAAAATAAATAAATAAAAATAAAAATAAAAAATAAAAATGTAGTTCAGCCACATCAAACAATGTAATAACATCAATAAATGGCGTTATTAACCCTCTATACATTTTGCTCAATGTATTTTAAAGTACAAGCTGTCTGGCGAAAATATGAATAATAGTCCTCTACAAAAGTACACTACAAATTTATGTAAACAACAAAATATTTCCTAACAAATGTATAGTCTTCAAATCACATGATTTACCTCGTAAATTTAAAATCGGCCGTTGTCGCTTGTGTCTTTCTTATAGCGATGAGGTCTATAAATGGAACAAATATACTTTTAGTGGTTATCAGAGTTTCGGGAGATTTTAGAATAGAGTTGAAAGTTCCCCTCTTCCCGATTTCTTCGTAACTACGCGTAACATTAGCACTAGTAATTACCCACTCTAGCGTTATTTCCCCAAGACAACTTACAATGAAAAAAATAAGTCGGCTAAAAAGTATGAATCGGCTAAATAATGTTTAAAAACAAATTTATTGCACTAGATTGTAAAATGAACCGCCGTACTTCCTTTCAGGAAAATAAAACATGGGTTTTTTTATTTGCAGGTTACATAGCATTTTCTGTAAATGTCACGTTTATTAATGTAGTATAAGTTTAATAAAAAATGCAGTAAAAATATTTACTTGTGTTTGTAAACTTATTTTTATTCGAAAATATCATCAGTGTTTTAATTCATTTGTTCAGAAGATTATTTGAGATTTAATGTGAGAAATACGTTTTTAATAACATAGTTGCTCTTGTTACAATTGTCACACAGAAATATCATATAAACAAACACAAAAGGAGCTTATTGCGTTAACACAGTCCGAAAATCCTTTTATTTTTAAATAGTTTTTAATCGCAAATTTTCGGAATGAAAGAGGGAAAATTTATGTTTTAAATTTTCTCGTTGCAATTTAGGATAGGAATATGTTAAATTGGCACTTTTGATGAGCGGTATTGTTTTATTTTGTATTCATTTATTTTAAATATTTTTTTCTTAATCATGTGCATCTTACACTGTAAAAAAAACTTGTATTATCACATTTAACTTCGGTTTGTAAAATAACTCATGAAGTTTAAGTATACATTCCTTCTGGTGATTTTATCATTTAGCACATTTTTATGTGGTTTAATATATTAAAAATTGTGTAATTCTACACCTTTAAAAAAGTTGTGGAAACTTTTCACGAAATTAAGCGTGAAAATTTAAAATAACACATCAGTGCGCCATTTTGAAATTCCCTTAAGTAAGTTTAACTTGTAGTTTGACATTTGTAAATTGACAATGTTTATTAAAATACATGATTAACTTTTATTTTTGTAGCGTTGCACACATGGATAGTTTATTCGTATTCAATCTACTGTTAGACTTTAGTTTTCTACCCTATTTAACACGAAAAATTCTTATTTCAAGGGGGTGAAGAATGGACAGAGAAAAGCATAGTGAAAAAATGTGTTAAATACCAGTATTTTATTAATTAGAAATTCACATTTTTTAATCCCTTTTTATTATCACAAGTATTTTCTATAAGAAAATACTGGCAGTACCAACTTTTAGGTAGCTTTCATTACAAAAAGTAAAAAGCTACCTATTGCTGCCGTCCGGAGGAAAGCACTTCCAGAAAATTTTGGTATATTTTCACCGATCATGACCCCCAGACCCCAAAACCACCCTCCGTTCAAATGTTGACACATATATATATATATAACCATACATATATATATATATCTGATTTTTGTCATGCGATAACTAACGTATTCATGAACCGATTTGAATGAAACTTGGTATGTACATAGTACATACAAATGTCTCGACCGAGTTCGTTGGTCAGCATCATTCGCCATTTTGTTTCAAAATGGCGGCCATTTTAAATTAAAAAAAATTGAAATTTAAAATTAAATGCGAAAAAATTAAAAGTGGAAAAATATTTTTCTCTTACGTGTTAGAACGTAAAACAAAGATTCCAGAAAACTTTTTATTTTGTCTATATCTTAAAAAATGATTGAGTTATAGCACTTTGAATTTTCCTTATGGCTGACATTTTGAAACGATCTGATATTTGTCACGTGATAACACGCGTATTTATGAACCGATTTCAATGAAACTTGGTATGTACATAGTACATACAAATGTCTCGACCGAGTTCGTTGGCCAGCATCATCCGCCATTTTGTTTCAAAATGGTGGTCATTTTAAATTTTTTAAAAATTTAAAAATTTAAAATTAAATGCAAAAAAAAATCAAAATTTGAAAAATGTTTTTCTTTTACGTGTTAGAACTTAAAACAACAATTCCAGAACACTTTTTATTTTGTCTATATCTTACAAAATGATTGAGTTATAGCACTTTGAATTTTCCTTATGTCTGACATTTTGAAACGATCTGATTTTTGTCACATGATAACACGCGTATTTATGAACCGATTTCAACGAAACTCGGTATGTACAAAGTACATACAAATATCTCGACCGAGTTCGTTGGCCAGAATCATCCACCATTTTGTTTCAAAATGGTGGCCATTTTAAATTTAAAAAAAAATTTAAAATTTAAAATTAAGTGCGAAAAAATTAAAAGCTGAAAAAGATTTTTCTTTTACGTGTTAGAATTTAAAACAACAATTCCAGAACACTTTTTATTTTGTCTATATCTTAAAAAATGATTGAGTTATAGCACTTTGAATTTTGCTTATGGCTGACATTTTGAAACGGTCTGATCTGAACGATCCACAATGTTGCTTTAAAATGGCATACACTTTATGATATCGTGGAATTTTGTGACTCTCTAAATCGCTTAAAATAAAACCAGGTTGAATAAAAGATGACCAATTTCTAAAAATTCCTATTAATATTCAATCATTACAAAAACTAGTATTCAATCTTATAAAATCACTAATTTTATAAGATTATTTCCACTAATTTGAGCTTAGTATTTTTGAACAATGTAACTTACCTTAAAATAAATAAATAAATATATAAGTATATGAAAGCTACCTCTTCCTCCTGGCATTGCCGGAAGGACTTTTTTTATTGTGTTTTTCTCTGATTACTCGCCACCTTATTCAGTAAATATATTTTTAAGTTTAACAACCTGTAAGGCATAGTAACGTCACTGCGATGTCGTTGTGAAGACACATTGTAACTTTGTGACCATCGATCGTCGAAGCGACGCCATATGACGTCGATGTGAAATCACAGTGACTAAAATGTGAAGTCGTTATGGTCGTTTTAGAGCTCGTTTGTGACGTCAAATTGTGTTGTCACGGTGTGACAAATTTGTGAAAAATGTGTCATTTGTGACTACTTTGACATTAATATTGTGACGAAACTGTGATAAAAGCGACGATATTTAAATTACCAGAACCATGTTTTTTAAAGAAAGTAGCATGTTTAGAAGAATTTTTGTACTTTTCTAAAGATTTTTAAGAAAGTCACAACTCAGTTACTGAGTGGTGGCATTTTGGTCACAGATGCGACGTGACCAAAGTGACTCACAGTGACGTCATTGTGACGTCACTGTGACCATGCATGCTATGAGGGAAGTGCATTTGGGTATTTCTTTTTCTCTCATTTTTCTTAACTGTTGTTACATTTTGTTCAGTGTAAAAAAAGAGAGAGATTTAATAACTTTTGAATTAGATGAACTTTGTACACTATATTTTGAATACTATATTTTTAAAGGAATAATTAAAATAACTATTAGTATTCTATTCATATTCCATTGACTTTATTAATATCTTCTTTTTGAATTGTAAAAAAAAAAAAAAAGGATACATGCTTATTACTCAATATTTTCAATGAATCATTGATATCTTTAACCTCAGCATGTGTACTATGCTTTTTATTAAATTCTTTTATGAAAAAAAATCATAATAGCGATTTATAAAGTATTTTATAGATTCCTCAAAAATATCTCATCGGTATGATAGCCTAGAAAAAAGACTCAAAACGTTATGTCGCTCAACAACGCTCAAAAAATTATGTCATGTTTACATGGTACATCGATTTATCAGTAAACTTATACTAGCCTCAGTGGATCAAAGCTTACTGGAGAGGAACAATGCTTTAATGTTCTTTACCCTTTTAGAATTTCTTGGCAATTCATTCAAAAAGGCTTGTCAAAAATAACCTTACAATCAAATATCTGGATAAACCGACTGTCTCTTAGTGTCTGCATTTATAAAAATGTCATTCTTTGTATCAAAAGACGACAAACTTTTTCTTAACTCCAATATTTTTCATAAAATAGTAAATAAGAAAATATCAAAGTATAACTCTGAAAATATAAAAGTGCTCATATATTTCTACTTTTACCTATTGTATTTTTTTTCTTAGTTTTCTATGAAAATGTATAAAATATGTTCATGAAAAAAGCATTTTTCTCAAAAGATAGGTGTAAATATATATAGTGCACTGCTTAATCCCTAAATTTACCAGAACAATATAAATACTGCGCACATAGTGCATTTTTTCTCCAAATATAGGAAAGAAGTATATAGTGCACTGTACATTCTACCGATTTAAGAAACCCTTCAAACTACTTCTTATATAAAGCACTTTTTTATTAAAAGAAAGGTCTAAAATATATATTGCATTTTTTATTTCATAATTTTATAGAGCTACATTTTTTTCACTACATAGTTACACTTTTATTCAGTTGTCCATTTAAACTTACTTAAGGGAATTTTAAAATGGCGCACTGATGTATTATTTAAAATTTTCACTCTTAATTTGGTGTAAAGTTTCCACAACTTTTTAAAGGTGTAGAATTACATAATTTTTAATATATTAAACCACATAAAAATGTACTAAATGATAAAATCACCAGAAGGAATGTATATTTAAACTTCATGCATTATTTTACAAACCCAAGTTAAATGTGATAATACAGATTTTTTTATAGTGTAAGATGTACATGATTTTAACGATAATTATATCTCAAGAACTAATGCACGGAATTTCATATCTTTAGAATCCCCATGATAAACATAGATTGGCCTTTAATTTTGGCATTGGCTCATTTATTTTTACACACTTCTTTTAAATTATTAGAACATTTTTTTTAAAAGTTTATAGTATAAACATGCTTTCATATTTCTATATTTTCTTCCAGAAGTCACTTTCTTGGCAATTTTTCAGCAAAACTAGGCAAACAAAACAAACACCATTATATTCACCGCTTTAAGTTTCTCCGTTTCTTAAAATTTTCATAATATGTAGACGCAAGCAATATATTGTTTTCTACATTTTTGTTATTTTAAATATTTATTATACCATGGAAAAAGTCGTCACGTTTTTCTTTTGAGTACCTTATGGTTTGTTTATTTTGAATGTATAAGGATAAAAAAGATATAGACCTCTAAAATAATTTTCAAAAATAAATGTTCGTTAGTATTGGAACTTATATTTATTATTATTTAAAAAGTACAGAAACTTTCTAAAAATACGTAGATATTCTATGCGCATAGTTAAACTATTATTATTTTCATTCTATTCCAAAAAGGTTCTTTAAATATTCTGATGTTTTTCTGTAATTTGGATAAAAATCTGTAAAAGATTTGTTTTTGAAATCTACTTGATAATCAAATATTAAAATTGCTGTTAGGTAGAAATATTAAATTTTATTTAAATTTAAGCTAATTACATAGGAAATATATTAAAGAAAATATTGAAAAAATTTAGTGCTTTATTT
This sequence comes from Maratus speculifer, assembly GCA_964019185.1. NCBI lineage: Eukaryota > Metazoa > Arthropoda > Arachnida > Araneae > Salticidae > Maratus > Maratus speculifer. The sequence goes on along the minus strand of OZ025289.1, from coordinate 89,860,756 downwards.
CTTGTTTTTTATACCATTTTTTAAAAACTGATATAAATTGTTTTTAATAAAATAAATATGAATAGAATAATAAAAGTTATAATAAAATCTATTATTAAAGAGTTTAAAAATTAAAATTGCAACAACAAATTAAAATTAAATAAATAATTATCAAACATTTTATATAAATAACTAAAGTGAAAAACATATTTCAGTATTGCATTAATTTCTATTGGCGTTATAAGTATCTTTTTTTAAATTGTAAAATAAAGTAAAAGTAAAAAATATGATATGCATACTTATAAAAAATTTAAATATTCCCAATGCATCACTGTAAAAATATCCGTTAAATTTAGGCAAACACTGATGGAAGCGCGTTTGCCAGCAGTTTTTGATGTAAAAATTGCAGTACAATTAGATGTAATAAAGTTTTTTACATCTAATTTTACAGCAATTTTTACGACAAATACTGCTAGCAACATTTCTGCCAGCTGTTTTCGCCGTAAATTAATGAATTATTTTACAGTATATCACAGATACGTTTTAAATCATCAAGTGTAGAATGCTTAGGCTTTTTATAAAATTCGTTGATAAAAAAATCAAAATAAGGCTTTATAAGTTATTTTATGAAAGTTTTAAGCAATATATTTCAAGTTTAAAATCTTAGAAAAAGAAACTTTGAAATAATTATGTCATGTTTGCATACGATATCGATTTATCAATAAGCTTATCCTAACGTCAATGGACCAAAACTTTCTAAAGAGGAAGAATACTTTGAAATAATTTACCCTTTTAGAGTTTCTTGGTAAGTTGTCCAAAGAGGCTAGTCAAAAGAACACTGAGGCTCAAATATCTGGATAGATCGTCTCTCTCTTATTGTTTACATTTATGAAAATGTCACACACACGCACATATATATATATATATATATATATATATATATATACAGGATGTTTCAGTTAAACGTTTCAGAATTCGTAAGAGGGGAGGGTGCATCCCAACGACTCGAAAACATATAGCAATGTGGGTTCGGAAATGTTTTCCTGAAGCGATGATGTACACAGAAGCACAATAAAGAAAAGACACCGTAAGTAAAAAATCGTTTTATTAATACATGTAAAAAAAGGAAAAGATACATGTGTCAAAGTAATTCTGTCATCGACCACAACGCACACCTCACATCTCCGGCGCATGGAAATCCGAACATTCTCGAATACTCCAGGCATCAGGCATATGTTGAATTTCTCCGGCAACTACTGTGATTCTTGCAACCCCGCTCCCAAGCATTGTCAACAGGGGTGTCATAAACTAGTGATTTCTTATGCATATCAGCTAACTCTGCATTCCTATAATCAGCCATCCTAATAATTTGGCGCCCTTGTGCGAAATGACGATTACCTGCACGAAACCTCGGAACTTTTGCACAACGCCATCTAGTGCGTCGGTAAAGCATTTCTGACCACGCAATGCTATATGATTTCGAGTCGTCAAATGCACTCTACTCCTCTTAGGAGTTCTGAAACATTTAACTGAAACACCCTGTATATGTGTGCATTTCTTGTTTCTTTCTCTTGACTTGTCAAAAATTTGAAGACTATATTCCACTTGGCTCTTTTAAAGCAATAAATGAAAATTCATATGATTCACGTTTTTAGATAAATATAAAAAAAATATAACTGTGAAATATATAGTGCACAATGTATTTTTTCTCAATTTTATGGAAACATAAAATTAGTTTGTATGAAAAGCAATTTACAGAGCACTGTATATTGTTACAAAACCAAAAATCTAGTTCGTATATAATGCATTTTTTAAACCAAATAATATGTGTAAAATATATAGTGCACAAAATAGTTTCCTAATTTTAAAGAACTATGTTTCTTTCATTAGATATCTACACCTAAAAATTTCGACACATACGTTGTTGCATTCATATGTAATTTCTTTCTTTTAATGAAATTTTCAATTTTCAGTGAAAGTTGCAATTTTTCACACGATGAGCAGAACATTCCTTTTTTGTCTTATGCAGTGAATTTTAACCTATTCTTGATTGGATTCTTTTTATGTACTGTTCCACCGACAAAATAATATTTGGAAACTAATATACATTCTATCGTTAATACGAAAATGAAAATAAATTAATAAATAAAAATAGATGAACAAATTGTATGCAAACATTTGTTTGTTTGACCTACTGGTGATAGTATAAGTAATATTCCATTCAGTGCTTTCAAGTTTTATCTGCAATGAAATTAACATGTAATGAAGACTGGGACACAGGTGAAAAGTTCACATGAATATAGCATTTTCTCATATCTGGGTTAATTTCTATAAACAAATGCTGCTTAATGTAGTACCCGAAACTTTCTTTTACTTACAGCATTTTTAAACACATTTATGGTTCTTTTTACCTTTTTAAATAGTTTTATAAATTAAAAAAAAAAAAAATGTTCACTTGTGCGCCTCTAGCTTGGTAGTTGTGAAAAGCCGTGAGACACATGTGAACGCAGAGAAAAAAATCTTTTGATTTGTTTTTTATTCTGTTTTTTATTCTGTTATTTATCTGTAGCCATAATAATCTTTAGTCATGTTAAATTTAATTTACATACAGACATATATAATATACAGACATACAAACAATATATAAACTGATTTTCTATTCATTACTGTCCCGTCATTCTACGCTATCTTAATGATATGAATTAATCGTTTTCCCACCACCCTTTGTTATCTTACTGATGACTGATGACTTTCCTCAACTTGGTTTGTTAATGAAAAATTGCAAACTCATGCATCCGCTGGTATAGCTCTTTAGTTATAATTATTATTATACCGCAGACCAGGCCACTATCTCCCGCACAATATGCCTAGCCTAACGAGTTTTTACAACAGCCCGGATTCGATTCTTAGTTCTAACTAATTTTTCAATCTAGTTAGGTTTATTGTATTTATTCAGGCCCTGAATACAGGGGCATGCGGGGCAATTGCCCTGCCCTCCCCGGCGTGAGGGGGGGGGCCCATCAGGGACAAATATAAGTTTATAAGTTTTTTGTTAAAGAAGTGTCAAATAATAAAAAATAGCCAAAGAGACCATAATTCCTCTTTTTTCAGTTTTAAGGGGCTGTCTTCTCCTACTGCATCTGTTTCCATAGCCCATGTCCCCTAAGGTTCTCACATTTATCCTTATATTCCTGTAACTAAAAAAAAAAAAAAAAATCATTCTATAGTTTCTGAAAATTATCTTTCTTCTGCTATTATCTATATCGATGTGAATAGTACTTTGTACGAAATGTGTGTACACATACAATTGGTATGAATTTTAGTTTTTGTAACTTCAGAAAAATTTACGAAAAAATTTAAGACTGAAGAGAATCCTCCCTAATATTGTTTGCCCCAGAGTCCCCTACTGTCTAAGTCGGGCCCTGTATTTATTATTTGTATGTCTGTATATTTTTTGTATGTACCTTTATGAATTGAATACAGGAGTTATTTGTGTGTGCATCTGTGTCTCGATGTTTTAAATTCACTATAATAAAAATAATATGTATAAATTTCTCTAATTTTTATGTGATGTATTTAAACACATGATTATAAAATAAAAATAAATAGATTGGGGTCTGAAAGGGAAAATTAGACAACTGATTAAGTATAAGTTGAAAAAAAGTAAATTTGAAAAAAAAAATCTTTTAAATTTTGTTTAGGGCTTTTGTTTCGGGGAGATTTTATGGAGGAAGCATTTAGATAATATTTATCAGATATCCTCTAAAATACGAAAGATTTTCATTCCTGTATTTGCCTTATTTATTTCTAAATTAATGATGAAGAAAGTATTTTTAATGACTTAAAGTTAACATCTTTTATTTTTGAAAGAGGTAAAGGGGTGCTTACAGTCAGGATTTTATCGGCTTAAAAATTTTACTTTCTCAAGAAATTACTGATATCTATATCCATTAGGCATGGGGATGAAAGGAAATGATCATTGCAAGTTTGGAAGAATCGAAATAAAAAAATGGGCACATTTTATTAAAGTAATACTTTTGTATTATCAATACATAAAAATATTATTTTTAACTGTTTAGTAAAACATTTCATGGAATTATTACGTTTTAGAAATCATTAAATACGTTTAAATTACAACTGAATATGAATGCGCTTGCTGGTCTTTATGTATTAGTTGACAGATGCTTTTGTGAAAGTTTCGTTTCAAAATCAAATGTTGTATAACGCAAAGTCTTTTATTTCGGAAAAGATATAGGTATTGGAGATGTTATTACTGATCATGGAGTTACTTGAAAGGATCAGAGTAACAGAATGATTATTGGGAACTTATAAATTATTCATATCCGTCCCAAATAGTTTGTTCACAAGTGCCCCACATGGCCACTAGAGTTAACTTTTCAAATCATGAACATTTCTCAATTTCGGAAGAAACTTCTTTTTTTCAAAAATATTTATTAGTATTCATAGTATATGCTAAAACATTAAAATTTTAAAGAAGGAAATCAATGAATAAGGTTAGTCACTTAGCAAGTTCACAAAAAAATCATACTTTTGAGATCTATAAACATTGTTTTGGCTACTGAAGACAAAAAAAAAATGTCAAAGAACTTCAAATCATTTTTACCATATATCTACGGGGGCTCTCATCATTGTTATTTTTTTCAGATGAAAAATATTCACTTTTTCTTAACTGTTTTCACATTTTGATCCGTTTTATTCCGTTAAAGAAATAAATATAGATTTAATAACTTTTGTCAAACAGTATAGAATTTTAAGTTATAAAAATAATTTAAATTAAATGAACTCTGTATCATGTACTGTATTTTAAAATCTATAGTTAAAAAACTATGAGTATTCTGATAATATGCTATTGACTTCACAAAAAAATATTTTCAATTGTTAGAATACTGTAAAAGAAAAAAATGTGGGAAACATGCTTATTAATAAATTAAATATTTATAATATAATATATAAGAAATAAAATATATTTACTTAATAAATATTTTTAATAATTTTTATTTTTAACTAAAAAAATTCATTGCATCATTAACATGTTTTACCTCATAATGTGTAACATGCTTTTTATAAAATTCTTTAAAGGAAGAAATCAGAATAGGGCTTTAAAAATGTTTGTAAAAATCCTCAAAAACATCTCATCAATATAAAATGCTAGAAATAAGAAACGCTAAAAAAACATATGTCATGTTTATATACCATATCGATTTATCAGTAAACTTATATTAACTTCAGTGCATAAAATCTTACTCAAGAGCAAGTATATATTGAAATATTTTTCCCTTTTAGAATTTCTTGACAAATCATCCAAAGAGGCTGTCAAAAATACTCTTAGACTCTAATATCTGGGTAAGCGACTGCCTCTTATTGTTTGCATTTATAAAAACGTCATACATTTTTCTTTAGTTTTTTGAACTGTCAAAAATTTTAAAGACTACATTCCATTTGACTCTTTTTAGCAAGAGACGAAAAACATTTTATTAATTCCAATATTTTTCTTATAATTATTTTTAATATGCTAGCACAGTATGTTTTTTATTAACACATGGAAACTGACAAATAGTTCGTAGAGAAAAATGCTTTTCATTTAATTCTAAAAAATGCGCATCAATGGATATAATTGTTAATTGCTAGGTGATCCGCCTGGCGTTGCCCAGGACCATAATTGTTTACAAACAAATCGCGAATATTTAAAATATTCCTTCATACGAAAAAAAATTACAAATTTTATCTGAATAATATTTTAAATTTAAGAAAATTTTAAATCTGAGTTAACACAGGTATGTATTTCTTTAACGAAAACCATATATTGGAAGGATAAAGAAATATAGTCGTTGATTTTAATTGTTTTGAATTACAGAAATAATGCAATAATTGAATCATTTTAAAATTCCTTTCTTAAATGAAATCTGCTCCATGTAAAAGTGTTCTGATTTGTTCTGAGCCTTCCATGTGTTTTGAGCACGCACGGAACGTGCGTTGCACATCTAAACAAACCCGAATAAAACAAAAAAGCAGTAATTACTAATTCTCTCCTTTTTTTTGGATGGTGACATAGATGGATTTTGAAGATCAATCAGGAAAAAAAATATCAAAACAGGAAAATTAATAAATGTGTGTGCAATTTGTTGTTATTATTCACCGTGAAAAACAGTCGTTAAATACCATATTTACCGCCTGCTCTCATTGGCTGGCTGATTTGTGTCTAGCTGCAAATAGCCTTTAACATGGCTTCTTCGTTGCCGTAAAATATTGAAAAGCTGCAATTATGCTCTTATTCAGTAAGTCTTAATTTGAAAAATATAAATTGAAATTTGAAAATGCGGTAGCAATGTGCGCTTCCCGGTGTTAGCATCCACGTATGACAAAAATTTCAGAGACATGCGAGTCTTAATTTCGCCGTTATCTGCACTCATGTAGGCAGACATCTCTTATTTTATATGGCTAATTCCATGGGTTCTGTAGTGTAAGTCACATAACTTATTAATTGCTATGCTTGTTAGCCACCGTTATTTTCGAAAAGTCTGCTTGGCCTTATTCAATTAATGAGAATGTGCCAATAAAATTAATCAAATTTTTTTTGTTCTATAATACTGGTAGCCAAAAATCGTAGCCTGTGACTTACACTACAAGTACTCATGGAAATAGCCATATATATATAAAAGAAATTGGTGTCCTTTATTAGTTTAATTTTTTGCACTATATAAATCATAAACTTCATACGCGATTTTGTAAGGAGAATAAAATTCTGAATTATATAAAAAACATTTTTTTTTACCTTTTCCATTTTTTTTACTTCTTATAAGTCTTTTAATTTAACGTTTATATCATAAACATGCTTTCAAATTTATCCGTTTTCAGTAGTAATTTATTTCATAACAAGTTTTTAAAAAAACGGTGGTTTAATAATTTTAATTTAGTTAACTTGTTTTGTTATTTTTAATTTAGTTATAATTTGATAAATAATCTCAATATTGATAATTTTTAAAACCTATGTAAGACGAAAAAGTTTGAATAAAAATCTTTTTTTCTTTTTTAAACGTTTACAAGCCGAATTAATATCGCAATGTAATAATAATTTTGCTTTTCCTATATTACAGCTTCAAATGTTTTAGTTTATGCATACAAATTTAGAAAATAAAAGAAAAAGTATTTCTGCAGTTTTTTAGCTGTTTTAAATTCAGTGTTCGCTGTTTGGAACATGATTAATGATTGACAACCTATGCAAATAATAACAAATTATTTTCAGCTATATGCTATTGTATATTGTTCGTGAGTTTTCTCTAATTCCAAATACATTTACATTCCTAGTGGTCAAACGTAAGAAATATAGAGAAAACGATAAAAGCAAATAATATATGGTTTATGCAAGTTAATTAATTTATATATTCCTTATGTCTGTGATAAATGCTTAAACATAAATATTTTTCTTTTAAAAAGTTTAAATCAACTTTATATTAAAAAAATGAGGACATCGTTATTATGTCGGAAAATATATGTTTTATGATAAATATAATGCAATGTTCCCATTTGGGAACATTTGCGTTTAAAGAGTTAATACTTTTTTTTAACTTTTGGATGTAATTAGTTAAGAAATCCATATTCCTTTTTATTCAAATTTATTTTTGTTCCCTAAATAGATCCTGAACTTTAAAGTTGATCATATATAGACAATGGTTTTTTTTTTCAATTATATAGAAAGCATTTCATTTTTTACATTTGTATGTTCTTTTGAATTTCTTAGAACCTTTTTGTTTTAATTTTTCTAGTATAAACATGTTTTCAAATTTCTATATTTTCTTCCGGAACTTATTTTTTTTAGAAAAATTTTTTTAGCATGATTTTAGAAAAACTGTGAATTGGTTAATTTTACTAATAAGAATGTATTTATTAAATACAGCACATTGCTCATTGGTGCACAAAAGAAGAATTTTAATATACACTTGTACAATTAAAATAAAATAGAAATATCAACGTTTCGCGTCGTCTTCTGCGGGTGTCTTCAGGAAAATATGATAATGGAAGGACTAAGTTTGCATCTGGATCGAGAGATAATATTTTTAATAAATTAAAATAGAAATGAATTAAAAGTTTAAAAATGTTGCCACTTACATGTGAGTAAAAATTAAAATATTGCAACGAAATAAAAATTTTAAGAATTTATGATGTTATGCCTTATTTTTGGAATATAATATATTTGAAATATTTGGTTGCCATATTTTAATTTTTACTTACGTGTAAGTGGCAACATTTTTAAACTTTTAATTCATTTCTATATTAATTTATTAAAAATATTATCTCTCGATCAAGATGCAAACTTAGTCCTTCCATTATCATATTTTCCTGAAGACGGCGCGAAATGTTGATATTTCTATTTTATTTTAATTGCACAAGTGTATATTAAAATTCTTGTTTTGTGCACCTGTGAGCAATGTGCTGTATTTTAATAAATACATTCTTATTAGTTAAATTTTATGATACAACTGTCCTGTATATATTTATGTTTAATTTTAATTCAGTTAATTATTTAGTTAATTTTAATTTAATTAATTTGATAACTAAGACCAATATTGATACTTTTTATAACCTATATCAGCTGAAAATGTTCCACAAAATGTTTTTCTTCTGCAATTTTTTTAATGTGAACTTTTGGATATAATTATTCATTAAAAAATTTTTATTTCTCTTCATTCATTTTTTTGTGTGCACTATGTGAATCATGAACTTCAATCGCGATCATATATGGAGAAAGGTATTTTCGATTACATAAAAAACATTTTAGCCTTTATTTTGACACATTTCTTTGAAATTATCAGAATAGTTTTGTTTTAATGTTTATAGCATAAACATGCTTTTAATATTCTATATTTTCTCCCGGAACTTTTGTAACAAGTTTTCAGCAAATCTAGGCTTACAAAATAAACACTATTAAATCCAACGCTTTAAATTTGTCCTTTTCTTAACATCTTCATAACGTGTAGACACAATCAATATATTACTTTCTGCTTCTTTTTATTATTCTAAGTATTTATTATGCTATAAAGAAAGTCATCACTACGTTCTTAAAAGCTTTCCTTAGCTTTATTTATTTTGCTTTTTATTTAGAAAGAATAAGGACACTACAGAGATAAACCTCAAATAGAATATTCAGAAATAAATGTTCGTTAGTAAAAAAAGTTTATTATGATTTTAAAAAGTACGGGAAACTTTCTACAGATGCATTAAAATTCTATGTACATACTTAAATTATTCATTATTTAATTCTATTTTGAAAAGGATCGTTAAGCATTCTCATGTTTTTCAATAATCGGATGAAAATCTATAACAGATTTATCTTTGAAATATCATTACATGGTCATCAAACTTTAAAACTTCTATAAGGTAGAAATATTAAATTTTTTGAGCAATTTTAGGCGAATAAGTAATAAATATATTTAAGAAAATGTTGAGTAGAATTAGGGTGCATTTTTTAACACGTTGACTACCACGCCAATTTTCAGAAATCGGTCCAAAAATGACAATTTGTTTTTATCACATTATCTTATTAAAAACTCTAGTTCTAGTACATAGGTATTATCAAAAATAATATTCTTTAAGGGCTTATGAATTATCTCGTGGTTGGCTTTATCTCGTAGTTGGTAATTATATTTTTTGATCGTTTTTGAATACATTTTCTGTTTATACAAGCCACTATTGGTTTTTTGCTCTTTTCCCGAAGCCATCTATCGATATTGGCACTGATATATTGCGAGTTTAATCGTAGTTTTACAAAAACGGCAAGTAAACACAGAACGATATAAATCGCAGTTGGCGTCCTTGAAAAGAACGTAATCTACGAGTTATCTCGAAGTTTGCAATCAACGTGTTAAGGACATCTTTCTTAACCATTAACTGTACATGTGTCACATCTGGATGTATATAGAAACATTATAAGTCTCGATATGTGCCTTAATTTTGGCCAATATTATCTCCATCCCTGAGCGAGAATAGTCTAAAATATAGACTCATACCCATTTTGACCATGGCAGATGGCTCCATTTGACAAAATATTATATTTTGTTCTTCGGGGAAATAAACGATTAAGCTATTAAAGCAAATTTAATATCATTATTTTATCATAAATATTTTATATCATAACCGCATTATATCGGGCTTCTACTATACTTTATACAAGAATATCATGCTAATAATCGCTTTCAGAAACCTTCTGATAATACATCATTCGTCATTGTGTTTTTAGTATGTGCAGAAAAAATAAGCGCAGATTTGACGAGAAATAATGAGACATTAACTTTACAAATAATGTACGTTGGTTTACTCCTATCTTCTCTGACCAAGAAATTAATTTACACTCTTCCTTCCTATAATTTCGAAATATAAGTATATAGTACATTTCCAGTTGGTTATAAACACTATAAAAGTCTATAAATATTATATTAACAAATAGAAATGTCTAGTTAAGATTTATTCATTAAAAAAGAAAAAAATTGCCATGGATAGACATGTCTTTATGTACATTTCAGGAAATTAAGAATGCTACATTTGATTTATGTGCAAAAGATAATGCAATAACTGACAGTACAAAATACTTTTTACTATAAAAAATTTCAAGTTTGATAATATAGGTTTTAGTATGCGTATATAAGGTTTTAGTAAGGTATAAGTGGCACAATATAGATAAAAAAATTAATGCAATTTGACGCAAAATGATTGTGCACGTAAAAAATATCTGAACACCTGGATAAATTACTAAACAGTACACTGGGAAATATATTAACTTATATACCATTTATATAATTCTGAAAAAAAAATTATATTAAACCAATCAGACAATTTTTTTAACAAGTAAGTAAGTGGGCTATGAAATTAGGAACCTTATATAACTATTAGACTGCGTAATATCAAAGTCATGCATAGAGCGTGCAAATAATCAATTTAATAGAAACTGAGATAGCATGTATCACATAGTAGAATGTCTTCTGAATGGTTAATTGTTCGTGTAATTGAAATATCAATTATTGTATAACATATATTGAGAACAATGCAAGAACTTTTATAAAATGTTTAAATAAAATTAAATTTCAAGCTTATATGTTTTTGTCTAAGTGTAAATGTTCTGTTTTGACGCAATTGTGATTACATTCAAATTATTCTTACGATGCTGTTTAAATCACATTACTTTAAAGTGTGATTTTTAATCAAGTCATGTCAAAAATTAATATCTTGTTACGTCAATAGAGAGAAATTTATAAATATTTCTTTAAAAATGTCAGGAATATATACAAAGTGAAAAAAAATCAAATTCCCGAAGTTTTAATATTTGTTTATTTAAATAAAATAAATAAATATTTTGTATATATCTGTAGTAAACATAATGTAAAAAGAAATTAGTATATTTGACATTTTTTAGGTTTATTTTATTACATTTTCATTTATTATTATTATTATTATTTTATTTTAAAGCATGAATTTTTTTTAAACTTATTTTTCTACAAACGTGTGTTTTTAGTGATAAAGTAAGCAATAAATGATTTTTTTTTAATATCACTTTAAAATTTACTAAATGTCTTAAATGGAAAATAGATTGTTAGATTCCATATTTACAGCTTTTAACTTTCGACTTTCTGTTTCGTTTTATTTATTTACAGAGAACAAATTAGCTTCCAAGAAGATTAAAATAAATTGTTTTAATTAGCGTATAAATAATAATGTATTAACAAAATGAAAAATTATTTATTTACAAATTCATTTACTTGATCATTTATTATTTGCCAACAGCTCATAGAAAAATGTCACTAATAAATTTAAAATTCGATGAATTATGGAAGATCATATAATATTAATATTTAGGCTTAATTAAGAACTTACTCAATGATTTCATAGTTTATAAAAGGATGATTAACATTGCATCATAATCATGGTTATATTTTCTTATGTGAGGTGTTTTTAAGTGCGTTCCTAATTATGAAAACAGGTAGATCTCATACCCATCATTCAGTTCGTCTGTCCATCTGTCTTTCCGCTCTTCTGCATGTCCTCATACAACTACGCAAAATGTACCCAACTGAATCGTTTAAAATTTAAAATATATAATTGTTGCATAATGTGGTTGATCCATTTCAAATTTTATTAAAATCGGATGTATAATTTAATTACAGGAACAATCAAAAAGATTCCGTTACATTACGGCCAGTGGGAAAAAATAGTTTCAAGTTAATTAAAATGATGTTACATTTTTTCGAACATAATAAAATTGCCATGCACCTATGAAGTATGTACTAAAATATACAGTTGTACATTGTGTGGTAGAAAGAATATTTCTTATTAATTTACAAGGCCAAATAAAAGTATTCCATTGCATAATGGTATAAAGGGAAATATTTTTTATGCCGTTTATACTATATTAAACTGTTTTTTTTATTTTATGAAAATAATATATGTTACTGATGTTTAATAAAAATTCTACCCTGTATAACAGGAAGCAGATAATATTTACAAGAACACACCAAAAATTTTGGATACTATGCTGCATCCAATGTACTGTGTACTATTACGCCATCGTCTGCATATTTTACTAATAACTCGTTAAAGTACGATCACACATTATTTACTACGTTTGACGTTCAATTTCAGACTTCTCATTTCCAATATATATATATATTAAATTTTAACATAAACTTTTAGCATAAAGGAAGAAAAAATTTAATAATTTACCTAAAACTAACTATATAACATACAATTTTCCTTTCTTTTTTATCTTCCTCAGTCCAGAGACAAATGCGTGTGGCTACAAAATCTTCTTAAAAATAAATGTAAAACATCTCCTAAGATATATCTGTCAAAAAATTCAGGCTTATGAAATGTACATATTTATTTTAAAAATTTACAAGAATATTTACAACATTTAAATTACAACATTTTAATTAATTTAAAGACTGTTCTTTGGTGTTTCATATAGATGACATCAGGACTGAGGAGGATAAGTAAAAAAAGTAAATCATTTAAAGATTAAATTAGATGAATTTAAATGCTGTTCTTTTAAGTGTCTCACATTCTGATAAAACTTTTTTATGGCGATTTCCCGTTCATAATATTAAAAATATTTTTTTCAACAACTAGATAATTGCGATTAGTAAATATTTTAAAAACAAACTTTCTGATTCAGTCGCAAGTAATTGTATATTACTAGTGTCAGTAAGAAATAAGTAGAACCTTGGCATTCACAATATGTGTTATAGTGAACACGTTTCTTCTTTTTATTTTTTCTATATTTTAACTGAATAGTTCATATAATATAGGTTTTATATTAAAGGCAATTTTACTTGCTTTGTATCGTTTCAGTTTTCTGTGATACTATTTACAATTATAATGATTTTCTGTTCTAAATTCTCTGAGTCTTAAATTCTAGACTTTCAAACTTCATGGGTGCTTGAATATGTATCGATACATGATCAATTAATTGGCTAACATCAGGTTACATTTTGTTGACCACCAAAAATTACATTTGATTGCAGAGATATGTTTTAGAAAATACGATAAAAACGATGCATATTTTAACAATAAGATGATTTCTGTTACATTTGAGTACGCTAATTAAAATTTACGAAGACTTAATTTTAAGGAAAATTTATCTTCTCATTTAATGCAATTTTATAAAAAAGAATCAATGTAATCCATTTAAAAACTAACTTAAATCAAAATTCTCATAATTGACAACACTTGTTCTGCATCTAAAGTAACACAGAATTGCAAATTCAAACAAACGTATTTTAGACATTAACACCTTTTGTCTCCAAATTTACAACACATTAATGTGTTGCGATTTGTAAATTTTCACACACAAAAAGTTTTTTATGTTATGATTATGTGCTTAATATGTTAAAAAAGTATTGTTATCTAGATATGTGTTAAAAATGATGTTGTTAATTGTGTTGAAATAGTTCTGTAAATAGTGCTGAAAAAAATATTTTCTCTCTATACTATTGCTCTGCACATCACTTTGTCACCAAATCAACAAAACATTGTAAACACCACACAATTTACAACACTGTAAAACAACACATATAGAAAACTTTGAAAAAATCTACATGGTACATTTTAAATAATAAAATTTTAAAAAGGAAATAAAAGACAGTTTGCTTTATAGGAAAAAATTGTGCGCAATTACTGAGTGAGTTGACTACTTTTACCAATAAATATCAATAACTGCATTTGTAGAAAAATTATGTAATTTGCAACAATTTTTATTTAATCTTTAGCACTTTTTGCATAATATTTTTTCTTACAAAATACATTCATAGTACATTCACAAGACAATTAAAAAGAAGTTTTGTTTGAAGTATTAAATATTATGTTTACTTAGCGTTCTTAAAATTTTTCACGAATTTGCCGTGAACGCTTGACGACCTTTCAAAATATTCGAACGTGTCTATGAAATAAATGTTATGTATTAAGTTTACATTTAAGTTATGTATTAAGTTACATGCTTCTTTCCGTAAATCCCTACTTCATTTTTTTATAGCTGATAAAGATATGATATAATTTTTTTAATCAAAACAATCTGTCTCTTCTCATGTTAAAACTTTAAAAATTCAAGAATTCATGAACATTTTTAGAATCACGATCAAAAGAACACCAAATAGAAGGTAACATTCCGTTTCTTATAAAGGTTTAAATTTTATTGCACTCATAAGTTTTGAAAAAAGCTGTGAACCATAATATTTTATTCTTTTGTAAGAACGGACATTGAAGAAGACGCCAATAAATTATGGGGATTGAGATCGGCTATAAGGTAAATGATCTGAAAATTTTAAATGTTTGATTTATGCCTTACACGTGAATAATAGATATCTGTATACGGTATGAATAAACACAAAATATTCCATTATACATTTAGGTTTTGCAAAATAAATATAAAATTATTTTTCTATAGTAAAAAACCTGAAGAAACATTCCAATTTTTCTGTTATCAATACTTTTTTTTTTTTCACACACAAAAGAAAAAAATTAATGTTTTGAGAATTTTATAAAATTTTACATATAATAAACCTATATATATATACATTATAGGGTGTTTAAAAATTATCGGTATATTTGAAAATCAATAAAAAATAAACGGACAGCGATAGAAATACACCATTTGTTGCCATAACCATTTGTTGGGATAACAGTAAATTTTCAGGCAGACAAGATTAGGAAATTAGTTAAAATTTTCAACAACAAATGGCGCTGCAGTCTGAAAAATCTAAAATACGATATTTTCCACATATCCACCATACGCAGCAATAAAATAACAGCAATAAAATCGCCTGTGGCGCCATCTGTTGTTGAAAATTTTAACTAATTTCGAAAGTTTATCTCCTTCAAAATTTAAACTCTCAAACTCTGTTGTCCTTAGCATATTGCAACAAACAATGTATTTCTATCGCTGCCCGTTTAATTTTCATTGATTTTTAAATATACCGGTCATTTTTGAAACACCCTGTATATATATATACTTATATATATATGAGTATAGAAGAAAATTATATAAATTTTGATCTAAACGGATAAAATTAAAACTTTATAAAACAATAAAATCTATAAATTTTAGTTTTACATGAAATGAACAAGAGTTTTATCATTCACTAATAATATAAACTACATACTTTTGAAGACAATAATTTTTCAATAATTATACTCTATTCAACTGTACTCAATTGAAGTTAAAAAAAAAGAAAAAGTCCAATAGTTTCATTTTATACAAATGTATACATATTGTTGACATTTATATAAGTTAAAATAACGAAACAAATTAAAAAGGTAAGAGTGAATCGAAACTGAATGTATTGAGTTACATATTTAGAGGAACTGTATGAGGCATACTATATAACACGTATTTATAAATTTCTAGAGGCTTGGGGCATAAAGATAGCGTAGCAAGCAGAAAGCTAGCTTAGAGAACTATTCTCATTTTTTATAAATATTTTGCAATTTAAAATAGAATGAATAAAAATTCAATGCAATGCTATTATTATACTACATAAAAATTGTAATAATGAATGAATAAAATTTATGATGGTTTTTACAGAAATATATGGAGATTTTAAGTTAAAAAGTTTCTGTGCAAATGTATTTAATGTGTACGTATTGATTCGTAGCATTTAAATTTATATATCGAAAATGTGCATTCAAATATAAACACAAGTTTTAAAATATGCTTAATTTTACACAATCTTCATTCTTTGAAGATCGCCACTGAGTTCCTTGTTTTACCCTTTCAACATTTGTGTCTTGCTTATACAATATATAATTTCGGTTTAGACTCCTAAATTTTAGTGTCCAATATATTTGACTTTCTTATTTTATCTATGTATTGAAATGATAATATAAAATGACATGTCAATTTGTAATTTCAGTATCTAAAAATGGCGGGGTAAAAAATGGTTATCGAAGAAAAACATATAATTTAGACTCAATTTTCACATGATTAAGAAGAGTATTTTGACATTAATGCAACGCATCTTTAAGTTCAAATATTTATTAATAAAATTAACAGTCTAAAGATTTGCGTGATTATTTTGTAAAATGTAAAAACATATTCTTATTTATGTCCTATACCGGATATTGGATTTCATTCTCTTGTTATGACTAATATCACATCATTCTTTCTGTACTGCATAAAGTGTTATATGTTTGGTAAAATTAAAAACTGATACATAAATAGATATTTATAGTTAATTAAATCGTAATTCAAATGTTATCCCAAAGGTTTACATAAGTCAACTTATTTTTCTTATGAATTAATACATTATTAAATTTTTAATTTTACTGAAGTCATTTCTTTTTCCGCAATAATAAAGTAAAAAGATTACAGTATATAAAAGCTTACAGTATATAAACTCCAGCAAATAAAATCTTGATACTTGCGATTTTAGACGTTTTGCTAAAAATCTAGAAATATACATAAGGAATAGTTCTGAAAAACAGGCGAGTAAAAAAAATAGTACAGGTCACATATTTTCGCAAAGATATTTCCCCGAAATTCCATAGGGGACATCAACAAATTGAAAAAGAACGATGATCTTTTGGATAGTCCTGCCAAAACTAATGTAGCAAAAGCGTTCAAACTGCAAATTATCATTAAGTGGATTATTGTGATAAACTGTGTTCATTTTTATTAATATAGAATGTATACTCGTAGAGAAAGTAAGGTTTTTATAAAAACGGTCCCAAATTATGGCACTTTTTTTGCTTATAATTTGCAAAGGTCTTTAAAAAAATCAATTTTATTTTCCAAAAATATGCGAAATAATATTGTTCATAAAACTCTGTAATAAATATTGAAAAATATTTATAATTTTATTTAAAAAATGAACAAGTTTACTCAATAAGGTTTTACAACGCATGCGTCACCGCAATCAAAATGTAATTTGCATAATGTGTTAGCTTTATGCATAGAGCAACTTTTGTGAAAGTCTCAAAAACATAGCTTGAAGATTCTGAAAATTATCGGTGATAGAAAAAGCAAAGAATACATTATTTCCAAAATGAAGCAAAAAGAAGAGGGCTGCATCCATAAAAGCGCTCCATTGATTAGTGTCTAGCCAAATATAGTAGTTCGTGCAGTATCGTATACATACAGTATTGCAGCAACTATTATATTTGGCTACAACTCCTCATCTCTTTCCTCAAAAATTTTTATTAAAACATAATTGTTTAAAACATTAATACATTTGTGTGTGATTTTTCTTTTCTTAAGTAAACATATTATATTTTTTAAATAAGTGTTTAAATGACCTAAAACTATATTTAGGGGTAGTTATAAACACGTCATGCTTAGGACATGAAGAGTTCACTTGCATTAAACAGAACACAACAGTGCTTTTTTTTTTATAACAAATGCAATAAGTCAGGAATTTTTTCTAAGTCTATTAACTAAGAAAAAAAAAAGTTTTTTCAAGACAGGAAAAGTCTATTAAAGAAAAAATCTGTTTCGTAAACCTAAGAGTGGAAAGAATTAAAACAAATTTCTCAAATGATATTCAAGAGACAATGTCGTAATGGATTAACAGATTACTTCTTTCACAAGTATATGTACAATAAAACAATAGGTATAAAGGGATCTTTACAAAAAGGGCTTAAGAACACTTCCGAGTAGTTTAGTTCTTCATTTAAAAGTTTTCAAAGAGTACAAATATTTTCACATACGTAAAAATGTTGACTGCTTTTATGCGCCTTGGGCAGCAGTGTTTTGCGTAGGAGAAACACGGAATCTAGAAAACTTTTTTCAAAGGGTATTTTACTTTGATTCCATTTTTTGATGAACTAAAAACACGAGTAATTTTATGTACATGCGCGATTATGTATTTCAGAATTTAACTGCTCAAATGGCAAGTTTATAAGATAATGTCAAAAATTGAGAGATGATCATTTAACATAAGTGTTTCAATGGAAGATGAAGTATGCATTGTAAACTTTCTCCATGAAAAAACTTATTCCTATGATCTCCTACACTTGGCGTGATACCGCATTGTAATATTTGCATTACACTATATGTTTAAATCCCTGTCGATTCTCATCGTACATTAAATGTAACATTATACATTTGAATCCATACCAGTTCTCATCACGCAATACTATACAACTATATGTCTAAATACATACTGATTTTTGCCATTGAGTTTGCATTACTGTATTATTTTACATATAAATCTATATAGGTTTTCATAAAAAAATCTCTCTATCTGAAAAACGGGGATTTGTGTATGTTTTTGTTTGCTTTATTTTATCAATGTAATAAATTGTAGTGTATATCGTCTGTAATATAAAACGGAATAGTCATTTTTACAGTAAGATGAAAATAATCGTACTTTAAAAGAGTGAGTTAAGAAAGTTTGTATTACAAGTTATAAGAGTGATGAAATGTAGCAGATACAGACATACACGAGTCTCCTATTTTTTATACAAAAATGCCTGATGAGGAACGATATAAATTAGATGTAGAGGTGTAGTTTATAAATAGCTTTTCCGATTTAAATATATACATCAAATCAAAACATGTAAAAAGAATGCGATCACGCTTTATATTTAGACAGTTAATATTATCATAAATTGAATTTTCTCAAAATATTGTTCTAGTGTTACCAAAGCTATAAAAGCGTAAAATTTTGGCATCATTAAAAACAATGACAGTATGTTTTGTAGTGAACTGTAAAGTAACAGAAAAACAAACAGATTAAAAAACATCTTTTGTCATCAAAATGTCACACATAAATGTCTTGTGAATCACAAAACTTCATATACAGAACATTTTTTGCGTTGTGATCGTGTTCTTAATATGTTGAAAAGTTTTGATATCTATAAATATGTTTTTAGTATGTTGCAACACTCTTTCTATCTGGGAAAGTGTTCGAAAAATATAGTTGTTTATTGTGTTTAAATACCGTTGTAAATAGATTTAAAAAATGCGTGTTACATTACATACAATATTTTCTCATCAAATTAACAACTCATTTTAAACACCATAAAATTTATAATACCATAAAACAACACATATAAAATCCTTTCAAAATACTTTTACATGGTATTCATGCGTGTTATATAGACTCACATACATAAAAAACTTTCCTGTTTGATACAATATACTGGGTGTGTACAATGTACAAAAATGTACCTGTTTTGGTAGTATCTTTAGTGAATATATTTATAAAGAATTGAACATCCTATTAAATAGTTTTTTAAACAGTAAAAACTTTATAAAAGATTTTCACAAGTTTTATCATCTTATAGGATGGAAACATGTAAATTAAATTTCAGTTTCCATCTTCTTTTGGCAACAACTATGCGGAGAAATAAAAGACTTGAAAAACGTCTGTCCGTCAATTTCAAAAAAACGTGGGTTGCAGTGGAAAATAGATAAAGGAAATCCCCGAAAATTTTTGAAGCTCTTTAACCAAAACAATTTCAACAAATCGTAGTAAGAGAAGTACTTTTTGTATAAAGGTTAACATTAAGCGGGCTAAGGGCTTGATCGATACGGAAAAACATGTAAACAGAGCTCTCGCTTCGAGTCCATATAAAAAAAGTCCTTCCGGCAATGCCGGGAGGAAGAGGTAGCTTTCATATACTTATACATTTATTTATTTATTTTAAAGTAAGTTACATTGTTCAAAAATACTAAACTCAAATTAGTGGAAATAATCTTATAAAATTAGTGATTTTATAAGTCGTCGTGAATGCTAGTTTTTGTCAAGACTGAATATTAATAGGAATTTTTAGAAATTAGTCATCTTTTATTCAACCTGGTTTTATTTTAAGCGATTTAGAGAGTCACCAAATTCCACGGTATCATAAAGTGTAAACCATTTTAAAGCAACCTGATGGATCGTTCAGATCAGACCGTTTCAAAATGTCAGCCATAAGCAAAAATCAAAGTGCTATAACTCAATCATTTTATTAAGATATAGAAAAAACAAAAAGTGTTCTGGAATCATTGTTTTAAGTTTTAATACGTAAAAGAAAAATATTTTTCAGCTTTTAATTTTTTCGCATTTAATTTTAAACTTTAAAAATTTTTAAAAATTTAAAATGGCTACCATTTTGAAACAAAATGGTGGATGATGTTGGCCAACGAACTCGGTCGAGACATTTGTATGTACTATGTACATACCAAGTTCCATTGAAATAGGTTCATAAATACGCGTGTTATCACGTGACAAAATCAGATCGTTTCAAAATGTCAGTCATATGAAAAATTCAGAGTGCTATAACTCAATCATTTTGTAAGATATAGGCAAAATAAAAAGTGTTCTGGAATCGTTGTTTTAAGTTCTAACAAGTAAAAGAAAAATATTTTTCAAATTTTGATTTTTTCGCATTTAGTTTTAAATTTTAAATTTTTTAAAAAATTTAAAATGGCCACCATTTTGAAACAAAATGGCGGATGATGCTGGCCAACGAACTCGGTCGACACATTTGTATGTACTATCTACATACCAAGTTTCATTGAAATCGGTTCATAAATGCGCGTGTTATTACGTGACAAAATCAGATCGTTTCAAAATGTCAGCCATATGAAAAATTCAAAGTGCTATAACTCAATCATTTTGTAAGATATAGACAAAATAAAAAGTGTTCTGGAATCGTTGTTTTAAGTTCTAACACGTAAAAGAAAAATATTTTTCAAATTTTGATTTTTTTGCATTTAGTTTTAAATTTTAAATTTTTTAAAAAAATTAAAATGGCCACCATTTTGAAACAAAATGGCGGATGATGCTGGCCAACGAACTCGGTCGAGACATTTGTATGTACTATGTACATACCAAGTTCCATTGAAATCGGTTCATAAATGCGCGTGTTATTACGTGACAAAATCAGATCGTTTCAAAATGTCAGCCATATGAAAAATTCAAAGTGCTATAACTCAATCATTTTGTAAGATATAGACAAAATAAAAAGTGTTCTGGAATCGTTGTTTTAAGTTCTAACACGTAAAAGAAAAATATTTTTCAAATTTTGATTTTTTTGCATTTAGTTTCAAATTTTAAATTTTTTAAAAAATTTAAAATGGACACCATTTTGAAACAAAATGGCGGATGATGCTGGCCAACGAACTCGGTCGAGACATTTGTATGTACTATGTACATACCAAGTTTCATTGAAATCGGTTCATAAATGCGCGTGTTATTACGTGACAAAAATCAGATCGTTTCAAAATGTCAGCCATAAGAAAAATTCAAAGTGCTATAACTCAATCATTTTGTAAGATATAGACAAAATAAAAAGTGTTCTGGAATCTTTGTTTTAAGTTCTAACACGTAAAAGAAAAATATTTTTCAACTTTTAATTTTTTCGCATTTAATTTTAAATTTTAAATTTTTTAAAAAATTTAAAATGGCCGCCATTTTGAAACAAAATGGCGAATGATGCTGGCCAACGAACTCGGTCGAGACATTTGTATGTACTATGTACATACCAAGTTTCATTCAAATCGGTTCATAAATACGTTAGTTATCGCATGACAAAAATCAGATATATATATATATAAATATGGTTATATATATATATATATATATATATGTCAACATTTGAACGGAGGGTGGTTTTGGGGTCTGGGGGTCATGATCGGTGAAAATATACCAAAATTTTCCGGAAGTGCTTTCCTCCGGACGGCTGCAATAGGTAGCTTTTTACTTTTTGTAATGAAAGCTACCTAACAGAAGTATCAATGTATTTAATTTAAACTTTCTGATATTTTAAAGGTACGTTTGTAGTCTTATGAAATTATAAAATGAAGTACTTCAATGTAATATAATAAGAAATATAGCAAAATTTATGTAACACAATTTTCGAAAAAGAATTATGTGTTATATCACCAACACCAAGATATCTTAACGTTGAATTGACATAAGAACCAATTTTTGCTTTAAAATGATCCGGAAATTTTATTCTATAGAATGAATTAAGGATATAAACTATCACTCAAAAACAACATTATTAAAAAAAAAAAAAACCTGAAATTTGAAAATTAAAAAAACTCCAAAAAAATACAATTTTTTTTTCATTAAAAATACGCTAAATATTAAACTATCTAAACTATATTAATTCATTCAATATATAATGATGTTATATGCATGCAAAAATAAATAAGCCATTCCATAAAATAGATTTTTTTTTAAATCTTGGTTTTAGTCGTCAAAATCAAGTTTTGAGAAAATGCGACTTAAAGTTAAAATTATATGGGTGCGGCTTGAAAGTGTTCAAGCAATGCTTATAACTTCGTTAAAAATGCAATTTTTATGCGGTTTTTTGCATTGAGTTCAGAATCAATTGAATAATAAAACTAGATCATAAAAAATCGATTTTGAAAAGTTTTCAAACCCTGAGCCCTCTTAAAAAATGATTTTTCATTGTTTTTTGTAAGAGAATTTACATAAATCAACTAATCTAAATGTATTCCAACACATGCATCATCAAAGTAAATTAAAACATTTAATAGCACATTATGCTTTTGTTTTATATATGATGTATTTATGTTATGCATTCGTTGTGATGAATATAATATGAAAATAATTCTTAAATTAAACTACTCGCAAGAAAAGGGCACATTTCCATAAAATTAAATTACAGAGCAGAAGCAAGGTATATTTCGGATATTTTTGTAGTAACATGCAATTACAGACTTTTTAAAGCTGTATGCAGTAGTAAAAATGTTCATAAAAGCGTAAAATTTTTAAGGATGAATGCGTAGATGTGATTTGTAGGATTGTGAAAATTAACCTCTTTATAAAATTAGTCCAATATGTTGTAACGAGTAAACATGTAGAACATTAGAGAAATTTATTTGATAACCACACTTATGAAAGTTTTCTTGAAGAAAGA
Source organism: Maratus speculifer (assembly GCA_964019185.1). Lineage (NCBI taxonomy): Eukaryota > Metazoa > Arthropoda > Arachnida > Araneae > Salticidae > Maratus > Maratus speculifer. The sequence continues at coordinate 89,837,401 of OZ025289.1, read as the reverse complement.
CGCATTTATGATAGAGATATTAATACAGTAAAACGCAAAATGAATTATTGCGAGTTGTGCACATTTTTAGCGGATTAGTGGTATGTTAATTTTTATGTCTAATTCTACAAAGAAACATTTCCTTATAAAATAATATTTTCGCATAAACTAATAATTTTCATATTTTTTAACCCATAACATAATATTTTATTTTACTTTATCGTCTAGCTGAATCGAAGAATATAAAATAAACATGAGTTACCACATTTTCTTAGACATCGTTACGTGAATGTAGAATGGCATATAACGTTCCTGTCGTCAATTTCAAAGAAATATATTTGCATAGATCTTAGGTAATATTTATTGTCAATGTAAAATAATAATAAAACATCAGTTACATATTATATTTATATTGTAATATTTAAAAGTATTATACTGCTGGGTACACGTTTGCTCATTAATTTAGTAAGAAAATTATTAAAAAACTTATCTTGTTTTTGTATCAAATTACCCTTATTAAAAAAACATTAATCTATTTTTTACTTCTTTGAATTTTCCAATTATTTGATTTAACATGAGAGATATTACATATATATGGAGCAACATAGTTTCTAAGGTACAAGATGATGCACGCAATTGTAATTTATACAAACGCAATATTAATTTATTGCAATGACACATTCCTCCCAACCTGCACGCTCTTATTTTACCAGTACTTTTATAAAATTCATTTATATTTTTAATAGCAAATTTCGACAATAAATAAATAAATAAATAAATAAGATAAAAATTTGTTTTAAAATTTATAATACAGTTTAGAGATAGACAAAAGTGTAAAATCAGATAGCTGTGAATAACAGTTAGATATTTTTATTTGTTTATTTCTTCTTAAATAATTCTGCATTGTTCACTAAAATCCATCATTGATCTATATATGTTTACTAATTTCGTAGAGACTTATAGCTTATACGTATTCAGTCTTCTATAATATATCAATTCAAAAAATGCCACCCTTTTAACACATAATATTTCTACTGTAATAAATATCTTTTAAAGTGTATCAAAGACACATATGATTTAGTTTTTATTTCCCTTTTTAAAAAAAATATAAATGTTTATATTTTTGTCAGTATTGATCCGAAACCAATTAGTGCCTTAAAAACTTTTGTTAAAGAATATATAATTTTAAATTTGCAGCATAAAATTTAAATTAGATAAAGTTTGTACTAAAAATTTCATTTTAAAAGCTTCAGTGACACCCCTCTCTTTAATACTGTATTAATCAGGGTCGCGAGCAGTCAGGGAAAAACACAGCAAAAAAAAAAAATATTTGCCAGTATTTTCTTATAGAAAATACTTCCAATAATATAAAGGGATTAAGGAAATGAATTTCTTTTTAACAAAATAATAAGATTTGACTGTATTTTTGACTTGTTTCTGACTTCTCACCACCCTATTAATGCGCTATTGATTTTATAAGTACAATTTTTTACAACTGCAGAATATTGTAAAAGAAATAAAATATTTAAACATATATATATCTATTAAAATATTTAATTGCTAAAAAGGACGTTAAATTTTAATAAAATACATTAAAAGATCTGAATAATCATGTTTCGATTGTATTTACTCAATCATCATCAGAAAATACAAAATATACAAATAAACATAAAGATGGAAAATGACAATAAACTCCATTAATTATAAATAGAAGTTTTCTTATACATCCATTAAAAACATTTCAAAAATATGCATTAAAGTATTTAATTGCTATAAAGGACGTCAAATACTAATGAAAACATTAAAAGATCTTAATAATTTTTATTCGCTTCGATTGAATTTACTCAATCATCATCAGAAAAACAAAATACAAATAAACACAAAGATGGAAAATGCAATAGTTTTTTTGTAATTTTGTAGTAGTTTATTGTGATTTTCTATCTTTGTGTTTATTTGTATTTTGTTTTTCTGATGATGATTGAGTTTATTCAATCGAAACATGTAAAAATTATTAAGATCTTTTAATGTTATTATTAGTATTTGACGTCCTTTACAGCAATTAAATATTTTAATGCATATTTTTGAAATGACAATAAACTGTTAATATTTGTTAATGGACATATAAGAAAACTTCTATTTATAATAAAAGAAATAAAATAATTTAAGGGCATCATGCTTATAAATAATTTTCATATGAGTATTGATACAAGCTCAGGAATTTATTTATGAATTTGCTAAACAGTGTACAATGGGATAAAATATAACAGTTTAAAATCTTCATATCATTTTGTATGATGTTTAAACATTAGAAAAAATGATAAAATTATCATTGATAATAATCATTGATCATGGATAATTTTATCAATGTTTCTAATGTTTAAACGTCATACAAAATGGTTTGCAGATTATAAACTGTTATATTCTATCCCATTGCACATTGTTTGTGAGAGAGTGACCTTCGTAATAAAGGCACTCTAGCATTTTTGAGATCCTGACGTCAATGATTTAACATGTGTAAGCGTGAAAGCGACATCTATCCTCTCTTTTACTTTAACTTTCTAGAGCGTGTGTGTATTTCTCGGATTCTACAGTTATGTCGCGGTTAGAAGTAATATGTAAATTTGTAGTATCTCAGTTTGCAGCATATAAAAGCTTGGAGTTTGAGTGTGTGTGGTGTGTCTAGCGGGGTTAGTCTGCTAGTGGTGTCTAGCAGCAAAAACCAGCTGAGTGTGCCTGCCAGGAGTTTTACCGTGAGCCGCCAGCAGTTAGTTCATTCAGAGGAGAGCGATTTGGGAAGTTGGCCGTTGGTAAGAGATAGTAATTATTTACGTTGAGTAGTTCAAAGTTAATAAAGAGTATATATACAGCCACGGGCTGTTTAATAAAGTTTATCTAAGAGTCTAGCTGAAGTTTAAGTGAGAAGTAATCCGAAGTGCCCCGATTGAGTTAGTGCCGGAGCTGTGAGTATGCGTTTAATCATGTAGTATTGTTACCAGTTATTAAAATTAAAGAACTGCTCCACTACCCTTGAGCCCTAACCGTTTTAAATAAACTGGTTTTATCTTATATTCTGAGTTATGTTTGCATTCAACACCCAGTACGAGCACACATCCGTTACATGTTTAGCAAATTTATAAATAAAAATTCTGAGCTTGTCTCAAAACTCATATACAGTCGAACCCCGTTATAAAGAACCCGGTATAAAACGAACTAAAATTTCGGTCCCACCGTTTTCCTATTGTATTTAATGTTGTATTAATTGTATTTATTCTTTTATAGCGAACCTCCTAAATCTTAAGAATCGGTTATAACGAACATTTTTTCCATTCGACTACGATATTTTTTAAATTTTTCTGCAGTTGTGAAAAAAGGATTCCGCTTCTAATTTTATGAGTTAATGCGAAAATGCATACCGTCTAGTGAATTATGGTGCAAATTACAGATAAGTATTTTTATTAAAGGATAGAAAGAATTTCTCTTTTATGGCAGCCATTCTGCATGTGTGATCATGCTCGAACGTCAATCACTTTACATTGCTCCTATCACAGTTGTTCAGTAATGTATTTAACGCTAACGTATTCAACTAACTTATTTAATAATAATTAGATATATGCCCGTAAGGCATAGTGACGTCACTGCGACGTCGTTGTGAAGTCACATTGTGACTTTGTGACCATCTATCCTCGACGTGACGTCACGTGGTGTCGATGTGAAGTCACAGTGACTAAAATGTGAAGTCCTTATGGCCGTTTTAGAGCTTGTTTGTGATCACTTCACAAAGTGCTCACAATGTGACAAATTTGTGAAAAAGTGTCATTTGTGACTACTTTGACATTAACATTGTGACGGAACTGTGACAAAAGCGACGATATTTAAATTGTCAGAAACATGTTTTTTAAAGTAAATAACATGTTTTAAAGAATTTTAGTAAATTATCTAAAGATTTTTAAAAATGTCACATATTAGTGACAATGCGACGTCACTGAGTGGTGGCATTTTGGTCACAGATATGATGTGACCAAAGTGACTCACAGTGACGTAATTGTGACGTCACTGTGATTATGCATGCTATGAGAGTGGTAGCATAAAAAAGAACGAATTCTTTGAAGCAATAAGCAAAAGTTTCCTTATTAAATTATAATCGCTGGAATTCAGAAGATGATCAAAAAAGCAAATTTAAATGATAAAAAGGTAAACAAACGAAAAATAAATAAATAAATAAAATAAAACAATTTCTAAACAAGCCAGCAATACTAGTGTTGGAATCTCAAGCCTGGAAAAAGTGTACAGTCGGTAATATTCCTTAAATTGTCAACCCATCTATCCTAACCTTTGCTTATAATTAACGCTAAACTGTATTTCTATTTGTCTTCATTTTTAATTAGTTTATTTAGTATTGTGTCAGTTCAATGTAACCGATTTTAGTCAATTTAATTTATTAATGATCATATTTAATAAATCTTACGTTTTTTTCTTAATACATCATTATTGGATATAAAGGTAGCAGCTAAAAATATACACATTTTGTGAATGTTAAAATTTTTTTAATGGTTCGGATATAGCGAACCACCGGATATAGCGAACAAAACCTTCGGTCCCTTGAAGTTCGTTATAACGGGGTATGACTGTAGTAAATTAAACCGTTAAAGTCCACTTTTAACTATTAATTATTTTTAATATTTTCAATTGATATATGTTTTGCCTCACTATCTGCAGCATACTTTTTACAAAATTCGTTTATGAGAGAAATCTGAATAAGGGTTTGTAAAGTATTTTAAGAAATTTTTTTTTCACTTCAGTCAGTGTCGTTTTTAAAAATATTACTTTAATAACTTTTTTTAAATAGAGTAGGGTAATTGTACCAGTAGTGGGCCACGTACCAATAGTGAGCCATCAGTTTTCAAAGTTGAAAAACAAGTTTTCTAGTCACATCTGTCAGATAACAAACTAATTGCTGATTGGCTGGAACCCTTATCTGTTATCATGCAAAAGGACAACTTCAGTATTCTCATAGTTTTTGAGCTGGAATGGTGTTTTTACAGACTATAGGAAAAAAAACTAAAGAGAAGCTAAAACTATTTTACGTAATCATCAAAACCTCTAAATATGATTTTATTATTGTGTATATTTAAGTGTAGAAATGTAAAAAAAAATTATAACTTCTGTACCGTATGTATTAAATTCAAGAATGGAATGACCCACTTCTAGGGGAGGGGGGGCTACTGGAGCATCGGAAAGTTACTATGCCCACTACTGGAGCATATAGGAAGTAACATTTTTTATTTTTCATTTTTTCTAGAGAATATATTTAAAAAATTTGAATGTTTATTCTTATACATAAATGTAAGGACTAGGCTAAAAAAATATATTTTTTGATTCACTAATACTTTAATAATAATTAGATAAATGTCCTTAAGTGGCCCACTACTAGTGCATTTACCTTACAATTTCTTCGTAATAACAAATTTGAATAAGAAATTTTTTGTCCCAAATATTTTATATTTAAAGCTACAGTAAAGATGTTCTTTAGTAATAATTTTAGTACTAATTTTTGTATTAATTTTCTATTGACTTCATAAATATTTTTTTCGTTCAGTTGTAAAAGTAATAAAATTTATTATGAGAAACAAGCTTATAACTAATCTAAATGTATCCAATGCGTCATTGATATGTTTTACTGAAATAATTGTTGCACGAATTTAATAAATTTCTTTTATGCAAGAGGTAGATTAAAGTTTTTAAAAAATATTTTATAAAACAGTTTTTTACTCTCTGGTCTGTATTGATCTTAAAAATATTGGTGAAACAACTTTTTTTAAAGAGTATACAATTTTAAATTTGCAATTACAAATTTGAATTGGATAAATTTTGCACAAAATATTTTACATTAATAGCTACAGTAAACAAATTCTTTAATATTAAAAAGATATTCTGTTGACATCATAATTATTCTCCTTTTCAATTGTAGAATATTTTAAGAAAAAGAAAATGCTTTATGCAAAACAATTTTATAAATAATCCAAATGTTTCTTATGTATTACTGATAGATTTTATTCTAGAAAGTGAAACATGTTTTTTAATAAAATTTATTTATAAAATCAGAATAAGGCTTTATAAGATTTTTTATCAAACATTTTTTTTACAATTTAGTCAGTGTTGATTTTAAAAATACTTGTGATCTCATAAATTTTGTTAAAGAGTTTACAAGTTTAAATGAGTAATATTAAAATTTAATCACACAAACTTTCCACCAAATATTTTATATTAAAAGCAAAAATTGAAAATTAATCCGCTATTATTGTATTATTATTGTGTTGACTTCTATCTTATATTTGAATTGTAGTGTACTGTAAAACAAATAAAATACTTTATGGAAACCATGCTTATTTATAATCTAAATTTATCAATGCTTCATAGATTTAGTTTTACATCATCAGGAGTAATACGATTTTAAAACCATTCTTTTATAAAAGAAAACCAAAATAAAACATAATAAAGCATTTTAAGGAACTTTTTAAACTTTTTCATTAGCGTAAAATCATAGAAATGAGAAACTTTGAAAAATATATGTCATGTTTACATACAATATCGATTTATCAGTAAGTTTATCCTAACGTCAATGGACCAAAGCTTAACCCTTTTGAAATTTTTTGGCAGTTCATTGTAAAAATCTTGTCAAAAATACCCTTAGATTCAAATATCTGAATAAACCGACTGTCTCTTATTATTTACATTTATAAAGGCGTCAGATAATTTATTTAGTTTTTTGACCTGTCAAACAATTTAAAGACTACATTCTACTTGGCTCTTTTTAGCAAGGGATGAAAAGCTTTTTCTTAACTCTAGTATTTTTCTTACAAAAGGAAATAGGAAACAGTAGAATATCACTCCAAAATATGTTCCTTTATTTCTTATTCTATCCATTCTATCATATTTTTTTCCTTTGTTATCTATGAAAATTTATAAAACATGTTCACATATAATGTTTTTTTCTAAAGACGGGAGTAATGTGTAGTGCATTGTATATTCTCACAATTGTATAGAACCATAAAACTAGTATGCATTTTTTACATCATAAAATGGGTATGGAGTATTTATATTACACTGTATATTCTTACAATTTTATAGAAATAGTTCTTTTGCAATGAATTCTTATCAAAAGATACGTGTAGAATATATAGTGCACTTAAATTTTACAGAATCCTAAAAATAGTTCGTATGTAATGCATTTTATGAAATATATACGGATCTGATTAATCCCAGAATTTTATAGAATCAGAAACATTTCATGAAATATCTACAAATAAAAAAAAATCACATATTAATAAGTGTTTTATTTGAAATTTCTGTTTATCAATAGAACTTCCTATTTTCCAATGAATACTGCAAAATTTCTGTGGGTAAGTGGAGATTTTCTTTTTTACTCTTATGCACTCAATATTGATTCTTACTTCATTTGATTGCTTTTCGAATGCCCGATTTAAAAAAAAATGTCTTAAAAAAAACTCTTAATGTTAATATTCGATCTATCAGCAATACGAAATTTCTAAGTATTTTTATTTGAAATTTCTATTTATTAACGAAACTTCCTACTTTCAATGAAAATTGCAGAATTTCTGTGGATAAATGGGGATTTTCTTTTTTACACTTGTGCAATTGTCCATATTGATTCTTACTTCACTTGATTGCTATTCAAATGTCCGATTAAAAAGAATTATTTTTTAAAAGTTTATAAATGTTAATATACATTTTATCAGGAATACCAAATTTCTAAATATTTTTGTCATACATCAGTTTTTTACTTGGGCTACTGTTGTCTGCACATATAATATATTCTATTCACCAATTTCTATTTTTAAGGTATCGTTTTAAAAAGTAAAAATGACACATTTATAAGATTATTCTTCTGTCTGCCTGCCTGTCTGTTACAGCAATTTTTCTCGTAATCTATGGAACGTGGAAAGTTTAAAATGAGTGAAGCAATAAAGGCTATTGACCCACATATGTTAATTTACTTGGAAAAAAATCTTTTCTTTGTGTATCTTATTAGGGTATCGTGTTAAAGCGTTCGTAACGTCGAAATCAACAATATATTTGTTTTAATTTAATGTATTATATTTTCAGTAATATCAACCAAAATGCAATTCTAAAATGTGCCCAATCTTGTCCCATTTTCGATTCTAATGAAGTTAAAGTCATGAAAAATTAGGAACAATATAAGTTAACTTAAACTATGCACGAAAACTATTGCAATTATTCGTCGTCACTTAGTGTTTGAAAGAACTGCATTTTGCCTTTATTCAGAAATTTTTATTTTTGTGCGTTCAGCAAAGATGAGGAGCACTGTAAGTACATATCCCCTGATAAATATAAAATGGTTAATGACAATGATTTTCGAAAATAATTGTCGGTAAATAGCAATGATATTAAACCTAAAAGACACGAACGAAATATTTTTATAACATAATCAAATACTAAAACTGCTTTTAGCTTAAAAAATACTAAGATTTTGGCAATTTAATGTGACTGAGGGATAAATATAGTGAGGAACATATTAAAATTAACTTGGGAGCATGAATTTTCTTATTTTTCAAAGATATTCAAGTGAAATTTATAGAAATTGTTATAAATAAAGCTAAAATTAAATATAATTTTAACTATGCGAACTTAATGTATTTACTTCCTTCTTTTGTGCTTATTCTTTTCGTTTTTTCTGGTACGCTGTAAAAAAATATATATTTGAAATATACACTTTTATTGATGTAAAAAATATATCGATGCAGTTATTGATGTAAAATACATATATCTATGATACAAAACTATTTGCCTACGCGTATAAAGTGGTGTAAAAACAAATCTTTAACATATTAATTTCAAAATACATTTTTTTACTGTGTAATGCGATGATAATGCTAAATGTGTAACTGATAATCCTTTAAATACACACTTTAATGCATAACTGTATACTATATAAATCATATACAAAAATAATTATTTCAATTATACAGAAGACATTTCATTTTACATGTTTCTATGAAAGTGTTAAATCCATTAATAATTTCATAGAAAAATTAAAAATCTTTAATGTTTTTACCATAATCCTGCATTCAAACTTCTTAATTTTCAATTCAGTATCTTAATTTCTCAACAGATTTTTGGAAAACTGGGCTTACATAATAAACGCTATTACATCAGTCGCTTTAAGATTTACACTTCCATTAACACACCCATAACATGAAGACATAAACATATCTTGATGTATTCCTTTTCTTTAATTTGAATATTTAATATTCTATCAAAAAAGTCACTATGCCATTTTTTAGAGCGTTTTATAATTTTTTTCTTAACTTTTTATTTAGAAGATGCGGAAAGGTAAATATCGATAACAATTTTCATAAAAAAACATTTGTCAGAATAGGGAGCTATGTTTGTTATGATTTAAAAAGTGCAGAAACTTTCTAAAGATGCGTAAATATCATTTGTGCATAGCAAAATATACAAATTTCTGTTAGCTATAAATATAAGATCTGGCCATTTAATGTGATTAAATGATACATATAGTAAACAACATGTTGAGATAAATTTGTGAACTTGAATTTCCTTACTTTTTAAGATATTCTAAGAAAATATACAAAAATTAAAAAACCACTGTTACAAATTCGATCGTTACTCCACCACTTGTTTAGAAAGCGAGTATTTCAATGTATTATGGAGAATTCTTATTGGTCAAAATTGAGATATTTTATAAAAGCGTTGGAATGAGAATGCAGCAAAAGTTTCTAATTTTTTAACAGGGAAATGAAAATTGAATGCATTCAATCAGCATATTTTCTGAATTTTTTTCTATCTGTTTAGTACACTCTAAAAAGAAAAAAAAGTGTAAATTTACACATTTACTGTTGTCTAAAGTATGTCGATGTAATTATTTTCACATACGGTGTACATTTATAGTAATAAAAAATTAATAATTGTCTATTTATATAAAGTGGCGTACAAATACACGTTTGATGTATAAATTTCAAAACCCTCATTGCATTGTGTAATTCAGTGTAACTTAAAATTTGTAACTAGTATCCTTTGAAATAACATATAATGCGTAACTGTGCATCATATAAAACCTTGTACGAAAAAAAAATATTTTCAATTATACAGAAGCCATTTTATTCTTTGAAATTACTAAATCCTTTTTATTCTAAAATTTTTAGCTTAATCGTGCTTTTAAGTTCTAAATTTTCTTTTTCATCTTTTTTTTCAACAAGTTTTTGAATAGTGGGCTTTATATGATAAACGCTATTATATCCGCCGCTTTAAGTTTTATACTTTCGTTAACACTTTCATTACAAGAAGACATAAGCAATATGTTATTTTCTTTTTTCTTTTTCATTTTAATATTTATAGTGCTATGAAATAAAGTCACCACGCCATTCTGTAGAGTTCATTCTTTATATAGTTTGTTCAGTTTCCTTTTAATTTAGAAAGAATAAGTACAAGGCAGAACCCATCAAATTTTGACGAAAGGAAATGTTTAAGAAGGAACTGTTTCATTGACTAAATATATAATATAATAAATATAATATAATAAATCTACAAAATTTGTTATAGTAAAAAATGCATTTTATATTGGTAACTCTAACTCTTAAACAAATGATATTTAACGTCAAGTTAAAAAAATAATATAAGAAGTATATTACACTCGGGCCTATGAAAAGCTGTAATTATATCAATTAATATATCAATTGTAGAAATTGTTAAAATTAAACTTCAATCGTGCATGCACGAAGCAAAAAATAATAAAGATCTGTTATTATGAATAATAATAATAATAATAATAATAATAATAATAATAATAACGGCTTTTTAATTTTATTCAAAACTTGAAGTTTCAATGCTATTAGCTGAAACAGATATTAAACTGTTTATATTCTTTTACGTGTAAATCAAATTTTATAAATGAAATCAAAATCCACCGGGTTTTATAACAAAAGATAGTTAAATTTCATTTTTTCCCTTTTCAATGAGAAAATGGCAACATAAAAATACAGTAATTATGTTTTACCTTTTTTTCTTTGCTTTTAAAAGAAATGGAGTACTCCTGTTGCCACGATTTGAAAAGCGGTATTAAAAACTACAAAAAATTTATAATTCAAAAACAAATTAAGATACAGCTTTCAAATAAATTTCGTTCAAAAGTACATTTTTTCCCTACGCGACGGTGTAAAAATTAAAAATGTTCTATATTCAGAAGTTTAAAAATTTGTAGTAGCAAAAATTGCAATACCGAAATTTCACTTAAAATTTGAAAGTTCTGCCATTTCCAAAATGACAAATGCGTTACGCACAGATACATTTGGCCTTTATAATATAGGTATGGAAAAGGTAAACCTCAATAAGAATTTTCATAATAAATGTTCGTTAGTACAGGAAGTTATGTTTATTATCATTTAAAAAGTACAGAAACTTTCTGAAGATGAGTAAAATTTTTTGTGCGTAACTAAATTATTCATTATTTTGATACTGGTCTGAAAAGATCTTAACAAGATCTTTATGTATTTTTATGGTTTTTCGATATTTTGGATGAACATATACAAATAACGAGGAAATTTCTTTACGTGAAAAATAGAATATTAAAATTGCTGTTAGCTAAAAAAAAAGTTTTTGAAATTTAAGGCAATTAAATGGTAAATCTAGTAAAAAATATGTTGAGATAAATTTGCGTGCATGTTTTTCCTTACTTTTTAGAATCTCATGATAATTTACAGAAATTGGATTATATAAAGTTAAAATTTAATATAATTTTAATTATGCGAACTTGATGGATTTACTCGCATATTTTGTGTATCTTGTGTTTCGATTTGTTTGGCACGCTTGAAAAAAAAAATAAATTTGTATATATACATATTTACCGATGTCTAAAATAAATTGATGCATTTATTGACGTAAACATATAAAACAGATGATACAAAATCTATTTGCCTATATGTATAAAGTTGTGTAAAAAAATGTTTAAAGTGTAAATTTCAAAATGCACACTATTGTGTATAATTCGATGATAACACTAAATGTGTAATTTGAAACCGTTGAAATAGACACACTAATGCATAACTGCTCACTATGTAAAACCTCGTACTGAAATAATATTTTTAATTATATAGAAATCATTTTATTGTTTTAAATTATTAAATCCCTTTTATTTTAATGTGTTTAGCTTAATCGTGCTTTCAAATTTCATTTTTTTATTATTATTTTCTTAATACTTTTTGAAAAAGTGGGCTTCCACAATAAACACTATTATATTCGTCGTTTTAAGTTTCATACTTTGGTTAACACTTTCATAACAATAAAATATAAGCAATATATTCCTTTCTTCTTATTTGTTCATTTAAATATGTATTATGCTATGAAAGAAAATCACCTATAGTATCTTATAATTTGTTTAGCTTCCTTTTTATTAATTAAGAATAAGTATATGGAAAAGATAAACCTAAATAAGAATTTTCATAATAAATGTTCGTTATTATAGGAAGTATGTTTATTATGATTTAAAAAGTGCAGAAACTTTCTAAAGATGCGTAAAAATTCTTTGTGCGTATATAAATTATTCATTATTTTGATATTGGTCTGAAAAAGATCTTAAAAAAGATCTTTATGTACTTTTATGTTTTTCAATATCTTGGATGAAATAATTTAATGAGGTAAATTCTGTACGTGAAAATAGAATATTAAAATTGCTGTTAGCTAAAGAAACTAAGGTTTTGGAAATTTAAGGTGATTAAACGATAAATTTAGTAAAAAATATCTTGAGATAAATTTGTGAGCATGTATTTCCTTACTATTTAACATATCTCATGATAATTTACAGAAATTGTTAAAGTAATAAATAAAGTAAAAATTTAATGTAATTTTAAGTATGCAAACTTGATGGATTTACTCTCGTATTTTGTGAACTTTGTTTTCCGATTTGTTTGGCACGCTTGAAAAGAATAATTGTGTATATTTACACATTTACCGATGCCTAAAATGTATATATGCCTTTACTGACTTAAACGATGCATATTTATGACACATAAACTGCTTGCCTACATGTATAAAATTGTGTAAAAATGCACATTTGACGTATTAATTTTAAATTACTTTTTAGTGTGTAACTCGATGATTACACTAAATGTGTAACTTGATGATTACACTAAATGTGTAACTTCTAACTCTTGAAATAAACATTTTAATGCATAAATGTGTACTGTAAAAACCTTGTACGAAAACAGTATTTTAAATTATATAAAAGACATTTTATTCTTTGAAATTATTAAATCTTTTTTATTCTAATGTTTTTACCTTATCTTCCTTGCAAAAATCTAAATTTTCTTCAGTACCTTATTTTCTGAACAAGTTTCTGGAAAACAGGGCTTCCATAATAAACACTATTATATTCATCGCTTTAAGTTTTATACTTTCTTTAATACTTTCATAACATGAAAATATAAGCAATATCTTCTTTTCTTTTCATTTGTTCATTTAAATATGTATTATGCTATGAAAGAAAATCACCATGCCGTTCTTTAGAGTATCTTATAGTTTGTTTAGTTTCCTTTTTATTTAGAATGAAGAGAGATACGGGAAAATAAGTTTCAATAAGAATTTCCATAAGTAAATGTTCGTTAGCACAGGAAGTTACGTTTACCATGATTTGAAAAGTGCAAAAACTTTCTAAAAGATGCATAATAATTCTTTGTACATAGTTAAATTATTCATTTTTTTTCATTTTAGACTGAAAAAGATCTTTCAATACTTTGAATGAAAATATATAAAGAAATTATTTTCTAAAGTTTCTCACATGATAATCAAATACATTAAGATTGCTGTTAGCTAAAATATATTAATGTTTGGCTATGTAGGGCGATTGAGTGATAAATACAGTTTGAACATGACGAGATAAATTTGGAAGCATGATTGTCAATATTGTTTAAGATATCTGTGTTTAATTTATATAAATTGTTTTAAGTAAAATTAAAATTGAATATATTTATAGTTGTGCGAATTAAATGCATTTACTTGTATATTTTTTTGTATTTTTTTATACGATTTGTTTGGCACCCTCTAAAAAAATCAATGTAATGTAATAATAATAATGTAAATAATTTACACATTCACCGATGTCTAAAGTATATTTATGCACTTATTGACATAAACGCGTATATGCATGATAAAAAACTAATTGTGAATCTTTATAAAATGGCGTTTAAATACACGATTTAAAAATACTCATTTTAGCGTGTAATTTGATCATAACACTAACTGATAACCTTTGATAACCCTAACTGATAACAAGTTTTTGGAAAACTGAGATTACGTACTAAGCTCTATTACATCCACCGCTTTAAGTTTTATACTTTCGTTAACACTTTCATAACATGAAGACATAAGTAATGCCTTCTTTTCTTCTTATTTATTCATCTAAATATTTATTATGCTATGAAAGAAAATAATCAAGCCGTTCTTTAGAGCGTCTCATAGTTAATTTAGTTTCTTTTTAATTTAGAAAGAATAAAGGTACGGAAAAAATATATCAATAAGAATTTTCATAAGTAAATGTTTGCTAGTACATGAAGTTATGTTTATTGTGATTTTAAAGTGCAGAAGCTTTCTAAATGTGCGAAAAAATTCTTTGTGCATGGCTAAGTTATTCATTATCTTCACTCTGGTCTAAAAATATCTTTAAATATTTTTATGTTTTCAATATTTTGGATTAAAAAACATAAAGAATTTATTTTTGAAATTTCTTTCTATAGTAATCAAATATTGAAAATTGCTGTTCGTTAAAAATGCTAAAAAGATTTTGGAAATTTAAGTGATGACGAATGAACTGGGTGATGAATATAGTGAAGAAAATGTGGAGATAAGTCTGGAAGTACGATTTTATTTTTTAAGGTATTCAAGTGTAATTCACAGAATTTTTTTTAAGTAAAGTTAAATTTGAATACAATTTTTTTATGCAAATTTAATCCATTTACTTGCGTATTTTGTGCATATTTTGTCATTAACGATTTGATTGGTATGCTCTAAAACATAATGCATAAATTTAAACATTTAACGATGCCTAAAATATATAGATGTATTTATTGATGAAAACAGTGTATATCTGTGACACAAAAACTATTTGTCAACATGTATAAAGTGTAAAAACACATGTTTACCGTAATAATTTCAAAATACACATTTTAGTATAAAATTCGATGATAACACTAAATGTGCAACTGTATCACCGTTCAAATACACATTTCAATGAATAACTGTGCAATATATAAATCCTACACGAACAAAATATAAGCATTTCATTCATTGCCACTGCATGTTTCTTTAAATATTGTAAAACATTTTATTTTAATGACTATAGTATTATCGTGCTTTCAGATTTCTAAATTTTCTTCAGTATCTTATTTTTTAACAAGTTTTTGGAAAACTTGGCTTACATAATAAATAATATTAAATTGTATACTTTTTTAACATTTTCAGAATATGAAGATGTAAGCAATACCTTGTTTATTGATTTTCCTGTTACTTTAAGCATTTATTATGCTATGAAAAAAAGTCACCATGCCTTTCTTTAGAGCATATTATGGTCTTTTTAGTTTCCTGTTCTATTAAACAGAATAAAGATATGGAAAAGATAAACCTCAATAAAAATGATCATAAATAAATGTTCGTTAGCAAAAGAAGTCGCATTTCTTGTGATTCATAAAGTGCAGAAAATTTCTAAAGATGCGTAAAAAATCTTTGTGCATAGCTACATGATTCATTATTTTCATTCTGGCCTGAAACAGACCTTTATGTATTTTGACGTTTTTCAATATTTTGGATAACAATATGTAAAGAATTTACTTTGGAAATTTCTTTACATGATAATCAAAAAGTTAAATTGATGATAGCTGAAATATCTAAGGTTTTGGCAATTTAAAGCGATTGAGTGATAAATATACTGAAGAACATATAGACATAAATGTCGATTTTCCTTATGTTTAGGGTTCTGTGCACATAACACTGTTAAAAATCTTATCCTGGCTTGAACCAAATTTTGGTGCTCAACAGCAGCCACTGTAAGATGGTGCAATCTTGTACCAATATTGGGAGCTAATGTTGAAACATAGATCCAATAGTTGGAACGAGGTTGTAATAGGAAGCTGCAAATGTTGGTACGAGATTTCACCATCATATGGTGGCAGCTACTAAGCACCAAAATTTGGTTCAAACTACAGATGGGGGACAAAATAATACAAACACCTGTCAAATAATGGAAAATCTTTATTAATTCGCGGTTGGACCAACTTTTGACTGAACTGTTTAATGCGACTTGCGATAGATGCATAAAGGTAATGGTCAATATATAAAGGCATATTAAGCCATTCCTCTTGCAAATAATTTTTAATTCCGAAAGACTGGATGGAAGAGGAAATCGGTGACGAAGTTTGGACTCCAAATATTCCCGTAAATGTTTAATAATGTTCAAATTCGGAGACTGAGGGGGCCAGGAAAGATGTTCAACTTCATTGTAATGTTCTTCGAATCAAGCTTGAATACACCTATCAATGTGGATTGGGGTGTTTCGTCTTAAAAACCCGGTCACTCTCTAAGGAATACAGTCTGGAAAAAAGGGTGGAAAGGATCACCTAGAATGTTTAGATAGTGATTGGATTTTATCCTCCCATTCAGAATAACAAGTGGCCAAAGGCCGCGCCAAGATATTAAGCCCCATACCATAATGAAGCCTTCCCCATGCCTCAAAGTCGGCATAAGGCATTCAGGATTAAACGTTTCTGTGGGTGTTCTCCAGACATAGATGCGCCCGGTAATCTGAAATAGGGTAAATGACGATTCATCTGACCATATTACTGTTGCCACCGCTGTAAGGACTACCTTTTCTGATTTTTTCACAACTGGCGTCGCTTGAAGCATTAGTTGCTGTTACCAAGGATTTACGAATTGCCACTTTGCCAAAAATGTTCGCAGCATCTGAAACTGGATGGTACACATACTGGGTGTCATTTGTAACGTGTGGGAAGTTATGGTGATGAAATGAAGACATATTTCTAAGTATAAGATACAAGCCACAATTTATTTAAACCGCTAGGACTTGGAGAAAGTGGAGCGTCAGTTCGAGAATTTCAATAACTATTCCCAATACTAAGAGATTAAGTCGAAATTATACTCACAACCTCGGTCTAGACTCAGTCGGGGCACTTCAAACCAGCTTCTCGTTCAAACTGTTGCTAAACGCTAGATTAAATCTTTATAGGACAGCCCGTGGCTGCAAACACTCTTTATTATTTAAAATATTCAACGTATTAAACTATTTCTTACCTCCGGCACTCTACGTGGCGGAAAATACTAGCACCGGCAAAATACTAGCGCCGCGCATAATAAACTAATTCGGCGCACGCTCCTGGCTAGCTCACTCTAAAACATCATCTAATTCACTGGAGGCTAATCTCTTCACTACTAGCTATCTATCTCTGCGGACTACTGCCGCTTCACCACACTGGCTGGCTTCCGCCTTGTTCTCACCACACTGCTAGCTGGCTTTCGCCACAACCACCACTAGTGTTCTTTCGCCACCTCACCTTCTTACTACCCGCACTGCACACATTCCAAATCAAAGCTTTTATATGCTGCAAACTGAAAACGGCGCTATGAATTTGCATATTACTCCTTACCGGGACTTAACTGTAGAACCGAGGGCGACACACACGCTCTGGAAAGTTAAAGTTGAATAAAGGATAGTTGTCGCTTTCACTCTACACATGTTAAAACATTGACGTCACGATCTCACAAGAATACTAGAGTGCCTTTATGACAAAGGACACTCCCTCACAACCCCCCTCGGAATCTACAGAGAAAAAGTACTGGGCAAAATGCATGCCCTGGACTTTTTCTTGACGTAAATTTTGAACCGCATAAAGTGACGGGTGGAATTTTGTACCGAATCATAACTTTCAAAATATTAAACTTTAACCCACCACTAGAAAATCATCAGCCTGCACACAAAATTCACATACTCAATCACAATAATCCTCCTATCTTAAAAACCTCCAAAACTTCCAAAACCAACCACATTCTTTTCCTATCTTAAAAATATCCTCCATAAAACTTGTAAAACTCTTAACACTTTCCGAAACTAACTACTTTCTCTTCAAAAACAACCCACTCCACTGGGAGTGCTAAAATATATCAAAACGCTAAACTTACGAAATTTTCCTCAATACGTAAATACAACTGCAACTCTACCAAAAATTTCTCCACAAAAACTTTCCTATCACTCGCATAAAGTCCCAAAAACGCCATGCCCAAAAATTTTCCTCTCCAAAATTCAGAACTCATCCAACATAAAATTTACTTCAAACTACAATAACTCCAAATGCTCCTACATAATATCTAAATTCCCACCAGTCAATAAACTAACACCCAAAAATTCGATAGAATCAGCTCCACTTGAACAATATTTGGGGAACATACGTACAGCTTCACATAGCTGTGCTTATGCGACAGTAAACTAAAAAATCAAATTTACAACACAAAGTGCCATCATAACACATAAATCTTCATCTGAATTAACTAAAAAAGAAATAACAGTATCAAGACATAACACAGGTATACTTCCCTGCAAGAAAATTTCATTAACATTCAATTTTAATACAATACAATTTCATATTCAAGTGTAACATAAAAATTCGCTACTTGCGGAAACTACTCCCAACTATAGTAAAAACGCACCGCATAAACCCCGAAAAGATAAGAAGCAAGTTATATCATTAAATGTTAGAATAAGAGATAGAAACGCGTTTCAAGGACTTCTTGACGGCAACAAACGTGCACGCCTAATTCGCGGCGCGTGTACAAAATAACCCAAAGTACTATCTATCAATTTCTGAAAAATAAAACATACATTAACCTGCATATTATAACACATCAACAATATAACAATATAATAACATTTTCAAAAAACTAACATAACAATTAACAATAGATACAGAATTTTTCAAAGCAGTTATGACAAAAATTTCAAACATACATAAAAGTAACGAATTTGCAAAAAAATTTTGAACTCAATTAAGCACCATTCGTGAGTCTGTGAAAAAATTCCAAAAATAGCCAAAAATAAAATCCAAAACAGTCTATCTGCTTTTCATTCCTTCACATTGCTACATTATACATGCACTGTAATAGAAAATTTATAAAAGAACATGATCACCCATTTAGAGAGAAGATTCTCTGCTAGTCGGCTACATACTACAGGATGGCTTTCTCCTCTTGTCCCAGAATCCTTGCACGAACGATCTTTCGTCATCAGAGCTGTACGGGGAAACAACCGTTGACTGTCGTGCTTGTAGCTTTGTCCTGAATGGATGCCGTGGGACACTTGTAGACTCCACTCGACGACTCCGCTCTGATCGGTTCGCTGGGGTCATTCCATGGCGAGACTCCTGTCGACTTCCAAACTGCTGACGCTGATACTCTGAACGCTGTCTCCTCTTTCTGGACGCACCTGAAGTTACTATAGAAGCTAGGCCACGTTTCTGTCCAGACCTTCGCTGTTTTTTATTGGGCAAAACACAGTCAGAATTGAGAGTTCGTTTATCAGTTTGACGAGTGTCCATATAAGGCTTTTTACGAGGATTAAGCACTGATGACGTGGAACTGTTGGACAGCTTATGTTTCTGAGGTTGCTGTCTAACTAGTGGATGAACGGGTTGGTTTATGATCTTCTGCTTTTTAGAACATACTGAATCTGACGTATTTGACATTGCTCTCTTAGTTTTATTACCATACTTTGCTCTATGTTGAACATACTGTTTACTTCCAACAACAGTTTTTGGCACTGTCTGTCTAGATTTTCGTTTTGAATATTGATGATAAGAATTCGATGAAGTGTTGGACTCGGAACACTCATTGGATCGAGAATTTTGCGAAACACCACTCGACACATGAGAACCTTCAGTACCATTATCTCTAAATTTATAAATTTGAACCTGATCCAGATTAAACGTCATTCTGTCACCATTTACATTAACAACCAAATTATTATTCCGAACTTCCAAAACTTCAAAAGGACCCACAAACTTCGGACCAAACTTAGCTACCCTCTTTTGCCGACTTAACCAATGTTTTCTACTAAAAAAAATTTCCAACTTTAACTTCCAACTCCCTCCTGCGCATATTATAATACTGAGCCTGTTTCGCCTGCGCTTTTCCCATCTGAACTTGTGCTTCCTTAACCCACTTCTCAATATCCTGACACATAAACTGACTTTCTGTATCCGATACCATAATTAACCTTTGAAATGGAGTAATAACTTTTCTACCCAAAAATAACTCAGCCGGCGTTTTCCCCGTCGACTCATGAACTGCCGTACGAAGTGCGTACGCAAAATGCTGAAGAAACTGGTTCCAATTTGAGTGATGTGAACCCACATAAGAAGGAATCATTTGAATTAATGTACGATTTACACATTCAGCATATTATACTGAGAATACTCCTCACCGTCCTCAGTCTCCATCTTCTCACACAAAGCCTTAAAAATATTAATTATAAAATCATAACGATATGGTTTACTAGCAACGAGTGCGTACAAATCGGTATCAATCTCATGCCAAGCAACATGCGTTAACCCCGGTTTATCTGAAAAAACTTCGCCAAAATCATTCAAAATCTTATTAAATTCCTCTTTCTCGACTTCACTTAAACCAGACTCTCCCAAATCAACTGACACCTAAACTGACATTTTCTGGCTCACATTCTTATCATTATTTACGATCACAGACTTTTTAAAGAAATCCAGACTAATTCCTCTATCCTTCATGTAATCTATTCCAACTATACAATGCACCGTTAAACCATCTAACACACAAAACTCCCAACATGTCTTACCCGAACGAACTTCAACTTCTAAATCCACTGAACCATTATTGTCACAAGCTACTCCCTGCGCCGACTGAACCACCAGATTTGACCTCTTCAACTTTTTATACGAAAAATATTTACGATAACAATCATACGAAATGAAAGACTTATCTGCCCCTGTATCGAATACACTTTTAACGACAATACCATCTAACACAATTAACACTTCAGGTAACTCCATCGGATTAATAATCACACTATTCAAACTCACAGAAGACTTTTCCACTTTAACTTGTGACTGCATACTTTCCGAAATACAACCACCTACCAGTTTAACTCCTCCGACCTCCTAACACATCTACTTTGCATTGACCTGCCCCAGAATTCTCATCCAAAGTTAATCTCCTTACTTGTGAAGAAACATTCCTTTCACGTACACCCCCTTTCGGACCATAATCACTATTCCGCCTATTTCCATCCATATTTCCGTCACCACTTCTAAAATTATTAACACCACCAAAATTCCTATTATCACTACTAGTATTCGACACCTTTCTACTAAATCCATAATTACCACTACCCAAATTATTATTAATTAACCGCTGTCCCCCTCTCAAATAATTCCTCTCCCCCTCATTTCTCAAATTGTTTTCCGTGATAGGTCTCTGTTGAGGCCTACGCGAATCCGATTGATCCGAGCTATGCCGAGCCTCATACTTCAATAAAATTTGGTGCATTTCAGAAGAGTTCTTAGGTGCTCTAATCTCAATATAGTCCTGTATATTCGTATTAAATAGAGGAAGAACTATGTCCAATAATTCCTCAAATGTGTTATCCAAATCTAACTTATTTTTTAATTCAAGTTTACGTTGGTAAAACTTTGACGCCGATTCATAAATATTCTGCTTATTACAATAAAATTCTCTCCTCAAAATACTTTTATCCTTAACTGGAGGAAATGCTTTCTTTAGCTCAATAACTGTTTGCTCAAATCTTTTTGTATCATCATTAACTAAGAATTTCCCTATATTCTCCAACCATAAAAGTGCTTCGCCCTTAACCGAGCATTTAAGCACTATATACTTATTCTTCTCATGTATATTATTAAATAAAATATAATCATCCAATTTTACTAAAAATTCGTTAATATCTCCTTCACCAGTAAAATAAACTCGTGGGACAAGCTCACAATGTTCGATTTTCTGTTGGGCGCCATTTGTAACGGGAGGGTACACATACTGGGTGTCATTTGTAACGTGTGGGAGATTATGTTGATGAAGTGAAGACATATTTCTAAGTATAAGATAAAAGCCACAGTTTATTTAAACCGCTAGGACTTGGGGAAAGTGGAGCGTCAGTTCGAGAATTTCAATAACTATTCCCAATACTAAGAGATTAAATCGAAACTATACTTACAACCTCGGTCTAGACTCAGTTGGGGCACTTCAAACCAACTTCTCGTTCAGACTTCAGCTAAACGCTAGAGTAAATCTTTATAAGACAGCCCGTGGCTGCAAACACTCTTTATTTTTTAAAATACTCAACATATTAAACTATTTCTTACCACCGGCACTCTTCTTGTATAGCTCCGCTCGTAATAAACTAACTCGGCGCACGCTGCTGACTAGCTCACTCTAAAACACCATCTAATTCACTGGAGGCTAATCTCTTCACTACTAGCTATCTATCTCTGCGGGCTACTGCCGTTTCACCACATTGGCTGGCTTCCGCCACCTTCTCACCACACTGCTAGCTGGCTTTCGCCACTACCATTTCTGGATGGCTTTCGCCACCTCACCTTCTCACTACCCACATTGCACACACTCCAACTCAAAGCTTTTATATGCTGCAAACTGAAGACGGCGCTATGAATTTGCATATTACACCTAACCGCGATTTAACTGTAGAACCGAGGGCGACACACTCTCTGGAAAGTTAAAGTTGAATAAAGGATAGATGTCGCTTTCACACTACACATGTTAAAACATTGACGTCACGATCTCACAAAAATGCTAGAGTGCCTTTATCACAAAGGACACTCCCTCACACAAGAAGTTCCCTTTTGACAGTTTTTGTTGAAATGGGGTCCCGTAGATGACTGTTCTTTTTGGATGTTAACTTGTATAACAATTACTTGTGCTTTCGGGCTACTATGCGCTTCAAGACTTGTCTATTCCCATCAGAAGCTTGGACGTTTGGCCACTGTTGTGATTTGAAAACGTTGTCTTATCTTCTTTCATGTAAGCTGTCGTGATGGCTGATACCGTACTTCTTGCAAACCCCCAAAAAGTTTGCTTTTACCTTAAACGATGCTCCACTTAAACGCTCTCCGACAAACATTCCTATTTTGTACTCTGACAGGTCTAACATTTCAACAAACACAGACACTTCGATAGACGAATGAAATTGAATGTATTTTTAATTATGCGACCTTAATGCATTTTATTTGCTTATTTCGTGCATTTTTTTTCATTTTTTGAGTGCGCTCTAAAACATAAATGTATAAATTTACACATTTATCGACGCTTAAAATGCACCGAAGTATTTATAATGTAAACAACGTATATCTATGCTGCAAAAACTATTTGTCTATGTGTATAAAGTAGTGTAAAAATTCATGTTTAACCTATAAATTTCTTAATATTCACTTAAGTTTTCAGTTCGATGATACCAATAAATGTGTAACTGATCACCCTCGAAATAAACACGTTAATGCATAACTTAGCACTATTTAAACCCTGTATGGAAAATAGAATTTTCAATTATACAGAAGGCATTTTATTCTTAACTCTTGCATGCTTCCTTGAAATTATTAAGACATTTTAGTTTTTATGTGCTTTGAATTTCTATATTTTCTTCAGTATTTTATTTTCTTAACAAGGTTTTCGAAGACTGGGATTACATAATATGTACTAATACATTCGCCACTTTAAGTTTTGTATTTTCCTTAACATTTTCATAATATGAAGATATAAATAAAATCTTATTTTTGCGCATTTTTTTGTTGTTTTAAATATTCATTATGCTATGGAAAGAAAGTCATTGCACCGTTCTTTAGAGCGTGTTATTATATATTTAGTTTGCTTTTTTGTAGAAATATTAAGATACGTAAGAGATAAGCCTCAAAAAGTATTTTCATAAAGACATGTTTGGTAGAACAGAAAGTTATACTTATTATGATTTAAAATCTACAGAAATTTTCTAAAGTTGAGTAAAAATTCTATGTGCATAGTTAAATTATTTACCATTTTCACTCTACTCTAAAAAAGATATTTACTATTCTGATGTTTTTCAATATTTTGGTTGAAAATATGTAAAGGATTTATTTTTGAAATTTCTTTGCATGGTAATCAAATATTAAAATTGCTAATAGCTAAAAATACTAAGATTTTGTGGTAAGGAACAGGTAGAGATTAACTTGGGAGCATGAATTGCTTTATTTGTTTTAAAGATATTCAAGTGAAATTTTCAGAAATTGTTATAAATAAGATTAAAGTTAAATATAATTTTTATTACGCAAACTTAATGCATTTATTTGCATATTTTGTGCTTTTTTCGTTTTGTTTGGTACGCTCTTAAAAATAAATGTGTAAATTTGCACTTACATCGATGTCTAAAAATTTCGATGTATTTATTAATCAAAATGACGCATAATTATGATGTAAACGTTATTTGTAATATGTATAGTAGTGTAAAACGACAAGTTTGACGTATAAATTTCAAAGTACTCATTTGAGTATAATTCGAAGATAACACAAAATACATAACCAATCACCCTTTAAATACACACTTTATTGCATAACTCTGCACTACATAAATCATACATCGAAATTAGTATTTTTAATTTTACAGAAGGTATTTTATCCTTTACTTTCGCGTGTATCTTTGAAATTAATACAGCTTTTTTTTTAATGTTTATAGCACAATCTTGCTTTCAAAGCTCTAAATTTTCTTCAGTATCTTATATTTATAACACATTTTTGGAACACTGGGCTTACATAATATACTTATCCGCTGCTTTGAGTTTTATACTTTCCTTAGTGTTTTCATAATATGAAGATATCAGCTATATATTGTTTACTGCTTTTTTCTTCTTTGAAATATTTATTAGGATATGGGAAAAAGTCATCGCACCATTCTTTAGTGCGTCTTATGGTTTGTTTAGTTTTTTTTTATAGAAAGCTTAAGATACTGAAGAGAATTTTCTTAAAGACATGTTTGATAGTATAGGAAGTTATGTTTATTATGATTAAAAATCTACAGAAGCTTTCTAAAGTTGCGTAAAAATTTTATGTGCATAGGTAAATTATTCATTATTTTTATTCTAGTCTGAAAAATATCTTTGAATATTATGATGTTTTTTTACTATTTTGAATGAAAATATGTAAAGGATTTATTTTTGAAATTCCTTTACATTTTAATCAAATATTGAAATTGTTGTTAGCTAGAGGTTTTACAGATTTTTGTTTATTTTAAAGCTATTGAGATATATATAAATTTTGGAGAACATTATGAGATAAGTTTGAGAGCATTATATTTTTGTTTAAAATATCCCAGTGAAATTGAGACCCTTTGTATTTAATAAAGTAAAAAAAAATACAATATAAATTATGTGATCTGAAATTAACCGCGTCTTTCGTTTACTTTTCCGATTTCTTTGCTACACGGTAAAAACTAAATACGTAAATTTACCCATGAAAGCAGATATATAGGTGATCTAAAAATTTTGGTGTGTAAATTGCTAAAATATACGACTAATTTATAAATTTAGAAATATTAGTTTAATGTGTGTTTTGATAACTCTAAATTTGTAATCCCCAAAAGTGTATTTAATTTCTCTTAAATTTCACTCTTGAATGTGAAAAGAAACAAGAATACACATTTTGTCTTGCATTTTCCTTATACATATCTGTGTGTAATAGTCCGTGATTACTCATATTATTGTGTATTATGCGAGTTACACATATTATGTATAATATGTAAAATAAACATATTGTTATGAGTTTTGCAAAGATAGATTTTTGTGTAACGTTTTATTGTTAGACATTTTTCTGCATAACATGTATAAATTTATATAAAATACAGAATACACATATTTATATGTAAGAATAAAAAAAGACATATTTTTGTGTACATAACTTTCTGTCTATACTTTGGTGAGAGTAAATTGTAAATTAAATGTTTATATTATCGAAAAACAAAACTGCATGAAAATGAAACTATTAAGTTTGTTCTTTGCAGTAAGTTGGATTACAAAACAAAACAGTGTACCCACAATGAATTTCGGTAAATTATACATTAAATATCTTTTTCCTATCTATATACTTGTGTTTACATAAAACTGATTTATCTAAAACGATATTTACTAAAGACCATCTTTCTCTTAGAGTGGGTTTGTAGTATTAACACTATATTTTCACAATTCATGCTCAAAGTCAGTATAATGTAAAGAAAAAAAAAGGTCATGCACAGCGTGCAGATTGTCATTCATATTAAAATTTAAACGTCCTTTTTCCTCACGCAGTCTTTAAATTTTAGCGGTCTACGATATTTTAAATATTTTAAAGAGATATTTAAAAAAATACATTTATGCAGTTTTCAACGCAACTGGAATAATAATAATAAAACAATCCGTTTCATTTTCTAATCATTTTGGTCCGTCAATTGCGCTGGGTAAATTAAATACTCTAGTTGGTCAGTTTGATAAGGAAACACTATGTATCGAAAATATGCAGAATGTGTTAATATACAATTCAGCTTTAATTTGACACTGGTACTATACATATTGTGAATAGACAATATGTATAAAAGAAGTAAGTCATAAACGTGATTTGTGTAATGTCACTTTTTTGTGATAAAATGTTAAAAGTATCGACAGTACTTTTCTATTACTAATTTCTTATATCCCATTTCTCTATGCATTACATTTTTTCAAGTACCGTGTTACAGCACAAATTATGAATAAAAAAATAGTAAAAAAAAGCAATTATTTTTGACGATTTGTACAGATACCGTTATTTAATATATCTGTATTTTTTAAGCAAACTTGCTTAACAAACGCCTTGTTCACTCAATGACTGACTGGTAAATAATAACAACAACAGATCGTATTGCTCTCCTTATATAGGCTCGCAGCATGCACGGGAAATTTCCACATCCTTCTAGAAAAATCCAGAAATCAAGGAAAAACATTCAATGTATCAGTAGACCTAAGGGGGGTTACCATAGAGAGGGAAGGGTTACCATCGCCAACAATCGCCAAGTTTGTCGCCAACTTGGCGATATCTCAAATATTTCTCAAAGCTGCCATAGACATTCACTGAAAATAATAGACAAGTTTGCTTGATAACAGAGACAATGTAACAAAAACTAATATTAGTAAAGAAATGGAGCTTAATAAGATTATTTACATTATTTTACAGTACAAACACTAACTATTTACAAAATTCGTAACAATATCTATTTCATGAATGATACTATCAAGTGGGCCAATGATTAAATATAAATTTCTTAATTTTTAATGTACTTATATTTTAGGAAATTGAATTATAAAGTACACTGTAAAACTGTCAGATGTTTCTGAATATATAAAAATGTGCTGTAATCAAAAACGAAAATATATAGTAACCTCTTCTAACTCACCTAAGGTTTCGAAAAACGTTCCTTTACCTTTAAAAATCCCAGAAAACTATTTGTTTTCGAAATTTAAAGAAGAATTTATAAAAATTAATGTTTATTAGCTGCCCGTTCTTTTCGGAAACGTTTCTAAGTAGCTTTTACAGTACAATAATAATTTTTCTCAAATCAAAATATCACTTTTTCGGATGCTACCAATTCATACAAAAATATTTTGATATTAGTGTTACAGCACAAACTATGAATAAAAAAATAGTAAAAAAAAGCAATTATTTTTGACGATTTGTACGGATACCGTTATTTAATATATCTGTATTTTTTAAGCAAACTTGCTTAACAAACGCCTTGTTCAGTCAATGACTGACTGGTAAATAATAACAACAACAGATCGTATTGTAATTGAATTATAAAGTACACTGTAAAAATGTCAGATGTTTCTGAATATATAAAAATGTGCTGTAATCAAAAACGAAAATATATAGTAACCTCTTCTAACTCACCTAAGGTTTCGAAAAACGTTCCTTTACCTTTAAAAATCCCAGAAAACTATTTGTTTTCGAAATTTAAAGAAGAATTTATAAAAATTAATGTTTATTACCTGCCCGTTCTTTTCGGAAACGTTTCTAAGTAGCTTTTACAGTACAATAATAATTTTTTCTCAAATCAAAATATCACTTTTTCGGATGCTACCAATTCATACAAAAATATTTTGATATTCAGAGAACATGTTTAATAGACAATCATACAATATTAACAGTATTAACATTAATGTGAAAATTAACATTAGTTTGCTACAATTGCATGCACAAAATCAGTTATGCAGCTGAAAATATTTACTTGACAGTTGATAGAAACCGAAAAAGTGATATAATGATTTAAGAAAAGTGATTATTGTATTGTAAAAGCTACTTAGAAACGTTCCCGGAAAGGACGGGCAGCTAATAAAAGTTAATTTTTATAAATTCTTATTTAAATTTCGAAAACAAACAGCTTTCTGGGATTTTTAAAGATAAAGGAACGGTTTTCGAAACTTTACGTGAGTTAGAAGAGGTTACTGTATATTTTCGTTTTTGATTGCAGCACATTTTTATATATTCAGAAACATTTGACATTTTTTACAGTGTAATTAGTTTGATCTTCCAATTATTAATTTAGGTTTCTATAAATTAAGGCCATAAATAAGGCTAACAATTTCTGCTGATATTTTTGTCATAATGTCAGACATACAAACATTCAATTACTACAAAATATATATATATATATATATATATATATATATTTTTTTTTTTTTTTTTTCAAAGCCAAAATTTTTCTTTATCTGAGAATGACCCATGTACAAAAATTAATTTAGCATGATGTCCACGCGTTTAGATTTATAAAGATTAAAGGTCGCAATTACGTATGTGAAAGTCGTCTTTAGCATTGACTATTATGTATTAAAAGCCTTGAAATATTTCAAATGTGATTGAAATAGAAATATATTTACTTGGCATAAATATATTTTAATCCATTTTTTAAAATAATAACAATAGATAATCATAGTGATTGACTTTTAATCATTACGAAAATATTTATGGGATTCGTCGTTAAATTAAGAAAACAATAAAACATGGAAAATGTTTCAAAATAACATCACTCGTAGCTTGCAAAAATAAAACGATACTGACAAATGAAAAACTTTAATGTATAGTATGAAAAAGGCAGAAAGTTATGAAAATTTTATCCTTAATACACTTTTTATTTTTACAAAAAATTCTAAAAGTATGTAATTCTCAAATTCTGTCGAAGATCATATAAAATATGATGCCGTATATTTTTTCTTTATTGTCTAAAGGAAAAGCTTTTACTTATTTTTCAATTTTGAAATATATTATTGAAATATCCGAAAGTGAATTTCGCATTTTGTTAGATAATATCAAACAAATTGTTTAAAGTATTTCAGATTACATTGAAGAAAATACAGAAAATCATATACATCTAATACTTTAAAAAATTAAAATTACTCACGTCGATTTCTCTCAACATATTATTTTAATAGTGATAAATTCGTTAAATTTTGAAAATTTTGAAAGCATTTGGAAATTTCTTCAAAATAAATCATTGGCTTGTTGCAAAAATAACGCAATAATAACAGCTCGAAAATCTTTAAAACACTGACAACATGAAAAAAAACCGATAAATTTGCTCCAAATACACTTTTCATTTTTATAAAAAATATATATATTATCTTACAATTTTGTCCAAAAAAAAAAAAAAAAAAAAAAAAAAAAAACATACTATTTTTCATGCCAAATTTATTTTTTCAAAAGCAATACTTATTTCTCCTTAATGCTTGAAACAAATTGCTCCGACTTGCCGAAGTGATTTTCTAAAATCGTTAAGAATGATTCCTATGCTATGTTTGGGTTTGCATAAATTTAAGCTCTAAGACAAAAATAATGCTCTTTCAAAATTAAATTCAGTATTGGTTTAAAAAAAAGGAAAAAAATTCGTTAAAATATTTCATATCAGATTTTTAAAAAAGGAAATGACATAAAATAATAAAATCAGCTCTCGTTAATTCGAACTCGTCACGACCACAAGAAATGTTCGAATTATCCAGAGTTCGAATTATGGAAAGTATGAGAGGAAAGCATGTATAAAAGTGTAACATTTCAAAGAAATTAATGTTATGGTATTTTTTAAATACATTTAAACTGTTATCATTCGAATATCATTAGTTGTATGTTATCATTTAGCTGAAATTTTCGTATCCTCAACACATATATAAATTACGCTGGCTAGGTAATTAATAATAAGAAGTTTTAAACGGGTACTTATGAACAAACTTATGTTAAGAATCTTTTTTTTCTTTGCATAAAAACCTTTACCTCTAAATATGAGAAAAAATGTATGATCTAGAATTATCTTCTATTTATAGATTTTAGTGTATTAATTTAGAAACTTACTATTTAGTTAATTTAAACAAGTTAAATTAATTTTTAATTAAAATAATAATAACAATAATAAAGCGAAATGCAATAGGCTATTCATTAATAATAAATAAAATATTGATAAATGAACAGAATTTGGTGTAAAAGATACATAATGGTAATTAGTATATAAAAATAAGAATTAACTGAAATAATAAATTAAAATTTTTATTTTAATTAAAAAGATTAAAAGTTATAGCAGTAATTAAAAATAATTACAATTTAATGACAATTATCTAATTTGCTAA
This sequence comes from Maratus speculifer, assembly GCA_964019185.1. NCBI lineage: Eukaryota > Metazoa > Arthropoda > Arachnida > Araneae > Salticidae > Maratus > Maratus speculifer. The sequence continues at coordinate 89,806,676 of OZ025289.1, read as the reverse complement.
AAAAATAAGAAATCGAATTAATAAAGAAATAAAATTAACTCGTTAAAAAATGATACCGGTCAAATTGAATTCAATATTGTAATAAAAAGAAATTGAGTATTGTACTCCAGAATCACTCATGAGATGGCGCCAGCACTGTGACTTCCTCCGCAGTTCTCCAGTAATGACTAACCGGAAACTTCCCAGGAATTATTTCCCAGGTACTTCTTCAGGAGTAGCGTCCCTGGAAAGTTGCTCCCTGGGACGTTTCTGAGAACTCATTCCTGAAGACATCGTAAAAGTCTCTTCCCCAGGACGTCCTGATCTTGTCCTTTTAATATTAGGAGGAATATGTTATGACTTTGAGCTCCTGGGGTGGTATTCAGGAGCTTTTCTGCTACAGAGGAAACATCTAAAAACTTAATTTCACTGCAACATAATGATAGTTAAAATTAAAAATTATATTAGAAGATTTCATTTGTAAAGATACTGAAAAAAAACTCGTTCAAGGTGTTTTATCAACTATGTCACCACTTCGCCTTTTTTTAAAGTGTATTTTATATCAAAGGCATTTAAAATACAGCCGAAAAGCTAATTGAATTAACATAAGAAAATTCAACTATGGCTAATCAGAAACATGAGCTATAAATTTGACTGGCGTCTCATCGTCTATCTATATTAGATTTTATGATAAAATCCAAAGTACATTCTAAATAACATAATATTATAACTTCATATGTATTACCGTAAAACAGCACACATATAATGCATTGTGTTGGAAATTGTAACAGCCTTTTATCAGCCATTGTGAAGACAAGTCCCTATAAGAGCAAGGTCCGGAAAGAAGAATAAAGAGAGAGAAAAGAGTTTACAACGAAGGTGACAGTTGACACTAGCTTAATGGTATACATGGAAAATGGAAATGTCTTTAATTAATTGAAAAAAAAAACTAGTTGGATGTGCCAATCTCAAAACTTTCTTCTACCTCATACGTATATTTTAATATTTTAAAAAATAATTACACATATTAATGTTTTAATAATTTTAATTAAATACTATACCAACTTTGATTTTCATCTTAAATTTCTGCTTCAGTCAATTAATCGGAGTAAAAACGTGTTTCCATCTCTGCACGAGCCGATGACCAATATAATGATAGGCAGATTTTTTAAAAAAAATTATGGAAGGCCAAGGTGAAATATCCAAAAATAGTCATACCCGAAAATTTTCGTTCAGTTCTATGCGTAACTTCATAAATGATGGTAAAATAATGAAAATTGCATAGATATCGAGATTATAGAGTTCCCTTCCTGCGGATTTTTTTCAAATTCTGGGCGGACCTACAAGCCATAGATAAACACAAAAAAATCGATCAATTAAATTCATAAGCTTATACACTTTTAGGTGGTACAATATTGAAATTGGCACAAAAATCGCCATTGCAACGCCCCGTACAGGCGAAATATTTCAAAGATGAATCAGGACCTGCTTGCTACAGCCAAAAAGATTCCCCAAAAAATTGGGTCAATTCTATGCATATCTTCATTCACTTTTTGATTGTAGAATGACGACATACGGACACACGCAGACACACGGACAGGCAGACATTTTGTAAAAACATGTTTTTTCAAATCTCTGGCCCATAAAAGATGCAAATCCATCGAAATCCAGAAGTCGAAAAAAATTCCGATTTCAATACTTTCTTCTATTGAAAATAAAAAAAGCAATAAAAATAAATAAAGAAATTAATATATATATATATATATATATATATATATTTAAATTTTTGTCTTTTATTTTTTTTTATGTTATTCATTTTATTTTAATTTGCTATTCCCTTTGCACTTTTTTTTCACGTAATTTTCTGAAAAAGGAGCGTACATATCCATCCAGTTTAACCAATTTTGCAGGTGTTCATTACCACACCGGTAAACATCCACCAATGGATTTAAGGCAGAAATTTCTTTTAAACGCCTCATTAGTGGAAAAATTTCAACCAAAAATAATGGCAAAGTGTGGTATAAACTTTTATTGGTGGAAGCTTACTTCGGCGGTAGTAGTTCCATCACACTGTTACAACCAAGACAATATTCTCCCAGTATCAGAGAAAAGAGTATAATACCTGGGCAAACTGATACCAGTAAATATATATAAAAAAAATTTTTACCATATTTGTGAGAGAATTTCTTCATCAATATGGCGCTAAAGTCAAATAAAATTATTGATGATGCCTATGGAAATTTTCACCTACGGTAAATAGAAACTTTTGATCCGATGAAAAAAAAAAGTGCCCTCATCTTGTGGCAACATCCTCTGTTACTTCTTTCGCAACTAAGAGACAATACACTGTATGTCCCCATTTGTTTAGTGATAACTGCATTCTTTTTTTCTCTTATTTTTTTCTAGCATTTTGGCAACAGTTTTATCTTCTGCATGTACTCCTCTGCAATTGATGTTTACCTTTCAACTAGCAGTAACAGTTCTTTTTTTTCTTAGCTACATATAAAAACACAACATCGATGCATTTAACCTGTTTGCCCTTTAGGTGAGCCCCGTAACATCTAACATCTCGTTGTTAGACACACATAATCCGAGAAACATTATCCAAAAATTGCCAATTCCTCAAGAAAAACATGCACAGCTGTATAACTGGTAATCAGAGAAGCCACACATGCGAAAATAAATCCCAAAGAAAAACAAATCATGAGAATGGCACCAGTCCATCATTTTAATAAGTATGGAAGGAATGTAACGAGGTCGGGACTCTACTATCTGCATGATTAGATCAAGAAAGATGGGTTACCGTTGAGATAAGTAAGGTCTGGTCACTGACTGTTTCCCAGAATTATATTTTTAGTAGCACAGAAAACACAGCCCTACTTAAACACATACCTAATATTATTTTCACGGAATTTCCCCATCAATATGGCATTAAACAAATTGAAATTATCGAAGATTTTTGTAGAAATTTTCACCAACGGTAATCAGAAGTTTTTGATCCGATGAAAAGAAATTGACGCATTCTTGTAGCAAGCTCCTCAGTCACGCCTTTCGCAATTGATAAACAACACACTGTATGTCTCCGTCTGCTTATTGATAACAACACTCTTTTTTCTCTTAATCTTTTCTAGTATTTTGGCAACAATTTCATCATCTGCATGTGCCCTTCTGCGATTAATGTTTACTTTTCAATTAGCGCAACCTGTGGCATCCCTTACGGATTGTTATACATACATGTCATTATCTAATAACGGGATGTTAAAATTTTCATTACGAAACGCAACATATGTGTGCTTTTGTTTTACTGTTATGGATATAAAGTTTTATTGTTTCACTTTGTATATGCTTTAGAAATTATTACAAGTGTCTAAAATTTAAGATTTGCACGAAACAATAAAAAGATATTGAAAATGTTTGAGATGAGTTTCCAAATAGTAAATTCCTAACTTTTTACATTCAATACAATATCGACTACATCTAAAAAAGAAATAAAAATGAAAATAAAATATCAACAACTTGAAGAACTTTAAATCGTGCCCCGAAAATGATCAGAAAGTCACGAAAGTTATTTCCAAAAATAATTTTTTTTTTTCGCAAAGAATTCTGAAATTGTATGATTCTTCAATTCTCACGGACGAACATATAAAGTTTGATATTGTATCGTTTTATGTTAGCTTCAAGAGCAGCATCTCATATTTGTTGAACATGTGAAATATACGTCTGTAGAATCTCGAAGTGGTTCTCATACTCAAGGAGAAAACTAATAAAAATTTACGTGTATGTATATTCACATATGAAAATAAAACAAAAAAAAAGTCTTTTAAAAACAAAGTTTATTATATTCGTGTAAAACGATAAAATCAAATTTCATAAGCTAAATATATAACAATTACAACACTCTATAATAAAATATTTATTTTTATCGCTAAGAAGAGTTAAAATGAACCCTAAAAACGGTAATAAATCATTTTATTCTCTTGTATCTTCCATACAAGAAAGTACTGTAGTCGAATTTTTCTTCAAATTTCGATTATCGACAAATTTGCACGTTCTAGTTGTCGAAGCCTCCCACTCCCCCGCTTAAAAATGGCATAATGTATGGCTGATTGTTTAATTTCAAGTATTTGAGCATCAGTCTTCCATTGTCAAAGTAGCTGCACAGAATTCTCAGTTGTAACATTTTGGCTACCGCAAATCTCTGCCAGCTCGGACTGCAGGCGGAGGTAGATTTGAAAGTAAGATACAAATTTCACCGACAAAAACTAAATCAAGATTTCAGATAAACCCGGTTTAATCACTAATAATAAACTCCTAAGACCTAAACCTTTTGTGAAAATTCTAATATACACGCATACTTAAACGCATATATGTGCGGACTAGATTTAAAAATGTTGAAAACAAAATCAGAGACCTTCAAAATGCTAAAATGTGTCAATATTTGCATAGTCTGGTTTCTATCACGTTTCAATACATTTTTACCCACTCACACGCCATTATATACCTGTGTTTACATTATGTTATCCATTATGCTTATAATATGACTTAATATTTGCTATTTTTTTATCTGTCAAGTCATTTTATTTTATTTTCCGTACGCATGGAGCAAACTTGCTATAGAAAAATTATGATGCAATATACAATTTTTCAAACTTTTTCTTTTTCATTTTTCACGTGCAAATCATGTAATATAAAAATGATTGTTGTAGAAAGAATTTTATTGCATTTTTTTAAATTGTTGGTAACTGCTAGAACAAAAAATATTTATTTATTCCTGTCATTGCTATGGAACAGCTGGTTTTGTCACACCCATGTTAAGGCAGTATTCAAAATTTTGAATCTTCCCGATTCCAGACACTTGGACCTATTTTTCCCCACCGAGATATTAAAAATCTCAATGTATTTTGCAAGTTTGAAGATGACTGATGCATAATTTAGATATTTGTGCGGACATTGTTTTTTAAATCTCAAGTATGCCAACATCAACCTTTCATTGACAAAATAACTGAGTATGATTCTCAGTTATCACGTTTTTGGCTACCACTAGTTGAAAGCAATAGCCTTAATAGTACTTTACATTTCTATTCGAAAACAGAAATATCTTGCAAATCTCTATCTAACAAAGAGAATTTTTAATTAATAACAGATTTCAGTATATTTGGAATACTTAAGTTTCTTTTCCTTCCTTGTATTCTATAGGTTTCAAACATTCTAACATTAATTATTCTAGCAGAACTTACTCCTTCAGATTTGTTCTCTTCATCGAGTTCAATTCACTGTAAAGTCCAATGGGTCTCGACATTAATATTTTATTGTCAAATGAACGATAAACAGGGATCTCAGCGATTACATATTTGATTTCCACACTTTGTAATCAATAATCTTATATATTATTTTAATGGGTCGATTGAAAAACTGGTGTTGTGTCGGGGAAATCAATTCGTAACGAAAGATTCTGACCGTCAATTATTAGACATTAATTCAGATATTTAATCTGTAATAACTAACAGAAAGAATTTCTATGTACGAATTGATTTTCCCGACACGACACGACTTTTTTATCGACCCACTATACTGGGTCGTTTGGAAAGTCAATTTGTACTGGAAAATTATGCGAATTAATTACTTAACATTAGATATTACAAACAATATCAATTAATTAAATTATAGAATTTTTCCGCACGAACTGATTTTTCCAAGCAGACATGACTTTCCGAAAAGCCGACCATATTTCTATTCCAAGTGAGGTAGCAAAATAAATAGTGGAAGTTAAAAAATAACAATATGGCTAATTGGCTAATTCCTTTTAAATTTTCTAGAAATTCGTTTCCTTTTCCATTAAAAATAAGAAAACATTACAGATGAAGCATTTTTTCAAATCCTAATTGTGTCATGTATATGGATTTTTAAATATTTCAAATTTGCCTTACGTGACTGATTCGGAAAAAAAAGACAAAAAAAAGGTATGAGCAACATTTTAAAACTATTTTTAAATAGATCATTTGAAATTCGCAGGAATATCTTTAAAAAAATACCGACAGAAAATAAATCAACAACTGTAAACATTTTAAAAAGTGCTTCAAACATCATTTGAATGTCTGAAAAATTACATACGAAATATTTTTTTTCAGTCAACAGGAAAAATTGTATGATCCTTCAATTTTCACAGATGAAAATATAAAATTGGAAACAGTATCTTTTTTAAGATATTTATCAACAGCTTTATCTTTTTATGCATGTTTAATATATATGCTGATAGAATGTCAATATGATTTTGAAAACGACTTGCAAATTCATGAAAATTTATGCGTTCAGAAAGGTTGAGAAGAAAAATGTTTTGCACAAAAAAGTTTTGCAAATAAAGAAAAAAAAGTTTCAGAAACATTGATTAGTGTTACTACCAGATTCTATGTCAGTGGATATTAAACCATCATTAAAGTAAAAAAAAAATATATATATATATATAACGCATTTTTGTAATAAAAAAAATCATTCTCTGAAAATTCAAAACTATTTGAATATTTCGTTAATGAACTTTTGATAAATCATATAAAATGCTGCACATAATAGTATTTTCTGTACGTATAACCGTGGAAAAAACTAAACACCCTTACTAACACCTGAAAAAATTATCATAGAAGACTATTATTCGTACTGACGATTAGAAATAAAGTGTACTTTTAAATGATGTATAAAAAATTTGCTTAGAAGGCTATATACATATTAAAAAGAAACAAAAAATCCTCTTTTTCGTATAGCAATATCCAACTTCAACAAGATATTCAAATTATTCGGTTTAAACTATGCCAAAATACCAAAATTCAAGTTATATGAATGATTGAGTTATAAATATTCAAAATTTAATTATTTTGATATTAAATTACATTTTCATATTTTTATAAATACCTTCTGAAATTATACTCCTAACAGTTAATATTTTATGTAAGAATAATACTAATATACAGAAGCATAAATACATAAATACCTTTTGAATTTTGATAAGTTTATTGTATAAACTATGGATAATGAAATTAATATTTGAAAAAGCTATGGGTTGAAACCTACAATGTTTTTGTTGTATTTAGATTTATTAAGCCCTGCTTTTTGGAAATCCAAAATTAAAAAAAAAAAATTTCGAGTAGTTTCGAAAGTAAACTTAAAAAACGGCAAATTGACAGTTTAAGAGTCAATGATAGAATCGACTTAATATTTTGATACTTAATATGCTATCCTGTAATCTAGTAGTCTTCAATGACTGCTTGAGTGGTGCTAAGATGCCTTGACAAAGAAAAGGGCCCTCTCAGTCATCAATCAAGTACCGAATTTCGATTTTGATACAGCTTTTCAAATATGCTCTTTTTAACGTAATAAATTTCTGAAAAACTTATATGAATTGTATTAAATTTTTTTTTAACCTAATTGAAGAATATAGAGTTTATTTATTGTCTGAAAACTGTTTTTAAGAAAACAAATTTAGGGTTTGATTTAATATTGTAAATTGCTACCTAAGCAACATTTATATACATCATTTGAAAGTAGACTTTATTTTCAATCCTTCGGTCCAGTAACGCTCTTATGCAATTTACTTTCCAGAGTTATTAAAGGGTATTTTTTTCTTCCGCGACAGTAGAATCTTACTCAGTTTTTTTAATAGATAGACAGAAACAAATTGGATAGTATGATACTTCTTCAAGTGTAGTTACTGATGTTTTTATTTACCAATAATTACATCAGCATATCAATAAATAAATAAATAAATAAATAAATAATAAATATATACATTAGCTTCTGTTTGGAAATGTACAAGATCCGCAGAAAAAATTAACAACATATCCCCTTACATAAACATGTTGTTTATTCCCTATTTAATATGGAGCCTTATTATTTCGGATTAGTGAATTTAATATCTATATAATCGTGATAAATTTTGCATTGATGATTTTTGTGCAAAAGAGTGGAATACCTATTGCTCAAAGATTTGAATAATTATACAACTAGTTTGATTATTTATATATGAACAATCATTTCTTTCACCATGAATTTTTATGTTTGTGACAAATTTGATAAGATTGAATTATCTGAAAAATATTTTAAGAAATTTCTTGTTATACGGAGGTTTAAAAAAAAGTCCAGGGCAGAAAAACAACCACCTTGGAATATCCCCAGACATGGATGACCATTGTTTGTATAACTTTTACAATTTAACTCCGGTCATTTACCAAGAACTTGTGGCATCCATGCCAAGGAGGTTTGTAGCAGTGACTCGCAACATATAAACATTTTAATAGTAATAACTTTTTAGAAATTTATATTTTTACATTTTGTAAGGTATTAATTCACGATATTTAATAGTTGAATTTAGCATATTATTAGAAGTTGTTCATTTTTTATAGATTTATATAATGTTTTTATGTTTCTTTGTTACCGAAGTTTCAAATTTGAGAAATGTACCAAACATTTTAAATAATTTTTATGTAAAAAACTAATTTTTTACACACAGTTTAAAAAAGGATACCTCCACTGATCAATCAGAAAAACTTTGATTGAAAAAGTTTTTCAAACACGCCATTACGAAAAGTAACTGCAGCAAACATTTCTTTTTAATTGAAGCTTTTTAAAGTAACAACAAACTTTTAAAATCGAAATATAGAAGTAGTAGATCTTTTTTTCCAGTAAAAAAATATTTAAATGACAAATAACTTTTTAAAATATTTCTTTTCGCTTAGCTAAATTTGAACATTTATAATTCAAGGCTTAAAAAATCAAAAGTTTATTACTGTTTGGTGCTAAAATATATTCAATCAAATGCAATTTTAATTCAACCATTTAGCTGGTGTTGTCCACACACGCAAAAAAAAAATGATCTTAAGAGCCCACAATAGTCACAGAAAAATTACTCAAAAAGACCCGGATGACCATGTAAAGTCTATGGGAGCGTTCTTTTCTAATATCTCGCTCAAATTTTAATATTTTTGCATGATTTTTTTGCACAAGATAGCTGAGGGCAATCCACAACCAGGCTAGTTTTTACTTTTTCAATTTTTGTTTCAGATTTTCTTTAAAAAATTACTTTAACTTTCGAAACCGGTTTAAACCGGTTCTGAAACTGAAACTATCATAATATAAAAAATATATAACCAAAATCGAAAAAGTAAAAACTAGCCCGGTTGTGGATTGCCCTCAGCTATCTTGTGCAAAAAGATCATGCAAAAATATTAAAATTTGAGCGAGATATTAGAAAAGAACGCTCCCATAGACTTTACATGGTCATCCGGGTCTTTTTGAGTAATTTTTCTGTGACTATTGTGGGCTCTTAAACCAAGAATATGCATAGATATATTCATTTTATTCAGGGTGATTCAAAATAACGTGGACAAAATCAAATAACAAATCAAGCATTGAACGAGGATAAAAAATCACATAGGAACATAGGGTCGCAAACTACTTATTGAGTCACAAATACAGGGTGTTTCATACTAGCTAAACCCGATTTGAAAGTAATAGTTTCGAAGAAAATAAGAAGACTGTAATGAAAATGCAACGATAGGTTAATTATTTTGTGTGAAATGTGAAAACGTTACGAAAAGAACAGGAAAAAACATATTGCACAAGCATTTGATGATACCGTATAAACTGATTATCACATTCTAAAATGTAAGGTGTTAAGTGGATATTGCTGGGGCACATAATGCAAACTTCTACCACTTTTGTTTGGTGTTATCACATTTAAAACAAAGGTGAAAATGTCTGTTAAATGTTTTACTATAATATACTTCAGTTTTCTGAAATTTATTACCGTGAAGTCAAAACGAGTTAGAATGAAACACCCTGTATTTGTGACTCAATAAATGGTTTGCGGCCCTTTGTACCTATGTGATTTTTTATCCTTGTCGTATGCCTGATTTGTAATATCAATTTGTCCACGTTATTTGGATCACCCTGTATATATATGAGGAGCCCAGAAGCCAAGAGGTATAAGTGACAAAATTGAAAAAAATGAGTTAAGTGTACAGGCTATCTGGAAATAAGTCTATTTATTTGTAGGTAAAGAGATATGAGTGATTTTTTTTAATTATGCACTGAGTTTTAGGAATCAGTTACTTAAACTCTTTCCCGAAACCGTGAAACGCGTGGAGGCCAAGGGGTATAAGTGCAGGTGTATTCATTAACGTCTATACAGCTGAAGCTCGTCCAACGACATGCAAGGCTAGTTCATGAATCTGAACACGCCCCGGAAATTTGACAGTTTTTAAACGTCTTTTGGTACAAAAACCCGATCATAGGCCAATTTGTACCAATCATTGTTTAAAATTATTTACACCGTGTAACGTTTTAAACCGTATGAACTGGAATTGTATGTCGTTTTTTAAAATGTTTTTCGTCAGTATTTTTCCGTTTAGAATTTGCTTTTTAATGCATTATATATTACATTACATAGATGCAAACTGTTAACAAGTAAGAAAAATCAAACATTAAACATAGATTCTGAAACACTTTCCAAGATTTCCTGAAATCTTTAAAAAGATTTCGCAATTTAAGGTAAAAAGGTGTTGATGTCCATAGAAAATTATGTATTTTCTATTCTGATTATGTAGAGCCTGTATTATACGTCAGTATTTAACTAATATTTAGTTCCAAGTAAAACATTCTTAAGACTACTGAAGGAATATTTCAAGAAATTATCATCCATAGATGACCATGTGTCCAATTATATGTGTTCCTTGTATATCATTTTATCTTTATTCTGCAAACATTTCTGAGTAAACTGAATGAAATTCATCATAAAAATACATAACTTATTGAAAAACAATCTTTAAATAAATTATACTTATATTCAGTAACCTTTACCAGATCTTTTGCGTAGCCTTGTATATCAAACATAGCATTTATACATACCAGGTAATATGTATAAACTTAGTGAAACTTAAAACACATATTATAATTAAGAAGGCATTTCATCCATCCATCAACCATATCGATAATGTACAGTATTTTGGATAGAATATACTATTTCAAATCTTTTGTGTGTCCCTGTAAATGCTGTGAACTTCATGATAAGCGCGATGTAACTTATATTAAATCTCATGGACGAATATCAATTTTATTATACATGAAATGTTTAATATAATTAAAATATTTTGCAAACAATTTCCACTTTTCCATTATGCAATTGAATTCTTTTGTGTGGCCCTGTAAATGAACATTCGTTTTCTTATGCATATTTTAATGAACTTCGTAGATGAATATAAATCGTAATGTATTTGACATTGTGTAACACCTTTAAAATTCATTTGAAACGATTTTTCCCCGTAGTCCGTAATAAAACGAAAGACTTTTGACTGTCCCTGTAAATAAATTAATCATGCTAGAAACGTTATTTGAAATAGGGTTCGTGCTAGGATAAACGTAAATAATTTCCAAAAAATTCAGCGCAATTCGAGTATATTTACAAGAGTTAGAGTGCGGACTCACGGCCGGATAGCCAGACAGACGGACAGACAAACTGAAAATATATTCACTTTTTACCTTTGTTAGACAGTGTTAGAAAATTTAAATTTTTTCAAAACTTATAATAAAATTTTAAATCTTATGTTAGAATAAATGTTTGTTGTTTCATTCATGTGTATCAACATTGATCTTAAATTTTTCGTATTTTCATTTTTTTTTAAATTTCATAATATTTCCTTTTTAGAACTTTTATTAAAACAAAATTTGTCCATTCATTTATTTACACCAGCATTGTTCTTCATTTTTTTATAAATTTATCTCTATCTTTTTATTTCATAATTTTTTTTTTATAATTTCTTGTATTAATTCGGCACTTGTACCCTTTGGCTTCCAAGCAATTTTCATTACTGCTTGGAAGGCAAAGGGTACAAGTGCCGAATGCTGATAAGTATTGCTTAGTTATACATTTAAAACAAAATTTAATCGGCGGTTTTTCTAAACAGTTATTGAAATAAGAGTTCAAAGAACATTAAGAAATAAGCAAAAGATTCCTATCTCAATTCATTCGATTACAATTGATGCTTAACTTTGAACTCAATTTACTCGAAATCTAAATTATGTCACTTGTACCCCTTGGCTCCTGAGGTCCTCATATATAAAATACGGGTGAACAAGCGTGTTTTTATTAAATTAAAACAAACGTGTTTCCTATTAAATCAATTTTTAAATTTTAGTGCCAGTCTAATATTTCAAAATTTTACACACAGAATTACTCAGCGCCACAAAGAGTTAAGCTTATTAATTCCAAAAATTAACTAACGAATTCAAATTTGCTGTCATTTATGGGTGTAATTTTTTTATATTTTTGCAAAAGTAATAAAAAAATGAAATGCTTTCATGTAATATTTTGCTCAATTTAAGAATAAAAATTTAAAACATTTTAAAGAAATTTCAGCTGCAAAATAAGTTTTTTCATCACATTTAAACATAATATCTTGGCTGATCAATCACGAAAACTTTGATCGGAAAAGATTTTTCACAGTGATATTCGGAAATGTAGTTTTTCAATAGTGAAGGGTAACACGCCTTTTTCTTGTTTAAATTGCCTACTTGTATCAAGCTCAAATTGAGCAAGCTTCTAAAATATTCTACTAGTTGTAGTAGAAAAATATTTTTAAGACCTTGTTGTAAATCATTATATTTATATCTATTTGGTTTAAAAATTGTGTTGAGCGGAACTATATGCTTTACGTTTAGTATACTATTACAACTTGTTCTTTTTTCACATAATTATAAAATGCTTTTCTGTACCATTATTTCACCGAATTTCCAAATTTATGTGATATATAAAACATTTGAAAGAAATTTTAGTTATCATACTAAGTTTTTTTTAAATGTAAAAATTAAATCTCTCCTCATCAATCAGAAAAAGTTTGATTGAAAATGTTTTACCACCACGCCATTACAAAAAGTAACTGCAGTAAACATATATATATATATGTTACAGGCCAAACCCGATTTTAGGCCAAACTAGATTGGCCTAGGCCAAACTAGTTTATCCTAACGCCCATCGGATAGACTGGTTTTTCCTAGGCCAAACCGGTATATCCTAACGGCCATCGGATAAACTAGTTTTTCCTAGGCCAAACCGGTCTATCCTAAGGCCCATCGGATAAACTAGTTTTTCCTAGGCCAAACTATTCTATCCTAAGGCCCATAGGACAATCTAGTTTTTCCTAGGCCAAACTAGTTTGGCCTAACTCTTATAGGACAAACTAGTTTAGCCTGCTGTGTATTAGACTGAACTAGTTTCTCCTAGGCCGATCTAGTTTATCCTAGGCCAATTCAATTTGGCGTGATTTTATTGAATTCAATGGCGCCACAGCGCCAACATTCTAGTTTGTCCTAGGCTGATCTAGTTTATCCTAGGCCAATTTAATTTTACGTGTTTTTAGCTCGCATGCGTCAAAGCCTGAGAAATAATGGGCTCGCAGGTTCTGTATGTATGAATGTACGTATGTATGTACGAATGTACGTACGTATGTACGTGCGTATGTACGTAACACGATAACTCGTGATAGAAATATCCGATTTGCTTCAAATTTTGGATGTAGGCTCATTTTGTTAAGATACCTTTGTGATTAGTTTTGGGAATTCATTGGATAAAACAAAGGGGGGGGCGAATGGGAGGCTAACTCCCCACCGTTAATTTAGAGAAATGGATTTTCATGCAGAATTATGAGTTTTCATTTAAAATTTTAGATATATGATTATTCTGACTAGGCGCCTCCATGATTAGTAGTGGATGTTTATTTTTTAAGCGTAAAGAAAGGGCAATGTAGGTTAACCCCCCCCCCCATAATTTAGATAAATGGTTTTTGACGCAGAATTTACGGTTATGCTTCACATTTGTATATAGGTTCTTTCTGATAAGGCGATTCCCTGAATAGTTTTGGGGGTTTAATGATTAAGTATGAAGGGAAAAATGAACGATTACCCTCTTACATAGAAAAAACTAGTTTATCCTATGGGCATTTAGATAAATAAGTTTGGTGTAGAAAAAACTAATTTATCCAATTGGCATAAGGATAAAATAGTTTGGCCGAGGCTAATCTAATTTAGCTCGAAAACGGCTTTGGCCAGTAAAAAAACATATCTTTCACTAGAAAAAGTATAAATGTGTGTCAAGAGTCATTGCTTATAACACCAATACAAAAATTTAACATGTTCACCCTAGAGACATGATGCATTAGACATGGTGTTTGCGTATTCAAGCAAATTATTATTATTGACTTTAATGTTATTTACTTTTGTACAGGCAGAGCTCTGTCTGTACAAAAATCAGTGAAAAAAGACTCAGTTCGGCTCGATTTGACCCTACTCAATTTCTGCAAAAAAATTCAGGTTTTACTTTACATGCAATTAAGATTCCTTTAAAAAATACTTCTTATATATTTATTGGATAAATTTACAATGTATTTTTAAATTATGTTGTGTTCACAGAATGGAAAATACACAATGTATTAATGATTATCTAGATTCTTAGAGTTTCAATATTCAAATACGGATTCATTAAATAATCAATGTAGTTTAGAACAAAAGAAAATATATGAGAGTTATAAATATCATAACTTTTGAATCCGTTCAGTAAAACGTAGATTTGTGAATATATTTCTCTGTCATTCCTTAAGGCTTTTCTCAAATCCTAACGAACTACATCCTAATACATTTATGAACTACTTCCTTTTCGGAAATGCATAAGGTTAACAGATTCAGATAATATATAATCGAATGGCATAAATCATTTTTTCATAAAAGCGATGTATCTTTGAGAAAATAATAAAGCTACGTTTTGAATTGAATTTCTGGTTACGACTTCACGAAAAAAAAAAAAATTGACGCCGTGAGAAGAATAGCTTATATGTCGACAGGTAATTAATTTCTCAAAAATGGAAAACGCTGCTCGATTGCAAATTTTGTTCAGATTAATTCTGGCTCGAAATGCAATAATAATAATAATAATAATAATAAATGCAAGTCAGATCTCAGTTGGCACGAGTGTGCAGAAAAAAAGCAAACACCATGTCCAATGCATCATGTCTCTAAGGCGAACATGTTAAATTTCTGTATTGGTGTTATAAGCAATGATTCTTGACACACATTTATACTTTTTCTAGTGAAAGATATGTTTTTTACTGGCCAGACCCGTTTTCGAGCTAAATTAGATTAGCCTCGGCTAAACTATTTTATCCTTATGCCAAATGGATAAACTGTTTTTTCTACACCAAACTTGTTTATCTAAATGCCCATAGGATAAACTAGTTTTTTCTATGTAAGAGATGTAATTTTTCTCTTCATACTTAACCATTAATCCCCAAAACTATTCAGGGAATCGCCTTATCAGAAAGAACCTATATACAAATGTGAAGCAAATCCGTAAATTCTGCGTCAAAAACCATTTATCTAAATTATGGGGAGGGGTTAACCTACATTGCCCTTTTTTTTACACTTAAACAATAAACATCCACAACTAATCATGGAGGCGCCTTGTCAGAATGATCCTATATCTAAAATTTTAAAAGAAAACTGATAATTCTGCATCAAAAATCCATTTCCCTAAATTAACGGTGGGGGACTAGCCTCCCGTTCGCTCCCCTTTATTCTTATCCAATAAATTCCGAAAATTAATCAGAAAAGTACCTTATATCAATGAACGTGCATCCAAAATTTGAAGCAAATCGGATATTTCTATCACGAGTTATCGCGTTACGTACATACGCACGTACATACGTACGTACATTTGTACATACATACGTACATTCATACATACAGAACCTGCGAACCCATTATTTCTCAGGCTTTGACGCCTGCGAGCTAAAAATACGTAAAATTAAATTGGCCTAGGATAAACTAGATCAGCCTAGGACAAACTAGAATGTTGGCGCTGTGGCGGTCATTGAATTCAAAAAAATCACGCCAAATTGAATTGGCCTAGGATAAACTAGATCGGCCTAGGAGAAACTAGTTCAGACCAATAAACAGCAGGCTAAACTAGTTTGCCCTATAAGAGTTAGGCCAAACTAGTTTGGCCTAGGAAAAACTAGATTGTCCTATGGGCCTTAGGATAGACTAGTTTGGCCTAGGAAAAACTAGTTTATCCGATGGGCCTTAGGATAGACCGGTTCGCCCTAGGAAAAACTAGTTTATCCGATGGGCGTTAGGATAGACCGGTTTGGCCTAGGAAAAACTAGTCTATCCGATGGGCGTTAGGATAAACTAGTTTGGCCTAAAATCGGGTTTGGCCTGTAACATATATATATTTAATTGAAGCCTTTAAAAGTAACAACAAAATTTTCAATGGAAACCTACAAGTAGTAGATTTTTTTCCAGTAAAAAAATTAAAAACATTTTCAAATAAAAAATAATTTTAAGTATAGGGGGAACTGGGGCACATTGATACACCCCCTGTACAGCACACAGGATCATTACAGGAAGTTTCACAACAGCTCCAAAAGGTGATACTAGTGAAATTAATACATGCAGAAAGTTTTGGAATGATTCAATAGTTTGATGAAATGGGATGGGTGATTAATTGTTTTTGTAGGTCAAAAGAAAATTTGAGTTGTACAATTGAAATGGTATTATATAACTGTTCCAGTATTTTTAACCGAAAAGAATCCCCTCCCTGGCAAGTAAAGCTACTCTTTATCAGTTTCTCCTTCTTTATTGTTAGATAAATTATGAAGTTTTGGATTTGCGACTCATTTTATTCAAAATGGCTGTATGGGGTACATTGATACAGTCTATTTCGGGACACATTGATACAACCTAATTTTTTTCTAGTCCATTTTTTCATCACCTTTTATTTTGTTTTATTATACACTCCTTCATTCAACCATTTTTCTTCAAAAATTTCTACTATTAGTTTTAATTGAAGTGAAATAGCTCTAATTTCTTTATACTAGAACATTTTATAGTATTTTTGCAAACAGGAGACGTACAAACTTACACAATATCTAATGCTAGTAGAAATAGCAAAAGAAATGGACGGCAGCCTAGCAAATCTCAAATTTATATTGATTCTCCAGAGAAAAGTATAATCGACATGAGAAATGTTAAGTAAGAGAAACAAGCTGCAGAATAGTACAAGATAATTATATAATAAACATAATTTTTAATATAATTATCTTTTATCTTCTGTTTGTAAACCGATTTATAAACAGAAAAACTGGTACATCTTTCACCTTTTCAAAGAAAGAAGATAATTCTGGGATTAAAGTGCCAGATATGGCAATCTTACCACAGCCAAAAAACAGACAAGGGACAGCCAGAACATCAGGTCATTATACATTTTATTTTGATTGCTTTAATATCACTTACAAATAAATTGTGTGTGAATTTAATGTCTATAAATATATATAAAATGGTTTGCTAACTATTTTTCGATGAAAAATATGCATTGATGTAATTTTGTCTCCATTTTTTCCAGATGTGTCAAAGTGTATCAATCTGCCCCGGGGATGGGGCACATTGATACAAATAACTTTTTTGATTTTTTTAATTACATGCAAAAATAATATATAAAACAACGATTGTACATTTTTATAACACACTACACAGGTTTTGCTGGCACCATATAGAAAAATAACTTAAAATTTCTGCTTACTGGGCACCAATTTTTTTTTTTTGAAAAAAGCTGTATCAATGTCCCCCAGTTTCCCCTATATGTTCATTGTTCAATTTTAATGTTTGTAATTCAAGACTGAAAACACCAGAAGTTTATTATTCTCTATAATAATCTCTCCGGCTCTAAAATATTTTCAATCAAATACAATTTTCAACAACTTATACATTTAACCTTTAAGCGTGCGTTGTCCATAAAAAAAGAATTAATTTTAAGCGATTAGAAACAAAGAGTAATTATTTGTTTATATATATATATGATGCACGGGAAAATAAGCATGTTTTTGATTTTTATTAAATTAGTTTTTAAATTTTGTTGCCAGTCTATTATTTCAAAATTATTTTCAAAACAGCGCCGAAAAGGATTAAACCACACTCTTAAAACGAAAGAGCTGTAATTTATTGAATCGTGAAGGAGTTGTTTTTTAAATGCTTTACTCATCTTGATTTAGATTGCTTATTTAAATAACTCATCTTAATTTAAATTGCTTAAAAACAACTCACTCACTTGAGTTGTTTCAACTCTTTATGAGAAGCTGCCTTTCAGAACGTGAGTTGAGCGAATTTCAGCTCAACTTGAGTTATATTTTGGCTGATATTTTAAGAGAGCAAAGCTTCGAATTCTCCGACTTTTTGGATACAGGTATTTTAACACAGAAAATATTTTATTATTTAATTTGGCATCTTGGCGATTTAAGAGAAGAGCTTTTTCTGTAAAATAATAATGATGCGTAAAAAGTCGGAGACTTGGCATGTCTGGTTAAGCTTATTAATGCTAAAATGTAATAAAAAATTAAATTTCGCTGCTACTTTTGGCAGTAAGTTTTATATTTTTATAACAAAATTCAAAATGATGGAATGCTTTCATGCATTTTTTTTTCCGAACTTTGGGATTAAAGGCAACATGCAAAACATTTTAAAGAGTTTTCATTGTAATTTTGTTTAGAAATTTTGTTTAGAAATTGTGTTTAGTAGATTTTATCTTTTGTAAATATCAATAAAATGTTTGTATTTCATTATAAAATACTATCATAGTTAAAATGTTTGACGAAAATTTATTAAACTGTAAATCATTCCTGTTTTTTAATATTTTATTAGTTCCGTAATGTAATGAAAAACAGAACCATTATAAGAACTTTCCTGTCTTTGTCTATAACAGCCATTTTACTCATAAACTATGGAACATGGAAAATTCAAATGGGCTAAAGTAATAAAAGCTTTTAACCCCCGTGTGTATAGATTATTAATCATTTACAGCTATATTTAGAAAAAAATGTAGAGGACTCAAACATTGCGATTTAAAGCAATATGCAAAACATTTTAAAGAAATTTCACTGTCAAATTAAATTTTTGCTCAAGGTCTAAACAAGTTATCAAAGCTGATCAATCATGAAATCTCTGATCGGAAAAGATTTTCCACAGCAACACTGCAAGAAATAATTTTTCAAAAAACAAGGGAAACACGCATTTTTCTTCTTGAAATTGCCTTCTGTATGAAGTAAAAGCTAAGCAAGCTTCTAAAATGTTCTATTAGGTTCAGAAAATGTATTTTTTAGATTTGTTGTAAACCATTATATTTTCATATATTTGGTTTAAAAGCTGTGTTGAGTGGAACTGTAAGTTTTAAGTTTAGTATATTATTACAACGTGTTCTTCTTTCGTGTATTTATAAAATGTTTTGTGAGAGAGTGACCTTTGTGATAAAGGCACTCTAGCATTTTTGTGAGATCGTGACGTCAGTGATTTAACATGCGTAGCGTGAAAGCGACATCTATCCTCTCTTTTACTTTAACTTTCTAGAGCGTGTGTGTCTTCCTCAGATCTATATCTATATCGCGGTTAGAAGTAATATGCAAATTTATAGTATCTCAGTTTGCAGCATATAAAAGCTTGGAGTTGGAATGCGAGTGGGGTGAGTAGCGGCGTAAGCCGACTAGCAGTGTGGTGAGAAGCAGCGTAAGTCAGCTAGTAGTGTGTGGAGTGAATCAGTGAATTGAATCGGATCGAGTTATTATTGGCCTTCAGTAAAGTAGCGAGGAGTTTCCAAGTGAGATAGCTAGCAGCGTTTGCCGATTGAGTTTATTCAGAGCAGAGCTATTCAAGAAAATTGCCGTTGGTAAGAGATAATTTAGTTACGTTGAGTATTTTAGGCAATAAAGAGTGTTTTACAGCCACGGGCTGTCTAATAAAGCTTTTATCTAGCAGTTTAGCTGAAGTCTAAGTGGGAAGTTGGTTGGAAGTGCCCCGACTCAGCCTAGTGCCCGAGCTGTGAGTATATTTATGAGTTTAATCTTTTAGTATTGTGACTAGTTATCGAAATTGACGAACTGAAATCTCCACTTCCCCCTGAGCCCTAACAGTTTAAATAAACTGTGGTTTTATCTTATATCTCGAGTTATGTCTGCATTTAACCACCCCCACGGCAAAAATAATTCCCAGCATGGGCAACCGTCCGTTACAGTTTCTATGTACTACTTTTTCATCGAAGTTCCAAATTTAAGCACTATACAAAATTTTATAAAAAATTTTACTTATCATACTAAGTTTTTCTTTTTAATGTAAAAATATCTCGGCTGATCAATCAGAAAAACTTTGATTGGAAGAATTTTCACTCCGCCATTACGAAAAGTAACTGCAGCAAACAATATTTTTAAATTGAAGCTTTTAAAAGTAACGAAAAACTTTTTAAATTGAAATTTACAAGCAGAATTTCTTCCATTAAATGTAAAAATTTTCAAATAATATCGAAATATGTATTTCTGTGCACAGTTCATATTTAACGTTTATTATTCAAGATTTAAAACAGCAAAAGTTTATTATTATCTATTACTGAAATTTCTTCAATCCAATGCAGTTTTTTCGAATCTAATTTTGTGCGGTTAGAAACTAACAATATATACATACATTAAGTATAGGAAAATTAGCATGTTTTTATTTTCTATTAAATTCGTTTTTAAGTAGTGCTGCCAATCCATAATTTCAAGATTTTACAAGAATAAATTATAATTTACAGTAACTTTTGGGTGTAAATTTTATATTTTTATAACAAAATTCAAAATGATGGAATGCTTTCATATAATTTCTTTCCGAACTTCGCAATTTAAGCAATATGCAAAACATTTTAAAGAAATTTTGCTGTCAAACTGAGTTTTTACACCTAATCTAAACAAGATATCACTGCTGATCAATCATGAAAACTTTGATCGAAAAAGATTTTTCGCAGAAATATTGGGAAATGTAATTTTTCAAAAGAGATGGGTAACACGCCTTTTTCTTGTTGAAATCGCTTCAATGTATCAGGTGAAATTTGTGCAAATTTATGAAATATTCTATTAGGTTCAGTAGGAAATATTTTTTTTTCTAGGCTTGTTGTAAATCATTAGAATTTTATCTATTCGGTATGAAAATTGTATTGAATGGAACTGTGTGTGTTAAATTTAGTGTATTATTACAACGCGTTCTTTCGTCACATAATTATGAAATGTTTTTACGTTCTATTTCTCCCCAGAAGTTCCAAATTTAAGAAATACACATAACATTGTAAAGACATTTTACTTATCATATTATTTTTTTGTGTAAAAATATCTCGGCTCATCAATCAGAAAAACTGAAAAAGTTTTTCCACCACGCCATTACGAAAAGTAGCTGCATTAAACATTTTTAGTTAATAGAAGCTTTTAAAAGTAAGCTATATAAATTAAAATATACAAGCAGTAGTTTTTTTCACTACTATTTTCTACATTTTTTTAATTTAAAATAATTTCTAAATATATATTTCAGTGCATAGTTAAGTTTTAATGTTTATAATTAACGACTTGAAACAGCAGAATTAAGTAATCACGAAATTTTCAAAACAGAATTTTTTGTCTAATTTAATCAGAAAAACCTCGATTTAAATAATGAAAAAATTTATTATAAACATTTACTGGCGAGAATAATAAGTCATGTTTGGTATATGTCCGTACGCCCGTATGGCGTACCGGCAAATAAGGTAAGTGGTTAAGCTGTCAGAAGTGCTCTGAAGAATACTTTTATTTATTTATTTTATTCCTTCTATATATAAAATATAGGAAAATAAGTATGTTTTTTTTATTAAATTTCTTTTTAAATTTTGGTGGCAGTCATTTCTTTCAAAATTAAATTCAAAACTAAATTACTCAGCGTCAGAAAGGGCTATGCTTATTAATGCTAAAAATAATAAAGAAATTAAAATTGACAGTTACTTACGTAGATTGCAAGATTTATATGTTTTCAACAAAATTCAAAATGATGGAAAGCTTTTATATGATTTCTTTCCGAACTTCCCAATTTAACCAATATGCAAATTCACTGTCAAATTAAGTTTTTGCACCTAATCTAAACAAGATATCTCGACTGAACAATCACTAAAACTTTGATCGGAAAAGATTTTGTACAGAAGTATTGTGAAAAGTAATTTTTCAACAAAGAGGGGAGATCCGCCTTTTTCTTGTTGAAGTTGCCTCCTTGTATCAAGTAAAAATAGAGCAAACGTCTAAAATATTCTTCTATGTTCAGTAGAAAATATATTTTAGAGTTGTAAATCATTATATTTTCATCTATTTGGTTTAGAAATTGTGTTGAGTAAATTACATGTTTTGTAAATATATATAAAATGTCTTTTTTTATTATATAATAGCATCATAGTTAATTTTTTTTACGAAAATTTGTCAAACTGCAAATCTATTTTGTTTTACTATAGTTTTTAGAGTGCTATACTCTAAAAGAAAGCAATCATTATAAGATCTTTCCTGCGTTTGTCTGTCGGTACCTTTTTCTCGTAATATATGGAACGTGGAGAGTTCAGACAGGTTGAAGTAATAAAGGTTACTGAGCCATATATTTGTAGAATATTAGTCATTTACAAATTTATTTAGAATAAACAAAGAAGAGCTAATAAATTTACTTGAAAAAAAATCTTTACTTTGTATATCGTATGAAACTTGGTAATATTATTAAGCTTGGTTGATTGTGGAAAATGTGATGCAAAATATGCCCCTTCCCCATTCTCTATTTACGAATCAACTAATAACAACTTTAATGATACATTTATGTAATGCATTGTATCGTTGTAGTATAAAGGAAACAAAAATGTAATTCTTTTAAACAGACTAATTTAATTAGAGATAATCACATCTCTGTATAATAATACACAGTGTAACGAATCAAGGGTACGTCCATCAATCTTACCATTCTCCGGTAAATCGGTGTTACCTTAGATTTAATTTCGATTTGAGATATGTATGAGAGAACTTATCTGTCTGAATACAAATCCTTTTCTACCTGAAATCCCTACTGTTCAGCATAATTTCCTATAAATGATTCAAAACAAACAAAATTTCAATGATTTGAGCAGTTAAAAAACATTTCAGATAACGAATTGGAAGCAAATATAGCGAAAAGCGTAAACAAGATGTGTGAAAGCGAGTCATTCACTTTTGTAAGTCGCTCATTGAAAGAAATCAAATAACTGAATTAGCGATCACTCGAAAACGTGCTACCATGCTTATTTGTGTGACATTTGTGTGTGGGTAAATAGAAAAAAAAATAACGATACAAGATACTTCCGTAAATTAGTTTCTGCTGAAATGTGATAAAAAAAATAATAGTACATAGAAATTTTGTGAGAGTTACCGTTTTTCACACTCCTTCCTCATTCCTTTAACGGGCAAGGTTCACCGAAATTACAAAAGGTTCTTTGGCTGTCATTTTCAGAGTTCAAATGGTCCGTGTTCGCTGTTTGTTTACAAAATTTGCGTCCTTTGTAAAAAAAATGGTTAAATGATTGTTTTTGTCCAATACCTTAAAACATTACGTGCAAAAGTTTTGATAGCAGCTATTAAAAATGAGCACTAAGCAAATAACTATGCATCTAACTATGTTTGATTCTTCTTTGTATTGCAACAATTTAAAAACTACATAGATATATAAAGAAATTAAGGATACGAACCACTGAAAAGCATGTTTAAAATTTATCCTTGAACAAAAAAAAGACTTACGTCTTTTGGTAGATTTAAAACACACTTTTTAAAGTATTATAAAAAACTGGTATTAATTATTAGCATTACAGTCATGTTCTTGGATTAAGGATAATTCAGAATCACATGAAAATCGAACTCTAAAGTAAAAAAGTCACCTGTGGAATTAGGGGCCATCCATAAATGACGCTACACATTTTTTCTATATTTTTGATTTAGCTCCCCTGTTTGTCATAAAGTGTCAGACTTCACCATATTCCTTTCCCTCGTCTTGTCACATGTCTTACTACATTACGTAAACTTACAGTTCAGCAACGAAGCATCTCACTCTAGATCATATTTCAAATTTTATTTGAAAACTTTAACTACGTGATTTAATGACATTTGTGAGCATAACGATAAAAACGATTCGTGTACTTATTTTTTGTATGAAATAAGATTAAGGTTTACAAGAAAAAAATATTATTAACATACAATAATAATAAAATAATAATGTGAAAAAAAAAGGAAAACAGTAGTATTTTGAAAATTAAAATGGAATTTAATATGTTTGGTTTTAAATCTTATGTTTTCTTTATAAATACAAATTTCATAAATAAATCTGCGGATTTTTAAAGTTTTTATTTTATTAAAATGTGTCATGTCACATTTCTTCTTATTCCCTCCCACCCCCTCGTCACAAATTACCACAATTTCACGAATTTCCTCACCCCCCCCCAACCGTGGCAACATTTATGGATGGCCCCTTATCAGACACATATTCCAGACTAATATATAAATTTACAAAAAGTCAACAGATGGCACGAATATTGCGCCAATTGATCAGAGTATAAGAGAGGCATGTATACGGAAAAACAGCAAAAAAAGTTCTCACAAGCATTTAGTAAGCAGCACAGTGTCATAACCGAATAGTGTTGACTCAAAAGACGCACGTGGATGATTTTTACGCGCAAGAATTATCGGCCGTCTGTTACGTGGCCGTACTCACAATGAAGGTTTCTATACGGGAATACTCAGAAAATTCTTTAAAATTACAGAATGTTCTTCTTATGTGCATATATATGTTTAAAAAAAAATTCGGCGAAACAATGATAGAACGTTCGTAAAAAATAATGAACATTTCGTTTATTTGACAATTTATCACCAGTTGGCGACGAAATAAAATTTAAATTTTTTTTCAAATGCTTTTTAAAGTAAAAATATTTTTAAAAATAATCATTTAAATAACTTTAGTCTTGT
The DNA here is from genome assembly GCA_964019185.1 of Maratus speculifer. Classification (NCBI taxonomy): domain Eukaryota; kingdom Metazoa; phylum Arthropoda; class Arachnida; order Araneae; family Salticidae; genus Maratus; species Maratus speculifer. Next base: position 89,781,834 of record OZ025289.1, on the reverse strand, counting down.
CGGTTTTAGTTTGTTATAACTATAGTTTTGTCATATATATATATTTATAATGAAAGTTAAGAATGAAACTTTATGAATTAAAATGAAAATCAATATGAAAATTAAATTAATTAAAATTGTTTCAATCTCAAAATTAAGCCCAAATGAGTACTGTACATTCAGTTGTGTTGCTATGGAAACAAAAACTTCTCAGATATTGACTAGTACTGTAACATTCTTCATCTAGCCTTTATTTTGGAAAACGCATAAATAAATGAAAATATATTATTGAATATGAAATTATTTTTATATATAATACTATTTTTACAGTATTAAAATTTAATAACTTCCGCTACAAGCCTTGTTTATATGTAATACAATATAATATATATGTTAAACTCACTCACTGTTTAAGTTTAAATTCATTAAATAGCATTTATTGCACGCATTCTAAAAATCTAAACAAACAATTTTTACATGAAAACCGTTTGCTTTTGGCGAGGAAAAGTGCTGCTCATCAAATCGCGTGATGCTTTCGTATTTTCCGCCATATCTTCAAAAGTATTAAATTTTTTTACAGGGCTTCAACCGGAATTCCACCTTTAATTTTGACTGATCCTTTATTAAATGCATAAATACTTTAATTAGTATTTTTTTCCAAACAAATCTGAATATTCCCAGTATGGAGACTTTCCTTGTCAGAGGGAAGTACCAGAGGAGCTCGGAACATCACAAAGTTCCAAATTCCTAAAACAAAGTTCCTTATTTATATTCAAATATATTAAATTATTCTAAACTTTATCAACGATTCCAAGATTATAGAACTGTTAGTAGACGTTACAGTACAGGTCTCTCTCAAGTTACAACGCCTAATGAAGACCGATCTTTGGCAGAAACTACCCAAAGAAACAAATAGAACACAGTCATTGTCTGGTAAGCTATTTTCATATGTTTGCTAGCAGGTTCGTGGAAATCATAGTTTTCTTTTTTTTTTTTTTTGCAAAACAGTCCAAAGAAAGGAATGTAGGATTATTGACAAGCATGGGAATGACATGTTGTCTTTGTGTAAGTGTTCTAGAAGTCACGGGTACAACTGTTTCAAGATAAACTGTGTAAAGACTTTTTGGGAATATTGGTCTATATGTTCGCAAGTCCATCAGATCTGTTACGCTCACGACAACGCACTGTCGTCTGCAATTAACTTGGTGTAGAGGTTGGTTGGTTGGTTGTATAAGTTTTAATGGCGCAAAATCCCTTGTGGGACATCCTGCGCCAAACCAAAGACAAAAATGCAAAAGTAAAGAAGAAAAAGCACCAAAATATCTGGATGGGGGTTTCCCATCCAGATACAGTCAAGCAAATATATAAAAGTAGAATTTAAATAGCTAAAACATTAGATATGGATGTAAAAGTAGGCAAATAGAAAATGCACTCTGAATGGAGTCCCATCCAGATGTTGTTCAGGGTTTCAAAGTCATAGAAATTAAAAAATTATATTTCAAAGTAAAATCCGGCATGTTTAAGAAAGGTAAAGAGTGCCCCATGAGGTGTTTCCCCAATGAGGTTTGTCAAAAGTGGTGATGATGAATTAAAATAAGTTCTATAAAGGTGCCGGAGGCCCAGACAGTCAGTTAAGATATGGTATATGGTAAGTTGATCAAAATGACAATGTGGACACATGGGTGCATCCTCCCTTAGTAATAGATGTTTATGTGTGATCCTCGAGTGTCCAAATCTCAGACGAGTCAATATAACATCAGACTTTCTAGGATATGTCGATAACCAGATCTTGATAGTAGGTTTAATATGATGTAATTTATTATTGTGTTCTATATCCCAACTTTTTTGCCATTTATCATGAATAAAATAGTTAATGTGTAGTTTTATGTCTGAGAATGGAATTTTTACTCGTAATGGAAGAAGAGCACGTTTATCTGCCTCATCGGCCTTATCGTTGCCAGGAATACCCATGTGTCCAGGTACCCAGCAAAATAAAATATTGTAACCACGTCTTGTCAATTTATAATAAAAGTCTAAGATGGACATGACATAGGGATGTTTTTTTAATGATTTAATTGCGTCAATAGAGCTATTTGAGTCAGTGTAAATGATGAATGATGAACTATGATGATTAGAGATGTGGAACATGGCTCTTTCTATTGCAATCAGTTCAGCTGAAAAAACAGAGATAGAGGAGTGAAGACGATAACTTAGTGAAGTGTTTTCGCAGAATACCCCACAACCAACAGTGTTTCCATTCTTGGAGCCATCTGTGTAGATGTCGGTATAGTTATTAAAATTAGAGCGATGTGCAGCAAACAGCTGTTGAAAAACGGCAGGGGCCAAGTTCTTTTTATCATACCCTTTAAAGGGATGCAGGGTGGTAATAGAAGGAGGGTTCCAGGGAGGAAACATGTGCAATTGGCATGGTCTCACCTCGATGTTACTCAAGGGGCCATTGTCAATAATGTTAAATACTCTGAGACCAAAAGATGGAATACACGATGGGCGATGCTGATAATGAGTATCATTGTCAGTATTTAAGAAAAAATCATAAAGGGGATGATCAGGATGTGACAGGATACGATAATACAATTCCAATGAACTCTTTTCACGAATATAGTGCAATGAGGGTTCATTGCAATCAACATAAAGGCTTAGGACTGGAGAAGTACGAAATGCACCACAGCAAACACGAAGTGCGCTGTGGTGCACGGTGTCAAGTTTTTTAAGAACATAATTACGAGCAGAACCTAGATCTGGCAAGCATAGTCAATTTTAGAACGAATAACAGCACGATAAATTTTAAGAAGCGAACTGCGGTCTGCTCCCCAAGAAGTATTGGATAGTACTTTTATTAAATTCAGCAATTTTTCACATTTTGTCCGTAATTGTAAAACATGTGGTAAAAATGTCAGTTTCTTGTCAAAGTATACGCCAAGGTAACGAACAGAGTCCACAACAGGAATTTGGGTAGAACCAATGAAAATTTCGGGATCTGGATGTAGATCCCTACGTCTACAGAAATGCACACAAGAAGTTTTGTCTTGAGAAATAGTAAAACCATTTTTGTTAGTCCAATTAATAATACGAGTGATTGCAATTTGCAGTTGTCTCTCAATGAAGCGCATATCCTGTCCCATACACATGATATGAAAGTCGTCAACATAAAGGTCTCCTTTGACTGAAGGGGGTAGCTGGCTCAGGATGTTATTTATTTTTATAGCAAAGAGGGTGACACTCAGGACACTACCCTGAGGCACACCCTCTTCTTGTACATGGACGCCTGATAAAACTCCTCCAATTCGTACTTGAAAAAGACGAATGGCGAGGAAATTTTTAATAAAAATGGGGAGGTTCCCACGAATGTTAAGGTTATACAGGTCACGCAGTATCCCATACCACCATGTTGTGTCATAGGCTTTCGCCATGTCAAAAAATACTGACACCAAATGGTTGCGTTTAAGAAAAGCACTCCGTATGTAATTTTCAAGATGCATGAGATTATCAATAGTAGACCTATTACGTCGAAAACAACACTGAAAAGGAGCTAGGCAATTATTAGATTCTAAAATGTGCACAAGGCGAAGGTTGACCATTTTTTCTAAAAGTTTGCAAAGGCTGCTAGAGAGTGCAATAGGTCTGTAATTATTAGGGTCAGTGGGATCCTTTCCTGGTTTAGGGAAAGGAATGATGATAGCTTTATACCAGGCCTGAGGAAAAACTTGTTCAATCCAAATTCTATTATAAAAAGCAAGTAAGTTATTGAGTGAAGCTGTGGGGAGATGTTTTAGCATAGTGTATGTAATCCCATCATGGCCAGGAGCAGATAAACGGCTGCTTTGCAAACATTTTTGTAGTTCTACAGTGGTAAAAGGTATATTATATGAATGAAACTGGCTCGAATTGAAATTAATGCGGATAGTTTCCATTTGTCGTTTATATGATAAAAAAGGTTCATGGTAAGAGTCGGAGCTAGAGTTAGATGCAAGTGTATTTGCTATTGTTTCAGCAATATTTTTGGGTGTATAGTTTGGCCATTGTGATTTAGGACTGAAATATGATTTTCAGAGTACAGACCCATACAGTTTTTTACTTTTTTCCAGAGAACTTTACTTGAAATGTTAGAACTGATGTTTGATACATATTGCTTCCAGGAGTCACGCTGGCTTTTACGACGCACTCTTCTAGCTTCAGCCTTTGCTTTTTTGAAAGCGATATAGTTTGTATTACTGGGGTATCTCCGGAAGATGTTCCAAGCTTTCTGTTGATTTTTCTTAGCTGTCTGACATTGACTGTTCCACCACGGCTTCTTGTGCCTAGGGGAAGCAGTGGAGATAGGAATGCTATTATTTGCAGCATTGATAATACACTGAGTGATATTATCAAGTGCATTGTCAATATCACAGTCAAGCATGTCATTAGTAATGTTAGCTTCATTAGTGAAGGTTAGCCAATTAGCTCTGTCGTAAATATAACGTTTAAAATAATTTTTAGAATCTCTGTTAGGAGTAGTCTGTGTGATAAATATAGGAAAATGGTCACTGCCGTGCAAATCATTAGAAATCCAAAAGTTCCAGTATGGATAGATAGAAGGGGAGCAAATAGCGAGATCTATAGCGTGAAAAGTGCGAGTTGGTTCATGAAAGTATGTATGATCACCATTGTTGAGCAGGCATAAGCCATTGTCAGAGATAAGGTTTTCTATAACATCACCACGTGCATTATTGTCAGAATTACCCCAGAGTTGGCTATGAGCATTAAAATCGCCAACGATGATGAATGGAGATGGGAGTTGAAGAATAAGATTATCTAGATGTGCTGACTGTATAGACATATTAGGTGGTAGGTATATAGTACAAATAGTTATTAGTCGGTTAATGTGCACACGAGTTGCAACTGCTTGTAAATTAGTATTTAAACTGATATAGGAATGGGGTATATTGCGAGATATGAAGAGAGCCACTCCTCCAGTGGCCCTATCACTACCAGTGAAGTCTTTCCTGTAAGCAGCGTAATTACGTAATTTTGCTTTGTCATTTGGTTTTAGATGGATTTCCTGCAGAGCTAAGCAGAGTGGTTGATGGTCAGAGAGAATGTCTCGGATTTCATCATGTTTATTAAGATAACCACGGCAGTTCCAAGAGATGATATTATTCATAATTACGAGAGTTAAATATGAGTATCTATGTCATTTTGATCAGAAACAGTAGACATGCTACTGTCTCCGTCGTCCAGTATTTCATCCGGTTCGGGATGAAGGTCCATAGCATCGTCATCCTCCATTCTTTGATTTTTTTTGTCTTTTTCCTGTGAATTTGTCTGACTTTTTGAGATTTTGTTCTTTTTTGGTGGGGGTATTGCAGATATAGTAGATTTAGTTTTTGAAATATTTTGCTTTAAAGAAGTTTTAGTTGTAATTTGTGCGTTCCTGTTATGAGATGGTATTTTGGAAGTATTAGAATGTAATGATCTTGGAGAGGCAGTTTGTGAAGAATTGGCAGAAGTGGATTGTTGTGTATCTAAGTTATCCGGCACAAATTCTTCAAATACAGTATTTTCTTCAACATCCGAGTCATTGCTATAGGGCTCGGATTCCATAGCCTCGTCCGCGTACTGCTGGAGCTGTTTCGGATCTTTGATGTTTCTTATGATTGAGCTGATGCCAGAATTTCGCTTCCCCTTTCCAGCAGTCTTCCATTGTGGAGAGGCTGGAGTTGAGGTTTTCTTTTTAAAGGTTTGTATAGGCGGTTTTTTTAAATTATGTTTTCTGGGAGCATCAGGTTTCTGTGGAATATTGGTATTCATGGCAGGTTTTGTCTTAGTTTGGGGTTGAGATGACTTATTGGATAGAGCTGTCGGTTTCTGTTGTTTCTTCTCTATGTCAATTTTTACCGGTTCAGGGGATGGGGTGTTGGTCGATTCTTTAACATGAGTGCGTAACGCGATAACTCATGATAAAATTATCCAATTCACTTATTCCAATTCACTCATATGTATATTCTTATGAGGCGCTTTCCTGATTAGTTTTTGGAGTTCATTCGATATGTATAACAAGGGGAACGGGGGCTAATGCCCTTCCCTTTAATTTATATAAATGGATTTTTCATGCAGAATTATCAGTTTTCGTTCAAAATTTAGGTGTAGGATTCATTCTGATGAGGCACTTCCGTGATTAGTATTAGGCGTTCATTTGATAAGTATAAAGAGGGGGAAAGGGGGCTCGTGCCCCTCCCCCTTTTTATATAAATGGATTTTTCATGAGAATTATCAGTTTTTGTTCAAAATTTTGATATAGGACCATTCTGATGAGGCGCTTCCGTGTTTAATATTATTCATGCAGATATTTTATATGATAATCCATATCCCTGATTAGTTTAAAAAGTTCTATGATTTAGTATAAAACGGGGAAATGGAGGTAGCTGATCCCTCCCCCTTAATTTGTTTTTCGAACTGAACTAACCCTAGAAAATTTAAGGCTGGAATATACAATTAGTATGCGTAGCCTGCGAGCTCAATGCCATCAGTTTAACTGGGCAATATTCTTTTTATTTCTATTTCTCTTATATACTTAACCCGCCATTTACGCCTAAATGATAATGTCTGTGATATGTCTGGGCCGACATTTTTTTTCCGAAGAACAAATTCTGTCTTCCGTCTAATGCAGCCATCTGACATGGACAAAATAAGTGTTATTCCTTTTTTGGGGATTCTTTTTATCAGTTACAGTGAAAGTATTAGCGAAATTCGTAGCACATAATGAGAATTATGATAATTTTAGGTATTTGGCAGAAAAGGCACGTAATGCTATAAAGGGTTAAAAAAATTTCCAACCAATGATACTTATATAATAAGACTAATAAGGAAAGTCTACATACTGGTCATACTCAGAATGTTAAAAAACAAAAAAATACTTATTAAACTACTTATCTATATAATAAAGGGATCAATCAAAGTTAGCGACGGAATTACAGTAGTAATTGTGTAAAAAAATAAAATACTTTCGAATATTTGGCGTGAAAAGACGAACGCGTCACACATTTTGGCGAGCAGCACTTCTCCTCGCCAAAAAAGCAAACGATTTTATTGCAACCGAAAGTAATTGAGCTTTTAAAATGCGTGTAAATGGTATTTAAAGAATTTAAACATAGACAATGAGAGAGTTTAACATATTATAAATATATATATATTTTTTGTATTACATAGATATGCCTTCATAATGTTAATGTAGTTATTTAAATTACCATTGGAAAAAATATTTTCATATATAAAAAATTCATACTGAGAAAAATTATTTATACATTTAAGCGTATTCAAAATTAGAGGCCAGATGTTTCCATAGTAACAAAATCGAATTCACAATGTTAATTTGAACTTTGAACTTGAAACAATTTTAATTAATTTAAATTATGAATTGCGTTTTAAATTGCTAATTTCGATGGGTTAAATTTAAATATAAATACACTGACGGAAAAAAATCCCAACACCAAGAAAAACTTATTGTAAAGTAACGAAATTTGGAAACAGTGCATTTGTCTAGTTAACATGTTTATTTGATTAGATTTTCGACACAGGTTAATTTAAGGTCAATAAAATGCATTTCAAATATGAAATGCTGTTACATTAATAGTCGCTATTACCTGCAGAATTTTTAATCCAAGTCTGCAAACGTGCATGCATTGTGTAAAAAAGGTGCCGAATGTCACTTTGTGGTATGGAGTTCCATGCTTATTGTACTTGTTGAATCATTATTGTGACGGTCCGTGCTGGTTGAGAATGATGCTGGAGTTATCGGCCAATGGTACCCCATACGTATTGAATGGGAGACAGATCTGGTGATCTCGCTGGCCAAGGTAACATGTCGACACTCTGTAGAGCACGTTGTGTTACAACAGCGGCATGAGGGTGAGCGTTATCCCGTTGAAAAACTCCCCTTGAATGCTTTTCTTGAATGGCAGCACTACAGGATGAATTACCAGACTGACGTGCACATTTGTAGTCAGTGTGTTTGGGAGAACCACATTTCAGCTTAAGCGCTGCTAGAAAACCTCAAAAACAGGTTAGCTCATAGGAGGTCCCTCCCTGTTCGAAGTGTTGCAATTCTCCTAAAGTCTAAATATTTTGTACAATGATTAATGTATACTGTAATATAAAATGTTGATTATTATGTAATGCGTAGTATGTGGCACACCAATAAAACTTACAATTTGCTCTTATTACTGTTTTTTTTTTGTTTTTTTTACTATGGCGGAGAGTGAATTCAAACATATTTTAATTATATTTACTGTATTTATTTTTAAAATAACTGTGCAGATAACTGTTTATAAATTGGTATATTTACTCAAGTTTCATATACGCATATTTTTCTTATCAGGATATTTCTCTCTCTCTCTCTCTCTCTATATATATATATATATATAATAAAAACTTTATATTAGTGTAAAAATTATCTATATCTATATATATATATATATAGATATAGATAACCTAGATATAGATATAGAAATCACACACCACTGTGTGTGTGTGTGATTAAAATAGTATATTTATTCAAGTTAATTCAATAAACATTTCTCACTCTGGTGTATATGTCCAGTAGTACATGAGAATGTCAAGGGCAGGGATCGACAACAATAAGCACAGAAAAAAACTAAATTTTACTATTTTTTCTTAGCAGCACTATTTTTCATTCCTACTACGTATTAGTTATTACTTTACATTCTTCATTTAGACCACTTCCATTAATAATTCCCCTCTTTATTCCAAAAACTGTTTAAAATTAGTCTAATTTTTTTTAATATTAACTTAATTTAATTTTTTTATCTTAGCCATTTATGGTGGACAAGTTCACCGGTTTATGTTATAAACTATCTATATTCCTTTCTTTCAACGAGACATGTAGGGGGCTCAGACGAAACCTGGTATTTTGCATACAATACTATCATTGGCACCAAGACAGAACCTGCTTTCATCAGAAAATACACCAAATCTCCACCCTATCCTCCAATGAGCTGTGGCTTGACACCATTGACGTCGCAAACGGCAATGACTTGGAGTCAATGGAATGGATGCAGCAGGGCGCCTTGCATGGAGCTGTCCTTGAAGTAACTGATTTCTAACAGTTTGTTGTGTCACTGTGGTACCAACTGCAGCTCGAATTTCTGTCGTAGACGCAGTACGATGCGCCACAGCCGTACGCCAAATACGACGTTCTTCCATCTCAGTAGTGCCATGTGGTCACCCGGAACCAGGTCTTATTGACGCAGTATCATCCCTACCACTGCTCCCAACAATCATACACAGTAGATACATTCGGTCCAAGTCTTTCTGCAAAATCACGGAAAGAAAATCTACTTTCTCGTAGCCCTACTTTACGATCTCTTTTCAACTCGGGGAGATGATGATTATAACTTCTTCGTCTTCTTAACCCTTTGTGCTCTAGCGGGTAAATTTCTTTAAAATTCCAAATGTCACATTGGCACCAGTATTTTGCAAAGAAAAAAAACGTTTAACGATATATACGAAAAAATGCATTAAACCTTTTTCAAATAAATCTGGTCATGTTTTCTGGTACCGTTGTGATATTTCGCAATTAAAATTATGTGGTTGAAAATTCTACCATCAGAGCTCAAGGGGTTAAAGGCATTCATGATCAACCTCAACTCAATTCGTCGAATTTTGAAGATAAATAATGCTCACGAAGTTTTCAGCACGCATTTAAAGCAAACTTGACTTTAAAGTTGTGAGTGGTGCTACAAGCGCCACACCTGTGTGCGAAGCAAGTAATTTGAATCAATGTTATCTTTCAGATGTATAAACAGGTCTACAAAATTTCGTTTAGCTAACACAAGTCTTTATTGGTATTGGGATTTTTTTCCGGCAGCGTACATACAAAAACGATATAACAGAATTATACTTAAAACAAGCTAAAACTGACAAAACTAAAATTATTTATGAAATTTATCTAAACAAGTACAACATGATTTATTTTTGCTCCTTAAAATGTATTTGACATAAAAAAGTATTTTTTAAAATTGCATTCCATCGCCGAAAGATAACGAATTTTTCATTATTTTTTTATGGACGCTGAATAGAGTTTCCGCCAAAATTCTTTCTATAAACGGATATATCCTGATGAGAAGAACATTCAGTATTTTTTTCAGATTTTTTGGAGTATACCCATATGGAGACCTTCCTTGTAAATAAGGTATCTATGGCTTCTTCTAAAATGTATTACAACTGATCGATGTATAAAACAAATTTTTTAACTTTGAATGAAATGAAATTGCATAATGTAAATGAATTTTTTTTATTTTAAAGGTACTTTAAAGTACTGAATGTCATAAAAGTTTTAAAATACTTTCAGGCTTAGATTTTACAGAAACAGGTAGCATAACGCGTTTACTCAAATTTTCTGATATAATAATATATCCTTACATAGATTTGAATTTTACCAATTATACAAAAAATTCTAATTGCATTTTGATTGACAAATGCTGCAAGTTCTTTCATTGTTTATATTTTCCTGAATATTAAATTTACCAAAATGTTTAAATAATATTTAATTTATGATATTTCTTTAAATATTGTTTATGAGATGTGTTTTTGAAATTGTGTGCTTTTTATCTGGAAATCTGTACTTTTTAGGTGCATTCGTAATTGTGTAAATACGTAACAGCTGTAGTCGTCCTTCAGTCCGTTTATTCACTTGTCCATCTGTCTGTCCGTCTGTCTCAACGTCCGCATACAATTCGCAAAAAGTACCCATCCGAATCGTTTGATATTTCAAAGATATAACTCTTACATAATTTTGTTGAGTCATGAATGAATTTTATGAAAATCGAATGCATAAATTAATTTCCAGGACAAATAAAAGCATTCCATTACATCATCGCCAATGGGAGAAAATAGTTATAAGTGCATTTTAATGATGTTACACTATTTGGATCATAATAGTATTGATATGCATCTATGAAGTATGAACTAATATATATATATATATATATATATTATACAATTTGTAGCGGAAAGAATATTTGTTATTTATTTACAGGGTCATATGAAAGTATTACTTACATGAGGGTATAGGGCAGAATATTGTTCAGGGAGTGCTTTAATTATATTAAACTATTTAATATTTTACGAAACGGATATAAGTTCCTGAGATTTATTATAGTATTAATTTGGTAGTATTTACAGGAGCACACAAAATATTTCAGCTACTATACTATATACTATTACACTATAATCTGAATATTTTAAAAACTTCGTTATACTATGAACGAACCTCATTTGCAACAGTTGAAGTGCAATTTCCGACTTTTTTTTCTTACTTAATAAAAATAATGTAATAAAGTATGAATATGAATAAAAATTATCTTTCATCTTGGTTTCTCTAGAGCCTCTTACACTCGGAAAGTGGCAAGGGACCTCTCAACCTGACTTCCGCTAGAGGGTCGAAAGTAAATGGAAAGGGCTAAACGATCGTAGACGAAAAGGGACTTACTTATTGGCATTATTAGATTTAATAAAAAGAAAACGTCTACAATAGATTTTAAGATATTTTTTTGAAATGAGATTTTTTTTATGATTTGAGATCTCATATGCATACATTTTCAGCAATTATATAATTTAAGAGACTTTTTTACGGGCTTATGAAAAATATCGACAGGAAAATAAAACAGATTTTGCGAAAATTAACATCGTGTATTTTATTTAAAAATAGAGATAATAATAATTTTTTGAGTAAATATACAGTGGCGGTCAAAAGTTTCCGGCCAGCAAAAATTTTTTAGTAAATTTGTAAGAAATTTCAAAGAGATACTTATACATTTTATTGACATAATAGTTAGGAAATTGTTTATACCATAACATATAAATATCAATAAATTTAGTTAAAATTAATTACAAAGGAAAAGACGGGGGCACCTTTCCGGGCACCTTCGCAAGTTGCACCGCAAAAAATGATATTGTAACAGAAAATTACAGTGATCAATAACATTTACAACTTGTTTTTTATCATCATATTTTTAGTGATAAACACTGCTGCGCAGCAACGTTAGATTCATACAAACAGCGGTTAAAGATCATCAATGTACGTTTTTGTTTCGCATTCTTGCTATTTTAGGAAATTTCGGCTGAGTTGGAAAATTTATAGCTCAGCAAACGTTTACCAATTTCTTTCCAGAGATTTTATATTGGATTCATGTCAGGCGCTTGGACTGGCCATTTAAAAAGCAAATTTTTTTGTGCTAAAGCCATTGATTTTCGAGTTTTGCATACATTTTATAAGTCGTTATCATGTTCAGAAAATAGTTGCGATCAAATTTTTCCTGTAATAAGGAAGCAAATAATCTTCCAAGTTATCATTATACACTGCATCATTCATCTTTCCGTTGATTTCAAATTACGAATCGACACATTTTGAAGAAAATACTCCCCACAGCATAACGTGTCCTCTGCCATGCTTCATTGTAGGAATAACATAGTTCGACTAATATCTTTTCTTGTTAGGTCATCGGACGTAGTGTCTACCATCACTCCCAAAAAAGTTTGAAATTCGATTGATGGAAAAATAGAATTTCTGTCCAGTTTTCACTTGGCCAGACTTTGTGTTTTTTGGAAAACTTTTGTCGGGTAGGTATATATATATATATTTTTACCTATGAAAATTTTTTTAACACCGGCTCTTCCATAAAGTTCCTTATCACGTCAACATCTTGACACGGCAGACCAACTTATTTCAGCAATATTTTCATTCCGTATATCGCGGGATATTGCAACGAAATGTTTGTGCAGGTCATCAAATTTTTTTCTCCTGATAATTCTGGCGAAAATATTGGTCGATTTCCGGGATTTCCTCAGAAAATCCCAAAGATCTTGACTATCTTTATATATCCTTTAAATATCGTTTACAGTCAAACTTTTACCGATCGATAACTTAGCCGGAATATCTCGAGAAGATTTGCCTTTTAGTATCAAACTAATCACTCATTTACGAGCAATAATTGTTAATCTTTTCAATTTTGACATTAAAGTATGCTATTCACGTTGATTCATTCACAAACAAGACCAAAAAACACTTTACCAATAAAAAAAACTAAAGAATGATGAGTGGCCGGAAACTTTTGCACACGCGATCTTCGAATTCTACTCCTTTGTATGAAACGTCTTCAGTATCCAATGAAAATGATCACGTGGTCAGAGGTCATTTATATATTCCCAACTTTTGAACCAACTGTGATTCTTCTTCGCTGAAACCTTCAGGTAAATAAGTCAAAGAAACTAAGTAGCCGGAAACTTTTCACCACCACTGTACATATTATAACCCATATATAAATTAAAAGAAATTAGTTTCGTGCATAAATTAAAGTTGAAGAACTAAATAACTTTACATATACATATATATTTTTTAACAATATCCCCAATTTTTTAACAATATATATATTTTACTAAAACCTTTTGAATATACTACCTTAAAATTTGTTGTGAAAGCATACCATTTGAGACTTATGAGAAGCAATATTCCTTTTGGCTTAAAAGAAATAAAATAATACTATGTTATTAGTAATTTTAGAAATAAAAATAAATTACCAGTAGATGTTTCAATATTTTAAAGAATATTTCGCCTACACCTCATTATTGTTAAATATTTTTAATGTTTTTTATTGTATTTTTATTGTATTTTTATTGTTAAATATTTTTAAAGAAACGAGTTTGTTACACAATTTTGGAGAATTTCAACTGTGTACCCAAAATATAATTTTAGAAAGTACACCAAAGCATAAAGAAAACACATTTCGAAAAAAGGAAAAAAATGTATACACATCAACAGATCTTAAAATACAGTGGACTCCCTCTATTCTGAACACTTATGGGGCCGACCAAAAATGTTCAGGTTATGGGGGTATTCAATATCGAGGGAGATTGGAAATGAACTAGTAGTACTACAATGTACTTTGACCGAGCTGGTAGTTGATCAACTAAGGCCGGTTCTATGGGGTTTTCATTATATTTACTTTATTTTAAGTTTTAAAAGTAAACTAACATGTTTTCTACAATTTTTAACCCCTTAGGCGTTTTGCAGAATTTTACATGCAAGTTTAACAATTCATAAAATAAAAGTTACGGAAAATATTGATATGGAGATTTGTATTTTATAATCTTAGATATTTATTTATCACATGCAGTTCAAAAAACTAGCAGTAATATCGACTTTGAGTTAAATAAACCTTTGAATACAAAAACTATTCGACGGGAAAACCCAGTCAGGCTTAAAGGGTTAATGAATTTCCTATAACGGGCAAAAATGAAATCTGCTGAAATTAAATAGTAACAAAATTATAAGCAAATCGTTTCTTTAATTCTCATTTTCTAAGTAACAGAAAGAAATCAGTCCGAAATTCCAAATTCTGTCTAAAATTCAAAAATTAATCTTTGAAATATCATGCTTAAACTGTTATTAAAAATATTTCACATAGAACTATTATTTGAAATAAGAACAGGGATGTAGTGGAGGGTATACGGGGTATACGCCGTATACCTTCTGGATTTTTTAAAAGAACGTCTTATACTCTGTGTTTCACAAGAAAGTTATAGTATATGTATTGTAGGGCTTTTCTTTTTTGCCCTCTGCTTTGAGCGTATATCATCTGTTACTTTTACAACTATATCCATGAATAAAAATGATGGAAGTGGATTATTTTAATTTACCGCAATTGTCTCCAACTAATGAAACAATAAATTTTTACATTTTTTAATAAAAAAAAGTCATAAAATGGCTTCTGTTACATCAGGTGACTGACAAGAATGTGACAACAGAATGCTCGAACATTTAACCGAAGTTTTTATCTAACAAATTAAAGTATTCAAACAAATTGCCATATCAAATATGTACTTACAATTCTGCATTGATTTTGTTTGTTTATTATTTAATCAAATTTGCTGAACTGTTTACTCATCTGTAACAGTTTCTCCCAATTTCCATGATCAAAATTCAAATTCAGATTGCAAACATATGTTCAGTTTACAGAGAGATGGAGTAGAAATGGGGACCAAAAGTTGCGTTCTTAATAGTGGGGTGTTCGGGTTAGAGGGTGTTCAGAATACAGAGAATTTATCTTTTCTTAAGTCTATGGAATTTCGCCGGGACCGTTAGAATGTGTTCATAATACCGGGGTGTTCACATTAGAAAGAGTTCAGATAGAGAGAATCCACTGTATATTAATTTAAAATTTTCCACCATCTTAATCTTTTAGGGTAATTATTATTTAGATATGACTCTTAAAACGAAAGAGTGGATTTGGATTCTCAGGAAAGAGCTGTAATTTATTGAGTCGTGAATGAGTTGTTTTTCAAACCTTTCACTGAACTTAATCAAGATGAGTGATTTAAGTAAGCAATTTCTCTTACTTAAATCACTCATCTTGATTTAAATTGCTTAAAAACAATTCGTTTACTCGAGTTATTTAAAGTCTTTAGGAGAACTGACTTTCAAATCGTGTGATAAGTAGATTTCGGCTCAACCTTAATTATTTTGTGGCTGATGTTTTAAGAGAGTACATAATCTTTTTACTCTATTTTTAAGCCGATAATTAAAAAAAAAAATACAAATTTAGAACGATTCTATGCCCGCGTGCCCTAAAAAAGTACAAGATGTTATTGTTGGTTCCCATTTAGAAAAGATATTAATTTGAGGTTTTTAATGTAATGATTCGCTAGTAAACATTACTATAGAATCTGGTCAAGACAGTAATAAATATAGTAAATTCTATCTACACATTCGTGTGTCATTGTAACATTTTTAAACATAACAATTTGTATCTTTATTTATCTGAACGCATACATTTTCAGAAGTTCGCTTGGCGCTTTTAAATCCACTTCGAAATGTTGCATGCATATATATACATCAAACATTTTTAAAAAATGCTGCTGTTCAATATCGCAAAAAGATACTGTATCAAATTTTATTTCATCCTTCAAAAAAATTGAAGAATCATGCAATATCACAAGTTTCCGGAAAAAGTAAAAATGTTTTGTAGATAACTTTCCAGGCATTGAGATTTTTTTAGCACAATTCAAAGTTTTGCAAATTGTTGATGATAATTTTTTTTTCAATCGATACTTCTTTCAATGTAGTATGCTGTGAGTGTGCTATTTTGAAGCAGTTTTCAAATATTTTCAAGATCTTTCTTTAACATTTTTGCTTATCTATCAGCTCGGATGACTTCGGTGTATTAAAAAAACAGTTAAATGATAGATTGTGGACTTTAGAATACAGGTTCGCTTGTGCTGGTGTCATGTTAAAAAAATGATATTATTTATTTTATAAATCAATACGGAAAAGCAGTAAATTGTCTCGATAATGAAACATTCATATCTTGTCAGACTTGAGACCAAATAAATAGTTGAATAATGTTAAAATTACGTCAGAGATAGTTTAATTAAGTACTCAAAGAGAAATTAATTATAATTCTATGAGGTGCTGAAATTTTTGTGAATTGTCAAATGTAAAACAAAACAAAGAAAAATAATACCATTTTATGCAAGGCACATCTCTAAATAAACGTAAAATATTACAACTAATACTGTCATGCAAAATATAACTTAGAAATGTTTCGAGGTCGAAAGCTTCATTTTAATTATAAACTGAAAGAACTGAATTTTTCTAGAACGTTTTGCTGTTATAATATACACTAAGAAAAACTTTTAATTTTTTAAAAAAATTACTAAAATTATGGTGCAATTATAAAATTATATGCTAAATAACCGATAAAAAAATAACAAATATTGCATTTATTGTGCAAAATGTCCCTTGAAATTTACATGACTTTATAAGACATTTTAAAAAGTAATTTTTGTTCTTATTTCTCTGAATGCATAAATTTTCAGGAGTATGCCTGTCAATATCAAATCTACTTAAAAAATACATTCATATATATATATATATATATATATATATATATATATATATTATATATATATATATATATTATATATATGTGTATATATATATATATATATATATATATATATATATATATATATATATATATATATATATATATCAAACATTTAAAATGGGAAATACTGCTATTAAAGATCAGGAGAGGATACTGTATCAAATTTTGTTTTTCCTTCTTGAAAATTGAAGAATCATGCAATTTCACAAGTTTCCAAAAGAAATAAAAATGTACTGCGGATATAATTTTTCAGATATTTAGATTGTTTTTAGGATGTTTCAAAGTTTAGCAGATTGTTGATAATATTTTTTTAGTCGATATGTTTTTTAATATAGTACGCTGTGAGCGTGCTATGAAACTGTTTTCAAATATTTAAAAAAAACTCTCTGACATTTTAGCTTATCTATCACTCCGCGTGCCTTCGTATATTAAAAAAAATATTTAAATGATAAATTGTTGATTTTAGAATGAAAATTCGCTTGTACTGCTATCATATTTAAAAAAATGAAACATTTATTTTTTTAATAAGTACTGAAGAACAGTAGATTGTTTCGATAATGGAGCATTCGAATCTCGACAGACTTGAGACCTAATAATTAATTGCATTAGCGGAATATTCTTGAGAGGTAGATTTTTATTAAGTCTTTAACTCTGGAGACCTCGCTATTTGAGATTTTTCTCATCGTCGTACCGTTTTTAAGACACTTATTTAAACCCCTTTTCCTTTTAATTAAATTTCAAAATGTTATTTCAATTATTTTATCTGTTTTTGTGAATAAAAGTACTAAGGTAAAGAAATATGATATTAAGCAAATGTAAAGTAAAAGAAAAGCAGAGAGAAATTTACACAAGCGAGTTCTCTCGGGTTAAAGAGAGGTGATTTATAATTGTATGTGGTGCTGAAACTATTGTGAGCTTTCCAGTGAAAAAAAGTGAAACTTTTTCTGCAAAATACATCTCTAAATAACTATAAAATACCACAATTTATAGCCTTATTCAAAATATAGCTTAAAACCTTATCAACGTCAAAACCTTAATTTCAATTCCATGCGAAAAAGTACTGGGATTTTCCTAAAATGATTCACTTTTATAATATTTGTGGGTAGGTCAAATGGGAAAAAAGCTCCACATTTTTCTGTAAACTATATCTCTAAATAACTTGAACAACTTATAAGCTTATTCAAAATATAGCTAAAAACACATTCAAAGTCAAAAATTTTATTTTTATTATACACTGAAAAATGCAAGAATTTTTCTAGGATATTTTTCTGGTATAATATTTGTGGGAGAAAAAATGTAAAAAAAAGTTACTCATTTTCTGTAAACTACGTGTCTAAATGAACTTTAAAAATTATAACCAATAGCCTCATTAAAAAACACATTTATAACTTTGTTAAAGTCGAAAGCTTAATTTAATTCCAAAGTGTATTGGAAAATTTCTAAAGAGTTTACTCTTATAATATACATAAGAGAGAAGATTTTTATTATTTTGAAATATACTCAGAATAACTTTCTGAACAATTTCTAAATAAGTATTTAGAAAAGTTCTTGTGCTATTATAATAGCTGGGCTACATACCTGATAAAGCCAGTAATAAATATTGCATTTAACGTGTAAATTCTCTCTAGAAATTTAGATGACTTTGTAACAAATTTAAGAAA
Organism: Maratus speculifer; assembly: GCA_964019185.1. Lineage (NCBI taxonomy): Eukaryota > Metazoa > Arthropoda > Arachnida > Araneae > Salticidae > Maratus > Maratus speculifer. The sequence continues at coordinate 89,763,233 of OZ025289.1, read as the reverse complement.
GCAGTTTTTGTTGTCATCTGTCTGAATGCACACATTTGCTTTCCAATTCACTTCTTTAAAAATCATGATATTTTTTAGTTTTTGAAAAAAAAAATTAAATTATAAATAAATTTGCTTTAAATAAAATTAGCTATCAACATCTATATTTGTTTATTTTAATCGCACTTTAAGTAAACCTGAACATTTTAAAGTTCATTTTATAAAAAATAAAAATGTGTTACGGATGTAACTTTGCAAAGATTGAGATCAATTTATAGCACGTTTCAGAGTTTTGCAGATTGTTTACAATACATTTTTAGTTGATATATTTTTTTAATGTAGTACACTGTGAGTGGGCTCATTTGAAATAGTTTTTAAAAATTTCCAATATTTTTTTTTAAATTTTTGCCTTTCTGTCATCCGGAATTTTAAATATACATCATGTATTCAGCATATTAAAAAATATTTAAATGATAGATTGTTCATTTTAGAATATAAGTTCGCTTGTGCTGCTATCATATTTTTAAAAATGAAATCATTTAATTTTTTTAAATCAACACTGAAGAACGGTTTATTATCTTGATAATGAAACATTCGTATCTCTAAAGACTTGAGACTTTACAATTAATTGAATTGGCGGATAATTCTTTATAGGTAGTTTAATTAAGTCCTTAAAGATAGGTTATTTATAATTGTATGATGTGCTGGTAATTTTGTGAATTCTCAAAGGAAAAAAAAATAAACATTTTCTGTCATCTACACCTTTAAATAACAGTAAAATATTACAACTTAAAGTCTCATTCAAAATATAGCTTTAAGTTCTATCAAGATCAACAACTTAATTTTAATTCTACACTAAAAAATACGGGAATTTTTCTAAAATGTTTTACTGTTGTAATACTTGTTGGCTATTAAATGGTGGGACCAATTATACACTTTCTGTAAAATACATCTCTAAGAAACCGTATAAAATTATACAACTAATAGCCTCATTCAAGATATAGCTTGAAACTTTGTTAAGGTCTAAAGCATGATTTTAATTCCAAACTGAAAAGTAGGAAATTTCTAAAATGTTTTGCTCATATAATATACGTGAAATAAAAAAAAGCTTTTAATTATTTTGAAATACACGTAGAAAAGTTCTTGTGCTATATAACTGATCAAGACGGGAAAAAATATTGCAATAAACGTGTTAATTCTGCCTACAAATTTACATAATTTTCTAACACATTTTAAAAAGCAACTTTTGCTGTTATCTGTCTGAATGCAAACATTTTCAGAAATTTGCTTTCAAATCCACTTCGAAATACTACATATATGTATACACTGTAAAAAAAATCTGCAAAGGTACTAAACCTTTTCTAGGAAACTGGGATTCCAAGAACTTTTCCTGTAACGGTAACAGCAAAAATTCAAGTTTCAGAATCGATTACATGAATTTTTCCTGTTATCGTTACATGAAAAGTTCTTGGAATCCCAGTTTCCTAGAAAATGTTTAGTACCTTCACAGATTTTTTTTACAGTGTATAAAACTATCAAAAAATAGGAAATGCTGCTAGTAAAGATAGGAAAAAAGACTATCTAATTTTCTTTTTTTCTTCGTGAAAATTGAAGGATCAAGCAATTTCAAAAGTTTTCGAGAAAAATCGAAATGTATTACGGATATAACTTTCCAGACAAGCACGTTTCTAAGTTTCGCAGATTGTTGATAATATTTCTTTTTATTCTACACTAGTGTAGTAAGCTGTGAGTGTGCTATTTTGAAAAAGTTTTCAACTATTTTCAATATTCCTTGACATTTTTGCTTATCTATTACCCCGGATGTGATTACATTAAAAAAATGTTTTAATGATAGACTGTTAATTTTAGAAAATAGGATTACTTTTACTGCCGTTAAAGTTTCAAAAATAAGGAAATTATTTGAAATTATTTATTTTTAAAATCAATACTAAATAGCAGTAGATTGTCTTTATAATGAAATATTCGTATCTTGACTGACTTGAGACCTAAAAATGAGTTGAATTGAAGGTAGATTATGCAAGAGATAGTTTAAGTCCTTAAAGACAGGTTATTTACAATTGCATAATGTGGTGGAGCATTTGTAAGCTGTCAAAAAATAAAAAATAAGTTAAACATTTTTGGTAAACTACATCTCTAAATAACCGTAAAATATTCCAACTTATAGTCTTATTCAAATTATAGCTTAAAATCTTTTCAAGGTCAAAAATTAATTTTAATTCCAAGGTAAAAAGTACCGGAATTTTTCTGGAATGTTTTGCTGCTATAATATTTTTGGGCTGTCAAATGGGGAAAAAATTACACATGTTATGTAAACTTTATCTCTGAATAACCGAAAAATTTTACAACTAATGGACTTATTCATAATATATTTTAAAGCCCTTTTATTGTCGAACGCTTAATTTTAATTCCTAATTGAAAAATAATCGCATTTTTCTAAAACGCTTAATATATTTAAGAAAACTTTTTAATATACTTAAGAAAAAAGTTTTAAGTGTCGTCTGTGGCCGAGTGGTTAAGTCACTATGGCGCTAATCGCTTGTCAGCGTAGCAGGTTGTTTATGTTCGCTTATGTTCGCTACCTTTACCACTTGCTCCATTGCACGCGCTATTTATGTGGAACTTGCGGTTGTATCTCTCTTGTGTTGTAAAATTTCCTTGTGCTATATCACCCCTGTATACTGATGATAACTTATAAGCAGGCTTTCATGTCGAGCACACGATTCACATGTATGTTGTTCAATAAATAAGAAGATTTTGAAATATACGTAGGAATGTTCTGCTGCTGGACAATGATAGATATTGCATTTAATGTATAAATTCTCCTACAAATTTTCATGACTCTGTAACAAATTTTAGAAAGTAATTTCTGTTGTTATCTGCCTGTATGCATATTTTTTCCAAGAGTTCCCTTTGAAATACTGCACACCTATATATGTTACCTTTAAAGCGTATAATCTGTTAATTCATATTTCATGAAATAACTAAGCAAGTCTGTTAAAGTGTGTAAAATTATTGAATTTTAAGATTCATTTTATAGAATAACGATTGTCTAATGGTTAAAACATTAAAGACGGAAGGCGAAATCGTCTGAATGTATTGTAACTGGTTTTAGTCAAAATTCTAAATCATTTATGTCTGTTTTACAGTTAGTTTGTATACTGTTTTTCTTTGACCTCTTCTTTGTTACTACTGTAATTGGGAGAGCATGTTTTGTCGATATATGCACCAAGAACTTGAACAAATTTATAATCTTTCTATTTATGTTAAGGGTTTTCATTTGAGATTTTTCACAAATATTTTTGCAACTTTCTTTTTTTAATTTAAACAGAATTTTACATTTATAATATATTTGAAGAAAAAGCTTTTACTTCTTATGAAGCAAATCTGTTCGTTAAACCATATGTCATCCAATCATTTCAGCAATTGAATGCGATTGAAGGCCAGGTCGACGCTTTACTCAGCACTGACCACCTGGCCTTCAATCGCCGTCAGCGCCGCCTATTGTTTGAAATTCGAATTAAATTTAAAAATTTCGGTAAATAATCTCCTGACATTATACATAACCCTCCTGCAAAAAATTTTTAAAATATCTGTCACCGTTTGCAAGTTATTGACTTTTAAAATCCATCAGTCATTTTTGGAACACCCGGTATTTATATACAGTATTATATGTTATATGTTCGGTCATGAAAAATGAATGATTATACATCTTTAGAATTCTTTACGAAAAAAATTTTTAGTTTCGAAAATAACTTTCGTGACTTTTTGATTATTTTTGTGACACGTTTTGAAGTTTTGCGCTTTATTGGATTTTTTTTTTTTTTTTTTAAATCTGAAGTCAATATTTTATTCAATGTAGAAAGTTCTATGTGTTCATCTTTTAAACTGTTTTCAAATATTTCCATTATAACTTTTATTACTATCGACACTTCTAGAACATTTTCAAAATAAATTTATTGCTTATGGCTTATTTTAAAATATTTAGCTCATTCAAATCGTTTTCTCTTTTTCAAGGAGGAATTAAAATTCGTATATTGTGAGATATGATTTAAAAAACCCTATATTTAAATTTGTTTAAGAATTATAATTTTTATTTACATATTTAAAATGTTAATAATTATTTCAAATAAAAAGTTTGATTTGTAACAGAGAAAAAGGTGAAATAAAGTATAAGTCATGTCAAATTGCAGAAAACTCGAATGTCTAAAATATATTCAAAGAAATTACATACATTGACTTTAAACAAGGTAAGTATAATGGCTTTAAAGACAAATCTAGTTCTAAAACCGATCAGATTATATGATTTATTATTGTGACATTTTATTTAAATATCTATCTAAAAAAATAAGTTTTTATATTATATCTTTTTAATAAATCTGTTTTCTCTCTTTTATGTAGTAGGGCATTTCCATGCGAACTTGTTTGTCTGTTACATACTATGATTTTTGGCTACCAGTATTTTAAAGTGAGAAAATGAGACTTAGTTTATCGAAAATATATTATCAATTGAATAAGGCGAAGCAAACTTTTCGAAAATAACGGTGGCCAATAAGCATAGCGATTTTCAGTTGTGTAACAGACTAACAAATTCGCATGGAAATGCCCAGTAATATTCCAAAATTAAGTTTAAAATTTTGACTTTCCATAAAGCATCAGGCGTGGGTATTAATGCAGAACATTGTGTCTCTTTTTCAGATGCTATTTTGTAACTACAGAGTGGCCGTACTTACAAAACGATTTTTACGTCGATATTTTATGTTCGAATTTAAAATTTAGTCGAACTTCCTTTTGCCAGTTGTACTTAATCAGGAAATTCCCCTTTTATGTAGCACATAACCCTTGTTCTCAATTTTCGGACACCTTTCGCATGTTAAAGGCTTAGATAATAGGTATTTTGTTTCTACAATAGATGTCAAAGTACAATGCATTTCACTGTCTTTAATCTAATCATAATTTGCTTTCAAAACCTATTTTCAAAAAGAACAGTTTATTATAAATTAATATAATTGTTTTAAAGTTCTTTTTTGAACGTTTCTATTCTATTCTATAAAAACTACATTTTTAGCGTGTTATTCGGTTTTTCTCCACAGCCATCGTTGTAGTTACCTCTTTTTCCTAATAATAATCTTCATGGTAGAAAGGATATTCTGATCGATCAGAATTGATGAAAAGTAATTAATAAAATTTATCTTGTGATATACGCATGTGAAATAAATGTGTTTATCGTGTTCTTCAACAATTATAAATTTATCCAAAAAATATTTTCTCAAAGTTTCCATCTCTTTAATGAACATTGTTAATTTTAAAGGGAAATATTTTTTGTTTCATATATATATATATACATGTGTGTATGTATGTGTAGGAAATGTAGTCCGAATTTTTACGTAATTTTACAATAATTTTTTATTACCATAATGTTGCAAGTCGCTTACTTAAGATGCCACTCAATTCTCTCAAAAAGAACCAGATTATATTGTTAAGGCTATGGGAGCGTTATTTTTAAATATCTCACAAAAAAATTTAATATTTTTACATGATTTTTTTTCGTAACATCAATGAGGGCGATTTACAACCAGGCTATTTTTTTTCCTTTTTGATTTTTGTTATTTTTTTTATGTTATGATAGTTTCAATTTCAAAACCGGTTTCAACCGGTTCCAAAATTTAAAGTATTTTTTAAATAGAAATATAAAACTAAAATCCAAAAAGTGAAAACAACCCCGGTTGTAGATCGTCCTCATCTATCCTATGCAAAAAAATTAAAATTTGAGCGATATGTTTGAGAAAACTTAACATTATCACCCAGGTCTTTTTTAGTGGCTAGTGTGGGTTCTTAATCGCCCTCAAAATAGGCTGGTTCAGACTGCTTCGGTATTTTTCCAAGTGATGCTTTTGATGTTATCTTTTGTGCCAAAAATGTTACTTTTCATGCTTGTTGCTCAAACATTGACGTCGTGCCAACTGATTACCCGAAAGTTTCTACAGATACACTGCGGTCATACTGTCTACTACAATGTAAAAAAAATCAAGAGGTTACTAAAATTTTTTTGTAAATTTGTATTCCACAGAATTTTTTAGTAACCATTACAAACTTTATTTGCAAGTGAAACAAACATTTCTTTATAAACTGAACGAAAGAATTTTTTGTATAACTAACTATTTTTTGTATAACTCCAAAATTATTTTTAGTAACCATTACGTGTGCCCGAAGGGCAGGAGCCTCCTTCAAGCTGCATCCAGTGGGTAAAAAGACAGACTTTTGAAACGGAAGATTTTCGTCAAAGCCGCAACAGATGGCAGCACCAAAAATTGCTACCTGCTCTATTTTGACATGTTTCTAAAGGGGAGGGAAAATTCAGAGATCATTACCCATGGTAACTGCTACGACAGGATTTTCATAATCCCTTTATTTAACAAGTACTTACATTGCATACATTCGGTGCATATTTAGTGGCGGCCAGCATCGAACCCAGGTACTTTCAGCCTTGAGTTCAGTGCTACAACCACTAGGCTATTACGGCCACACGAAGTGAGTTTCAGTAATAGCTATTAAAAATGTAAAACTATTAACTCTTATTCGTTGCTTGTTTTTTTCTAGAAATTCTTACAGATTCCTTGTAACCGAGTAAGATTACTAAAAATTTTTTAGTAATTACAAGGATCACTAAAATTCCTTTTGTAGATCGACCCTTTTTTTACTGTGTATAGACATCGGTAATAAAAATATATATTTATGATAAATGAATGTATTAATTATATTCTGAAACTAAAGAGCAACAACAAAATTCCGTGCACTTCTTTGATTGTCACTTGTATAATTATTTGTGTTCGTTATATATTACAATATATTAACCCGTCGAATTTTGACGAAAGAAAATATTTAACACGTTCGCGGCTGCATACGTGAAGATGTCATGATAGTTAATGCAGCACTGTTAGAAATGGGTTTTTCCCAGAAGCCGATTTACTTTTTGTAACAAAGAATCAGTGAAAGATTTTCCCGCGCCAGCGCGTGACTGACTATTGGACTTCACCCCAGATCACGCGCTGGCGCGTGAGTGGCTCCTTAACGTTGGCATCATATCACGCGCTGGCGCGTGATCGGCAGTGAATGTGTTCAAAAGGAGCTTTTTTTTGGTAATAAATCTACATCAACATTAGTTACAATAAAAAATGCACTTTATATTGGTAATTCTAACTCTTAAGTAAACGATATTTAACCGAAAGTTATCAAAATACTATTTCGATAAAATTTAGTTGTAGAAATTGTTAAAATTAAGTATTAATCATACATGTAAGCAGTAAAAAGTAATAAAGATTTGTTATTATGATAAAGTTATCGATTTAGGTTTTTATGCTGGTGTTCAAAAATGAAAAAAAAAAAAAAATCAACTTTGACTCAATTATAGAATTTTTTCCGTGAAATCTAAACCCGGAATCATTTTCATTAAATCAAAATTTACAAATGCACATTTCGTATATGTATTTACTTTTTTTTTTCTAAAAAAAAAATGATTTTGATTCAAAACTCGTTTTGATTCAAAAGTCAAAATGCTATTAGCTGAAAACGATATTAAACTGTAGATATTCTTTTACATGTAAATCAAATTTTATATATATATAAAAAATAAAATAAAAAATCAAAATTCACCGGGTTTTATAACAGAAGATATTTAAATTTAAATTTTTTCCCTTTTAATGAGAAAATGGCAACATAAAAATACAGTACTCAATTTCTTCCCTTTTTCCCTTTCTTTGTACTAGCAATAAAGTACTTCTCTTGCCACGATTTGAAAAGCGGTATTAAAAACTACAAAAAAAATTTATATTTCAAAAACAAATTAAGGTACAGCTTTCAAAAAATTTCATTTAAAAGTACATTTTTTCCCTACACGATGGTGTAAAAATAAAATGTGCGATATTTCGAAGTTTAAAAATTTTTAGTAACAGAAAATGCAATACCGAAGTATAGTTTAAAATTTGAAAACGTTGGCGTTCGCAAAATGACGTATGCATTACGTACAGATACATTTGGCCTTTATAATATAGATATGTCATAAGGGCTTGTTTAGATGGAATGTTTTTCTTCTCTCTTTTAGTCAAAGTAGTTATATATTTATATTCAAAGGAATCATCAAACAAATTATGTTCTTTTTTAAAATATGAAAATGAATTAAAACCAAAATATGTATGTTCATTGTCGAAAATTGAGAATGATAAAAATTTACGATTCTTAATAAAAAATAAGTACATCGAATACATTTTTCGTGAGATTCAGATCATTTTCAGAGTATAGTTTAAAGCATTTCCATCATTTCAAAGCATTTTTCTATTTACGTGCGGATATTTTGCCAAATGCTTTAAAATCTTGTACATATGTTTTCAAACAGTTTTCAAATATTATGAATATTTTACTAAATTAAGGGACTCGTTACTCTTCGGAATATTTTAAAAGCAATCAGTATGCTAGATTCAAACTATTTGTTCTGATATGAAATACTTTAAATAATTAGTTTTTTTTATATGAAAGATCTGTATAGTATAAAACTAGATAACTGAAAATGTGTAAAATACTCAATGTATTCATTTTTTTACCCCCTGACCACTGAGCAACAGGGCAAAATTGTAATGTTGTTTTCTCTGTAATCTATTTAAATGTTAATAAATGAGGGATTTTCTAACATGGTATAATTTTTTTTTGTTACAAATATGCTTAGAATCCTTGAAAGTATCAATCATAACTTAATTTCTTAAAACTGGTTTATATTTGTAGATTTATATTAATTTAAAAACAGCTTGAATTGCAGTGAAACCTGCAGCCTAGTTAAGGGATATATCAGGTCGCGGCAGTGGGAATGTTTTAAAAGAAATCTCGCAATGCAAGCTCAGTAAAAAGGTGAGCTGTTAAATTTTCAAATTCAGAGAATTATTTACACAGTTTTACGCCTGATTAAAATTTACATAATATTATTGTATAGTTTAATGAAAAAACAGTTTTTCACAATATATTTGTCCAACATACTTGTCTAATATTTTGTTCGAAAAATTTTTAACCCAATATTCTAGCTATGTCAAACATTTTCTATCTGATAGAACAAATAATGTTTTTCTGAAAATTTTTGTGAAATATTTTAGTTATATTGAATATACTATTATTCATAAAAGCTATATAGTATTTCCAATATTTTAGTCCGATAGAAATTTAAAGAATAAAATTTTAAATCAACTGTATGCTATTTTTTATATTTATTTTTTATGTAATAATATTTTATGAATGTATATTTTTTTAACTTTTTTTGAATAACAAAAAATTATTGAATGTACTAATACTTTCCTTTGATTATCAATACAGGGAATTTTTGAAGACAAATATCAGTACTTTTTTCCCACAAAAAAAAAAAAAAATTATTTGAATGAGCCAAATTTTCCCACAAATAAAGGAAATTCTAAAAAAAAATACAAAAAATACAAAAAATAAAAAAATAATAAATAAATAATAAATAAAAAATCCGACCTATAAAGCAACATAATTTTGTTCGTAAATATGAAAAAAGAAATATTTATATTTTGTATCTTGAAGCAAAACGTTAAATGACTATTTTCATATTTTGAAACTATAATGTCGATTTTTTAAAAGCAGTACGTTTTGTCCCACTACGCAAATAATCATCTAAACAAATATCCGTAAATCGAATTTTAACCCTTCCCTGCACAATTTCTTATAATTTTATATATAAAAAAATGATTTGAATTTTTGTATAAGTATCATAATGCGTAAAATAGTAAATGAGAATAAATTTCAAATTTTTAGTTCTTTCCCCTATCTTCACAATTTCACAGTGTTTCTAAATACTGTATTGCTATATTTTACGATTAAATGGGCTTAAATTATGTTATTTTAATTTCTTAACACGCTGTTTTCCTTTTTTATATTAATATTTTTAAGTATTCAATGAAAATTATAAAAGTTTTTCCTTAACCCTCTGGATCGGAAACCGCCCGAGATATTTTGAGATAATTTAATTCGCATATCTTAATTCCCACCAGAAAATTAAACAGCACTATTCCCTTTAATTAATATCAGAATAATATGTATTTAAATATAACAAAATTGGCTACTGAATTTTTCTAGCGTAAAATCAGATTATCTGAACTACATAATTTTTAGAACATGTTCTATCATGGGTTTTAATAGATATTTGTTTAATTATATCTGATTACTGTTGAGTAGTATATTCGATTAACATATTAGAAAAATCTGTGATAAAATAAATTAATTTATCTTAAACATATTTCATTAAAGAATACAAAATTTTTTAAAATCACATTTCATAAAGTTGACTTTGTTTAGACTTAATTTTTGTAATGTGATTAAATAATAACTATACGTTTATAACTGAAAATTAGTAAAAGACATATTTACCTCAAAAGCACATACATAGATAAAATAATTATAAAACTATAATTAAAGGTAGTCATCAAGAATTATTTGGTCTGCCGAGACATAGAAAAAAAAAGTTTTAACATAGTATCATGCCTGCTTTGTCGAGGAAATTGGCCTGATTCACAAAATACTGGTGAATTATGTTGACATGTGTAAATATACACACAGTAAGAAACAGTTTTATATTTGTAAGGATAAACAATAAATGAAACTTCCTTCTTTTTTTTTTCATTTAAGGAATATTTTTAAGTGTAACGTAGAATGATATTCTAAATATATTCTATACAAAATATTCCACTAAAATTTTGAAATCATTTAGAAAAAAATAAAAACGCTATGAATTAAGCAAACAGTAAAAACTCACAAAATTTTAATTATGTTCTCAGATACATTTTCCTCGAAAAATGATAAAGTGGAAGGATTTTTCCATTTTTGCTAAAGTTGGCTTACATTTGTAACAAGAAATAATATTTCAGAAACCATTCGTTATTTATTTATTTTATTTTATTTTTCATTATTTTTATTTATTTTATTTTATTTATTTTTATTTATTTTATTTTATTTATTTTTATTTATTTTATTTAAGAAAAATTGTCGAAAAGAGTAGTTAAAAATGTATGTTCCTTTTACGAGTGTTAATGTAACTGAATTACATATTTGATTTTGAGTGGATTATCATTAAAAAGCAAATAATAATCATGATTACATGATTAATTTTATACTTTAATTATTATGTTTCTATTTTAAATGAAAAGTACAAACTAAACAAACGGAATGATTTACTGATTCTCAGTAATACAGCTTTATGAATGAAAAGACCAGACAAAAGACATTTTCTCAGAGAGAGAACTGTATTTGGCATCTTTTGTTGCCCGTTGCAGCGATTGTTGTGCTTGAAGCTGTTTTGCCTTCTAGGGCTTATTCACTTTTTCTGAAAAAAAATCAATTATAGAGAAGATTAGGTGTATGAAAATTCTTTTTATTCATATTGTTTTAATCGATGTTCTTATTTAAGTACAGATCTCTTGTTTATTGAAACGATGTTCTGTTATATTACTGCATGAATCGTAATTTTTATAGGATAATGCATTAGAAGTATTAGTAAGAATATAACTGTTCTTTAAGAAACTGTTTTTAAAGTGCATCATATTTATTAAAACAGGCAAAATTCGTTTAAAACCACATTCACGTTTTTTTTTCTTTCTTAAAAATAAATCTTTTGTTGAACTTATATGCATGTAATATATTATAAAAGTTTATTTAAAGAAATATTTCAATTAAAACTGTTTATAAAGGATCTTTATTATAAAACATCCCATAAGAGATACCTCTATCCAAGTTCTTTCGTTCTAACGTGAGTGATTTGGAAATTACACGGTTTAAGGTGCAACACTAGTTACAGGAAAAGACCCGGATAATAATGTAAAGTCTATGAAGGCGTTCTTTTCAACTTTTTCACTCAAATTTTAATAGTTTTACATGATTTTTTTTTTTTTTTTTTTTTTTTTTTTTTTTGCATAGGACGATCTATTACCGGCAAAGTTTTTACTTTTTCAGTTCTGGTTTATTTTTTTTAATTACTTTAAACCGGTTCTGAAATTGAAGCTATCATAATATAAAAAAATGAATAAGCAAAATCGAAAAACTAAAAATTAGGCCAGTTGTAGATCATCCACAGCTATCCTATGCAAAAAAAAAAAAAAAAAAAAAAATGCTGGTCTGTGAAACGTTATTATTTAAGTTTTAATGTAATATAATCAGGTATTCAGAAATTAACATCAATTGAGTAATTAAACAAAAGGTAGTTATTATTAGAAAAATAACTTATAGCATAATAAAATACTATTATTAGATTATTTTTCAGCATAGTTACCACCATTGTTGAGATATTTATCAATGTGTGCTTCGAGCTTTTGTACGTCCTTGCTATAGAACGATGCCATATGTGATGCCAATCATGTGATATACAGCTTTAAAAGAAGTGAGGAATAAATTTGATGAAAATGCATTGACAGTGTTTTAAGGCTCCACAATAGTCACTGAAAAAAACCCGGATTTTTCTTATATATATATATATTTATTTTGTTTATATATTGATTTTGCTTATATATTTTTTATACTATGATATTTTTAATTTCAGAGACGGTTTAAACGGTTTTAATCTGAAACCAAAATTGAAAAAGTAAAAACTGGGCCGGTTGTAGATCGTCCTCAGATATCCTATGAAAAAAAAAAGAAAGCAAAAACATAATATTAAAATTTGAGCGATATATTTGAAAAGAACACTCCCATAGACTTTACATTATCATCCGGGACTTTCTCCGTGATTATTGTGGGGCCTTAGGAAATAAAAAGGATTTGTAATGGAACTGTTCTGCAATAAATTTGTCACTGGAACTAAAGCTGTTTGAACATTTTAGAATTTAACTTAACCTCTACAATCCTGATGTCGCCTGCAGGCGTTACTAAAAAAGATCTTTTAAATTAATTTAAATGCTTCTTGAACAGATCAACTAATATCTAAACTTTTTAAATAAATGTATGCGTATTAGAAACATTGATTTATAGATTGATGAATCTTTGGAATTGTTTCATAATAATTTTAAACTGTTTTACCTAATTTCCCACAAAATTTGTCTCAGGACTGAAAAGGTTAACCAAAAGATTTATAAGTTCTTCTCTGCATCATGTGCCACATCCCCCACATATCTAAAAACAATATAAAGAATATTTGTATGTGCCAAGAATTTGTTCTAATTGTATGTGCCTATATGATCACCGTAAATATTCTAGAACATTTCAAAGAATGATATACTTCTTACTTTGTCCACGTCAGATGACATTGACAGTCATTGAAAACAAAAATGATTAATTTTTCTAAAAAACAAATCGATGAAGATATCAACTTTGAACAAGAGAGAGAGTATAATTGACATCTCAAAGAATTATTAATTACAATATTATAACATGTTTGAGCCTTGTGAGAGTTAAAGGAAAATAAGTTTTAATATTTTCAACAAACTACTAACTTTGAAATACTACACACACATCAAATATTCAAAATATAAAAAACACCCCTCTTCAACATATAAAAATGATACTGTGTCGAATTTTATATTTTCGTCCGTGAAAATTGAAGGATTATGCAATTTGTCTAGTTTTCGAAAAAATAAAAATGCGTTGCGGATGTAACTTTTCTGACATTGAAATCATTTTAGGAGCAATTTCCAAAGTTTTTCAAGTTGTTGATACTATTTTTTATCATTCAATATTTCTTTGATTTTAGAACGTTGTAAATATGCTGTTTTGAAGTATTTTTCAAATATTTTTAATAGCTTTTAAAAAAAATTGTTTGTGAATCTATCATTTCCGATGACTTTGGTCAATTTTAATAACAAAATGTATGATTTATCGTAAATTTTGGAATCTATTTTCTCATGTGCTCTTTTCATATCTTCTTAATTTAAATTATTCACTGTGGAAGATTTTAAATCGATTTTAAAGATATGTTAGATTGTTTTGATACTTTAACACTAATATTGACAGAATTGAGACTTAATAATTACTTGAAATTTCTTAATATTACGCAAGAGACTGCGTAATTAATTTCTCAAAAAATTGTTAATTATGAAATTATAACGTGTTTGAACCTTGTTAGAATTAAAGTAAAATAGCATTTAATATTTTCAACAGTCTACTAACTTTGAAATATTACAAGCATATATATCAAACATTTAAAAAAATAAGAAACGCTCCTCTTCAAGATATCAAAAAGATACTGTATCAAATTTTATATTTTCTTCCGTGAAAATTGAAGGACCATACAATTTCACTAGTTTTCGAAAAAATAAAAATGTGTTGCGGATATAACTTTTCTAGTATTGAAATCATTTTAGGAGCATTTTTCAAAGTTTTGAAAGTTGTTGATACTATTTTTTATCAGTCAACATTTCTTTCATTTTAGAATGTTGCGAATGTGCTACTTTGAAATATTTTCCAAACATTATTTCCAATAACTTTTTTGAAATTGCTCAAGAATCTATCGTTTCGGATGACTTTGGAATATTTTAATGATAAAATATACAGGGGATAAATCGTAAGTTTTGGATTATCTTTACTCTTGTGCTACTTTCATCTTTTTTTTTAACTTGGATTATTCGCTTTGGTACTTTTAAAATGAATTCTAAAAATCTGTATTTTGTTTCAATAGACTGTAATTAATTTCTTTAAAAAAAATTTTATCATAAAATTACAACGTGTTTGAGCGTTGTGAGAATTAAAAAATATATATAAGTTTTAATATTTTCAAAAAACTACTAACTTTGAAATACTACACGCATATATATGAAACATTTAAAAAAAAACTAGTCGTTGGGAGCCACCGTAATACTTACCCATCATGGATATGCATAATATAAAATATGAATATAAAACATGTGTAAAATATTTATAAAATGCACTGCAATTCCAAAATAAAATTTAAACGCAAATTTAAATAGTTTTAATGTACATAGTCATGCTTTATTAATGAATTGCTGATGAGCCAAATTTGACAAATTATATAAAACGCCAAAATACTCAAGTAATACCGGATTGCGTAAAAGAAACATCCTTATAACTCTAAAAATAACAATCATATTAACTAACATTTTAATGCGTCGGATGAAGCGTCTCATTTCCAATTAAAATATATCTTTGAATTGAAATTTGATTCAAATACAGGGTCATGAAGAATCAAAAAATGCGGAAAACAGGATTAAACATATTTCGGCAACTAATAATTCGAACGACTTCGTTCTTTATGTAAAATTTGTGTTATTTTATTGCCTTTTACATCCACTATTCAAAAAAAAAAAAATCGAAAATTTTTATGTACCTTTCATCAGACAGAATTTTTCGAGAGTCCGAAAAAAATAGTTCCGGATAATCAAGGTTACTGATATTAAATAGGCTTCGTCCCACTCTTACATACTAAGCACATACAAAATTTCAAGTCCCTATCTCAATTTGTTCGGGAGATAGAGCGGTTACAGACAGACACACAGACAGACGGACGGCAAATTTATTTTTCTAAAAATATGTTTTTCGGAATCTCCAGTGTCCGAAACGTGTAAATCCGTCAAAATTTTTTTTTCGATTTTCAAAACGATTGCAAGACTTACCCTATACTTCGTATGATGGGTAAGTAATAAAAATGTGTTGTGTATATAACTTTTCAATCTTTGAAATCATTTCAGGAGCACGTTTCAAAGTTTTGCAGTTTGTTGATACTATTTTTTATCGGTCGATTTTTCTTTCGATGCTGAACGTTGTGAGTGTGCTATTTAGAAGTATGTCTCACATATTTCCAATAGCTTTTTTGTGAATCTATAATTTCGGATGACTTCGGAATTTTTTAATAACAAAAGATATGATTAATCGTAAATTTTAAAATATATTTTCTCTTGTGCTACTTTCATATTTTAAATTATTCCTTTTGATATATTTAAAATGAATTCTAAATATTTGTTAGATTGTTTTGGCACTGTTAAAGTAATAGTGACAGATTTGAGACTTAATAAATAGTTAAACTAATTTTAGGTTAAGCAAACGACACTGTACTTAATTTCTCAAAGCAATATTAATTACAAAATTGAAACTTGTCAGAATTAAATGAAAATATGTTTTAATATTTTCATCAAACTACTAACTTTGAAATACTACAAGTATATGTATCAAAAATTCAAAAAATTCCAAACGATCCCTTTCAAGATATTGAAAATATAATGGATAAAATTTTATATTTTCGTCCGTGATAATCAAAGGATCATGCAATTTCACAAGTTTTCGAAAAAATAAAAATGTGGATGTAACATTCCAATCATTGAAATCATTTTAAAAGCACGTTTCAAAGTTTTACAAGTTGTTGATCCTATTTTTTATCAGTCGGTACTTCTTTCAATGTAGAACGTCGTGAGTTTGCTATTTAAAATATTTTTCAAATATCTTCAATAGCTTTTTTTAAAACAGTTTGTGAATTTATTATCTCGGATGACTTTGGAATATTTTCACAACAAAATATATGATTAATCGTAAATTTTGGAATATCTTGTCTCTTGTTCCTTATTCACATTTTCTTATTTAAATTATTCGTTTTGATATTTTTAATATCAATTCTAAAGATCTGTTAGACTGTTTTGATAATGTAACACTAATACTGGCAGAGTTGAGACTTTTAAATTAGTTAAAATTCTTTAATATTATGCAAGAGACTGTGTAATTAAATTTATCAACGAATGATCAGTTTTAATGGATAAGAAATGTAGAAAACATGATACAATTAAATAAATGTTAAATAAATTTTTAACATATGTATTACTGAGTTTCATTAAACATCGAAAAGTTTTTAAAATGTTTTGGATAAAAATATGTCCCATTTTGGATCATCATTTAAAGTAATTTCAAAAATAAATCCTGTACATAGTATTACTCAAAACTCCTGAAAACATTAAATTTATTGATACTTTCTTTTAAAAAAATTAAACCCACTGAATTATTTAGGTATTTTCGTAAAATTTCTACACATTTTCAAAACTTTCTTCCCTTTTTAAAATCTTAATAAACATAACTTCATTTACTAAAATACATTATTTATTATTGAAAATTGGAATTGAAAATTGTGTTTTCCGTAACTTTTTTCTTTCATTATAAAAACCTAGCTAAACAAACCATAAAAACCTTCAAAGAATGACTCTTAGACATTTTTTATAGGATAATAAATATGTAAAAGAACAAAGTGGCGTCAAACAAAATACTGCGTATAACTTCATTGAAGGACAGTATTAAAAACATTAAATTTAAAAAACTGTAAAATTGTAAAATTGTCGTAAAATTGTAAAAAACTGCCTATATTATAGAAATTGTATTGGTAATCTGGACGCCAGTATAATTTACTGTTTATAACGATAAAATTGCGTAAATTCTAGAAAACTTTCCGTTTTTTCGGCTATTTTCTGGAGTTTACGAACATTTTCCGTTTAAAAACTGTGAATTGTACCGGCATCCCGATTACCAGTACAACCTTACAGTCCTCAAAATCGTCCTTTTTTTACAGTATTGTATTTAGTATTGTATTTTGTATAGCTTTATTGAAAACGTCTTCTGAAAAAAAGAATCTTAGAGAAAAAAAAAAAAGTAAAACAATGAAAACTTGTGTGAGACGTAAAATAAAAATTTTAATATCTTTAAAGAAACTAGCAAAAATAAATAAATAAATAAATAAATAAATAAATAAAATAATTAAATGAAATAAATAAATAAAATAAATAAATAAAATAAATAAATGAAATAAATAAATAAACAAGTTGAATATAGATTCTGCCGTTGCAGAATTCAGTTTCGCCTCCGATTAGAATAAATAAATAAATAAATAAATAAATAAATAAATAAAAAATCGATAGGTTCTTTTAGAAGGGTGACCCCGTTTAGAATGCAATGAACTAACTCCATTTTTCTTGTGTTTATCAATATAATAGCAAACAGAACGGCATGAAATGCCCAATTGATTAGCATTTTCTCTCTGAGTCATTGGAATTGCGGAATAATAAAGAGATACAATTTGACATGCTACTTCTTCATTGACTAGATTCATCAGAAACGGGTTTTTTCTTTAGTTTAAACACTTTTTTATAGACGCTGAGAAAAAGGAAATGCATTTTCACAATAAAACGAATGGAATCCCATCGAATTCGATGAATGAAATAATTAAAAGACCCGATCGATTTGGTTTAAAAATGAAAAAAAATATTGCCCAGTTAAACTGATGGCATTGAGCTCACAGGCTATACCCACTAATTGCACAATACAACCTTTTATTTTCAATGGTTAATTCCGGTCGAAAAAAAAGGAGGGGAAACAGCTCCCACTTTCCCGTTTTTATTACTTAATCATTGAACCCCCTAAACTAATCAGGTATATGCTTTATCATATAAAAATTCAGAACAGATCGGAAAATTCTTAATAAAAACCCATTTATATAATTTAAGAGGAGTTATACATCCCTCTTTCATACTTAACCATTAAACTTCCAAAACTATTCAGAAATTTGAACGAAATCTGATTATTCTGCATGAAAAATCCATTTATATAAATTATTAGAACCCCCGTTCCCCCTGTTTATACTTATACAATGAACACCTAATACCAGTCATGGAGGTGCCTGATTAGAATTATCTTATACCTAATTTTTTAACGAAAACTGATAATTCTCCATGAAAAACCCATTTATATCAATTAAGAGGAGGGGCATGACCCCCGTCCCCCCCTTATTATTCATATCGAATGAACTCCAAAAACTAATCAGGGAAGCGCCTTATCTTGATATATCTATATACAAAATTTCAAGTGGGTAGGATATTTTTATCATGAGTTATCGTGTTACGCACGTACGCACGCACGAACGAACGTACATACATACAGAACGGGTAGGCACATAAGCTCTCAGGCTATGATAGCCTGTGAGCTAAAAAGCAAAAGTAATTACATTATTGAATCAATATATAATAAATACATTTCCAAACTTAATGTCAAGTTTGCCAGTTACAATTTTGCATGCAAAAATTCGCACATCTTCAGTTAAAATTATAATATGAGTGCCGGCGAAATCAAAAAATTTTATTTCATACGCACTCACAGAAAAATAGTTTTATTAAAAAAAACTAATTTCTTATTTACTGTGACATTATTTTTACTAAATGAAGTCATATGAAAGTAAAATCTCAATCTCAGTGTCCATAATGAAAAGAAATATTGAAACGTAATATCGTCATGAGTAAAAATGCGATGTTTTAAATAGTGACGTCATTTTTTCTTCAAATGTTTTTTTTAAATTTACTGTTATTAGTTATATGAAAAAGAAATCCGTAATAATATTGTAATTCCCATTTATCTCGTTGCTGAATGACATCATTTTCCTCATTTGAAATTTTTCTTCCGACATTAATTTTTATCATAAATTATTTTCTGTTATTTTATTTACATTATTATTATTATTTCTTATTAAATATATATTTTTAACCTCAATTAGTGCATAATTATACGCAATCATTTTATTGTGGTTAAATTTTACGAAAACAATTGACTTTTTTCTTTTAAATGCTAGGACATGCTCAGATTCACTGATGAAATATTTGAAGCTTCTGACTCGTGGAAAATGATAATGGAAAATAAATTTTTATTATCAAGAGAAAATCTAAACTGAGTTGCCACCATATTTAAGAAATATCGTAAAAAGCATTTAAAATTAAAAATAAAATATAAAAATGGAAATAAATTAAAAAATAGTTAAAAAGGGCACAAATACAAATAAATAGCTTTCATTTAAAAAAATAGTTATCAAAATCGGTTGAGTAGAAAGTCCAGGCCTGACAACACGACATTTTTTAGCTTGTCCGAAAGAAATAGCATCGGAAGCTAATAATAAATAAAAAATTACTTTTGAAAATAATATTTTTGAACCATGAATGTGTTTAATGGATAATAATTACTGCGTGTAGGAAAATAAATTTTTAAATAATGTTAATCACAATGAACAGCGTATAATATCTTACGAAATTGACATTTTTGTCATAAGATTAGAAACGTTTTACTTAACAAACTTTCCTTTTGCATATGAGCTGAAAACTATAGAAGATGAAGGCCTTTGTAGCCCAGTGGTCATAACACCGAACTCCAGACTGAAAGGTCACGGGTTCAATGCTCGACATCCCGAGCACCCCTGCACCCACCGAGTGCATGCAGTGTACTGTCTCGTTAAATAAAGGTCGGTCGTAGCATGGGTAATGATCTCTGGAGAAACTTTCTCTCCCCTACAGAAATACATCGAAATTGTGGAGTTTGCGATGTTTTGTTCTGCCATCTATTGAGGCTTAGCCGAACACCCTCTGTTGCAGAAGTCTGACTTACAGCCCCCTGGGTGCAATCCAACGGAAACTCTAGCACCCTTTTTGCCCTTCGGGCACACGTCCACAACAACAATATAGAAGATTTTAAGCTATCATCGAACTAGTTTAACTAAAGCTTAAATATAGACTGAAAAGTGTTTTCAGGATTCTGTGTTCAGTCTTACTTAAAGATTAATTAATATAATTCATTGTGATAAATAAAACTAATTTTATTAATAAAATTAAACTGCCTGGAAAATTTATGAACACTCTCTAAAGCTTCCTAACGGTTAACTTATCAGTGGTTTACGGATATATTTTACAAGTGTGGTTGTTATTTTCTGCTCTCTGAGTTTTTCCTGTATTTTCTCTGTAACTAATCATAAAAACTTAACTGAAGGATCAATCTTGTTTGACATTTGCATTACAAAATATATTTCGTTTTATTTATTGTAATATTAGTATCATATTGTTATAAAATGTCAAACAATATTTTTGATGATATTGTACATTTTAAAACAATTTGAGTACATCTAGTCACAAAAAAACTTGCAGAAGATGTTATGTTTAGTGTTCAAAGTGTATATATATTTAGCATTCGAAGTATACATATAATTTGTTTTTACATACAATTAGGGTAGATATTCTTAATTTATTGAATACAAATAAAAGCTCAATTCTGCAAAAATAATGGTACGTATATATTTTTTCTTTAATACACCCAAATTAATACATAGTTTTGATAAAATCATCTACTAAGACCATGAACAAAATTGTAAAAAAAGTAAAAAATAAAAATAAGAGATGAAATAAAAAAAATCGAATTTATAAAATAAACATATTTTCATATCAAGTATTAAACAACATTAAATTATCAAAAAAATATGAACAAATGTCTTCGATTATAAAATGTTAACTTTCATCCTGTTTTGATGTTTCGTATTTAACATTATTTTTTCCAGATTTAATGAGAAATTGGAGAGAAATTTCTCCTCTATCTTCTAACATTAATTCAAGTTTAGACTGCTAAGCGATATAAAATGTGCCTACATATTGAATTAATGGGATAAGGGTAGTCAGCGGCATAAAAAAATGAGATTTTTTTGTCAGTAATTCAATTTATTAAATGAAAAAAATAATATGACCTGATTACATTATGTTTTGACACAACTTTACAAAAATTTGAAAATAATAATAATAATTAAAACAATTATTGATGTTTGTGTTGGACTCTGTTTCATAAGGAGAGCCTTGCGGTGACCATCACAAGTACTTGGATATGCATCTTAAATCAATCGGATAAGAATAATTAGTCATTTTAATAGATAATCAAGTGCCTGGTTGAAGCTTTTTTTTTTTAAGAATCAACCAAAGGGCGGCCTTAGGAAATTTGTTTTCAGATTTTCGAAAAAACACCAACAGCTAATAGTTTATAAAAAGTTTTTTTCAAAAAAAATCCTTCGATCAGGCACTAGATTATGTTTTTCAAAAGCTGTATAAATTTCACTGAAATCTGCTAAGCGATTTTTGAGTTATAGTGGTCACCACTTCAAAAAACATAGTTTCGAGAAAAATGCATTTAAGTTTTACACTCGATTTATGCAGAGTAATACGAATTATTTAATTACTTACATCGTGTCATCTATCCCTGGGCCATATAATAGTTCTTCAGCCGTTGTAGAAGCTTCCAAAATATTGATTTGCTGTTGTCTACGTCACATTGTACCTTCTCGCGTTTATCATTAGTTCGCTTATCTGCCCCTTCACACGTGCAACATCAGTTTTTTTCGGTATACCGATGAGAATTATGCCTACTATTAAGTCCCAGAGTATTCATTATTATCAATAATGAATGTATACCTTAATTGAATATACCAGTAGCTACGCATGCATCAATTTGTACGATAGTATAACTTGTATTTATGGTTTTTGGGCAAATTTTACACACTAGTTGATTGAAGTTCCCATTGCTATTCTGATAGAATCCACTCACACATCTTGAAATTAAATGCCATCACTCAGATCTTCATGAATTGTCTTGATAGCTTCCAAATCACCAGGAACCGCTCGTGCAGCCTTTTCGCTAGATACCTGCTCCGGAGCAATATCGAGAGTTCGAGAACCTTTTGTTAATTTCCGAATAACTCGAAAACTATTTGACGGATGCACTTCAAGTTTTCAGAGTTTATTTTAAAGATATTATACTTTAAGAAAATGTAAAAATCGATTTTTTGAAAATTCTGACTTGCCCTAATCCCTTAAGTATGTTTTAATTTAGTAATATTTTTCTTAAGACAAAAGCTATCAAGTTCATCATACAACATGCATTAAATTATATATATTTTACAAATAGTTTTCATAATTACTTCAACTTATTGTTTTACAGTTTGAGCACATTGGCAGATTTTCTTGCCAAAAAGTGTAATTAAAGCTCTTTAACTGTTGACGACGACTAACATTTACATAGTACTTTAAAAAGTGCTATACTTCATTCCATTTTAATGAGGAATTCGGGTGAATTTAACAGTCAAAAACAAATTTTGCGAATCGAATTAGCTCGATACCACAAAATTTCCTCTTCAAATATTTGGAAAATAGTAGCATTGTTCCTTTTATTCTTTCGTAAGAACGTTTGTTTAGCGCTTACGGAGATTTTCTCTCATTTATGTTGTTAAGGCAGGAATAAGTATACAGCCCCAGAAATGTCCGACTGCTACTACAAAAATTTTAATATTATTTCTTGAATTTTTTAGGAGAGAATTTCTGATAATTAATAAGGGAAGGTTACTAGTTAAATATAGTGGTAAAATCAATAACTTGTGTCGCAATACTTGTATCCCTGTAAAAAGAAAAGTTTCTTTCTGGACAAGTGAGGACCTTCTTTAATACCAAAAGCAGGGCTCCTTAATGGTCCGCCAACTGAAAGATTTTTGTTTTATATTTTTCTTGCAAATTGCGCAGAAATTGCTTTTGGAGGTTAATTTTAGAACAAATACTGTAAAAACCTACTATAAAATTTTCTGTTAAAAAATATTGGTGTTCAGTTCGCTGACAATTTGGGAGCCCTGCAAAATGGAACGATATAGAACTACTATCGAGAATATTTTAAAATAACATTCTCGATGTTGTTGTCTAATAGCTCGTCAATAAGAAGACTAAAGATTGAATTTCTTATATTTTTGCGTTCTTTTTACAGTGTCAAATAAATTGTTCAGACTGTATTTGTAAAGTAAACCGTCTATATTTAGATAGAAATATTATATGTTTGCGGAATATAAACTTTTTTTTAATATTCCAGAAGATTAACGTTTTTTAACGTTATATAATAATTCAGAATGTATCAGTAACTTGACATTTATTTCCATTTTAAGTCAGAATTGAGTTAAATTGTCATTACAATGGGACATAAAAACTATGTTAATTTATACGATTGTTTAAGTAAATAATGAAAATAAAAATAAGCAAAAATGCGGTGTTACACCTATAATTTCTATCCATAATATTTTGGAGGCTTAAAAAAAGATAATTACAATAGCATTTCCAGAAAATGTTTCTATGTGTATTTTTTTTAATCATTTGTTGCTTTGTAAGAAAGCATTTAAACAATTTATATATATTTGACTGTTTTTAAAAGAATACTATAAGTTCATGTTACTTTGTGTAATAAAAATCACTCAATTTGAAATTTTCATTTTAATGTTTCATAAGTGAACATAACCGTAGAAACGGATTGACACTAATAAAAACAGCAAATAACTTGCACATAATTTGTACATAATCTGCATAATGTGCATATAATACGTACATAACTTGCACGCAATCTTTACATAATCTGCATATAATCCGTACATAATCTGCACAAAACATGTGACCTATAAATTTATATTACTTTGTAACATTTTTAAAGAAAAAATTGTCATCCATATCTATCTTAACACATAAATTTTTATGAGCTTACTTTTAGCTTTCAAAGTCCTTTTGAAATACTTTCGCGCATATATATCAAATATTCAATAAATAAGAAATGCAGCTCTTAAAGATATGAAAAACGTACTGTATCAAATTTCATATTTTTATCCGTGAAAATTGAAGGATGTTGCAATTTCACTGGTTTACAAAAAATAAAAATGTACCGTGGATATAACTTTTCTGACATTGAGATCATTTTTAGAGCACGTTTCAAAGTTTTGCAAGTTGTTGATACTTTTTTTTTTTATTTTAAGTAGATATTTCTTTAGATATAGAACACTGTTAGTGTACTATTTTGAAATAGTTTTTAAATACTTTAGTACTTTTTTGACCTATTTTTTAAAATCTTCAACAGCAGATATCGTCAGAATATTTAAAAAAACAATATGTATGATAGTTTGTTGACTTTAGAATATCGGTTTACTTGTTCTGTTTTCATAATTTTAACAGTGTTATTATTATTTTAAATATATTTTAAAGTAATAAATTGCCTTAATAGTGGCCTTAATAGTAACCATAAACTGTCTTAATAGTGGAAGATTGATATAAAAAAACTTTAGACTAATAATTAGTAGAATTGAAAGAAGGTCAGAAAACAAAAGCCAATTTAATTAAGGTGACACAGACTGGAAAAATTTAATTTTCTGACACACTGGAACTTTTATTAGTCAAAGAAAAAAAAATTCAAATATTTTCTAGAAACTACATCTTAAAATTTCCTCATTTTTTTAAAAAGAAATTTATTTAGAGTATATATATTTTATTTTAAATTTATCTAAAATTTCACGATAAAATTGCATAAAAATATAGCTCCTTACACGTGTCCTTCATAATATTTCGGAGGTTTAAATAAAATAAAGTACTTACAATAGCATTACACACTTTCTGTGCGTATTTTGTTATGATTTGTTATCTTATAAACAGACATTTAAAGAATTTATATATTTGCCTTTCTTTAAAAGTTATGTTCCTATTATTTTGTTTATTGAAAGTCTCATCAATTGGAAATTTGCATTTTAATTAAGGAAAGGTTATGATTACAATAGAAACGGATAAAGACTCTGATAAATACTGCACATGATTTGTTAATACTAACGGCAAATTTTGCATAACTTTGTAATGTTTTTAAAGAAAAAAAATCCCTGTCGGCATGGCCTATAGGCGGAGGTAGATTTCGAAAAGTTTTCATCTCAAC